>OU342860.1:14800000-16153894 GCA_910591665.1 Ectemnius continuus
TCACAACTTACTTGAAAACTAAAGGATTTCAGCAACTGAAGAGCGACCAGTGCCTGTTTGTGAAAAGAAAAGGAAAAGTAACACTAGGGATATATGTGGATGATGGAATTCTTATAGGAGAGGATCAGAAGGAGCTTGACGCAATTATAGGAGACTTAAATAAAGAATTTGAAATGAAGGTAATGCGGGAACCATATACGTTTGTAGGTCTGGAAGTACAAACAAATGGAGAACAAATAAAACTCGGGCAGAAAGAATACCTGCAAAGAATGCTGAAGAAATATGAGATGGACAGCTCGAAACCAGTGAGTATTCCACTCATACAAAATAACAGTAACAGTACGAAACACAGAAAATTAACTTATCCCTATAGAGAGGTAATAGGAAGCCTACTGTACCTCTCTACTAAAACAAGACCGGATATCTCATACGCAGTAGGTTACTGCAGCAGATACATAGAAGAATATACAAAAGAAAGCGTAAATGATGTCAAACACATCATGAAATACCTAAATGGAAATCGGAGTTTGGGGATTGAATACAGAAGCAATGCAAGAATGGACCTGATAGAGGCATACTGTGATTCGGATTATGCTGGAGATGTGCAAACAAGAAAAAGCACTACAGGATTTGTGATATTCTTTGGTGGGGGTCCCATAAGTTGGTGCTCTAGGAAGCAATCTATTATAGCGCAATCAAGCACAGAGGCGGAGTACATAGCGGCTGCAGAATGCTGTAAGGAATTGCTGTATCTGAAGACCCTGATAGAAGAGTTAACAGGGAGCGAAGTATTCGTCGAACTGAATATCGACAACCAAAGCGCAATATCATTGATGTCAAACGGAGTGTTCAACAAGAGGTCGAAACACATCGACGTTAAATATAGGTTCGTGCATGACCTGGTTAAGAGCAATAAAATTAGGCTTAAATATTGTCCGACCAACAATCAGACGGCAGATGTACTGACTAAACCGTTAAACAAACAAAAATTTGAAAACTGTAGAATTAAGTTAATGAATTAGCTCGCATAAGATTAAGAGGTAGTGTTAAAGAGAATAATCATAATGCTCGCAAGTATCTTAAAGTTACCGCGTGCGTGTACAAGAGGCGAGAGGGCGCTAATAGGACCCAGAGGCCCTCGCTCGAAACGTGGGCAGCGTGCTTCGGTCTCTTCCGGCTCGGACTGGGTAAGCGTGCGCACGTGTATAAAACCAAAGACTAATAATAAGACCTTTTTTACTTTGTTGTATTGTTCACTTTGTTAAATATAAGTTTGTGCAGTTTAATAGGATAGATACAGGTTAATCTAAAATATATTACTAATAAGTTAATAATAACATTGGTGTCTCTTCTATCTTCCCTATTCATCGCTTCCATAACCTAAACTTGAACAGGTACATGCACGCTTCGAAACTGTTGTTGTCGACGGAAGTGGGCTTTCCCTTTGCAGTATCACTTGTAAAACTTGGTGAATACAGTTACATTGGCGTAATACCAGTCGTTTACAAGATGATCGCTTTTATTCAGGGATACGCTGTACCTGCGCTTCGAAACTGTTGTTCTCGACGAAAGTGGGCTTTCCGTTCGAAAATCACTTCCAAAACTTGGTGAATACAGTTACATTGGCGTAGTACAATCCGTTTGCAATATAATCGCTTTAATTTAGGGCTACGGTACATCTGCGCTTCGAAACTGTTGTTGTCGACGAAAGTGGGCTTTCCCTTTGCAGAATCACTTCCTAAACATGGTGAATACAGTTCCATTGGCGTAGCACAAACCGTTTGCAATATCACGCCTTTAATTTAGTGATACGCTATATCTGCGCTTCGGAACTGTTGTTTTCGACGAAAGTGGGCTTTTCCTTTGCAGTATCACTTGTAAAACTTGGTGAATACAGTTACATTGGCGTAATACGAGTCGTTTACAAGATGATCGCTTTTATTCAGGGATACGCTGTACCTGGGCTTCGAAACTGTTGTTCTCGACGAAAGTGGGCTTTCCCTTCGAAAATCACTTCCAAAACTTGGTGAATACAGTTACATTGGCGTAGCACAAACCGTTTGCAATATAATCGCTTTAATTTAGGGCGACGGTACATCTACGCTTCGGAACTGTTGTTGTCGACGAAAGTGGGCTTTCCCTTTGCAGAATCACTTCCTAAACATGGTGAATACAGTTACATTGGCGTAGCACAAACCGTTTGCAATATAACGCCTTTAATTTAGTGATACGCTATATCTGCGCTTCGAAACTGTTGTTTTCGACGAAAGTCGGCTTTCCCTTTGCAGAATACCGTGCAAAACTTGGTAGATACAGTTACATTGGCGTAGTACAATCCGTTTGCAATATAATCGCTTTAATTAAGGGCGACGGTACATCTACGCTTCGGAACTGTTGTTGTCGACGAAAGTGGGTTTTCCCTTTGCAGAATCACTTCCAAAACATGGCGAATATAGTTCCATTGGCGTAGCACAAACCGTTTGCAGTATAATCGCTTTTGTTTAGGGATACGCTATGTCTGCGCTTCGGAACTGTTGTTGTCGACGAAAGTGGGTTTTCCCTTTGCAGAATCACTTCCAAAACATGGTGAATACAGTTCCATTGGCGTAGCACAAACCGTTTGCAATATAATCGCTTTAACTTAGGGCGACGGTACATGTACGCTTCGAAACTGTTGTTGTCGACGGAAGTGGGCTTTCCCTTTGCAGTATCACTTGTAAAACTTGGTGAATACAGTTACATTGGCGTAATACCAGTCGTTTACAAGATGATCGCTTTTATTCAGGGATACGCTGTACCTGCGCTTCGAAACTGTTGTTCTCGACGAAAGTGGGCTTTCCGTTCGAAAATCACTTCCAAAACTTGGTGAATACAGTTACATTGGCGTAGCACAAACCGTTTGCAATATAATCGCTTTAATTTAGGGCGACGGTACATCTACGCTTCGGAACTGTTGTTGTCGACGAAAGTGGGTTTTCCCTTTGCAGAATCACTTCCAAAACATGGCGAATGCAGTTCCATTGGCGTAGCACAAACCGTTTGCAATATAATCGCTTTAACTTAGGGCGACGGTACATGTACGCTTCGAAACTGTTGTTGTCGACGAAAGTGGGCTTTCCCTTTGCAGTATCACTTGTAAAACTTGGTGAATACAGTTACATTGGCGTAATACCAGTCGTTTACAAGATGATCGCTTTTATTCAGGGATACGCTGTACCTGCGCTTCGAAACTGTTGTTCTCGACGAAAGTGGGCTTTCCCTTCGAAAATCACTTCCAAAACTTGGTGAATACAGTTACATTGGCGTAGCACAAACCGTTTGCAATATAATCGCTTTAATTTAGTGCGACGGTACATCTACGCTTCGGAACTGTTGTTGTCGACGAAAGTGGGTTTTCCCTTTGCAGAATCACTTCCAAAACATGGCGAATACAGTTCCATTGGCGTAGCACAAACCGTTTGCAATATAATCGCTTTAACTTAGGGCGACGGTACATGTACGCTTCGAAACTGTTGTTGTCGACGGAAGTGGGCTTTCCCTTTGCAGTATCACTTGTAAAACTTGGTGAATACAGTTACATTGGCGTAGCACAAACCGTTTCCAATATAATCGCTTTAACTTAGGGCGACGGTACATGTACGCTTCGAAACTGTTGTTGTCGACGAAAGTGGGCTTTCCCTTTGCAGTATCACTTGTAAAACTTGGTGAATAGAGTTACATTGGCGTAATACGAGTCGTTTACAAGATGATCGCTTTTATTCAGGGATACGCTGTACCTGGGCTTCGAAACTGTTGTTCTCGACGAAAGTGGGCTTTCCCTTCGAAAATCACTTCCAAAACTTGGTGAATACAGTTACATTGGCGTAGCACAAACCGTTTGCAATATAATCGCTTTAATTTAGGGCGACGGTACATCTACGCTTCGGAACTGTTGTTGTCGACGAAAGTGGGCTTTCCCTTTGCAGAATCACTTCCTAAACATGGTGAATACAGTTACATTGGCGTAGCACAAACCGTTTCCAATATAACGCCTTTAATTTAGTGATACGCTATATCTGCGCTTCGAAACTGTTGTTTTCGACGAAAGTCGGCTTTCCCTTTGCAGAATACCGTGCAAAACTTGGTAGATACAGTTACATTGGCGTAGTACAATCCGTTTGCAATATAATCGCTTTAATTAAGGGCGACGGTACATCTACGCTTCGGAACTGTTGTTGTCGACGAAAGTGGGTTTTCCCTTTGCAGAATCACTTCCAAAACATGTCGAATATAGTTCCATTGGCGTAGCACAAACCGTTTGCAATATAATCGCTTTTGTTTAGGGATACGCTATGTCTGCGCTTCGGAACTGTTGTTTTCGACGAAAGTGGGCTTTCCCTTTGCAGAATCACTTCCTAAATATGGTGAATACAGTTACATTGGCGTAGTACAATCCGTTTGCAATATAATCGCTCTAATTAAGGGCGACAGTACATCTACGCTTCGGAACTGTTGTTGTCGACGAAAGTGGGTTTTCCCTTTGCAGAATCACTTCCAAAACATGGCGAATATAGTTCCATTGGCGTAGCAGAAACCGTTTCCAATATAATCGCTTTAATTAAGGGCGACGGTACATCTACGCTTCGGAACTGTTGTTGTCGACGAAAGTGGGTTTTCCCTTTGCAGAATCACTTCCTAAACATGGTGAATACAGTTCCATTGGCGTAGCACAAACCGTTTGCAATATCACGCCTTTAATTTAGGGATACGCTATATCTGCGCTTCGGAACTGTTGTTTTCGACGAAAGTGGGCTTTTCCTTTGCAGAATCACTTCCAAAACATGGTGAATACAGTTCCATTGGCGTAGCACAAACCGTTTCCAATATAATCGCTTTAACTTAGGGCGACGGTACATGTACGCTTCGAAACTGTTGTTGTCGACGAAAGTGGGCTTTCCCTTTGCAGTATCACTTGTAAAACTTGGTGAATACAGTTACATTGGCGTAATACCTGTCGTTTACAAGATGATCGCTTCTATTCAGGGATACGCTGTACCTGCGCTTCGAAACTGTTGTTCTCGACGAAAGTGGGCTTTCCCTTCGAAAATCACTTCCAAAACTTGGTGAATACAGTTACATTGGCGTAGCACAAACCGTTTGCAATATAATCGCTTTAATTTAGGGCGACGGTACATCTACGCTTCGGAACTGTTGTTATCGACGAAAGTGCGTTTTCCCTTTGCAGAATCACTTCCAAAACATGGCGAATACAGTTCCATTGGCGTAGCACAAACCGTTTGCAATATAATCGCTTTAACTTAGGGCGACGGTACATGTACGCTTCGAAACTGTTGTTGTCGACGAAAGTGGGCTTTCCCTTTGCAGTATCACTTGTAAAACTTGGTGAATACAGTTACATTGGCGTAATACCAGTCGTTTACAAGATGATCACTTTTATTCAGGGATACGCTGTACCTGGGCTTCGAAACTGTTGTTCTCGACGAAAGTGGGCTTTCCCTTCGAAAATCACTTCCAAAACTTGGTGAATACAGTTACATTGGCGTAATACGAGTCGTTTACAAGATGATCGCTTTTATTCAGGGATACGCTGTACCTGGGCTTCGAAACTGTTGTTCTCGACGAAAGTGGGCTTTCCCTTCGAAAATCACTTCCAAAACTTGGTGAATACAGTTACATTGGTGTAGCACAAACCGTTTGTAATATAATCGCTTTAATTTAGGGCGACGGTACATCTACGCTTCGGAACTGTTGTTGTCGACGAAAGTGGGCTTTCCCTTTGCAGAATCACTTCCTAAACATGGTGAATACAGTTACATTGGCGTAGCACAAACCGTTTGCAATATAACGCCTTTAATTTAGTGATACGCTACATCTGCGCTTCGAAACTGTTGTTTTCGACGAAAGTCGGCTTTCCCTTTGCAGAATACCGTGCAAAACTTGGTAGATACAGTTACATTGGCGTAGTACAATCCGCTTGCAATATAATCGCTTTAACTTAGGGCCACGGTACATGTACGCTTCGAAACTGTTGTTGTCGACGAAAGTGGGCTTTCCCTTTGCAGTATCACTTGTAAAACTTGGTGAATACAGTTACATTGGCGTAATACCAGTCGTTTACAAGATTATCGCTTCTATTCAGGGATACGCTGTACCTGCGCTTCGAAACTGTTGTTCTCGACGAAAGTGGGCTTTCCCTTCGAAAATCACTTCCAAAACTTGGTGAATACAGTTACATTGGCGTAGTACAATCCGTTTGCAATATAATCGCTTTAATTAAGGGCGACGGTACATCTACGCTTCGGAACTGTTGTTGTCGACGAAAGTGGGTTTTCCCTTTGCAGAATCACTTCCAAAACATGGCGAATACAGTTCCATTGGCGTAGCACAAACCGTTTGCAATATAATCGCTTTAACTTAGGGCCACGGTACATGTACGCTTCGAAACTGTTGTTGTCGACGAAAGTGGGCTTTCCCTTTGCAGTATCACTTGTAAAACTTGGTGAATACAGTTACATTGGCGTAATACCAGTCGTTTACAAGATGATCGCTTCTATTCAGGTATACGCTATATCTGCGCTTCGAAACTGTTGTTTTCGACGAAAGTCGGATTTCCCTTTGCAGAATACCGTGCAAAACTTGGTAGATTCAGTTACATTGGCGTAGTACAATCCGTTTGCAATATAATCGCTTTAATTAAGGGCGACGGTACATCTACGCTTCGGAACTGTTGTTGTCGACGAAAGTGGGTTTTCCCTTTGCAGAATCACTTCCAAAACATGTCGAATATAGTTCCATTGGCGTAGCACAAACCGTTTGCAATATAATCGCTTTTGTTTAGGGATACGCTATATCTGCGCTTCGGAACTGTTGTTTTCGACGAAAGTGGGCTTTCCCTTTGCAGAATCACTTCCTAAATATGGTGAATACAGTTACATTGGCGTAGCACAAACCGTTTGCAATATAATCGCTTTAATTTAGGGCGACGGTACATCTACGCTTCGGAACTGTTGTTGTCGACGAAAGTGGGTTTTCCCTTTGCAGAATCACTTCCAAAACATGGCGAATACAGTTCCATTGGCGTAGCACAAACCGTTTGCAATATAATCGCTTTAACTTAGGGCGACGGTACATGTACGCTTCGAAACTGTTGTTGTCGACGAAAGTGGGCTTTCCCTTTGCAGTATCACTTGTAAAACTTGGTGAATACAGTTACATTGGCGTAATACCAGCCGTTTACAAGATGATCGCTTTTATTCAGGGATACGCTGTACCTGCGCTTCGAAACTGTTGTTCTCGACGAAAGTGGGCTTTCCCTTCGAAAATCACTTCCAAAACTTGGTGAATACAGTTACATTGGCGTAGTACAATCCGTTTGCAATATAATCGCTTTAATTAAGGGCGACGGTACATCTACGCTTCGGAACTGTTGTTGTCGACGAAAGTGGGTTTTCCCTTTGCAGAATCACTTCCAAAACATGGCGAATACAGTTCCATTGGCGTAGCACAAACCGTTTGCAATATAATCGCTTTAACTTGGGGCCACGGTACATGTACGCTTCGAAACTGTTGTTGTCGACGAAAGTGGGCTTTCCCTTTGCAGTATCACTTGTAAAACTTGGTGAATACAGTTACATTGGCGTAATACCAGTCGTTTACAAGATGATCGCTTCTATTCAGGTATACGCTATATCTGCGCTTCGAAACTGTTGTTTTCGACGAAAGTCGGCTTTCCCTTTGCAGAATACCGTGCAAAACTTGGTAGATTCAGTTACATTGGCGTAGTACAATCCGTTTGCAATATAATCGCTTTAATTAAGGGCGACGGTACATCTACGCTTCGGAACTGTTGTTGTCGACGAAAGTGGGTTTTCCCTTTGCAGAATCACTTCCAAAACATGTCGAATATAGTTCCATTGGCGTAGCACAAACCGTTTGCAATATAATCGCTTTTGTTTAGGGATACGCTATATCTGCGCTTCGGAACTGTTGTTTTCGACGAAAGTGGGCTTTCCCTTTGCAGAATCACTTCCTAAATATGGTGAATACAGTTACATTGGCGTAGCACAAACCGTTTGCAATATAATCGCTTTAATTTAGGGCGACGGTACATCTACGCTTCGGAACTGTTGTTGTCGACGAAAGTGGGTTTTCCCTTTGCAGAATCACTTCCAAAACATGGCGAATACAGTTCCATTGGCGTAGCACAAACCGTTTGCAATATAATCGCTTTAACTTAGGGCGACGGTACATGTACGCTTCGAAACTGTTGTTGTCGACGAAAGTGGGCTTTCCCTTTGCAGTATCACTTGTAACACTTGGTGAATACAGTTACATTGGCGTAATACCAGTCGTTTACAAGATGATCGCTTTTATTCAGGGATACGCTGTACCTGCGCTTCGAAACTGTTGTTCTCGACGAAAGTGGGCTTTCCCTTCGAAAATCACTTCCAAAACTTGGTGAATACAGTTACATTGGCGTAGCACAATCCGTTTGCAATATAATCGCTTTAATTTAGGGCTACGGTCCATCTGCGCTTCGAAACTGTTGTTGTCGACGAAAGTGGGCTTTCCCTTTGCAGAATCACTTCCTAAACATGGTGAATACAGTTACATTGGCGTAGCACAAACCGTTTGCAATATAACGCCTTTAATTTAGTGATACGCTATATCTGCGCTTCGAAACTGTTGTTTTCGACGAAAGTCGGCTTTCCCTTTGCAGAATACCGTGCAAAACTTGGTAGATACAGTTACATTGGCGTAGTACAATCCGTTTGCAATATAATCGCTTTAATTAAGGGCGACGGTACATCTATGCTTCGGAACTGTTGTTTTCGATGAAACTGTCTTTTCGCTTTGCAGAATCACTTCCAAAACATGGTGAATACAGTTCCATTGGCGTAGCACAAACCGTTTGCAATATAATCGCTTTAATTTAGGGCGACGGTACATCTACGCTTCGGAACTGTTGTTGTCGACGAAACTGGGTTTTTCCTTTGCAGAATCACTTCCAAAACATGGTGAATACAGTTCAATTGGCGTAGCACAATCCGTTTACAAGATGATCGCTTTTATTCAGGGATACGCTGTACCTGCGCTTCGAAACTGTTGTTCTCGACGAAAGTGGGCTTTCCCTTTGCAGAATCACTTCCAAAACATGGCGAATATAGTTCCATTGGCGTAGCACAAACCGTTTGCAATATAATCGCTTTTGTTTAGCGATACGCTATGTCTGCGCTTCGGAACTGTTGTTTTCGACGAAAGTGGGCTTTCCCTTTGCAGAATCACTTCCTAAATATGGTGAATACAGTTACATTGGCGTAGCACAAACCGTTTGCAATATAATCGCTTTAATTTAGGGCGACGGTACATCTACGCTTCGGAACTGTTGTTGTCGACGAAAGTGGGTTTTCCCTTTGCAGAATCACTTCCAAAACATGGCGAATACAGTTCCATTGGCGTAGCACAAACCGTTTGCAATATCACGCCTTTAATTTAGTGATACGCTATATCTGCGCTTCGAAACTGTTGTTTTCGACGAAAGTGGGCTTTCCCTTTGCAGTATCACTTGTAAAACTTGGTGAATACAGTTACATTGGCGTAATACCAGTCGTTTACAAGATGATCGCTTTTATTCAGGGATACGCTGTACCTGCGCTTCGAAACTGTTGTTCTCGACGAAAGTGGGCTTTCCCTTCGAAAATCACTTCCAAAACTTGGTGAATACAGTTACATTGGCGTAGCACAAACCGTTTGCAATATAATCGCTTTAATTTAGGGCGACGGTACATCTACGCTTCGGAACTGTTGTTGTCGACGAAAGTGGGTTTTCCCTTTGCAGAATCACTTCCAAAACATGGCGAATACAGTTCCATTGGCGTAGCACAAACCGTTTGCAATATCACGCATTTAATTTAGTGATACGCTATATCTGCGCTTCGAAACTGTTGTTTTCGACGAAAGTGGGCTTTCCCTTTGCAGTATCACTTGTAAAACTTGCTGAATACAGTTACATTGGCGTAATACCAGTCGTTTACAAGATGATCGCTTTTATTCAGGGATACGCTGTACCTGCGCTTCGAAACTGTTGTTCTCGACGAAAGTGGGCTTTCCGTTCGAAAATCACTTCCTAAACATGGTGAATACAGTTACATTGGCGTAGCACAAACCGTTTGCAATATAACGCCTTTAATTTAGTGATACGCTATATCTGCGCTTCGAAACTGTTGTTTTCGACGAAAGTCGGCTTTCCCTTTGCAGAATACCGTGCAAAACTTGCTAGATACAGTTACATTGGCGTAGTACAATCCGTTTGCAATATAATCGCTTTAATTAAGGGCGACGGTACATCTATGCTTCGGAACTGTTGTTTTCGATGAAACTGTCTTTTCGCTTTGCAGAATCACTTCCAAAACATGGTGAATACAGTTCCATTGGCGTAGCACAAACCGTTTGCAATATAATCGCTTTTGTTTAGGGATACGCTATGTCTGCGCTTCGGAACTGTTGTTTTCGACGAAAGTGGGCTTTCCCTTTGCAGAATCTCTTCCTAAATATGGTGAATACAGTTACATTGGCGTAGCACAAACCGTTTGCAATATAATCGCTTTAATTTAGGGCGACGGTACATCTACGCTTCGGAACTGTTGTTGTCGACGAAAGTGGGCTTTCGCTTCGAAAATCACTTCCAAAACTTGGTGAATACAGTTACATTGGCGTAATACGAGTCGTTTACAAGATGATCGCTTTTATTCAGGGATACGCTGTACCTGGGCTTCGAAACTGTTGTTCTCGACGAAAGTGGGCTTTCCCTTCGAAAATCACTTCCAAAACTTGGTGAATACAGTTACATTGGCGTAGCACAAACCGTTTGCAATATAATCGCTTTAATTTAGGGCGACGGTACATCTACGCTTCGGAACTGTTGTTGTCGACGAAAGTGGGCTTTCCCTTTGCAGAATCACTTCCTAAACATGGTGAATACAGTTCCATTGGCGTAGCACAAACCGTTTGCAATATCACGCCTTTAATTTAGGTATACGCTATATCTGCGCTTCGGAACTGTTGTTTTCGACGAAAGTGGGCTTTTCCTTTGCAGTATCACTTGTAAAACTTGGTGAATACAGTTACATTGGCGTAATACGAGTCGTTTACAAGATGATCGCTTTTATTCAGGGATACGCTGTACCTGGGCTTCGAAACTGTTGTTCTCGACGAAAATGGGCTTTCCCTTCGAAAATCACTTCCAAAACTTGGTGAATACAGTTACATTGGCGTAGCACAAACCGTTTGCAATATAATCGCTTTAATTTAGGGCGACGGTACATCTACGCTTCGGAACTGTTGTTGTCGACGAAAGTGGGCTTTCCCTTTGCAGAATCACTTCCTAAACATGGTGAATACAGTTACATTGGCGTAGCACAAACCGTTTGCAATATAACGCCTTTAATTTAGTGATACGCTATATCTGCGCTTCGAAACTGTTGTTTTCGACGAAAGTCGGCTTTCCCTTTGCAGAATACCGTGCAAAACTTGGTAGATACAGTTACATTGGCGTAGTACAATCCGCTTGCAATATAATCGCTTTAATTAAGGGCGACGGTACATCTACGCTTCGGAACTGTTGTTGTCGACGAAAGTGGGTTTTCCCTTTGCAGAATCACTTCCAAAACATGTCGAATATAGTTCCATTGGCGTAGCACAAACCGTTTGCAATATAATCGCTTTTGTTTAGGGATACGCTATGTCTGCGCTTCGGAACTGTTGTTTTCGACGAAAGTGGGCTTTCCCTTTGCAGAATCACTTCCTAAATATGGTGAATACAGTTACATTGGCGTAGCACAAACCGTTTGCAGTATAATCGCTTTAATTTAGGGCGACGGTACATGTACGCTTCGAAACTGTTGTTGTCGACGAAAGTGGGCTTTCCCTTTGCAGAATCACTTCCTAAACATGGTGAATACAATTCCATTGGCGTAGCACAAACCGTTTGCAATATCACGCCTTTAATTTAGGGATACGCTATATCTGCGCTTCGGAACTGTTGTTTTCGACGAAAGTGGGCTTTTCCTTTGCAGAATCACTTCCAAAACATGGTGAATACAGTTCCATTGGCGTAGCACAAACCGTTTCCAATATAATCGCTTTAACTTAGGGCGACGGTACATGTACGCTTCGAAACTGTTGTTGTCGACGAAAGTGGGCTTTCCCTTTGCAGTATCACTTGTAAAACTTGGTGAATACAGTTACATTGGCGTAATACCAGTCGTTTACAAGATGATCGCTTCTATTCAGGGATACGCTGTACCTGCGCTTCGAAACTGTTGTTCTCGACGAAAGTGGGCTTTCCCTTCGAAAATCACTTCCAAAACTTGGTGAATACAGTTACATTGGCGTAGTACAATCCGTTTGCAATATAATCGCTTTAATTAAGGGCGACGGTACATCTACGCTTCGGAACTGTTGTTGTCGACGAAAGTGGGTTTTCCCTTTGCAGAATCACTTCCAAAACATGGCGAATACAGTTCCATTGGCGTAGCACAAACCGTTTGCAATATAATCGCTTTAACTTAGGGCCACGGTACATGTACGCTTCGAAACTGTTGTTGTCGACGAAAGTGGGCTTTCCCTTTGCAGTATCACTTGTAAAACTTGGTGAATACAGTTACATTGGCGTAATCCCAGTCGTTTACAAGATGATCGCTTTTATTCAGGGATACGCTGTACCTGCGCTTCGAAACTGTTGTTCTCGACGAAAGTGGGCTTTCCCTTCGAAAATCACTTCCAAAACTTGGTGAATGCAGTTACATTGGCGTAGCACAAACCGTTTGCAATATAATCGCTTTAATTTAGGGCGACGGTACATCTACGCTTCGGAACTGTTGTTGTCGACGAAAGTGGGTTTTCCCTTTGCAGAATCACTTCCAAAACATGGCGAATACAGTTCCATTGGCGTAGCACAAACCGTTTGCAATATAATCGCTTTAATTTAGGGCGACGGTACATCTACGCTTCGGAACTGTTGTTGTCGACGAAGGTGGGTTTTCCCTCTGCAGAATCACTTCCTAAATATGGTGAATACAGTTCCATTGGCGTAGCACAAACCGTTTGCAATATAATCGCTTTAATTTAGGGCGACGGTACATCTACGCTTCGGAACTGTTGTTTTCGATGAAACTGTCTTTTCGCTTTGCAGAATCACTTCCAAAACATGGTGAATACAGTTCCATTGGCGTAGCACAAACCGTTTGCAATATAATCGCTTTAATTTAGGGCGACGGTACATCTACGCTTCGGAACTGTTGTTTTCGATGAAACTGTCTTTTCGCTTTGCAGAATCACTTCCAAAACATGGTGAATACAGTTCCATTGGCGTAGCACAAACCGTTTGCAATATAATCGCTTTAATTTAGGGCGACGGTACATCTACGCTTCGGAACTGTTGTTGTCGACGAAACTGGGTTTTTCCTTTGCAGAATCACTTCCAAAACATGGTGAATACAGTTCAATTGGCGTAGCACAATCCGTTTACAAGATGATCGCTTTTATTCAGGGATACGCTGTACCTGCGCTTCGAAACTGTTGTTCTCGACGAAAGTGGGCTTTCCCTTTGCAGAATCACTTCCTAAATATGGTGAATCCAGTTACATTGGCGTAGCACAAACCGTTTGCAATATAATCGCTTTAATTTAGGGCGACGGTACATCTATGCTTCGGAACTGTTGTTTTCGATGAAACTGTCTTTTCGCTTTGCAGAATCACTTCCAAAACATGGTGAATACAGTTCCATTGGCGTAGCACAATCCGTTTGCAATATAATCGCTTTAATTTAGGGCTACGGTACATCTGCGCTTCGAAACTGTTGTTGTCGACGAAAGTGGGCTTTCCCTTTGCAGAATCACTTCCTAAACATGGTGAATACAGTTACATTAGCGTAGCACAAACCGTTTGCAATATAACGCCTTTAATTTAGTGATACGCTATATCTGCGCTTCGAAACTGTTGTTTTCGACGAAAGTCGGCTTTCCCTTTGCAGAATACCGTGCAAAACTTGGTAGATACAGTTACATTGGCGTAGTACAATCCGTTTGCAATATAATCGCTTTAATTAAGGGCGACGGTACATCTATGCTTCGGAACTGTTGTTTTCGATGAAACTGTCTTTTCGCTTTGCAGAATCACTTCCTAAATATGGTGAATCCAGTTACATTGGCGTAGCACAAACCGTTTGCAATATAATCGCTTTAATTTAGGGCGACGGTACATCTATGCTTCGGAACTGTTGTTTTCGATGAAACTGTCTTTTCGCTTTGCAGAATCACTTCCAAAACATGGTGAATACAGTTCCATTGGCGTAGCACAAACCGTTTGCAATATAATCGCTTTAATTTAGGGCGACGGTACATCTACGCTTCGGAACTGTTGTTGTCGACGAAACTGGGTTTTTCCTTTGCAGAATCACTTCCAAAACATGGTGAATACAGTTCAATTGGCGTAGCACAATCCGTTTACAAGATGATCGCTTTTATTCAGGGATACGCTGTACCTGCGCTTCGAAACTGTTGTTCTCGACGAAAGTGGGCTTTCCCTTTGCAGAATCACTTCCTAAATATGGTGAATCCAGTTACATTGGCGTAGCACAAACCGTTTGCAATATAATCGCTTTAATTTAGGGCGACGGTACATCTATGCTTCGGAACTGTTGTTTTCGATGAAACTGTCTTTTCGCTTTGCAGAATCACTTCCAAAACATGGTGAATACAGTTCCATTGGCGTAGCACAAACCGTTTGCAATATAATCGCTTTAACTTAGGGCGACGGTACATGTACGCTTCGAAACTGTTGTTGTCGACGAAAGTGGGCTTTCCCTTTGCAGTATCACTTGTAAAACTTGGTGAATACAGTTACATTGGCGTAATACCAGTCGTTTACAAGATGATCGCTTTTATTCAGGGATACGCTGTAGCTGCGCTTCGAAACTGTTGTTCTCGACGAAAGTGGGCTTTCCGTTCGAAAATCACTTCCAAAACTTGGTGAATACAGTTACATTGGCGTAGCACAAACCGTTTCCAATATAATCGCTTTAATTTAGGGCGACGGTACATCTACGCTTCGGAACTGTTGTTGTCGACGACAGTGGGCTTTCCCTTTGCAAAATCACTTCCTAAACATGGTGAATACAGTTACATTGGCGTAGCACAAACCGTTTGCAATATAACGCCTTTAATTTAGTGATACGCTATATCTGCGCTTCGAAACTGTTGTTTTCGACGAAAGTCGGCTTTCCCTTTGCAGAAACACTTCCTAAATATGGCGAATACAGTTACATTGGCGTAGTACAATCCGTTTGCAATATAATCGCTTTAATTAAGGGCGACAGTACATCTACGCTTCGGAACTGTTGTTGTCGACGAAAGTGGGTTTTCCCTTTGCAGAATCACTTCCAAAACATGGCGAATATAGTTCCATTGGCGTAGCACAAACCGTTTGCAATATAATCGCTTTTGTTTAGCGATACGCTATGTCTGCGCTTCGGAACTGTTGTTTTCGACGAAAGTGGGCTTTCCCTTTGCAGAATCACTTCCTAAATATGGTGAATACAGTTACATTGGCGTAGCACAAACCGTTTGCAATATAATCGCTTTAATTTAGGGCGACGGTACATCTACGCTTCGGAACTGTTGTTGTCGACGAAAGTGGGTTTTCCCTTTGCAGAATCACTTCCAAAACATGGCGAATACAGTTCCATTGGCGTAGCACAAACCGTTTGCAATATCACGCCTTTAATTTAGTGATACGCTATATCTGCGCTTCGAAACTGTTGTTTTCGACGAAAGTGGGCTTTTCCTTTGCAGAATCACTTCCAAAACATGGTGAATACAGTTCCATTGGCGTAGCACAAACCGTTTCCAATATAATCGCTTTAACTTAGGGCGACGGTACATGTACGCTTCGAAACTGTTGTTGTCGACGAAAGTGGGCTTTCCCTTTGCAGTATCACTTGTAAAACTTGGTGAATACAGTTACATTGGCGTAATACCAGTCGTTTACAAGATGATCGCTTCTATTCAGGGATACGCTGTACCTGCGCTTCGAAACTGTTGTTCTCGACGAAAGTGGGCTTTCCCTTCGAAAATCACTTCCAAAACTTGGTGAATACAGTTACATTGGCGTAGCACAAACCGTTTGCAATATAATCGCTTTAATTTAGGGCGACGGTACATCTACGCTTCGGAACTATTGTTGTCGACGAAAGTGGGTTTTCCCTTTGCAGAATCACTTCCAAAACATGGCGAATACAGTTCCATTGGCGTAGCACAAACCGTTTGCAATATAATCGCTTTAACTTAGGGCGACGGTACATGTACGCTTCGAAACTGTTGTTGTCGACGAAAGTGGGCTTTCCCTTTGCAGTATCACTTGTAAAACTTGGTGAATACAGTTACATTGGCGTAATACCAGTCGTTTACAAGATGATCACTTTTATTCAGGGATACGCTGTACCTGCGCTTCGAAACTGTTGTTCTCGACGAAAGTGGGCTTTCCCTTCGAAAATCACTTCCAAAACTTGGTGAATACAGTTACATTGGCGTAGGACAATCCGTTTGCAATATAATCGCTTTTGTTTAGGGATACGCTATGTCTGCGCTTCGGAACTGTTGTTTTCGACGAAAGTGGGCTTTCCCTTTGCAGAAACACTTCCTAAATATGGTGAATACAGTTACATTGGCGTAGCACAAACCGTTTGCAATATAATCGCTTTAATTTAGGGCGACGGTACATCTACGCTTCGGAACTGTTGTTTTCGACGAAAGTGGGCTTTTCCTTTGCAGTATCACTTGTAAAACTTGGTGAATCCAGTTACATTGGCGTAATACGAGTCGTTTACAAGATGATCGCTTTTATTCAGGGATACGCTGTACCTGGGCTTCGAAACTGTTGTTCTCGACGAAAGTGGGCTTTCCCTTCGAAAATCACTTCCAAAACTTGGTGAATACAGTTACATTGGCGTAGCACAAACCGTTTGCAATATAATCGCTTTAATTTAGGGCGACGGTACATCTACGCTTCGGAACTGTTGTTGTCGACGAAAGTGGGCTTTCCCTTTGCAGAATCACTTCCTAAACATGGTGAATACAGTTACATTGGCGTAGCACAAACCGTTTGCAATATAACGCCTTTAATTTAGTGATACGCTATATCTGCGCTTCGAAACTGTTGTTTTCGACGAAAGTCGGCTTTCCCTTTGCAGAATACCGTGCAAAACTTGGTAGATACAGTTACATTGGCGTAGTACAATCCGTTTGCAATATAATCGCTTTAATTAAGGGCGACGGTACATCTACGCTTCGGAACTGTTGTCGACGAAAGTGGGCTTTCCCTTTGCAGAATCACTTCCTAAACATGGTGAATACAGTTACATTGGCGTAGCACAAACCGTTTGCAATATAACGCCTTTAATTTAGTGATACGCTATATCTGCGCTTCGAAACTGTTGTTTTCGACGAAAGTCGGCTTTCCCTTTGCAGAATACCGTGCAAAACTTGGTAGATACAGTTACATTGGCGTAGTACAATCCGTTTGCAATATAATCGCTTTAATTAAGGGCGACGGTACATCTACGCTTCGGAACTGTTGTCGACGAAAGTGGGTTTTCCCTTTGCAGAATCACTTCCAAAACATGGCGAATATAGTTCCATTGGCGTAGCACAAACCGTTTGCAATATAATCGCTTTTGTTTAGGGATACGCTATGTCTGCGCTTCGGAACTGTTGTTTTCGACGAAAGTGGGCTTTCCCTTTGCAGAATCACTTCCTAAATATGGTGAATACAGTTACATTGGCGTAGCACAAACCGTTTGCAATATAATCGCTTTAATTTAGGGCGACGGTACATGTACGCTTCGAAACTGTTGTTGTCGACGAAAGTGGGCTTTCCCTTTGCAGAATCACTTCCAACACATGGCGAATATAGTTCCATTGGCGTAGCACAAACCGTTTGCAGTATAATCGCTTTTGTTTAGGGATACGCTATGTCTGCGCTTCGGAACTGTTGTTTTCGACGAAAGTGGGCTTTCCCTTTGCAGAAACACTTCCTAAATATGGTGAATACAGTTACATTGG
Source organism: Ectemnius continuus (assembly GCA_910591665.1). NCBI lineage: Eukaryota > Metazoa > Arthropoda > Insecta > Hymenoptera > Crabronidae > Ectemnius > Ectemnius continuus. The sequence goes on from OU342860.1 coordinate 14,818,120, forward strand.
CGTAGCACAAACCGTTTGCAATATAATAGCTTTAACTTAGGGCGACGGTACATGTACGCTTCGAAACTGTTGTTGTCGACGAAAGTGGGCTTTCCCTTTGCAGTATCACTTGTAAAACTTGGTGAATACAGTTACATTGGCGTAATACCAATCGTTTACAAGATGATCGCTTTTATTCAGGGATACGCTGTAGCTGCGCTTCGAAACTGTTGTTCTCGACGAAAGTGGGCTTTCCGTTCGAAAATCACTTCCAAAACTTGGTGAATACAGTTACATTGGCGTAGCACAAACCATTTCCAATATAATCGCTTTAATTTAGGGCGACGGTACATCTACGCTTCGGAACTGTTGTTGTCGACGACAGTGGGCTTTCCCTTTGCAAAATCACTTCCTAAACATGGTGAATACAGTTACATTGGCGTAGCACAAACCGTTTGCAATATAACGCCTTTAATTTAGTGATACGCTATATCTGCGCTTCGAAACTGTTGTTTTCGACGAAAGTCGGCTTTCCCTTTGCAGAATACCGTGCAAACTTGGTAGATACAGTTACATTGGCGTAGTACAATCCGTTTGCAATATAATCGCTTTAATTAAGGGCGACGGTACATCTACGCTTCGGAACTGTTGTTGTCGACGAAAGTGGGTTTTCCCTTTGCAGAATCACTTCCAAAACATGGCGAATACAGTTACATTGGCGTAGCACAAACCGTTTGCAATATCACGCCTTTAATTTAGTGATACGCTATATCTGCGCTTCGGAACTGTTGTTGTCGACGAAAGTGGGTTTTCCCTTTGCAGAATCACTTCCAAAACATGGCGAATATAGTTCCATTGGCGTAGCACAAACCGTTTGCAATATAATCGCTTTTGTTTAGGGATACGCTATGTCTGCGCTTCGGAACTGTTGTTTTCGACGAAAGTGGGCTTTCCCTTTGCAGAATTACTTCCTAAATATGGTGAATACAGTTACATTGGCGTAGCACAAACCGTTTGCAATATAATCGCTTTAATTTAGGGCGACAGTACATCTACGCTTCGGAACTGTTGTTTTCGACGAAAGTGGGCTTTTCCTTTGCAGTATCACTTGTAAAACTTGGTGAATCCAGTTACATTGGCGTAATACGAGTCGTTTACAAGATGATCGCTTTTATTCAGGGATACGCTGTACCTGGGCTTCGAAACTGTTGTTCTCGACGAAAGTGGGCTTTCCCTTCGAAAATCACTTCCAAAACTTGGTGAATACAGTTACATTGGCGTAGCACAAACCGTTTGCAATATAATCGCTTTAATTTAGGGCGACGGTACATCTACGCTTCGGAACTGTTGTTGTCGACGAAAGTGGGCTTTCCCTTTGCAGAATCACTTCCTAAACATGGTGAATACAGTTACATTGGCGTAGCACAAACCGTTTGCAATATAACGCCTTTAATTTAGTGATACGCTATATCTGCGCTTCGAAACTGTTGTTTTCGACGAAAGTCGGCTTTCCCTTTGCAGAATACCGTGCAAAACTTGGTAGATACAGTTACATTGGCGTAGTACAATCCGTTTGCAATATAATCGCTTTAATTAAGGGCGACGGTACATCTACGCTTCGGAACTGTTGTCGACGAAAGTGGGTTTTCCCTTTGCAGAATCACTTCCAAAACATGGCGAATATAGTTCCATTGGCGTAGCACAAACCGTTTGCAATATAATCGCTTTTGTTTAGGGATACGCTATGTCTGCGCTTCGGAACTGTTGTTTTCGACGAAAGTGGGCTTTCCCTTTGCAGAATCACTTCCTAAATATGGTGAATACAGTTACATTGGCGTAGCACAAACCGTTTGCAATATAATCGCTTTAATTTAGGGCGACGGTACATGTACGCTTCGAAACTGTTGTTGTCGACGAAAGTGGGCTTTCCCTTTGCAGAATCACTTCCAACACATGGCGAATATAGTTCCATTGGCGTAGCACAAACCGTTTGCAGTATAATCGCTTTTGTTTAGGGATACGCTATGTCTGCGCTTCGGAACTGTTGTTTTCGACGAAAGTGGGCTTTCCCTTTGCAGAAACACTTCCTAAATATGGTGAATACAGTTACATTGGCGTAGCACAAACCGTTTGCAATATAATAGCTTTAACTTAGGGCGACGGTACATGTACGCTTCGAAACTGTTGTTGTCGACGAAAGTGGGCTTTCCCTTTGCAGTATCACTTGTAAAACTTGGTGAATACAGTTACATTGGCGTAATACCAATCGTTTACAAGATGATCGCTTTTATTCAGGGATACGCTGTAGCTGCGCTTCGAAACTGTTGTTCTCGACGAAAGTGGGCTTTCCGTTCGAAAATCACTTCCAAAACTTGGTGAATACAGTTACATTGGCGTAGCACAAACCATTTCCAATATAATCGCTTTAATTTAGGGCGACGGTACATCTACGCTTCGGAACTGTTGTTGTCGACGACAGTGGGCTTTCCCTTTGCAAAATCACTTCCTAAACATGGTGAATACAGTTACATTGGCGTAGCACAAACCGTTTGCAATATAACGCCTTTAATTTAGTGATACGCTATATCTGCGCTTCGAAACTGTTGTTTTCGACGAAAGTCGGCTTTCCCTTTGCAGAATACCGTGCAAACTTGGTAGATACAGTTACATTGGCGTAGTACAATCCGTTTGCAATATAATCGCTTTAATTAAGGGCGACGGTACATCTACGCTTCGGAACTGTTGTTGTCGACGAAAGTGGGTTTTCCCTTTGCAGAATCACTTCCAAAACATGGCGAATACAGTTACATTGGCGTAGCACAAACCGTTTGCAATATCACGCCTTTAATTTAGTGATACGCTATATCTGCGCTTCGGAACTGTTGTTGTCGACGAAAGTGGGTTTTCCCTTTGCAGAATCACTTCCAAAACATGGCGAATATAGTTCCATTGGCGTAGCACAAACCGTTTGCAATATAATCGCTTTTGTTTAGGGATACGCTATGTCTGCGCTTCGGAACTGTTGTTTTCGACGAAAGTGGGCTTTCCCTTTGCAGAATTACTTCCTAAATATGGTGAATACAGTTACATTGGCGTAGCACAAACCGTTTGCAATATCACGCCTTTAATTTAGTGATACGCTATATCTGCGCTTCGGAACTGTTGTTGTCGACGAAAGTGGGTTTTCCCTTTGCAGAATCACTTCCAAAACATGGCGAATATAGTTCCATTGGCGTAGCACAAACCGTTTGCAATATAATCGCTTTTGTTTAGGGATACGCTATGTCTGCGCTTCGGAACTGTTGTTGTCGACGAAAGTGGGTTTTCCCTTTGCAGAATCACTTCCAAAACATGGTGAATACAGTTACATTGGCGTAGCACAAACCGTTTGCAATATAACGCCTTTAATTTAGTGATACGCTATATCTGCGCTTCGAAACTGTTGTTTTCGACGAAAGTCGGCTTTCCCTTTGCAGAATACCGTGCAAAACTTGGTAGATACAGTTACATTGGCGTAGTACAATCCGTTTGCAATATAATCGCTTTAATTAAGGGCGACGGTACATCTACGCTTCGGAACTGTTGTTGTCGACGAAACTGGGTTTTTCCTTTGCAGAATCACTTCCAAAACATGGTGAATACAGTTCCATTGGCGTAGCACAATCCGTTTACAAGATGATCGCTTTAATTAAGGGCGACGGTACATCTACGCTTCGGAACTGTTGTCGACGAAAGTGGGCTTTCCCTTTGCAGTATCACTTGTAAAACTTGGTGAATACAGTTACATTGGCGTAATACCAGTCGTTTACAAGATGATCGCTTTTATTCAGGGATACGCTGTACCTGCGCTTCGAAACTGTTGTTCTCGACGAAAGTGGGCTTTCCCTTCCAAAATCACTTCCAAAACTTGGTGAATACAGTTACATTCGCGTAGCACAAACCGTTTGCAATATAATCGCTTTAATTTAGGGCGACGGTACATCTACGCTTCGGAACTGTTGTTGTCGACGAAAGTGGGCTTTCCCTTTGCAGAATCACTTCCTAAACATGGTGAATACAATTCCATTGGCGTAGCACAAACCGTTTGCAATATCACGCCTTTAATTTAGGGATACGCTATATCTGCGCTTCGGAACTGTTGTTTTCGACGAAAGTGGGCTTTTCCTTTGCAGAATCACTTCCAAAACATGGTGAATACAGTTCCATTGGCGTAGCACAAACCGTTTCCAATATAATCGCTTTAACTTAGGGCGACGGTACATGTACGCTTCGAAACTGTTGTTGTCGACGAAAGTGGGCTTTCCCTTTGCAGTATCACTTGTAAAACTTGGTGAATACAGTTACATTGGCGTAATACCAGTCGTTTACAAGATGATCGCTTCTATTCAGGGATACGCTGTACCTGCGCTTCGAAACTGTTGTTCTCGACGAAAGTGGGCTTTCCCTTCGAAAATCACTTCCAAAACTTGGTGAATACAGTTACATTGGCGTAGCACAAACCGTTTGCAATATAATCGCTTTAATTTAGGGCGACGGTACATCTACGCTTCGGAACTATTGTTGTCGACGAAAGTGGGTTTTCCCTTTGCAGAATCACTTCCAAAACATGGCGAATACAGTTCCATTGGCGTAGCACAAACCGTTTGCAATATAATCGCTTTAACTTAGGGCGACGGTACATGTACGCTTCGAAACTGTTGTTGTCGACGAAAGTGGGCTTTCCCTTTGCAGTATCACTTGTAAAACTTGGTGAATACAGTTACATTGGCGTAATACCAGTCGTTTACAAGATGATCACTTTTATTCAGGGATACGCTGTACCTGCGCTTCGAAACTGTTGTTCTCGACGAAAGTGGGCTTTCCCTTCGAAAATCACTTCCAAAACTTGGTGAATACAGTTACATTGGCGTAGGACAATCCGTTTGCAATATAATCGCTTTTGTTTAGGGATACGCTATGTCTGCGCTTCGGAACTGTTGTTTTCGACGAAAGTGGGCTTTCCCTTTGCAGAAACACTTCCTAAATATGGTGAATACAGTTACATTGGCGTAGCACAAACCGTTTGCAATATAATCGCTTTAATTTAGGGCGACAGTACATCTACGCTTCGGAACTGTTGTTTTCGACGAAAGTGGGCTTTTCCTTTGCAGTATCACTTGTAAAACTTGGTGAATCCAGTTACATTGGCGTAATACGAGTCGTTTACAAGATGATCGCTTTTATTCAGGGATACGCTGTACCTGGGCTTCGAAACTGTTGTTCTCGACGAAAGTGGGCTTTCCCTTCGAAAATCACTTCCAAAACTTGGTGAATACAGTTACATTGGCGTAGCACAAACCGTTTGCAATATAATCGCTTTAATTTAGGGCGACGGTACATCTACGCTTCGGAACTGTTGTTGTCGACGAAAGTGGGCTTTCCCTTTGCAGAATCACTTCCTAAACATGGTGAATACAGTTACATTGGCGTAGCACAAACCGTTTGCAATATAACGCCTTTAATTTAGTGATACGCTATATCTGCGCTTCGAAACTGTTGTTTTCGACGAAAGTCGGCTTTCCCTTTGCAGAATACCGTGCAAAACTTGGTAGATACAGTTACATTGGCGTAGTACAATCCGTTTGCAATCTAATCGCTTTAATTAAGGGCGACGGTACATCTACGCTTCGGAACTGTTGTCGACGAAAGTGGGTTTTCCCTTTGCAGAATCACTTCCAAAACATGGCGAATATAGTTCCATTGGCGTAGCACAAACCGTTTGCAATATAATCGCTTTTGTTTAGGGATACGCTATGTCTGCGCTTCGGAACTGTTGTTTTCGACGAAAGTGGGCTTTCCCTTTGCAGAATCACTTCCTAAATATGGTGAATACAGTTACATTGGCGTAGCACAAACCGTTTGCAATATAATCGCTTTAATTTAGGGCGACGGTACATGTACGCTTCGAAACTGTTGTTGTCGACGAAAGTGGGCTTTCCCTTTGCAGAATCACTTCCAAAACATGGCGAATATAGTTCCATTGGCGTAGCACAAACCGTTTGCAGTATAATCGCTTTTGTTTAGGGATACGCTATGTCTGCGCTTCGGAACTGTTGTTTTCGACGAAAGTGGGCTTTCCCTTTGCAGAAACACTTCCTAAATATGGTGAATACAGTTACATTGGCGTAGCACAAACCGTTTGCAATATAATAGCTTTAACTTAGGGCGACGGTACATGTACGCTTCGAAACTGTTGTTGTCGACGAAAGTGGGCTTTCCCTTTGCAGTATCACTTGTAAAACTTGGTGAATACAGTTACATTGGCGTAATACCAATCGTTTACAAGATGATCGCTTTTATTCAGGGATACGCTGTAGCTGCGCTTCGAAACTGTTGTTCTCGACGAAAGTGGGCTTTCCGTTCGAAAATCACTTCCAAAACTTGGTGAATACAGTTACATTGGCGTAGCACAAACCATTTCCAATATAATCGCTTTAATTTAGGGCGACGGTACATCTACGCTTCGGAACTGTTGTTGTCGACGACAGTGGGCTTTCCCTTTGCAAAATCACTTCCTAAACATGGTGAATACAGTTACATTGGCGTAGCACAAACCGTTTGCAATATAACGCCTTTAATTTAGTGATACGCTATATCTGCGCTTCGAAACTGTTGTTTTCGACGAAAGTCGGCTTTCCCTTTGCAGAATCACTTCCTAAATATGGTGAATACAGTTACATTGGCGTAGCACAATCCGTTTGCAATATAATAGCTTTAACTTAGGGCGACGGTACATCTACGCTTCGGAACTGTTGTTGTCGACGAAAGTGGGCTTTCCCTTTGCAGAATCACTTCCTAAACATGGTGAATACAATTCCATTGGCGTAGCACAAACCGTTTGCAATATAATCGCTTTTGTTTAGGGATACGCTATGTCTGCGCTTCGGAACTGTTGTTTTCGACGAAAGTCGGCTTTCCCTTTGCAGAATACCGTGCAAAACTTGGTAGATACAGTTACATTGGCGTAGTACAATCCGTTTGCAATATAATCGCTTTAATTAAGGGCGACGGTACATCTATGCTTCGGAACTGTTGTTTTCGATGAAACTGTCTTTTCGCTTTGCAGAATCTCTTCCTAAATATGGTGAATACAGTTACATTGGCGTAGCACAAACCGTTTGCAATATAATCGCTTTTGTTTAGGGATACGCTATGTCTGCGCTTCGGAACTGTTGTTTTCGACGAAAGTGGGCTTTCCCTTTGCAGAATCACTTCCTAAATATGGTGAATACAGTTACATTGGCGTAGCACAAACCGTTTGCAATATAATCGCTTTAATTTAGGGCGACGGTACATGTACGCTTCGAAACTGTTGTTGTCGACGAAAGTGGGCTTTCCCTTTGCAGAATCACTTCCTAAATATGGTGAATACAGTTACATTGGCGTAGCACAAACCGTTTGCAATATAATCGCTTTTGTTTAGGGATACGCTATGTCTGCGCTTCGGAACTGTTGTTTTCGACGAAAGTGGGCTTTCCCTTTGCAGAATCACTTCCTAAACATGGTGAATACAATTCCATTGGCGTAGCACAAACCGTTTGCAATATAATCGCTTTTGTTTAGGGATACGCTATGTCTGCGCTTCGGAACTGTTGTTTTCGACGAAAGTGGGCTTTCCCTTTGCAGAATCACTTCCTAAATATGGTGAATACAGTTACATTGGCGTAGCACAAACCGTTTGCAATATAATCGCTTTAATTTAGGGCGACGGTACATGTACGCTTCGAAACTGTTGTTGTCGACGAAAGTGGGCTTTCCCTTTGCAGAATCACTTCCAAAACATGGCGAATATAGTTCCATTGGCGTAGCACAAACCGTTTGCAGTATAATCGCTTTTGTTTAGGGATACGCTATGTCTGCGCTTCGGAACTGTTGTTTTCGACGAAAGTGGGCTTTCCCTTTGCAGAAACACTTCCTAAATATGGTGAATACAGTTACATTGGCGTAGCACAAACCGTTTGCAATATAATAGCTTTAACTTAGGGCGACGGTACATGTACGCTTCGAAACTGTTGTTGTCGACGAAAGTGGGCTTTCCCTTTGCAGTATCACTTGTAAAACTTGGTGAATACAGTTACATTGGCGTAATACCAATCGTTTACAAGATGATCGCTTTTATTCAGGGATACGCTGTAGCTGCGCTTCGAAACTGTTGTTCTCGACGAAAGTGGGCTTTCCGTTCGAAAATCACTTCCAAAACTTGGTGAATACAGTTACATTGGCGTAGCACAAACCATTTCCAATATAATCGCTTTAATTTAGGGCGACGGTACATCTACGCTTCGGAACTGTTGTTGTCGACGACAGTGGGCTTTCCCTTTGCAAAATCACTTCCTAAACATGGTGAATACAGTTACATTGGCGTAGCACAAACCGTTTGCAATATAACGCCTTTAATTTAGTGATACGCTATATCTGCGCTTCGAAACTGTTGTTTTCGACGAAAGTCGGCTTTCCCTTTGCAGAATACCGTGCAAACTTGGTAGATACAGTTACATTGGCGTAGTACAATCCGTTTGCAATATAATCGCTTTAATTAAGGGCGACGGTACATCTACGCTTCGGAACTGTTGTTGTCGACGAAAGTGGGTTTTCCCTTTGCAGAATCACTTCCAAAACATGGCGAATACAGTTACATTGGCGTAGCACAAACCGTTTGCAATATCACGCCTTTAATTTAGTGATACGCTATATCTGCGCTTCGGAACTGTTGTTGTCGACGAAAGTGGGTTTTCCCTTTGCAGAATCACTTCCAAAACATGGCGAATATAGTTCCATTGGCGTAGCACAAACCGTTTGCAATATAATCGCTTTTGTTTAGGGATACGCTATGTCTGCGCTTCGGAACTGTTGTTTTCGACGAAAGTGGGCTTTCCCTTTGCAGAATTACTTCCTAAATATGGTGAATACAGTTACATTGGCGTAGCACAAACCGTTTGCAATATCACGCCTTTAATTTAGTGATACGCTATATCTGCGCTTCGGAACTGTTGTTGTCGACGAAAGTGGGTTTTCCCTTTGCAGAATCACTTCCAAAACATGGCGAATATAGTTCCATTGGCGTAGCACAAACCGTTTGCAATATAATCGCTTTTGTTTAGGGATACGCTATGTCTGCGCTTCGGAACTGTTGTTGTCGACGAAAGTGGGTTTTCCCTTTGCAGAATCACTTCCAAAACATGGTGAATACAGTTACATTGGCGTAGCACAAACCGTTTGCAATATAATCGCTTTAATTAAGGGCGACGGTACATCTACGCTTCGGAACTGTTGTTGTCGACGAAACTGGGTTTTTCCTTTGCAGAATCACTTCCAAAACATGGTGAATACAGTTCCATTGGCGTAGCACAATCCGTTTACAAGATGATCGCTTTAATTAAGGGCGACGGTACATCTACGCTTCGGAACTGTTGTCGACGAAAGTGGGATTTCCCTTCGAAAATCACTTCCAAAACTTGGTGAATACAGTTACATTGGCGTAGTACAATCCGTTTGCAATATAATCGCTTTAATTTAGGGCTACGGTACATCTGCGCTTCGAAACTGTTGTTGTCGACGAAAGTGGGCTTTCCCTTTGCAGAATCACTTCCTAAACATGGTGAATACAGTTCCATTGGCGTAGCACAAACCGTTTGCAATATCATGCCTTTAATTTAGGTATACGCTATATCTGCGCTTCGGAACTGTTGTTTTCGACGAAAGTGGGCTTTTCCTTTGCAGTATCACTTGTAGAACTTGGTGAATACAGTTACATTGGCGTAATACGAGTCGTTTACAAGATGATCGCTTTTATTCAGGGATACGCTGTACCTGGGCTTCGAAACTGTTGTTCTCGACGAAAGTGGGCTTTCCCTTCCAAAATCACTTCCAAAACTTGGTGAATACAGTTACATTCGCGTAGCACAAACCGTTTGCAATATAATCGCTTTAATTTAGGGCGACGGTACATCTACGCTTCGGAACTGTTGTTGTCGACGAAAGTGGGCTTTCCCTTTGCAGAATCACTTCCTAAACATGGTGAATACAATTCCATTGGCGTAGCACAAACCGTTTGCAATATCACGCCTTTAATTTAGGGATACGCTATATCTGCGCTTCGGAACTGTTGTTTTCGACGAAAGTGGGCTTTTCCTTTGCAGAATCACTTCCAAAACATGGTGAATACAGTTCCATTGGCGTAGCACAAACCGTTTCCAATATAATCGCTTTAACTTAGGGCGACGGTACATGTACGCTTCGAAACTGTTGTTGTCGACGAAAGTGGGCTTTCCCTTTGCAGTATCACTTGTAAAACTTGGTGAATACAGTTACATTGGCGTAATACCAGTCGTTTACAAGATGATCGCTTCTATTCAGGGATACGCTGTACCTGCGCTTCGAAACTGTTGTTCTCGACGAAAGTGGGCTTTCCCTTCGAAAATCACTTCCAAAACTTGGTGAATACAGTTACATTGGCGTAGCACAAACCGTTTGCAATATAATCGCTTTAATTTAGGGCGACGGTACATCTACGCTTCGGAACTATTGTTGTCGACGAAAGTGGGTTTTCCCTTTGCAGAATCACTTCCAAAACATGGCGAATACAGTTCCATTGGCGTAGCACAAACCGTTTGCAATATAATCGCTTTAACTTAGGGCGACGGTACATGTACGCTTCGAAACTGTTGTTGTCGACGAAAGTGGGCTTTCCCTTTGCAGTATCACTTGTAAAACTTGGTGAATACAGTTACATTGGCGTAATACCAGTCGTTTACAAGATGATCACTTTTATTCAGGGATACGCTGTACCTGCGCTTCGAAACTGTTGTTCTCGACGAAAGTGGGCTTTCCCTTCGAAAATCACTTCCAAAACTTGGTGAATACAGTTACATTGGCGTAGGACAATCCGTTTGCAATATAATCGCTTTTGTTTAGGGATACGCTATGTCTGCGCTTCGGAACTGTTGTTTTCGACGAAAGTGGGCTTTCCCTTTGCAGAAACACTTCCTAAATATGGTGAATACAGTTACATTGGCGTAGCACAAACCGTTTGCAATATAATCGCTTTAATTTAGGGCGACAGTACATCTACGCTTCGGAACTGTTGTTTTCGACGAAAGTGGGCTTTTCCTTTGCAGTATCACTTGTAAAACTTGGTGAATCCAGTTACATTGGCGTAATACGAGTCGTTTACAAGATGATCGCTTTTATTCAGGGATACGCTGTACCTGGGCTTCGAAACTGTTGTTCTCGACGAAAGTGGGCTTTCCCTTCGAAAATCACTTCCAAAACTTGGTGAATACAGTTACATTGGCGTAGCACAAACCGTTTGCAATATAATCGCTTTAATTTAGGGCGACGGTACATCTACGCTTCGGAACTGTTGTTGTCGACGAAAGTGGGCTTTCCCTTTGCAGAATCACTTCCTAAACATGGTGAATACAGTTACATTGGCGTAGCACAAACCGTTTGCAATATAACGCCTTTAATTTAGGTATACGCTATATCTGCGCTTCGGAACTGTTGTTTTCGACGAAAGTGGGCTTTTCCTTTGCAGTATCACTTGTAGAACTTGGTGAATACAGTTACATTGGCGTAATACGAGTCGTTTACAAGATGATCGCTTTTATTCAGGGATACGCTGTACCTGGGCTTCGAAACTGTTGTTCTCGACGAAAGTGGGCTTTCCCTTCCAAAATCACTTCCAAAACTTGGTGAATACAGTTACATTCGCGTAGCACAAACCGTTTGCAATATAATCGCTTTAATTTAGGGCGACGGTACATGTACGCTTCGAAACTGTTGTTGTCGACGAAAGTGGGCTTTCCCTTTGCAGAATCACTTCCAAAACATGGCGAATACAGTTCCATTGGCGTAGCACAAACCGTTTCCAATATAATCGCTTTAACTTAGGGCGACGGTACATGTACGCTTCGGAACTGTTGTTGTCAACGAAAGTGGGCTTTCCCTTTGCAGTATCACTTGTAAAACTTGGTGAATACAGTTACATTGGCGTAATACCAGTCGTTTACAAGATGATCGCTTTTATTCAGGGATACGCTGTACCTGCGCTTCGAAACTGTTGTTCTCGACGAAAGCGGGCTTTCCCTTCGACAATCACTTCCAAAACTTGGTGAATACAGTTACATTGGCGTAGCACAAACCGTTTCCAATATAATCGCTTTAATTTAGGGCGACGGTACATCTACGCTTCGGAACTGTTGTTGTCGACGAAAGTGGGTTTTCCCTTTGCAGAATCACTTCCAAAACTTGGTGAATACAGTTACATTGGCGTAGCACAAACCGTTTGCAATATAATCGCTTTAATTTAGGGCGACGGTACATCTACGCTTCGGAACTGTTGTTGTCGACGAAAGTGGGTTTTCCCTTTGCAGAATCACTTCCAAAACATGGCGAATATAGTTCCATTGGCGTAGCACAAACCGTTTGCAATATAATCGCTTTTGTTTAGGGATACGCTATATCTGCGCTTCGGAACTGTTGTTGTCGACGAAAGTGGGTTTTCCCTTTGCAGAATCACTTCCAAAACATGGCGAATACAGTTCCATTGGCGTAGCACAAACCGTTTGCAATATAATCGCTTTAACTTAGGGCGACGGTACATGTACGCTTCGAAACTGTTGTTGTCGACGGAAGTGGGCTTTCCCTTTGCAGTATCACTTGTAAAACTTGGTGAATACAGTTACATTGGCGTAATACCAGTCGTTTACAAGATGATCGCTTTTATTCAGGGATACGCTGTACCTGCGCTTCGAAACTGTTGTTCTCGACGAAAGTGGGCTTTCCGTTCGAAAATCACTTCCAAAACTTGGTGAATACAGTTACATTGGCGTAGTACAATCCGTTTGCAATATAATCGCTTTAATTTAGGGCTACGGTACATCTGCGCTTCGAAACTGTTGTTGTCGACGAAAGTGGGCTTTCCCTTTGCAGAATCACTTCCTAAACATGGTGAATACAGTTCCATTGGCGTAGCACAAACCGTTTGCAATATCACGCCTTTAATTTAGGGATACGCTATATCTGCGCTTCGGAACTGTTGTTTTCGACGAAAGTGGGCTTTTCCTTTGCAGAATCACTTCCAAAACATGGTGAATACAGTTCCATTGGCGTAGCACAAACCGTTTCCAATATAATCGCTTTAACTTAGGGCGACGGTACATGTACGCTTCGAAACTGTTGTTGTCGACGAAAGTGGGCTTTCCCTTTGCAGTATCACTTGTAAAACTTGGTGAATACAGTTACATTGGCGTAATACCAGTCGTTTACAAGATGATCGCTTTTATTCAGGGATACGCTGTACCTGCGCTTCGAAACTGTTGTTCTCGACGAAAGTGGGCTTTCCCTTCGAAAATCACTTCCAAAACTTGGTGAATACAGTTACATTGGCGTAGTACAATCCGTTTGCAATATAATCGCTTTAATTTAGGGCTACGGTACATCTGCGCTTCGAAACTGTTGTTGTCGACGAAAGTGGGCTTTCCCTTTGCAGAATCACTTCCTAAACATGGTGAATACAGTTCCATTGGCGTAGCACAAACCGTTTGCAATATCACGCCTTTAATTTAGGGATACGCTATATCTGCGCTTCGGAAGTGTTGTTTTCGACGAAAGTGGGCTTTTCCTTTGCAGAATCACTTCCAAAGCATGGCGAATACAGTTCCATTGGCGTAGCACAAACCGTGTGCAATATAATCGCTTTTGTTTAGGGATACGCTATGTCTGCGCTTCGGAACTGTTGTTTTCGACGAAAGTGGGCTTTCCCTTCGAAAATCACTTCCAGAACTTGGTGAATACAGTTACATTGGCGTAGTACAATCCGTTTGCAATATAATCGCTTTAATTTAGGGCTACGGTACATCTGCGCTTCGAAACTGTTGTTGTCGACGAAAGTGAGCTTTCCCTTTGCAGAATCACTTCCTAAACATGGTGAATACAGTTCCATTGGCGTAGCACAAACCGTTTGCAATATAATCGCTTTTGTTTAGGGATACGCTATGTCTGCGCTTCGGAACTGTTGTTTTCGACGAAAGTGGGCTTTCCCTTTGCAGAATCTCTTCCAAAACTTGGTGAATACAGTTACATTGGCGTAGTACAATCCGTTTGCAATATAATCGCTTTAATTTAGGGCTACGGTACATCTGCGCTTCGAAACTGTTGTTGTCGACGAAAGTGGGCTTTCCCTTTGCAGAATCACTTCCTAAACATGGTGAATACAGTTCCTTTGGCGTAGCACAAACCGTTTGCAATATCACGCCTTTAATTTAGGGATACGCTATATCTGCGCTTCGGAACTGTTGTTTTCGACGAAAGTGGGCTTTTCCTTTGCAGAATCACTTCCAAAACATGGTGAATACAGTTCCATTGGCGTAGCACAAACCGTTTGCAATATAATCGCTTTAATTTAGGGCTACGGTACATCTGCGCTTCGAAACTGTTGTTCTCGACGAAAGCGGGCTTTCCCTTCGACAATCACTTCCAAAACTTGGTGAATACAGTTACATTGGCGTAGCACAAACCGTTTGCAATATAATCGCTTTAATTTAGGGCGACGGTACATCTACGCTTCGGAACTGTTGTTGTCGACGAAAGTGGGTTTTCCCTTTGCAGAATCACTTCCAAAACTTGGTGAATACAGTTACATTGGCGTAGCACAAACCGCTTGCAATATAATCGCTTTTGTTTAGGGATACGCTATGTCTGCGCTTCGGAACTGTTGTTTTCGACGAAAGTGGGCTTTCCCTTTGCAGAATCACTTCCTAAATATGGTGAATACAGTTACATTGGCGTAGTACAATCCGTTTGCAATATAATCGCTCTAATTAAGGGCGACAGTACATCTACGCTTCGGAACTGTTGTTGTCGACGAAAGTGGGTTTTCCCTTTGCAGAATCACTTCCAAAACATGGCGAATATAGTTCCATTGGCGTAGCAGAAACCGTTTGCATTATAATCGCTTTTGTTTAGGGATACGCTATGTCTGCGCTTCGGAACTGTTGTTTTCGACGAAAGTGGGCTTTCCCTTTGCAGAATCACTTCCTAAATATGGTGAATACAGTTACATTGGCGTAGCACAAACCGTTTGCAATATCACGCCTTTAATTTAGGGATACGCTATATCTGCGCTTCGGAAGTGTTGTTTTCGACGAAAGTGGGCTTTTCCTTTGCAGAATCACTTCCAAAACATGGTGAATACAGTTCCATTAGCGTAGCACAAACCGTTTCCAATATAATCGCTTTAACTTAGGGCGACGGTACATGTACGCTTCGAAACTGTTGTTGTCGACGAAAGTGGGCTTTCCCTTTGCAGTATCACTTGTAAAACTTGGTGAATACAGTTACATTGGCGTAATACCAGTCGTTTACAAGATGATCGCTTCTATTCAGGGATACGCTGTACCTGCGCTTCGAAACTGTTGTTCTCGACGAAAGTGGGCTTTCCCTTTGCAGAATCACTTCCTAAATATGGTGAATATAGTTACATTGGCGTAGCACAAACCGTTTGCAATATAATCGCTTTAATTTAGGGCGACGGTACATCTACGCTTCGGAACTGTTGTTGTCGACGAAAGTGAGTTTTCCCTTTGCAGAATCACTTCCAAAACATGGCGAATATAGTTCCATTGGCGTAGCACAAACCGTTTGCAGTATAATCGCTTTAATTTAGGGCGACGGTACATCTGCGCTTCGAAACTGTTGTTGTCGACGAAAGTGGGTTTTCCCTTTGCAGAATCACTTCCAAAACATGGCGAATACAGTTACATTGGCGTAGCACAAACCGTTTGCAATATAATCACTTTAACTTAGGGCGACGGTACATGTACGCTTCGAAACTGTTGTTGTCGACGGAAGTGGGCTTTCCCTTTGCAGTATCACTTGTAAAACTTGGTGAATGCAGTTACATTGGCGTAATACCAGTCGTTTACAAGATGATCGCTTTTATTCAGGGATACGCTGTACCTGCGCTTCGAAACTGTTGTTCTCGACGAAAGTGGGCTTTCCGTTCGAAAATCACTTCCAAAACTTGGTGAATACAGTTACATTGGCGTAGTACAATCCGTTTGCAATATAATCGCTTTAATTTAGGGCTACGGTACATCTGCGCTTCGAAACTGTTGTTGTCGACGAAAGTGGGCTTTCCCTTTGCAGAATCACTTCCTAAACATGGTGAATACAGTTCCATTGGCGTAGCACAAACCGTTTGCAATATCACGCCTTTAATTTAGGGATACGCTATATCTGCGCTTCGGAAGTGTTGTTTTCGACGAAAGTGGGCTTTTCCTTTGCAGAATCACTTCCAAAACATGGTGAATACAGTTCCATTAGCGTAGCACAAACCGTTTCCAATATAATCGCTTTAACTTAGGGCGACGGTACATGTACGCTTCGAAACTGTTGTTGTCGACGAAAGTGGGCTTTCCCTTTGCAGTATCACTTGTAAAACTTGGTGAATACAGTTACATTGGCGTAATACCAGTCGTTTACAAGATGATCGCTTCTATTCAGGGATACGCTGTACCTGCGCTTCGAAACTGTTGTTCTCGACGAAAGTGGGCTTTCCCTTCGAAAATCACTTCCAAAACTTGGTGAATACAGTTACATTGGCGTAGCACAAACCGTTTGCAATATAATCGCTTTAATTTAGGGCGACGGTACATCTACGCTTCGGAACTGTTGTTGTCGACGAAAGTGGGTTTTCCCTTTGCAGAATCACTTCCAAAACATGGCGAATACAGTTCCATTGGCGTAGCACAAACCGTTTGCAATATAATCGCTTTAACTTAGGGCGACGGTACATGTACGCTTCGAAACTGTTGTTGTCGACGAAAGTGGGCTTTCCCTTTGCAGTATCACTTGTAAAACTTGGTGAATACAGTTACATTGGCGTAATACCAGTCGTTTACAAGATGATCACTTTTATTCAGGGATACGCTGTACCTGCGCTTCGAAACTGTTGTTCTCGACGAAAGTGGGCTTTCCCTTCGAAAATCACTTCCAAAACTTGGTGAATACAGTTACATTGTCGTAATACCAGTCGTTTACAAGATGATCACTTTTATTCAGGGATACGCTGTACCTGCGCTTCGAAACTGTTGTTCTCGACGAAAGTGGGCTTTCCCTTCGAAAATCACTTCCAAAACTTGGTGAATACAGTTACATTGGCGTAGTACAATCCGTTTGCAATATAATCGCTTTAATTTAGGGCTACGGTACATCTGCGCTTCGAAACTGTTGTTGTCGACGAAAGTGGGCTTTCCCTTTGCAGAATCACTTCCTAAACATGGTGAATACAATTCCATTGGCGTAGCACAAACCGTTTGCAATATCACGCCTTTAATTTAGGGATACGCTATATCTGCGCTTCGGAACTGTTGTTTTCGACGAAAGTGGGCTTTTCCTTTGCAGAATCACTTCCAAAACATGGTGAATACAGTTCCATTGGCGTAGCACAAACCGTTTCCAATATAATCGCTTTAACTTAGGGCGACGGTACATGTACGCTTCGAAACTGTTGTTGTCGACGAAAGTGGGCTTTCCCTTTGCAGTATCACTTGTAAAACTTGGTGAATACAGTTACATTGGCGTAATACCAGTCGTTTACAAGATGATCGCTTCTATTCAGGGATACGCTGTACCTGCGCTTCGAAACTGTTGTTCTCGACGAAAGTGGGCTTTCCCTTCGAAAATCACTTCCAAAACTTGGTGAATACAGTTACATTGGCGTAGTACAATCCGTTTGCAATATAATCGCTTTAATTAAGGGCGACGGTACATCTACGCTTCGGAACTGTTGTTGTCGACGAATGTGGGTTTTCCCTTTGCAGAATCACTTCCAAAACTTGGTGAATACAGTTACATTGGCGTAGCACAAACCGTTTGCAATATAATCGCTTTAATTTAGGGCGACGGTACATCTACGCTTCGGAACTATTGTTGTCGACGAAAGTTGGTTTTCCCTTTGCAGAATCACTTCCAAAACATGGCGAATACAGTTCCATTGGCGTAGCACAAACCGTTTGCAATATAATCGCTTTAACTTAGGGCCACGGTACATGTACGCTTCGAAACTGTTGTTGTCGACGAAAGTGGGCTTTCCCTTTGCAGTATCACTTGTAAAACTTGGTGAATACAGTTACATTGGCGTAATACCAGTCGTTTACAAGATGATCGCTTTTATTCAGGGATACGCTGTACGTGCGCTTCGAAACTGTTGTTCTCGACGAAAGTGGGCTTTCCCTTCGAAAATCACTTCCAAAACTTGGTGAATGCAGTTACATTGGCGTAGCACAAACCGTTTGCAATATAATCGCTTTAATTTAGGGCGACGGTACATCTACGCTTCGGAACTGTTGTTGTCGACGAAAGTGGGTTTTCCCTTTGCAGAATCACTTCCAAAACATGGCGAATACAGTTCCATTGGCGTAGCACAAACCGTTTGCAATATAATCGCTTTAATTTAGGGCGACGGTACATCTACGCTTCGAAACTGTTGTTCTCGACGAAAGTGGGCTTTCCCTTTGCAGAATCACTTCCTAAACATGGTGAATACAGTTACATTGGCGTAGCACAAACCGTTTGCAATATAACGCCTTTAATTTAGTGATACGCTATATCTGCGCTTCGAAACTGTTGTTTTCGACGAAAGTCGGCTTTCCCTTTGCAGAATACCGTGCAAAACTTGGTAGATACAGTTACATTGGCGTAGTACAATCCGTTTGCAATATAATCGCTTTAATTAAGGGCGACGGTACATCTACGCTTCGGAACTGTTGTTGTCGACGAAAGTGGGTTTTCCCTTTGCAGAATCACTTCCAAAACATGTCGAATATAGTTCCATTGGCGTAGCACAAACCGTTTGCAATATAATCGCTTTTGTTTAGGGATACGCTATGTCTGCGCTTCGGAACTGTTGTTTTCGACGAAAGTGGGCTTTCCCTTTGCAGAATCACTTCCTAAATATGGTGAATACAGTTACATTGGCGTAGCACAAACCGTTTGCAATATAATCGCTTTAATTTAGGGCGACGGTACATGTACGCTTCGAAACTGTTGTTGTCGACGAAAGTGGGCTTTCCCTTTGCAGAATCACTTCCAAAACATGGCGAATACAGTTCCATTGGCGTAGCACAAACCGTTTCCAATATAATCGCTTTAACTTAGGGCGACGGTACATGTACGCTTCGGAACTGTTGTTGTCAACGAAAGTGGGCTTTCCCTTTGCAGTATCACTTGTAAAACTTGGTGAATACAGTTACATTGGCGTAATACCAGTCGTTTACAAGATGATCGCTTTTATTCAGGGATACGCTGTACCTGCGCTTCGAAACTGTTGTTCTCGACGAAAGCGGGCTTTCCCTTCGACAATCACTTCCAAAACTTGGTGAATACAGTTACATTGGCGTAGCACAAACCGTTTGCAATATAATCGCTTTAATTTAGGGCGACGGTACATCTACGCTTCGGAACTGTTGTTGTCGACGAAAGTGGGTTTTCCCTTTGCAGAATCACTTCCAAAACTTGGTGAATACAGTTACATTGGCGTAGCACAAACCGTTTGCAATATAATCGCTTTAATTTAGGGCGACGGTACATCTACGCTTCGGAACTGTTGTTGTCGACGAAAGTGGGTTTTCCCTTTGCAGAATCACTTCCAAAACATGGCGAATATAGTTCCATTGGCGTAGCACAAACCGTTTGCAATATAATCGCTTTTGTTTAGGGATACGCTATATCTGCGCTTCGGAACTGTTGTTGTCGACGAAAGTGGGTTTTCCCTTTGCAGAATCACTTCCAAAACATGGCGAATACAGTTCCATTGGCGTAGCACAAACCGTTTGCAATATAATCGCTTTAACTTAGGGCGACGGTACATGTACGCTTCGAAACTGTTGTTGTCGACGGAAGTGGGCTTTCCCTTTGCAGTATCACTTGTAAAACTTGGTGAATACAGTTACATTGGCGTAATACCAGTCGTTTACAAGATGATCGCTTTTATTCAGGGATACGCTGTACCTGCGCTTCGAAACTGTTGTTCTCGACGAAAGTGGGCTTTCCGTTCGAAAATCACTTCCAAAACTTGGTGAATACAGTTACATTGGCGTAGTACAATCCGTTTGCAATATAATCGCTTTAATTTAGGGCTACGGTACATCTGCGCTTCGAAACTGTTGTTGTCGACGAAAGTGGGCTTTCCCTTTGCAGAATCACTTCCTAAACATGGTGAATACAGTTCCATTGGCGTAGCACAAACCGTTTGCAATATCACGCCTTTAATTTAGGGATACGCTATATCTGCGCTTCGGAACTGTTGTTTTCGACGAAAGTGGGCTTTTCCTTTGCAGAATCACTTCCAAAACATGGTGAATACAGTTCCATTGGCGTAGCACAAACCGTTTCCAATATAATCGCTTTAACTTAGGGCGACGGTACATGTACGCTTCGAAACTGTTGTTGTCGACGAAAGTGGGCTTTCCCTTTGCAGTATCACTTGTAAAACTTGGTGAATACAGTTACATTGGCGTAATACCAGTCGTTTACAAGATGATCGCTTCTATTCAGGGATACGCTGTACCTGCGCTTCGAAACTGTTGTTCTCGGCGAAAGTGGGCTTTCCCTTTGCAGAATCACTTCCTAAATATGGTGAATACAGTTACATTGGCGTAGCACAAACCGTTTGCAATATAATCGCTTTAATTTAGGGCGACGGTACATCTACGCTTCGGAACTGTTGTTGTCGACGAAAGTGGGTTTTCCCTTTGCAGAATCACTTCCAAAACATGGCGAATACAGTTCCATTGGCGTAGCACAAACCGTTTGCAATATAATCGCTTTAACTTAGGGCGACGGTACATGTACGCTTCGAAACTGTTGTTGTCGACGAAAGTGGGCTTTCCCTTTGCAGTATCACTTGTAAAACTTGGTGAATGCAGTTACATTGGCGTAATACCAGTCGTTTACAAGATGATCGCTTTTATTCAGGGATACGCTGTACCTGCGCTTCGAAACTGTTGTTCTCGACGAAAGTGGGCTTTCCCTTCGAAAATCACTTCCAAAACTTGGTGAATACAGTTACATTGTCGTAATACCAGTCGTTTACAAGATGATCACTTTTATTCAGGGATACGCTGTACCTGCGCTTCGAAACTGTTGTTCTCGACGAAAGTGGGCTTTCCCTTCGAAAATCACTTCCAAAACTTGGTGAATACAGTTACATTGGCGTAGTACAATCCGTTTGCAATATAATCGCTTTAATTTAGGGCTACGGTACATCTGCGCTTCGAAACTGTTGTTGTCGACGAAAGTGGGCTTTCCCTTTGCAGAATCACTTCCTAAACATGGTGAATACAATTCCATTGGCGTAGCACAAACCGTTTGCAATATCACGCCTTTAATTTAGGGATACGCTATATCTGCGCTTCGGAACTGTTGTTTTCGACGAAAGTGGGCTTTTCCTTTGCAGAATCACTTCCAAAACATGGTGAATACAGTTCCATTGGCGTAGCACAAACCGTTTCCAATATAATCGCTTTAACTTAGGGCGACGGTACATGTACGCTTCGAAACTGTTGTTGTCGACGAAAGTGGGCTTTCCCTTTGCAGTATCACTTGTAAAACTTGGTGAATACAGTTACATTGGCGTAATACCAGTCGTTTACAAGATGATCGCTTCTATTCAGGGATACGCTGTACCTGCGCTTCGAAACTGTTGTTCTCGACGAAAGTGGGCTTTCCCTTCGAAAATCACTTCCAAAACTTGGTGAATACAGTTACATTGGCGTAGTACAATCCGTTTGCAATATAATCGCTTTAATTAAGGGCGACGGTACATCTACGCTTCGGAACTGTTGTTGTCGACGAAAGTGGGTTTTCCCTTTGCAGAATCACTTCCAAAACTTGGTGAATACAGTTACATTGGCGTAGCACAAACCGTTTGCAATATAATCGCTTTAATTTAGGGCGACGGTACATCTACGCTTCGGAACTATTGTTGTCGACGAAAGTGGGTTTTCCCTTTGCAGAATCACTTCCAAAACATGGCGAATACAGTTCCATTGGCGTAGCACAAACCGTTTGCAATATAATCGCTTTAACTTAGGGCCACGGTACATGTACGCTTCGAAACTGTTGTTGTCGACGAAAGTGGGCTTTCCCTTTGCAGTATCACTTGTAAAACTTGGTGAATACAGTTACATTGGCGTAATACCAGTCGTTTACAAGATGATCGCTTTTATTCAGGGATACGCTGTACCTGCGCTTCGAAACTGTTGTTCTCGACGAAAGTGGGCTTTCCCTTCGAAAATCACTTCCAAAACTTGGTGAATGCAGTTACATTGGCGTAGCACAAACCGTTTGCAATATAATCGCTTTAATTTAGGGCGACGGTACATCTACGCTTCGGAACTGTTGTTGTCGACGAAAGTGGGTTTTCCCTTTGCAGAATCACTTCCAAAACATGGCGAATACAGTTCCATTGGCGTAGCACAAACCGTTTGCAATATAATCGCTTTAACTTAGGGCGACGGTACATCTACGCTTCGAAACTGTTGTTGTCGACGAAAGTGGGCTTTCCCTTTGCAGAATCACTTCCTAAACATGGTGAATACTGTTACATTGGCGTAGCACAAACCGTTTGCAATATAACGCCTTTAATTTAGTGATACGCTATATCTGCGCTTCGAAACTGTTGTTTTCGACGAAAGTCGGCTTTCCCTTTGCAGAATACCGTGCAAAACTTGGTAGATACAGTTACATTGGCGTAGTACAATCCGTTTGCAATATAATCGCTTTAATTAAGGGCGACGGTACATCTACGCTTCGGAACTGTTGTTGTCGACGAAAGTGGGTTTTCCCTTTGCAGAATCACTTCCAAAACATGTCGAATATAGTTCCATTGGCGTAGCACAAACCGTTTGCAATATAATCGCTTTTGTTTAGGGATACGCTATGTCTGCGCTTCGGAACTGTTGTTTTCGACGAAAGTGGGCTTTCCCTTTGCAGAATCACTTCCTAAATATGGTGAATACAGTTACATTGGCGTAGTACAATCCGTTTGCAAGATAATCGCTCTAATTAAGGGCGACAGTACATCTACGCTTCGGAACTGTTGTTGTCGACGAAAGTGGGTTTTCCCTTTGCAGAATCACTTCCAAAACATGGCGAATACAGTTACATTGGCGTAGCACAAACCGTTTGCAATATCACGCCTTTAATTTAGTGATACGCTATATCTGCGCTTCGAAACTGTTGTTTTCGACGAAAGTGGGCTTTCCCTTTGCAGTATCACTTGTAAGACTTGGTGAATACAGTTACATTGGCGTAATACCAGTCGTTTACAAGATGATCGCTTTTATTCAGGGATACGCTGTACCTGCGCTTCGAAACTGTTGTTCTCGACGAAAGTGGGCTTTCCCTTCGAAAATCACTTCCAAAACTTGGTGAATACAGTTACATTGTCGTAATACCAGTCGTTTACAAGATGATCACTTTTATTCAGGGATACGCTGTACCTGCGCTTCGAAACTGTTGTTCTCGACGAAAGTGGGCTTTCCCTTCGAAAATCACTTCCAAAACTTGGTGAATACAGTTACATTGGCGTAGTACAATCCGTTTGCAATATAATCGCTTTAATTTAGGGCTACGGTACATCTGCGCTTCGAAACTGTTGTTGTCGACGAAAGTGGGCTTTCCCTTTGCAGAATCACTTCCTAAACATGGTGAATACAATTCCATTGGCGTAGCACAAACCGTTTGCAATATCACGCCTTTAATTTAGGGATACGCTATATCTGCGCTTCGGAACTGTTGTTTTCGACGAAAGTGGGCTTTTCCTTTGCAGAATCACTTCCAAAACATGGTGAATACAGTTCCATTGGCGTAGCACAAACCGTTTCCAATATAATCGCTTTAACTTAGGGCGACGGTACATGTACGCTTCGGAACTGTTGTTGTCAACGAAAGTGGGCTTTCCCTTTGCAGTATCACTTGTAAAACTTGGTGAATACAGTTACATTGGCGTAATACCAGTCGTTTACAAGATGATCGCTTTTATTCAGGGATACGCTGTACCTGCGCTTCGAAACTGTTGTTCTCGACGAAAGCGGGCTTTCCCTTCGACAATCACTTCCAAAACTTGGTGAATACAGTTACATTGGCGTAGCACAAACCGTTTGCAATATAATCGCTTTAATTTAGGGCGACGGTACATCTACGCTTCGGAACTGTTGTTGTCGACGAAAGTGGGTTTTCCCTTTGCAGAATCACTTCCAAAACTTGGTGAATAAAGTTACATTGGCGTAGCACAAACCGTTTGCAATTTAATCGCTTTAATTTAGGGCGACGGTACATCTACGCTTCGGAACTGTTGTTGTCGACGAAAGTGGGTTTTCCCTTTGCAGAATCACTTCCAAAACATGGCGAATAGAGTTCCATTGGCGTAGCACAAACCGTTTGCAATATAATCGCTTTTGTTTAGGGATACGCTATGTCTGCGCTTCGGAACTGTTGTTTTCGACGAAAGTGGGCTTTCCCTTTGCAGAATCACTTCCTAAATATGGTGAATACAGTTACATTGGCGTAGTACAATCCGTTTGCAAGATAATCGCTCTAATTAAGGGCGACAGTACATCTACGCTTCGGAACTGTTGTTGTCGACGAAAGTGGGTTTTCCCTTTGCAGAATCACTTCCAAAACATGGCGAATACAGTTACATTGGCGTAGCACAAACCGTTTGCAATATCACGCCTTTAATTTAGTGATACGCTATATCTGCGCTTCGAAACTGTTGTTTTCGACGAAAGTGGGCTTTCCCTTTGCAGTATCACTTGTAAGACTTGGTGAATACAGTTACATTGGCGTAATACCAGTCGTTTACAAGATGATCGCTTTTATTCAGGGATACGCTGTACCTGCGCTTCGAAACTGTTGTTCTCGACGAAAGTGGGCTTTCCCTTCGAAAATCACTTCCAAAACTTGGTGAATACAGTTACATTGTCGTAATACCAGTCGTTTACAAGATGATCACTTTTATTCAGGGATACGCTGTACCTGCGCTTCGAAACTGTTGTTCTCGACGAAAGTGGGCTTTCCCTTCGAAAATCACTTCCAAAACTTGGTGAATACAGTTACATTGGCGTAGTACAATCCGTTTGCAATATAATCGCTTTAATTTAGGGCTACGGTACATCTGCGCTTCGAAACTGTTGTTGTCGACGAAAGTGGGCTTTCCCTTTGCAGAATCACTTCCTAAACATGGTGAATACAATTCCATTGGCGTAGCACAAACCGTTTGCAATATCACGCCTTTAATTTAGGGATACGCTATATCTGCGCTTCGGAACTGTTGTTTTCGACGAAAGTGGGCTTTTCCTTTGCAGAATCACTTCCAAAACATGGTGAATACAGTTCCATTGGCGTAGCACAAACCGTTTCCAATATAATCGCTTTAACTTAGGGCGACGGTACATGTACGCTTCGAAACTGTTGTTGTCGACGAAAGTGGGCTTTCCCTTTGCAGTATCACTTGTAAAACTTGGTGAATACAGTTACATTGGCGTAATACCAGTCGTTTACAAGATGATCGCTTCTATTCAGGGATACGCTGTACCTGCGCTTCGAAACTGTTGTTCTCGACGAAAGTGGGCTTTCCCTTCGAAAATCACTTCCAAAACTTGGTGAATACAGTTACATTGGCGTAGTACAATCCGTTTGCAATATAATCGCTTTAATTAAGGGCGACGGTACATCTACGCTTCGGAACTGTTGTTGTCGACGAAAGTGGGTTTTCCCTTTGCAGAATCACTTCCAAAACTTGGTGAATACAGTTACATTGGCGTAGCACAAACCGTTTGCAATATAATCGCTTTAATTTAGGGCGACGGTACATCTACGCTTCGGAACTATTGTTGTCGACGAAAGTGGGTTTTCCCTTTGCAGAATCACTTCCAAAACATGGCGAATACAGTTCCATTGGCGTAGCACAAACCGTTTGCAATATAATCGCTTTAACTTAGGGCCACGGTACATGTACGCTTCGAAACTGTTGTTGTCGACGAAAGTGGGCTTTCCCTTTGCAGTATCACTTGTAAAACTTGGTGAATACAGTTACATTGGCGTAATACCAGTCGTTTACAAGATGATCGCTTTTATTCAGGGATACGCTGTACCTGCGCTTCGAAACTGTTGTTCTCGACGAAAGTGGGCTTTCCCTTCGAAAATCACTTCCAAAACTTGGTGAATACAGTTACATTGGCGTAGCACAAACCGTTTGCAATATAATCGCTTTAATTTAGGGCGACGGTACATCTACGCTTCGGAACTGTTGTTGTCGACGAAAGTGGGTTTTCCCTTTGCAGAATCACTTCCAAAACATGGCGAATACAGTTCCATTGGCGTAGCACAAACCGTTTGCAATATAATCGCTTTAATTTAGGGCGACGGTACATCTACGCTTCGAAACTGTTGTTCTCGACGAAAGTGGGCTTTCCCTTTGCAGAATCACTTCCTAAACATGGTGAATACTGTTACATTGGCGTAGCACAAACCGTTTGCAATATAACGCCTTTAATTTAGTGATACGCTATATCTGCGCTTCGAAACTGTTGTTTTCGACGAAAGTCGGCTTTCCCTTTGCAGAATCACTTCCAAAACATGGCGAATACAGTTCCATTGGCGTAGCACAAACCGTTTGCAATATAATCGCTTTAATTTAGGGCGACGGTACATCTACGCTTCGAAACTGTTGTTCTCGACGAAAGTGGGCTTTCCCTTTGCAGAATCACTTCCTAAACATGGTGAATACTGTTACATTGGCGTAGCACAAACCGTTTGCAATATAATCGCTTTTGTTTAGGGATACGCTATGTCTGCGCTTCGGAACTGTTGTTTTCGACGAAAGTGGGCTTTCCCTTTGCAGAATCACTTCCTAAATATGGTGAATACAGTTACATTGGCGTAGTACAATCCGTTTGCAAGATAATCGCTCTAATTAAGGGCGACAGTACATCTACGCTTCGGAACTGTTGTTGTCGACGAAAGTGGGTTTTCCCTTTGCAGAATCACTTCCAAAACATGGCGAATACAGTTACATTGGCGTAGCACAAACCGTTTGCAATATCACGCCTTTAATTTAGTGATACGCTATATCTGCGCTTCGAAACTGTTGTTTTCGACGAAAGTGGGCTTTCCCTTTGCAGTATCACTTGTAAGACTTGGTGAATACAGTTACATTGGCGTAATACCAGTCGTTTACAAGATGATCGCTTTTATTCAGGGATACGCTGTACCTGCGCTTCGAAACTGTTGTTCTCGACGAAAGTGGGCTTTCCCTTCGAAAATCACTTCCAAAACTTGGTGAATACAGTTACATTGTCGTAATACCAGTCGTTTACAAGATGATCACTTTTATTCAGGGATACGCTGTACCTGCGCTTCGAAACTGTTGTTCTCGACGAAAGTGGGCTTTCCCTTCGAAAATCACTTCCAAAACTTGGTGAATACAGTTACATTGGCGTAGTACAATCCGTTTGCAATATAATCGCTTTAATTTAGGGCTACGGTACATCTGCGCTTCGAAACTGTTGTTGTCGACGAAAGTGGGCTTTCCCTTTGCAGAATCACTTCCTAAACATGGTGAATACAATTCCATTGGCGTAGCACAAACCGTTTGCAATATCACGCCTTTAATTTAGGGATACGCTATATCTGCGCTTCGGAACTGTTGTTTTCGACGAAAGTGGGCTTTTCCTTTGCAGAATCACTTCCAAAACATGGTGAATACAGTTCCATTGGCGTAGCACAAACCGTTTCCAATATAATCGCTTTAACTTAGGGCGACGGTACATGTACGCTTCGAAACTGTTGTTGTCGACGAAAGTGGGCTTTCCCTTTGCAGTATCACTTGTAAAACTTGGTGAATACAGTTACATTGGCGTAATACCAGTCGTTTACAAGATGATCGCTTCTATTCAGGGATACGCTGTACCTGCGCTTCGAAACTGTTGTTCTCGACGAAAGTGGGCTTTCCCTTTGCAGAATCACTTCCTAAATATGGTGAATACAGTTACATTGGCGTAGCACAAACCGTTTGCAATATAATCGCTTTAATTTAGGGCGACGGTACATCTACGCTTCGGAACTGTTGTTGTCGACGAAAGTGGGTTTTCCCTTTGCAGAATCACTTCCAAAACATGGCGAATACAGTTCCATTGGCGTAGCACAAACCGTTTGCAATATAATCGCTTTAACTTAGGGCGACGGTACATGTACGCTTCGAAACTGTTGTTGTCGACGAAAGTGGGCTTTCCCTTTGCAGTATCACTTGTAAAACTTGGTGAATACAGTTACATTGGCGTAATACCAGTCGTTTACAAGATGATCACTTTTATTCAGGGATACGCTGTACCTGCGCTTCGAAACTGTTGTTCTCGACGAAAGTGGGCTTTCCCTTCGAAAATCACTTCCAAAACTTGGTGAATACAGTTACATTGGCGTAGTACAATCCGTTTGCAATATAATCGCTTTAATTTAGGGCTACGGTACATCTGCGCTTCGAAACTGTTGTTGTCGACGAAAGTGGGCTTTCCCTTTGCAGAATCACTTCCTAAACATGGTGAATACAGTTCCATTGGCGTAGCACAAACCGTTTCCAATATAATCGCTTTAACTTAGGGCGACGGTACATGTACGCTTCGAAACTGTTGTTGTCGACGAAAGTGGGCTTTCCCTTTGCAGTATCACTTGTAAAACTTGGTGAATACAGTTACATTGGCGTAATACCAGTCGTTTACAAGATGATCGCTTCTATTCAGGGATACGCTGTACCTGCGCTTCGAAACTGTTGTTCTCGACGAAAGTGGGCTTTCCCTTCGAAAATCACTTCCAAAACTTGGTGAATACAGTTACATTGGCGTAGTACAATCCGTTTGCAATATAATCGCTTTAATTAAGGGCGACGGTACATCTACGCTTCGGAACTGTTGTTGTCGACGAAAGTGGGTTTTCCCTTTGCAGAATCACTTCCAAAACTTGGTGAATACAGTTACATTGGCGTAGCACAAACCGTTTGCAATATAATCGCTTTAATTTAGGGCGACGGTACATCTACGCTTCGGAACTATTGTTGTCGACGAAAGTGGGTTTTCCCTTTGCAGAATCACTTCCAAAACATGGCGAATACAGTTCCATTGGCGTAGCACAAACCGTTTGCAATATAATCGCTTTAACTTAGGGCCACGGTACATGTACGCTTCGAAACTGTTGTTGTCGACGAAAGTGGGCTTTCCCTTTGCAGTATCACTTGTAAAACTTGGTGAATACAGTTACATTGGCGTAATACCAGTCGTTTACAAGATGATCGCTTTTATTCAGGGATACGCTGTACCTGCGCTTCGAAACTGTTGTTCTCGACGAAAGTGGGCTTTCCCTTCGAAAATCACTTCCAAAACTTGGTGAATGCAGTTACATTGGCGTAGCACAAACCGTTTGCAATATAATCGCTTTAATTTAGGGCGACGGTACATCTACGCTTCGGAACTGTTGTTGTCGACGAAAGTGGGTTTTCCCTTTGCAGAATCACTTCCAAAACATGGCGAATACAGTTCCATTGGCGTAGCACAAACCGTTTGCAATATAATCGCTTTAATTTAGGGCGACGGTACATCTACGCTTCGAAACTGTTGTTCTCGACGAAAGTGGGCTTTCCCTTTGCAGAATCACTTCCTAAACATGGTGAATACAGTTACATTGGCGTAGCACAAACCGTTTGCAATATAACGCCTTTAATTTAGTGATACGCTATATCTGCGCTTCGAAACTGTTGTTTTCGACGAAAGTCGGCTTTCCCTTTGCAGAATACCGTGCAAAACTTGGTAGATACAGTTACATTGGCGTAGTACAATCCGTTTGCAATATAATCGCTTTAATTAAGGGCGACGGTACATCTACGCTTCGGAACTGTTGTTGTCGACGAAAGTGGGTTTTCCCTTTGCAGAATCACTTCCAAAACATGTCGAATATAGTTCCATTGGCGTAGCACAAACCGTTTGCAATATAATCGCTTTTGTTTAGGGATACGCTATGTCTGCGCTTCGGAACTGTTGTTTTCGACGAAAGTGGGCTTTCCCTTTGCAGAATCACTTCCTAAATATGGTGAATACAGTTACATTGGCGTAGCACAAACCGTTTGCAATATAATCGCTTTAATTTAGGGCGACGGTACATCTACGCTTCGGAACTGTTGTTGTCGACGAAAGTGGGTTTTCCCTTTGCAGAATCACTTCCAAAACATGGCGAATACAGTTCCATTGGCGTAGCACAAACCGTTTGCAATATAATCGCTTTAATTTAGGGCGACGGTACATCTACGCTTCGAAACTGTTGTTCTCGACGAAAGTGGGCTTTCCCTTTGCAGAATCACTTCCTAAACATGGTGAATACTGTTACATTGGCGTAGCACAAACCGTTTGCAATATAACGCCTTTAATTTAGTGATACGCTATATCTGCGCTTCGAAACTGTTGTTTTCGACGAAAGTCGGCTTTCCCTTTGCAGAATACCGTGCAAAACTTGGTAGATACAGTTACATTGGCGTAGTACAATCCGTTTGCAATATAATCGCTTTAATTAAGGGCGACGGTACATCTACGCTTCGGAACTGTTGTTGTCGACGAAAGTGGGTTTTCCCTTTGCAGAATCACTTCCAAAACATGTCGAATACAGTTCCATTGGCGTAGCACAAACCGTTTGCAATATAATCGCTTTTGTTTAGGGATACGCTATGTCTGCGCTTCGGAACTGTTGTTTTCGACGAAAGTGGGCTTTCCCTTTGCAGAATCACTTCCTAAATATGGTGAATACAGTTACATTGGCGTAGCACAAACCGTTTGCAATATAATCGCTTTAACTTAGGGCGACGGTACATGTACGCTTCGAAACTGTTGTTGTCGACGAAAGTGGGCTTTCCCTTTGCAGAATCACTTCCAAAACATGGCGAATACAGTTCCATTGGCGTAGCACAAACCGTTTCCAATATAATCGCTTTAACTTAGGGCGACGGTACATGTACGCTTCGGAACTGTTGTTGTCAACGAAAGTGGGCTTTCCCTTTGCAGTATCACTTGTAAAACTTGGTGAATACAGTTACATTGGCGTAATACCAGTCGTTTACAAGATGATCGCTTTTATTCAGGGATACGCTGTACCTGCGCTTCGAAACTGTTGTTGTCGACGAAAGTGGGCTTTCCCTTCGACAATCACTTCCAAAACTTGGTGAATACAGTTACATTGGCGTAGCACAAACCGTTTGCAATATAATCGCTTTAATTTAGGGCGACGGTACATCTACGCTTCGGAACTGTTGTTGTCGACGAAAGTGGGTTTTCCCTTTGCAGAATCACTTCCAAAACTTGGTGAATACAGTTACATTGGCGTAGCACAAACCGTTTGCAATTTAATCGCTTTAATTTAGGGCGACGGTACATCTACGCTTCGGAACTGTTGTTGTCGACGAAAGTGGGTTTTCCCTTTGCAGAATCACTTCCAAAACATGGCGAATATAGTTCCATTGGCGTAGCACAAACCGTTTGCAATATAATCGCTTTTGTTTAGGGATACGCTATGTCTGCGCTTCGGAACTGTTGTTTTCGACGAAAGTGGGCTTTCCCTTTGCAGAATCACTTCCTAAATATGGTGAATACAGTTACATTGGCGTAGTACAATCCGTTTGCAAGATAATCGCTCTAATTAAGGGCGACAGTACATCTACGCTTCGGAACTGTTGTTGTCGACGAAAGTGGGTTTTCCCTTTGCAGAATCACTTCCAAAACATGGCGAATACAGTTACATTGGCGTAGCACAAACCGTTTGCAATATCACGCCTTTAATTTAGTGATACGCTATATCTGCGCTTCGAAACTGTTGTTTTCGACGAAAGTGGGCTTTCCCTTTGCAGTATCACTTGTAAGACTTGGTGAATACAGTTACATTGGCGTAATACGAGTCGTTTACAAGATGATCGCTTTTATTCAGGGATACGCTGTACCTGCGCTTCGAAACTGTTGTTCTCGACGAAAGTGGGCTTTCCGTTCGAAAATCACTTCCAAAACTTGGTGAATACAGTTACATTGGCGTAGTACAATCCGTTTGCAATATAATCGCTTTAATTTAGGGCTACGGTACATCTGCGCTTCGAAACTGTTGTTGTCGACGAAAGTGGGCTTTCCCTTTGCAGAATCACTTCCTAAACATGGTGAATACAGTTCCATTGGCGTAGCACAAACCGTTTGCAATATCACGCCTTTAATTTAGGGATACGCTATATCTGCGCTTCGGAACTGTTGTTGTCGACGAAAGTGGGTTTTCCCTTTGCAGAATCACTTCCAAAACATGGCGAATACAGTTCCATTGGCGTAGCACAAACCGTTTGCAATATAATCGCTTTAACTTAGGGCGACGGTACATGTACGCTTCGAAACTGTTGTTGTCGACGGAAGTGGGCTTTCCCTTTGCAGTATCACTTGTAAAACTTGGTGAATACAGTTACATTGGCGTAATACCAGTCGTTTACAAGATGATCGCTTTTATTCAGGGATACGCTGTACCTGCGCTTCGAAACTGTTGTTCTCGACGAAAGTGGGCTTTCCGTTCGAAAATCACTTCCAAAACTTGGTGAATACAGTTACATTGGCGTAGTACAATCCGTTTGCAATATAATCGCTTTAATTTAGGGCTACGGTACATCTGCGCTTCGAAACTGTTGTTGTCGACGAAAGTGGGCTTTCCCTTTGCAGAATCACTTCCAAAACATGGTGAATACAGTTCCATTGGCGTAGCACAAACCGTTTGCAATATCACGCCTTTAATTTAGGGATACGCTATATCTGCGCTTCGGAACTGTTGTTTTCGACGAAAGTGGGCTTTTCCTTTGCAGAATCACTTCCAAAACATGGTGAATACAGTTCCATTGGCGTAGCACAAACCGTTTCCAATATAATCGCTTTAACTTAGGGCGACGGTACATGTACGCTTCGAAACTGTTGTTGTCGACGAAAGTGGGCTTTCCCTTTGCAGTATCACTTGTAAAACTTGGTGAATACAGTTACATTGGCGTAATACCAGTCGTTTACAAGATGATCGCTTCTATTCAGGGATACGCTGTACCTGCGCTTCGAAACTGTTGTTCTCGGCGAAAGTGGGCTTTCCCTTTGCAGAATCACTTCCTAAATATGGTGAATACAGTTACATTGGCGTAGCACAAACCGTTTGCAATATAATCGCTTTAATTTAGGGCGACGGTACATCTACGCTTCGGAACTGTTGTTGTCGACGAAAGTGGGTTTTCCCTTTGCAGAATCACTTCCAAAACATGGCGAATACAGTTCCATTGGCGTAGCACAAACCGTTTGCAATATAATCGCTTTAACTTAGGGCGACGGTACATGTACGCTTCGAAACTGTTGTTGTCGACGAAAGTGGGCTTTCCCTTTGCAGTATCACTTGTAAAACTTGGTGAATACAGTTACATTGGCGTAATACCAGTCGTTTACAAGATGATCACTTTTATTCAGGGATACGCTGTACCTGCGCTTCGAAACTGTTGTTCTCGACGAAAGTGGGCTTTCCCTTCGAAAATCACTTCCAAAACTTGGTGAATACAGTTACATTGGCGTAGTACAATCCGTTTGCAATATAATCGCTTTAATTTAGGGCGACGGTACATCTGCGCTTCGAAACTGTTGTTGTCGACGAAAGTGGGCTTTCCCTTTGCAGAATCACTTCCTAAACATGGTGAATACAGTTCCATTGGCGTAGCACAAACCGTTTCCAATATAATCGCTTTAACTTAGGGCGACGGTACATGTACGCTTCGAAACTGTTGTTGTCGACGAAAGTGGGCTTTCCCTTTGCAGTATCACTTGTAAAACTTGGTGAATACAGTTACATTGGCGTAATACCAGTCGTTTACAAGATGATCGCTTCTATTCAGGGATACGCTGTACCTGCGCTTCGAAACTGTTGTTCTCGACGAAAGTGGGCTTTCCCTTCGAAAATCACTTCCAAAACTTGGTGAATACAGTTACATTGGCGTAGTACAATCCGTTTGCAATATAATCGCTTTAATTAAGGGCGACGGTACATCTACGCTTCGGAACTGTTGTTGTCGACGAAAGTGGGTTTTCCCTTTGCAGAATCACTTCCAAAACTTGGTGAATACAGTTACATTGGCGTAGCACAAACCGTTTGCAATATAATCGCTTTAATTTAGGGCGACGGTACATCTACGCTTCGGAACTATTGTTGTCGACGAAAGTGGGTTTTCCCTTTGCAGAATCACTTCCAAAACATGGCGAATACAGTTCCATTGGCGTAGCACAAACCGTTTGCAATATAATCGCTTTAACTTAGGGCCACGGTACATGTACGCTTCGAAACTGTTGTTGTCGACGAAAGTGGGCTTTCCCTTTGCAGTATCACTTGTAAAACTTGGTGAATACAGTTACATTGGCGTAATACCAGTCGTTTACAAGATGATCGCTTTTATTCAGGGATACGCTGTACCTGCGCTTCGAAACTGTTGTTCTCGACGAAAGTGGGCTTTCCCTTCGAAAATCACTTCCAAAACTTGGTGAATGCAGTTACATTGGCGTAGCACAAACCGTTTGCAATATAATCGCTTTAATTTAGGGCGACGGTACATCTACGCTTCGGAACTGTTGTTGTCGACGAAAGTGGGTTTTCCCTTTGCAGAATCACTTCCAAAACATGGCGAATACAGTTCCATTGGCGTAGCACAAACCGTTTGCAATATAATCGCTTTAATTTAGGGCGACGGTACATCTACGCTTCGAAACTGTTGTTCTCGACGAAAGTGGGCTTTCCCTTTGCAGAATCACTTCCTAAACATGGTGAATACAGTTACATTGGCGTAGCACAAACCGTTTGCAATATAACGCCTTTAATTTAGTGATACGCTATATCTGCGCTTCGAAACTGTTGTTTTCGACGAAAGTCGGCTTTCCCTTTGCAGAATACCGTGCAAAACTTGGTAGATACAGTTACATTGGCGTAGTACAATCCGTTTGCAATATAATCGCTTTAATTAAGGGCGACGGTACATCTACGCTTCGGAACTGTTGTTGTCGACGAAAGTGGGTTTTCCCTTTGCAGAATCACTTCCAAAACATGGCGAATATAGTTCCATTGGCGTAGCACAAACCGTTTGCAATATAATCGCTTTTGTTTAGGGATACGCTATGTCTGCGCTTCGGAACTGTTGTTTTCGACGAAAGTGGGCTTTCCCTTTGCAGAATCACTTCCTAAATATGGTGAATACAGTTACATTGGCGTAGCACAAACCGTTTGCAATATAATCGCTTTAATTTAGGGCGACGGTACATGTACGCTTCGAAACTGTTGTTGTCGACGAAAGTGGGCTTTCCCTTTGCAGAATCACTTCCAAAACATGGCGAATACAGTTCCATTGGCGTAGCACAAACCGTTTCCAATATAATCGCTTTAACTTAGGGCGACGGTACATGTACGCTTCGGAACTGTTGTTGTCGACGAAAGTGGGCTTTCCCTTTGCAGTATCACTTGTAAAACTTGGTGAATACAGTTACATTGGCGTAATACCAGTCGTTTACAAGATGATCGCTTTTATTCAGGGATACGCTGTACCTGCGCTTCGAAACTGTTGTTCTCGACGAAAGCGGGCTTTCCCTTCGACAATCACTTCCAAAACTTGGTGAATACAGTTATATTGGCGTAGCACAAACCGTTTGCAATATAATCGCTTTAATTTAGGGCGACGGTACATCTACGCTTCGGAACTGTTGTTGTCGACGAAAGTGGGTTTTCCCTTTGCAGAATCACTTCCAAAACTTGGTGAATACAGTTACATTGGCGTAGCACAAACCGTTTGCAATATAATCGCTTTAATTTAGGGCGACGGTACATCTACGCTTCGGAACTGTTGTTGTCGACGAAAGTGGGTTTTCCCTTTGCAGAATCACTTCCAAAACATGGCGAATATAGTTCCATTGGCGTAGCACAAACCGTTTGCAATATAATCGCTTTTGTTTAGGGATACGCTATGTCTGCGCTTCGGAACTGTTGTTTTGGACGAAAGTGGGCTTTCCCTTTGCAGAATCACTTCCTAAATATGGTGAATACAGTTACATTGGCGTAGTACAATCCGTTTGCAAGATAATCGCTCTAATTAAGGGCGACAGTACATCTACGCTTCGGAACTGTTGTTGTCGACGAAAGTGGGTTTTCCCTTTGCAGAATCACTTCCTAAATATGGTGAATACAGTTACATTGGCGTAGCACAAACCGTTTGCAATATAATCGCTTTAATTTAGGGCGACGGTACATCTACGCTTCGGAACTGTTGTTGTCGACGAAAGTGGGTTTTCCCTTTGCAGAATCACTTCCAAAACATGGCGAATACAGTTACATTGGCGTAGCACAAACCGTTTGCAATATCACGCCTTTAATTTAGTGATACGCTATATCTGCGCTTCGAAACTGTTGTTTTCGACGAAAGTGGGCTTTCCCTTTGCAGTATCACTTGTAAGACTTGGTGAATACAGTTACATTGGCGTAATACCAGTCGTTTACAAGATGATCGCTTTTATTCAGGGATACGCTGTACCTGCGCTTCGAAACTGTTGTTCTCGACGAAAGTGGGCTTTCCGTTCGAAAATCACTTCCAAAACTTGGTGAATACAGTTACATTGGCGTAGTACAATCCGTTTGCAATATAATCGCTTTAATTTAGGGCTACGGTACATCTGCGCTTCGAAACTGTTGTTTTCGACGAAAGTGGGCTTTTCCTTTGCAGAATCACTTCCAAAACATGGTGAATACAGTTCCATTGGCGTAGCACAAACCGTTTCCAATATAATCGCTTTAACTTAGGGCGACGGTACATGTACGCTTCGAAACTGTTGTTGTCGACGAAAGTGGGCTTTCCCTTTGCAGTATCACTTGTAAAACTTGGTGAATACAGTTACATTGGCGTAATACCAGTCGTTTACAAGATGATCGCTTCTATTCAGGGATACGCTGTACCTGCGCTTCGAAACTGTTGTTCTCGACGAAAGTGGGCTTTCCCTTCGAAAATCACTTCCAAAACTTGGTGAATACTGTTACATTGGCGTAGCACAAACCGTTTGCAATATAATCGCTTTAATTTAGGGCGACGGTACATCTACGCTTCGGAACTGTTGTTGTCGACGAAAGTGGGTTTTCCCTTTGCAGAATCACTTCCAAAACATGGCGAATACAGTTCCATTGGCGTAGCACAAACCGTTTGCAATATAATGGCTTTAACTTAGGGCGACGGTACATGTACGCTTCGAAACTGTTGTTGTCGACGAAAGTGGGCTTTCCCTTTGCAGAATCACTTCCAAAACATGGTGAATACAGTTCCATTGGCGTAGCACAAACCGTTTGCAATATAATCGCTTTAACTTAGGGCGACGGTACATGTACGCTTCGAAACTGTTGTTGTCGACGAAAGTGGGCTTTCCCTTTGCAGTATCACTTGTAAAACTTGGTGAATACAGTTACATTGGCGTAATACCAGTCGTTTACAAGATGATCGCTTCTATTCAGGGATACGCTGTACCTGCGCTTCGAAACTGTTGTTCTCGACGAAAGTGGGCTTTCCCTTTGCAGAATCACTTCCTAAACATGGTGAATACAGTTACATTGGCGTAGCACAAACCGTTTGCAATATAACGCCTTTAATTTAGTCATACGCTATATCTGCGCTTCGAAACTGTTGTTTTCGACGAAAGTCGGCTTTCCCTTTGCAGAATACCGTGCAAAACTTGGTAGATACAGTTACATTGGCGTAGTACAATCCGTTTGCAATATAATCGCTTTAATTAAGGGCGACGGTACATCTATGCTTCGGAACTGTTGTTTTCGATGAAACTGTCTTTTCGCTTTGCAGAATCACTTCCAAAACATGGTGAATACAGTTCCATTGGCGTAGCACAAACCGTTTGCAATATAATCGCTTTTGTTTAGGGTCACGCTATGTCTGCGCTTCGGAACTGTTGTTTTCGACGAAAGTGGGCTTTCCCTTTGCAGAATCACTTCCTAAATATGGTGAATACAGTTACATTGGCGTAGCACAAACCGTTTGCAATATAATCGCTTTAATTTAGGGCGACGGTACATCTACGCTTCGGAACTGTTGTTGTCGACGAAAGTGGGTTTTCCCTTTGCAGAATCACTTCCAAAACATGGCGAATACAGTTCCATTGGCGTAGCACAAACCGTTTGCAATATAATCGCTTTAATTTAGGGCGACGGTACATCTACGCTTCGAAACTGTTGTTCTCGACGAAAGTGGGCTTTCCCTTTGCAGAATCACTTCCTAAACATGGTGAATACAGTTACATTGGCGTAGCACAAACCGTTTGCAATATAACGCCTTTAATTTAGTGATACGCTATATCTGCGCTTCGAAACTGTTGTTTTCGACGAAAGTCGGCTTTCCCTTTGCAGAATACCGTGCAAAACTTGGTAGATACAGTTACATTGGCGTAGTACAATCCGTTTGCAATATAATCGCTTTAACTTAGGGCGACGGTACATGTACGCTTCGAAACTGTTGTTGTCGACGAAAGTGGGCTTTCCCTTTGCAGTATCACTTGTAAAACTTGGTGAATACAGTTACATTGGCGTAATACCAGTCGTTTACAAGATGATCGCTTCTATTCAGGGATACGCTGTACCTGCGCTTCGAAACTGTTGTTGTCGACGAAAGTGGGCTTTCCCTTTGCAGAATCACTTCCTAAACATGGTGAATACAATTCCATTGGCGTAGCACAAACCGTTTGCAATATCACGCCTTTAATTTAGGGATACGCTATATCTGCGCTTCGGAACTGTTGTTTTCGACGAAAGTGGGCTTTTCCTTTGCAGAATCACTTCCAAAACATGGTGAATACAGTTCCATTGGCGTAGCACAAACCGTTTCCAATATAATCGCTTTAACTTAGGGCGACGGTACATGTACGCTTCGAAACTGTTGTTGTCGACGAAAGTGGGCTTTCCCTTTGCAGTATCACTTGTAAAACTTGGTGAATACAGTTACATTGGCGTAATACCAGTCGTTTACAAGATGATCGCTTCTATTCAGGGATACGCTGTACCTGCGCTTCGAAACTGTTGTTCTCGACGAAAGTGGGCTTTCCCTTCGAAAATCACTTCCAAAACTTGGTGAATACAGTTACATTGGCGTAGTACAATCCGTTTGCAATATAATCGCTTTAATTAAGGGCGACGGTACATCTACGCTTCGGAACTGTTGTTGTCGACGAAAGTGGGTTTTCCCTTTGCAGAATCACTTCCAAAACTTGGTGAATACAGTTACATTGGCGTAGCACAAACCGTTTGCAATATAATCGCTTTAATTTAGGGCGACGGTACATCTACGCTTCGGAACTATTGTTGTCGACGAAAGTGGGTTTTCCCTTTGCAGAATCACTTCCTAAACATGGTGAATACAATTCCATTGGCGTAGCACAAACCGTTTGCAATATCACGCCTTTAATTTAGGGATACGCTATATCTGCGCTTCGGAACTGTTGTTTTCGACGAAAGTGGGCTTTTCCTTTGCAGAATCACTTCCAAAACATGGCGAATATAGTTCCATTGGCGTAGCACAAACCGTTTGCAGTATAATCGCTTTTGTTTAGGGATACGCTATGTCTGCGCTTCGGAACTGTTGTTTTCGACGAAAGTGGGCTTTCCCTTTGCAGAAACACTTCCTAAATATGGTGAATACAGTTACATTGGCGTAGCACAAACCGTGTGCAATATAATCGCTTTAACTTAGGGCGACGGTACATGTACGCTTCGAAACTGTTGTTGTCGACGAAAGTGGGCTTTCCCTTTGCAGTATCACTTGTAAAACTTGGTGAATACAGTTACATTGGCGTAATACCAGTCGTTTACAAGATGAACGCTTCTATTCAGGGATACGCTGTACCTGCGCTTCGAAACTGTTGTTCTCGACGAAAGTGGGCTTTCCGTTCGAAAATCACTTCCAAAACTTGGTGAATACAGTTACATTGGCGTAGTACAATCCGTTTGCAATATAATCGCTTTAATTTAGGGCTACGGTACATCTGCGCTTCGAAACTGTTGTTGTCGACGAAAGTGGGCTTTCCCTTTGCAGAATCACTTCCTAAACATGGTGAATACAGTTCCATTGGCGTAGCACAAACCGTTTGCAATATCACGCCTTTAATTTAGGGATACGCTATATCTGCGCTTCGGAACTGTTGTTGTCGACGAAAGTGGGTTTTCCCTTTGCAGAATCACTTCCAAAACATGGCGAATACAGTTCCATTGGCGTAGCACAAACCGTTTGCAATATAATCGCTTTAACTTAGGGCGACGGTACATGTACGCTTCGAAACTGTTGTTGTCGACGAAAGTGGGCTTTCCCTTTGCAGAATCACTTCCTAAACATGGTGAATACAGTTCCATTGGCGTAGCACAAACCGTTTGCAATATCACGCCTTTAATTTAGGGATACGCTATATCTGCGCTTCGGAACTGTTGTTTTCGACGAAAGTGGGCTTTTCCTTTGCAGAATCACTTCCAAAACATGGTGAATACAGTTCCATTGGCGTAGCACAAACCGTTTCCAATATAATCGCTTTAACTTAGGGCGACGGTACATGTACGCTTCGAAACTGTTGTTGTCGACGAAAGTGGGCTTTCCCTTTGCAGTATCACTTGTAAAACTTGGTGAATACAGTTACATTGGCGTAATACCAGTCGTTTACAAGATGATCGCTTCTATTCAGGGATACGCTGTACCTGCGCTTCGAAACTGTTGTTCTCGGCGAAAGTGGGCTTTCCCTTTGCAGAATCACTTCCTAAATATGGTGAATACAGTTACATTGGCGTAGCACAAACCGTTTGCAATATAATCGCTTTAATTTAGGGCGACGGTACATCTACGCTTCGGAACTGTTGTTGTCGACGAAAGTGGGTTTTCCCTTTGCAGAATCACTTCCAAAACATGGCGAATATAGTTCCATTGGCGTAGCACAAACCGTTTGCAGTATAATCGCTTTTGTTTAGGGATACGCTATGTCTGCGCTTCGGAACTGTTGTTTTCGACGAAAGTGGGCTTTCCCTTTGCAGAAACACTTCCTAAATATGGTGAATACAGTTACATTGGCGTAGCACAAACCGTGTGCAATATAATCGCTTTAACTTAGGGCGACGGTACATGTACGCTTCGAAACTGTTGTTGTCGACGAAAGTGGGCTTTCCCTTTGCAGTATCACTTGTAAAACTTGGTGAATACAGTTACATTGGCGTAATACCAGTCGTTTACAAGATGAACGCTTTTATTCAGGGATACGCTGTACCTGCGCTTCGAAACTGTTGTTCTCGACGAAAGTGGGCTTTCCGTTCGAAAATCACTTCCAAAACTTGGTGAATACAGTTACATTGGCGTAGTACAATCCGTTTGCAATATAATCGCTTTAATTTAGGGCTACGGTACATCTGCGCTTCGAAACTGTTGTTGTCGACGAAAGTGGGCTTTCCCTTTGCAGAATCACTTCCTAAACATGGTGAATACAGTTCCATTGGCGTAGCACAAACCGTTTGCAATATCACGCCTTTAATTTAGGGATACGCTATATCTGCGCTTCGGAACTGTTGTTTTCGACGAAAGTGGGCTTTTCCTTTGCAGAATCACTTCCAAAACATGGTGAATACAGTTCCATTGGCGTAGCACAAACCGTTTCCAATATAATCGCTTTAACTTAGGGCGACGGTACATGTACGCTTCGAAACTGTTGTTGTCGACGAAAGTGGGCTTTCCCTTTGCAGTATCACTTGTAAAACTTGGTGAATACAGTTACATTGGCGTAATACCAGTCGTTTACAAGATGATCACTTTTATTCAGGGATACGCTGTACCTGCGCTTCGAAACTGTTGTTCTCGACGAAAGTGGGCTTTCCCTTCGAAAATCACTTCCAAAACTTGGTGAATACAGTTACATTGGCGTAGTACAATCCGTTTGCAATATAATCGCTTTAATTTAGGGCTACGGTACATCTGCGCTTCGAAACTGTTGTTGTCGACGAAAGTGGGCTTTCCCTTTGCAGAATCACTTCCTAAACATGGTGAATACAATTCCATTGGCGTAGCACAAACCGTTTGCAATATCACGCCTTTAATTTAGGGATACGCTATATCTGCGCTTCGGAACTGTTGTTTTCGACGAAAGTGGGCTTTTCCTTTGCAGAATCACTTCCAAAACATGGTGAATACAGTTCCATTGGCGTAGCACAAACCGTTTCCAATATAATCGCTTTAACTTAGGGCGACGGTACATGTACGCTTCGAAACTGTTGTTGTCGACGAAAGTGGGCTTTCCCTTTGCAGTATCACTTGTAAAACTTGGTGAATACAGTTACATTGGCGTAATACCAGTCGTTTACAAGATGATCGCTTCTATTCAGGGATACGCTGTACCTGCGCTTCGAAACTGTTGTTCTCGGCGAAAGTGGGCTTTCCCTTTGCAGAATCACTTCCTAAATATGGTGAATACAGTTACATTGGCGTAGCACAAACCGTTTGCAATATAATCGCTTTAATTTAGGGCGACGGTACATCTACGCTTCGGAACTGTTGTTGTCGACGAAAGTGGGTTTTCCCTTTGCAGAATCACTTCCAAAACATGGCGAATACAGTTCCATTGGCGTAGCACAAACCGTTTGCAATATAATCGCTTTAACTTAGGGCGACGGTACATGTACGCTTCGAAACTGTTGTTGTCGACGAAAGTGGGCTTTCCCTTTGCAGTATCACTTGTAAAACTTGGTGAATACAGTTACATTGGCGTAATACCAGTCGTTTACAAGATGATCGCTTCTATTCAGGGATACGCTGTACCTGCGCTTCGAAACTGTTGTTCTCGACGAAAGTGGGCTTTCCCTTCGAAAATCACTTCCAAAACTTGGTGAATACAGTTACATTGGCGTAGTACAATCCGTTTGCAATATAATCGCTTTAATTTAGGGCGACGGTACATCTACGCTTCGGAACTGTTGTTGTCGACGAAAGTGGGTTTTCCCTTTGCAGAATCACTTCCAAAACTTGGTGAATACAGTTACATTGGCGTAGCACAAACCGTTTGCAATATAATCGCTTTAATTTAGGGCGACGGTACATCTACGCTTCGGAACTATTGTTGTCGACGAAAGTGGGTTTTCCCTTTGCAGAATCACTTCCAAAACATGGCGAATACAGTTCCATTGGCGTAGCACAAACCGTTTGCAATATAATCGCTTTAACTTAGGGCCACGGTACATGTACGCTTCGAAACTGTTGTTGTCGACGAAAGTGGGCTTTCCCTTTGCAGTATCACTTGTAAAACTTGGTGAATACAGTTACATTGGCGTAATACCAGTCGTTTACAAGATGATCGCTTTTATTCAGGGATACGCTGTACCTGCGCTTCGAAACTGTTGTTCTCGACGAAAGTGGGCTTTCCCTTCGAAAATCACTTCCAAAACTTGGTGAATGCAGTTACATTGGCGTAGCACAAACCGTTTGCAATATAATCGCTTTAATTTAGGGCGACGGTACATCTACGCTTCGGAACTGTTGTTGTCGACGAAAGTGGGTTTTCCCTTTGCAGAATCACTTCCAAAACATGGCGAATACAGTTCCATTGGCGTAGCACAAACCGTTTGCAATATAATCGCTTTAATTTAGGGCGACGGTACATCTACGCTTCGAAACTGTTGTTCTCGACGAAAGTGGGCTTTCCCTTTGCAGAATCACTTCCTAAACATGGTGAATACAGTTACATTGGCGTAGCACAAACCGTTTGCAATATAACGCCTTTAATTTAGTGATACGCTATATCTGCGCTTCGAAACTGTTGTTTTCGACGAAAGTCGGCTTTCCCTTTGCAGAATACCGTGCAAAACTTGGTAGATACAGTTACATTGGCGTAGTACAATCCGTTTGCAATATAATCGCTTTAATTAAGGGCGACGGTACATCTACGCTTCGGAACTGTTGTTGTCGACGAAAGTGGGTTTTCCCTTTGCAGAATCACTTCCAAAACATGTCGAATATAGTTCCATTGGCGTAGCACAAACCGTTTGCAATATAATCGCTTTTGTTTAGGGATACGCTATGTCTGCGCTTCGGAACTGTTGTTTTCGACGAAAGTGGGCTTTCCCTTTGCAGAATCACTTCCTAAATATGGTGAATACAGTTACATTGGCGTAGCACAAACCGTTTGCAATATAATCGCTTTAATTTAGGGCGACGGTACATGTACGCTTCGAAACTGTTGTTGTCGACGAAAGTGGGCTTTCCCTTTGCAGAATCACTTCCAAAACATGGCGAATACAGTTCCATTGGCGTAGCACAAACCGTTTCCAATATAATCGCTTTAACTTAGGGCGACGGTACATGTACGCTTCGGAACTGTTGTTGTCAACGAAAGTGGGCTTTCCCTTTGCAGTATCACTTGTAAAACTTGGTGAATACAGTTACATTGGCGTAATACCAGTCGTTTACAAGATGA
Organism: Ectemnius continuus; assembly: GCA_910591665.1. Taxonomy (NCBI): domain Eukaryota; kingdom Metazoa; phylum Arthropoda; class Insecta; order Hymenoptera; family Crabronidae; genus Ectemnius; species Ectemnius continuus. The sequence goes on from OU342860.1 coordinate 14,862,732, forward strand.
TCGCTTTTATTCAGGGATACGCTGTACCTGCGCTTCGAAACTGTTGTTCTCGACGAAAGCGGGCTTTCCCTTCGACAATCACTTCCAAAACTTGGTGAATACAGTTACATTGGCGTAGCACAAACCGTTTGCAATATAATCGCTTTAATTTAGGGCGACGGTACATCTACGCTTCGGAACTGTTGTTGTCGACGAAAGTGGGTTTTCCCTTTGCAGAATCACTTCCAAAACTTGGTGAATACAGTTACATTGGCGTAGTACAATCCGTTTGCAATATAATCGCTTTAATTAAGGGCGACGGTACATCTACGCTTCGGAACTGTTGTTGTCGACGAAAGTGGGTTTTCCCTTTGCAGAATCACTTCCAAAACTTGGTGAATACAGTTACATTGGCGTAGTACAATCCGTTTGCAATATAATCGCTTTAATTAAGGGCGACGGTACATCTACGCTTCGGAACTGTTGTTGTCGACGAAAGTGGGTTTTCCCTTCGAAAATCACTTCCAAAACTTGGTGAATACAGTTACATTGGCGTAGTACAATCCGTTTGCAATATAATCGCTTTAATTAAGGGCGACGGTACATCTACGCTTCGGAACTGTTGTTGTCGACGAAAGTGGGTTTTCCCTTTGCAGAATCACTTCCAAAACTTGGTGAATACAGTTACATTGGCGTAGCACAAACCGTTTGCAATATAATCGCTTTAATTTAGGGCGACGGTACATCTACGCTTCGGAACTATTGTTGTCGACGAAAGTGGGTTTTCCCTTTGCAGAATCACTTCCAAAACATGGCGAATACAGTTCCATTGGCGTAGCACAAACCGTTTGCAATATAATCGCTTTAACTTAGGGCCACGGTACATGTACGCTTCGAAACTGTTGTTGTCGACGAAAGTGGGCTTTCCCTTTGCAGTATCACTTGTAAAACTTGGTGAATACAGTTACATTGGCGTAATACCAGTCGTTTACAAGATGATCGCTTTTATTCAGGGATACGCTGTACCTGCGCTTCGAAACTGTTGTTCTCGACGAAAGTGGGCTTTCCCTTCGAAAATCACTTCCAAAACTTGGTGAATGCAGTTACATTGGCGTAGCACAAACCGTTTGCAATATAATCGCTTTAATTTAGGGCGACGGTACATCTACGCTTCGGAACTGTTGTTGTCGACGAAAGTGGGTTTTCCCTTTGCAGAATCACTTCCAAAACATGGCGAATACAGTTCCATTGGCGTAGCACAAACCGTTTGCAATATAATCGCTTTAATTTAGGGCGACGGTACATCTACGCTTCGAAACTGTTGTTCTCGACGAAAGTGGGCTTTCCCTTTGCAGAATCACTTCCTAAACATGGTGAATACTGTTACATTGGCGTAGCACAAACCGTTTGCAATATAACGCCTTTAATTTAGTGATACGCTATATCTGCGCTTCGAAACTGTTGTTTTCGACGAAAGTCGGCTTTCCCTTTGCAGAATACCGTGCAAAACTTGGTAGATACAGTTACATTGGCGTAGTACAATCCGTTTGCAATATAATCGCTTTAATTAAGGGCGACGGTACATCTACGCTTCGGAACTGTTGTTGTCGACGAAAGTGGGTTTTCCCTTTGCAGAATCACTTCCAAAACATGTCGAATATAGTTCCATTGGCGTAGCACAAACCGTTTGCAATATAATCGCTTTTGTTTAGGGATACGCTATGTCTGCGCTTCGGAACTGTTGTTTTCGACGAAAGTGGGCTTTCCCTTTGCAGAATCACTTCCTAAATATGGTGAATACAGTTACATTGGCGTAGCACAAACCGTTTGCAATATAATCGCTTTAATTTAGGGCGACGGTACATGTACGCTTCGAAACTGTTGTTGTCGACGAAAGTGGGCTTTCCCTTTGCAGAATCACTTCCAAAACATGGCGAATACAGTTCCATTGGCGTAGCACAAACCGTTTCCAATATAATCGCTTTAACTTAGGGCGACGGTACATGTACGCTTCGGAACTGTTGTTGTCAACGAAAGTGGGCTTTCCCTTTGCAGTATCACTTGTAAAACTTGGTGAATACAGTTACAGTGGCGTAATACCAGCCGTTTACAAGATGATCGCTTTTATTCAGGGATACGCTGTACCTGCGCTTCGAAACTGTTGTTCTCGACGAAAGCGGGCTTTCCCTTCGACAATCACTTCCAAAACTTGGTGAATACAGTTACATTGGCGTAGCACAAACCGTTTGCAATATAATCGCTTTAATTTAGGGCGACGGTACATCTACGCTTCGGAACTGTTGTTGTCGACGAAAGTGGGTTTTCCCTTTGCAGAATCACTTCCAAAACTTGGTGAATACAGTTACATTGGCGTAGCACAAACCGTTTGCAATTTAATCGCTTTAATTTAGGGCGACGGTACATCTACGCTTCGGAACTGTTGTTGTCGACGAAAGTGGGTTTTCCCTTTGCAGAATCACTTCCAAAACATGGCGAATATAGTTCCATTGGCGTAGCACAAACCGTTTGCAATATAATCGCTTTTGTTTAGGGATACGCTATGTCTGCGCTTCGGAACTGTTGTTTTCGACGAAAGTGGGCTTTCCCTTTGCAGAATCACTTCCTAAATATGGTGAATACAGTTACATTGGCGTAGTACAATCCGTTTGCAAGATAATCGCTCTAATTAAGGGCGACAGTACATCTACGCTTCGGAACTGTTGTTGTCGACGAAAGTGGGTTTTCCCTTTGCAGAATCACTTCCAAAACATGGCGAATACAGTTACATTGGCGTAGCACAAACCGTTTGCAATATCACGCCTTTAATTTAGTGATACGCTATATCTGCGCTTCGAAACTGTTGTTTTCGACGAAAGTGGGCTTTCCCTTTGCAGTATCACTTGTAAGACTTGGTGAATACAGTTACATTGGCGTAATACCAGTCGTTTACAAGATGATCGCTTTTATTCAGGGATACGCTGTACCTGCGCTTCGAAACTGTTGTTCTCGACGAAAGTGGGCTTTCCGTTCGAAAATCACTTCCAAAACTTGGTGAATACAGTTACATTGGCGTAGTACAATCCGTTTGCAATATAATCGCTTTAATTTAGGGCTACGGTACATCTGCGCTTCGAAACTGTTGTTGTCGACGAAAGTGGGCTTTCCCTTTGCAGAATCACTTCCTAAACATGGTGAATACAGTTCCATTGGCGTAGCACAAACCGTTTGCAATATCACGCCTTTAATTTAGGGATACGCTATATCTGCGCTTCGGAACTGTTGTTGTCGACGAAAGTGGGTTTTCCCTTTGCAGAATCACTTCCAAAACATGGCGAATACAGTTCCATTGGCGTAGCACAAACCGTTTGCAATATAATCGCTTTAACTTAGGGCGACGGTACATGTACGCTTCGAAACTGTTGTTGTCGACGAAAGTGGGCTTTCCCTTTGCAGTATCACTTGTAAAACTTGGTGAATACAGTTACATTGGCGTAATACCAGTCGTTTACAAGATGATCGCTTTTATTCAGGGATACGCTGTACCTGCGCTTCGAAACTGTTGTTCTCGACGAAAGTGGGCTTTCCGTTCGAAAATCACTTCCAAAACTTGGTGAATACAGTTACATTGGCGTAGTACAATCCGTTTGCAATATAATCGCTTTAATTTAGGGCTACGGTACATCTGCGCTTCGAAACTGTTGTTGTCGACGAAAGTGGGCTTTCCCTTTGCAGAATCACTTCCTAAACATGGTGAATACAGTTCCATTGGCGTAGCACAAACCGTTTGCAATATCACGCCTTTAATTTAGGGATACGCTATATCTGCGCTTCGGAACTGTTGTTTTCGACGAAAGTGGGCTTTTCCTTTGCAGAATCACTTCCAAAACATGGTGAATACAGTTCCATTGGCGTAGCACAAACCGTTTCCAATATAATCGCTTTAACTTAGGGCGACGGTACATGTACGCTTCGAAACTGTTGTTGTCGACGAAAGTGGGCTTTCCCTTTGCAGTATCACTTGTAAAACTTGGTGAATACAGTTACATTGGCGTAATACCAGTCGTTTACAAGATGATCGCTTCTATTCAGGGATACGCTGTACCTGCGCTTCGAAACTGTTGTTCTCGGCGAAAGTGGGCTTTCCCTTTGCAGAATCACTTCCTAAATATGGTGAATACAGTTACATTGGCGTAGCACAAACCGTTTGCAATATAATCGCTTTAATTTAGGGCGACGGTACATCTACGCTTCGGAACTGTTGTTGTCGACGAAAGTGGGTTTTCCCTTTGCAGAATCACTTCCAAAACATGGCGAATACAGTTCCATTGGCGTAGCACAAACCGTTTGCAATATAATCGCTTTAACTTAGGGCGACGGTACATGTACGCTTCGAAACTGTTGTTGTCGACGAAAGTGGGCTTTCCCTTTGCAGTATCACTTGTAAAACTTGGTGAATACAGTTACATTGGCGTAATACCAGTCGTTTACAAGATGATCACTTTTATTCAGGGATACGCTGTACCTGCGCTTCGAAACTGTTGTTCTCGACGAAAGTGGGCTTTCCCTTCCAAAATCACTTCCAAAACTTGGTGAATACAGTTACATTGGCGTAGTACAATCCGTTTGCAATATAATCGCTTTAATTTAGGGCTACGGTACATCTGCGCTTCGAAACTGTTGTTGTCGACGAAAGTGGGCTTTCCCTTTGCAGAATCACTTCCTAAACATGGTGAATACAGTTCCATTGGCGTAGCACAAACCGTTTCCAATATAATCGCTTTAACTTAGGGCGACGGTACATGTACGCTTCGAAACTGTTGTTGTCGACGAAAGTGGGCTTTCCCTTTGCAGTATCACTTGTAAAACTTGGTGAATACAGTTACATTGGCGTAATACCAGTCGTTTACAAGATGATCGCTTCTATTCAGGGATACGCTGTACCTGCGCTTCGAAACTGTTGTTCTCGACGAAAGTGGGCTTTCCCTTCGAAAATCACTTCCAAAACTTGGTGAATACAGTTACATTGGCGTAGTACAATCCGTTTGCAATATAATCGCTTTAATTAAGGGCGACGGTACATCTACGCTTCGGAACTGTTGTTGTCGACGAAAGTGGGTTTTCCCTTTGCAGAATCACTTCCAAAACTTGGTGAATACAGTTACATTGGCGTAGCACAAACCGTTTGCAATATAATCGCTTTAATTTAGGGCGACGGTACATCTACGCTTCGGAACTATTGTTGTCGACGAAAGTGGGTTTTCCCTTTGCAGAATCACTTCCAAAACATGGCGAATACAGTTCCATTGGCGTAGCACAAACCGTTTCCAATATAATCGCTTTAACTTAGGGCCACGGTACATGTACGCTTCGAAACTGTTGTTGTCGACGAAAGTGGGCTTTCCCTTTGCAGTATCACTTGTAAAACTTGGTGAATACAGTTACATTGGCGTAATACCAGTCGTTTACAAGATGATCGCTTTTATTCAGGGATACGCTGTACCTGCGCTTCGAAACTGTTGTTCTCGACGAAAGTGGGCTTTCCCTTCGAAAATCACTTCCAAAACTTGGTGAATGCAGTTACATTGGCGTAGCACAAACCGTTTGCAATATAATCGCTTTAATTTAGGGCGACGGTACATCTACGCTTCGGAACTGTTGTTGTCGACGAAAGTGGGTTTTCCCTTTGCAGAATCACTTCCAAAACATGGCGAATACAGTTCCATTGGCGTAGCACAAACCGTTTGCAATATAATCGCTTTAATTTAGGGCGACGGTACATCTACGCTTCGAAACTGTTGTTCTCGACGAAAGTGGGCTTTCCCTTTGCAGAATCACTTCCTAAACATGGTGAATACAGTTACATTGGCGTAGCACAAACCGTTTGCAATATAACGCCTTTAATTTAGTGATACGCTATATCTGCGCTTCGAAACTGTTGTTTTCGACGAAAGTCGGCTTTCCCTTTGCAGAATACCGTGCAAAACTTGGTAGATACAGTTACATTGGCGTAGTACAATCCGTTTGCAATATAATCGCTTTAATTAAGGGCGACGGTACATCTACGCTTCGGAACTGTTGTTGTCGACGAAAGTGGGTTTTCCCTTTGCAGAATCACTTCCAAAACATGTCGAATATAGTTCCATTGGCGTAGCACAAACCGTTTGCAATATAATCGCTTTTGTTTAGGGATACGCTATGTCTGCGCTTCGGAACTGTTGTTTTCGACGAAAGTGGGCTTTCCCTTTGCAGAATCACTTCCTAAATATGGTGAATACAGTTACATTGGCGTAGCACAAACCGTTTGCAATATAATCGCTTTAATTTAGGGCGACGGTACATGTACGCTTCGAAACTGTTGTTGTCGACGAAAGTGGGCTTTCCCTTTGCAGAATCACTTCCAAAACATGGCGAATACAGTTCCATTGGCGTAGCACAAACCGTTTCCAATATAATCGCTTTAACTTAGGGCGACGGTACATGTACGCTTCGGAACTGTTGTTGTCAACGAAAGTGGGCTTTCCCTTTGCAGTATCACTTGTAAAACTTGGTGAATACAGTTACATTGGCGTAATACCAGTCGTTTACAAGATGATCGCTTTTATTCAGGGATACGCTGTACCTGCGCTTCGAAACTGTTGTTCTCGACGAAAGCGGGCTTTCCCTTCGACAATCACTTCCAAAACTTGGTGAATACAGTTACATTGTCGTAATACCAGTCGTTTACAAGATGATCACTTTTATTCAGGGATACGCTGTACCTGCGCTTCGAAACTGTTGTTCTCGACGAAAGTGGGCTTTCCCTTCGAAAATCACTTCCAAAACTTGGTGAATACAGTTACATTGGCGTAGTACAATCCGTTTGCAATATAATCGCTTTAATTTAGGGCTACGGTACATCTGCGCTTCGAAACTGTTGTTGTCGACGAAAGTGGGCTTTCCCTTTGCAGAATCACTTCCTAAACATGGTGAATACAATTCCATTGGCGTAGCACAAACCGTTTGCAATATCACGCCTTTAATTTAGGGATACGCTATATCTGCGCTTCGGAACTGTTGTTTTCGACGAAAGTGGGCTTTTCCTTTGCAGAATCACTTCCAAAACATGGTGAATACAGTTCCATTGGCGTAGCACAAACCGTTTCCAATATAATCGCTTTAACTTAGGGCGACGGTACATGTACGCTTCGAAACTGTTGTTGTCGACGAAAGTGGGCTTTCCCTTTGCAGTATCACTTGTAAAACTTGGTGAATACAGTTACATTGGCGTAATACCAGTCGTTTACAAGATGATCGCTTCTATTCAGGGATACGCTGTACCTGCGCTTCGAAACTGTTGTTCTCGGCGAAAGTGGGCTTTCCCTTTGCAGAATCACTTCCTAAATATGGTGAATACAGTTACATTGGCGTAGCACAAACCGTTTGCAATATAATCGCTTTAATTTAGGGCGACGGTACATCTACGCTTCGGAACTGTTGTTGTCGACGAAAGTGGGTTTTCCCTTTGCAGAATCACTTCCAAAACATGGCGAATACAGTTCCATTGGCGTAGCACAAACCGTTTGCAATATAATCGCTTTAACTTAGGGCGACGGTACATGTACGCTTCGAAACTGTTGTTGTCGACGAAAGTGGGCTTTCCCTTTGCAGTATCACTTGTAAAACTTGGTGAATACAGTTACATTGGCGTAATACCAGTCGTTTACAAGATGATCACTTTTATTCAGGGATACGCTGTACCTGCGCTTCGAAACTGTTGTTCTCGACGAAAGTGGGCTTTCCCTTCGAAAATCACTTCCAAAACTTGGTGAATACAGTTACATTGGCGTAGTACAATCCGTTTGCAATATAATCGCTTTAATTTAGGGCTACGGTACATCTGCGCTTCGAAACTGTTGTTGTCGACGAAAGTGGGCTTTCCCTTTGCAGAATCACTTCCTAAACATGGTGAATACAGTTCCATTGGCGTAGCACAAACCGTTTCCAATATAATCGCTTTAACTTAGGGCGACGGTACATGTACGCTTCGAAACTGTTGTTGTCGACGAAAGTGGGCTTTCCCTTTGCAGTATCACTTGTAAAACTTGGTGAATACAGTTACATTGGCGTAATACCAGTCGTTTACAAGATGATCGCTTCTATTCAGGGATACGCTGTACCTGCGCTTCGAAACTGTTGTTCTCGACGAAAGTGGGCTTTCCCTTCGAAAATCACTTCCAAAACTTGGTGAATACAGTTACATTGGCGTAGTACAATCCGTTTGCAATATAATCGCTTTAATTAAGGGCGACGGTACATCTACGCTTCGGAACTGTTGTTGTCGACGAAAGTGGGTTTTCCCTTTGCAGAATCACTTCCAAAACTTGGTGAATACAGTTACATTGGCGTAGCACAAACCGTTTGCAATATAATCGCTTTAATTTAGGGCGACGGTACATCTACGCTTCGGAACTATTGTTGTCGACGAAAGTGGGTTTTCCCTTTGCAGAATCACTTCCAAAACATGGCGAATACAGTTCCATTGGCGTAGCACAAACCGTTTGCAATATAATCGCTTTAACTTAGGGCCACGGTACATGTACGCTTCGAAACTGTTGTTGTCGACGAAAGTGGGCTTTCCCTTTGCAGTATCACTTGTAAAACTTGGTGAATACAGTTACATTGGCGTAATACCAGTCGTTTACAAGATGATCGCTTTTATTCAGGGATACGCTGTACCTGCGCTTCGAAACTGTTGTTCTCGACGAAAGTGGGCTTTCCCTTCGAAAATCACTTCCAAAACTTGGTGAATGCAGTTACATTGGCGTAGCACAAACCGTTTGCAATATAATCGCTTTAATTTAGGGCGACGGTACATCTACGCTTCGGAACTGTTGTTGTCGACGAAAGTGGGTTTTCCCTTTGCAGAATCACTTCCAAAACATGGCGAATACAGTTCCATTGGCGTAGCACAAACCGTTTGCAATATAATCGCTTTAATTTAGGGCGACGGTACATCTACGCTTCGAAACTGTTGTTCTCGACGAAAGTGGGCTTTCCCTTTGCAGAATCACTTCCTAAACATGGTGAATACAGTTACATTGGCGTAGCACAAACCGTTTGCAATATAACGCCTTTAATTTAGTGATACGCTATATCTGCGCTTCGAAACTGTTGTTTTCGACGAAAGTCGGCTTTCCCTTTGCAGAATACCGTGCAAAACTTGGTAGATACAGTTACATTGGCGTAGTACAATCCGTTTGCAATATAATCGCTTTAATTAAGGGCGACGGTACATCTACGCTTCGGAACTGTTGTTGTCGACGAAAGTGGGTTTTCCCTTTGCAGAATCACTTCCAAAACATGTCGAATATAGTTCCATTGGCGTAGCACAAACCGTTTGCAATATAATCGCTTTTGTTTAGGGATACGCTATGTCTGCGCTTCGGAACTGTTGTTTTCGACGAAAGTGGGCTTTCCCTTTGCAGAATCACTTCCTAAATATGGTGAATACAGTTACATTGGCGTAGCACAAACCGTTTGCAATATAATCGCTTTAATTTAGGGCGACGGTACATCTACGCTTCGGAACTGTTGTTGTCGACGAAAGTGGGTTTTCCCTTTGCAGAATCACTTCCAAAACATGGCGAATACAGTTCCATTGGCGTAGCACAAACCGTTTGCAATATAATCGCTTTAATTTAGGGCGACGGTACATCTACGCTTCGAAACTGTTGTTCTCGACGAAAGTGGGCTTTCCCTTTGCAGAATCACTTCCTAAACATGGTGAATACTGTTACATTGGCGTAGCACAAACCGTTTGCAATATAACGCCTTTAATTTAGTGATACGCTATATCTGCGCTTCGAAACTGTTGTTTTCGACGAAAGTCGGCTTTCCCTTTGCAGAATACCGTGCAAAACTTGGTAGATACAGTTACATTGGCGTAGTACAATCCGTTTGCAATATAATCGCTTTAATTAAGGGCGACGGTACATCTACGCTTCGGAACTGTTGTTGTCGACGAAAGTGGGTTTTCCCTTTGCAGAATCACTTCCAAAACATGTCGAATATAGTTCCATTGGCGTAGCACAAACCGTTTGCAATATAATCGCTTTTGTTTAGGGATACGCTATGTCTGCGCTTCGGAACTGTTGTTTTCGACGAAAGTGGGCTTTCCCTTTGCAGAATCACTTCCTAAATATGGTGAATACAGTTACATTGGCGTAGCACAAACCGTTTGCAATATAATCGCTTTAATTTAGGGCGACGGTACATGTACGCTTCGAAACTGTTGTTGTCGACGAAAGTGGGCTTTCCCTTTGCAGAATCACTTCCAAAACATGGCGAATACAGTTCCATTGGCGTAGCACAAACCGTTTCCAATATAATCGCTTTAACTTAGGGCGACGGTACATGTACGCTTCGGAACTGTTGTTGTCAACGAAAGTGGGCTTTCCCTTTGCAGTATCACTTGTAAAACTTGGTGAATACAGTTACATTGGCGTAATACCAGTCGTTTACAAGATGATCGCTTTTATTCAGGGATACGCTGTACCTGCGCTTCGAAACTGTTGTTCTCGACGAAAGCGGGCTTTCCCTTCGACAATCACTTCCAAAACTTGGTGAATACAGTTACATTGGCGTAGCACAAACCGTTTGCAATATAATCGCTTTAATTTAGGGCGACGGTACATCTACGCTTCGGAACTGTTGTTGTCGACGAAAGTGGGTTTTCCCTTTGCAGAATCACTTCCAAAACTTGGTGAATACAGTTACATTGGCGTAGCACAAACCGTTTGCAATTTAATCGCTTTAATTTAGGGCGACGGTACATCTACGCTTCGGAACTGTTGTTGTCGACGAAAGTGGGTTTTCCCTTTGCAGAATCACTTCCAAAACATGGCGAATATAGTTCCATTGGCGTAGCACAAACCGTTTGCAATATAATCGCTTTTGTTTAGGGATACGCTATGTCTGCGCTTCGGAACTGTTGTTTTCGACGAAAGTGGGCTTTCCCTTTGCAGAATCACTTCCTAAATATGGTGAATACAGTTACATTGGCGTAGTACAATCCGTTTGCAAGATAATCGCTCTAATTAAGGGCGACAGTACATCTACGCTTCGGAACTGTTGTTGTCGACGAAAGTGGGTTTTCCCTTTGCAGAATCACTTCCAAAACATGGCGAATACAGTTACATTGGCGTAGCACAAACCGTTTGCAATATCACGCCTTTAATTTAGTGATACGCTATATCTGCGCTTCGAAACTGTTGTTTTCGACGAAAGTGGGCTTTCCCTTTGCAGTATCACTTGTAAGACTTGGTGAATACAGTTACATTGGCGTAATACCAGTCGTTTACAAGATGATCGCTTTTATTCAGGGATACGCTGTACCTGCGCTTCGAAACTGTTGTTCTCGACGAAAGTGGGCTTTCCGTTCGAAAATCACTTCCAAAACTTGGTGAATACAGTTACATTGGCGTAGTACAATCCGTTTGCAATATAATCGCTTTAATTTAGGGCTACGGTACATCTGCGCTTCGAAACTGTTGTTGTCGACGAAAGTGGGCTTTCCCTTTGCAGAATCACTTCCTAAACATGGTGAATACAGTTCCATTGGCGTAGCACAAACCGTTTGCAATATCACGCCTTTAATTTAGGGATACGCTATATCTGCGCTTCGGAACTGTTGTTGTCGACGAAAGTGGGTTTTCCCTTTGCAGAATCACTTCCAAAACATGGCGAATACAGTTCCATTGGCGTAGCACAAACCGTTTGCAAGATAATCGCTTTAACTTAGGGCGACGGTACATGTACGCTTCGAAACTGTTGTTGTCGACGGAAGTGGGCTTTCCCTTTGCAGTATCACTTGTAAAACTTGGTGAATACAGTTACATTGGCGTAATACCAGTCGTTTACAAGATGATCGCTTTTATTCAGGGATACGCTGTACCTGCGCTTCGAAACTGTTGTTCTCGACGAAAGTGGGCTTTCCGTTCGAAAATCACTTCCAAAACTTGGTGAATACAGTTACATTGGCGTAGTACAATCCGTTTGCAATATAATCGCTTTAATTTAGGGCTACGGTACATCTGCGCTTCGAAACTGTTGTTGTCGACGAAAGTGGGCTTTCCCTTTGCAGAATCACTTCCTAAACATGGTGAATACAGTTCCATTGGCGTAGCACAAACCGTTTGCAATATCACGCCTTTAATTTAGGGATACGCTATATCTGCGCTTCGGAACTGTTGTTTTCGACGAAAGTGGGCTTTTCCTTTGCAGAATCACTTCCAAAACATGGTGAATACAGTTCCATTGGCGTAGCACAAACCGTTTCCAATATAATCGCTTTAACTTAGGGCGACGGTACATGTACGCTTCGAAACTGTTGTTGTCGACGAAAGTGGGCTTTCCCTTTGCAGTATCACTTGTAAAACTTGGTGAATACAGTTACATTGGCGTAATACCAGTCGTTTACAAGATGATCGCTTCTATTCAGGGATACGCTGTACCTGCGCTTCGAAACTGTTGTTCTCGGCGAAAGTGGGCTTTCCCTTTGCAGAATCACTTCCTAAATATGGTGAATACAGTTACATTGGCGTAGCACAAACCGTTTGCAATATAATCGCTTTAATTTAGGGCGACGGTACATCTACGCTTCGGAACTGTTGTTGTCGACGAAAGTGGGTTTTCCCTTTGCAGAATCACTTCCAAAACATGGCGAATACAGTTCCATTGGCGTAGCACAAACCGTTTGCAATATAATCGCTTTAACTTAGGGCGACGGTACATGTACGCTTCGAAACTGTTGTTGTCGACGAAAGTGGGCTTTCCCTTTGCAGTATCACTTGTAAAACTTGGTGAATACAGTTACATTGGCGTAATACCAGTCGTTTACAAGATGATCACTTTTATTCAGGGATACGCTGTACCTGCGCTTCGAAACTGTTGTTCTCGACGAAAGTGGGCTTTCCCTTCGAAAATCACTTCCAAAACTTGGTGAATACAGTTACATTGGCGTAGTACAATCCGTTTGCAATATAATCGCTTTAATTTAGGGCTACGGTACATCTGCGCTTCGAAACTGTTGTTGTCGACGAAAGTGGGCTTTCCCTTTGCAGAATCACTTCCTAAACATGGTGAATACAGTTCCATTGGCGTAGCACAAACCGTTTCCAATATAATCGCTTTAACTTAGGGCGACGGTACATGTACGCTTCGAAACTGTTGTTGTCGACGAAAGTGGGCTTTCCCTTTGCAGTATCACTTGTAAAACTTGGTGAATACAGTTACATTGGCGTAATACCAGTCGTTTACAAGATGATCGCTTCTATTCAGGGATACGCTGTACCTGCGCTTCGGAACTGTTGTTCTCGACGAAAGTGGGCTTTCCCTTCGAAAATCACTTCCAAAACTTGGTGAATACAGTTACATTGGCGTAGTACAATCCGTTTGCAATATAATCGCTTTAATTAAGGGCGACGGTACATCTACGCTTCGGAACTGTTGTTGTCGACGAAAGTGGGTTTTCCCTTTGCAGAATCACTTCCAAAACTTGGTGAATACAGTTACATTGGCGTAGCACAAACCGTTTGCAATATAATCGCTTTAATTTAGGGCGACGGTACATCTACGCTTCGGAACTATTGTTGTCGACGAAAGTGGGTTTTCCCTTTGCAGAATCACTTCCAAAACATGGCGAATACAGTTCCATTGGCGTAGCACAAACCGTTTGCAATATAATCGCTTTAACTTAGGGCCACGGTACATGTACGCTTCGAAACTGTTGTTGTCGACGAAAGTGGGCTTTCCCTTTGCAGTATCACTTGTAAAACTTGGTGAATACAGTTACATTGGCGTAATACCAGCCGTTTACAAGATGATCGCTTTTATTCAGGGATACGCTGTACCTGCGCTTCGAAACTGTTGTTCTCGACGAAAGTGGGCTTTCCCTTCGAAAATCACTTCCAAAACTTGGTGAATGCAGTTACATTGGCGTAGCACAAACCGTTTGCAATATAATCGCTTTAATTTAGGGCGACGGTACATCTACGCTTCGGAACTGTTGTTGTCGACGAAAGTGGGTTTTCCCTTTGCAGAATCACTTCCAAAACATGGCGAATACAGTTCCATTGGCGTAGCACAAACCGTTTGCAATATAATCGCTTTAATTTAGGGCGACGGTACATCTACGCTTCGAAACTGTTGTTCTCGACGAAAGTGGGCTTTCCCTTTGCAGAATCACTTCCTAAACATGGTGAATACAGTTACATTGGCGTAGCACAAACCGTTTGCAATATAACGCCTTTAATTTAGTGATACGCTATATCTGCGCTTCGAAACTGTTGTTTTCGACGAAAGTCGGCTTTCCCTTTGCAGAATACCGTGCAAAACTTGGTAGATACAGTTACATTGGCGTAGTACAATCCGTTTGCAATATAATCGCTTTAATTAAGGGCGACGGTACATCTACGCTTCGGAACTGTTGTTGTCGACGAAAGTGGGTTTTCCCTTTGCAGAATCACTTCCAAAACATGTCGAATATAGTTACATTGGCGTAGCACAAACCGTTTGCAATATAATCGCTTTTGTTTAGGGATACGCTATGTCTGCGCTTCGGAACTGTTGTTTTCGACGAAAGTGGGCTTTCCCTTTGCAGAATCACTTCCTAAATATGGTGAATACAGTTACATTGGCGTAGCACAAACCGTTTGCAATATAATCGCTTTAATTTAGGGCGACGGTACATGTACGCTTCGAAACTGTTGTTGTCGACGAAAGTGGGCTTTCCCTTTGCAGAATCACTTCCAAAACATGGCGAATACAGTTCCATTGGCGTAGCACAAACCGTTTCCAATATAATCGCTTTAACTTAGGGCGACGGTACATGTACGCTTCGGAACTGTTGTTGTCAACGAAAGTGGGCTTTCCCTTTGCAGTATCACTTGTAAAACTTGGTGAATACAGTTACATTGGCGTAATACCAGTCGTTTACAAGATGATCGCTTTTATTCAGGGATACGCTGTACCTGCGCTTCGAAACTGTTGTCCTCGACGAAAGCGGGCTTTCCCTTCTACAATCACTTCCAAAACTTGGTGAATACAGTTACATTGGCGTAGCACAAACCGTTTGCAATATAATCGCTTTAATTTAGGGCGACGGTACATCTACGCTTCGGAACTGTTGTTGTCGACGAAAGTGGGTTTTCCCTTTGCAGAATCACTTCCAAAACTTGGTGAATACAGTTACATTGGCGTAGCACAAACCGTTTGCAATATAATCGCTTTAATTTAGGGCGACGGTACATCTACGCTTCGGAACTGTTGTTGTCGACGAAAGTGGGTTTTCCCTTTGCAGAATCACTTCCAAAACATGGCGAATATAGTTCCATTGGCGTAGCACAAACCGTTTGCAATATAATCGCTTTTGTTTAGGGATACGCTATGTCTGCGCTTCGGAACTGTTGTTTTGGACGAAAGTGGGCTTTCCCTTTGCAGAATCACTTCCTAAATATGGTGAATACAGTTACATTGGCGTAGTACAATCCGTTTGCAAGATAATCGCTCTAATTAAGGGCGACAGTACATCTACGCTTCGGAACTGTTGTTGTCGACGAAAGTGGGTTTTCCCTTTGCAGAATCACTTCCTAAATATGGTGAATACAGTTACATTGGCGTAGCACAAACCGTTTGCAATATAATCGCTTTAATTTAGGGCGACGGTACATCTACGCTTCGGAACTGTTGTTGTCGACGAAAGTGGGTTTTCCCTTTGCAGAATCACTTCCAAAACATGGCGAATACAGTTACATTGGCGTAGCACAAACCGTTTGCAATATCACGCCTTTAATTTAGTGATACGCTATATCTGCGCTTCGAAACTGTTGTTTTCGACGAAAGTGGGCTTTCCCTTTGCAGTATCACTTGTAAGACTTGGTGAATACAGTTACATTGGCGTAATACCAGTCGTTTACAAGATGATCGCTTTTATTCAGGGATACGCTGTACCTGCGCTTCGAAACTGTTGTTCTCGACGAAAGTGGGCTTTCCGTTCGAAAATCACTTCCAAAACTTGGTGAATACAGTTACATTGGCGTAGTACAATCCGTTTGCAATATAATCGCTTTAATTTAGGGCTACGGTACATCTGCGCTTCGAAACTGTTGTTTTCGACGAAAGTGGGCTTTTCCTTTGCAGAATCACTTCCAAAACATGGTGAATACAGTTCCATTGGCGTAGCACAAACCGTTTCCAATATAATCGCTTTAACTTAGGGCGACGGTACATGTACGCTTCGAAACTGTTGTTGTCGACGAAAGTGGGCTTTCCCTTTGCAGTATCACTTGTAAAACTTGGTGAATACAGTTACATTGGCGTAATACCAGTCGTTTACAAGATGATCGCTTCTATTCAGGGATACGCTGTACCTGCGCTTCGAAACTGTTGTTCTCGACGAAAGTGGGCTTTCCCTTCGAAAATCACTTCCAAAACTTGGTGAATACTGTTACATTGGCGTAGCACAAACCGTTTGCAATATAATCGCTTTAATTTAGGGCGACGGTACATCTACGCTTCGGAACTGTTGTTGTCGACGAAAGTGGGTTTTCCCTTTGCAGAATCACTTCCAAAACATGGCGAATACAGTTCCATTGGCGTAGCACAAACCGTTTGCAATATAATGGCTTTAACTTAGGGCGACGGTACATGTACGCTTCGAAACTGTTGTTGTCGACGAAAGTGGGCTTTCCCTTTGCAGAATCACTTCCAAAACATGGTGAATACAGTTCCATTGGCGTAGCACAAACCGTTTGCAATATAATCGCTTTAACTTAGGGCGACGGTACATGTACGCTTCGAAACTGTTGTTGTCGACGAAAGTGGGCTTTCCCTTTGCAGTATCACTTGTAAAACTTGGTGAATACAGTTACATTGGCGTAATACCAGTCGTTTACAAGATGATCGCTTCTATTCAGGGATACGCTGTACCTGCGCTTCGAAACTGTTGTTCTCGACGAAAGTGGGCTTTCCCTTCGAAAATCACTTCCAAAACTTGGTGAATACAGTTACATTGGCGTAGTACAATCCGTTTGCAATATAATCGCTTTAATTAAGGGCGACGGTACATCTACGCTTCGGAACTGTTGTTGTCGACGAAAGTGGGTTTTCCCTTTGCAGAATCACTTCCAAAACTTGGTGAATACAGTTACATTGGCGTAGCACAAACCGTTTGCAATATAATCGCTTTAATTTAGGGCGACGGTACATCTACGCTTCGGAACTGTTGTTGTCGACGAAAGTGGGTTTTCCCTTTGCAGAATCACTTCCAAAACATGGCGAATACAGTTCCATTGGCGTAGCACAAACCGTTTGCAATATAATCGCTTTAACTTAGGGCCACGGTACATGTACGCTTCGAAACTGTTGTTGTCGACGAAAGTGGGCTTTCCCTTTGCAGTATCACTTGTAAAACTTGGTGAATACAGTTACATTGGCGTAATACCAGTCGTTTACAAGATGATCGCTTTTATTCAGGGATACGCTGTACCTGCGCTTCGAAACTGTTGTTCTCGACGAAAGTGGGCTTTCCCTTCGAAAATCACTTCCAAAACTTGGTGAATGCAGTTACATTGGCGTAGCACAAACCGTTTGCAATATAATCGCTTTAATTTAGGGCGACGGTACATCTACGCTTCGGAACTGTTGTTGTCGACGAAAGTGGGTTTTCCCTTTGCAGAATCACTTCCAAAACATGGCGAATACAGTTCCATTGGCGTAGCACAAACCGTTTGCAATATAATCGCTTTAATTTAGGGCGACGGTACATCTACGCTTCGAAACTGTTGTTCTCGACGAAAGTGGGCTTTCCCTTTGCAGAATCACTTCCTAAACATGGTGAATACAGTTACATTGGCGTAGCACAAACCGTTTGCAATATAACGCCTTTAATTTAGTGATACGCTATATCTGCGCTTCGAAACTGTTGTTTTCGACGAAAGTCGGCTTTCCCTTTGCAGAATACCGTGCAAAACTTGGTAGATACAGTTACATTGGCGTAGTACAATCCGTTTGCAATATAATCGCTTTAACTTAGGGCGACGGTACATGTACGCTTCGAAACTGTTGTTGTCGACGAAAGTGGGCTTTCCCTTTGCAGTATCACTTGTAAAACTTGGTGAATACAGTTACATTGGCGTAATACCAGTCGTTTACAAGATGATCGCTTCTATTCAGGGATACGCTGTACCTGCGCTTCGAAACTGTTGTTCTCGACGAAAGTGGGCTTTCCCTTCGAAAATCACTTCCAAAACTTGGTGAATACTGTTACATTGGCGTAGCACAAACCGTTTGCAATATAATCGCTTTAATTTAGGGCGACGGTACATCTACGCTTCGGAACTGTTGTTGTCGACGAAAGTGGGTTTTCCCTTTGCAGAATCACTTCCAAAACATGGCGAATACAGTTCCATTGGCGTAGCACAAACCGTTTGCAATATAATGGCTTTAACTTAGGGCGACGGTACATGTACGCTTCGAAACTGTTGTTGTCGACGAAAGTGGGCTTTCCCTTTGCAGAATCACTTCCAAAACATGGTGAATACAGTTCCATTGGCGTAGCACAAACCGTTTGCAATATAATCGCTTTAACTTAGGGCGACGGTACATGTACGCTTCGAAACTGTTGTTGTCGACGAAAGTGGGCTTTCCCTTTGCAGTATCACTTGTAAAACTTGGTGAATACAGTTACATTGGCGTAATACCAGTCGTTTACAAGATGATCACTTTTATTCAGGGATACGCTGTACCTGCGCTTCGAAACTGTTGTTCTCGACGAAAGTGGGCTTTCCCTTTGCAGAATCACTTCCTAAACATGGTGAATACAGTTACATTGGCGTAGCACAAACCGTTTGCAATATAACGCCTTTAATTTAGTCATACGCTATATCTGCGCTTCGAAACTGTTGTTTTCGACGAAAGTCGGCTTTCCCTTTGCAGAATACCGTGCAAAACTTGGTAGATACAGTTACATTGGCGTAGTACAATCCGTTTGCAATATAATCGCTTTAATTAAGGGCGACGGTACATCTATGCTTCGGAACTGTTGTTTTCGATGAAACTGTCTTTTCGCTTTGCAGAATCACTTCCAAAACATGGTGAATACAGTTCCATTGGCGTAGCACAAACCGTTTGCAATATAATCGCTTTTGTTTAGGGTCACGCTATGTCTGCGCTTCGGAACTGTTGTTTTCGACGAAAGTGGGCTTTCCCTTTGCAGAATCACTTCCTAAACATGGTGAATACAGTTCCATTGGCGTAGCACAAACCGTTTGCAATATAATCGCTTTAATTTAGGGCGACGGTACATCTACGCTTCGGAACTGTTGTTGTCGACGAAAGTGGGTTTTCCCTTTGCAGAATCACTTCCAAAACATGGCGAATACAGTTCCATTGGCGTAGCACAAACCGTTTGCAATATAATCGCTTTAATTTAGGGCGACGGTACATCTACGCTTCGGAACTGTTGTTCTCGACGAAAGTGGGCTTTCCCTTCGAAAATCACTTCCAAAACTTGGTGAATACAGTTACATTGGCGTAGTACAATCCGTTTGCAATATAATAGCTTTAATTAAGGGCGACGGTACATCTACGCTTCGGAACTGTTGTTGTCGACGAAAGTGGGTTTTCCCTTTGCAGAATCACTTCCAAAACATGGCGAATATAGTTCCATTGGCGTAGCACAAACCGTTTGCAATATAATCGCTTTTGTTTAGGGTCACGCTATGTCTGCGCTTCGGAACTGTTGTTTTCGACGAAAGTGGGCTTTCCCTTTGCAGAATCACTTCCTAAATATGGTGAATACAGTTACATTGGCGTAGCACAAACCGTGTGCAATATAATCGCTTTAACTTAGGGCGACGGTACATGTACGCTTCGAAACTGTTGTTGTCGACGAAAGTGGGCTTTCCCTTTGCAGTATCACTTGTAAAACTTGGTGAATACAGTTACATTGGCGTAATACCAGTCGTTTACAAGATGAACGCTTCTATTCAGGGATACGCTGTACCTGCGCTTCGAAACTGTTGTTCTCGACGAAAGTGGGCTTTCCGTTCGAAAATCACTTCCAAAACTTGGTGAATACAGTTACATTGGCGTAGTACAATCCGTTTGCAATATAATCGCTTTAATTTAGGGCTACGGTACATCTGCGCTTCGAAACTGTTGTTGTCGACGAAAGTGGGCTTTCCCTTTGCAGAATCACTTCCTAAACATGGTGAATACAGTTCCATTGGCGTAGCACAAACCGTTTGCAATATCACGCCTTTAATTTAGGGATACGCTATATCTGCGCTTCGGAACTGTTGTTGTCGACGAAAGTGGGTTTTCCCTTTGCAGAATCACTTCCAAAACATGGCGAATACAGTTCCATTGGCGTAGCACAAACCGTTTGCAATATAATCGCTTTAACTTAGGGCGACGGTACATGTACGCTTCGAAACTGTTGTTGTCGACGGAAGTGGGCTTTCCCTTTGCAGTATCACTTGTAAAACTTGGTGAATACAGTTACATTGGCGTAATACCAGTCGTTTACAAGATGATCGCTTTTATTCAGGGATACGCTGTACCTGCGCTTCGAAACTGTTGTTCTCGACGAAAGTGGGCTTTCCGTTCGAAAATCACTTCCAAAACTTGGTGAATACAGTTACATTGGCGTAGTACAATCCGTTTGCAATATAATCGCTTTAATTTAGGGCTACGGTACATCTGCGCTTCGAAACTGTTGTTGTCGACGAAAGTGGGCTTTCCCTTTGCAGAATCACTTCCTAAACATGGTGAATACAATTCCATTGGCGTAGCACAAACCGTTTGCAATATCACGCCTTTAATTTAGGGATACGCTATATCTGCGCTTCGGAACTGTTGTTTTCGACGAAAGTGGGCTTTTCCTTTGCAGAATCACTTCCAAAACATGGTGAATACAGTTCCATTGGCGTAGCACAAACCGTTTCCAATATAATCGCTTTAACTTAGGGCGACGGTACATGTACGCTTCGAAACTGTTGTTGTCGACGAAAGTGGGCTTTCCCTTTGCAGTATCACTTGTAAAACTTGGTGAATACAGTTACATTGGCGTAATACCAGTCGTTTACAAGATGATCGCTTCTATTCAGGGATACGCTGTACCTGCGCTTCGAAACTGTTGTTCTCGACGAAAGTGGGCTTTCCCTTCGAAAATCACTTCCAAAACTTGGTGAATACAGTTACATTGGCGTAGTACAATCCGTTTGCAATATAATCGCTTTAATTAAGGGCGACGGTACATCTACGCTTCGGAACTGTTGTTGTCGACGAAAGTGGGTTTTCCCTTTGCAGAATCACTTCCAAAACTTGGTGAATACAGTTACATTGGCGTAGCACAAACCGTTTGCAATATAATCGCTTTAATTTAGGGCGACGGTACATCTACGCTTCGGAACTATTGTTGTCGACGAAAGTGGGTTTTCCCTTTGCAGAATCACTTCCTAAACATGGTGAATACAATTCCATTGGCGTAGCACAAACCGTTTGCAATATCACGCCTTTAATTTAGGGATACGCTATATCTGCGCTTCGGAACTGTTGTTTTCGACGAAAGTGGGCTTTTCCTTTGCAGAATCACTTCCAAAACATGGCGAATATAGTTCCATTGGCGTAGCACAAACCGTTTGCAGTATAATCGCTTTTGTTTAGGGATACGCTATGTCTGCGCTTCGGAACTGTTGTTTTCGACGAAAGTGGGCTTTCCCTTTGCAGAAACACTTCCTAAATATGGTGAATACAGTTACATTGGCGTAGCACAAACCGTGTGCAATATAATCGCTTTAACTTAGGGCGACGGTACATGTACGCTTCGAAACTGTTGTTGTCGACGAAAGTGGGCTTTCCCTTTGCAGTATCACTTGTAAAACTTGGTGAATACAGTTACATTGGCGTAATACCAGTCGTTTACAAGATGAACGCTTCTATTCAGGGATACGCTGTACCTGCGCTTCGAAACTGTTGTTCTCGACGAAAGTGGGCTTTCCGTTCGAAAATCACTTCCAAAACATGGTGAATACAGTTACATTGGCGTAGTACAATCCGTTTGCAATATAATCGCTTTAATTTAGGGCTACGGTACATCTGCGCTTCGAAACTGTTGTTGTCGACGAAAGTGGGCTTTCCCTTTGCAGAATCACTTCCTAAACATGGTGAATACAGTTCCATTGGCGTAGCACAAACCGTTTGCAATATCACGCCTTTAATTTAGGGATACGCTATATCTGCGCTTCGGAACTGTTGTTGTCGACGAAAGTGGGTTTTCCCTTTGCAGAATCACTTCCAAAACATGGCGAATACAGTTCCATTGGCGTAGCACAAACCGTTTGCAATATAATCGCTTTAACTTAGGGCGACGGTACATGTACGCTTCGAAACTGTTGTTGTCGACGAAAGTGGGCTTTCCCTTTGCAGAATCACTTCCTAAACATGGTGAATACAGTTCCATTGGCGTAGCACAAACCGTTTGCAATATCACGCCTTTAATTTAGGGATACGCTATATCTGCGCTTCGGAACTGTTGTTTTCGACGAAAGTGGGCTTTTCCTTTGCAGAATCACTTCCAAAACATGGTGAATACAGTTCCATTGGCGTAGCACAAACCGTTTCCAATATAATCGCTTTAACTTAGGGCGACGGTACATGTACGCTTCGAAACTGTTGTTGTCGACGAAAGTGGGCTTTCCCTTTGCAGTATCACTTGTAAAACTTGGTGAATACAGTTACATTGGCGTAATACCAGTCGTTTACAAGATGATCGCTTCTATTCAGGGATACGCTGTACCTGCGCTTCGAAACTGTTGTTCTCGGCGAAAGTGGGCTTTCCCTTTGCAGAATCACTTCCTAAATATGGTGAATACAGTTACATTGGCGTAGCACAAACCGTTTGCAATATAATCGCTTTAATTTAGGGCGACGGTACATCTACGCTTCGGAACTGTTGTTGTCGACGAAAGTGGGTTTTCCCTTTGCAGAATCACTTCCAAAACATGGCGAATATAGTTCCATTGGCGTAGCACAAACCGTTTGCAGTATAATCGCTTTTGTTTAGGGATACGCTATGTCTGCGCTTCGGAACTGTTGTTTTCGACGAAAGTGGGCTTTCCCTTTGCAGAAACACTTCCTAAATATGGTGAATACAGTTACATTGGCGTAGCACAAACCGTGTGCAATATAATCGCTTTAACTTAGGGCGACGGTACATGTACGCTTCGAAACTGTTGTTGTCGACGAAAGTGGGCTTTCCCTTTGCAGTATCACTTGTAAAACTTGGTGAATACAGTTACATTGGCGTAATACCAGTCGTTTACAAGATGAACGCTTTTATTCAGGGATACGCTGTACCTGCGCTTCGAAACTGTTGTTCTCGACGAAAGTGGGCTTTCCGTTCGAAAATCACTTCCAAAACTTGGTGAATACAGTTACATTGGCGTAGTACAATCCGTTTGCAATATAATCGCTTTAATTTAGGGCTACGGTACATCTGCGCTTCGAAACTGTTGTTGTCGACGAAAGTGGGCTTTCCCTTTGCAGAATCACTTCCTAAACATGGTGAATACAGTTCCATTGGCGTAGCACAAACCGTTTGCAATATCACGCCTTTAATTTAGGGATACGCTATATCTGCGCTTCGGAACTGTTGTTTTCGACGAAAGTGGGCTTTTCCTTTGCAGAATCACTTCCAAAACATGGTGAATACAGTTCCATTGGCGTAGCACAAACCGTTTCCAATATAATCGCTTTAACTTAGGGCGACGGTACATGTACGCTTCGAAACTGTTGTTGTCGACGAAAGTGGGCTTTCCCTTTGCAGTATCACTTGTAAAACTTGGTGAATACAGTTACATTGGCGTAATACCAGTCGTTTACAAGATGATCACTTTTATTCAGGGATACGCTGTACCTGCGCTTCGAAACTGTTGTTCTCGACGAAAGTGGGCTTTCCCTTCGAAAATCACTTCCAAAACTTGGTGAATACAGTTACATTGGCGTAGTACAATCCGTTTGCAATATAATCGCTTTAATTTAGGGCTACGGTACATCTGCGCTTCGAAACTGTTGTTGTCGACGAAAGTGGGCTTTCCCTTTGCAGAATCACTTCCTAAACATGGTGAATACAATTCCATTGGCGTAGCACAAACCGTTTGCAATATCACGCCTTTAATTTAGGGCGACGCTATATCTGCGCTTCGGAACTGTTGTTTTCGACGAAAGTGGGCTTTTCCTTTGCAGAATCACTTCCAAAACATGGTGAATACAGTTCCATTGGCGTAGCACAAACCGTTTCCAATATAATCGCTTTAACTTAGGGCGACGGTACATGTACGCTTCGAAACTGTTGTTGTCGACGAAAGTGGGCTTTCCCTTTGCAGTATCACTTGTAAAACTTGGTGAATACAGTTACATTGGCGTAATACCAGTCGTTTACAAGATGATCGCTTCTATTCAGGGATACGCTGTACCTGCGCTTCGAAACTGTTGTTCTCGGCGAAAGTGGGCTTTCCCTTTGCAGAATCACTTCCTAAATATGGTGAATACAGTTACATTGGCGTAGCACAAACCGTTTGCAATATAATCGCTTTAATTTAGGGCGACGGTACATCTACGCTTCGGAACTGTTGTTGTCGACGAAAGTGGGTTTTCCCTTTGCAGAATCACTTCCAAAACATGGCGAATACAGTTCCATTGGCGTAGCACAAACCGTTTGCAATATAATCGCTTTAACTTAGGGCGACGGTACATGTACGCTTCGAAACTGTTGTTGTCGACGAAAGTGGGCTTTCCCTTTGCAGTATCACTTGTAAAACTTGGTGAATACAGTTACATTGGCGTAATACCAGTCGTTTACAAGATGATCGCTTCTATTCAGGGATACGCTGTACCTGCGCTTCGAAACTGTTGTTCTCGACGAAAGTGGGCTTTCCCTTCGAAAATCACTTCCAAAACTTGGTGAATACAGTTACATTGGCGTAGTACAATCCGTTTGCAATATAATCGCTTTAATTAAGGGCGACGGTACATCTACGCTTCGGAACTGTTGTTGTCGACGAAAGTGGGTTTTCCCTTTGCAGAATCACTTCCAAAACTTGGTGAATACAGTTACATTGGCGTAGCACAAACCGTTTGCAATATAATCGCTTTAATTTAGGGCGACGGTACATCTACGCTTCGGAACTATTGTTGTCGACGAAAGTGGGTTTTCCCTTTGCAGAATCACTTCCAAAACTTGGTGAATACAGTTACATTGGCGTAGTACAATCCGTTTGCAATATAATCGCTTTAATTAAGGGCGACGGTACATCTACGCTTCGGAACTGTTGTTGTCGACGAAAGTGGGTTTTCCCTTCGAAAATCACTTCCAGAACTTGGTGAATACAGTTACATTGGCGTAGTACAATCCGTTTGCAATATAATCGCTTTAATTAAGGGCGACGGTACATCTACGCTTCGGAACTGTTGTTGTCGACGAAAGTGGGTTTTCCCTTTGCAGAATCACTTCCAAAACTTGGTGAATACAGTTACATTGGCGTAGCACAAACCGTTTGCAATATAATCGCTTTAATTTAGGGCGACGGTACATCTACGCTTCGGAACTATTGTTGTCGACGAAAGTGGGTTTTCCCTTTGCAGAATCACTTCCAAAACATGGCGAATACAGTTCCATTGGCGTAGCACAAACCGTTTGCAATATAATCGCTTTAACTTAGGGCCACGGTACATGTACGCTTCGAAACTGTTGTTGTCGACGAAAGTGGGCTTTCCCTTTGCAGTATCACTTGTAAAACTTGGTGAATACAGTTACATTGGCGTAATACCAGTCGTTTACAAGATGATCGCTTTTATTCAGGGATACGCTGTACCTGCGCTTCGAAACTGTTGTTCTCGACGAAAGTGGGCTTTCCCTTCGAAAATCACTTCCAAAACTTGGTGAATGCAGTTACATTGGCGTAGCACAAACCGTTTGCAATATAATCGCTTTAATTTAGGGCGACGGTACATCTACGCTTCGGAACTGTTGTTGTCGACGAAAGTGGGTTTTCCCTTTGCAGAATCACTTCCAAAACATGGCGAATACAGTTCCATTGGCGTAGCACAAACCGTTTGCAATATAATCGCTTTAATTTAGGGCGACGGTACATCTACGCTTCGAAACTGTTGTTCTCGACGAAAGTGGGCTTTCCCTTTGCAGAATCACTTCCTAAACATGGTGAATACTGTTACATTGGCGTAGCACAAACCGTTTGCAATATAACGCCTTTAATTTAGTGATACGCTATATCTGCGCTTCGAAACTGTTGTTTTCGACGAAAGTCGGCTTTCCCTTTGCAGAATACCGTGCAAAACTTGGTAGATACAGTTACATTGGCGTAGTACAATCCGTTTGCAATATAATCGCTTTAATTAAGGGCGACGGTACATCTACGCTTCGGAACTGTTGTTGTCGACGAAAGTGGGCTTTCCCTTTGCAGAATCACTTCCAAAACATGGCGAATATAGTTCCATTGGCGTAGCACAAACCGTTTGCAATATAATCGCTTTTGTTTAGGGATACGCTATGTCTGCGCTTCGGAACTGTTGTTTTCGACGAAAGTGGGCTTTCCCTTTGCAGAATCACTTCCTAAATATGGTGAATACAGTTACATTGGCGTAGCACAAACCGTTTGCAATATAATCGCTTTAATTTAGGGCGACGGTACATGTACGCTTCGAAACTGTTGTTGTCGACGAAAGTGGGCTTTCCCTTTGCAGAATCACTTCCAAAACATGGCGAATACAGTTCCATTGGCGTAGCACAAACCGTTTCCAATATAATCGCTTTAACTTAGGGCGACGGTACATGTACGCTTCGGAACTGTTGTTGTCAACGAAAGTGGGCTTTCCCTTTGCAGTATCACTTGTAAAACTTGGTGAATACAGTTACATTGGCGTAATACCAGTCGTTTACAAGATGATCGCTTTTATTCAGGGATACGCTGTACCTGCGCTTCGAAACTGTTGTTCTCGACGAAAGCGGGCTTTCCCTTCGACAATCACTTCCAAAACTTGGTGAATACAGTTACATTGGCGTAGCACAAACCGTTTGCAATATAATCGCTTTAATTTAGGGCGACGGTACATCTACGCTTCGGAACTGTTGTTGTCGACGAAAGTGGGTTTTCCCTTTGCAGAATCACTTCCAAAACTTGGTGAATACAGTTACATTGGCGTAGCACAAACCGTTTGCAATTTAATCGCTTTAATTTAGGGCGACGGTACATCTACGCTTCGGAACTGTTGTTGTCGACGAAAGTGGGTTTTCCCTTTGCAGAATCACTTCCAAAACATGGCGAATATAGTTCCATTGGCGTAGCACAAACCGTTTGCAATATAATCGCTTTTGTTTAGGGATACGCTATGTCTGCGCTTCGGAACTGTTGTTTTCGACGAAAGTGGGCTTTCCCTTTGCAGAATCACTTCCTAAATATGGTGAATACAGTTACATTGGCGTAGTACAATCCGTTTGCAAGATAATCGCTCTAATTAAGGGCGACAGTACATCTACGCTTCGGAACTGTTGTTGTCGACGAAAGTGGGTTTTCCCTTTGCAGAATCACTTCCAAAACATGGCGAATACAGTTACATTGGCGTAGCACAAACCGTTTGCAATATCACGCCTTTAATTTAGTGATACGCTATATCTGCGCTTCGAAACTGTTGTTTTCGACGAAAGTGGGCTTTCCCTTTGCAGTATCACTTGTAAGACTTGGTGAATACAGTTACATTGGCGTAATACCAGTCGTTTACAAGATGATCGCTTTTATTCAGGGATACGCTGTACCTGCGCTTCGAAACTGTTGTTCTCGACGAAAGTGGGCTTTCCGTTCGAAAATCACTTCCAAAACTTGGTGAATACAGTTACATTGGCGTAGTACAATCCGTTTGCAATATAATCGCTTTAATTTAGGGCTACGGTACATCTGCGCTTCGAAACTGTTGTTGTCGACGAAAGTGGGCTTTCCCTTTGCAGAATCACTTCCTAAACATGGTGAATACAGTTCCATTGGCGTAGCACAAACCGTTTGCAATATCACGCCTTTAATTTAGGGATACGCTATATCTGCGCTTCGGAACTGTTGTTGTCGACGAAAGTGGGTTTTCCCTTTGCAGAATCACTTCCAAAACATGGCGAATACAGTTCCATTGGCGTAGCACAAACCGTTTGCAATATAATCGCTTTAACTTAGGGCGACGGTACATGTACGCTTCGAAACTGTTGTTGTCGACGGAAGTGGGCTTTCCCTTTGCAGTATCACTTGTAAAACTTGGTGAATACAGTTACATTGGCGTAATACCAGTCGTTTACAAGATGATCGCTTTTATTCAGGGATACGCTGTACCTGCGCTTCGAAACTGTTGTTCTCGACGAAAGTGGGCTTTCCGTTCGAAAATCACTTCCAAAACTTGGTGAATACAGTTACATTGGCGTAGTACAATCCGTTTGCAATATAATCGCTTTAATTTAGGGCTACGGTACATCTGCGCTTCGAAACTGTTGTTGTCGACGAAAGTGGGCTTTCCCTTTGCAGAATCACTTCCTAAACATGGTGAATACAGTTACATTGGCGTAGCACAAACCGTTTGCAATATCACGCCTTTAATTTAGGGATACGCTATATCTGCGCTTCGGAACTGTTGTTTTCGACGAAAGTGGGCTTTTCCTTTGCAGAATCACTTCCAAAACATGGTGAATACAGTTCCATTGGCGTAGCACAAACCGTTTCCAATATAATCGCTTTAATTTAGGGCGACGGTACATGTACGCTTCGAAACTGTTGTTGTCGACGAAAGTGGGCTTTCCCTTTGCAGTATCACTTGTAAAACTTGGTGAATACAGTTACATTGGCGTAATACCAGTCGTTTACAAGATGATCGCTTCTATTCAGGGATACGCTGTACCTGCGCTTCGAAACTGTTGTTCTCGGCGAAAGTGGGCTTTCCCTTTGCAGAATCACTTCCTAAATATGGTGAATACAGTTACATTGGCGTAGCACAAACCGTTTGCAATATAATCGCTTTAATTTAGGGCGACGGTACATCTACGCTTCGGAACTGTTGTTGTCGACGAAAGTGGGTTTTCCCTTTGCAGAATCACTTCCAAAACATGGCGAATACAGTTCCATTGGCGTAGCACAAACCGTTTGCAATATAATCGCTTTAACTTAGGGCGACGGTACATGTACGCTTCGAAACTGTTGTTGTCGACGAAAGTGGGCTTTCCCTTTGCAGTATCACTTGTAAAACTTGGTGAATACAGTTACATTGGCGTAATACCAGTCGTTTACAAGATGATCACTTTTATTCAGGGATACGCTGTACCTGCGCTTCGAAACTGTTGTTCTCGACGAAAGTGGGCTTTCCCTTCGAAAATCACTTCCAAAACTTGGTGAATACAGTTACATTGGCGTAGTACAATCCGTTTGCAATATAATCGCTTTAATTTAGGGCTACGGTACATCTGCGCTTCGAAACTGTTGTTGTCGACGAAAGTGGGCTTTCCCTTTGCAGAATCACTTCCTAAACATGGTGAATACAGTTCCATTGGCGTAGCACAAACCGTTTCCAATATAATCGCTTTAACTTAGGGCGACGGTACATGTACGCTTCGAAACTGTTGTTGTCGACGAAAGTGGGCTTTCCCTTTGCAGTATCACTTGTAAAACTTGGTGAATACAGTTACATTGGCGTAATACCAGTCGTTTACAAGATGATCGCTTCTATTCAGGGATACGCTGTACCTGCGCTTCGAAACTGTTGTTCTCGACGAAAGTGGGCTTTCCCTTCGAAAATCACTTCCAAAACTTGGTGAATACAGTTACATTGGCGTAGTACAATCCGTTTGCAATATAATCGCTTTAATTAAGGGCGACGGTACATCTACGCTTCGGAACTGTTGTTGTCGACGAAAGTGGGTTTTCCCTTTGCAGAATCACTTCCAAAACTTGGTGAATACAGTTACATTGGCGTAGCACAAACCGTTTGCAATATAATCGCTTTAATTTAGGGCGACGGTACATCTACGCTTCGGAACTATTGTTGTCGACGAAAGTGGGTTTTCCCTTTGCAGAATCACTTCCAAAACATGGCGAATACAGTTCCATTGGCGTAGCACAAACCGTTTCCAATATAATCGCTTTAACTTAGGGCCACGGTACATGTACGCTTCGAAACTGTTGTTGTCGACGAAAGTGGGCTTTCCCTTTGCAGTATCACTTGTAAAACTTGGTGAATACAGTTACATTGGCGTAATACCAGTCGTTTACAAGATGATCGCTTTTATTCAGGGATACGCTGTACCTGCGCTTCGAAACTGTTGTTCTCGACGAAAGTGGGCTTTCCCTTCGAAAATCACTTCCAAAACTTGGTGAATGCAGTTACATTGGCGTAGCACAAACCGTTTGCAATATAATCGCTTTAATTTAGGGCGACGGTACATCTACGCTTCGGAACTGTTGTTGTCGACGAAAGTGGGTTTTCCCTTTGCAGAATCACTTCCAAAACATGGCGAATACAGTTCCATTGGCGTAGCACAAACCGTTTGCAATATAATCGCTTTAATTTAGGGCGACGGTACATCTACGCTTCGAAACTGTTGTTCTCGACGAAAGTGGGCTTTCCCTTTGCAGAATCACTTCCTAAACATGGTGAATACAGTTACATTGGCGTAGCACAAACCGTTTGCAATATAACGCCTTTAATTTAGTGATACGCTATATCTGCGCTTCGAAACTGTTGTTTTCGACGAAAGTCGGCTTTCCCTTTGCAGAATACCGTGCAAAACTTGGTAGATACAGTTACATTGGCGTAGTACAATCCGTTTGCAATATAATCGCTTTAATTAAGGGCGACGGTACATCTACGCTTCGGAACTGTTGTTGTCGACGAAAGTGGGTTTTCCCTTTGCAGAATCACTTCCAAAACATGTCGAATATAGTTCCATTGGCGTAGCACAAACCGTTTGCAATATAATCGCTTTTGTTTAGGGATACGCTATGTCTGCGCTTCGGAACTGTTGTTTTCGACGAAAGTGGGCTTTCCCTTTGCAGAATCACTTCCTAAACATGGTGAATACAGTTACATTGGCGTAGCACAAACCGTTTGCAATATAATCGCTTTAATTTAGGGCGACGGTACATGTACGCTTCGAAACTGTTGTTGTCGACGAAAGTGGGCTTTCCCTTTGCAGAATCACTTCCAAAACATGGCGAATACAGTTCCATTGGCGTAGCACAAACCGTTTCCAATATAATCGCTTTAACTTAGGGCGACGGTACATGTACGCTTCGGAACTGTTGTTGTCAACGAAAGTGGGCTTTCCCTTTGCAGTATCACTTGTAAAACTTGGTGAATACAGTTACATTGGCGTAATACCAGTCGTTTACAAGATGATCGCTTTTATTCAGGGATACGCTGTACCTGCGCTTCGAAACTGTTGTTCTCGACGAAAGCGGGCTTTCCCTTCGACAATCACTTCCAAAACTTGGTGAATACAGTTATATTGGCGTAGCACAAACCGTTTGCAATATAATCGCTTTAATTTAGGGCGACGGTACATCTACGCTTCGGAACTGTTGTTGTCGACGAAAGTGGGTTTTCCCTTTGCAGAATCACTTCCAAAACTTGGTGAATACAGTTACATTGGCGTAGCACAAACCGTTTGCAATATAATCGCTTTAATTTAGGGCGACGGTACATCTACGCTTCGGAACTGTTGTTGTCGACGAAAGTGGGTTTTCCCTTTGCAGAATCACTTCCAAAACATGGCGAATATAGTTCCATTGGCGTAGCACAAACCGTTTGCAATATAATCGCTTTTGTTTAGGGATACGCTATGTCTGCGCTTCGGAACTGTTGTTTTGGACGAAAGTGGGCTTTCCCTTTGCAGAATCACTTCCTAAATATGGTGAATACAGTTACATTGGCGTAGTACAATCCGTTTGCAAGATAATCGCTCTAATTAAGGGCGACAGTACATCTACGCTTCGGAACTGTTGTTGTCGACGAAAGTGGGTTTTCCCTTTGCAGAATCACTTCCTAAATATGGTGAATACAGTTACATTGGCGTAGCACAAACCGTTTGCAATATAATCGCTTTAATTTAGGGCGACGGTACATCTACGCTTCGGAACTGTTGTTGTCGACGAAAGTGGGTTTTCCCTTTGCAGAATCACTTCCAAAACATGGCGAATACAGTTACATTGGCGTAGCACAAACCGTTTGCAATATCACGCCTTTAATTTAGTGATACGCTATATCTGCGCTTCGAAACTGTTGTTTTCGACGAAAGTGGGCTTTCCCTTTGCAGTATCACTTGTAAGACTTGGTGAATACAGTTACATTGGCGTAATACCAGTCGTTTACAAGATGATCGCTTTTATTCAGGGATACGCTGTACCTGCGCTTCGAAACTGTTGTTCTCGACGAAAGTGGGCTTTCCGTTCGAAAATCACTTCCAAAACTTGGTGAATACAGTTACATTGGCGTAGTACAATCCGTTTGCAATATAATCGCTTTAATTTAGGGCTACGGTATATCTGCGCTTCGAAACTGTTGTTTTCGACGAAAGTGGGCTTTTCCTTTGCAGAATCACTTCCAAAACATGGTGAATACAGTTCCATTGGCGTAGCACAAACCGTTTCCAATATAATCGCTTTAACTTAGGGCGACGGTACATGTACGCTTCGAAACTGTTGTTGTCGACGAAAGTGGGCTTTCCCTTTGCAGTATCACTTGTAAAACTTGGTGAATACAGTTACATTGGCGTAATACCAGTCGTTTACAAGATGATCGCTTCTATTCAGGGATACGCTGTACCTGCGCTTCGAAACTGTTGTTCTCGACGAAAGTGGGCTTTCCCTTCGAAAATCACTTCCAAAACTTGGTGAATACTGTTACATTGGCGTAGCACAAACCGTTTGCAATATAATCGCTTTAATTTAGGGCGACGGTACATCTACGCTTCGGAACTGTTGTTGTCGACGAAAGTGGGTTTTCCCTTTGCAGAATCACTTCCAAAACATGGCGAATACAGTTCCATTGGCGTAGCACAAACCGTTTGCAATATAATGGCTTTAACTTAGGGCGACGGTACATGTACGCTTCGAAACTGTTGTTGTCGACGAAAGTGGGCTTTCCCTTTGCAGAATCACTTCCAAAACATGGTGAATACAGTTCCATTGGCGTAGCACAAACCGTTTGCAATATAATCGCTTTAACTTAGGGCGACGGTACATGTACGCTTCGAAACTGTTGTTGTCGACGAAAGTGGGCTTTCCCTTTGCAGTATCACTTGTAAAACTTGGTGAATACAGTTACATTGGCGTAATACCAGTCGTTTACAAGATGATCGCTTCTATTCAGGGATACGCTGTACCTGCGCTTCGAAACTGTTGTTCTCGACGAAAGTGGGCTTTCCCTTCGAAAATCACTTCCAAAACTTGGTGAATACAGTTACATTGGCGTAGTACAATCCGTTTGCAATATAATCGCTTTAATTAAGGGCGACGGTACATCTACGCTTCGGAACTGTTGTTGTCGACGAAAGTGGTTTTCCCTTTGCAGAATCACTTCCAAAACTTGGTGAATACAGTTACATTGGCGTAGCACAAACCGTTTGCAATATAATCGCTTTAATTTAGGGCGACGGTACATCTACGCTTCGGAACTATTGTTGTCGACGAAAGTGGGTTTTCCCTTTGCAGAATCACTTCCAAAACATGGCGAATACAGTTCCATTGGCGTAGCACAAACCGTTTGCAATATAATCGCTTTAACTTAGGGCCACGGTACATGTACGCTTCGAAACTGTTGTTGTCGACGAAAGTGGGCTTTCCCTTTGCAGTATCACTTGTAAAACTTGGTGAATACAGTTACATTGGCGTAATACCAGTCGTTTACAAGATGATCGCTTTTATTCAGGGATACGCTGTACCTGCGCTTCGAAACTGTTGTTCTCGACGAAAGTGGGCTTTCCCTTCGAAAATCACTTCCAAAACTTGGTGAATGCAGTTACATTGGCGTAGCACAAACCGTTTGCAATATAATCGCTTTAATTTAGGGCGACGGTACATCTACGCTTCGGAACTGTTGTTGTCGACGAAAGTGGGTTTTCCCTTTGCAGAATCACTTCCAAAACATGGCGAATACAGTTCCATTGGCGTAGCACAAACCGTTTGCAATATAATCGCTTTAATTTAGGGCGACGGTACATCTACGCTTCGAAACTGTTGTTCTCGACGAAAGTGGGCTTTCCCTTTGCAGAATCACTTCCTAAACATGGTGAATACAGTTACATTGGCGTAGCACAAACCGTTTGCAATATAACGCCTTTAATTTAGTGATACGCTATATCTGCGCTTCGAAACTGTTGTTTTCGACGAAAGTCGGCTTTCCCTTTGCAGAATACCGTGCAAAACTTGGTAGATACAGTTACATTGGCGTAGTACAATCCGTTTGCAATATAATCGCTTTAACTTAGGGCGACGGTACATGTACGCTTCGAAACTGTTGTTGTCGACGAAAGTGGGCTTTCCCTTTGCAGTATCACTTGTAAAACTTGGTGAATACAGTTACATTGGCGTAATACCAGTCGTTTACAAGATGATCGCTTCTATTCAGGGATACGCTGTACCTGCGCTTCGAAACTGTTGTTCTCGACGAAAGTGGGCTTTCCCTTCGAAAATCACTTCCAAAACTTGGTGAATACTGTTACATTGGCGTAGCACAAACCGTTTGCAATATAATCGCTTTAATTTAGGGCGACGGTACATCTACGCTTCGGAACTGTTGTTGTCGACGAAAGTGGGTTTTCCCTTTGCAGAATCACTTCCAAAACATGGCGAATACAGTTCCATTGGCGTAGCACAAACCGTTTGCAATATAATGGCTTTAACTTAGGGCGACGGTACATGTACGCTTCGAAACTGTTGTTGTCGACGAAAGTGGGCTTTCCCTTTGCAGAATCACTTCCAAAACATGGTGAATACAGTTCCATTGGCGTAGCACAAACCGTTTGCAATATAATCGCTTTAACTTAGGGCGACGGTACATGTACGCTTCGAAACTGTTGTTGTCGACGAAAGTGGGCTTTCCCTTTGCAGTATCACTTGTAAAACTTGGTGAATACAGTTACATTGGCGTAATACCAGTCGTTTACAAGATGATCACTTTTATTCAGGGATACGCTGTACCTGCGCTTCGAAACTGTTGTTCTCGACGAAAGTGGGCTTTCCCTTTGCAGAATCACTTCCTAAACATGGTGAATACAGTTACATTGGCGTAGCACAAACCGTTTGCAATATAACGCCTTTAATTTAGTCATACGCTATATCTGCGCTTCGAAACTGTTGTTTTCGACGAAAGTCGGCTTTCCCTTTGCAGAATACCGTGCAAAACTTGGTAGATACAGTTACATTGGCGTAGTACAATCCGTTTGCAATATAATCGCTTTAATTAAGGGCGACGGTACATCTATGCTTCGGAACTGTTGTTTTCGATGAAACTGTCTTTTCGCTTTGCAGAATCACTTCCAAAACATGGTGAATACAGTTCCATTGGCGTAGCACAAACCGTTTGCAATATAATCGCTTTTGTTTAGGGTCACGCTATGTCTGCGCTTCGGAACTGTTGTTTTCGACGAAAGTGGGCTTTCCCTTTGCAGAATCACTTCCTAAATATGGTGAATACAGTTACATTGGCGTAGCACAAACCGTTTGCAATATAATCGCTTTAATTTAGGGCGACGGTACATCTACGCTTCGGAACTGTTGTTGTCGACGAAAGTGGGTTTTCCCTTTGCAGAATCACTTCCAAAACATGGCGAATACAGTTCCATTGGCGTAGCACAAACCGTTTGCAATATAATCGCTTTAATTTAGGGCGACGGTACATCTACGCTTCGGAACTGTTGTTCTCGACGAAAGTGGGCTTTCCCTTCGAAAATCACTTCCAAAACTTGGTGAATACAGTTACATTGGCGTAGTACAATCCGTTTGCAATATAATAGCTTTAATTAAGGGCGACGGTACATCTACGCTTCGGAACTGTTGTTGTCGACGAAAGTGGGTTTTCCCTTTGCAGAATCACTTCCAAAACATGGCGAATATAGTTCCATTGGCGTAGCACAAACCGTTTGCAATATAATCGCTTTTGTTTAGGGTCACGCTATGTCTGCGCTTCGGAACTGTTGTTTTCGACGAAAGTGGGCTTTCCCTTTGCAGAATCACTTCCTAAATATGGTGAATACAGTTACATTGGCGTAGCACAAACCGTGTGCAATATAATCGCTTTAACTTAGGGCGACGGTACATGTACGCTTCGAAACTGTTGTTGTCGACGAAAGTGGGCTTTCCCTTTGCAGTATCACTTGTAAAACTTGGTGAATACAGTTACATTGGCGTAATACCAGTCGTTTACAAGATGAACGCTTCTATTCAGGGATACGCTGTACCTGCGCTTCGAAACTGTTGTTCTCGACGAAAGTGGGCTTTCCGTTCGAAAATCACTTCCAAAACTTGGTGAATACAGTTACATTGGCGTAGTACAATCCGTTTGCAATATAATCGCTTTAATTTAGGGCTACGGTACATCTGCGCTTCGAAACTGTTGTTGTCGACGAAAGTGGGCTTTCCCTTTGCAGAATCACTTCCAAAACATGGCGAATACAGTTCCATTGGCGTAGCACAAACCGTTTGCAATATCACGCCTTTAATTTAGGGATACGCTATATCTGCGCTTCGGAACTGTTGTTGTCGACGAAAGTGGGTTTTCCCTTTGCAGAATCACTTCCAAAACATGGCGAATACAGTTCCATTGGCGTAGCACAAACCGTTTGCAATATAATCGCTTTAACTTAGGGCGACGGTACATGTACGCTTCGAAACTGTTGTTGTCGACGAAAGTGGGCTTTCCCTTTGCAGTATCACTTGTAAAACTTGGTGAATACAGTTACATTGGCGTAATACCAGTCGTTTACAAGATGATCGCTTTTATTCAGGGATACGCTGTACCTGCGCTTCGAAACTGTTGTTCTCGACGAAAGTGGGCTTTCCGTTCGAAAATCACTTCCAAAACTTGGTGAATACAGTTACATTGGCGTAGTACAATCCGTTTGCAATATAATCGCTTTAATTTAGGGCTACGGTACATCTGCGCTTCGAAACTGTTGTTGTCGACGAAAGTGGGCTTTCCCTTTGCAGAATCACTTCCTAAACATGGTGAATACAGTTCCATTGGCGTAGCACAAACCGTTTGCAATATCACGCCTTTAATTTAGGGATACGCTATATCTGCGCTTCGGAACTGTTGTTTTCGACGAAAGTGGGCTTTTCCTTTGCAGAATCACTTCCAAAACATGGTGAATACAGTTCCATTGGCGTAGCACAAACCGTTTCCAATATAATCGCTTTAACTTAGGGCGACGGTACATGTACGCTTCGAAACTGTTGTTGTCGACGAAAGTGGGCTTTCCCTTTGCAGTATCACTTGTAAAACTTGGTGAATACAGTTACATTGGCGTAATACCAGTCGTTTACAAGATGGTCGCTTCTATTCAGGGATACGCTGTACCTGCGCTTCGAAACTGTTGTTCTCGGCGAAAGTGGGCTTTCCCTTTGCAGAATCACTTCCTAAATATGGTGAATACAGTTACATTGGCGTAGCACAAACCGTTTGCAATATAATCGCTTTAATTTAGGGCGACGGTACATCTACGCTTCGGAACTGTTGTTGTCGACGAAAGTGGGTTTTCCCTTTGCAGAATCACTTCCAAAACATGGCGAATATAGTTCCATTGGCGTAGCACAAACCGTTTGCAGTATAATCGCTTTTGTTTAGGGATACGCTATGTCTGCGCTTCGGAACTGTTGTTTTCGACGAAAGTGGGCTTTCCCTTTGCAGAAACACTTCCTAAATATGGTGAATACAGTTACATTGGCGTAGCACAAACCGTGTGCAATATAATCGCTTTAACTTAGGGCGACGGTACATGTACGCTTCGAAACTGTTGTTGTCGACGAAAGTGGGCTTTCCCTTTGCAGTATCACTTGTAAAACTTGGTGAATACAGTTACATTGGCGTAATACCAGTCGTTTACAAGATGAACGCTTCTATTCAGGGATACGCTGTACCTGCGCTTCGAAACTGTTGTTCTCGACGAAAGTGGGCTTTCCGTTCGAAAATCACTTCCAAAACTTGGTGAATACAGTTACATTGGCGTAGTACAATCCGTTTGCAATATAATCGCTTTAATTTAGGGCTACGGTACATCTGCGCTTCGAAACTGTTGTTGTCGACGAAAGTGGGCTTTCCCTTTGCAGAATCACTTCCTAAACATGGTGAATACAGTTCCATTGGCGTAGCACAAACCGTTTGCAATATCACGCCTTTAATTTAGGGATACGCTATATCTGCGCTTCGGAACTGTTGTTGTCGACGAAAGTGGGTTTTCCCTTTGCAGAATCACTTCCAAAACATGGCGAATACAGTTCCATTGGCGTAGCACAAACCGTTTGCAATATAATCGCTTTAACTTAGGGCGACGGTACATGTACGCTTCGAAACTGTTGTTGTCGACGAAAGTGGGCTTTCCCTTTGCAGAATCACTTCCTAAACATGGTGAATACAGTTCCATTGGCGTAGCACAAACCGTTTGCAATATCACGCCTTTAATTTAGGGATACGCTATATCTGCGCTTCGGAACTGTTGTTTTCGACGAAAGTGGGCTTTTCCTTTGCAGAATCACTTCCAAAACATGGTGAATACAGTTCCATTGGCGTAGCACAAACCGTTTCCAATATAATCGCTTTAACTTAGGGCGACGGTACATGTACGCTTCGAAACTGTTGTTGTCGACGAAAGTGGGCTTTCCCTTTGCAGTATCACTTGTAAAACTTGGTGAATACAGTTACATTGGCGTAATACCAGTCGTTTACAAGATGATCGCTTCTATTCAGGGATACGCTGTACCTGCGCTTCGAAACTGTTGTTCTCGGCGAAAGTGGGCTTTCCCTTTGCAGAATCAATTCCTAAATATGGTGAATACAGTTACATTGGCGTAGCACAAACCGTTTGCAATATAATCGCTTTAATTTAGGGCGACGGTACATCTACGCTTCGGAACTGTTGTTGTCGACGAAAGTGGGTTTTCCCTTTGCAGAATCACTTCCAAAACATGGCGAATATAGTTCCATTGGCGTAGCACAAACCGTTTGCAGTATAATCGCTTTTGTTTAGGGATACGCTATGTCTGCGCTTCGGAACTGTTGTTTTCGACGAAAGTGGGCTTTCCCTTTGCAGAAACACTTCCTAAATATGGTGAATACAGTTACATTGGCGTAGCACAAACCGTGTGCAATATAATCGCTTTAACTTAGGGCGACGGTACATGTACGCTTCGAAACTGTTGTTGTCGACGAAAGTGGGCTTTCCCTTTGCAGTATCACTTGTAAAACTTGGTGAATACAGTTACATTGGCGTAATACCAGTCGTTTACAAGATGAACGCTTCTATTCAGGGATACGCTGTACCTGCGCTTCGAAACTGTTGTTCTCGACGAAAGTGGGCTTTCCGTTCGAAAATCACTTCCAAAACTTGGTGAATACAGTTACATTGGCGTAGTACAATCCGTTTGCAATATAATCGCTTTAATTTAGGGCTACGGTACATCTGCGCTTCGAAACTGTTGTTGTCGACGAAAGTGGGCTTTCCCTTTGCAGAATCACTTCCTAAACATGGTGAATACAGTTCCATTGGCGTAGCACAAACCGTTTGCAATATCACGCCTTTAATTTAGGGATACGCTATATCTGCGCTTCGGAACTGTTGTTGTCGACGAAAGTGGGTTTTCCCTTTGCAGAATCACTTCCAAAACATGGTGAATACAGTTCCATTGGCGTAGCACAAACCGTTTGCAATATAATCGCTTTAACTTAGGGCGACGGTACATGTACGCTTCGAAACTGTTGTTGTCGACGGAAGTGGGCTTTCCCTTTGCAGTATCACTTGTAAAACTTGGTGAATACAGTTACATTGGCGTAATACCAGTCGTTTACAAGATGATCGCTTTTATTCAGGGATACGCTGTACCTGCGCTTCGAAACTGTTGTTCTCGACGAAAGTGGGCTTTCCGTTCGAAAATCACTTCCAAAACTTGGTGAATACAGTTACATTGGCGTAGTACAATCCGTTTGCAATATAATCGCTTTAATTTAGGGCTACGGTACATCTGCGCTTCGAAACTGTTGTTGTCGACGAAAGTGGGCTTTCCCTTTGCAGAATCACTTCCTAAACATGGTGAATACAGTTCCATTGGCGTAGCACAAACCGTTTGCAATATCACGCCTTTAATTTAGGGATACGCTATATCTGCGCTTCGGAACTGTTGTTTTCGACGAAAGTGGGCTTTTCCTTTGCAGAATCACTTCCAAAACATGGTGAATACAGTTCCATTGGCGTAGCACAAACCGTTTCCAATATAATCGCTTTAACTTAGGGCGACGGTACATGTACGCTTCGAAACTGTTGTTGTCGACGAAAGTGGGCTTTCCCTTTGCAGTATCACTTGTAAAACTTGGTGAATACAGTTACATTGGCGTAATACCAGTCGTTTACAAGATGATCGCTTCTATTCAGGGATACGCTGTACCTGCGCTTCGAAACTGTTGTTCTCGGCGAAAGTGGGCTTTCCCTTTGCAGAATCACTTCCTAAATATGGTGAATACAGTTACATTGGCGTAGCACAAACCGTTTGCAATATAATCGCTTTAATTTAGGGCGACGGTACATCTACGCTTCGGAACTGTTGTTGTCGACGAAAGTGGGTTTTCCCTTTGCAGAATCACTTCCAAAACATGGCGAATATAGTTCCATTGGCGTAGCACAAACCGTTTGCAGTATAATCGCTTTTGTTTAGGGATACGCTATGTCTGCGCTTCGGAACTGTTGTTTTCGACGAAAGTGGGCTTTCCCTTTGCAGAAACACTTCCTAAATATGGTGAATACAGTTACATTGGCGTAGCACAAACCGTTTGCAATATAATCGCTTTAATTTAGGGCGACGGTACATCTACGCTTCGGAACTGTTGTTTTCGACGAAAGTGGGCTTTTCCTTTGCAGTATCACTTGTAAAACTTGGTGAATACAGTTACATTGGTGTAATACGAGTCGTTTACAAGATGATCGCTTTTATTCAGGGATACGCTGTACCTGCGCTTCGAAACTGTTGTTCTCGACGAAAGTGGGCTTTCCCTTCGAAAATCACTTCCAAAACTTGGTGAATACTGTTACATTGGCGTAGCACAAACCGTTTGCAATATAATCGCTTTAATTTAGGGCGACGGTACATCTACGCTTCGGAACTGTTGTTGTCGACGAAAGTGGGTTTTCCCTTTGCAGAATCACTTCCAAAACATGGCGAATACAGTTCCATTGGCGTAGCACAAACCGTTTGCAATATAATCGCTTTAACTTAGGGCGACGGTACATGTACGCTTCGAAACTGTTGTTGTCGACGAAAGTGGGCTTTCCCTTTGCAGTATCACTTGTAAAACTTGGTGAATACAGTTACATTGGCGTAATACCAGCCGTTTACAAGATGATCACTTTTATTCAGGGATACGCTGTACCTGCGCTTCGAAACTGTTGTTCTCGACGAAAGTGGGCTTTCCCTTCGAAAATCACTTCCAAAACTTGGTGAATACAGTTACATTGTCGTAATACCAGTCGTTTACAAGATGATCACTTTTATTCAGGGATACGCTGTACCTGCGCTTCGAAACTGTTGTTCTCGACGAAAGTGGGCTTTCCCTTCGAAAATCACTTCCAAAACTTGGTGAATACAGTTACATTGGCGTAGTACAATCCGTTTGCAATATAATCGCTTTAATTTAGGGCTACGGTACATCTGCGCTTCGAAACTGTTGTTGTCGACGAAAGTGGGCTTTCCCTTTGCAGAATCACTTCCTAAACATGGTGAATACAATTCCATTGGCGTAGCACAAACCGTTTGCAATATCACGCCTTTAATTTAGGGATACGCTATATCTGCGCTTCGGAACTGTTGTTTTCGACGAAAGTGGGCTTTTCCTTTGCAGAATCACTTCCAAAACATGGTGAATACAGTTCCATTGGCGTAGCACAAACCGTTTCCAATATAATCGCTTTAACTTAGGGCGACGGTACATGTACGCTTCGAAACTGTTGTTGTCGACGAAAGTGGGCTTTCCCTTTGCAGTATCACTTGTAAAACTTGGTGAATACAGTTACATTGGCGTAATACCAGTCGTTTACAAGATGATCGCTTCTATTCAGGGATACGCTGTACCTGCGCTTCGAAACTGTTGTTCTCGACGAAAGTGGGCTTTCCCTTCGAAAATCACTTCCAAAACTTGGTGAATACAGTTACATTGGCGTAGTACAATCCGTTTGCAATATAATCGCTTTAATTAAGGGCGACGGTACATCTACGCTTCGGAACTGTTGTTGTCGACGAAAGTGGGTTTTCCCTTTGCAGAATCACTTCCAAAACTTGGTGAATACAGTTACATTGGCGTAGCACAAACCGTTTGCAATATAATCGCTTTAATTTAGGGCGACGGTACATCTACGCTTCGGAACTATTGTTGTCGACGAAAGTGGGTTTTCCCTTTGCAGAATCACTTCCAAAACATGGCGAATACAGTTCCATTGGCGTAGCACAAACCGTTTGCAATATAATCGCTTTAACTTAGGGCCACGGTACATGTACGCTTCGAAACTGTTGTTGTCGACGAAAGTGGGCTTTCCCTTTGCGGTATCACTTGTAAAACTTGGTGAATACAGTTACATTGGCGTAATACCAGTCGTTTACAAGATGATCGCTTTTATTCAGGGATACGCTGTACCTGCGCTTCGAAACTGTTGTTCTCGACGAAAGTGGGCTTTCCCTTCGAAAATCACTTCCAAAACTTGGTGAATGCAGTTACATTGGCGTAGCACAAACCGTTTGCAATATAATCGCTTTAATTTAGGGCGACGGTACATCTACGCTTCGGAACTGTTGTTGTCGACGAAAGTGGGTTTTCCCTTTGCAGAATCACTTCCAAAACATGGCGAATACAGTTCCATTGGCGTAGCACAAACCGTTTGCAATATAATCGCTTTAATTTAGGGCGACGGTACATCTACGCTTCGAAACTGTTGTTGTCGACGAAAGTGGGCTTTCCCTTTGCAGAATCACTTCCTAAACATGGTGAATACAGTTACATTGGCGTAGCACAAACCGTTTGCAATATAACGCCTTTAATTTAGTGATACGCTATATCTGCGCTTCGAAACTGTTGTTTTCGACGAAAGTCGGCTTTCCCTTTGCAGAATACCGTGCAAAACTTGGTAGATACAGTTACATTGGCGTAGTACAATCCGTTTGCAATATAATCGCTTTAATTAAGGGCGACGGTACATCTACGCTTCGGAACTGTTGTTGTCGACGAAAGTGGGTTTTCCCTTTGCAGAATCACTTCCAAAACATGTCGAATATAGTTCCATTGGCGTAGCACAAACCGTTTGCAATATAATCGCTTTTGTTTAGGGATACGCTATGTCTGCGCTTCGGAACTGTTGTTTTCGACGAAAGTGGGCTTTCCCTTTGCAGAATCACTTCCTAAATATGGTGAATACAGTTACATTGGCGTAGCACAAACCGTTTGCAATATAATCGCTTTAATTTAGGGCGACGGTACATGTACGCTTCGAAACTGTTGTTGTCGACGAAAGTGGGCTTTCCCTTTGCAGAATCACTTCCAAAACATGGCGAATACAGTTCCATTGGCGTAGCACAAACCGTTTCCAATATAATCGCTTTAACTTAGGGCGACGGTACATGTACGCTTCGGAACTGTTGTTGTCGACGAAAGTGGGTTTTCCCTTTGCAGAATCACTTCCTAAATATGGTGAATACAGTTACATTGGCGTAGCACAAACCGTTTGCAATATAATCGCTTTAATTTAGGGCGACGGTACATCTACGCTTCGGAACTGTTGTTGTCAACGAAAGTGGGCTTTCCCTTTGCAGTATCACTTGTAAAACTTGGTGAATACAGTTACATTGGCGTAATACCAGTCGTTTACAAGATGATCGCTTTTATTCAGGGATACGCTGTACCTGCGCTTCGAAACTGTTGTTCTCGACGAAAGCGGGCTTTCCCTTCGACAATCACTTCCAAAACTTGGTGAATACAGTTACATTGGCGTAGCACAAACCGTTTGCAATATAATCGCTTTAATTTAGGGCGACGGTACATCTACGCTTCGGAACTGTTGTTGTCGACGAAAGTGGGTTTTCCCTTTGCAGAATCACTTCCTAAATATGGTGAATACAGTTACATTGGCGTAGCACAAACCGTTTGCAATATAATCGCTTTAATTTAGGGCGACGGTACATCTACGCTTCGGAACTGTTGTTGTCGACGAAAGTGGGTTTTCCCTTTGCAGAATCACTTCCAAAACATGGCGAATACAGTTACATTGGCGTAGCACAAACCGTTTGCAATATCACGCCTTTAATTTAGTGATACGCTATATCTGCGCTTCGAAACTGTTGTTTTCGACGAAAGTGGGCTTTCCCTTTGCAGTATCACTTGTAAGACTTGGTGAATACAGTTACATTGGCGTAATACCAGTCGTTTACAAGATGATCGCTTTTATTCAGGGATACGCTGTACCTGCGCTTCGAAACTGTTGTTCTCGACGAAAGTGGGCTTTCCGTTCGAAAATCACTTCCAAAACTTGGTGAATACAGTTACATT
The DNA here is from genome assembly GCA_910591665.1 of Ectemnius continuus. Taxonomy (NCBI): domain Eukaryota; kingdom Metazoa; phylum Arthropoda; class Insecta; order Hymenoptera; family Crabronidae; genus Ectemnius; species Ectemnius continuus. The sequence goes on from OU342860.1 coordinate 14,907,582, forward strand.
GGCGTAGTACAATCCGTTTGCAATATAATCGCTTTAATTTAGGGCTACGGTACATCTGCGCTTCGAAACTGTTGTTGTCGACGAAAGTGGGCTTTTCCTTTGCAGAATCACTTCCAAAACATGGTGAATACAGTTCCATTGGCGTAGCACAAACCGTTTCCAATATAATCGCTTTAACTTAGGGCGACGGTACATGTACGCTTCGAAACTGTTGTTGTCGACGAAAGTGGGCTTTCCCTTTGCAGTATCACTTGTAAAACTTGGTGAATACAGTTACATTGGCGTAATACCAGTCGTTTACAAGATGATCGCTTCTATTCAGGGATACGCTGTACCTGCGCTTCGAAACTGTTGTTCTCGACGAAAGTGGGCTTTCCCTTCGAAAATCACTTCCAAAACTTGGTGAATACTGTTACATTGGCGTAGCACAAACCGTTTGCAATATAATCGCTTTAATTTAGGGCGACGGTACATCTACGCTTCGGAACTGTTGTTGTCGACGAAAGTGGGTTTTCCCTTTGCAGAATCACTTCCAAAACATGGCGAATACAGTTCCATTGGCGTAGCACAAACCGTTTGCAATATAATGGCTTTAACTTAGGGCGACGGTACATGTACGCTTCGAAACTGTTGTTGTCGACGAAAGTGGGTTTTCCCTTTGCAGAATCACTTCCAAAACATGGCGAATACAGTTCCATTGGCGTAGCACAAACCGTTTGCAATATAATCGCTTTAACTTAGGGCCACGGTACATGTACGCTTCGAAACTGTTGTTGTCGACGAAAGTGGGTTTTCCCTTTGCAGAATCACTTCCAAAACATGGCGAATACAGTTCCATTGGCGTAGCACAAACCGTTTGCAATATAATCGCTTTAACTTAGGGCCACGGTACATGTACGCTTCGAAACTGTTGTTGTCGACGAAAGTGGGCTTTCCCTTTGCAGTATCACTTGTAAAACTTGGTGAATACAGTTACATTGGCGTAATACCAGTCGTTTACAAGATGATCGCTTTTATTCAGGGATACGCTGTACCTGCGCTTCGAAACTGTTGTTCTCGACGAAAGTGGGCTTTCCCTTCGAAAATCACTTCCAAAACTTGGTGAATGCAGTTACATTGGCGTAGCACAAACCGTTTGCAATATAATCGCTTTAATTTAGGGCGACGGTACATCTACGCTTCGGAACTGTTGTTGTCGACGAAAGTGGGTTTTCCCTTTGCAGAATCACTTCCAAAACATGGCGAATACAGTTCCATTGGCGTAGCACAAACCGTTTGCAATATAATCGCTTTAATTTAGGGCGACGGTACATCTACGCTTCGAAACTGTTGTTCTCGACGAAAGTGGGCTTTCCCTTTGCAGAATCACTTCCTAAACATGGTGAATACAGTTACATTGGCGTAGCACAAACCGTTTGCAATATAACGCCTTTAATTTAGTGATACGCTATATCTGCGCTTCGAAACTGTTGTTTTCGACGAAAGTCGGCTTTCCCTTTGCAGAATACCGTGCAAAACTTGGTTGATACAGTTACATTGGCGTAGTACAATCCGTTTGCAATATAATCGCTTTAATTAAGGGCGACGGTACATCTACGCTTCGGAACTGTTGTTGTCGACGAAAGTGGGTTTTCCCTTTGCAGAATCACTTCCAAAACATGTCGAATATAGTTCCATTGGCGTAGCACAAACCGTTTGCAATATAATCGCTTTTGTTTAGGGATACGCTATGTCTGCGCTTCGGAACTGTTGTTTTCGACGAAAGTGGGCTTTCCCTTTGCAGAATCACTTCCTAAATATGGTGAATACAGTTACATTGGCGTAGCACAAACCGTTTGCAATATAATCGCTTTAATTTAGGGCGACGGTACATGTACGCTTCGAAACTGTTGTTGTCGACGAAAGTGGGCTTTCCCTTTGCAGAATCACTTCCAAAACATGGCGAATACAGTTCCATTGGCGTAGCACAAACCGTTTCCAATATAATCGCTTTAACTTAGGGCGACGGTACATGTACGCTTCGGAACTGTTGTTGTCAACGAAAGTGGGCTTTCCCTTTGCAGTATCACTTGTAAAACTTGGTGAATACAGTTACATTGGCGTAATACCAGTCGTTTACAAGATGATCGCTTTTATTCAGGGATACGCTGTACCTGCGCTTCGAAACTGTTGTTCTCGACGAAAGCGGGCTTTCCCTTCGACAATCACTTCCAAAACTTGGTGAATACAGTTCCATTGGCGTAGCACAAACCGTTTGCAATATAATCGCTTTAATTTAGGGCGACGGTACATCTACGCTTCGGAACTGTTGTTGTCGACGAAAGTGGGTTTTCCCTTTGCAGAATCACTTCCAAAACTTGGTGAATACAGTTACATTGGCGTAGCACAAACCGTTTGCAATATAATCGCTTTAATTTAGGGCGACGGTACATCTACGCTTCGGAACTGTTGTTGTCGACGAAAGTGGGTTTTCCCTTTGCAGAATCACTTCCAAAACATGGCGAATATAGTTCCATTGGCGTAGCACAAACCGTTTGCAATATAATCGCTTTTGTTTAGGGATACGCTATGTCTGCGCTTCGGAACTGTTGTTTTGGACGAAAGTGGGCTTTCCCTTTGCAGAATCACTTCCTAAATATGGTGAATACAGTTACATTGGCGTAGTACAATCCGTTTGCAAGATAATCGCTCTAATTAAGGGCGACAGTACATCTACGCTTCGGAACTGTTGTTGTCGACGAAAGTGGGTTTTCCCTTTGCAGAATCACTTCCTAAATATGGTGAATACAGTTACATTGGCGTAGCACAAACCGTTTGCAATATCACGCCTTTAATTTAGTGATACGCTATATCTGCGCTTCGAAACTGTTGTTTTCGACGAAAGTGGGCTTTCCCTTTGCAGTATCACTTGTAAGACTTGGTGAATACAGTTACATTGGCGTAATACCAGTCGTTTACAAGATGATCGCTTTTATTCAGGGATACGCTGTACCTGCGCTTCGAAACTGTTGTTCTCGACGAAAGTGGGCTTTCCGTTCGAAAATCACTTCCAAAACTTGGTGAATACAGTTACATTGGCGTAGTACAATCCGTTTGCAATATAATCGCTTTAATTTAGGGCTACGGTACATCTGCGCTTCGAAACTGTTGTTTTCGACGAAAGTGGGCTTTTCCTTTGCAGAATCACTTCCAAAACATGGTGAATACAGTTCCATTGGCGTAGCACAAACCGTTTCCAATATAATCGCTTTAACTTAGGGCGACGGTACATGTACGCTTCGAAACTGTTGTTGTCGACGAAAGTGGGCTTTCCCTTTGCAGTATCACTTGTAAAACTTGGTGAATACAGTTCCATTGGCGTAGCACAAACCGTTTGCAATATAATCGCTTTAACTTAGGGCGACGGTACATGTACGCTTCGAAACTGTTGTTGTCGACGAAAGTGGGCTTTCCCTTTGCAGTATCACTTGTAAAACTTGGTGAATACAGTTACATTGGCGTAATACCAGTCGTTTACAAGATGATCGCTTCTATTCAGGGATACGCTGTACCTGCGCTTCGAAACTGTTGTTCTCGACGAAAGTGGGCTTTCCCTTCGAAAATCACTTCCAAAACTTGGTGAATACAGTTACATTGGCGTAGTACAATCCGTTTGCAATATAATCGCTTTAATTAAGGGCGACGGTACATCTACGCTTCGGAACTGTTGTTGTCGACGAAAGTGGGTTTTCCCTTTGCAGAATCACTTCCAAAACTTGGTGAATACAGTTACATTGGCGTAGCACAAACCGTTTGCAATATAATCGCTTTAATTTAGGGCGACGGTACATCTACGCTTCGGAACTATTGTTGTCGACGAAAGTGGGTTTTCCCTTTGCAGAATCACTTCCAAAACATGGCGAATACAGTTCCATTGGCGTAGCACAAACCGTTTGCAATATAATCGCTTTAACTTAGGGCCACGGTACATGTACGCTTCGAAACTGTTGTTGTCGACGAAAGTGGGCTTTCCCTTTGCAGTATCACTTGTAAAACTTGGTGAATACAGTTACATTGGCGTAATACCAGTCGTTTACAAGATGATCGCTTTTATTCAGGGATACGCTGTACCTGCGCTTCGAAACTGTTGTTCTCGACGAAAGTGGGCTTTCCCTTCGAAAATCACTTCCAAAACTTGGTGAATGCAGTTACATTGGCGTAGCACAAACCGTTTGCAATATAATCGCTTTAATTTAGGGCGACGGTACATCTACGCTTCGGAACTGTTGTTGTCGACGAAAGTGGGTTTTCCCTTTGCAGAATCACTTCCAAAACATGGCGAATACAGTTCCATTGGCGTAGCACAAACCGTTTGCAATATAATCGCTTTAATTTAGGGCGACGGTACATCTACGCTTCGAAACTGTTGTTCTCGACGAAAGTGGGCTTTCCCTTTGCAGAATCACTTCCTAAACATGGTGAATACAGTTACATTGGCGTAGCACAAACCGTTTGCAATATAACGCCTTTAATTTAGTGATACGCTATATCTGCGCTTCGAAACTGTTGTTTTCGACGAAAGTCGGCTTTCCCTTTGCAGAATACCGTGCAAAACTTGGTAGATACAGTTACATTGGCGTAGTACAATCCGTTTGCAATATAATCGCTTTAACTTAGGGCGACGGTACATGTACGCTTCGAAACTGTTGTTGTCGACGAAAGTGGGCTTTCCCTTTGCAGTATCACTTGTAAAACTTGGTGAATACAGTTACATTGGCGTAATACCAGTCGTTTACAAGATGATCGCTTCTATTCAGGGATACGCTGTACCTGCGCTTCGAAACTGTTGTTCTCGACGAAAGTGGGCTTTCCCTTCGAAAATCACTTCCAAAACTTGGTGAATACTGTTACATTGGCGTAGCACAAACCGTTTGCAATATAATCGCTTTAATTTAGGGCGACGGTACATCTACGCTTCGGAACTGTTGTTGTCGACGAAAGTGGGTTTTCCCTTTGCAGAATCACTTCCAAAACATGGCGAATACAGTTCCATTGGCGTAGCACAAACCGTTTGCAATATAATCGCTTTAACTTAGGGCGACGGTACATGTACGCTTCGAAACTGTTGTTGTCGACGAAAGTGGGCTTTCCCTTTGCAGTATCACTTGTAAAACTTGGTGAATACAGTTACATTGGCGTAATACCAGTCGTTTACAAGATGATCACTTTTATTCAGGGATACGCTGTACCTGCGCTTCGAAACTGTGTCTCTCGACGAAAGTGGGCTTTCCCTTTGCAGAATCACTTCCTAAACATGGTGAATACAGTTACATTGGCGTAGCACAAACCGTTTGCAATATAACGCCTTTAATTTAGTCATACGCTATATCTGCGCTTCGAAACTGTTGTTTTCGACGAAAGTCGGCTTTCCCTTTGCAGAATACCGTGCAAAACTTGGTAGATACAGTTACATTGGCGTAGTACAATCCGTTTGCAATATAATCGCTTTAATTAAGGGCGACGGTACATCTATGCTTCGGAACTGTTGTTTTCGATGAAACTGTCTTTTCGCTTTGCAGAATCACTTCCAAAACATGGTGAATACAGTTCCATTGGCGTAGCACAAACCGTTTGCAATATAATCGCTTTTGTTTAGGGTCACGCTATGTCTGCGCTTCGGAACTGTTGTTTTCGACGAAAGTGGGCTTTCCCTTTGCAGAATCACTTCCTAAATATGGTGAATACAGTTACATTGGCGTAGCACAAACCGTTTGCAATATAATCGCTTTAATTTAGGGCGACGGTACATCTACGCTTCGGAACTGTTGTTGTCGACGAAAGTGGGTTTTCCCTTTGCAGAATCACTTCCAAAACATGGCGAATACAGTTCCATTGGCGTAGCACAAACCGTTTGCAATATAATCGCTTTAATTTAGGGCGACGGTACATCTACGCTTCGGAACTGTTGTTCTCGACGAAAGTGGGCTTTCCCTTCGAAAATCACTTCCAAAACTTGGTGAATACAGTTACATTGGCGTAGTACAATCCGTTTGCAATATAATAGCTTTAATTAAGGGCGACGGTACATCTACGCTTCGGAACTGTTGTTGTCGACGAAAGTGGGTTTTCCCTTTGCAGAATCACTTCCAAAACATGGCGAATATAGTTCCATTGGCGTAGCACAAACCGTTTGCAATATAATCGCTTTTGTTTAGGGTCACGCTATGTCTGCGCTTCGGAACTGTTGTTTTCGACGAAAGTGGGCTTTCCCTTTGCAGAATCACTTCCTAAATATGGTGAATACAGTTACATTGGCGTAGCACAAACCGTTTGCAATATAATCGCTTTAATTTAGGGCGACGGTACATCTACGCTTCGGAACTGTTGTTGTCGACGAAAGTGGGTTTTCCCTTTGCAGTATCACTTGTAAAACTTGGTGAATACAGTTACATTGGCGTAATACCAGTCGTTTACAAGATGATCGCTTTTATTCAGGGATACGCTGTACCTGCGCTTCGAAACTGTTGTTCTCGACGAAAGTGGGCTTTCCGTTCGAAAATCACTTCCAAAACTTGGTGAATACAGTTACATTGGCGTAGTACAATCCGTTTGCAATATAATCGCTTTAATTTAGGGCTACGGTACATCTGCGCTTCGAAACTGTTGTTGTCGACGAAAGTGGGCTTTCCCTTTGCAGAATCACTTCCTAAACATGGTGAATACAGTTCCATTGGCGTAGCACAAACCGTTTGCAATATCACGCCTTTAATTTAGGGATACGCTATATCTGCGCTTCGGAACTGTTGTTTTCGACGAAAGTGGGCTTTTCCTTTGCAGAATCACTTCCAAAACATGGTGAATACAGTTCCATTGGCGTAGCACAAACCGTTTCCAATATAATCGCTTTAACTTAGGGCGACGGTACATGTACGCTTCGAAACTGTTGTTGTCGACGAAAGTGGGCTTTCCCTTTGCAGTATCACTTGTAAAACTTGGTGAATACAGTTACATTGGCGTAATACCAGTCGTTTACAAGATGATCGCTTCTATTCAGGGATACGCTGTACCTGCGCTTCGAAACTGTTGTTCTCGGCGAAAGTGGGCTTTCCCTTTGCAGAATCACTTCCTAAATATGGTGAATACAGTTACATTGGCGTAGCACAAACCGTTTGCAATATAATCGCTTTAATTTAGGGCGACGGTACATCTACGCTTCGGAACTGTTGTTGTCGACGAAAGTGGGTTTTCCCTTTGCAGAATCACTTCCAAAACATGGCGAATATAGTTCCATTGGCGTAGCACAAACCGTTTGCAGTATAATCGCTTTTGTTTAGGGATACGCTATGTCTGCGCTTCGGAACTGTTGTTTTCGACGAAAGTGGGCTTTCCCTTTGCAGAAACACTTCCTAAATATGGTGAATACAGTTACATTGGCGTAGCACAAACCGTGTGCAATATAATCGCTTTAACTTAGGGCGACGGTACATGTACGCTTCGAAACTGTTGTTGTCGACGAAAGTGGGCTTTCCCTTTGCAGTATCACTTGTAAAACTTGGTGAATACAGTTACATTGGCGTAATACCAGTCGTTTACAAGATGAACGCTTCTATTCAGGGATACGCTGTACCTGCGCTTCGAAACTGTTGTTCTCGACGAAAGTGGGCTTTCCGTTCGAAAATCACTTCCAAAACTTGGTGAATACAGTTACATTGGCGTAGTACAATCCGTTTGCAATATAATCGCTTTAATTTAGGGCTACGGTACATCTGCGCTTCGAAACTGTTGTTGTCGACGAAAGTGGGCTTTCCCTTTGCAGAATCACTTCCTAAACATGGTGAATACAGTTCCATTGGCGTAGCACAAACCGTTTGCAATATCACGCCTTTAATTTAGGGATACGCTATATCTGCGCTTCGGAACTGTTGTTGTCGACGAAAGTGGGTTTTCCCTTTGCAGAATCACTTCCAAAACATGGCGAATACAGTTCCATTGGCGTAGCACAAACCGTTTGCAATATAATCGCTTTAACTTAGGGCGACGGTACATGTACGCTTCGAAACTGTTGTTGTCGACGAAAGTGGGCTTTCCCTTTGCAGAATCACTTCCTAAACATGGTGAATACAGTTCCATTGGCGTAGCACAAACCGTTTGCAATATCACGCCTTTAATTTAGGGATACGCTATATCTGCGCTTCGGAACTGTTGTTTTCGACGAAAGTGGGCTTTTCCTTTGCAGAATCACTTCCAAAACATGGTGAATACAGTTCCATTGGCGTAGCACAAACCGTTTCCAATATAATCGCTTTAACTTAGGGCGACGGTACATGTACGCTTCGAAACTGTTGTTGTCGACGAAAGTGGGCTTTCCCTTTGCAGTATCACTTGTAAAACTTGGTGAATACAGTTACATTGGCGTAATACCAGTCGTTTACAAGATGATCGCTTCTATTCAGGGCGACGCTGTACCTGCGCTTCGAAACTGTTGTTCTCGGCGAAAGTGGGCTTTCCCTTTGCAGAATCACTTCCTAAATATGGTGAATACAGTTACATTGGCGTAGCACAAACCGTTTGCAATATAATCGCTTTAATTTAGGGCGACGGTACATCTACGCTTCGGAACTGTTGTTGTCGACGAAAGTGGGTTTTCCCTTTGCAGAATCACTTCCAAAACATGGCGAATATAGTTCCATTGGCGTAGCACAAACCGTTTGCAGTATAATCGCTTTTGTTTAGGGATACGCTATGTCTGCGCTTCGGAACTGTTGTTTTCGACGAAAGTGGGCTTTCCCTTTGCAGAAACACTTCCTAAATATGGTGAATACAGTTACATTGGCGTAGCACAAACCGTGTGCAATATAATCGCTTTAACTTAGGGCGACGGTACATGTACGCTTCGAAACTGTTGTTGTCGACGAAAGTGGGCTTTCCCTTTGCAGTATCACTTGTAAAACTTGGTGAATACAGTTACATTGGCGTAATACCAGTCGTTTACAAGATGAACGCTTCTATTCAGGGATACGCTGTACCTGCGCTTCGAAACTGTTGTTCTCGACGAAAGTGGGCTTTCCGTTCGAAAATCACTTCCAAAACTTGGTGAATACAGTTACATTGGCGTAGTACAATCCGTTTGCAATATAATCGCTTTAATTTAGGGCTACGGTACATCTGCGCTTCGAAACTGTTGTTGTCGACGAAAGTGGGCTTTCCCTTTGCAGAATCACTTCCTAAATATGGTGAATACAGTTCCATTGGCGTAGCACAAACCGTTTGCAATATCACGCCTTTAATTTAGGGATACGCTATATCTGCGCTTCGGAACTGTTGTTGTCGACGAAAGTGGGTTTTCCCTTTGCAGAATCACTTCCAAAACATGGTGAATATAGTTCCATTGGCGTAGCACAAACCGTTTGCAGTATAATCGCTTTAACTTAGGGCGACGGTACATGTACGCTTCGAAACTGTTGTTGTCGACGAAAGTGGGCTTTCCCTTTGCAGTATCACTTGTAAAACTTGGTGAATACAGTTACATTGGCGTAATACCAGTCGTTTACAAGATGATCGCTTTTATTCAGGGATACGCTGTACCTGCGCTTCGAAACTGTTGTTCTCGACGAAAGTGGGCTTTCCGTTCGAAAATCACTTCCAAAACTTGGTGAATACAGTTACATTGGCGTAGTACAATCCGTTTGCAATATAATCGCTTTAATTTAGGGCTACGGTACATCTGCGCTTCGAAACTGTTGTTGTCGACGAAAGTGGGCTTTCCCTTTGCAGAATCACTTCCTAAACATGGTGAATACAGTTCCATTGGCGTAGCACAAACCGTTTGCAATATCACGCCTTTAATTTAGGGATACGCTATATCTGCGCTTCGGAACTGTTGTTTTCGACGAAAGTGGGCTTTTCCTTTGCAGAATCACTTCCAAAACATGGTGAATACAGTTCCATTGGCGTAGCACAAACCGTTTCCAATATAATCGCTTTAACTTAGGGCGACGGTACATGTACGCTTCGAAACTGTTGTTGTCGACGAAAGTGGGCTTTCCCTTTGCAGTATCACTTGTAAAACTTGGTGAATACAGTTACATTGGCGTAATACCAGTCGTTTACAAGATGATCGCTTCTATTCAGGGATACGCTGTACCTGCGCTTCGAAACTGTTGTTCTCGGCGAAAGTGGGCTTTCCCTTTGCAGAATCACTTCCTAAATATGGTGAATACAGTTACATTGGCGTAGCACAAACCGTTTGCAATATAATCGCTTTAATTTAGGGCGACGGTACATCTACGCTTCGGAACTGTTGTTGTCGACGAAAGTGGGTTTTCCCTTTGCAGAATCACTTCCAAAACATGGCGAATATAGTTCCATTGGCGTAGCACAAACCGTTTGCAGTATAATCGCTTTTGTTTAGGGATACGCTATGTCTGCGCTTCGGAACTGTTGTTTTCGACGAAAGTGGGCTTTCCCTTTGCAGAAACACTTCCTAAATATGGTGAATACAGTTACATTGGCGTAGCACAAACCGTTTGCAATATAATCGCTTTAATTTAGGGCGACGGTACATCTACGCTTCGGAACTGTTGTTTTCGACGAAAGTGGGCTTTTCCTTTGCAGTATCACTTGTAAAACTTGGTGAATACAGTTACATTGGTGTAATACGAGTCGTTTACAAGATGATCGCTTTTATTCAGGGATACGCTGTACCTGCGCTTCGAAACTGTTGTTCTCGACGAAAGTGGGCTTTCCCTTCGAAAATCACTTCCAAAACTTGGTGAATACTGTTACATTGGCGTAGCACAAACCGTTTGCAATATAATCGCTTTAATTTAGGGCGACGGTACATCTACGCTTCGGAACTGTTGTTGTCGACGAAAGTGGGTTTTCCCTTTGCAGAATCACTTCCAAAACATGGCGAATACAGTTCCATTGGCGTAGCACAAACCGTTTGCAATATAATCGCTTTAACTTAGGGCGACGGTACATGTACGCTTCGAAACTGTTGTTGTCGACGAAAGTGGGCTTTCCCTTTGCAGTATCACTTGTAAAACTTGGTGAATACAGTTACATTGGCGTAATACCAGTCGTTTACAAGATGATCACTTTTATTCAGGGATACGCTGTACCTGCGCTTCGAAACTGTTGTTCTCGACGAAAGTGGGCTTTCCCTTCGAAAATCACTTCCAAAACTTGGTGAATACAGTTACATTGGCGTAATACCAGTCGTTTACAAGATGATCACTTTTATTTAGGGATACGCTGTACCTGCGCTTCGAAACTGTTGTTCTCGACGAAAGTGGGCTTTCCCTTCGAAAATCACTTCCAAAACTTGGTGAATACAGTTACATTGGCGTAGTACAATCCGTTTGCAATATAATCGCTTTAATTTAGGGCTACGGTACATCTGCGCTTCGAAACTGTTGTTGTCGACGAAAGTGGGCTTTCCCTTTGCAGAATCACTTCCTAAACATGGTGAATACAATTCCATTGGCGTAGCACAAACCGTTTGCAATATCACGCCTTTAATTTAGGGATACGCTATATCTGCGCTTCGGAACTGTTGTTTTCGACGAAAGTGGGCTTTTCCTTTGCAGAATCACTTCCAAAACATGGTGAATACAGTTCCATTGGCGTAGCACAAACCGTTTCCAATATAATCGCTTTAACTTAGGGCGACGGTACATGTACGCTTCGAAACTGTTGTTGTCGACGAAAGTGGGCTTTCCCTTTGCAGTATCACTTGTAAAACTTGGTGAATACAGTTACATTGGCGTAATACCAGTCGTTTACAAGATGATCGCTTCTATTCAGGGATACGCTGTACCTGCGCTTCGAAACTGTTGTTCTCGACGAAAGTGGGCTTTCCCTTCGAAAATCACTTCCAAAACTTGGTGAATACAGTTACATTGGCGTAGTACAATCCGTTTGCAATATAATCGCTTTAATTAAGGGCGACGGTACATCTACGCTTCGGAACTGTTGTTGTCGACGAAAGTGGGTTTTCCCTTTGCAGAATCACTTCCAAAACTTGGTGAATACAGTTACATTGGCGTAGCACAAACCGTTTGCAATATAATCGCTTTAATTTAGGGCGACGGTACATCTACGCTTCGGAACTATTGTTGTCGACGAAAGTGGGTTTTCCCTTTGCAGAATCACTTCCAAAACATGGCGAATACAGTTCCATTGGCGTAGCACAAACCGTTTGCAATATAATCGCTTTAACTTAGGGCCACGGTACATGTACGCTTCGAAACTGTTGTTGTCGACGAAAGTGGGCTTTCCCTTTGCGGTATCACTTGTAAAACTTGGTGAATACAGTTACATTGGCGTAATACCAGTCGTTTACAAGATGATCGCTTTTATTTAGGGATACGCTGTACCTGCGCTTCGAAACTGTTGTTCTCGACGAAAGTGGGCTTTCCCTTCGAAAATCACTTCCAAAACTTGGTGAATGCAGTTACATTGGCGTAGCACAAACCGTTTGCAATATAATCGCTTTAATTTAGGGCGACGGTACATCTACGCTTCGGAACTGTTGTTGTCGACGAAAGTGGGTTTTCCCTTTGCAGAATCACTTCCAAAACATGGCGAATACAGTTCCATTGGCGTAGCACAAACCGTTTGCAATATAATCGCTTTAATTTAGGGCGACGGTACATCTACGCTTCGAAACTGTTGTTCTCGACGAAAGTGGGCTTTCCCTTTGCAGAATCACTTCCTAAACATGGTGAATACAGTTACATTGGCGTAGCACAAACCGTTTGCAATATAACGCCTTTAATTTAGTGATACGCTATATCTGCGCTTCGAAACTGTTGTTTTCGACGAAAGTCGGCTTTCCCTTTGCAGAATACCGTGCAAAACTTGGTAGATACAGTTACATTGGCGTAGTACAATCCGTTTGCAATATAATCGCTTTAATTAAGGGCGACGGTACATCTACGCTTCGGAACTGTTGTTGTCAACGAAAGTGGGTTTTCCCTTTGCAGAATCACTTCCAAAACATGTCGAATATAGTTCCATTGGCGTAGCACAAACCGTTTGCAATATAATCGCTTTTGTTTAGGGATACGCTATGTCTGCGCTTCGGAACTGTTGTTGTCGACGAAAGTGGGCTTTCCCTTTGCAGAATCACTTCCTAAATATGGTGAATACAGTTACATTGGCGTAGCACAAACCGTTTGCAATATAATCGCTTTAATTTAGGGCGACGGTACATGTACGCTTCGAAACTGTTGTTGTCGACGAAAGTGGGCTTTCCCTTTGCAGAATCACTTCCAAAACATGGCGAATACAGTTCCATTGGCGTAGCACAAACCGTTTCCAATATAATCGCTTTAACTTAGGGCGACGGTACATGTACGCTTCGGAACTGTTGTTGTCAACGAAAGTGGGCTTTCCCTTTGCAGTATCACTTGTAAAACTTGGTGAATACAGTTACATTGGCGTAATACCAGTCGTTTACAAGATGATCGCTTTTATTCAGGGATACGCTGTACCTGCGCTTCGAAACTGTTGTTCTCGACGAAAGCGGGCTTTCCCTTCGACAATCACTTCCAAAACTTGGTGAATACAGTTACATTGGCGTAGCACAAACCGTTTGCAATATAATCGCTTTAATTTAGGGCGACGGTACATCTACGCTTCGGAACTGTTGTTGTCGACGAAAGTGGGTTTTCCCTTTGCAGAATCACTTCCTAAATATGGTGAATACAGTTACATTGGCGTAGCACAAACCGTTTGCAATATAATCGCTTTAATTTAGGGCGACGGTACATCTACGCTTCGGAACTGTTGTTGTCGACGAAAGTGGGTTTTCCCTTTGCAGAATCACTTCCAAAACATGGCGAATACAGTTACATTGGCGTAGCACAAACCGTTTGCAATATCACGCCTTTAATTTAGTGATACGCTATATCTGCGCTTCGAAACTGTTGTTTTCGACGAAAGTGGGCTTTCCCTTTGCAGTATCACTTGTAAGACTTGGTGAATACAGTTACATTGGCGTAATACCAGTCGTTTACAAGATGATCGCTTTTATTCAGGGATACGCTGTACCTGCGCTTCGAAACTGTTGTTCTCGACGAAAGTGGGCTTTCCGTTCGAAAATCACTTCCAAAACTTGGTGAATACAGTTACATTGGCGTAGTACAATCCGTTTGCAATATAATCGCTTTAATTTAGGGCTACGGTACATCTGCGCTTCGAAACTGTTGTTTTCGACGAAAGTGGGCTTTTCCTTTGCAGAATCACTTCCAAAACATGGTGAATACAGTTCCATTGGCGTAGCACAAACCGTTTCCAATATAATCGCTTTAACTTAGGGCGACGGTACATGTACGCTTCGAAACTGTTGTTGTCGACGAAAGTGGGCTTTCCCTTTGCAGTATCACTTGTAAAACTTGGTGAATACAGTTACATTGGCGTAATACCAGTCGTTTACAAGATGATCGCTTCTATTCAGGGATACGCTGTACCTGCGCTTCGAAACTGTTGTTCTCGACGAAAGTGGGCTTTCCCTTCGAAAATCACTTCCAAAACTTGGTGAATACTGTTACATTGGCGTAGCACAAACCGTTTGCAATATAATCGCTTTAATTTAGGGCGACGGTACATCTACGCTTCGGAACTGTTGTTGTCGACGAAAGTGGGTTTTCCCTTTGCAGAATCACTTCCAAAACATGGCGAATATAGTTCCATTGGCGTAGCACAAACCGTTTGCAGTATAATCGCTTTTGTTTAGGGATACGCTATGTCTGCGCTTCGGAACTGTTGTTTTCGACGAAAGTGGGCTTTCCCTTTGCAGAAACACTTCCTAAATATGGTGAATACAGTTACATTGGCGTAGCACAAACCGTGTGCAATATAATCGCTTTAACTTAGGGCGACGGTACATGTACGCTTCGAAACTGTTGTTGTCGACGAAAGTGGGCTTTCCCTTTGCAGTATCACTTGTAAAACTTGGTGAATACAGTTACATTGGCGTAATACCAGTCGTTTACAAGATGAACGCTTCTATTCAGGGATACGCTGTACCTGCGCTTCGAAACTGTTGTTCTCGACGAAAGTGGGCTTTCCGTTCGAAAATCACTTCCAAAACTTGGTGAATACAGTTACATTGGCGTAGTACAATCCGTTTGCAATATAATCGCTTTAATTTAGGGCTACGGTACATCTGCGCTTCGAAACTGTTGTTGTCGACGAAAGTGGGCTTTCCCTTTGCAGAATCACTTCCTAAACATGGTGAATACAGTTCCATTGGCGTAGCACAAACCGTTTGCAATATCACGCCTTTAATTTAGGGATACGCTATATCTGCGCTTCGGAACTGTTGTTGTCGACGAAAGTGGGTTTTCCCTTTGCAGAATCACTTCCAAAACATGGCGAATACAGTTCCATTGGCGTAGCACAAACCGTTTGCAATATAATCGCTTTAACTTAGGGCGACGGTACATGTACGCTTCGAAACTGTTGTTGTCGACGGAAGTGGGCTTTCCCTTTGCAGTATCACTTGTAAAACTTGGTGAATACAGTTACATTGGCGTAATACCAGTCGTTTACAAGATGATCGCTTTTATTCAGGGATACGCTGTACCTGCGCTTCGAAACTGTTGTTCTCGACGAAAGTGGGCTTTCCGTTCGAAAATCACTTCCAAAACTTGGTGAATACAGTTACATTGGCGTAGTACAATCCGTTTGCAATATAATCGCTTTAATTTAGGGCTACGGTACATCTGCGCTTCGAAACTGTTGTTGTCGACGAAAGTGGGCTTTCCCTTTGCAGAATCACTTCCTAAACATGGTGAATACAGTTCCATTGGCGTAGCACAAACCGTTTGCAATATCACGCCTTTAATTTAGGGATACGCTATATCTGCGCTTCGGAACTGTTGTTTTCGACGAAAGTGGGCTTTTCCTTTGCAGAATCACTTCCAAAACATGGTGAATACAGTTCCATTGGCGTAGCACAAACCGTTTCCAATATAATCGCTTTAACTTAGGGCGACGGTACATGTACGCTTCGAAACTGTTGTTGTCGACGAAAGTGGGCTTTCCCTTTGCAGTATCACTTGTAAAACTTGGTGAATACAGTTACATTGGCGTAATACCAGTCGTTTACAAGATGATCGCTTCTATTCAGGGATACGCTGTACCTGCGCTTCGAAACTGTTGTTCTCGGCGAAAGTGGGCTTTCCCTTTGCAGAATCACTTCCTAAATATGGTGAATACAGTTACATTGGCGTAGCACAAACCGTTTGCAATATGATCGCTTTAATTTAGGGCGACGGTACATCTACGCTTCGGAACTGTTGTTGTCGACGAAAGTGGGTTTTCCCTTTGCAGAATCACTTCCAAAACATGGCGAATATAGTTCCATTGGCGTAGCACAAACCGTTTGCAGTATAATCGCTTTTGTTTAGGGATACGCTATGTCTGCGCTTCGGAACTGTTGTTTTCGACGAAAGTGGGCTTTCCCTTTGCAGAAACACTTCCTAAATATGGTGAATACAGTTACATTGGCGTAGCACAAACCGTTTGCAATATAATCGCTTTAATTTAGGGCGACGGTACATCTACGCTTCGGAACTGTTGTTTTCGACGAAAGTGGGCTTTTCCTTTGCAGTATCACTTGTAAAACTTGGTGAATACAGTTACATTGGTGTAATACGAGTCGTTTACAAGATGATCGCTTTTATTCAGGGATACGCTGTACCTGCGCTTCGAAACTGTTGTTCTCGACGAAAGTGGGCTTTCCCTTCGAAAATCACTTCCAAAACTTGGTGAATACTGTTACATTGGCGTAGCACAAACCGTTTGCAATATAATCGCTTTAATTTAGGGCGACGGTACATCTACGCTTCGGAACTGTTGTTGTCGACGAAAGTGGGTTTTCCCTTTGCAGAATCACTTCCAAAACATGGCGAATACAGTTCCATTGGCGTAGCACAAACCGTTTGCAATATAATCGCTTTAACTTAGGGCGACGGTACATGTACGCTTCGAAACTGTTGTTGTCGACGAAAGTGGGCTTTCCCTTTGCAGTATCACTTGTAAAACTTGGTGAATACAGTTACATTGGCGTAATACCAGTCGTTTACAAGATGATCGCTTTTATTCAGGGATACGCTGTACCTGCGCTTCGAAACTGTTGTTCTCGACGAAAGTGGGCTTTCCCTTCGAAAATCACTTCCAAAACTTGGTGAATACAGTTACATTGTCGTAATACCAGTCGTTTACAAGATGATCACTTTTATTCAGGGATACGCTGTACCTGCGCTTCGAAACTGTTGTTCTCGACGAAAGTGGGCTTTCCCTTCGAAAATCACTTCCAAAACTTGGTGAATACAGTTACATTGGCGTAGTACAATCCGTTTGCAATATAATCGCTTTAATTTAGGGCTACGGTACATCTGCGCTTCGAAACTGTTGTTGTCGACGAAAGTGGGCTTTCCCTTTGCAGAATCACTTCCTAAACATGGTGAATACAATTCCATTGGCGTAGCACAAACCGTTTGCAATATCACGCCTTTAATTTAGGGATACGCTATATCTGCGCTTCGGAACTGTTGTTTTCGACGAAAGTGGGCTTTTCCTTTGCAGAATCACTTCCAAAACATGGTGAATACAGTTCCATTGGCGTAGCACAAACCGTTTCCAATATAATCGCTTTAACTTAGGGCGACGGTACATGTACGCTTCGAAACTGTTGTTGTCGACGAAAGTGGGCTTTCCCTTTGCAGTATCACTTGTAAAACTTGGTGAATACAGTTACATTGGCGTAATACCAGTCGTTTACAAGATGATCGCTTCTATTCAGGGATACGCTGTACCTGCGCTTCGAAACTGTTGTTCTCGACGAAAGTGGGCTTTCCCTTCGAAAATCACTTCCAAAACTTGGTGAATACAGTTACATTGGCGTAGTACAATCCGTTTGCAATATAATCGCTTTAATTAAGGGCGACGGTACATCTACGCTTCGGAACTGTTGTTGTCGACGAAAGTGGGTTTTCCCTTTGCAGAATCACTTCCAAAACTTGGTGAATACAGTTACATTGGCGTAGCACAAACCGTTTGCAATATAATCGCTTTAATTTAGGGCGACGGTACATCTACGCTTCGGAACTATTGTTGTCGACGAAAGTGGGTTTTCCCTTTGCAGAATCACTTCCAAAACATGGCGAATACAGTTCCATTGGCGTAGCACAAACCGTTTGCAATATAATCGCTTTAACTTAGGGCCACGGTACATGTACGCTTCGAAACTGTTGTTGTCGACGAAAGTGGGCTTTCCCTTTGCGGTATCACTTGTAAAACTTGGTGAATACAGTTACATTGGCGTAATACCAGTCGTTTACAAGATGATCGCTTTTATTCAGGGATACGCTGTACCTGCGCTTCGAAACTGTTGTTCTCGACGAAAGTGGGCTTTCCCTTCGAAAATCACTTCCAAAACTTGGTGAATGCAGTTACATTGGCGTAGCACAAACCGTTTGCAATATAATCGCTTTAATTTAGGGCGACGGTACATCTACGCTTCGGAACTGTTGTTGTCGACGAAAGTGGGTTTTCCCTTTGCAGAATCACTTCCAAAACATGGCGAATACAGTTCCATTGGCGTAGCACAAACCGTTTGCAATATAATCGCTTTAATTTAGGGCGACGGTACATCTACGCTTCGAAACTGTTGTTCTCGACGAAAGTGGGCTTTCCCTTTGCAGAATCACTTCCTAAACATGGTGAATACAGTTACATTGGCGTAGCACAAACCGTTTGCAATATAACGCCTTTAATTTAGTGATACGCTATATCTGCGCTTCGAAACTGTTGTTTTCGACGAAAGTCGGCTTTCCCTTTGCAGAATACCGTGCAAAACTTGGTAGATACAGTTACATTGGCGTAGTACAATCCGTTTGCAATATAATCGCTTTAATTAAGGGCGACGGTACATCTACGCTTCGGAACTGTTGTTGTCGACGAAAGTGGGTTTTCCCTTTGCAGAATCACTTCCAAAACATGGCGAATATAGTTCCATTGGCGTAGCACAAACCGTTTGCAATATAATCGCTTTTGTTTAGGGATACGCTATGTCTGCGCTTCGGAACTGTTGTTTTCGACGAAAGTGGGCTTTCCCTTTGCAGAATCACTTCCTAAATATGGTGAATACAGTTACATTGGCGTAGCACAAACCGTTTGCAATATAATCGCTTTAATTTAGGGCGACGGTACATGTACGCTTCGAAACTGTTGTTGTCGACGAAAGTGGGCTTTCCCTTTGCAGAATCACTTCCAAAACATGGCGAATACAGTTCCATTGGCGTAGCACAAACCGTTTCCAATATAATCGCTTTAACTTAGGGCGACGGTACATGTACGCTTCGGAACTGTTGTTGTCAACGAAAGTGGGCTTTCCCTTTGCAGTATCACTTGTAAAACTTGGTGAATACAGTTACATTGGCGTAATACCAGTCGTTTACAAGATGATCGCTTTTATTCAGGGATACGCTGTACCTGCGCTTCGAAACTGTTGCTCTCGACGAAAGCGGGCTTTCCCTTCGACAATCACTTCCAAAACTTGGTGAATACAGTTACATTGGCGTAGCACAAACCGTTTGCAATATAATCGCTTTAATTTAGGGCGACGGTACATCTACGCTTCGGAACTGTTGTTGTCGACGAAAGTGGGTTTTCCCTTTGCAGAATCACTTCCTAAATATGGTGAATACAGTTACATTGGCGTAGCACAAACCGTTTGCAATATAATCGCTTTAATTTAGGGCGACGGTACATCTACGCTTCGGAACTGTTGTTGTCGACGAAAGTGGGTTTTCCCTTTGCAGAATCACTTCCAAAACATGGCGAATACAGTTACATTGGCGTAGCACAAACCGTTTGCAATATCACGCCTTTAATTTAGTGATACGCTATATCTGCGCTTCGAAACTGTTGTTTTCGACGAAAGTGGGCTTTCCCTTTGCAGTATCACTTGTAAGACTTGGTGAATACAGTTACATTGGCGTAATACCAGTCGTTTAAAAGATGATCGCTTTTATTCAGGGATACGCTGTACCTGCGCTTCGAAACTGTTGTTCTCGACGAAAGTGGGCTTTCCGTTCGAAAATCACTTCCAAAACTTGGTGAATACAGTTACATTGGCGTAGTACAATCCGTTTGCAATATAATCGCTTTAATTTAGGGCTACGGTACATCTGCGCTTCGAAACTGTTGTTTTCGACGAAAGTGGGCTTTTCCTTTGCAGAATCACTTCCAAAACATGGTGAATACAGTTCCATTGGCGTAGCACAAACCGTTTCCAATATAATCGCTTTAACTTAGGGCGACGGTACATGTACGCTTCGAAACTGTTGTTGTCGACGAAAGTGGGCTTTCCCTTTGCAGTATCACTTGTAAAACTTGGTGAATACAGTTACATTGGCGTAATACCAGTCGTTTACAAGATGATCGCTTCTATTCAGGGATACGCTGTACCTGCGCTTCGAAACTGTTGTTCTCGACGAAAGTGGGCTTTCCCTTCGAAAATCACTTCCAAAACTTGGTGAATACTGTTACATTGGCGTAGCACAAACCGTTTGCAATATAATCGCTTTAATTTAGGGCGACGGTACATCTACGCTTCGGAACTGTTGTTGTCGACGAAAGTGGGTTTTCCCTTTGCAGAATCACTTCCAAAACATGGCGAATACAGTTCCATTGGCGTAGCACAAACCGTTTGCAATATAATGGCTTTAACTTAGGGCGACGGTACATGTACGCTTCGAAACTGTTGTTGTCGACGAAAGTGGGTTTTCCCTTTGCAGAATCACTTCCAAAACATGGCGAATACAGTTCCATTGGCGTAGCACAAACCGTTTGCAATATAATCGCTTTAACTTAGGGCCACGGTACATGTACGCTTCGAAACTGTTGTTGTCGACGAAAGTGGGCTTTCCCTTTGCAGTATCACTTGTAAAACTTGGTGAATACAGTTACATTGGCGTAATACCAGTCGTTTACAAGATGATCGCTTTTATTCAGGGATACGCTGTACCTGCGCTTCGAAACTGTTGTTCTCGACGAAAGTGGGCTTTCCCTTCGAAAATCACTTCCAAAACTTGGTGAATGCAGTTACATTGGCGTAGCACAAACCGTTTGCAATATAATCGCTTTAATTTAGGGCGACGGTACATCTACGCTTCGAAACTGTTGTTCTCGACGAAAGTGGGCATTCCCTTTGCAGAATCACTTCCTAAACATGGTGAATACAGTTACATTGGCGTAGCACAAACCGTTTGCAATATAACGCCTTTAATTTAGTGATACGCTATATCTGCGCTTCGAAACTGTTGTTTTCGACGAAAGTCGGCTTTCCCTTTGCAGAATACCGTGCAAAACTTGGTAGATACAGTTACATTGGCGTAGTACAATCCGTTTGCAATATAATCGCTTTAATTAAGGGCGACGGTACATCTACGCTTCGGAACTGTTGTTGTCGACGAAAGTGGGTTTTCCCTTTGCAGAATCACTTCCAAAACATGTCGAATATAGTTCCATTGGCGTAGCACAAACCGTTTGCAATATAATCGCTTTTGTTTAGGGATACGCTATGTCTGCGCTTCGGAACTGTTGTTTTCGACGAAAGTGGGCTTTCCCTTTGCAGAATCACTTCCTAAATATGGTGAATACAGTTACATTGGCGTAGCACAAACCGTTTGCAATATAATCGCTTTAATTTAGGGCGACGGTACATGTACGCTTCGAAACTGTTGTTGTCGACGAAAGTGGGCTTTCCCTTTGCAGAATCACTTCCAAAACATGGCGAATACAGTTCCATTGGCGTAGCACAAACCGTTTCCAATATAATCGCTTTAACTTAGGGCGACGGTACATGTACGCTTCGGAACTGTTGTTGTCAACGAAAGTGGGCTTTCCCTTTGCAGTATCACTTGTAAAACTTGGTGAATACAGTTACATTGGCGTAATACCAGTCGTTTACAAGATGATCGCTTTTATTCAGGGATACGCTGTACCTGCGCTTCGAAACTGTTGTTCTCGACGAAAGCGGGCTTTCCCTTCGACAATCACTTCCAAAACTTGGTGAATACAGTTATATTGGCGTAGCACAAACCGTTTGCAATATAATCGCTTTAATTTAGGGCGACGGTACATCTACGCTTCGGAACTGTTGTTGTCGACGAAAGTGGGTTTTCCCTTTGCAGAATCACTTCCAAAACTTGGTGAATACAGTTACATTGGCGTAGCACAAACCGTTTGCAATATAATCGCTTTAATTTAGGGCGACGGTACATCTACGCTTCGGAACTGTTGTTGTCGACGAAAGTGGGTTTTCCCTTTGCAGAATCACTTCCAAAACATGGCGAATATAGTTACATTGGCGTAGCACAAACCGTTTGCAATATAATCGCTTTTGTTTAGGGATACGCTATGTCTGCGCTTCGGAACTGTTGTTTTCGACGAAAGTGGGCTTTCCCTTTGCAGAATCACTTCCTAAATATGGTGAATACAGTTACATTGGCGTAGTACAATCCGTTTGCAAGATAATCGCTCTAATTAAGGGCGACAGTACATCTACGCTTCGGAACTGTTGTTGTCGACGAAAGTGGGTTTTCCCTTTGCAGAATCACTTCCTAAATATGGTGAATACAGTTACATTGGCGTAGCACAAACCGTTTGCAATATAATCGCTTTAATTTAGGGCGACGGTACATCTACGCTTCGGAACTGTTGTTGTCGACGAAAGTGGGTTTTCCCTTTGCAGAATCACTTCCAAAACATGGCGAATACAGTTACATTGGCGTAGCACAAACCGTTTGCAATATCACGCCTTTAATTTAGTGATACGCTATATCTGCGCTTCGAAACTGTTGTTTTCGACGAAAGTGGGCTTTCCCTTTACAGTATCACTTGTAAGACTTGGTGAATACAGTTACATTGGCGTAATACCAGTCGTTTACAAGATGATCGCTTTTATTCAGGGATACGCTGTACCTGCGCTTCGAAACTGTTGTTCTCGACGAAAGTGGGCTTTCCGTTCGAAAATCACTTCCAAAACTTGGTGAATACAGTTACATTGGCGTAGTACAATCCGTTTGCAATATAATCGCTTTAATTTAGGGCTACGGTACATCTGCGCTTCGAAACTGTTGTTTTCGACGAAAGTGGGCTTTTCCTTTGCAGAATCACTTCCAAAACATGGTGAATACAGTTCCATTGGCGTAGCACAAACCGTTTCCAATATAATCGCTTTAACTTAGGGCGACGGTACATGTACGCTTCGAAACTGTTGTTGTCGACGAAAGTGGGCTTTCCCTTTGCAGTATCACTTGTAAAACTTGGTGAATACAGTTACATTGGCGTAATACCAGTCGTTTACAAGATGATCGCTTCTATTCAGGGATACGCTGTACCTGCGCTTCGAAACTGTTGTTCTCGACGAAAGTGGGCTTTCCCTTCGAAAATCACTTCCAAAACTTGGTGAATACTGTTACATTGGCGTAGCACAAACCGTTTGCAATATAATGGCTTTAACTTAGGGCGACGGTACATGTACGCTTCGAAACTGTTGTTGTCGACGAAAGTGGGCTTTCCCTTTGCAGAATCACTTCCAAAACATGGTGAATACAGTTCCATTGGCGTAGCACAAACCGTTTGCAATATAATCGCTTTAACTTAGGGCGACGGTACATGTACGCTTCGAAACTGTTGTTGTCGACGAAAGTGGGTTTTCCCTTTGCAGAATCACTTCCAAAACATGGCGAATATAGTTCCATTGGCGTAGCACAAACCGTTTGCAGTATAATCGCTTTTGTTTAGGGATACGCTATGTCTGCGCTTCGGAACTGTTGTTTTCGACGAAAGTGGGCTTTCCCTTTGCAGAAACACTTCCTAAATATGGTGAATACAGTTACATTGGCGTAGCACAAACCGTTTGCAATATAACGCCTTTAATTTAGTCATACGCTATATCTGCGCTTCGAAACTGTTGTTTTCGACGAAAGTCGGCTTTCCCTTTGCAGAATACCGTGCAAAACTTGGTAGATACAGTTACATTGGCGTAGTACAATCCGTTTGCAATATAATCGCTTTAATTAAGGGCGACGGTACATCTATGCTTCGGAACTGTTGTTTTCGATGAAACTGTCTTTTCGCTTTGCAGAATCACTTCCAAAACATGGTGAATACAGTTCCATTGGCGTAGCACAAACCGTTTGCAATATAATCGCTTTTGTTTAGGGTCACGCTATGTCTGCGCTTCGGAACTGTTGTTTTCGACGAAAGTGGGCTTTCCCTTTGCAGAATCACTTCCTAAATATGGTGAATACAGTTACATTGGCGTAGCACAAACCGTTTGCAATATAATCGCTTTAATTTAGGGCGACGGTACATCTACGCTTCGGAACTGTTGTTGTCGACGAAAGTGGGTTTTCCCTTTGCAGAATCACTTCCAAAACATGGCGAATACAGTTCCATTGG
Source organism: Ectemnius continuus (assembly GCA_910591665.1). Classification (NCBI taxonomy): domain Eukaryota; kingdom Metazoa; phylum Arthropoda; class Insecta; order Hymenoptera; family Crabronidae; genus Ectemnius; species Ectemnius continuus. Next base: position 14,932,050 of record OU342860.1, read on the forward strand.
CGTAGCACAAACCGTTTGCAATATAATCGCTTTAATTTAGGGCGACGGTACATCTACGCTTCGGAACTGTTGTTCTCGACGAAAGTGGGCTTTCCCTTCGAAAATCACTTCCAAAACTTGGTGAATACAGTTACATTGGCGTAGTACAATCCGTTTGCAATATAATCGCTTTAATTTAGGGCTACGGTACATCTGCGCTTCGAAACTGTTGTTGTCGACGAAAGTGGGCTTTCCCTTTGCAGAATCACTTCCTAAACATGGTGAATACAGTTCCATTGGCGTAGCACAAACCGTTTGCAATATCACGCCTTTAATTTAGGGATACGCTATATCTGCGCTTCGGAACTGTTGTTTTCGACGAAAGTGGGCTTTTCCTTTGCAGAATCACTTCCAAAACATGGTGAATACAGTTCCATTGGCGTAGCACAAACCGTTTCCAATATAATCGCTTTAACTTAGGGCGACGGTACATGTACGCTTCGAAACTGTTGTTGTCGACGAAAGTGGGCTTTCCCTTTGCAGTATCACTTGTAAAACTTGGTGAATACAGTTACATTGGCGTAATACCAGTCGTTTACAAGATGATCGCTTCTATTCAGGGATACGCTGTACCTGCGCTTCGAAACTGTTGTTCTCGACGAAAGTGGGCTTTCCCTTTGCAGAATCACTTCCTAAATATGGTGAATACAGTTACATTGGCGTAGCACAAACCGTTTGCAATATAATCGCTTTAATTTAGGGCGACGGTACATCTACGCTTCGGAACTGTTGTTGTCGACGAAAGTGGGTTTTCCCTTTGCAGAATCACTTCCAAAACATGGCGAATATAGTTCCATTGGCGTAGCACAAACCGTTTGCAGTATAATCGCTTTTGTTTAGGGATACGCTATGTCTGCGCTTCGGAACTGTTGTTTTCGACGAAAGTGGGCTTTCCCTTTGCAGAAACACTTCCTAAATATGGTGAATACAGTTACATTGGCGTAGCACAAACCGTTTGCAATATAATCGCTTTAATTTAGGGCGACGGTACATCTACGCTTCGGAACTGTTGTTTTCGACGAAAGTGGGCTTTTCCTTTGCAGTATCACTTGTAAAACTTGGTGAATACAGTTACATTGGTGTAATACGAGTCGTTTACAAGATGATCGCTTTTATTCAGGGATACGCTGTACCTGCGCTTCGAAACTGTTGTTCTCGACGAAAGTGGGCTTTCCCTTCGAAAATCACTTCCAAAACTTGGTGAATACAGTTACATTGGCGTAATACCAGTCGTTTACAAGATGATCGCTTTTATTCAGGGATACGCTGTACCTGCGCTTCGAAACTGTTGTTCTTGACGAAAGTGGGCTTTCCGTTCGAAAATCACTTCCAAAACTTGGTGAATACAGTTACATTGGCGTAGTACAATCCGTTTGCAATATAATCGCTTTAATTTAGGGCTACGGTACATCTGCGCTTCGAAACTGTTGTTGTCGACGAAAGTGGGCTTTCCCTTTGCAGAATCACTTCCTAAACATGGTGAATACAGTTCCATTGGCGTAGCACAAACCGTTTGCAATATCACGCCTTTAATTTAGGGATACGCTATATCTGCGCTTCGGAACTGTTGTTTTCGACGAAAGTGGGCTTTTCCTTTGCAGAATCACTTCCAAAACATGGTGAATACAGTTCCATTGGCGTAGCACAAACCGTTTCCAATATAATCGCTTTAACTTAGGGCGACGGTACATGTACGCTTCGAAACTGTTGTTGTCGACGAAAGTGGGCTTTCCCTTTGCAGTATCACTTGTAAAACTTGGTGAATACAGTTACATTGGCGTAATACCAGTCGTTTACAAGATGATCGCTTCTATTCAGGGATACGCTGTACCTGCGCTTCGAAACTGTTGTTCTCGACGAAAGTGGGCTTTCCCTTTGCAGAATCACTTCCTAAATATGGTGAATACAGTTACATTGGCGTAGCACAAACCGTTTGCAATATAATCGCTTTAATTTAGGGCGACGGTACATCTACGCTTCGGAACTGTTGTTGTCGACGAAAGTGGGTTTTCCCTTTGCAGAATCACTTCCAAAACATGGCGAATATAGTTCCATTGGCGTAGCACAAACCGTTTGCAGTATAATCGCTTTTGTTTAGGGATACGCTATGTCTGCGCTTCGGAACTGTTGTTTTCGACGAAAGTGGGCTTTCCCTTTGCAGAAACACTTCCTAAATATGGTGAATACAGTTACATTGGCGTAGCACAAACCGTTTGCAATATAATCGCTTTAATTTAGGGCGACGGTACATCTACGCTTCGGAACTGTTGTTTTCGACGAAAGTGGGCTTTTCCTTTGCAGTATCACTTGTAAAACTTGGTGAATACAGTTACATTGGTGTAATACGAGTCGTTTACAAGATGATCGCTTTTATTCAGGGATACGCTGTACCTGGGCTTCGAAACTGTTGTTCTCGACGAAAGTGGGCTTTCCCTTCGAAAATCACTTCCAAAACTTGGTGAATACAGTTTCATTGGCGTAGCACAAACCGTTTGCAATATAATCGCTTTAATTTAGGGCGACGGTACATCTACGCTTCGGAACTGTTGTTGTCGACGAAAGTGGGCTTTCCCTTTGCAGAATCACTTCCTAAACATGGTGAATACAGTTACATTGGCGTAGCACAAACCGTTTGCAATATAATCGCTTTAATTTAGGGCGACGGTACATCTACGCTTCGGAACTGTTGTTGTCGACGAAAGTGGGTTTTCCCTTTGCAGAATCACTTCCAAAACATGGCGAATACAGTTCCATTGGCGTAGCACAAACCGTTTGCAATATAATCGCTTTAATTTAGGGCGACGGTACATCTACGCTTCGGAACTGTTGTTCTCGACGAAAGTGGGCTTTCCCTTCGAAAATCACTTCCAAAACTTGGTGAATACAGTTACATTGGCGTAGTACAATCCGTTTGCAATATAATCGCTTTAATTAAGGGCGACGGTACATCTACGCTTCGAAACTGTTGTTCTCGACGAAAGTGGGCTTTCCCTTCGAAAATCACTTCCAAAACTTGGTGAATACAGTTACATTGGCGTAGCACAAACCGTTTGCAATATAATCGCTTTAATTTAGGGCGACGGTACATCTACGCTTCGGAACTGTTGTTCTCGACGAAAGTGGGCTTTCCCTTTGCAGAATCACTTCCTAAATATGGTGAATACAGTTACATTGGCGTAGCACAAACCGTTTGCAATATAATCGCTTTAATTTAGGGCGACGGTACATCTACGCTTCGGAACTGTTGTTGTCGACGAAAGTGGGTTTTCCCTTTGCAGAATCACTTCCAAAACATGGCGAATATAGTTCCATTGGCGTAGCACAAACCGTTTGCAGTATAATCGCTTTTGTTTAGGGATACGCTATGTCTGCGCTTCGGAACTGTTGTTTTCGACGAAAGTGGGCTTTCCCTTTGCAGAAACACTTCCTAAATATGGTGAATACAGTTACATTGGCGTAGCACAAACCGTTTGCAATATAATCGCTTTAATTTAGGGCGACGGTACATCTACGCTTCGGAACTGTTGTTTTCGACGAAAGTGGGCTTTTCCTTTGCAGTATCACTTGTAAAACTTGGTGAATACAGTTACATTGGTGTAATACGAGTCGTTTACAAGATGATCGCTTTTATTCAGGGATACGCTGTACCTGGGCTTCGAAACTGTTGTTCTCGACGAAAGTGGGCTTTCCCTTCGAAAATCACTTCCAAAACTTGGTGAATACAGTTACATTGGCGTAATACCAGTCGTTTACAAGATGATCGCTTTTATTCAGGGATACGCTGTACCTGCGCTTCGAAACTGTTGTTCTTGACGAAAGTGGGCTTTCCGTTCGAAAATCACTTCCAAAACTTGGTGAATACAGTTACATTGGCGTAGTACAATCCGTTTGCAATATAATCGCTTTAATTTAGGGCTACGGTACATCTGCGCTTCGAAACTGTTGTTGTCGACGAAAGTGGGCTTTCCCTTTGCAGAATCACTTCCTAAACATGGTGAATACAGTTCCATTGGCGTAGCACAAACCGTTTGCAATATCACGCCTTTAATTTAGGGATACGCTATATCTGCGCTTCGGAACTGTTGTTTTCGACGAAAGTGGGCTTTTCCTTTGCAGAATCACTTCCAAAACATGGTGAATACAGTTCCATTGGCGTAGCACAAACCGTTTCCAATATAATCGCTTTAACTTAGGGCGACGGTACATGTACGCTTCGAAACTGTTGTTGTCGACGAAAGTGGGCTTTCCCTTTGCAGTATCACTTGTAAAACTTGGTGAATACAGTTACATTGGCGTAATACCAGTCGTTTACAAGATGATCGCTTCTATTCAGGGATACGCTGTACCTGCGCTTCGAAACTGTTGTTCTCGACGAAAGTGGGCTTTCCCTTTGCAGAATCACTTCCTAAATATGGTGAATACAGTTACATTGGCGTAGCACAAACCGTTTGCAGTATAATCGCTTTTGTTTAGGGATACGCTATGTCTGCGCTTCGGAACTGTTGTTTTCGACGAAAGTGGGCTTTCCCTTTGCAGAAACACTTCCTAAATATGGTGAATACAGTTACATTGGCGTAGCACAAGCCGTTTGCAATATAATCGCTTTAATTTAGGGCGACGGTACATCTACGCTTCGGAACTGTTGTTTTCGACGAAAGTGGGCTTTTCCTTTGCAGTATCACTTGTAAAACTTGGTGAATACAGTTACATTGGTGTAATACGAGTCGTTTACAAGATGATCGCTTTTATTCAGGGATACGCTGTACCTGGGCTTCGAAACTGTTGTTCTCGACGAAAGTGGGCTTTCCCTTCGAAAATCACTTCCAAAACTTGGTGAATACAGTTACATTGGCGTAGCACAAACCGTTTGCAATATAATCGCTTTAATTTAGGGCGACGGTACATCTACGCTTCGGAACTGTTGTTGTCGACGAAAGTGGGCTTTCCCTTTGCAGAATCACTTCCTAAACATGGTGAATACAGTTACATTGGCGTAGCACAAACCGTTTGCAATATAATCGCTTTAATTTAGGGCGACGGTACATCTACGCTTCGGAACTGTTGTTGTCGACGAAAGTGGGTTTTCCCTTTGCAGAATCACTTCCAAAACATGGCGAATACAGTTCCATTGGCGTAGCACAAACCGTTTGCAATATAATCGCTTTAATTTAGGGCGACGGTACATCTACGCTTCGGAACTGTTGTTCTCGACGAAAGTGGGCTTTCCCTTCGAAAATCACTTCCAAAACTTGGTGAATACAGTTACATTGGCGTAGTACAATCCGTTTGCAATATAATCGCTTTAATTAAGGGCGACGGTACATCTACGCTTCGGAACTGTTGTTGTCGACGAAAGTGGGTTTTCCCTTTGCAGAATCACTTCCAAAACATGGCGAATATAGTTCCATTGGCGTAGCACAAACCGTTTGCAATATAATCGCTTTTGTTTAGGGATACGCTATGTCTGCGCTTCGGAACTGTTGTTTTCGACGAAAGTGGGCTTTCCCTTTGCAGAAACACTTCCTAAATATGGTGAATACAGTTACATTGGCGTAGCACAAACCGTTTGCAATATAATCGCTTTAATTTAGGGCGACGGTACATCTACGCTTCGGAACTGTTGTTTTCGACGAAAGTGGGCTTTTCCTTTGCAGTATCACTTGTAAAACTTGGTGAATACAGTTACATTGGTGTAATACGAGTCGTTTACAAGATGATCGCTTTTATTCAGGGATACGCTGTACCTGGGCTTCGAAACTGTTGTTCTCGACGAAAGTGGGCTTTCCCTTCGAAAATCACTTCCAAAACTTGGTGAATACAGTTACATTGGCGTAATACCAGTCGTTTACAAGATGATCGCTTTTATTCAGGGATACGCTGTACCTGCGCTTCGAAACTGTTGTTCTTGACGAAAGTGGGCTTTCCGTTCGAAAATCACTTCCAAAACTTGGTGAATACAGTTACATTGGCGTAGTACAATCCGTTTGCAATATAATCGCTTTAATTTAGGGCTACGGTACATCTGCGCTTCGAAACTGTTGTTGTCGACGAAAGTGGGCTTTCCCTTTGCAGAATCACTTCCTAAACATGGTGAATACAGTTCCATTGGCGTAGCACAAACCGTTTGCAATATCACGCCTTTAATTTAGGGATACGCTATATCTGCGCTTCGGAACTGTTGTTTTCGACGAAAGTGGGCTTTTCCTTTGCAGAATCACTTCCAAAACATGGTGAATACAGTTCCATTGGCGTAGCACAAACCGTTTCCAATATAATCGCTTTAACTTAGGGCGACGGTACATGTACGCTTCGAAACTGTTGTTGTCGACGAAAGTGGGCTTTCCCTTTGCAGTATCACTTGTAAAACTTGGTGAATACAGTTACATTGGCGTAATACCAGTCGTTTACAAGATGATCGCTTCTATTCAGGGATACGCTGTACCTGCGCTTCGAAACTGTTGTTCTCGACGAAAGTGGGCTTTCCCTTTGCAGAATCACTTCCTAAACATGGTGAATACAGTTACATTGGCGTAGCACAAACCGTTTGCAATATAATCGCTTTAATTTAGGGCGACGGTACATCTACGCTTCGGAACTGTTGTTGTCGACGAAAGTGGGTTTTCCCTTTGCAGAATCACTTCCAAAACATGGTGAATATAGTTCCATTGGCGTAGCACAAACCGTTTGCAGTATAATCGCTTTTGTTTAGGGATACGCTATATCTGCGCTTCGGAACTGTTGTTTTCGACGAAAGTGGGCTTTCCCTTTGCAGAAACACTTCCTAAATATGGTGAATACAGTTACATTGGCGTAGCACAAACCGTTTGCAATATAATCGCTTTAATTTAGGGCGACGGTACATCTACGCTTCGGAACTGTTGTTTTCGACGAAAGTGGGCTTTTCCTTTGCAGTATCACTTGTAAAACTTGGTGAATACAGTTACATTGGTGTAATACGAGTCGTTTACAAGATGATCGCTTTTATTCAGGGATACGCTGTACCTGGGCTTCGAAACTGTTGTTCTCGACGAAAGTGGGCTTTCCCTTCGAAAATCACTTCCAAAACTTGGTGAATACAGTTACATTGGCGTAGCACAAACCGTTTGCAATATAATCGCTTTAATTTAGGGCGACGGTACATCTACGCTTCGGAACTGTTGTTGTCGACGAAAGTGGGCTTTCCCTTTGCAGAATCACTTCCTAAACATGGTGAATACAGTTACATTGGCGTAGCACAAACCGTTTGCAATATAATCGCTTTAATTTAGGGCGACGGTACATCTACGCTTCGGAACTGTTGTTGTCGACGAAAGTGGGTTTTCCCTTTGCAGAATCACTTCCAAAACATGGCGAATACAGTTCCATTGGCGTAGCACAAACCGTTTGCAATATAATCGCTTTAATTTAGGGCGACGGTACATCTACGCTTCGGAACTGTTGTTCTCGACGAAAGTGGGCTTTCCCTTCGAAAATCACTTCCAAAACTTGGTGAATACAGTTACATTGGCGTAGTACAATCCGTTTGCAATATAATCGCTTTAATTAAGGGCGACGGTACATCTACGCTTCGGAACTGTTGTTGTCGACGAAAGTGGGTTTTCCCTTTGCAGAATCACTTCCAAAACATGGCGAATATAGTTCCATTGGCGTAGCACAAACCGTTTGCAATATAATCGCTTTTGTTTAGGGATACGCTATGTCTGCGCTTCGGAACTGTTGTTTTCGACGAAAGTGGGCTTTCCCTTTGCAGAATCTCTTCCAAAACTTGGTGAATACAGTTACATTGGCGTAGTACAATCCGTTTGCAATATAATCGCTTTAATTTAGGGCTACGGTACATCTGCGCTTCGAAACTGTTGTTGTCGACGAAAGTGGGCTTTCCCTTTGCAGAATCACTTCCTAAACATGGTGAATACAGTTCCTTTGGCGTAGCACAAACCGTTTGCAATATCACGCCTTTAATTTAGGGATACGCTATATCTGCGCTTCGGAACTGTTGTTTTCGACGAAAGTGGGCTTTTCCTTTGCAGAATCACTTCCAAAACATGGTGAATACAGTTCCATTGGCGTAGCACAAACCGTTTCCAATATAATCGCTTCAACTTAGGGCGACGGTACATGTACGCTTCGAAACTGTTGTTGTCGACGAAAGTGGGCTTTCCCTTTGCAGTATCACTTGTAAAACTTGGTGAATACAGTTACATTGGCGTAATACCAGTCGTTTACAAGATGATCACTTCTATTCAGGGATACGCTGTACCTGCGCTTCGAAACTGTTGTTCTCGACGAAAGTGGGCTTTCCCTTTGCAGAATCACTTCCTAAATATGGTGAATACAGTTACATTGGCGTAGCACAAACCGTTTGCAATATAATCGCTTTAATTTAGGGCGACGGTACATCTACGCTTCGGAACTGTTGTTGTCGACGAAAGTGGGTTTTCCCTTTGCAGAATCACTTCCAAAACATGGCGAATATAGTTCCATTGGCGTAGCACAAACCGTTTGCAGTATAATCGCTTTTGTTTAGGGATACGCTATGTCTGCGCTTCGGAACTGTTGTTTTCGACGAAAGTGGGCTTTCCCTTTGCAGAAACACTTCCTAAATATGGTGAATACAGTTACATTGGCGTAGCACAAACCGTTTGCAATATAATCGCTTTAATTTAGGGCGACGGTACATCTACGCTTCGGAACTGTTGTTTTCGACGAAAGTGGGCTTTTCCTTTGCAGTATCACTTGTAAAACTTGGTGAATACAGTTACATTGGTGTAATACGAGTCGTTTACAAGATGATCGCTTTTATTCAGGGATACGCTGTACCTGCGCTTCGAAACTGTTGTTCTCGACGAAAGTGGGCTTTCCCTTCGAAAATCACTTCCAAAACTTGGTGAATACAGTTACATTGGCGTAATACCAGTCGTTTACAAGATGATCGCTTTTATTCAGGGATACGCTGTACCTGCGCTTCGAAACTGTTGTTCTTGACGAAAGTGGGCTTTCCGTTCGAAAATCACTTCCAAAACTTGGTGAATACAGTTACATTGGCGTAGTACAATCCGTTTGCAATATAATCGCTTTAATTTAGGGCTACGGTACATCTGCGCTTCGAAACTGTTGTTGTCGACGAAAGTGGGCTTTCCCTTTGCAGAATCACTTCCTAAACATGGTGAATACAGTTCCATTGGCGTAGCACAAACCGTTTGCAATATCACGCCTTTAATTTAGGGATACGCTATATCTGCGCTTCGGAACTGTTGTTTTCGACGAAAGTGGGCTTTTCCTTTGCAGAATCACTTCCAAAACATGGTGAATACAGTTCCATTGGCGTAGCACAAACCGTTTCCAATATAATCGCTTTAACTTAGGGCGACGGTACATGTACGCTTCGAAACTGTTGTTGTCGACGAAAGTGGGCTTTCCCTTTGCAGTATCACTTGTAAAACTTGGTGAATACAGTTACATTGGCGTAATACCAGTCGTTTACAAGATGATCGCTTCTATTCAGGGATACGCTGTACCTGCGCTTCGAAACTGTTGTTCTCGACGAAAGTGGGCTTTCCCTTTGCAGAATCACTTCCTAAATATGGTGAATACAGTTACATTGGCGTAGCACAAACCGTTTGCAATATAATCGCTTTAATTTAGGGCGACGGTACATCTACGCTTCGGAACTGTTGTTGTCGACGAAAGTGGGTTTTCCCTTTGCAGAATCACTTCCAAAACATGGCGAATATAGTTCCATTGGCGTAGCACAAACCGTTTGCAGTATAATCGCTTTTGTTTAGGGATACGCTATGTCTGCGCTTCGGAACTGTTGTTTTCGACGAAAGTGGGCTTTCCCTTTGCAGAAACACTTCCTAAATATGGTGAATACAGTTACATTGGCGTAGCACAAACCGTTTGCAATATAATCGCTTTAATTTAGGGCGACGGTACATCTACGCTTCGGAACTGTTGTTTTCGACGAAAGTGGGCTTTTCCTTTGCAGTATCACTTGTAAAACTTGGTGAATCCAGTTACATTGGTGTAATACGAGTCGTTTACAAGATGATCGCTTTTATTCAGGGATACGCTGTACCTGGGCTTCGAAACTGTTGTTCTCGACGAAAGTGGGCTTTCCCTTCGAAAATCACTTCCAAAACTTGGTGAATACAGTTACATTGGCGTAGCACAAACCGTTTGCAATATAATCGCTTTAATTTAGGGCGACGGTACATCTACGCTTCGGAACTGTTGTTGTCGACGAAAGTGGGCTTTCCCTTTGCAGAATCACTTCCTAAACATGGTGAATACAGTTACATTGGCGTAGCACAAACCGTTTGCAATATAATCGCTTTAATTTAGGGCGACGGTACATCTACGCTTCGGAACTGTTGTTGTCGACGAAAGTGGGTTTTCCCTTTGCAGAATCACTTCCAAAACATGGCGAATACAGTTCCATTGGCGTAGCACAAACCGTTTGCAATATAATCGCTTTAATTTAGGGCGACGGTACATCTACGCTTCGGAACTGTTGTTCTCGACGAAAGTGGGCTTTCCCTTCGAAAATCACTTCCAAAACTTGGTGAATACAGTTACATTGGCGTAGTACAATCCGTTTGCAATATAATCGCTTTAATTAAGGGCGACGGTACATCTACGCTTCGGAACTGTTGTTGTCGACGAAAGTGGGTTTTCCCTTTGCAGAATCACTTCCAAAACATGGCGAATATAGTTCCATTGGCGTAGCACAAACCGTTTGCAATATAATCGCTTTTGTTTAGGGATACGCTATGTCTGCGCTTCGGAACTGTTGTTTTCGACGAAAGTGGGCTTTCCCTTTGCAGAATCTCTTCCAAAACTTGGTGAATACAGTTACATTGGCGTAGTACAATCCGTTTGCAATATAATCGCTTTAATTTAGGGCTACGGTACATCTGCGCTTCGAAACTGTTGTTGTCGACGAAAGTGGGCTTTCCCTTTGCAGAATCACTTCCTAAACATGGTGAATACAGTTCCTTTGGCGTAGCACAAACCGTTTGCAATATCACGCCTTTAATTTAGGGATACGCTATATCTGCGCTTCGGAACTGTTGTTTTCGACGAAAGTGGGCTTTTCCTTTGCAGAATCACTTCCAAAACATGGTGAATACAGTTCCATTGGCGTAGCACAAACCGTTTCCAATATAATCGCTTTAACTTAGGGCGACGGTACATGTACGCTTCGAAACTGTTGTTGTCGACGAAAGTGGGCTTTCCCTTTGCAGTATCACTTGTAAAACTTGGTGAATACAGTTACATTGGCGTAATACCAGTCGTTTACAAGATGACCGCTTCTATTCAGGGATACGCTGTACCTGCGCTTCGAAACTGTTGTTCTCGACGAAAGTGGGCTTTCCCTTTGCAGAATCACTTCCTAAATATGGTGAATATAGTTACATTGGCGTAGCACAAACCGTTTGCAATATAATCGCTTTAATTTAGGGCGACGGTACATCTACGCTTCGGAACTGTTGTTGTCGACGAAAGTGGGTTTTCCCTTTGCAGAATCACTTCCAAAACATGGCGAATATAGTTCCATTGGCGTAGCACAAACCGTTTGCAGTATAATCGCTTTTGTTTAGGGATACGCTATGTCTGCGCTTCGGAACTGTTGTTTTCGACGAAAGTGGGCTTTCCCTTCGAAAATCACTTCCAAAACTTGGTGAATACAGTTACATTGGCGTAGCACAAACCGTTTGCAATATAATCGCTTTAATTTAGGGCGACGGTACATCTACGCTTCGGAACTGTTGTTGTCGACGAAAGTGGGCTTTCCCTTTGCAGAATCACTTCCTAAACATGGTGAATACAGTTACATTGGCGTAGCACAAACCGTTTGCAATATAATCGCTTTAATTTAGGGCGACGGTACATCTACGCTTCGGAACTGTTGTTGTCGACGAAAGTGGGTTTTCCCTTTGCAGAATCACTTCCAAAACATGGCGAATACAGTTCCATTGGCGTAGCACAAACCGTTTGCAATATAATCGCTTTAATTTAGGGCGACGGTACATCTACGCTTCGGAACTGTTGTTCTCGACGAAAGTGGGCTTTCCCTTCGAAAATCACTTCCAAAACATGGTGAATACAGTTCCATTGGCGTAGCACAAACCGTTTCCAATATAATCGCTTTAACTTAGGGCGACGGTACATGTACGCTTCGAAACTGTTGTTGTCGACGAAAGTGGGCTTTCCCTTTGCAGTATCACTTGTAAAACTTGGTGAATACAGTTACATTGGCGTAATACCAGTCGTTTACAGGATGATCGCTTCTATTCAGGGATACGCTGTACCTGCGCTTCGAAACTGTTGTTCTCGACGAAAGTGGGCTTTCCCTTCGAAAATCACTTCCAAAACTTGGTGAATACAGTTACATTGGCGTAGCACAAACCGTTTGCAATATAATCGCTTTAATTTAGGGCGACGGTACATCTACGCTTCGGAACTGTTGTTGTCGACGAAAGTGGGTTTTCCCTTTGCAGAATCACTTCCAAAACATGGCGAATACAGTTCCATTGGCGTAGCACAAACCGTTTGCAATATAATCGCTTTAACTTAGGGCGACGGTACATGTACGCTTCGAAACTGTTGTTGTCGACGAAAGTGGGCTTTCCCTTTGCAGTATCACTTGTAAAACTTGGTGAATACAGTTACATTGGCGTAATACCAGTCGTTTACAAGATGATCACTTTTATTCAGGGATACGCTGTACCTGCGCTTCGAAACTGTTGTTCTCGACGAAAGTGGGCTTTCCCTTCGAAAATCACTTCCAAAACTTGGTGAATACAGTTACATTGGCGTAGTACAATCCGTTTGCAATATAATCGCTTTAATTTAGGGCTACGGTACATCTGCGCTTCGAAACTGTTGTTGTCGACGAAAGTGGGCTTTCCCTTTGCAGAATCACTTCCTAAACATGGTGAATACAGTTCCATTGGCGTAGCACAAACCGTTTGCAATATCACGCCTTTAATTTAGGTATACGCTATATCTGCGCTTCGGAACTGTTGTTTTCGACGAAAGTGGGCTTTTCCTTTGCAGTATCACTTGTAAAACTTGGTGAATACAGTTACATTGGCGTAATACGAGTCGTTTACAAGATGATCGCTTTTATTCAGGGATACGCTGTACCTGCGCTTCGAAACTGTTGTTCTCGACGAAAGTGGGCTTTCCCTTCGAAAATCACTTCCAAAACTTGGTGAATGCTGTTACATTGGCGTAGCACAAACCGTTTGCAATATAATCGCTTTAATTTAGGGCGACGGTACATCTACGCTTCGGAACTGTTGTTGTCGACGAAAGTGGGTTTTCCCTTTGCAGAATCACTTCCAAAACATGGCGAATACAGTTCCATTGGCGTAGCACAAACCGTTTGCAATATAATGGCTTTAACTTAGGGCGACGGTACATGTACGCTTCGAAACTGTTGTTGTCGACGAAAGTGGGCTTTCCCTTTGCAGAATCACTTCCAAAACATGGTGAATACAGTTCCATTGGCGTAGCACAAACCGTTTGCAATATAATCGCTTTAACTTAGGGCGACGGTACATGTACGCTTCGAAACTGTTGTTGTCGACGAAAGTGGGCTTTCCCTTTGCAGTATCACTTGTAAAACTTGGTGAATACAGTTACATTGGCGTAATACCAGTCGTTTACAAGATGATCACTTTTATTCAGGGATACGCTGTACCTGCGCTTCGAAACTGTTGTTCTCGACGAAAGTGGGCTTTCCCTTTGCAGAATCACTTCCTAAACATGGTGAATACAGTTACATTGGCGTAGCACAAACCGTGTGCAATATAATCGCTTTAATTTAGGGCGACGGTACATGTACGCTTCGGAACTGTTGTTGTCGACGAAAGTGGGTTTTCCCTTTGCAGAATCACTTCCAAAACATGGCGAATATAGTTCCATTGGCGTAGCACAAACCGTTTGCAGTATAATCGCTTTTGTTTAGGGATACGCTATGTCTGCGCTTCGGAACTGTTGTTTTCGACGAAAGTGGGCTTTCCCTTTGCAGAAACACTTCCTAAATATGGTGAATACAGTTACATTGGCGTAGCACAAACCGTTTGCAATATAATCGCTTTAATTTAGGGCGACGGTACATCTACGCTTCGGAACTGTTGTTTTCGACGAAAGTGGGCTTTTCCTTTGCAGTATCACTTGTAAAACTTGGTGAATACAGTTACATTGGTGTAATACGAGTCGTTTACAAGATGATCGCTTTTATTCAGGGATACGCTGTACCTGCGCTTCGAAACTGTTGTTCTCGACGAAAGTGGGCTTTCCCTTCGAAAATCACTTCCAAAACTTGGTGAATACTGTTACATTGGCGCAGCACAAACCGTTTGCAATATAATCGCTTTAATTTAGGGCGACGGTACATCTACGCTTCGGAACTGTTGTTGTCGACGAAAGTGGGTTTTCCCTTTGCAGAATCACTTCCAAAACATGGCGAATACAGTTCCATTGGCGTAGCACAAACCGTTTGCAATATAATGGCTTTAACTTAGGGCGACGGTACATGTACGCTTCGAAACTGTTGTTGTCGACGAAAGTGGGCTTTCCCTTTGCAGAATCACTTCCAAAACATGGTGAATACAGTTCCATTGGCGTAGCACAAACCGTTTGCAATATAATCGCTTTAACTTAGGGCGACGGTACATGTACGCTTCGAAACTGTTGTTGTCGACGAAAGTGGGCTTTCCCTTTGCAGTATCACTTGTAAAACTTGGTGAATACAGTTACATTGGCGTAATACCAGTCGTTTACAAGATGATCACTTTTATTCAGGGATACGCTGTACCTGCGCTTCGAAACTGTTATTCTCGACGAAAGTGGGCTTTCCCTTCGAAAATCACTTCCAAAACTTGGTGAATACAGTTACATTGGCGTAGTACAATCCGTTTGCAATATAATCGCTTTAATTTAGGGCTACGGTACATCTGCGCTTCGAAACTGTTGTTGTCGACGAAAGTGGGCTTTCCCTTTGCAGAATCACTTCCTAAACATGGTGAATACAGTTACATTGGCGTAGCACAAACCGTTTGCAATATAACGCCTTTAATTTAGTCATACGCTATATCTGCGCTTCGAAACTGTTGTTTTCGACGAAAGTCGGCTTTCCCTTTGCAGAATACCGTGCAAAACTTGGTAGATACAGTTACATTGGCGTAGTACAATCCGTTTGCAATATAATCGCTTTAATTAAGGGCGACGGTACATCTATGCTTCGGAACTGTTGTTTTCGATGAAACTGTCTTTTCGCTTTGCAGAATCACTTCCAAAACATGGTGAATACAGTTCCATTGGCGTAGCACAAACCGTTTGCAATATAATCGCTTTTGTTTAGGGTCACGCTATGTCTGCGCTTCGGAACTGTTGTTGTCGACGAAAGTGGGCTTTCCCTTTGCAGAATCACTTCCAAAACATGGTGAATACAGTTCCATTGGCGTAGCACAAACCGTTTGCAATATAATCGCTTTAACTTAGGGCGACGGTACATGTACGCTTCGAAACTGTTGTTGTCGACGAAAGTTTGCTTTCCCTTTGCAGTATCACTTGTAAAACTTGGTGAATACAGTTACATTGGCGTAATACCAGTCGTTTACAAGATGATCACTTTTATTCAGGGATACGCTGTACCTGCGCTTCGAAACTGTTATTCTCGACGAAAGTGGGCTTTCCCTTCGAAAATCACTTCCAAAACTTGGTGAATACAGTTACATTGGCGTAGTACAATCCGTTTGCAATATAATCGCTTTAATTTAGGGCTACGGTACATCTGCGCTTCGAAACTGTTGTTGTCGACGAAAGTGGGCTTTCCCTTTGCAGAATCACTTCCTAAACATGGTGAATACAGTTACATTGGCGTAGCACAAACCGTTTGCAATATAACGCCTTTAATTTAGTCATACGCTATATCTGCGCTTCGAAACTGTTGTTTTCGACGAAAGTCGGCTTTCCCTTTGCAGAATACCGTGCAAAACTTGGTAGATACAGTTACATTGGCGTAGTACAATCCGTTTGCAATATAATCGCTTTAATTAAGGGCGACGGTACATCTATGCTTCGGAACTGTTGTTTTCGATGAAACTGTCTTTTCGCTTTGCAGAATCACTTCCAAAACATGGTGAATACAGTTCCATTGGCGTAGCACAAACCGTTTGCAATATAATCGCTTTTGTTTAGGGTCACGCTATGTCTGCGCTTCGGAACTGTTGTTTTCGACGAAAGTGGGCTTTCCCTTTGCAGAATCACTTCCTAAATATGGTGAATACAGTTACATTGGCGTAGCACAAACCGTTTGCAATATAATCGCTTTAATTTAGGGCGACGGTACATCTACGCTTCGGAACTGTTGTTGTCGACGAAAGTGGGTTTTCCCTTTGCAGAATCACTTCCAAAACATGGCGAATACAGTTCCATTGGCGTAGCACAAACCGTTTGCAATATAATCGCTTTAATTTAGGGCGACGGTACATCTACGCTTCGGAACTGTTGTTCTCGACGAAAGTGGGCTTTCCCTTCGAAAATCACTTCCAAAACTTGGTGAATACAGTTACATTGGCGTAATACCAGTCGTTTACAAGATGATCGCTTTTATTCAGGGATACGCTGTACCTGCGCTTCGAAACTGTTGTTCTCGACGAAAGTGGGCTTTCCGTTCGAAAATCACTTCCAAAACTTGGTGAATACAGTTACATTGGCGTAGTACAATCCGTTTGCAATATAATCGCTTTAATTTAGGGCTACGGTACATCTGCGCTTCGAAACTGTTGTTGTCGACGAAAGTGGGCTTTCCCTTTGCAGAATCACTTCCTAAACATGGTGAATACAGTTCCATTGGCGTAGCACAAACCGTTTGCAATATCACGCCTTTAATTTAGGGATACGCTATATCTGCGCTTCGGAACTGTTGTTTTCGATGAAAGTGGGCTTTTCCTTTGCAGAATCACTTCCAAAACATGGTGAATACAGTTCCATTGGCGTAGCACAAACCGTTTCCAATATAATCGCTTTAACTTAGGGCGACGGTACATGTACGCTTCGAAACTGTTGTTGTCGACGAAAGTGGGCTTTCCCTTTGCAGTATCACTTGTAAAACTTGGTGAATACAGTTACATTGGCGTAATACCAGTCGTTTACAAGGTGATCGCTTCTATTCAGGGATACGCTGTACCTGCGCTTCGAAACTGTTGTTCTCGACGAAAGTGGGCTTTCCCTTTGCAGAATCACTTCCTAAATATGGTGAATACAGTTACATTGGCGTAGCACAAACCGTTTGCAATATAATCGCTTTAATTTAGGGCGACGGTACATCTACGCTTCGGAACTGTTGTTGTCGACGAAAGTGGGTTTTCCCTTTGCAGAATCACTTCCAAAACATGGCGAATATAGTTCCATTGGCGTAGCACAAACCGTTTGCAGTATAATCGCTTTTGTTTAGGGATACGCTATGTCTGCGCTTCGGAACTGTTGTTTTCGACGAAAGTGGGCTTTCCCTTTGCAGAAACACTTCCTAAATATGGTGAATACAGTTACATTGGCGTAGCACAAACCGTTTGCAATATAATCGCTTTAATTTAGGGCGACGGTACATCTACGCTTCGGAACTGTTGTTTTCGACGAAAGTGGGCTTTTCCTTTGCAGTATCACTTGTAAAACTTGGTGAATACAGTTACATTGGCGTAATACGAGTCGTTTACAAGATGATCGCTTTTATTCAGGGATACGCTGTACCTGGGCTTCGAAACTGTTGTTCTCGACGAAAGTGGGCTTTCCCTTCGAAAATCACTTCCAAAACTTGGTGAATACAGTTACATTGGCGTAGCACAAACCGTTTGCAATATAATCGCTTTAATTTAGGGCGACGGTACATCTACGCTTCGGAACTGTTGTTTTCGACGAAAGTGGGCTTTCCCTTTGCAGAATCACTTCCTAAACATGGTGAATACAGTTACATTGGCGTAGCACAAACCGTTTGCAATATAATCGCTTTAATTTAGGGCGACGGTACATCTACGCTTCGGAACTGTTGTTGTCGACGAAAGTGGGTTTTCCCTTTGCAGAATCACTTCCAAAACATGGCGAATACAGTTCCATTGGCGTAGCACAAACCGTTTGCAATATAATCGCTTTAATTTAGGGCGACGGTACATCTACGCTTCGGAACTGTTGTTCTCGACGAAAGTGGGCTTTCCCTTCGAAAATCACTTCCAAAACTTGGTGAATACAGTTACATTGGCGTAGTACAATCCGTTTGCAATATAATCGCTTTAATTAAGGGCGACGGTACATCTACGCTTCGGAACTGTTGTTGTCGACGAAAGTGGGTTTTCCCTTTGCAGAATCACTTCCAAAACATGGCGAATATAGTTCCATTGGCGTAGCACAAACCGTTTGCAATATAATCGCTTTTGTTTAGGGATACGCTATGTCTGCGCTTCGGAACTGTTGTTTTCGACGAAAGTGGGCTTTCCCTTTGCAGAATCTCTTCCAAAACTTGGTGAATACAGTTACATTGGCGTAGTACAATCCGTTTGCAATATAATCGCTTTAATTTAGGGCTACGGTACATCTGCGCTTCGAAACTGTTGTTGTCGACGAAAGTGGGCTTTCCCTTTGCAGAATCACTTCCTAAACATGGTGAATACAGTTCCTTTGGCGTAGCACAAACCGTTTGCAATATCACGCCTTTAATTTAGGGATACGCTATATCTGCGCTTCGGAACTGTTGTTTTCGACGAAAGTGGGCTTTTCCTTTGCAGAATCACTTCCAAAACATGGTGAATACAGTTCCATTGGCGTAGCACAAACCGTTTCCAATATAATCGCTTTAACTTAGGGCGACGGTACATGTACGCTTCGAAACTGTTGTTGTCGACGAAAGTGGGCTTTCCCTTTGCAGTATCACTTGTAAAACTTGGTGAATACAGTTACATTGGCGTAATACCAGTCGTTTACAAGATGACCGCTTCTATTCAGGGATACGCTGTACCTGCGCTTCGAAACTGTTGTTCTCGACGAAAGTGGGCTTTCCCTTTGCAGAATCACTTCCTAAATATGGTGAATATAGTTACATTGGCGTAGCACAAACCGTTTGCAATATAATCGCTTTAATTTAGGGCGACGGTACATCTACGCTTCGGAACTGTTGTTGTCGACGAAAGTGGGTTTTCCCTTTGCAGAATCACTTCCAAAACATGGCGAATATAGTTCCATTGGCGTAGCACAAACCGTTTGCAGTATAATCGCTTTTGTTTAGGGATACGCTATGTCTGCGCTTCGGAACTGTTGTTTTCGACGAAAGTGGGCTTTCCCTTCGAAAATCACTTCCAAAACTTGGTGAATACAGTTACATTGGCGTAGCACAAACCGTTTGCAATATAATCGCTTTAATTTAGGGCGACGGTACATCTACGCTTCGGAACTGTTGTTGTCGACGAAAGTGGGCTTTCCCTTTGCAGAATCACTTCCTAAACATGGTGAATACAGTTACATTGGCGTAGCACAAACCGTTTGCAATATAATCGCTTTAATTTAGGGCGACGGTACATCTACGCTTCGGAACTGTTGTTGTCGACGAAAGTGGGTTTTCCCTTTGCAGAATCACTTCCAAAACATGGCGAATACAGTTCCATTGGCGTAGCACAAACCGTTTGCAATATAATCGCTTTAATTTAGGGCGACGGTACATCTACGCTTCGGAACTGTTGTTCTCGACGAAAGTGGGCTTTCCCTTCGAAAATCACTTCCAAAACATGGTGAATACAGTTCCATTGGCGTAGCACAAACCGTTTCCAATATAATCGCTTTAACTTAGGGCGACGGTACATGTACGCTTCGAAACTGTTGTTGTCGACGAAAGTGGGCTTTCCCTTTGCAGTATCACTTGTAAAACTTGGTGAATACAGTTACATTGGCGTAATACCAGTCGTTTACAAGATGATCGCTTCTATTCAGGGATACGCTGTACCTGCGCTTCGAAACTGTTGTTCTCGACGAAAGTGGGCTTTCCCTTCGAAAATCACTTCCAAAACTTGGTGAATACAGTTACATTGGCGTAGTACAATCCGTTTGCAATATAATCGCTTTAATTTAGGGCTACGGTACATCTGCGCTTCGAAACTGTTGTTGTCGACGAAAGTGGGCTTTCCCTTTGCAGAATCACTTCCTAAACATGGTGAATACAATTCCATTGGCGTAGCACAAACCGTTTGCAATATCACGTCTTTAATTTAGGGATACGCTATATCTGCGCTTCGGAACTGTTGTTTTCGACGAAAGTGGGCTTTTCCTTTGCAGAATCACTTCCAAAACATGGTGAATACAGTTCCATTGGCGTAGCACAAACCGTTTGCAATATAATCGCTTTAATTTAGGGCGACGGTACATGTACGCTTCGAAACTGTTGTTGTCGACGAAAGTGGGCTTTCCCTTTGCAGTATCACTTGTAAAACTTGGTGAATACAGTTACATTGGCGTAATACCAGTCGTTTACAGGATGATCGCTTCTATTCCGGGATACGCTGTACCTGCGCTTCGAAACTGTTGTTCTCGACGAAAGTGGGCTTTCCCTTCGAAAATCACTTCCAAAACTTGGTGAATACAGTTACATTGGCGTAGCACAAACCGTTTGCAATATAATCGCTTTAATTTAGGGCGACGGTACATCTACGCTTCGGAACTGTTGTTGTCGACGAAAGTGGGTTTTCCCTTTGCAGAATCACTTCCAAAACATGGCGAATACAGTTCCATTGGCGTAGCACAAACCGTTTGCAATATAATCGCTTTAACTTAGGGCGACGGTACATGTACGCTTCGAAACTGTTGTTGTCGACGAAAGTGGGCTTTCCCTTTGCAGTATCACTTGTAAAACTTGGTGAATACAGTTACATTGGCGTAATACCAGTCGTTTACAAGATGATCACTTTTATTCAGGGATACGCTGTACCTGCGCTTCGAAACTGTTGTTCTCGACGAAAGTGGGCTTTCCCTTCGAAAATCACTTCCAAAACTTGGTGAATACAGTTACATTGGCGTAGTACAATCCGTTTGCAATATAATCGCTTTAATTTAGGGCTACGGTACATCTGCGCTTCGAAACTGTTGTTGTCGACGAAAGTGGGCTTTCCCTTTGCAGAATCACTTCCTAAACATGGTGAATACAGTTCCATTGGCGTAGCACAAACCGTTTGCAATATAATCGCTTTTGTTTAGGGATACGCTATGTCTGCGCTTCGGAACTGTTGTTTTCGACGAAAGTGGGCTTTCCCTTTGCAGAATCTCTTCCAAAACTTGGTGAATACAGTTACATTGGCGTAATACCAGTCGTTTACAAGATGATCACTTTTATTCAGGGATACGCTGTACCTGCGCTTCGAAACTGTTGTTCTCGACGAA
Source organism: Ectemnius continuus (assembly GCA_910591665.1). Lineage (NCBI taxonomy): Eukaryota > Metazoa > Arthropoda > Insecta > Hymenoptera > Crabronidae > Ectemnius > Ectemnius continuus. The sequence goes on from OU342860.1 coordinate 14,953,518, forward strand.
AGTGGGCTTTCCCTTCGAAAATCACTTCCAAAACTTGGTGAATACAGTTACATTGGCGTAGTACAATCCGTTTGCAATATAATCGCTTTAATTTAGGGCGACGGTACATCTACGCTTCGGAACTGTTGTTGTCGACGAAAGTGGGCTTTCCCTTTGCAGAATCACTTCCTAAACATGGTGAATACAGTTACATTGGCGTAGCACAAACCGTTTGCAATATAATCGCTTTAATTTAGGGCGACGGTACATCTACGCTTCGGAACTGTTGTTGTCGACGAAAGTGGGTTTTCCCTTTGCAGAATCACTTCCAAAACATGGCGAATACAGTTCCATTGGCGTAGCACAAACCGTTTGCAATATAATCGCTTTAATTTAGGGCGACGGTACATCTACGCTTCGGAACTGTTGTTCTCGACGAAAGTGGGCTTTCCCTTCGAAAATCACTTCCAAAACTTGGTGAATACAGTTACATTGGCGTAGTACAATCCGTTTGCAATATAATCGCTTTAATTAAGGGCGACGGTACATCTACGCTTCGGAACTGTTGTTGTCGACGAAAGTGGGTTTTCCCTTTGCAGAATCACTTCCAAAACATGGCGAATATAGTTCCATTGGCGTAGCACAAACCGTTTGCAATATAATCGCTTTTGTTTAGGGATACGCTATGTCTGCGCTTCGGAACTGTTGTTTTCGACGAAAGTGGGCTTTCCCTTTGCAGAATCTCTTCCAAAACTTGGTGAATACAGTTACATTGGCGTAGTACAATCCGTTTGCAATATAATCGCTTTAATTTAGGGCTACGGTACATCTGCGCTTCGAAACTGTTGTTGTCGACGAAAGTGGGCTTTCCCTTTGCAGAATCACTTCCTAAACATGGTGAATACAGTTCCTTTGGCGTAGCACAAACCGTTTGCAATATCACGCCTTTAATTTAGGGATACGCTATATCTGCGCTTCGGAACTGTTGTTTTCGACGAAAGTGGGCTTTTCCTTTGCAGAATCACTTCCAAAACATGGTGAATACAGTTCCATTGGCGTAGCACAAACCGTTTCCAATATAATCGCTTTAACTTAGGGCGACGGTACATGTACGCTTCGAAACTGTTGTTGTCGACGAAAGTGGGCTTTCCCTTTGCAGTATCACTTGTAAAACTTGGTGAATACAGTTACATTGGCGTAATACCAGTCGTTTACAAGATGACCGCTTCTATTCAGGGATACGCTGTACCTGCGCTTCGAAACTGTTGTTCTCGACGAAAGTGGGCTTTCCCTTTGCAGAATCACTTCCTAAATATGGTGAATATAGTTACATTGGCGTAGCACAAACCGTTTGCAAGATAATCGCTTTAATTTAGGGCGACGGTACATCTACGCTTCGGAACTGTTGTTGTCGACGAAAGTGGGTTTTCCCTTTGCAGAATCACTTCCAAAACATGGCGAATATAGTTCCATTGGCGTAGCACAAACCGTTTGCAGTATAATCGCTTTTGTTTAGGGATACGCTATGTCTGCGCTTCGGAACTGTTGTTTTCGACGAAAGTGGGCTTTCCCTTCGAAAATCACTTCCAAAACTTGGTGAATACAGTTACATTGGCGTAGCACAAACCGTTTGCAATATAATCGCTTTAATTTAGGGCGACGGTACATCTACGCTTCGGAACTGTTGTTGTCGACGAAAGTGGGTTTTCCCTTTGCAGAATCACTTCCAAAACATGGCGAATGCAGTTCCATTGGCGTAGCACAAACCGTTTGCAATATAATCGCTTTAACTTAGGGCGACGGTACATGTACGCTTCGAAACTGTTGTTGTCGACGAAAGTGGGCTTTCCCTTTGCAGTATCACTTGTAAAACTTGGTGAATACAGTTACATTGGCGTAATACCAGTCGTTTACAAGATGATCGCTTCTATTCAGGGATACGCTGTACCTGCGCTTCGAAACTGTTGTTCTCGACGAAAGTGGGCTTTCCCTTCGAAAATCACTTCCAAAACTTGGTGAATACAGTTACATTGGCGTAGTACAATCCGTTTGCAATATAATCGCTTTAATTTAGGGCTACGGTACATCTACGCTTCGGAACTGTTGTTCTCGACGAAAGTGGGCTTTCCCTTCGAAAATCACTTCCAAAACTTGGTGAATACAGTTACATTGGCGTAGTACAATCCGTTTGCAATATAATCGCTTTAATTAAGGGCGACGGTACATCTACGCTTCGGAACTGTTGTTGTCGACGAAAGTGGGTTTTCCCTTTGCAGAATCACTTCCAAAACATGGCGAATATAGTTCCATTGGCGTAGCACAAACCGTTTGCAATATAATCGCTTTTGTTTAGGGATACGCTATGTCTGCGCTTCGGAACTGTTGTTTTCGACGAAAGTGGGCTTTCCCTTTGCAGAATCTCTTCCAAAACTTGGTGAATACAGTTACATTGGCGTAGTACAATCCGTTTGCAATATAATCGCTTTAATTTAGGGCTACGGTACATCTGCGCTTCGAAACTGTTGTTGTCGACGAAAGTGGGCTTTCCCTTTGCAGAATCACTTCCTAAACATGGTGAATACAGTTCCTTTGGCGTAGCACAAACCGTTTGCAATATCACGCCTTTAATTTAGGGATACGCTATATCTGCGCTTCGGAACTGTTGTTTTCGACGAAAGTGGGCTTTTCCTTTGCAGAATCACTTCCAAAACATGGTGAATACAGTTCCATTGGCGTAGCACAAACCGTTTCCAATATAATCGCTTTAACTTAGGGCGACGGTACATGTACGCTTCGAAACTGTTGTTGTCGACGAAAGTGGGCTTTCCCTTTGCAGTATCACTTGTAAAACTTGGTGAATACAGTTACATTGGCGTAATACCAGTCGTTTACAAGATGACCGCTTCTATTCAGGGATACGCTGTACCTGCGCTTCGAAACTGTTGTTCTCGACGAAAGTGGGCTTTCCCTTTGCAGAATCACTTCCTAAACATGGTGAATACAGTTCCTTTGGCGTAGCACAAACCGTTTGCAATATCACGCCTTTAATTTAGGGATACGCTATATCTGCGCTTCGGAACTGTTGTTTTCGACGAAAGTGGGCTTTTCCTTTGCAGAATCACTTCCAAAACATGGTGAATACAGTTCCATTGGCGTAGCACAAACCGTTTCCAATATAATCGCTTTAATTTAGGGCTACGGTACATCTGCGCTTCGAAACTGTTGTTGTCGACGAAAGTGGGCTTTCCCTTTGCAGAATCACTTCCTAAACATGGTGAATACAGTTCCTTTGGCGTAGCACAAACCGTTTGCAATATCACGCCTTTAATTTAGGGATACGCTATATCTGCGCTTCGGAACTGTTGTTTTCGACGAAAGTGGGCTTTTCCTTTGCAGAATCACTTCCAAAACATGGTGAATACAGTTCCATTGGCGTAGCACAAACCGTTTCCAATATAATCGCTTTAACTTAGGGCGACGGTACATGTACGCTTCGAAACTGTTGTTGTCGACGAAAGTGGGCTTTCCCTTTGCAGTATCACTTGTAAAACTTGGTGAATACAGTTACATTGGCGTAATACCAGTCGTTTACAAGATGACCGCTTCTATTCAGGGATACGCTGTACCTGCGCTTCGAAACTGTTGTTCTCGACGAAAGTGGGCTTTCCCTTTGCAGAATCACTTCCTAAATATGGTGAATATAGTTACATTGGCGTAGCACAAACCGTTTGCAATATAATCGCTTTAATTTAGGGCGACGGTACATCTACGCTTCGGAACTGTTGTTGTCGACGAAAGTGGGTTTTCCCTTTGCAGAATCACTTCCAAAACATGGCGAATATAGTTCCATTGGCGTAGCACAAACCGTTTGCAGTATAATCGCTTTTGTTTAGGGATACGCTATGTCTGCGCTTCGGAACTGTTGTTTTCGACGAAAGTGGGCTTTCCCTTCGAAAATCACTTCCAAAACTTGGTGAATACAGTTACATTGGCGTAGCACAAACCGTTTGCAATATAATCGCTTTAATTTAGGGCGACGGTACATCTACGCTTCGGAACTGTTGTTGTCGACGAAAGTGGGTTTTCCCTTTGCAGAATCACTTCCAAAACATGGCGAATGCAGTTCCATTGGCGTAGCACAAACCGTTTGCAATATAATCGCTTTAACTTAGGGCGACGGTACATGTACGCTTCGAAACTGTTGTTGTCGACGAAAGTGGGCTTTCCCTTTGCAGTATCACTTGTAAAACTTGGTGAATACAGTTACATTGGCGTAATACCAGTCGTTTACAAGATGATCGCTTCTATTCAGGGATACGCTGTACCTGCGCTTCGAAACTGTTGTTCTCGACGAAAGTGGGCTTTCCCTTCGAAAATCACTTCCAAAACTTGGTGAATACAGTTACATTGGCGTAGTACAATCCGTTTGCAATATAATCGCTTTAATTTAGGGCTACGGTACATCTACGCTTCGGAACTGTTGTTCTCGACGAAAGTGGGCTTTCCCTTCGAAAATCACTTCCAAAACTTGGTGAATACAGTTACATTGGCGTAGTACAATCCGTTTGCAATATAATCGCTTTAATTAAGGGCGACGGTACATCTACGCTTCGGAACTGTTGTTGTCGACGAAAGTGGGTTTTCCCTTTGCAGAATCACTTCCAAAACATGGCGAATATAGTTCCATTGGCGTAGCACAAACCGTTTGCAATATAATCGCTTTTGTTTAGGGATACGCTATGTCTGCGCTTCGGAACTGTTGTTTTCGACGAAAGTGGGCTTTCCCTTTGCAGAATCTCTTCCAAAACTTGGTGAATACAGTTACATTGGCGTAGTACAATCCGTTTGCAATATAATCGCTTTAATTTAGGGCTACGGTACATCTGCGCTTCGAAACTGTTGTTGTCGACGAAAGTGGGCTTTCCCTTTGCAGAATCACTTCCTAAACATGGTGAATACAGTTCCTTTGGCGTAGCACAAACCGTTTGCAATATCACGCCTTTAATTTAGGGATACGCTATATCTGCGCTTCGGAACTGTTGTTTTCGACGAAAGTGGGCTTTTCCTTTGCAGAATCACTTCCAAAACATGGTGAATACAGTTCCATTGGCGTAGCACAAACCGTTTCCAATATAATCGCTTTAACTTAGGGCGACGGTACATGTACGCTTCGAAACTGTTGTTGTCGACGAAAGTGGGCTTTCCCTTTGCAGTATCACTTGTAAAACTTGGTGAATACAGTTACATTGGCGTAATACCAGTCGTTTACAAGATGACCGCTTCTATTCAGGGATACGCTGTACCTGCGCTTCGAAACTGTTGTTCTCGACGAAAGTGGGCTTTCCCTTTGCAGAATCACTTCCTAAACATGGTGAATACAGTTCCTTTGGCGTAGCACAAACCGTTTGCAATATCACGCCTTTAATTTAGGGATACGCTATATCTGCGCTTCGGAACTGTTGTTTTCGACGAAAGTGGGCTTTTCCTTTGCAGAATCACTTCCAAAACATGGTGAATACAGTTCCATTGGCGTAGCACAAACCGTTTCCAATATAATCGCTTTAATTTAGGGCTACGGTACATCTGCGCTTCGAAACTGTTGTTGTCGACGAAAGTGGGCTTTCCCTTTGCAGAATCACTTCCTAAACATGGTGAATACAGTTCCTTTGGCGTAGCACAAACCGTTTGCAATATCACGCCTTTAATTTAGGGATACGCTATATCTGCGCTTCGGAACTGTTGTTTTCGACGAAAGTGGGCTTTTCCTTTGCAGAATCACTTCCAAAACATGGTGAATACAGTTCCATTGGCGTAGCACAAACCGTTTCCAATATAATCGCTTTAACTTAGGGCGACGGTACATGTACGCTTCGAAACTGTTGTTGTCGACGAAAGTGGGCTTTCCCTTTGCAGTATCACTTGTAAAACTTGGTGAATACAGTTACATTGGCGTAATACCAGTCGTTTACAAGATGACCGCTTCTATTCAGGGATACGCTGTACCTGCGCTTCGAAACTGTTGTTCTCGACGAAAGTGGGCTTTCCCTTTGCAGAATCACTTCCTAAATATGGTGAATATAGTTACATTGGCGTAGCACAAACCGTTTGCAATATAATCGCTTTAATTTAGGGCGACGGTACATCTACGCTTCGGAACTGTTGTTGTCGACGAAAGTGGGTTTTCCCTTTGCAGAATCACTTCCAAAACATGGCGAATATAGTTCCATTGGCGTAGCACAAACCGTTTGCAGTATAATCGCTTTTGTTTAGGGATACGCTATGTCTGCGCTTCGGAACTGTTGTTTTCGACGAAAGTGGGCTTTCCCTTCGAAAATCACTTCCAAAACTTGGTGAATACAGTTACATTGGCGTAGCACAAACCGTTTGCAATATAATCGCTTTAATTTAGGGCGACGGTACATCTACGCTTCGGAACTGTTGTTGTCGACGAAAGTGGGTTTTCCCTTTGCAGAATCACTTCCAAAACATGGCGAATACAGTTCCATTGGCGTAGCACAAACCGTTTGCAATATAATCGCTTTAATTTAGGGCGACGGTACATCTACGCTTCGGAACTGTTGTTCTCGACGAAAGTGGGCTTTCCCTTCGAAAATCACTTCCAAAACATGGTGAATACAGTTCCATTGGCGTAGCACAAACCGTTTCCAATATAATCGCTTTAACTTAGGGCGACGGTACATGTACGCTTCGAAACTGTTGTTGTCGACGAAAGTGGGCTTTCCCTTTGCAGTATCACTTGTAAAACTTGGTGAATACAGTTACATTGGCGTAATACCAGTCGTTTACAAGATGATCGCTTCTATTCAGGGATACGCTGTACCTGCGCTTCGAAACTGTTGTTCTCGACGAAAGTGGGCTTTCCCTTCGAAAATCACTTCCAAAACTTGGTGAATACAGTTACATTGGCGTAGTACAATCCGTTTGCAATATAATCGCTTTAATTTAGGGCTACGGTACATCTGCGCTTCGAAACTGTTGTTGTCGACGAAAGTGGGCTTTCCCTTTGCAGAATCACTTCCTAAACATGGTGAATACAATTCCATTGGCGTAGCACAAACCGTTTGCAATATCACGCCTTTAATTTAGGGATACGCTATATCTGCGCTTCGGAACTGTTGTTTTCGACGAAAGTGGGCTTTTCCTTTGCAGAATCACTTCCAAAACATGGTGAATACAGTTCCATTGGCGTAGCACAAACCGTTTGCAATATAATCGCTTTAATTTAGGGCGACGGTACATGTACGCTTCGAAACTGTTGTTGTCGACGAAAGTGGGCTTTCCCTTTGCAGTATCACTTGTAAAACTTGGTGAATACAGTTACATTGGCGTAATACCAGTCGTTTACAGGATGATCGCTTCTATTCAGGGATACGCTGTACCTGCGCTTCGAAACTGTTGTTCTCGACGAAAGTGGGCTTTCCCTTCGAAAATCACTTCCAAAACATGGTGAATACAGTTACATTGGCGTAGCACAAACCGTTTGCAATATAATCGCTTTAATTTAGGGCGACGGTACATCTACGCTTCGGAACTGTTGTTGTCGACGAAAGTGGGTTTTCCCTTTGCAGAATCACTTCCAAAACATGGCGAATACAGTTCCATTGGCGTAGCACAAACCGTTTGCAATATAATCGCTTTAACTTAGGGCGACGGTACATGTACGCTTCGAAACTGTTGTTGTCGACGAAAGTGGGCTTTCCCTTTGCAGTATCACTTGTAAAACTTGGTGAATACAGTTACATTGGCGTAATACCAGTCGTTTACAAGATGATCACTTTTATTCAGGGATACGCTGTACCTGCGCTTCGAAACTGTTGTTCTCGACGAAAGTGGGCTTTCCCTTCGAAAATCACTTCCAAAACTTGGTGAATACAGTTACATTTGCGTAGTACAATCCGTTTGCAATATAATCGCTTTAATTTAGGGCTACGGTACATCTGCGCTTCGAAACTGTTGTTGTCGACGAAAGTGGGCTTTCCCTTTGCAGAATCACTTCCTAAACATGGTGAATACAGTTCCATTGGCGTAGCACAAACCGTTTGCAATATCACGCCTTTAAGTTAGGTATACGCTATATCTGCGCTTCGGAACTGTTGTTTTCGACGAAAGTGGGCTTTTCCTTTGCAGTATCACTTGTAAAACTTGGTGAATACAGTTACATTGGCGTAATACGAGTCGTTTACAAGATGATCGCTTTTATTCAGGGATACGCTGTACCTGGGCTTCGAAACTGTTGTTCTCGACGAAAGTGGGCTTTCCCTTCGAAAATCACTTCCAAAACTTGGTGAATACAGTTACATTGGCGTAGCACAAACCGTTTGCAATATAATCGCTTTAATTTAGGGCGACGGTACATCTACGCTTCGGAACTGTTGTTGTCGACGAAAGTGGGCTTTCCCTTTGCAGAATCACTTCCTAAACATGGTGAATACAGTTACATTGGCGTAGCACAAACCGTTTGCAATATAATCGCTTTAATTTAGGGCGACGGTACATCTACGCTTCGGAACTGTTGTTGTCGACGAAAGTGGGTTTTCCCTTTGCAGAATCACTTCCAAAACATGGCGAATACAGTTCCATTGGCGTAGCACAAACCGTTTGCAATATAATCGCTTTAATTTAGGGCGACGGTACATCTACGCTTCGGAACTGTTGTTCTCGACGAAAGTGGGCTTTCCCTTCGAAAATCACTTCCAAAACTTGGTGAATACAGTTACATTGGCGTAGTACAATCCGTTTGCAATATAATCGCTTTAATTAAGGGCGACGGTACATCTACGCTTCGGAACTGTTGTTGTCGACGAAAGTGGGTTTTCCCTTTGCAGAATCACTTCCAAAACATGGCGAATATAGTTCCATTGGCGTAGCACAAACCGTTTGCAATATAATCGCTTTTGTTTAGGGATACGCTATGTCTGCGCTTCGGAACTGTTGTTTTCGACGAAAGTGGGCTTTCCCTTTGCAGAATCTCTTCCAAAACTTGGTGAATACAGTTACATTGGCGTAGTACAATCCGTTTGCAATATAATCGCTTTAATTTAGGGCTACGGTACATCTGCGCTTCGAAACTGTTGTTGTCGACGAAAGTGGGCTTTCCCTTTGCAGAATCACTTCCTAAACATGGTGAATACAGTTCCTTTGGCGTAGCACAAACCGTTTGCAATATCACGCCTTTAATTTAGGGATACGCTATATCTGCGCTTCGGAACTGTTGTTTTCGACGAAAGTGGGCTTTTCCTTTGCAGAATCACTTCCAAAACATGGTGAATACAGTTCCATTGGCGTAGCACAAACCGTTTCCAATATAATCGCTTTAACTTAGGGCGACGGTACATGTACGCTTCGAAACTGTTGTTGTCGACGAAAGTGGGCTTTCCCTTTGCAGTATCACTTGTAAAACTTGGTGAATACAGTTACATTGGCGTAATACCAGTCGTTTACAAGATGACCGCTTCTATTCAGGGATACGCTGTACCTGCGCTTCGAAACTGTTGTTCTCGACGAAAGTGGGCTTTCCCTTTGCAGAATCACTTCCTAAATATGGTGAATATAGTTACATTGGCGTAGCACAAACCGTTTGCAATATAATCGCTTTAATTTAGGGCGACGGTACATCTACGCTTCGGAACTGTTGTTGTCGACGAAAGTGGGTTTTCCCTTTGCAGAATCACTTCCAAAACATGGCGAATATAGTTCCATTGGCGTAGCACAAACCGTTTGCAGTATAATCGCTTTTGTTTAGGGATACGCTATGTCTGCGCTTCGGAACTGTTGTTGTCGACGAAAGTGGGCTTTCCCTTTGCAGAATCACTTCCTAAACATGGTGAATACAGTTCCATTGGCGTAGCACAAACCGTTTGCAATATCACGCCTTTAATTTAGGGATACGCTATATCTGCGCTTCGGAACTGTTGTTGTCGACGAAAGTGGGTTTTCCCTTTGCAGAATCACTTCCAAAACATGGCGAATACAGTTCCATTGGCGTAGCACAAACCGTTTGCAATATAATCGCTTTAACTTAGGGCGACGGTACATGTACGCTTCGAAACTGTTGTTGTCGACGAAAGTGGGCTTTCCCTTTGCAGTATCACTTGTAAAACTTGGTGAATACAGTTACATTGGCGTAATACCAGTCGTTTACAAGATGAACGCTTCTATTCAGGGATACGCTGTACCTGCGCTTCGAAACTGTTGTTCTCGACGAAAGTGGGCTTTCCGTTCGAAAATCACTTCCAAAACTTGGTGAATACAGTTACATTGGCGTAGTACAATCCGTTTGCAATATAATCGCTTTAATTTAGGGCTACGGTACATCTGCGCTTCGAAACTGTTGTTGTCGACGAAAGTGGGCTTTCCCTTTGCAGAATCACTTCCTAAACATGGTGAATACAGTTCCATTGGCGTAGCACAAACCGTTTGCAATATCACGCCTTTAATTTAGGGATACGCTATATCTGCGCTTCGGAACTGTTGTTGTCGACGAAAGTGGGTTTTCCCTTTGCAGAATCACTTCCAAAACATGGCGAATACAGTTCCATTGGCGTAGCACAAACCGTTTGCAATATAATCGCTTTAACTTAGGGCGACGGTACATGTACGCTTCGAAACTGTTGTTGTCGACGGAAGTGGGCTTTCCCTTTGCAGTATCACTTGTAAAACTTGGTGAATACAGTTACATTGGCGTAATACCAGTCGTTTACAAGATGATCGCTTTTATTCAGGGATACGCTGTACCTGCGCTTCGAAACTGTTGTTCTCGACGAAAGTGGGCTTTCCGTTCGAAAATCACTTCCAAAACTTGGTGAATACAGTTACATTGGCGTAGTACAATCCGTTTGCAATATAATCGCTTTAATTTAGGGCTACGGTACATCTGCGCTTCGAAACTGTTGTTGTCGACGAAAGTGGGCTTTCCCTTTGCAGAATCACTTCCTAAACATGGTGAATACAGTTCCATTGGCGTAGCACAAACCGTTTGCAATATCACGCCTTTAATTTAGGGATACGCTATATCTGCGCTTCGGAACTGTTGTTTTCGACGAAAGTGGGCTTTCCCTTTGCAGAATCACTTCCAAAACATGGTGAATACAGTTCCATTGGCGTAGCACAAACCGTTTCCAATATAATCGCTTTAACTTAGGGCGACGGTACATGTACGCTTCGAAACTGTTGTTGTCGACGAAAGTGGGCTTTCCCTTTGCAGTATCACTTGTAAAACTTGGTGAATACAGTTACATTGGCGTAATACCAGTCGTTTACAAGATGATCGCTTCTATTCAGGGATACGCTGTACCTGCGCTTCGAAACTGTTGTTCTCGGCGAAAGTGGGCTTTCCCTTTGCAGAATCACTTCCTAAATATGGTGAATACAGTTACATTGGCGTAGCACAAACCGTTTGCAATATAATCGCTTTAATTTAGGGCGACGGTACATCTACGCTTCGGAACTGTTGTTGTCGACGAAAGTGGGTTTTCCCTTTGCAGAATCACTTCCAAAACATGGCGAATATAGTTCCATTGGCGTAGCACAAACCGTTTGCAGTATAATCGCTTTTGTTTAGGGATACGCTATGTCTGCGCTTCGGAACTGTTGTTTTCGACGAAAGTGGGCTTTCCCTTTGCAGAAACACTTCCTAAATATGGTGAATACAGTTACATTGGCGTAGCACAAACCGTTTGCAATATAATCGCTTTAATTTAGGGCGACGGTACATCTACGCTTCGGAACTGTTGTTTTCGACGAAAGTGGGCTTTTCCTTTGCAGTATCACTTGTAAAACTTGGTGAATACAGTTACATTGGTGTAATACGAGTCGTTTACAAGATGATCGCTTTTATTCAGGGATACGCTGTACCTGCGCTTCGAAACTGTTGTTCTCGACGAAAGTGGGCTTTCCCTTCGAAAATCACTTCCAAAACTTGGTGAATACTGTTACATTGGCGCAGCACAAACCGTTTGCAATATAATCGCTTTAATTTAGGGCGACGGTACATCTACGCTTCGGAACTGTTGTTGTCGACGAAAGTGGGTTTTCCCTTTGCAGAATCACTTCCAAAACATGGCGAATACAGTTCCATTGGCGTAGCACAAACCGTTTGCAATATAATGGCTTTAACTTAGGGCGACGGTACATGTACGCTTCGAAACTGTTGTTGTCGACGAAAGTGGGCTTTCCCTTTGCAGAATCACTTCCAAAACATGGTGAATACAGTTACATTGGCGTAGCACAAACCGTTTGCAATATAATCGCTTTAATTTAGGGCGACGGTACATCTACGCTTCGGAACTGTTGTTGTCGACGAAAGTGGGTTTTCCCTTCGCAGAATCACTTCCAAAACATGGCGAATACAGTTCCATTGGCGTAGCACAAACCGTTTGCAATATAATCGCTTTAACTTAGGGCGACGGTACATGTACGCTTCGAAACTGTTGTTGTCGACGAAAGTGGGCTTTCCCTTTGCAGTATCACTTGTAAAACTTGGTGAATACAGTTCCATTGGCGTAGCACAAACCGTTTGCAATATCACGCCTTTAAGTTAGGTATACGCTATATCTGCGCTTCGGAACTGTTGTTTTCGACGAAAGTGGGCTTTTCCTTTGCAGTATCACTTGTAAAACTTGGTGAATACAGTTACATTGGCGTAATACGAGTCGTTTACAAGATGATCGCTTTTATTCAGGGATACGCTGTACCTGGGCTTCGAAACTGTTGTTCTCGACGAAAGTGGGCTTTCCCTTCGAAAATCACTTCCAAAACTTGGTGAATACAGTTACATTGGCGTAGCACAAACCGTTTGCAATATAATCGCTTTAATTTAGGGCTACGGTACATCTGCGCTTCGAAACTGTTGTTGTCGACGAAAGTGGGCTTTCCCTTTGCAGAATCACTTCCTAAACATGGTGAATACAGTTCCATTGGCGTAGCACAAACCGTTTGCAATATCACGCCTTTAAGTTAGGTATACGCTATATCTGCGCTTCGGAACTGTTGTTTTCGACGAAAGTGGGCTTTTCCTTTGCAGTATCACTTGTAAAACTTGGTGAATACAGTTACATTGGCGTAATACGAGTCGTTTACAAGATGATCGCTTTTATTCAGGGATACGCTGTACCTGGGCTTCGAAACTGTTGTTCTCGACGAAAGTGGGCTTTCCCTTCGAAAATCACTTCCAAAACTTGGTGAATACAGTTACATTGGCGTAGCACAAACCGTTTGCAATATAATCGCTTTAATTTAGGGCGACGGTACATCTACGCTTCGGAACTGTTGTTGTCGACGAAAGTGGGCTTTCCCTTTGCAGAATCACTTCCTAAACATGGTGAATACAGTTACATTGGCGTAGCACAAACCGTTTGCAATATAATCGCTTTAATTTAGGGCGACGGTACATCTACGCTTCGGAACTGTTGTTGTCGACGAAAGTGGGTTTTCCCTTTGCAGAATCACTTCCAAAACATGGCGAATACAGTTCCATTGGCGTAGCACAAACCGTTTGCAATATAATCGCTTTAATTTAGGGCGACGGTACATCTACGCTTCGGAACTGTTGTTCTCGACGAAAGTGGGCTTTCCCTTCGAAAATCACTTCCAAAACTTGGTGAATACAGTTACATTGGCGTAGTACAATCCGTTTGCAATATAATCGCTTTAATTAAGGGCGACGGTACATCTACGCTTCGGAACTGTTGTTGTCGACGAAAGTGGGTTTTCCCTTTGCAGAATCACTTCCAAAACATGGCGAATATAGTTCCATTGGCGTAGCACAAACCGTTTGCAATATAATCGCTTTTGTTTAGGGATACGCTATGTCTGCGCTTCGGAACTGTTGTTTTCGACGAAAGTGGGCTTTCCCTTTGCAGAATCTCTTCCAAAACTTGGTGAATACAGTTACATTGGCGTAGTACAATCCGTTTGCAATATAATCGCTTTAATTTAGGGCTACGGTACATCTGCGCTTCGAAACTGTTGTTGTCGACGAAAGTGGGCTTTCCCTTTGCAGAATCACTTCCTAAACATGGTGAATACAGTTCCTTTGGCGTAGCACAAACCGTTTGCAATATCACGCCTTTAATTTAGGGATACGCTATATCTGCGCTTCGGAACTGTTGTTGTCGACGAAAGTGGGTTTTCCCTTTGCAGAATCACTTCCAAAACATGGCGAATACAGTTCCATTGGCGTAGCACAAACCGTTTGCAATATAATCGCTTTAACTTAGGGCGACGGTACATGTACGCTTCGAAACTGTTGTTGTCGACGAAAGTGGGCTTTCCCTTTGCAGTATCACTTGTAAAACTTGGTGAATACAGTTACATTGGCGTAATACCAGTCGTTTACAAGATGAACGCTTCTATTCAGGGATACGCTGTACCTGCGCTTCGAAACTGTTGTTCTCGACGAAAGTGGGCTTTCCGTTCGAAAATCACTTCCAAAACTTGGTGAATACAGTTACATTGGCGTAGTACAATCCGTTTGCAATATAATCGCTTTAATTTAGGGCTACGGTACATCTGCGCTTCGAAACTGTTGTTGTCGACGAAAGTGGGCTTTCCCTTTGCAGAATCACTTCCTAAACATGGTGAATACAGTTCCATTGGCGTAGCACAAACCGTTTGCAATATCACGCCTTTAATTTAGGGATACGCTATATCTGCGCTTCGGAACTGTTGTTGTCGACGAAAGTGGGTTTTCCCTTTGCAGAATCACTTCCAAAACATGGTGAATATAGTTCCATTGGCGTAGCACAAACCGTTTGCAATATAATCGCTTTAACTTAGGGCGACGGTACATGTACGCTTCGAAACTGTTGTTGTCGACGGAAGTGGGCTTTCCCTTTGCAGTATCACTTGTAAAACTTGGTGAATACAGTTACATTGGCGTAATACCAGTCGTTTACAAGATGATCGCTTTTATTCAGGGATACGCTGTACCTGCGCTTCGAAACTGTTGTTCTCGACGAAAGTGGGCTTTCCGTTCGAAAATCACTTCCAAAACTTGGTGAATACAGTTACATTGGCGTAGTACAATCCGTTTGCAATATAATCGCTTTAATTTAGGGCTACGGTACATCTGCGCTTCGAAACTGTTGTTGTCGACGAAAGTGGGCTTTCCCTTTGCAGAATCACTTCCTAAACATGGTGAATACAGTTCCATTGGCGTAGCACAAACCGTTTGCAATATCACGCCTTTAATTTAGGGATACGCTATATCTGCGCTTCGGAACTGTTGTTTTCGACGAAAGTGGGCTTTTCCTTTGCAGAATCACTTCCAAAACATGGTGAATACAGTTCCATTGGCGTAGCACAAACCGTTTCCAATATAATCGCTTTAACTTAGGGCGACGGTACATGTACGCTTCGAAACTGTTGTTGTCGACGAAAGTGGGCTTTCCCTTTGCAGTATCACTTGTAAAACTTGGTGAATACAGTTACATTGGCGTAATACCAGTCGTTTACAAGATGATCGCTTCTATTCAGGGATACGCTGTACCTGCGCTTCGAAACTGTTGTTCTCGGCGAAAGTGGGCTTTCCCTTTGCAGAATCACTTCCTAAATATGGTGAATACAGTTACATTGGCGTAGCACAAACCGTTTGCAATATAATCGCTTTAATTTAGGGCGACGGTACATCTACGCTTCGGAACTGTTGTTGTCGACGAAAGTGGGTTTTCCCTTTGCAGAATCACTTCCAAAACATGGCGAATATAGTTCCATTGGCGTAGCACAAACCGTTTGCAGTATAATCGCTTTTGTTTAGGGATACGCTATGTCTGCGCTTCGGAACTGTTGTTTTCGACGAAAGTGGGCTTTCCCTTTGCAGAAACACTTCCTAAATATGGTGAATACAGTTACATTGGCGTAGCACAAACCGTTTGCAATATAATCGCTTTAATTTAGGGCGACGGTACATCTACGCTTCGGAACTGTTGTTTTCGACGAAAGTGGGCTTTTCCTTTGCAGTATCACTTGTAAAACTTGGTGAATACAGTTACATTGGTGTAATACGAGTCGTTTACAAGATGATCGCTTTTATTCAGGGATACGCTGTACCTGCGCTTCGAAACTGTTGTTCTCGACGAAAGTGGGCTTTCCCTTCGAAAATCACTTCCAAAACTTGGTGAATACTGTTACATTGGCGCAGCACAAACCGTTTGCAATATAATCGCTTTAATTTAGGGCGACGGTACATCTACGCTTCGGAACTGTTGTTGTCGACGAAAGTGGGTTTTCCCTTTGCAGAATCACTTCCAAAACATGGCGAATACAGTTCCATTGGCGTAGCACAAACCGTTTGCAATATAATGGCTTTAACTTAGGGCGACGGTACATGTACGCTTCGAAACTGTTGTTGTCGACGAAAGTGGGCTTTCCCTTTGCAGAATCACTTCCAAAACATGGTGAATACAGTTCCATTGGCGTAGCACAAACCGTTTGCAATATAATCGCTTTAACTTAGGGCGACGGTACATGTACGCTTCGAAACTGTTGTTGTCGACGAAAGTGGGCTTTCCCTTTGCAGTATCACTTGTAAAACTTGGTGAATACAGTTACATTGGCGTAATACCAGTCGTTTACAAGATGATCACTTTTATTCAGGGATACGCTGTACCTGCGCTTCGAAACTGTTATTCTCGACGAAAGTGGGCTTTCCCTTCGAAAATCACTTCCAAAACTTGGTGAATACAGTTACATTGGCGTAGTACAATCCGTTTGCAATATAATCGCTTTAATTTAGGGCTACGGTACATCTGCGCTTCGAAACTGTTGTTGTCGACGAAAGTGGGCTTTCCCTTTGCAGAATCACTTCCTAAACATGGTGAATACAGTTACATTGGCGTAGCACAAACCGTTTGCAATATAACGCCTTTAATTTAGTCATACGCTATATCTGCGCTTCGAAACTGTTGTTTTCGACGAAAGTCGGCTTTCCCTTTGCAGAATACCGTGCAAAACTTGGTAGATACAGTTACATTGGCGTAGTACAATCCGTTTGCAATATAATCGCTTTAATTAAGGGCGACGGTACATCTATGCTTCGGAACTGTTGTTTTCGATGAAACTGTCTTTTCGCTTTGCAGAATCACTTCCAAAACATGGTGAATACAGTTCCATTGGAGTAGCACAAACCGTTTGCAATATAATCGCTTTTGTTTAGGGTCACGCTATGTCTGCGCTTCGGAACTGTTGTTTTCGACGAAAGTGGGCTTTCCCTTTGCAGAATCACTTCCTAAATATGGTGAATACAGTTACATTGGCGTAGCACAAACCGTTTGCAATATAATCGCTTTAATTTAGGGCGACGGTACATCTACGCTTCGGAACTGTTGTTGTCGACGAAAGTGGGTTTTCCCTTTGCAGAATCACTTCCAAAACATGGCGAATACAGTTCCATTGGCGTAGCACAAACCGTTTGCAATATAATCGCTTTAATTTAGGGCGACGGTACATCTACGCTTCGGAACTGTTGTTCTCGACGAAAGTGGGCTTTCCCTTCGAAAATCACTTCCAAAACTTGGTGAATACAGTTACATTGGCGTAATACGAGTCGTTTACAAGATGATCGCTTTTATTCAGGGATACGCTGTACCTGGGCTTCGAAACTGTTGTTCTCGACGAAAGTGGGCTTTCCCTTCGAAAATCACTTCCAAAACTTGGTGAATACAGTTACATTGGCGTAGCACAAACCGTTTGCAATATAATCGCTTTAATTTAGGGCGACGGTACATCTACGCTTCGGAACTGTTGTTGTCGACGAAAGTGGGCTTTCCCTTTGCAGAATCACTTCCTAAACATGGTGAATACAGTTACATTGGCGTAGCACAAACCGTTTGCAATATAATCGCTTTAATTTAGGGCGACGGTACATCTACGCTTCGGAACTGTTGTTGTCGACGAAAGTGGGTTTTCCCTTTGCAGAATCACTTCCAAAACATGGCGAATACAGTTCCATTGGCGTAGCACAAACCGTTTGCAATATCACGCCTTTAATTTAGGGATACGCTATATCTGCGCTTCGGAACTGTTGTTGTCGACGAAAGTGGGTTTTCCCTTTGCAGAATCACTTCCAAAACATGGCGAATACAGTTCCATTGGCGTAGCACAAACCGTTTGCAATATAATCGCTTTAACTTAGGGCGACGGTACATGTACGCTTCGAAACTGTTGTTGTCGACGGAAGTGGGCTTTCCCTTTGCAGTATCACTTGTAAAACTTGGTGAATACAGTTACATTGGCGTAATACCAGTCGTTTACAAGATGATCGCTTTTATTCAGGGATACGCTGTACCTGCGCTTCGAAACTGTTGTTCTCGACGAAAGTGGGCTTTCCGTTCGAAAATCACTTCCAAAACTTGGTGAATACAGTTACATTGGCGTAGTACAATCCGTTTGCAATATAATCGCTTTAATTTAGGGCTACGGTACATCTGCGCTTCGAAACTGTTGTTGTCGACGAAAGTGGGCTTTCCCTTTGCAGAATCACTTCCTAAACATGGTGAATACAGTTCCATTGGCGTAGCACAAACCGTTTGCAATATCACGCCTTTAATTTAGGGATACGCTATATCTGCGCTTCGGAACTGTTGTTTTCGACGAAAGTGGGCTTTTCCTTTGCAGAATCACTTCCAAAACATGGTGAATACAGTTCCATTGGCGTAGCACAAACCGTTTCCAATATAATCGCTTTAACTTAGGGCGACGGTACATGTACGCTTCGAAACTGTTGTTGTCGACGAAAGTGGGCTTTCCCTTTGCAGTATCACTTGTAAAACTTGGTGAATACAGTTACATTGGCGTAATACCAGTCGTTTACAAGATGATCGCTTCTATTCAGGGATACGCTGTACCTGCGCTTCGAAACTGTTGTTCTCGGCGAAAGTGGGCTTTCCCTTTGCAGAATCACTTCCTAAATATGGTGAATACAGTTACATTGGCGTAGCACAAACCGTTTGCAATATAATCGCTTTAATTTAGGGCGACGGTACATCTACGCTTCGGAACTGTTGTTGTCGACGAAAGTGGGTTTTCCCTTTGCAGAATCACTTCCAAAACATGGCGAATATAGTTACATTGGCGTAGCACAAACCGTTTGCAGTATAATCGCTTTTGTTTAGGGATACGCTATGTCTGCGCTTCGGAACTGTTGTTTTCGACGAAAGTGGGCTTTCCCTTTGCAGAAACACTTCCTAAATATGGTGAATACAGTTACATTGGCGTAGCACAAACCGTTTGCAATATAATCGCTTTAATTTAGGGCGACGGTACATCTGCGCTTCGGAACTGTTGTTTTCGACGAAAGTGGGCTTTTCCTTTGCAGTATCACTTGTAAAACTTGGTGAATACAGTTACATTGGTGTAATACGAGTCGTTTACAAGATGATCGCTTTTATTCAGGGATACGCTGTACCTGCGCTTCGAAACTGTTGTTCTCGACGAAAGTGGGCTTTCCCTTCGAAAATCACTTCCAAAACTTGGTGAATACTGTTACATTGGCGCAGCACAAACCGTTTGCAATATAATCGCTTTAATTTAGGGCGACGGTACATCTACGCTTCGGAACT
Source organism: Ectemnius continuus (assembly GCA_910591665.1). Classification (NCBI taxonomy): domain Eukaryota; kingdom Metazoa; phylum Arthropoda; class Insecta; order Hymenoptera; family Crabronidae; genus Ectemnius; species Ectemnius continuus. The sequence continues at coordinate 14,973,074 of OU342860.1, forward strand.
GTTGTTGTCGACGAAAGTGGGTTTTCCCTTTGCAGAATCACTTCCAAAACATGGCGAATACAGTTCCATTGGCGTAGCACAAACCGTTTGCAATATAATGGCTTTAACTTAGGGCGACGGTACATGTACGCTTCGAAACTGTTGTTGTCGACGAAAGTGGGCTTTCCCTTTGCAGAATCACTTCCAAAACATGGTGAATACAGTTACATTGGCGTAGCACAAACCGTTTGCAATATAATCGCTTTAATTTAGGGCGACGGTACATCTACGCTTCGGAACTGTTGTTGTCGACGAAAGTGGGTTTTCCCTTCGCAGAATCACTTCCAAAACATGGCGAATACAGTTCCATTGGCGTAGCACAAACCGTTTGCAATATAATCGCTTTAACTTAGGGCGACGGTACATGTACGCTTCGAAACTGTTGTTGTCGACGAAAGTGGGCTTTCCCTTTGCAGTATCACTTGTAAAACTTGGTGAATACAGTTCCATTGGCGTAGCACAAACCGTTTGCAATATCACGCCTTTAAGTTAGGTATACGCTATATCTGCGCTTCGGAACTGTTGTTTTCGACGAAAGTGGGCTTTTCCTTTGCAGTATCACTTGTAAAACTTGGTGAATACAGTTACATTGGCGTAATACGAGTCGTTTACAAGATGATCGCTTTTATTCAGGGATACGCTGTACCTGGGCTTCGAAACTGTTGTTCTCGACGAAAGTGGGCTTTCCCTTCGAAAATCACTTCCAAAACTTGGTGAATACAGTTACATTGGCGTAGCACAAACCGTTTGCAATATAATCGCTTTAATTTAGGGCTACGGTACATCTGCGCTTCGAAACTGTTGTTGTCGACGAAAGTGGGCTTTCCCTTTGCAGAATCACTTCCTAAACATGGTGAATACAGTTCCATTGGCGTAGCACAAACCGTTTGCAATATCACGCCTTTAAGTTAGGTATACGCTATATCTGCGCTTCGGAACTGTTGTTTTCGACGAAAGTGGGCTTTTCCTTTGCAGTATCACTTGTAAAACTTGGTGAATACAGTTACATTGGCGTAATACGAGTCGTTTACAAGATGATCGCTTTTATTCAGGGATACGCTGTACCTGGGCTTCGAAACTGTTGTTCTCGACGAAAGTGGGCTTTCCCTTCGAAAATCACTTCCAAAACTTGGTGAATACAGTTACATTGGCGTAGCACAAACCGTTTGCAATATAATCGCTTTAATTTAGGGCGACGGTACATCTACGCTTCGGAACTGTTGTTGTCGACGAAAGTGGGCTTTCCCTTTGCAGAATCACTTCCTAAACATGGTGAATACAGTTACATTGGCGTAGCACAAACCGTTTGCAATATAATCGCTTTAATTTAGGGCGACGGTACATCTACGCTTCGGAACTGTTGTTGTCGACGAAAGTGGGTTTTCCCTTTGCAGAATCACTTCCAAAACATGGCGAATACAGTTCCATTGGCGTAGCACAAACCGTTTGCAATATAATCGCTTTAATTTAGGGCGACGGTACATCTACGCTTCGGAACTGTTGTTCTCGACGAAAGTGGGCTTTCCCTTCGAAAATCACTTCCAAAACTTGGTGAATACAGTTACATTGGCGTAGTACAATCCGTTTGCAATATAATCGCTTTAATTAAGGGCGACGGTACATCTACGCTTCGGAACTGTTGTTGTCGACGAAAGTGGGTTTTCCCTTTGCAGAATCACTTCCAAAACATGGCGAATATAGTTCCATTGGCGTAGCACAAACCGTTTGCAATATAATCGCTTTTGTTTAGGGATACGCTATGTCTGCGCTTCGGAACTGTTGTTTTCGACGAAAGTGGGCTTTCCCTTTGCAGAATCTCTTCCAAAACTTGGTGAATACAGTTACATTGGCGTAGTACAATCCGTTTGCAATATAATCGCTTTAATTTAGGGCTACGGTACATCTGCGCTTCGAAACTGTTGTTGTCGACGAAAGTGGGCTTTCCCTTTGCAGAATCACTTCCTAAACATGGTGAATACAGTTCCTTTGGCGTAGCACAAACCGTTTGCAATATCACGCCTTTAATTTAGGGATACGCTATATCTGCGCTTCGGAACTGTTGTTGTCGACGAAAGTGGGTTTTCCCTTTGCAGAATCACTTCCAAAACATGGCGAATACAGTTCCATTGGCGTAGCACAAACCGTTTGCAATATAATCGCTTTAACTTAGGGCGACGGTACATGTACGCTTCGAAACTGTTGTTGTCGACGAAAGTGGGCTTTCCCTTTGCAGTATCACTTGTAAAACTTGGTGAATACAGTTACATTGGCGTAATACCAGTCGTTTACAAGATGAACGCTTCTATTCAGGGATACGCTGTACCTGCGCTTCGAAACTGTTGTTCTCGACGAAAGTGGGCTTTCCGTTCGAAAATCACTTCCAAAACTTGGTGAATACAGTTACATTGGCGTAGTACAATCCGTTTGCAATATAATCGCTTTAATTTAGGGCTACGGTACATCTGCGCTTCGAAACTGTTGTTGTCGACGAAAGTGGGCTTTCCCTTTGCAGAATCACTTCCTAAACATGGTGAATACAGTTCCATTGGCGTAGCACAAACCGTTTGCAATATCACGCCTTTAATTTAGTGATACGCTATATCTGCGCTTCGGAACTGTTGTTGTCGACGAAAGTGGGTTTTCCCTTTGCAGAATCACTTCCAAAACATGGCGAATACAGTTCCATTGGCGTAGCACAAACCGTTTGCAATATAATCGCTTTAACTTAGGGCGACGGTACATGTACGCTTCGAAACTGTTGTTGTCGACGGAAGTGGGCTTTCCCTTTGCAGTATCACTTGTAAAACTTGGTGAATACAGTTACATTGGCGTAATACCAGTCGTTTACAAGATGATCGCTTTTATTCAGGGATACGCTGTACCTGCGCTTCGAAACTGTTGTTCTCGACGAAAGTGGGCTTTCCGTTCGAAAATCACTTCCAAAACTTGGTGAATACAGTTACATTGGCGTAGTACAATCCGTTTGCAATATAATCGCTTTAATTTAGGGCTACGGTACATCTGCGCTTCGAAACTGTTGTTGTCGACGAAAGTGGGCTTTCCCTTTGCAGAATCACTTCCTAAACATGGTGAATACAGTTCCATTGGCGTAGCACAAACCGTTTGCAATATCACGCCTTTAATTTAGGGATACGCTATATCTGCGCTTCGGAACTGTTGTTTTCGACGAAAGTGGGCTTTTCCTTTGCAGAATCACTTCCAAAACATGGTGAATACAGTTCCATTGGCGTAGCACAAACCGTTTCCAATATAATCGCTTTAACTTAGGGCGACGGTACATGTACGCTTCGAAACTGTTGTTGTCGACGAAAGTGGGCTTTCCCTTTGCAGTATCACTTGTAAAACTTGGTGAATACAGTTACATTGGCGTAATACCAGTCGTTTACAAGATGATCGCTTCTATTCAGGGATACGCTGTACCTGCGCTTCGAAACTGTTGTTGTCGGCGAAAGTGGGCTTTCCCTTTGCAGAATCACTTCCTAAATATGGTGAATACAGTTACATTGGCGTAGCACAAACCGTTTGCAATATAATCGCTTTAATTTAGGGCGACGGTACATCTACGCTTCGGAACTGTTGTTGTCGACGAAAGTGGGTTTTCCCTTTGCAGAATCACTTCCAAAACATGGCGAATATAGTTCCATTGGCGTAGCACAAACCGTTTGCAGTATAATCGCTTTTGTTTAGGGATACGCTATGTCTGCGCTTCGGAACTGTTGTTTTCGACGAAAGTGGGCTTTCCCTTTGCAGAAACACTTCCTAAATATGGTGAATACAGTTACATTGGCGTAGCACAAACCGTTTGCAATATAATCGCTTTAATTTAGGGCGACGGTACATCTACGCTTCGGAACTGTTGTTTTCGACGAAAGTGGGCTTTTCCTTTGCAGTATCACTTGTAAAACTTGGTGAATACAGTTACATTGGTGTAATACGAGTCGTTTACAAGATGATCGCTTTTATTCAGGGATACGCTGTACCTGCGCTTCGAAACTGTTGTTCTCGACGAAAGTGGGCTTTCCCTTCGAAAATCACTTCCAAAACTTGGTGAATACTGTTACATTGGCGCAGCACAAACCGTTTGCAATATAATCGCTTTAATTTAGGGCGACGGTACATCTACGCTTCGGAACTGTTGTTGTCGACGAAAGTGGGTTTTCCCTTTGCAGAATCACTTCCAAAACATGGCGAATACAGTTCCATTGGCGTAGCACAAACCGTTTGCAATATAATGGCTTTAACTTAGGGCGACGGTACATGTACGCTTCGAAACTGTTGTTGTCGACGAAAGTGGGCTTTCCCTTTGCAGAATCACTTCCAAAACATGGTGAATACAGTTCCATTGGCGTAGCACAAACCGTTTGCAATATAATCGCTTTAACTTAGGGCGACGGTACATGTACGCTTCGAAACTGTTGTTGTCGACGAAAGTGGGCTTTCCCTTTGCAGTATCACTTGTAAAACTTGGTGAATACAGTTACATTGGCGTAATACCAGTCGTTTACAAGATGATCACTTTTATTCAGGGATACGCTGTACCTGCGCTTCGAAACTGTTATTCTCGACGAAAGTGGGCTTTCCCTTCGAAAATCACTTCCAAAACTTGGTGAATACAGTTACATTGGCGTAGTACAATCCGTTTGCAATATAATCGCTTTAATTTAGGGCTACGGTACATCTGCGCTTCGAAACTGTTGTTGTCGACGAAAGTGGGCTTTCCCTTTGCAGAATCACTTCCTAAACATGGTGAATACAGTTACATTGGCGTAGCACAAACCGTTTGCAATATAACGCCTTTAATTTAGTCATACGCTATATCTGCGCTTCGAAACTGTTGTTTTCGACGAAAGTCGGCTTTCCCTTTGCAGAATACCGTGCAAAACTTGGTAGATACAGTTACATTGGCGTAGTACAATCCGTTTGCAATATAATCGCTTTAATTAAGGGCGACGGTACATCTATGCTTCGGAACTGTTGTTTTCGATGAAACTGTCTTTTCGCTTTGCAGAATCACTTCCAAAACATGGTGAATACAGTTCCATTGGAGTAGCACAAACCGTTTGCAATATAATCGCTTTTGTTTAGGGTCACGCTATGTCTGCGCTTCGGAACTGTTGTTTTCGACGAAAGTGGGCTTTCCCTTTGCAGAATCACTTCCTAAATATGGTGAATACAGTTACATTGGCGTAGCACAAACCGTTTGCAATATAATCGCTTTAATTTAGGGCGACGGTACATCTACGCTTCGGAACTGTTGTTGTCGACGAAAGTGGGTTTTCCCTTTGCAGAATCACTTCCAAAACATGGCGAATACAGTTCCATTGGCGTAGCACAAACCGTTTGCAATATAATCGCTTTAATTTAGGGCGACGGTACATCTACGCTTCGGAACTGTTGTTCTCGACGAAAGTGGGCTTTCCCTTCGAAAATCACTTCCAAAACTTGGTGAATACAGTTACATTGGCGTAATACGAGTCGTTTACAAGATGATCGCTTTTATTCAGGGATACGCTGTACCTGGGCTTCGAAACTGTTGTTCTCGACGAAAGTGGGCTTTCCCTTCGAAAATCACTTCCAAAACTTGGTGAATACAGTTACATTGGCGTAGCACAAACCGTTTGCAATATAATCGCTTTAATTTAGGGCGACGGTACATCTACGCTTCGGAACTGTTGTTGTCGACGAAAGTGGGCTTTCCCTTTGCAGAATCACTTCCTAAACATGGTGAATACAGTTACATTGGCGTAGCACAAACCGTTTGCAATATAATCGCTTTAATTTAGGGCGACGGTACATCTACGCTTCGGAACTGTTGTTGTCGACGAAAGTGGGTTTTCCCTTTGCAGAATCACTTCCAAAACATGGCGAATACAGTTCCATTGGCGTAGCACAAACCGTTTGCAATATAATCGCTTTAATTTAGGGCGACGGTACATCTACGCTTCGGAACTGTTGTTCTCGACGAAAGTGGGCTTTCCCTTCGAAAATCACTTCCAAAACTTGGTGAATACAGTTACATTGGCGTAGTACAATCCGTTTGCAATATAATCGCTTTAATTAAGGGCGACGGTACATCTACGCTTCGGAACTGTTGTTGTCGACGAAAGTGGGTTTTCCCTTTGCAGAATCACTTCCAAAACATGGCGAATATAGTTCCATTGGCGTAGCACAAACCGTTTGCAATATAATCGCTTTTGTTTAGGGATACGCTATGTCTGCGCTTCGGAACTGTTGTTTTCGACGAAAGTGGGCTTTCCCTTTGCAGAATCTCTTCCAAAACTTGGTGAATACAGTTACATTGGCGTAGTACAATCCGTTTGCAATATAATCGCTTTAATTTAGGGCTACGGTACATCTGCGCTTCGAAACTGTTGTTGTCGACGAAAGTGGGCTTTCCCTTTGCAGAATCACTTCCTAAACATGGTGAATACAGTTCCTTTGGCGTAGCACAAACCGTTTGCAATATCACGCCTTTAATTTAGGGATACGCTATATCTGCGCTTCGGAACTGTTGTTGTCGACGAAAGTGGGTTTTCCCTTTGCAGAATCACTTCCAAAACATGGCGAATACAGTTCCATTGGCGTAGCACAAACCGTTTGCAATATAATCGCTTTAACTTAGGGCGACGGTACATGTACGCTTCGAAACTGTTGTTGTCGACGAAAGTGGGCTTTCCCTTTGCAGTATCACTTGTAAAACTTGGTGAATACAGTTACATTGGCGTAATACCAGTCGTTTACAAGATGAACGCTTCTATTCAGGGATACGCTGTACCTGCGCTTCGAAACTGTTGTTCTCGACGAAAGTGGGCTTTCCGTTCGAAAATCACTTCCAAAACTTGGTGAATACAGTTACATTGGCGTAGTACAATCCGTTTGCAATATAATCGCTTTAATTTAGGGCTACGGTACATCTGCGCTTCGAAACTGTTGTTGTCGACGAAAGTGGGCTTTCCCTTTGCAGAATCACTTCCTAAACATGGTGAATACAGTTCCATTGGCGTAGCACAAACCGTTTGCAATATCACGCCTTTAATTTAGGGATACGCTATATCTGCGCTTCGGAACTGTTGTTGTCGACGAAAGTGGGTTTTCCCTTTGCAGAATCACTTCCAAAACATGGCGAATACAGTTCCATTGGCGTAGCACAAACCGTTTGCAATATAATCGCTTTAACTTAGGGCGACGGTACATGTACGCTTCGAAACTGTTGTTGTCGACGGAAGTGGGCTTTCCCTTTGCAGTATCACTTGTAAAACTTGGTGAATACAGTTACATTGGCGTAATACCAGTCGTTTACAAGATGATCGCTTTTATTCAGGGATACGCTGTACCTGCGCTTCGAAACTGTTGTTCTCGACGAAAGTGGGCTTTCCGTTCGAAAATCACTTCCAAAACTTGGTGAATACAGTTACATTGGCGTAGTACAATCCGTTTGCAATATAATCGCTTTAATTTAGGGCTACGGTACATCTGCGCTTCGAAACTGTTGTTGTCGACGAAAGTGGGCTTTCCCTTTGCAGAATCACTTCCTAAACATGGTGAATACAGTTCCATTGGCGTAGCACAAACCGTTTGCAATATCACGCCTTTAATTTAGGGATACGCTATATCTGCGCTTCGGAACTGTTGTTTTCGACGAAAGTGGGCTTTTCCTTTGCAGAATCACTTCCAAAACATGGTGAATACAGTTCCATTGGCGTAGCACAAACCGTTTCCAATATAATCGCTTTAACTTAGGGCGACGGTACATGTACGCTTCGAAACTGTTGTTGTCGACGAAAGTGGGCTTTCCCTTTGCAGTATCACTTGTAAAACTTGGTGAATACAGTTACATTGGCGTAATACCAGTCGTTTACAAGATGATCGCTTCTATTCAGGGATACGCTGTACCTGCGCTTCGAAACTGTTGTTCTCGGCGAAAGTGGGCTTTCCCTTTGCAGAATCACTTCCTAAATATGGTGAATACAGTTACATTGGCGTAGCACAAACCGTTTGCAATATAATCGCTTTAATTTAGGGCGACGGTACATCTACGCTTCGGAACTGTTGTTGTCGACGAAAGTGGGTTTTCCCTTTGCAGAATCACTTCCAAAACATGGCGAATATAGTTCCATTGGCGTAGCACAAACCGTTTGCAGTATAATCGCTTTTGTTTAGGGATACGCTATGTCTGCGCTTCGGAACTGTTGTTTTCGACGAAAGTGGGCTTTCCCTTTGCAGAAACACTTCCTAAATATGGTGAATACAGTTACATTGGCGTAGCACAAACCGTTTGCAATATAATCGCTTTAATTTAGGGCGACGGTACATCTACGCTTCGGAACTGTTGTTTTCGACGAAAGTGGGCTTTTCCTTTGCAGTATCACTTGTAAAACTTGGTGAATACAGTTACATTGGTGTAATACGAGTCGTTTACAAGATGATCGCTTTTATTCAGGGATACGCTGTACCTGCGCTTCGAAACTGTTGTTCTCGACGAAAGTGGGCTTTCCCTTCGAAAATCACTTCCAAAACTTGGTGAATACTGTTACATTGGCGCAGCACAAACCGTTTGCAATATAATCGCTTTAATTTAGGGCGACGGTACATCTACGCTTCGGAACTGTTGTTGTCGACGAAAGTGGGTTTTCCCTTTGCAGAATCACTTCCAAAACATGGCGAATACAGTTCCATTGGCGTAGCACAAACCGTTTGCAATATAATGGCTTTAACTTAGGGCGACGGTACATGTACGCTTCGAAACTGTTGTTGTCGACGAAAGTGGGCTTTCCCTTTGCAGAATCACTTCCAAAACATGGTGAATACAGTTCCATTGGCGTAGCACAAACCGTTTGCAATATAATCGCTTTAACTTAGGGCGACGGTACATGTACGCTTCGAAACTGTTGTTGTCGACGAAAGTGGGCTTTCCCTTTGCAGTATCACTTGTAAAACTTGGTGAATACAGTTACATTGGCGTAATACCAGTCGTTTACAAGATGATCACTTTTATTCAGGGATACGCTGTACCTGCGCTTCGAAACTGTTATTCTCGACGAAAGTGGGCTTTCCCTTCGAAAATCACTTCCAAAACTTGGTGAATACAGTTACATTGGCGTAGTACAATCCGTTTGCAATATAATCGCTTTAATTTAGGGCTACGGTACATCTGCGCTTCGAAACTGTTGTTGTCGACGAAAGTGGGCTTTCCCTTTGCAGAATCACTTCCTAAACATGGTGAATACAGTTCCATTGGCGTAGCACAAACCGTTTGCAATATAACGCCTTTAATTTAGTCATACGCTATATCTGCGCTTCGAAACTGTTGTTTTCGACGAAAGTCGGCTTTCCCTTTGCAGAATACCGTGCAAAACTTGGTAGATACAGTTACATTGGCGTAGTACAATCCGTTTGCAATATAATCGCTTTAATTAAGGGCGACGGTACATCTATGCTTCGGAACTGTTGTTTTCGATGAAACTGTCTTTTCGCTTTGCAGAATCACTTCCAAAACATGGTGAATACAGTTCCATTGGAGTAGCACAAACCGTTTGCAATATAATCGCTTTTGTTTAGGGTCACGCTATGTCTGCGCTTCGGAACTGTTGTTTTCGACGAAAGTGGGCTTTCCCTTTGCAGAATCACTTCCTAAATATGGTGAATACAGTTACATTGGCGTAGCACAAACCGTTTGCAATATAATCGCTTTAATTTAGGGCGACGGTACATCTACGCTTCGGAACTGTTGTTGTCGACGAAAGTGGGTTTTCCCTTTGCAGAATCACTTCCAAAACATGGCGAATACAGTTCCATTGGCGTAGCACAAACCGTTTGCAATATAATCGCTTTAATTTAGGGCGACGGTACATCTACGCTTCGGAACTGTTGTTCTCGACGAAAGTGGGCTTTCCCTTCGAAAATCACTTCCAAAACTTGGTGAATACAGTTACATTGGCGTAATACCAGTCGTTTACAAGATGATCGCTTTTATTCAGGGATACGCTGTACCTGCGCTTCGAAACTGTTGTTCTCGACGAAAGTGGGCTTTCCGTTCGAAAATCACTTCCAAAACTTGGTGAATACAGTTACATTGGCGTAGTACAATCCGTTTGCAATATAATCGCTTTAATTTAGGGCTACGGTACATCTGCGCTTCGAAACTGTTGTTGTCGACGAAAGTGGGCTTTCCCTTTGCAGAATCACTTCCTAAACATGGTGAATACAGTTCCATTGGCGTAGCACAAACCGTTTGCAATATCACGCCTTTAATTTAGGGATACGCTATATCTGCGCTTCGGAACTGTTGTTTTCGATGAAAGTGGGCTTTTCCTTTGCAGAATCACTTCCAAAACATGGTGAATACAGTTCCATTGGCGTAGCACAAACCGTTTCCAATATAATCGCTTTAACTTAGGGCGACGGTACATGTACGCTTCGAAACTGTTGTTGTCGACGAAAGTGGGCTTTCCCTTTGCAGTATCACTTGTAAAACTTGGTGAATACAGTTACATTGGCGTAATACCAGTCGTTTACAAGGTGATCGCTTCTATTCAGGGATACGCTGTACCTGCGCTTCGAAACTGTTGTTCTCGACGAAAGTGGGCTTTCCCTTTGCAGAATCACTTCCTAAATATGGTGAATACAGTTACATTGGCGTAGCACAAACCGTTTGCAATATAATCGCTTTAATTTAGGGCGACGGTACATCTACGCTTCGGAACTGTTGTTGTCGACGAAAGTGGGTTTTCCCTTTGCAGAATCACTTCCAAAACATGGCGAATATAGTTCCATTGGCGTAGCACAAACCGTTTGCAGTATAATCGCTTTTGTTTAGGGATACGCTATGTCTGCGCTTCGGAACTGTTGTTTTCGACGAAAGTGGGCTTTCCCTTTGCAGAAACACTTCCTAAATATGGTGAATACAGTTACATTGGCGTAGCACAAACCGTTTGCAATATAATCGCTTTAATTTAGGGCGACGGTACATCTACGCTTCGGAACTGTTGTTTTCGACGAAAGTGGGCTTTTCCTTTGCAGTATCACTTGTAAAACTTGGTGAATACAGTTACATTGGTGTAATACGAGTCGTTTACAAGATGATCGCTTTTATTCAGGGATACGCTGTACCTGGGCTTCGAAACTGTTGTTCTCGACGAAAGTGGGCTTTCCCTTCGAAAATCACTTCCAAAACTTGGTGAATACAGTTACATTGGCGTAGCACAAACCGTTTGCAATATAATCGCTTTAATTTAGGGCGACGGTACATCTACGCTTCGGAACTGTTGTTGTCGACGAAAGTGGGCTTTCCCTTTGCAGAATCACTTCCTAAACATGGTGAATACAGTTACATTGGCGTAGCACAAACCGTTTGCAATATAATCGCTTTAATTTAGGGCGACGGTACATCTACGCTTCGGAACTGTTGTTGTCGACGAAAGTGGGTTTTCCCTTTGCAGAATCACTTCCAAAACATGGCGAATACAGTTCCATTGGCGTAGCACAAACCGTTTGCAATATAATCGCTTTAATTTAGGGCGACGGTACATCTACGCTTCGGAACTGTTGTTCTCGACGAAAGTGGGCTTTCCCTTCGAAAATCACTTCCAAAACTTGGTGAATACAGTTACATTGGCGTAGTACAATCCGTTTGCAATATAATCGCTTTAATTAAGGGCGACGGTACATCTACGCTTCGGAACTGTTGTTGTCGACGAAAGTGGGTTTTCCCTTTGCAGAATCACTTCCAAAACATGGCGAATATAGTTCCATTGGCGTAGCACAAACCGTTTGCAATATAATCGCTTTTGTTTAGGGATACGCTATGTCTGCGCTTCGGAACTGTTGTTTTCGACGAAAGTGGGCTTTCCCTTTGCAGAATCACTTCCAAAACTTGGTGAATACAGTTACATTGGCGTAGTACAATCCGTTTGCAATATAATCGCTTTAATTTAGGGCTACGGTACATCTGCGCTTCGAAACTGTTGTTGTCGACGAAAGTGGGCTTTCCCTTTGCAGAATCACTTCCTAAACATGGTGAATACAGTTCCTTTGGCGTAGCACAAACCGTTTGCAATATCACGCCTTTAATTTAGGGATACGCTATATCTGCGCTTCGGAACTGTTGTTTTCGACGAAAGTGGGCTTTTCCTTTGCAGAATCACTTCCAAAACATGGTGAATACAGTTCCATTGGCGTAGCACAAACCGTTTCCAATATAATCGCTTTAACTTAGGGCGACGGTACATGTACGCTTCGAAACTGTTGTTGTCGACGAAAGTGGGCTTTCCCTTTGCAGTATCACTTGTAAAACTTGGTGAATACAGTTACATTGGCGTAATACCAGTCGTTTACAAGATGACCGCTTCTATTCAGGGATACGCTGTACCTGCGCTTCGAAACTGTTGTTCTCGACGAAAGTGGGCTTTCCCTTTGCAGAATCACTTCCCAAATATGGTGAATATAGTTCCATTGGCGTAGCACAAACCGTTTGCAATATAATCGCTTTAATTTAGGGCGACGGTACATCTACGCTTCGGAACTGTTGTTGTCGACGAAAGTGGGTTTTCCCTTTGCAGAATCACTTCCAAAACATGGCGAATATAGTTCCATTGGCGTAGCACAAACCGTTTGCAGTATAATCGCTTTTGTTTAGGGATACGCTATGTCTGCGCTTCGGAACTGTTGTTTTCGACGAAAGTGGGCTTTCCCTTCGAAAATCACTTCCAAAACTTGGTGAATACAGTTACATTGGCGTAGCACAAACCGTTTGCAATATAATCGCTTTAATTTAGGGCGACGGTACATCTACGCTTCGGAACTGTTGTTGTCGACGAAAGTGGGCTTTCCCTTTGCAGAATCACTTCCTAAACATGGTGAATACAGTTACATTGGCGTAGCACAAACCGTTTGCAATATAATCGCTTTAATTTAGGGCGACGGTACATCTACGCTTCGGAACTGTTGTTGTCGACGAAAGTGGGTTTTCCCTTTGCAGAATCACTTCCAAAACATGGCGAATACAGTTCCATTGGCGTAGCACAAACCGTTTGCAATATAATCGCTTTAATTTAGGGCGACGGTACATCTACGCTTCGGAACTGTTGTTCTCGACGAAAGTGGGCTTTCCCTTCGAAAATCACTTCCAAAACATGGTGAATACAGTTCCATTGGCGTAGCACAAACCGTTTCCAATATAATCGCTTTAACTTAGGGCGACGGTACATGTACGCTTCGAAACTGTTGTTGTCGACGAAAGTGGGCTTTCCCTTTGCAGTATCACTTGTAAAACTTGGTGAATACAGTTACATTGGCGTAATACCAGTCGTTTACAAGATGATCGCTTCTATTCAGGGATACGCTGTACCTGCGCTTCGAAACTGTTGTTCTCGACGAAAGTGGGCTTTCCCTTCGAAAATCACTTCCAAAACTTGGTGAATACAGTTACATTGGCGTAGTACAATCCGTTTGCAATATAATCGCTTTAATTTAGGGCTACGGTACATCTGCGCTTCGAAACTGTTGTTGTCGACGAAAGTGGGCTTTCCCTTTGCAGAATCACTTCCTAAACATGGTGAATACAATTCCATTGGCGTAGCACAAACCGTTTGCAATATCACGTCTTTAATTTAGGGATACGCTATATCTGCGCTTCGGAACTGTTGTTTTCGACGAAAGTGGGCTTTTCCTTTGCAGAATCACTTCCAAAACATGGTGAATACAGTTCCATTGGCGTAGCACAAACCGTTTGCAATATAATCGCTTTAATTTAGGGCGACGGTACATCTACGCTTCGAAACTGTTGTTGTCGACGAAAGTGGGCTTTCCCTTTGCAGTATCACTTGTAAAACTTGGTGAATACAGTTACATTGGCGTAATACCAGTCGTTTACAAGATGATCGCTTCTATTCAGGGATACGCTGTACCTGCGCTTCGAAACTGTTGTTCTCGACGAAAGTGGGCTTTCCCTTCGAAAATCACTTCCAAAACTTGGTGAATACAGTTACATTGGCGTAGCACAAACCGTTTGCAATATAATCGCTTTAATTTAGGGCGACGGTACATCTACGCTTCGGAACTGTTGTTGTCGACGAAAGTGGGTTTTCCCTTTGCAGAATCACTTCCAAAACATGGCGAATACAGTTCCATTGGCGTAGCACAAACCGTTTGCAATATAATCGCTTTAACTTAGGGCGACGGTACATGTACGCTTCGAAACTGTTGTTGTCGACGAAAGTGGGCTTTCCCTTTGCAGTATCACTTGTAAAACTTGGTGAATACAGTTACATTGGCGTAATACCAGTCGTTTACAAGATGATCACTTTTATTCAGGGATACGCTGTACCTGCGCTTCGAAACTGTTGTTCTCGACGAAAGTGGGCTTTCCCTTCGAAAATCACTTCCAAAACTTGGTGAATACAGTTACATTGGCGTAGTACAATCCGTTTGCAATATAATCGCTTTAATTTAGGGCTACGGTACATCTGCGCTTCGAAACTGTTGTTGTCGACGAAAGTGGGCTTTCCCTTTGCAGAATCACTTCCTAAACATGGTGAATACAGTTCCATTGGCGTAGCACAAACCGTTTGCAATATCACGCCTTTAAGTTAGGGATACGCTATATCTGCGCTTCGGAACTGTTGTTTTCGACGAAAGTGGGCTTTTCCTTTGCAGTATCACTTGTAAAACTTGGTGAATACAGTTACATTGGCGTAATACGAGTCGTTTACAAGATGATCGCTTTTATTCAGGGATACGCTGTACCTGGGCTTCGAAACTGTTGTTCTCGACGAAAGTGGGCTTTCCCTTCGAAAATCACTTCCAAAACTTGGTGAATACAGTTACATTGGCGTAGCACAAACCGTTTGCAATATAATCGCTTTAATTTAGGGCGACGGTACATCTACGCTTCGGAACTGTTGTTGTCGACGAAAGTGGGCTTTCCCTTCGAAAATCACTTCCAAAACTTGGTGAATACAGTTACATTGGCGTAGTACAAACCGTTTGCAATATAATCGCTTTAATTAAGGGCGACGGTACATCTACGCTTCGGAACTGTTGTTGTCGACGAAAGTGGGTTTTCCCTTTGCAGAATCACTTCCAAAACATGGCGAATATAGTTCCATTGGCGTAGCACAAACCGTTTGCAATATAATCGCTTTTGTTTAGGGATACGCTATGTCTGCGCTTCGGAACTGTTGTTTTCGACGAAAGTGGGCTTTCCCTTTGCAGAATCTCTTCCAAAACTTGGTGAATACAGTTACATTGGCGTAGTACAATCCGTTTGCAATATAATCGCTTTAATTTAGGGCTACGGTACATCTGCGCTTCGAAACTGTTGTTGTCGACGAAAGTGGGCTTTCCCTTTGCAGAATCACTTCCTAAACATGGTGAATACAGTTCCTTTGGCGTAGCACAAACCGTTTGCAATATCACGCCTTTAATTTAGGGATACGCTATATCTGCGCTTCGGAACTGTTGTTTTCGACGAAAGTGGGCTTTCCCTTTGCAGAATCACTTCCAAAACATGGTGAATACAGTTCCATTGGCGTAGCACAAACCGTTTCCAATATAATCGCTTTAACTTAGGGCGACGGTACATGTACGCTTCGAAACTGTTGTTGTCGACGAAAGTGGGCTTTCCCTTTGCAGTATCACTTGTAAAACTTGGTGAATACAGTTACATTGGCGTAATACCAGTCGTTTACAAGATGACCGCTTCTATTCAGGGATACGCTGTACCTGCGCTTCGAAACTGTTGTTCTCGACGAAAGTGGGCTTTCCCTTTGCAGAATCACTTCCTAAATATGGTGAATACAGTTACATTGGCGTAGCACAAACCGTTTGCAATATAATCGCTTTAATTTAGGGCGACGGTACATCTACGCTTCGGAACTGTTGTTGTCGACGAAAGTGGGTTTTCCCTTTGCAGAATCACTTCCAAAACATGGCGAATATAGTTCCATTGGCGTAGCACAAACCGTTTGCAGTATAATCGCTTTTGTTTAGGGATACGCTATGTCTGCGCTTCGGAACTGTTGTTTTCGACGAAAGTGGGCTTTCCGTTGGAAAATCACTTCCAAAACTTGGTGAATACAGTTACATTGGCGTAGCACAAACCGTTTGCAATATAATCGCTTTAATTTAGGGCGACGGTACATCTACGCTTCGGAACTGTTGTTGTCGACGAAAGTGGGCTTTCCCTTTGCAGAATCACTTCCTAAACATGGTGAATACAGTTACATTGGCGTAGCACAAACCGTTTGCAATATAATCGCTTTAATTTAGGGCGACGGTACATCTACGCTTCGGAACTGTTGTTGTCGACGAAAGTGGGTTTTCCCTTTGCAGAATCACTTCCAAAACATGGCGAATACAGTTCCATTGGCGTAGCACAAACCGTTTGCAATATAATCGCTTTAATTTAGGGCGACGGTACATCTACGCTTCGGAACTGTTGTTCTCGACGAAAGTGGGCTTTCCCTTCGAAAATCACTTCCAAAACATGGTGAATACAGTTCCATTGGCGTAGCACAAACCGTTTCCAATATAATCGCTTTAACTTAGGGCGACGGTACATGTACGCTTCGAAACTGTTGTTGTCGACGAAAGTGGGCTTTCCCTTTGCAGTATCACTTGTAAAACTTGGTGAATACAGTTACATTGGCGTAATACCAGTCGTTTACAAGATGATCGCTTCTATTCAGGGATACGCTGTACCTGCGCTTCGAAACTGTTGTTCTCGACGAAAGTGGGCTTTCCCTTCGAAAATCACTTCCAAAACTTGGTGAATACAGTTACATTGGCGTAGTACAATCCGTTTGCAATATAATCGCTTTAATTTAGGGCTACGGTACATCTGCGCTTCGAAACTGTTGTTGTCGACGAAAGTGGGCTTTCCCTTTGCAGAATCACTTCCTAAACATGGTGAATACAGTTCCTTTGGCGTAGCACAAACCGTTTGCAATATCACGCCTTTAATTTAGGGATACGCTATATCTGCGCTTCGGAACTGTTGTTTTCGACGAAAGTGGGCTTTTCCTTTGCAGAATCACTTCCAAAACATGGTGAATACAGTTCCATTGGCGTAGCACAAACCGTTTCCAATATAATCGCTTTAACTTAGGGCGACGGTACATGTACGCTTCGAAACTGTTGTTGTCGACGAAAGTGGGCTTTCCCTTTGCAGTATCACTTGTAAAACTTGGTGAATACAGTTACATTGGCGTAATACCAGTCGTTTACAAGATGACCGCTTCTATTCAGGGATACGCTGTACCTGCGCTTCGAAACTGTTGTTCTCGACGAAAGTGGGCTTTCCCTTTGCAGAATCACTTCCTAAATATGGTGAATATAGTTACATTGGCGTAGCACAAACCGTTTGCAATATAATCGCTTTAATTTAGGGCGACGGTACATCTACGCTTCGGAACTGTTGTTGTCGACGAAAGTGGGTTTTCCCTTTGCAGAATCACTTCCAAAACATGGCGAATATAGTTCCATTGGCGTAGCACAAACCGTTTGCAGTATAATCGCTTTTGTTTAGGGATACGCTATGTCTGCGCTTCGGAACTGTTGTTTTCGACGAAAGTGGGCTTTCCCTTCGAAAATCACTTCCAAAACTTGGTGAATACAGTTACATTGGCGTAGCACAAACCGTTTGCAATATAATCGCTTTAATTTAGGGCGACGGTACATCTACGCTTCGGAACTGTTGTTGTCGACGAAAGTGGGCTTTCCCTTTGCAGAATCACTTCCTAAACATGGTGAATACAGTTACATTGGCGTAGCACAAACCGTTTGCAATATAATCGCTTTAATTTAGGGCGACGGTACATCTACGCTTCGGAACTGTTGTTGTCGACGAAAGTGGGTTTTCCCTTTGCAGAATCACTTCCAAAACATGGCGAATACAGTTCCATTGGCGTAGCACAAACCGTTTGCAATATAACCGCTTTAATTTAGGGCGACGGTACATCTACGCTTCGGAACTGTTGTTCTCGACGAAAGTGGGCTTTCCCTTCGAAAATCACTTCCAAAACATGGTGAATACAGTTCCATTGGCGTAGCACAAACCGTTTCCAATATAATCGCTTTAACTTAGGGCGACGGTACATGTACGCTTCGAAACTGTTGTTGTCGACGAAAGTGGGCTTTCCCTTTGCAGTATCACTTGTAAAACTTGGTGAATACAGTTACATTGGCGTAATACCAGTCGTTTACAAGATGATCGCTTCTATTCAGGGATACGCTGTACCTGCGCTTCGAAACTGTTGTTCTCGACGAAAGTGGGCTTTCCCTTCGAAAATCACTTCCAAAACTTGGTGAATACAGTTACATTGGCGTAGTACAATCCGTTTGCAATATAATCGCTTTAATTTAGGGCTACGGTACATCTGCGCTTCGAAACTGTTGTTGTCGACGAAAGTGGGCTTTCCCTTTGCAGAATCACTTCCTAAACATGGTGAATACAATTCCATTGGCGTAGCACAAACCGTTTGCAATATCACGTCTTTAATTTAGGGATACGCTATATCTGCGCTTCGGAACTGTTGTTTTCGACGAAAGTGGGCTTTTCCTTTGCAGAATCACTTCCAAAACATGGTGAATACAGTTCCATTGGCGTAGCACAAACCGTTTGCAATATAATCGCTTTAATTTAGGGCGACGGTACATGTACGCTTCGAAACTGTTGTTGTCGACGAAAGTGGGCTTTCCCTTTGCAGTATCACTTGTAAAACTTGGTGAATACAGTTACATTGGCGTAATACCAGTCGTTTACAGGATGATCGCTTCTATTCAGGGATACGCTGTACCTGCGCTTCGAAACTGTTGTTCTCGACGAAAGTGGGCTTTCCCTTCGAAAATCACTTCCAAAACTTGGTGAATACAGTTACATTGGCGTAGCACAAACCGTTTGCAATATAATCGCTTTAATTTAGGGCGACGGTACATCTACGCTTCAGAACTGTTGTTGTCGACGAAAGTGGGTTTTCCCTTTGCAGAATCACTTCCAAAACATGGCGAATACAGTTCCATTGGCGTAGCACAAACCGTTTGCAATATAATCGCTTTAACTTAGGGCGACGGTACATGTACGCTTCGAAACTGTTGTTGTCGACGAAAGTGGGCTTTCCCTTTGCAGTATCACTTGTAAAACTTGGTGAATACAGTTACATTGGCGTAATACCAGTCGTTTACAAGATGATCACTTTTATTCAGGGATACGCTGTACCTGCGCTTCGAAACTGTTGTTCTCGACGAAAGTGGGCTTTCCCTTCGAAAATCACTTCCAAAACTTGGTGAATACAGTTACATTGGCGTAGTACAATCCGTTTGCAATATAATCGCTTTAATTTAGGGCTACGGTACATCTGCGCTTCGAAACTGTTGTTGTCGACGAAAGTGGGCTTTCCCTTTGCAGAATCACTTCCTAAACATGGTGAATACAGTTCCATTGGCGTAGCACAAACCGTTTGCAATATCACGCCTTTAAGTTAGGTATACGCTATATCTGCGCTTCGGAACTGTTGTTTTCGACGAAAGTGGGCTTTTCCTTTGCAGTATCACTTGTAAAACTTGGTGAATACAGTTACATTGGCGTAATACGAGTCGTTTACAAGATGATCGCTTTTATTCAGGGATACGCTGTACCTGGGCTTCGAAACTGTTGTTCTCGACGAAAGTGGGCTTTCCCTTCGAAAATCACTTCCAAAACTTGGTGAATACAGTTACATTGGCGTAGCACAAACCGTTTGCAATATAATCGCTTTAATTTAGGGCGACGGTACATCTACGCTTCGGAACTGTTGTTGTCGACGAAAGTGGGCTTTCCCTTCGAAAATCACTTCCAAAACTTGGTGAATACAGTTACATTGGCGTAGTACAATCCGTTTGCAATATAATCGCTTTAATTAAGGGCGACGGTACATCTACGCTTCGGAACTGTTGTTGTCGACGAAAGTGGGTTTTCCCTTTGCAGAATCACTTCCAAAACATGGCGAATATAGTTCCATTGGCGTAGCACAAACCGTTTGCAATATAATCGCTTTTGTTTAGGGATACGCTATGTCTGCGCTTCGGAACTGTTGTTTTCGACGAAAGTGGGCTTTCCCTTTGCAGAATCTCTTCCAAAACTTGGTGAATACAGTTACATTGGCGTAGTACAATCCGTTTGCAATATAATCGCTTTAATTTAGGGCTACGGTACATCTGCGCTTCGAAACTGTTGTTGTCGACGAAAGTGGGCTTTCCCTTTGCAGAATCACTTCCTAAACATGGTGAATACAGTTCCTTTGGCGTAGCACAAACCGTTTGCAATATCACGCCTTTAATTTAGGGATACGCTATATCTGCGCTTCGGAACTGTTGTTTTCGACGAAAGTGGGCTTTTCCTTTGCAGAATCACTTCCAAAACATGGTGAATACAGTTCCATTGGCGTAGCACAAACCGTTTCCAATATAATCGCTTTAACTTAGGGCGACGGTACATGTACGCTTCGAAACTGTTGTTGTCGACGAAAGTGGGCTTTCCCTTTGCAGTATCACTTGTAAAACTTGGTGAATACAGTTACATTGGCGTAATACCAGTCGTTTACAAGATGACCGCTTCTATTCAGGGAGACGCTGTACCTGCGCTTCGAAACTGTTGTTCTCGACGAAAGTGGGCTTTCCCTTTGCAGAATCACTTCCTAAATATGGTGAATATAGTTACATTGGCGTAGCACAAACCGTTTGCAATATAATCGCTTTAATTTAGGGCGACGGTACATCTACGCTTCGGAACTGTTGTTGTCGACGAAAGTGGGTTTTCCCTTTGCAGAATCACTTCCAAAACATGGCGAATATAGTTCCATTGGCGTAGCACAAACCGTTTGCAGTATAATCGCTTTTGTTTAGGGATACGCTATGTCTGCGCTTCGGAACTGTTGTTTTCGACGAAAGTGGGCTTTCCCTTCGAAAATCACTTCCAAAACTTGGTGAATACAGTTACATTGGCGTAGCACAAACCGTTTGCAATATAATCGCTTTAATTTAGGGCGACGGTACATCTACGCTTCGGAACTGTTGTTGTCGACGAAAGTGGGCTTTCCCTTTGCAGAATCACTTCCTAAACATGGTGAATACAGTTACATTGGCGTAGCACAAACCGTTTGCAATATAATCGCTTTAATTTAGGGCGACGGTACATCTACGCTTCGGAACTGTTGTTGTCGATGAAAGTGGGTTTTCCCTTTGCAGAATCACTTCCAAAACATGGCGAATACAGTTCCATTGGCGTAGCACAAACCGTTTGCAATATAATCGCTTTAATTTAGGGCGACGGTACATCTACGCTTCGGAACTGTTGTTCTCGACGAAAGTGGGCTTTCCCTTCGAAAATCACTTCCAAAACATGGTGAATACAGTTCCATTGGCGTAGCACAAACCGTTTCCAATATAATCGCTTTAACTTAGGGCGACGGTACATGTACGCTTCGAAACTGTTGTTGTCGACGAAAGTGGGCTTTCCCTTTGCAGTATCACTTGTAAAACTTGGTGAATACAGTTACATTGGCGTAATACCAGTCGTTTACAAGATGATCGCTTCTATTCAGGGATACGCTGTACCTGCGCTTCGAAACTGTTGTTCTCGACGAAAGTGGGCTTTCCCTTCGAAAATCACTTCCAAAACTTGGTGAATACAGTTACATTGGCGTAGTACAATCCGTTTGCAATATAATCGCTTTAATTTAGGGCTACGGTACATCTGCGCTTCGAAACTGTTGTTGTCGACGAAAGTGGGCTTTCCCTTTGCAGAATCACTTCCTAAACATGGTGAATACAATTCCATTGGCGTAGCACAAACCGTTTGCAATATCACGCCTTTAATTTAGGGATACGCTATATCTGCGCTTCGGAACTGTTGTTTTCGACGAAAGTGGGCTTTTCCTTTGCAGAATCACTTCCAAAACATGGTGAATACAGTTCCATTGGCGTAGCACAAACCGTTTGCAATATAATCGCTTTAATTTAGGGCGACGGTACATGTACGCTTCGAAACTGTTGTTGTCGACGAAAGTGGGCTTTCCCTTTGCAGTATCACTTGTAAAACTTGGTGAATACAGTTACATTGGCGTAATACCAGTCGTTTACAGGATGATCGCTTCTATTCAGGGATACGCTGTACCTGCGCTTCGAAACTGTTGTTCTCGACGAAAGTGGGCTTTCCCTTCGAAAATCACTTCCAAAACTTGGTGAATACAGTTACATTGGCGTAGCACAAACCGTTTGCAATATAATCGCTTTAATTTAGGGCGACGGTACATCTACGCTTCGGAACTGTTGTTGTCGACGAAAGTGGGTTTTCCCTTTGCAGAATCACTTCCAAAACATGGCGAATACAGTTCCATTGGCGTAGCACAAACCGTTTGCAATATAATCGCTTTAACTTAGGGCGACGATACATGTACGCTTCGAAACTGTTGTTGTCGACGAAAGTGGGCTTTCCCTTTGCAGTATCACTTGTAAAACTTGGTGAATACAGTTACATTGGCGTAATACCAGTCGTTTACAAGATGATCACTTTTATTCAGGGATACGCTGTACCTGCGCTTCGAAACTGTTGTTCTCGACGAAAGTGGGCTTTCCCTTCGAAAATCACTTCCAAAACTTGGTGAATACAGTTACATTGGCGTAGTACAATCCGTTTGCAATATAATCGCTTTAATTTAGGGCTACGGTACATCTGCGCTTCGAAACTGTTGTTGTCGACGAAAGTGGGCTTTCCCTTTGCAGAATCACTTCCTAAACATGGTGAATACAGTTCCATTGGCGTAGCACAAACCGTTTGCAATATCACGCCTTTAAGTTAGGTATACGCTATATCTGCGCTTCGGAACTGTTGTTTTCGACGAAAGTGGGCTTTTCCTTTGCAGTATCACTTGTAAAACTTGGTGAATACAGTTACATTGGCGTAATACGAGTCGTTTACAAGATGATCGCTTTTATTCAGGGATACGCTGTACCTGGGCTTCGAAACTGTTGTTCTCGACGAAAGTGGGCTTTCCCTTCGAAAATCACTTCCAAAACTTGGTGAATACAGTTACATTGGCGTAGCACAAACCGTTTGCAATATAATCGCTTTAATTTAGGGCGACGGTACATCTACGCTTCGGAACTGTTGTTGTCGACGAAAGTGGGCTTTCCCTTTGCAGAATCACTTCCTAAACATGGTGAATACAGTTACATTGGCGTAGCACAAACCGTTTGCAATATAATCGCTTTAATTTAGGGCGACGGTACATCTACGCTTCGGAACTGTTGTTGTCGACGAAAGTGGGTTTTCCCTTTGCAGAATCACTTCCAAAACATGGCGAATACAGTTCCATTGGCGTAGCACAAACCGTTTGCAATATAATCGCTTTAATTTAGGGCGACGGTACATCTACGCTTCGGAACTGTTGTTCTCGACGAAAGTGGGCTTTCCCTTCGAAAATCACTTCCAAAACTTGGTGAATACAGTTACATTGGCGTAGTACAATCCGTTTGCAATATAATCGCTTTAATTAAGGGCGACGGTACATCTACGCTTCGGAACTGTTGTTGTCGACGAAAGTGGGTTTTCCCTTTGCAGAATCACTTCCAAAACATGGCGAATATAGTTCCATTGGCGTAGCACAAACCGTTTGCAATATAATCGCTTTTGTTTAGGGATACGCTATGTCTGCGCTTCGGAACTGTTGTTTTCGACGAAAGTGGGCTTTCCCTTTGCAGAATCTCTTCCAAAACTTGGTGAATACAGTTACATTGGCGTAGTACAATCCGTTTGCAATATAATCGCTTTAATTTAGGGCTACGGTACATCTGCGCTTCGAAACTGTTGTTGTCGACGAAAGTGGGCTTTCCCTTTGCAGAATCACTTCCTAAACATGGTGAATACAGTTCCTTTGGCGTAGCACAAACCGTTTGCAATATCACGCCTTTAATTTAGGGATACGCTATATCTGCGCTTCGGAACTGTTGTTTTCGACGAAAGTGGGCTTTTCCTTTGCAGAATCACTTCCAAAACATGGTGAATACAGTTCCATTGGCGTAGCACAAACCGTTTCCAATATAATCGCTTTAACTTAGGGCGACGGTACATGTACGCTTCGAAACTGTTGTTGTCGACGAAAGTGGGCTTTCCCTTTGCAGTATCACTTGTAAAACTTGGTGAATACAGTTACATTGGCGTAATACCAGTCGTTTACAAGATGACCGCTTCTATTCAGGGATACGCTGTACCTGCGCTTCGAAACTGTTGTTCTCGACGAAAGTGGGCTTTCCCTTTGCAGAATCACTTCCTAAATATGGTGAATATAGTTACATTGGCGTAGCACAAACCGTTTGCAATATAATCGCTTTAATTTAGGGCGACGGTACATCTACGCTTCGGAACTGTTGTTGTCGACGAAAGTGGGTTTTCCCTTTGCAGAATCACTTCCAAAACATGGCGAATATAGTTCCATTGGCGTAGCACAAACCGTTTGCAGTATAATCGCTTTTGTTTAGGGATACGCTATGTCTGCGCTTCGGAACTGTTGTTTTCGACGAAAGTGGGCTTTCCCTTTGAAAATCACTTCCAAAACTTGGTGAATACAGTTACATTGGCGTAGCACAAACCGTTTGCAATATAATCGCTTTAATTTAGGGCGACGGTACATCTACGCTTCGGAACTGTTGTTGTCGACGAAAGTGGGTTTTCCCTTTGCAGAATCACTTCCAAAACATGGCGAATGCAGTTCCATTGGCGTAGCACAAACCGTTTGCAATATAATCGCTTTAACTTAGGGCGACGGTACATGTACGCTTCGAAACTGTTGTTGTCGACGAAAGTGGGCTTTCCCTTTGCAGTATCACTTGTAAAACTTGGTGAATACAGTTACATTGGCGTAATACCAGTCGTTTACAAGATGATCGCTTCTATTCAGGGATACGCTGTACCTGCGCTTCGAAACTGTTGTTCTCGACGAAAGTGGGCTTTCCCTTCGAAAATCACTTCCAAAACTTGGTGAATACAGTTACATTGGCGTAGTACAATCCGTTTGCAATATAATCGCTTTAATTTAGGGCTACGGTACATCTGCGCTTCGAAACTGTTGTTGTCGACGAAAGTGGGCTTTCCCTTTGCAGAATCACTTCCTAAACATGGTGAATACAATTCCATTGGCGTAGCACAAACCGTTTGCAATATCACGCCTTTAATTTAGGGATACGCTATATCTGCGCTTCGGAACTGTTGTTTTCGACGAAAGTGGGCTTTTCCTTTGCAGAATCACTTCCAAAACATGGTGAATACAGTTCCATTGGCGTAGCACAAACCGTTTGCAATATAATCGCTTTAATTTAGGGCGACGGTACATGTACGCTTCGAAACTGTTGTTGTCGACGAAAGTGGGCTTTCCCTTTGCAGTATCACTTGTAAAACTTGGTGAATACAGTTACATTGGCGTAATACCAGTCGTTTACAGGATGATCGCTTCTATTCAGGGATACGCTGTACCTGCGCTTCGAAACTGTTGTTCTCGACGAAAGTGGGCTTTCCCTTCGAAAATCACTTCCAAAACTTGGTGAATACAGTTACATTGGCGTAGTACAATCCGTTTGCAATATAATCGCTTTAATTTAGGGCTACGGTACATCTGCGCTTCGAAACTGTTGTTGTCGACGAAAGTGGGCTTTCCCTTTGCAGAATCACTTCCTAAACATGGTGAATACAGTTCCATTGGCGTAGCACAAACCGTTTGCAATATCACGCCTTTAATTTAGGTATACGCTATATCTGCGCTTCGGAACTGTTGTTTTCGACGAAAGTGGGCTTTTCCTTTGCAGTATCACTTGTAAAACTTGGTGAATACAGTTACATTGGCGTAATACGAGTCGTTTACAAGATGATCGCTTTTATTCAGGGATACGCTGTACCTGGGCTTCGAAACTGTTGTTCTCGACGAAAGTGGGCTTTCCCTTCGAAAATCACTTCCAAAACTTGGTGAATACAGTTACATTGGCGTAGCACAAACCGTTTGCAATATAATCGCTTTAATTTAGGGCGACGGTACATCTACGCTTCGGAACTGTTGTTGTCGACGAAAGTGGGCTTTCCCTTTGCAGAATCACTTCCTAAACATGGTGAATACAGTTACATTGGCGTAGCACAAACCGTTTGCAATATAATCGCTTTAATTTAGGGCGACGGTACATCTACGCTTCGGAACTGTTGTTGTCGACGAAAGTGGGTTTTCCCTTTGCAGAATCACTTCCAAAACATGGCGAATACAGTTCCATTGGCGTAGCACAAACCGTTTGCAATATAATCGCTTTAATTTAGGGCGACGGTACATCTACGCTTCGGAACTGTTGTTCTCGACGAAAGTGGGCTTTCCCTTCGAAAATCACTTCCAAAACTTGGTGAATACAGTTACATTGGCGTAGTACAATCCGTTTGCAATATAATCGCTTTAATTAAGGGCGACGGTACATCTACGCTTCGGAACTGTTGTTGTCGACGAAAGTGGGTTTTCCCTTTGCAGAATCACTTCCAAAACATGGCGAATATAGTTCCATTGGCGTAGCACAAACCGTTTGCAATATAATCGCTTTTGTTTAGGGATACGCTATGTCTGCGCTTCGGAACTGTTGTTTTCGACGAAAGTGGGCTTTCCCTTTGCAGAATCACTTCCAAAACATGGCGAATACAGTTCCATTGGCGTAGTACAATCCGTTTGCAATATAATCGCTTTAACTTAGGGCGACGGTACATGTACGCTTCGAAACTGTTGTTGTCGACGAAAGTGGGCTTTCCCTTTGCAGTATCACTTGTAAAACTTGGTGAATACAGTTACATTGGCGTAATACCAGTCGTTTACAAGATGACCGCTTCTATTCAGGGATACGCTGTACCTGCGCTTCGAAACTGTTGTTCTCGACGAAAGTGGGCTTTCCCTTTGCAGAATCACTTCCTAAATATGGTGAATATAGTTACATTGGCGTAGCACAAACCGTTTGCAATATAATCGCTTTAATTTAGGGCGACGGTACATCTACGCTTCGGAACTGTTGTTGTCGACGAAAGTGGGCTTTTCCTTTGCAGAATCACTTCCAAAACATGGTGAATACAGTTCCATTGGCGTAGCACAAACCGTTTGCAATATAATCGCTTTAATTTAGGGCGACGGTACATCTACGCTTCGGAACTGTTGTTGTCGACGAAAGTGGGCTTTCCCTTTGCAGAATCACTTCCTAAACATGGTGAATACAGTTACATTGGCGTAGCACAAACCGTTTGCAATATAATCGCTTTAACTTAGGGCGACGGTACATGTACGCTTCGAAACTGTTGTTGTCGACGAAAGTGGGCTTTCCCTTTGCAGTATCACTTGTAAAACTTGGTGAATACAGTCACATTGGCGTAATACCAGTCGTTTACAAGATGATCGCTTCTATTCAGGGATACGCTGTACCTGCGCTTCGAAACTGTTGTTCTCGACGAAAGTGGGCTTTCCCTTCGAAAATCACTTCCAAAACTTGGTGAATACAGTTACATTGGCGTAGCACAAACCGTTTGCAATATAATCGCTTTAATTTAGGGCGACGCTATATCTGCGCTTCGGAACTGTTGTTTTCGACGAAAGTGGGCTTTTCCTTTGCAGTATCACTTGTAAAACTTGGTGAATACAGTTACATTGGCGTAATACGAGTCGTTTACAAGATGATCGCTTTTATTCAGGGATACGCTGTACCTGGGCTTCGAAACTGTTGTTCTCGACGAAAGTGGGCTTTCCCTTCGAAAATCACTTCCAAAACTTGGTGAATACAGTTACATTGGCGTAGCACAAACCGTTTGCAATATAATCGCTTTAATTTAGGGCGACGGTACATCTACGCTTCGGAACTGTTGTTGTCGACGAAAGTGGGCTTTCCCTTTGCAGAATCACTTCCTAAACATGGTGAATACAGTTCCATTGGCGTAGCACAAACCGTTTGCAATATAATCGCTTTAATTTAGGGCGACGGTACATCTACGCTTCGGAACTGTTGTTGTCGACGAAAGTGGGCTTTTCCTTTGCAGAATCACTTCCAAAACATGGTGAATACAGTTCCATTGGCGTAGCACAAACCGTTTCCAATATAATCGCTTTAACTTAGGGCGACGGTACATGTACGCTTCGAAACTGTTGTTGTCGACGAAAGTGGGCTTTCCCTTTGCAGTATCACTTGTAAAACTTGGTGAATACAGTTACATTGGCGTAATACCAGTCGTTTACAAGATGATCGCTTCTATTCAGGGATACGCTGTACCTGCGCTTCGAAACTGTTGTTCTCGACGAAAGTGGGCTTTCCCTTCGAAAATCACTTCCAAAACTTGGTGAATACAGTTCCATTGGCGTAGCACAAACCGTTTCCAATATAATCGCTTTAACTTAGGGCGACGGTACATGTACGCTTCGAAACTGTTGTTGTCGACGAAAGTGGGCTTTCCCTTTGCAGTATCACTTGTAAAACTTGGTGAATACAGTTACATTGGCGTAATACCAGTCGTTTACAAGATGATCGCTTCTATTCAGGGATACGCTGTACCTGCACTTCGAAACTGTTGTTCTCGACGAAAGTGGGCTTTCCCTTCGAAAATCACTTCCAAAACTTGGTGAATACTGTTACATTGGCGTAGCACAAACCGTTTGCAATATAATCGCTTTAATTTAGGGCGACGGTACATCTACGCTTCGGAACTGTTGTTGTCGACGAAAGTGGGTTTTCCCTTTGCAGAATCACTTCCAAAACATGGCGAATATAGTTCCATTGGCGTAGCACAAACCGTTTGCAGTATAATCGCTTTTGTTTAGGGATACGCTATGTCTGCGCTTCGGAACTGTTGTTTTCGACGAAAGTGGGCTTTCCCTTCGAAAATCACTTCCAAAACTTGGTGAATACAGTTACATTGGCGTAGCACAAACCGTTTGCAATATAATCGCTTTAATTTAGGGCGACGGTACATCTACGCTTCGGAACTGTTGTTGTCGACGAAAGTGGGCTTTCCCTTTGCAGAATCACTTCCTAAACATGGTGAATACAGTTACATTGGCGTAGCACAAACCGTTTGCAATATAATCGCTTTAATTTAGGGCGACGGTACATCTACGCTTCGGAACTGTTGTTGTCGACGAAAGTGGGTTTTCCCTTTGCAGAATCACTTCCAAAACATGGCGAATACAGTTCCATTGGCGTAGCACAAACCGTTTGCAATATAATCGCTTTAATTTAGGGCGACGGTACATCTACGCTTCGGAACTGTTGTTCTCGACGAAAGTGGGCTTTCCCTTCGAAAATCACTTCCAAAACTTGGTGAATACAGTTCCATTGGCGTAGCACAAACCGTTTCCAATATAATCGCTTTAACTTAGGGCGACGGTACATGTACGCTTCGAAACTGTTGTTGTCGACGAAAGTGGGCTTTCCCTTTGCAGTATCACTTGTAAAACTTGGTGAATACAGTTACATTGGCGTAATACCAGTCGTTTACAAGATGATCGCTTCTATTCAGGGATACGCTGTACCTGCGCTTCGAAACTGTTGTTCTCGACGAAAGTGGGCTTTCCCTTCGAAAATCACTTCCAAAACTTGGTGAATACAGTTACATTGGCGTAGTACAATCCGTTTGCAATATAATCGCTTTAATTTAGGGCTACGGTACATCTGCGCTTCGAAACTGTTGTTGTCGACGAAAGTGGGCTTTCCCTTTGCAGAATCACTTCCTAAACATGGTGAATACAATTCCATTGGCGTAGCACAAACCGTTTGCAATATCACGCCTTTAATTTAGGGATACGCTATATCTGCGCTTCGGAACTGTTGTTTTCGACGAAAGTGGGCTTTTCCTTTGCAGAATCACTTCCAAAACATGGTGAATACAGTTCCATTGGCGTAGCACAAACCGTTTGCAATATAATCGCTTTAATTTAGGGCGACGGTACATGTACGCTTCGAAACTGTTGTTGTCGACGAAAGTGGGCTTTCCCTTTGCAGTATCACTTGTAAAACTTGGTGAATACAGTTACATTGGCGTAATACCAGTCGTTTACAGGATGATCGCTTCTATTCAGGGATACGCTGTACCTGCGCTTCGAAACTGTTGTTCTCGACGAAAGTGGGCTTTCCCTTCGAAAATCACTTCCAAAACTTGGTGAATACAGTTACATTGGCGTAGCACAAACCGTTTGCAATATAATCGCTTTAATTTAGGGCGACGGTACATCTACGCTTCGGAACTGTTGTTGTCGACGAAAGTGGGTTTTCCCTTTGCAGAATCACTTCCAAAACATGGCGAATACAGTTCCATTGGCGTAGCACAAACCGTTTGCAATATAATCGCTTTAACTTAGGGCGACGGTACATGTACGCTTCGAAACTGTTGTTGTCGACGAAAGTGGGCTTTCCCTTTGCAGTATCACTTGTAAAACTTGGTGAATACAGTTACATTGGCGTAATACCAGTCGTTTACAAGATGATCACTTTTATTCAGGGATACGCTGTACCTGCGCTTCGAAACTGTTGTTCTCGACGAAAGTGGGCTTTCCCTTCGAAAATCACTTCCAAAACTTGGTGAATACAGTTACATTGGCGTAGTACAATCCGTTTGCAATATAATCGCTTTAATTTAGGGCTACGGTACATCTGCGCTTCGAAACTGTTGTTGTCGACGAAAGTGGGCTTTCCCTTTGCAGAATCACTTCCTAAACATGGTGAATACAGTTCCATTGGCGTAGCACAAACCGTTTGCAATATCACGCCTTTAAGTTAGGTATACGCTATATCTGCGCTTCGGAACTGTTGTTTTCGACGAAAGTGGGCTTTTCCTTTGCAGTATCACTTGTAAAACTTGGTGAATACAGTTACATTGGCGTAATACGAGTCGTTTACAAGATGATCGCTTTTATTCAGGGATACGCTGTACCTGGGCTTCGAAACTGTTGTTCTCGACGAAAGTGGGCTTTCCCTTCGAAAATCACTTCCAAAACTTGGTGAATACAGTTACATTGGCGTAGCACAAACCGTTTGCAATATAATCGCTTTAATTTAGGGCGACGGTACATCTACGCTTCGGAACTGTTGTTGTCGACGAAAGTGGGCTTTCCCTTTGCAGAATCACTTCCTAAACATGGTGAATACAGTTACATTGGCGTAGCACAAACCGTTTGCAATATAATCGCTTTAATTTAGGGCGACGGTACATCTACGCTTCGAAACTGTTGTTGTCGACGAAAGTGGGTTTTCCCTTTGCAGAATCACTTCCAAAACATGGCGAATACAGTTCCATTGGCGTAGCACAAACCGTTTGCAATATAATCGCTTTAATTTAGGGCGACGGTACATCTACGCTTCGGAACTGTTGTTCTCGACGAAAGTGGGCTTTCCCTTCGAAAATCACTTCCAAAACTTGGTGAATACAGTTACATTGGCGTAGTACAATCCGTTTGCAATATAATCGCTTTAATTAAGGGCGACGGTACATCTACGCTTCGGAACTGTTGTTGTCGACGAAAGTGGGTTTTCCCTTTGCAGAATCACTTCCAAAACATGGCGAATATAGTTCCATTGGCGTAGCACAAACCGTTTGCAATATAATCGCTTTTGTTTAGGGATACGCTATGTCTGCGCTTCGGAACTGTTGTTTTCGACGAAAGTCGGCTTTCCCTTTGCAGAATACCGTGCAAAACTTGGTAGATACAGTTACATTGGCCTAGTACAATCCGTTTGCAATATAATCGCTTTAATTTAGGGCTACGGTACATCTGCGCTTCGAAACTGTTGTTGTCGACGAAAGTGGGCTTTCCCTTTGCAGAATCACTTCCTAAACATGGTGAATACAGTTCCTTTGGCGTAGCACAAACCGTTTGCAATATCACGCCTTTAATTTAGGGATACGCTATATCTGCGCTTCGGAACTGTTGTTTTCGACGAAAGTGGGCTTTTCCTTTGCAGAATCACTTCCAAAACATGGTGAATACAGTTCCATTGGCGTAGCACAAACCGTTTCCAATATAATCGCTTTAACTTAGGGCGACGGTACATGTACGCTTCGAAACTGTTGTTGTCGACGAAAGTGGGCTTTCCCTTTGCAGTATCACTTGTAAAACTTGGTGAATACAGTTACATTGGCGTAATACCAGTCGTTTACAAGATGATCGCTTCTATTCAGGGATACGCTGTACCTGCGCTTCGAAACTGTTGTTCTCGACGAAAGTGGGCTTTCCCTTCGAAAATCACTTCCAAAACTTGGTGAATACAGTTACATTGGCGTAGTACAATCCGTTTGCAATATAATCGCTTTAATTTAGGGCTACGGTACATCTGCGCTTCGAAACTGTTGTTGTCGACGAAAGTGGGCTTTCCCTTTGCAGAATCACTTCCTAAACATGGTGAATACAATTCCATTGGCGTAGCACAAACCGTTTGCAATATCACGTCTTTAATTTAGGGATACGCTATATCTGCGCTTCGGAACTGTTGTTTTCGACGAAAGTGGGCTTTTCCTTTGCAGAATCACTTCCAAAACATGGTGAATACAGTTCCATTGGCGTAGCACAAACCGTTTGCAATATAATCGCTTTAATTTAGGGCGACGGTACATGTACGCTTCGAAACTGTTGTTGTCGACGAAAGTGGGCTTTCCCTTTGCAGTATCACTTGTAAAACTTGGTGAATACAGTTACATTGGCGTAATACCAGTCGTTTACAGGATGATCGCTTCTATTCAGGGATACGCTGTACCTGCGCTTCGAAACTGTTGTTCTCGACGAAAGTGGGCTTTCCCTTCGAAAATCACTTCCAAAACTTGGTGAATACAGTTACATTGGCGTAGCACAAACCGTTTGCAATATAATCGCTTTAATTTAGGGCGACGGTACATCTACGCTTCGGAACTGTTGTTGTCGACGAAAGTGGGTTTTCCCTTTGCAGAATCACTTCCAAAACATGGCGAATACAGTTCCATTGGCGTAGCACAAACCGTTTGCAATATAATCGCTTTAACTTAGGGCGACGGTACATGTACGCTTCGAAACTGTTGTTGTCGACGAAAGTGGGCTTTCCCTTTGCAGTATCACTTGTAAAACTTGGTGAATACAGTTACATTGGCGTAATACCAGTCGTTTACAAGATGATCACTTTTATTCAGGGATACGCTGTACCTGCGCTTCGAAACTGTTGTTCTCGACGAAAGTGGGCTTTCCCTTCGAAAATCACTTCCAAAACTTGGTGAATACAGTTACATTGGCGTAGTACAATCCGTTTGCAATATAATCGCTTTAATTTAGGGCTACGGTACATCTGCGCTTCGAAACTGTTGTTGTCGACGA
The DNA here is from genome assembly GCA_910591665.1 of Ectemnius continuus. Taxonomy (NCBI): domain Eukaryota; kingdom Metazoa; phylum Arthropoda; class Insecta; order Hymenoptera; family Crabronidae; genus Ectemnius; species Ectemnius continuus. The sequence goes on from OU342860.1 coordinate 15,006,487, forward strand.
AAGTGGGCTTTCCCTTTGCAGAATCACTTCCTAAACATGGTGAATACAGTTCCATTGGCGTAGCACAAACCGTTTGCAATATCACGCCTTTAAGTTAGGTATACGCTATATCTGCGCTTCGGAACTGTTGTTTTCGACGAAAGTGGGCTTTTCCTTTGCAGTATCACTTGTAAAACTTGGTGAATACAGTTACATTGGCGTAATACGAGTCGTTTACAAGATGATCGCTTTTATTCAGGGATACGCTGTACCTGGGCTTCGAAACTGTTGTTCTCGACGAAAGTGGGCTTTCCCTTCGAAAATCACTTCCAAAACTTGGTGAATACAGTTACATTGGCGTAGCACAAACCGTTTGCAATATAATCGCTTTAATTTAGGGCGACGGTACATCTACGCTTCGGAACTGTTGTTGTCGACGAAAGTGGGCTTTCCCTTCGAAAATCACTTCCAAAACTTGGTGAATACAGTTACATTGGCGTAGTACAATCCGTTTGCAATATAATCGCTTTAATTAAGGGCGACGGTACATCTACGCTTCGGAACTGTTGTTGTCGACGAAAGTGGGTTTTCCCTTTGCAGAATCACTTCCAAAACATGGCGAATATAGTTCCATTGGCGTAGCACAAACCGTTTGCAATATAATCGCTTTTGTTTAGGGATACGCTATGTCTGCGCTTCGGAACTGTTGTTTTCGACGAAAGTGGGCTTTCCCTTTGCAGAATCTCTTCCAAAACTTGGTGAATACAGTTACATTGGCGTAGTACAATCCGTTTGCAATATAATCGCTTTAATTTAGGGCTACGGTACATCTGCGCTTCGAAACTGTTGTTGTCGACGAAAGTGGGCTTTCCCTTTGCAGAATCACTTCCTAAACATGGTGAATACAGTTCCTTTGGCGTAGCACAAACCGTTTGCAATATCACGCCTTTAATTTAGGGATACGCTATATCTGCGCTTCGGAACTGTTGTTTTCGACGAAAGTGGGCTTTTCCTTTGCAGAATCACTTCCAAAACATGGTGAATACAGTTCCATTGGCGTAGCACAAACCGTTTCCAATATAATCGCTTTAACTTAGGGCGACGGTACATGTACGCTTCGAAACTGTTGTTGTCGACGAAAGTGGGCTTTCCCTTTGCAGTATCACTTGTAAAACTTGGTGAATACAGGTACATTGGCGTAATACCAGTCGTTTACAAGATGACCGCTTCTATTCAGGGATACGCTGTACCTGCGCTTCGAAACTGTTGTTCTCGACGAAAGTGGGCTTTCCCTTTGCAGAATCACTTCCTAAATATGGTGAATATAGTTACATTGGCGTAGCACAAACCGTTTGCAATATAATCGCTTTAATTTAGGGCGACGGTACATCTACGCTTCGGAACTGTTGTTGTCGACGAAAGTGGGTTTTCCCTTTGCAGAATCACTTCCAAAACATGGCGAATATAGTTCCATTGGCGTAGCACAAACCGTTTGCAGTATAATCGCTTTTGTTTAGGGATACGCTATGTCTGCGCTTCGGAACTGTTGTTTTCGACGAAAGTGGGCTTTCCCTTCGAAAATCACTTCCAAAACTTGGTGAATACAGTTACATTGGCGTAGCACAAACCGTTTGCAATATAATCGCTTTAATTTAGGGCGACGGTACATCTACGCTTCGGAACTGTTGTTGTCGACGAAAGTGGGCTTTCCCTTTGCAGAATCACTTCCTAAACATGGTGAATACAGTTACATTGGCGTAGCACAAACCGTTTGCAATATAATCGCTTTAATTTAGGGCGACGGTACATCTACGCTTCGGAACTGTTGTTGTCGACGAAAGTGGGTTTTCCCTTTGCAGAATCACTTCCAAAACATGGCGAATACAGTTCCATTGGCGTAGCACAAACCGTTTGCAATATAATCGCTTTAATTTAGGGCGACGGTACATCTACGCTTCGGAACTGTTGTTCTCGACGAAAGTGGGCTTCCCCTTCGAAAATCACTTCCAAAACATGGTGAATACAGTTCCATTGGCGTAGCACAAACCGTTTCCAATATAATCGCTTTAACTTAGGGCGACGGTACATGTACGCTTCGAAACTGTTGTTGTCGACGAAAGTGGGCTTTCCCTTTGCAGTATCACTTGTAAAACTTGGTGAATACAGTTACATTGGCGTAATACCAGTCGTTTACAAGATGATCGCTTCTATTCAGGGATACGCTGTACCTGCGCTTCGAAACTGTTGTTCTCGACGAAAGTGGGCTTTCCCTTCGAAAATCACTTCCAAAACTTGGTGAATACAGTTACATTGGCGTAGTACAATCCGTTTGCAATATAATCGCTTTAATTTAGGGCTACGGTACATCTGCGCTTCGAAACTGTTGTTGTCGACGAAAGTGGGCTTTCCCTTTGCAGAATCACTTCCTAAACATGGTGAATACAATTCCATTGGCGTAGCACAAACCGTTTGCAATATCACGCCTTTAATTTAGGGATACGCTATATCTGCGCTTCGGAACTGTTGTTTTCGACGAAAGTGGGCTTTTCCTTTGCAGAATCACTTCCAAAACATGGTGAATACAGTTCCATTGGCGTAGCACAAACCGTTTGCAATATAATCGCTTTAATTTAGGGCGACGGTACATGTACGCTTCGAAACTGTTGTTGTCGACGAAAGTGGGCTTTCCCTTTGCAGTATCACTTGTAAAACTTGGTGAATACAGTTACATTGGCGTAATACCAGTCGTTTACAGGATGATCGCTTCTATTCAGGGATACGCTGTACCTGCGCTTCGAAACTGTTGTTCTCGACGAAAGTGGGCTTTCCCTTCGAAAATCACTTCCAAAACTTGGTGAATACAGTTACATTGGCGTAGCACAAACCGTTTGCAATATAATCGCTTTAATTTAGGGCGACGGTACATCTACGCTTCGGAACTGTTGTTGTCGACGAAAGTGGGTTTTCCCTTTGCAGAATCACTTCCAAAACATGGCGAATACAGTTCCATTGGCGTAGCACAAACCGTTTGCAATATAATCGCTTTAACTTAGGGCGACGGTACATGTACGCTTCGAAACTGTTGTTGTCGACGAAAGTGGGCTTTCCCTTTGCAGTATCACTTGTAAAACTTGGTGAATACAGTTACATTGGCGTAATACCAGTCGTTTACAAGATGATCACTTTTATTCAGGGATACGCTGTACCTGCGCTTCGAAACTGTTGTTCTCGACGAAAGTGGGCTTTCCCTTCGAAAATCACTTCCAAAACTTGGTGAATACAGTTACATTGGCGTAGTACAATCCGTTTGCAATATAATCGCTTTAATTTAGGGCTACGGTACATCAGCGCTTCGAAACTGTTGTTGTCGACGAAAGTGGGCTTTCCCTTTGCAGAATCACTTCCTAAACATGGTGAATACAGTTCCATTGGCGTAGCACAAACCGTTTGCAATATCACGCCTTTAATTTAGGTATACGCTATATCTGCGCTTCGGAACTGTTGTTTTCGACGAAAGTGGGCTTTTCCTTTGCAGTATCACTTGTAAAACTTGGTGAATACAGTTACATTGGCGTAATACGAGTCGTTTACAAGATGATCGCTTTTATTCAGGGATACGCTGTACCTGGGCTTCGAAACTGTTGTTCTCGACGAAAGTGGGCTTTCCCTTCGAAAATCACTTCCAAAACTTGGTGAATACAGTTACATTGGCGTAGCACAAACCGTTTGCAATATAATCGCTTTAATTTAGGGCGACGGTACATCTACGCTTCGGAACTGTTGTTGTCGACGAAAGTGGGCTTTCCCTTTACAGAATCACTTCCTAAACATGGTGAATACAGTTACATTGGCGTAGCACAAACCGTTTGCAATATAATCGCTTTAATTTAGGGCGACGGTACATCTACGCTTCGGAACTGTTGTTGTCGACGAAAGTGGGTTTTCCCTTTGCAGAATCACTTCCAAAACATGGCGAATACAGTTCCATTGGCGTAGCACAAACCGTTTGCAATATAATCGCTTTAATTTAGGGCGACGGTACATCTACGCTTCGGAACTGTTGTTCTCGACGAAAGTGGGCTTTCCCTTCGAAAATCACTTCCAAAACCTGGGGAATACAGTTACATTGGCGTAGTACAATCCGTTTGCAATATAATCGCTTTAATTAAGGGCGACGGTACATCTACGCTTCGGAACTGTTGTTGTCGACGAAAGTGGGTTTTCCCTTTGCAGAATCACTTCCAAAACATGGCGAATATAGTTCCATTGGCGTAGCACAAACCGTTTGCAATATAATCGCTTTTGTTTAGGGATACGCTATGTCTGCGCTTCGGAACTGTTGTTTTCGACGAAAGTGGGCTTTCCCTTTGCAGAATCTCTTCCAAAACTTGGTGAATACAGTTACATTGGCGTAGTACAATCCGTTTGCAATATAATCGCTTTAATTTAGGGCTACGGTACATCTGCGCTTCGAAACTGTTGTTGTCGACGAAAGTGGGCTTTCCCTTTGCAGAATCACTTCCTAAACATGGTGAATACAGTTCCTTTGGCGTAGCACAAACCGTTTGCAATATCACGCCTTTAATTTAGGGATACGCTATATCTGCGCTTCGGAACTGTTGTTTTCGACGAAAGTGGGCTTTTCCTTTGCAGAATCACTTCCAAAACATGGTGAATACAGTTCCATTGGCGTAGCACAAACCGTTTCCAATATAATCGCTTTAACTTAGGGCGACGGTACATGTACGCTTCGAAACTGTTGTTGTCGACGAAAGTGGGCTTTCCCTTTGCAGTATCACTTGTAAAACTTGGTGAATACAGTTACATTGGCGTAATACCAGTCGTTTACAAGATGACCGCTTCTATTCAGGGATACGCTGTACCTGCGCTTCGAAACTGTTGTTCTCGACGAAAGTGGGCTTTCCCTTTGCAGAATCACTTCCTAAATATGGTGAATATAGTTACATTGGCGTAGCACAAACCGTTTGCAATATAATCGCTTTAATTTAGGGCGACGGTACATCTACGCTTCGGAACTGTTGTTGTCGACGAAAGTGGGTTTTCCCTTTGCAGAATCACTTCCAAAACATGGCGAATATAGTTCCATTGGCGTAGCACAAACCGTTTGCAGTATAATCGCTTTTGTTTAGGGATACGCTATGTCTGCGCTTCGGAACTGTTGTTTTCGACGAAAGTGGGCTTTCCCTTCGAAAATCACTTCCAAAACTTGGTGAATACAGTTACATTGGCGTAGCACAAACCGTTTGCAATATAATCGCTTTAATTTAGGGCGACGGTACATCTACGCTTCGGAACTGTTGTTGTCGACGAAAGTGGGTTTTCCCTTTGCAGAATCACTTCCAAAACATGGCGAATGCAGTTCCATTGGCGTAGCACAAACCGTTTGCAATATAATCGCTTTAACTTAGGGCGACGGTACATGTACGCTTCGAAACTGTTGTTGTCGACGAAAGTGGGCTTTCCCTTTGCAGTATCACTTGTAAAACTTGGTGAATACAGTTACATTGGCGTAATACCAGTCGTTTACAAGATGATCGCTTCTATTCAGGGATACGCTGTACCTGCGCTTCGAAACTGTTGTTCTCGACGAAAGTGGGCTTTCCCTTCGAAAATCACTTCCAAAACTTGGTGAATACAGTTACATTGGCGTAGTACAATCCGTTTGCAATATAATCGCTTTAATTTAGGGCTACGGTACATCTGCGCTTCGAAACTGTTGTTGTCGACGAAAGTGGGCTTTCCCTTTGCAGAATCACTTCCTAAACATGGTGAATACAATTCCATTGGCGTAGCACAAACCGTTTGCAATATCACGCCTTTAATTTAGGGATACGCTATATCTGCGCTTCGGAACTGTTGTTTTCGACGAAAGTGGGCTTTTCCTTTGCAGAATCACTTCCAAAACATGGTGAATACAGTTCCATTGGCGTAGCACAAACCGTTTGCAATATAATCGCTTTAATTTAGGGCGACGGTACATGTACGCTTCGAAACTGTTGTTGTCGACGAAAGTGGGCTTTCCCTTTGCAGTATCACTTGTAAAACTTGGTGAATACAGTTACATTGGCGTAATACCAGTCGTTTACAGGATGATCGCTTCTATTCAGGGATACGCTGTACCTGCGCTTCGAAACTGTTGTTCTCGACGAAAGTGGGCTTTCCCTTCGAAAATCACTTCCAAAACTTGGTGAATACAGTTACATTGGCGTAGTACAATCCGTTTGCAATATAATCGCTTTAATTTAGGGCTACGGTACATCTGCGCTTCGAAACTGTTGTTGTCGACGAAAGTGGGCTTTCCCTTTGCAGAATCACTTCCTAAACATGGTGAATACAGTTCCATTGGCGTAGCACAAACCGTTTGCAATATCACGCCTTTAATTTAGGTATACGCTATATCTGCGCTTCGGAACTGTTGTTTTCGACGAAAGTGGGCTTTTCCTTTGCAGTATCACTTGTAAAACTTGGTGAATACAGTTACATTGGCGTAATACGAGTCGTTTACAAGATGATCGCTTTTATTCAGGGATACGCTGTACCTGGGCTTCGAAACTGTTGTTCTCGACGAAAGTGGGCTTTCCCTTCGAAAATCACTTCCAAAACTTGGTGAATACAGTTACATTGGCGTAGCACAAACCGTTTGCAATATAATCGCTTTAATTTAGGGCGACGGTACATCTACGCTTCGGAACTGTTGTTGTCGACGAAAGTGGGCTTTCCCTTTGCAGAATCACTTCCTAAACATGGTGAATACAGTTACATTGGCGTAGCACAAACCGTTTGCAATATAATCGCTTTAATTTAGGGCGACGGTACATCTACGCTTCGGAACTGTTGTTGTCGACGAAAGTGGGTTTTCCCTTTGCAGAATCACTTCCAAAACATGGCGAATACAGTTCCATTGGCGTAGCACAAACCGTTTGCAATATAATCGCTTTAATTTAGGGCGACGGTACATCTACGCTTCGGAACTGTTGTTCTCGACGAAAGTGGGCTTTCCCTTCGAAAATCACTTCCAAAACTTGGTGAATACAGTTACATTGGCGTAGTACAATCCGTTTGCAATATAATCGCTTTAATTAAGGGCGACGGTACATCTACGCTTCGGAACTGTTGTTGTCGACGAAAGTGGGTTTTCCCTTTGCAGAATCACTTCCAAAACATGGCGAATATAGTTCCATTGGCGTAGCACAAACCGTTTGCAATATAATCGCTTTTGTTTAGGGATACGCTATGTCTGCGCTTCGGAACTGTTGTTTTCGACGAAAGTGGGCTTTCCCTTTGCAGCATCACTTCCAAAACTTGGTGAATACAGTTACATTGGCGTAGTACAATCCGTTTGCAATATAATCGCTTTAACTTAGGGCGACGGTACATGTACGCTTCGAAACTGTTGTTGTCGACGAAAGTGGGCTTTCCCTTTGCAGTATCACTTGTAAAACTTGGTGAATACAGTTACATTGGCGTAATACCAGTCGTTTACAAGATGACCGCTTCTATTCAGGGATACGCTGTACCTGCGCTTCGAAACTGTTGTTCTCGACGAAAGTGGGCTTTCCCTTTGCAGAATCACTTCCTAAACATGGTGAATATAGTTACATTGGCGTAGCACAAACCGTTTGCAATATAATCGCTTTAATTTAGGGCGACGGTACATCTACGCTTCGGAACTGTTGTTGTCGACGAAAGTGGGCTTTTCCTTTGCAGAATCACTTCCAAAACATGGTGAATACAGTTCCATTGGCGTAGCACAAACCGTTTGCAATATAATCGCTTTAATTTAGGGCGACGGTACATCTACGCTTCGGAACTGTTGTTGTCGACGAAAGTGGGCTTTCCCTTTGCAGAATCACTTCCTAAACATGGTGAATACAGTTACATTGGCGTAGCACAAACCGTTTGCAATATAATCGCTTTAACTTAGGGCGACGGTACATGTACGCTTCGAAACTGTTGTTGTCGACGAAAGTGGGCTTTCCCTTTGCAGTATCACTTGTAAAACTTGGTGAATACAGTCACATTGGCGTAATACCAGTCGTTTACAAGATGATCGCTTCTATTCAGGGATACGCTGTACCTGCGCTTCGAAACTGTTGTTCTCGACGAAAGTGGGCTTTCCCTTCGAAAATCACTTCCAAAACTTGGTGAATACAGTTACATTGGCGTAGCACAAACCGTTTGCAATATAATCGCTTTAATTTAGGGCGACGGTACATCTACGCTTCGGAACTGTTGTTGTCGACGAAAGTGGGCTTTCCCTTTGCAGAATCACTTCCTAAACATGGTGAATACAGTTACATTGGCGTAGCACAAACCGTTTGCAATATAATCGCTTTAATTTAGGGCGACGGTACATCTACGCTTCGGAACTGTTGTTGTCGACGAAAGTGGGCTTTTCCTTTGCAGAATCACTTCCAAAACATGGTGAATACAGTTCCATTGGCGTAGCACAAACCGTTTCCAATATAATCGCTTTAACTTAGGGCGACGGTACATGTACGCTTCGAAACTGTTGTTGTCGACGAAAGTGGGCTTTCCCTTTGCAGTATCACTTGTAAAACTTGGTGAATACAGTTACATTGGCGTAATACCAGTCGTTTACAAGATGATCGCTTCTATTCAGGGATACGCTGTACCTGCGCTTCGAAACTGTTGTTCTCGACGAAAGTGGGCTTTCCCTTCGAAAATCACTTCCAAAACTTGGTGAATACAGTTCCATTGGCGTAGCACAAACCGTTTCCAATATAATCGCTTTAACTTAGGGCGACGGTACATGTACGCTTCGAAACTGTTGTTGTCGACGAAAGTGGGCTTTCCCTTTGCAGTATCACTTGTAAAACTTGGTGAATACAGTTACATTGGCGTAATACCAGTCGTTTACAAGATGATCGCTTCTATTCAGGGATACGCTGTACCTGCACTTCGAAACTGTTGTTCTCGACGAAAGTGGGCTTTCCCTTCGAAAATCACTTCCAAAACTTGGTGAATACTGTTACATTGGCGTAGCACAAACCGTTTGCAATATAATCGCTTTAATTTAGGGCGACGGTACATCTACGCTTCGGAACTGTTGTTGTCGACGAAAGTGGGTTTTCCCTTTGCAGAATCACTTCCAAAACATGGCGAATATAGTTCCATTGGCGTAGCACAAACCGTTTGCAGTATAATCGCTTTTGTTTAGGGATACGCTATGTCTGCGCTTCGGAACTGTTGTTTTCGACGAAAGTGGGCTTTCCCTTCGAAAATCACTTCCAAAACTTGGTGAATACAGTTACATTGGCGTAGCACAAACCGTTTGCAATATAATCGCTTTAATTTAGGGCGACGGTACATCTACGCTTCGGAACTGTTGTTGTCGACGAAAGTGGGCTTTCCCTTTGCAGAATCACTTCCTAAACATGGTGAATATAGTTCCATTGGCGTAGCACAAACCGTTTGCAATATAATCGCTTTTGTTTAGGGATACGCTATGTCTGCGCTTCGGAACTGTTGTTTTCGACGAAAGTGGGCTTTCCCTTTGCAGAATCTCTTCCAAAACTTGGTGAATACAGTTACATTGGCGTAGTACAATCCGTTTGCAATATAATCGCTTTAACTTAGGGCGACGGTACATGTACGCTTCGAAACTGTTGTTGTCGACGAAAGTGGGCTTTCCCTTTGCAGTATCACTTGTAAAACTTGGTGAATACAGTTACATTGGCGTAATACCAGTCGTTTACAAGATGACCGCTTCTATTCAGGGATACGCTGTACCTGCGCTTCGAAACTGTTGTTCTCGACGAAAGTGGGCTTTCCCTTTGCAGAATCACTTCCTAAATATGGTGAATATAGTTACATTGGCGTAGCACAAACCGTTTGCAATATAATCGCTTTAATTTAGGGCGACGGTACATCTACGCTTCGGAACTGTTGTTGTCGACGAAAGTGGGCTTTTCCTTTGCAGAATCACTTCCAAAACATGGTGAATACAGTTCCATTGGCGTAGCACAAACCGTTTGCAATATAATCGCTTTAATTTAGGGCGACGGTACATCTACGCTTCGGAACTGTTGTTGTCGACGAAAGTGGGCTTTCCCTTTGCAGAATCACTTCCTAAACATGGTGAATACAGTTACATTGGCGTAGCACAAACCGTTTGCAATATAATCGCTTTAACTTAGGGCGACGGTACATGTACGCTTCGAAACTGTTGTTGTCGACGAAAGTGGGCTTTCCCTTTGCAGTATCACTTGTAAAACTTGGTGAATACAGTCACATTGGCGTAATACCAGTCGTTTACAAGATGATCGCTTCTATTCAGGGATACGCTGTACCTGCGCTTCGAAACTGTTGTTCTCGACGAAAGTGGGCTTTCCCTTCGAAAATCACTTCCAAAACTTGGTGAATACAGTTACATTGGCGTAGCACAAACCGTTTGCAATATAATCGCTTTAATTTAGGGATACGCTATATCTGCGCTTCGGAACTGTTGTTTTCGACGAAAGTGGGCTTTTCCTTTGCAGTATCACTTGTAAAACTTGGTGAATACAGTTACATTGGCGTAATACGAGTCGTTTACAAGATGATCGCTTTTATTCAGGGATACGCTGTACCTGGGCTTCGAAACTGTTGTTCTCGACGAAAGTGGGCTTTCCCTTCGAAAATCACTTCCAAAACTTGGTGAATACAGTTACATTGGCGTAGCACAAACCGTTTGCAATATAATCGCTTTAATTTAGGGCGACGGTACATCTACGCTTCGGAACTGTTGTTGTCGACGAAAGTGGGCTTTCCCTTTGCAGAATCACTTCCTAAACATGGTGAATACAGTTACATTGGCGTAGCACAAACCGTTTGCAATATAATCGCTTTAATTTAGGGCGACGGTACATCTGCGCTTCGAAACTGTTGTTGTCGACGAAAGTGGGCTTTTCCTTTGCAGAATCACTTCCAAAACATGGTGAATACAGTTCCATTGGCGTAGCACAAACCGTTTCCAATATAATCGCTTTAACTTAGGGCGACGGTACATGTACGCTTCGAAACTGTTGTTGTCGACGAAAGTGGGCTTTCCCTTTGCAGTATCACTTGTAAAACTTGGTGAATACAGTTACATTGGCGTAATACCAGTCGTTTACAAGATGATCGCTTCTATTCAGGGATACGCTGTACCTGCGCTTCGAAACTGTTGTTCTCGACGAAAGTGGGCTTTCCCTTCGAAAATCACTTCCAAAACTTGGTGAATACAGTTACATTGGCGTAGCACAAACCGTTTCCAATATAATCGCTTTAACTTAGGGCGACGGTACATGTACGCTTCGAAACTGTTGTTGTCGACGAAAGTGGGCTTTCCCTTTGCAGTATCACTTGTAAAACTTGGTGAATACAGTTACATTGGCGTAATACCAGTCGTTTACAAGATGATCGCTTCTATTCAGGGATACGCTGTACCTGCACTTCGAAACTGTTGTTCTCGACGAAAGTGGGCTTTCCCTTCGAAAATCACTTCCAAAACTTGGTGAATACTGTTACATTGGCGTAGCACAAACCGTTTGCAATATAATCGCTTTAATTTAGGGCGACGGTACATCTACGCTTCGGAACTGTTGTTGTCGACGAAAGTGGGTTTTCCCTTTGCAGAATCACTTCCAAAACATGGCGAATATAGTTCCATTGGCGTAGCACAAACCGTTTGCAGTATAATCGCTTTTGTTTAGGGATACGCTATGTCTGCGCTTCGGAACTGTTGTTTTCGACGAAAGTGGGCTTTCCCTTCGAAAATCACTTCCAAAACTTGGTGAATACAGTTACATTGGCGTAGCACAAACCGTTTGCAATATAATCGCTTTAATTTAGGGCGACGGTACATCTACGCTTCGAAACTGTTGTTGTCGACGAAAGTGGGCTTTCCCTTTGCAGAATCACTTCCTAAACATGGTGAATACAGTTACATTGGCGTAGCACAAACCGTTTGCAATATAATCGCTTTAATTTAGGGCGACGGTACATCTACGCTTCGGAACTGTTGTTGTCGACGAAAGTGGGTTTTCCCTTTGCAGAATCACTTCCAAAACATGGCGAATACAGTTCCATTGGCGTAGCACAAACCGTTTGCAATATAATCGCTTTAATTTAGGGCGACGGTACATCTACGCTTCGGAACTGTTGTTCTCGACGAAAGTGGGCTTTCCCTTCGAAAATCACTTCCAAAACATGGTGAATACAGTTCCATTGGCGTAGCACAAACCGTTTCCAATATAATCGCTTTAACTTAGGGCGACGGTACATGTACGCTTCGAAACTGTTGTTGTCGACGAAAGTGGGCTTTCCCTTTGCAGTATCACTTGTAAAACTTGGTGAATACAGTTACATTGGCGTAATACCAGTCGTTTACAAGATGATCGCTTCTATTCAGGGATACGCTGTACCTGCGCTTCGAAACTGTTGTTCTCGACGAAAGTGGGCTTTCCCTTCGAAAATCACTTCCAAAACTTGGTGAATACAGTTACATTGGCGTAGTACAATCCGTTTGCAATATAATCGCTTTAATTTAGGGCTACGGTACATCTGCGCTTCGAAACTGTTGTTGTCGACGAAAGTGGGCTTTCCCTTTGCAGAATCACTTCCTAAACATGGTGAATACAATTCCATTGGCGTAGCACAAACCGTTTGCAATATCACGCCTTTAATTTAGGGATACGCTATATCTGCGCTTCGGAACTGTTGTTTTCGACGAAAGTGGGCTTTTCCTTTGCAGAATCACTTCCAAAACATGGTGAATACAGTTCCATTGGCGTAGCACAAACCGTTTGCAATATAATCGCTTTAATTTAGGGCGACGGTACATGTACGCTTCGAAACTGTTGTTGTCGACGAAAGTGGGCTTTCCCTTTGCAGTATCACTTGTAAAACTTGGTGAATACAGTTACATTGGCGTAATACCAGTCGTTTACAAGATGATCGCTTCTATTCAGGGATACGCTGTACCTGCGCTTCGAAACTGTTGTTCTCGACGAAAGTGGGCTTTCCCTTCGAAAATCACTTCCAAAACTTGGTGAATACAGTTACATTGGCGTAGCACAAACCGTTTGCAATATAATCGCTTTAATTTAGGGCGACGGTACATCTACGCTTCGGAACTGTTGTTGTCGACGAAAGTGGGTTTTCCCTTTGCAGAATCACTTCCAAAACATGGCGAATACAGTTCCATTGGCGTAGCACAAACCGTTTGCAATATAATCGCTTTAACTTAGGGCGACGGTACATGTACGCTTCGAAACTGTTGTTGTCGACGAAAGTGGGCTTTCCCTTTGCAGTATCACTTGTAAAACTTGGTGAATACAGTTACATTGGCGTAATACCAGTCGTTTACAAGATGATCACTTTTATTCAGGGATACGCTGTACCTGCGCTTCGAAACTGTTGTTCTCGACGAAAGTGGGCTTTCCCTTCGAAAATCACTTCCAAAACTTGGTGAATACAGTTACATTGGCGTAGTACAATCCGTTTGCAATATAATCGCTTTAATTTAGGGCTACGGTACATCTGCGCTTCGAAACTGTTGTTGTCGACGAAAGTGGGCTTTCCCTTTGCAGAATCACTTCCTAAACATGGTGAATACAGTTCCATTGGCGTAGCACAAACCGTTTGCAATATCACGCCTTTAAGTTAGGTATACGCTATATCTGCGCTTCGGAACTGTTGTTTTCGACGAAAGTGGGCTTTTCCTTTGCAGTATCACTTGTAAAACTTGGTGAATACAGTTACATTGGCGTAATACGAGTCGTTTACAAGATGATCGCTTTTATTCAGGGATACGCTGTACCTGGGCTTCGAAACTGTTGTTCTCGACGAAAGTGGGCTTTCCCTTCGAAAATCACTTCCAAAACTTGGTGAATACAGTTACATTGGCGTAGCACAAACCGTTTGCAATATAATCGCTTTAATTTAGGGCGACGGTACATCTACGCTTCGGAACTGTTGTTGTCGACGAAAGTGGGCTTTCCCTTTGCAGAATCACTTCCTAAACATGGTGAATACAGTTACATTGGCGTAGCACAAACCGTTTGCAATATAATCGCTTTAATTTAGGGCGACGGTACATCTACGCTTCGGAACTGTTGTTGTCGACGAAAGTGGGTTTTCCCTTTGCAGAATCACTTCCAAAACATGGCGAATACAGTTCCATTGGCGTAGCACAAACCGTTTGCAATATAATCGCTTTAATTTAGGGCGACGGTACATCTACGCTTCGGAACTGTTGTTCTCGACGAAAGTGGGCTTTCCCTTCGAAAATCACTTCCAAAACTTGGTGAATACAGTTACATTGGCGTAGTACAATCCGTTTGCAATATAATCGCTTTAATTAAGGGCGACGGTACATCTACGCTTCGGAACTGTTGTTGTCGACGAAAGTGGGTTTTCCCTTTGCAGAATCACTTCCAAAACATGGCGAATATAGTTCCATTGGCGTAGCACAAACCGTTTGCAATATAATCGCTTTTGTTTAGGGATACGCTATGTCTGCGCTTCGGAACTGTTGTTTTCGACGAAAGTCGGCTTTCCCTTTGCAGAATACCGTGCAAAACTTGGTAGATACAGTTACATTGGCCTAGTACAATCCGTTTGCAATATAATCGCTTTAATTTAGGGCTACGGTACATCTGCGCTTCGAAACTGTTGTTGTCGACGAAAGTGGGCTTTCCCTTTGCAGAATCACTTCCTAAACATGGTGAATACAGTTCCTTTGGCGTAGCACAAACCGTTTGCAATATCACGCCTTTAATTTAGGGATACGCTATATCTGCGCTTCGGAACTGTTGTTTTCGACGAAAGTGGGCTTTTCCTTTGCAGAATCACTTCCAAAACATGGTGAATACAGTTCCATTGGCGTAGCACAAACCGTTTCCAATATAATCGCTTTAACTTAGGGCGACGGTACATGTACGCTTCGAAACTGTTGTTGTCGACGAAAGTGGGCTTTCCCTTTGCAGTATCACTTGTAAAACTTGGTGAATACAGTTACATTGGCGTAATACCAGTCGTTTACAAGATGACCGCTTCTATTCAGGGATACGCTGTACCTGCGCTTCGAAACTGTTGTTCTCGACGAAAGTGGGCTTTCCCTTTGCAGAATCACTTCCTAAATATGGTGAATATAGTTACATTGGCGTAGCACAAACCGTTTGCAATATAATCGCTTTAATTTAGGGCGACGGTACATCTACGCTTCGGAACTGTTGTTGTCGACGAAAGTGGGTTTTCCCTTTGCAGAATCACTTCCAAAACATGGCGAATATAGTTCCATTGGCGTAGCACAAACCGTTTGCAGTATAATCGCTTTTGTTTAGGGATACGCTATGTCTGCGCTTCGGAACTGTTGTTTTCGACGAAAGTGGGCTTTCCCTTCGAAAATCACTTCCAAAACTTGGTGAATACAGTTACATTGGCGTAGCACAAACCGTTTGCAATATAATCGCTTTAATTTAGGGCGACGGTACATCTACGCTTCGGAACTGTTGTTGTCGACGAAAGTGGGTTTTCCCTTTGCAGAATCACTTCCAAAACATGGCGAATGCAGTTCCATTGGCGTAGCACAAACCGTTTGCAATATAATCGCTTTAACTTAGGGCGACGGTACATGTACGCTTCGAAACTGTTGTTGTCGACGAAAGTGGGCTTTCCCTTTGCAGTATCACTTGTAAAACTTGGTGAATACAGTTACATTGGCGTAATACCAGTCGTTTACAAGATGATCGCTTCTATTCAGGGATACGCTGTACCTGCGCTTCGAAACTGTTGTTCTCGACGAAAGTGGGCTTTCCCTTCGAAAATCACTTCCAAAACTTGGTGAATACAGTTACATTGGCGTAGTACAATCCGTTTGCAATATAATCGCTTTAATTTAGGGCTACGGTACATCTGCGCTTCGAAACTGTTGTTGTCGACGAAAGTGGGCTTTCCCTTTGCAGAATCACTTCCTAAACATGGTGAATACAATTCCATTGGCGTAGCACAAACCGTTTGCAATATCACGCCTTTAATTTAGGGATACGCTATATCTGCGCTTCGGAACTGTTGTTTTCGACGAAAGTGGGCTTTCCCTTTGCAGAATCACTTCCAAAACATGGTGAATACAGTTCCATTGGCGTAGCACAAACCGTTTGCAATATAATCGCTTTAATTTAGGGCGACGGTACATGTACGCTTCGAAACTGTTGTTGTCGACGAAAGTGGGCTTTCCCTTTGCAGTATCACTTGTAAAACTTGGTGAATACAGTTACATTGGCGTAATACCAGTCGTTTACAGGATGATCGCTTCTATTCAGGGATACGCTGTACCTGCGCTTCGAAACTGTTGTTGTCGACGAAAGTGGGCTTTCCCTTTGCAGAATCACTTCCTAAACATGGTGAATACAGTTCCATTGGCGTAGCACAAACCGTTTGCAATATCACGCCTTTAATTTAGGTATACGCTATATCTGCGCTTCGGAACTGTTGTTTTCGACGAAAGTGGGCTTTTCCTTTGCAGTATCACTTGTAAAACTTGGTGAATACAGTTACATTGGCGTAATACGAGTCGTTTACAAGATGATCGCTTTTATTCAGGGATACGCTGTACCTGGGCTTCGAAACTGTTGTTCTCGACGAAAGTGGGCTTTCCCTTCGAAAATCACTTCCAAAACTTGGTGAATACAGTTACATTGGCGTAGCACAAACCGTTTGCAATATAATCGCTTTAATTTAGGGCGACGGTACATCTACGCTTCGGAACTGTTGTTGTCGACGAAAGTGGGCTTTCCCTTTGCAGAATCACTTCCTAAACATGGTGAATACAGTTACATTGGCGTAGCACAAACCGTTTGCAATATAATCGCTTTAATTTAGGGCGACGGTACATCTACGCTTCGGAACTGTTGTTGTCGACGAAAGTGGGTTTTCCCTTTGCAGAATCACTTCCAAAACATGGCGAATACAGTTCCATTGGCGTAGCACAAACCGTTTGCAATATAATCGCTTTAATTTAGGGCGACGGTACATCTACGCTTCGGAACTGTTGTTCTCGACGAAAGTGGGCTTTCCCTTCGAAAATCACTTCCAAAACTTGGTGAATACAGTTACATTGGCGTAGTACAATCCGTTTGCAATATAATCGCTTTAATTAAGGGCGACGGTACATCTACGCTTCGGAACTGTTGTTGTCGACGAAAGTGGGTTTTCCCTTTGCAGAATCACTTCCAAAACATGGCGAATATAGTTCCATTGGCGTAGCACAAACCGTTTGCAATATAATCGCTTTTGTTTAGGGATACGCTATGTCTGCGCTTCGGAACTGTTGTTTTCGACGAAAGTGGGCTTTCCCTTTGCAGAATCACTTCCAAAACTTGGTGAATACAGTTACATTGGCGTAGTACAATCCGTTTGCAATATAATCGCTTTAACTTAGGGCGACGGTACATGTACGCTTCGAAACTGTTGTTGTCGACGAAAGTGGGCTTTCCCTTTGCAGTATCACTTCTAAAACTTGGTGAATACAGTTACATTGGCGTAATACCAGCCGTTTACAAGATGACCGCTTCTATTCAGGGATACGCTGTACCTGCGCTTCGAAACTGTTGTTCTCGACGAAAGTGGGCTTTCCCTTTGCAGAATCACTTCCAAAATATGGTGAATACAGTTACATTGGCGTAGCACAAACCGTTTGCAATATAATCGCTTTAATTTAGGGCGACGGTACATCTACGCTTCGGAACTGTTGTTGTCGACGAAAGTGGGCTTTTCCTTTGCAGAATCACTTCCAAAACATGGTGAATACAGTTCCATTGGCGTAGCACAAACCGTTTGCAATATAATCGCTTTAATTTAGGGCGACGGTACATCTACGCTTCGGAACTGTTGTTGTCGACGAAAGTGGGCTTTCCCTTTGCAGAATCACTTCCTAAACATGGTGAATACAGTTACATTGGCGTAGCACAAACCGTTTGCAATATAATCGCTTTAACTTAGGGCGACGGTACATGTACGCTTCGAAACTGTTGTTGTCGACGAAAGTGGGCTTTCCCTTTGCAGTATCACTTGTAAAACTTGGTGAATACAGTTACATTGGCGTAATACCAGTCGTTTACAAGATGATCGCTTCTATTCAGGGATACGCTGTACCTGCGCTTCGAAACTGTTGTTCTCGACGAAAGTGGGCTTTCCCTTCGAAAATCACTTCCAAAACTTGGTGAATACAGTTACATTGGCGTAGCACAAACCGTTTGCAATATAATCGCTTTAATTTAGGGATACGCTATATCTGCGCTTCGGAACTGTTGTTTTCGACGAAAGTGGGCTTTTCCTTTGCAGTATCACTTGTAAAACTTGGTGAATACAGTTACATTGGCGTAATACGAGTCGTTTACAAGATGATCGCTTTTATTCAGGGATACGCTGTACCTGGGCTTCGAAACTGTTGTTCTCGACGAAAGTGGGCTTTCCCTTCGAAAATCACTTCCAAAACTTGGTGAATACAGTTACATTGGCGTAGCACAAACCGTTTGCAATATAATCGCTTTAATTTAGGGCGACGGTACATCTACGCTTCGGAACTGTTGTTGTCGACGAAAGTGGGCTTTCCCTTTGCAGAATCACTTCCTAAACATGGTGAATACAGTTACATTGGCGTAGCACAAACCGTTTGCAATATAATCGCTTTAATTTAGGGCGACGGTACATCTACGCTTCGGAACTGTTGTTGTCGACGAAAGTGGGCTTTTCCTTTGCAGAATCACTTCCAAAACATGGTGAATACAGTTCCATTGGCGTAGCACAAACCGTTTCCAATATAATCGCTTTAACTTAGGGCGACGGTACATGTACGCTTCGAAACTGTTGTTGTCGACGAAAGTGGGCTTTCCCTTTGCAGTATCACTTGTAAAACTTGGTGAATACAGTTACATTGGCGTAATACCAGTCGTTTACAAGATGATCGCTTCTATTCAGGGATACGCTGTACCTGCGCTTCGAAACTGTTGTTCTCGACGAAAGTGGGCTTTCCCTTCGAAAATCACTTCCAAAACTTGGTGAATACAGTTCCATTGGCGTAGCACAAACCGTTTCCAATATAATCGCTTTAACTTAGGGCGACGGTACATGTACGCTTCGAAACTGTTGTTGTCGACGAAAGTGGGCTTTCCCTTTGCAGTATCACTTGTAAAACTTGGTGAATACAGTTACATTGGCGTAATACCAGTCGTTTACAAGATGATCGCTTCTATTCAGGGATACGCTGTACCTGCGCTTCGAAACTGTTGTTCTCGACGAAAGTGGGCTTTCCCTTCGAAAATCACTTCCAAAACTTGGTGAATACTGTTACATTGGCGTAGCACAAACCGTTTGCAATATAATCGCTTTAATTTAGGGCGACGGTACATCTACGCTTCGGAACTGTTGTTGTCGACGAAAGTGGGCTTTCCCTTTGCAGAATCACTTCCAAAACATGGTGAATACAGTTACATTGGCGTAGCACAAACCGTTTGCAATATAATCGCTTTAATTTAGGGCGACGGTACATCTACGCTTCGGAACTGTTGTTGTCGACGAAAGTGGGTTTTCCCTTTGCAGAATCACTTCCAAAACATGGCGAATACAGTTCCATTGGCGTAGCACAAACCGTTTGCAATATAATCGCTTTAATTTAGGGCGACGGTACATCTACGCTTCGGAACTGTTGTTCTCGACGAAAGTGGGCTTTCCCTTCGAAAATCACTTCCAAAACTTGGTGAATACAGTTACATTGGCGTAGTACAATCCGTTTGCAATATAATCGCTTTAATTTAGGGCTACGGTACATCTGCGCTTCGAAACTGTTGTTGTCGACGAAAGTGGGCTTTCCCTTTGCAGAATCACTTCCTAAACATGGTGAATACAGTTCCATTGGCGTAGCACAAACCGTTTGCAATATCACGCCTTTAATTTAGGGATACGCTATATCTGCGCTTCGGAACTGTTGTTTTCGACGAAAGTGGGCTTTCCCTTTGCAGTATCACTTGTAAAACTTGGTGAATACAGTTACATTGGCGTAATACCAGTCGTTTACAAGATGATCGCTTCTATTCAGGGATACGCTGTACCTGCGCTTCGAAACTGTTGTTCTCGACGAAAGTGGGCTTTCCCTTCGAAAATCACTTCCAAAACTTGGTGAATACAGTTACATTGGCGTAGCACAAACCGTTTGCAATATAATCGCTTTAATTTAGGGATACGCTATATCTGCGCTTCGGAACTGTTGTTTTCGACGAAAGTGGGCTTTCCCTTTGCAGTATCACTTGTAAAACTTGGTGAATACAGTTACATTGGCGTAATACGAGTCGTTTACAATATAATCGCTTTAACTTAGGGCGACGGTACATGTACGCTTCGAAACTGTTGTTGTCGACGAAAGTGGGCTTTCCCTTTGCAGTATCACTTGTAAAACTTGGTGAATACAGTTACATTGGCGTAATACCAGTCGTTTACAAGATGATCGCTTCTATTCAGGGATACGCTGTACCTGCGCTTCGAAACTGTTGTTCTCGACGAAAGTGGGCTTTCCCTTCGAAAATCACTTCCAAAACTTGGTGAATACAGTTCCATTGGCGTAGCACAAACCGTTTCCAATATAATCGCTTTAACTTAGGGCGACGGTACATGTACGCTTCGAAACTGTTGTTGTCGACGAAAGTGGGCTTTCCCTTTGCAGTATCACTTGTAAAACTTGGTGAATACAGTTACATTGGCGTAATACCAGTCGTTTACAAGATGATCGCTTCTATTCAGGGATACGCTGTACCTGCGCTTCGAAACTGTTGTTCTCGACGAAAGTGGGCTTTCCCTTCGAAAATCACTTCCAAAACTTGGTGAATACTGTTACATTGGCGTAGCACAAACCGTTTGCAATATAATCGCTTTAATTTAGGGCGACGGTACATCTACGCTTCGGAACTGTTGTTGTCGACGAAAGTGGGCTTTCCCTTTGCAGAATCACTTCCTAAACATGGTGAATACAGTTACATTGGCGTAGCACAAACCGTTTGCAATATAATCGCTTTAATTTAGGGCGACGGTACATCTACGCTTCGGAACTGTTGTTGTCGACGAAAGTGGGCTTTTCCTTTGCAGAATCACTTCCAAAACATGGTGAATACAGTTCCATTGGCGTAGCACAAACCGTTTCCAATATAATCGCTTTAACTTAGGGCGACGGTACATGTACGCTTCGAAACTGTTGTTGTCGACGAAAGTGGGCTTTCCTTTTGCAGTATCACTTGTAAAACTTGGTGAATACAGTTACATTGGCGTAATACCAGTCGTTTACAAGATGATCGCTTCTATTCAGGGATACGCTGTACCTGCGCTTCGAAACTGTTGTTCTCGACGAAAGTGGGCTTTCCCTTCGAAAATCACTTCCAAAACTTGGTGAATACAGTTCCATTGGCGTAGCACAAACCGTTTCCAATATAATCGCTTTAACTTAGGGCGACGGTACATGTACGCTTCGAAACTGTTGTTGTCGACGAAAGTGGGCTTTCCCTTTGCAGTATCACTTGTAAAACTTGGTGAATACAGTTACATTGGCGTAATACCAGTCGTTTACAAGATGATCGCTTCTATTCAGGGATACGCTGTACCTGCGCTTCGAAACTGTTGTTCTCGACGAAAGTGGGCTTTCCCTTCGAAAATCACTTCCAAAACTTGGTGAATACTGTTACATTGGCGTAGCACAAACCGTTTGCAATATAATCGCTTTAATTTAGGGCGACGGTACATCTACGCTTCGAAACTGTTGTTGTCGACGAAAGTGGGCTTTCCCTTTGCAGAATCACTTCCTAAACATGGTGAATACAGTTACATTGGCGTAGCACAAACCGTTTGCAATATAATCGCTTTAATTTAGGGCGACGGTACATCTACGCTTCGGAACTGTTGTTGTCGACGAAAGTGGGTTTTCCCTTTGCAGAATCACTTCCAAAACATGGCGAATACAGTTCCATTGGCGTAGCACAAACCGTTTGCAATATAATCGCTTTAATTTAGGGCGACGGTACATCTACGCTTCGGAACTGTTGTTCTCGACGAAAGTGGGCTTTCCCTTCGAAAATCACTTCCAAAACATGGTGAATACAGTTCCATTGGCGTAGCACAAACCGTTTCCAATATAATCGCTTTAACTTAGGGCGACGGTACATGTACGCTTCGAAACTGTTGTTGTCGACGAAAGTGGGCTTTCCCTTTGCAGTATCACTTGTAAAACTTGGTGAATACAGTTACATTGGCGTAATACCAGTCGTTTACAAGATGATCGCTTCTATTCAGGGATACGCTGTACCTGCGCTTCGAAACTGTTGTTCTCGACGAAAGTGGGCTTTCCCTTCGAAAATCACTTCCAAAACTTGGTGAATACAGTTACATTGGCGTAGTACAATCCGTTTGCAATATAATCGCTTTAATTTAGGGCTACGGTACATCTGCGCTTCGAAACTGTTGTTGTCGACGAAAGTGGGCTTTCCCTTTGCAGAATCACTTCCTAAACATGGTGAATACAATTCCATTGGCGTAGCACAAACCGTTTGCAATATCACGCCTTTAATTTAGGGATACGCTATATCTGCGCTTCGGAACTGTTGTTTTCGACGAAAGTGGGCTTTTCCTTTGCAGAATCACTTCCAAAACATGGTGAATACAGTTCCATTGGCGTAGCACAAACCGTTTGCAATATAATCGCTTTAATTTAGGGCGACGGTACATGTACGCTTCGAAACTGTTGTTGTCGACGAAAGTGGGCTTTCCCTTTGCAGAATCACTTCCTAAACATGGTGAATACAGTTACATTGGCGTAGCACAAACCGTTTGCAATATAATCGCTTTAATTTAGGGCGACGGTACATCTACGCTTCGGAACTGTTGTTGTCGACGAAAGTGGGCTTTCCCTTTGCAGAATCACTTCCTAAACATGGTGAATACAGTTACATTGGCGTAGCACAAACCGTTTGCAATATAATCGCTTTAATTTAGGGCGACGGTACATCTACGCTTCGGAACTGTTGTTGTCGACGAAAGTGGGCTTTTCCTTTGCAGAATCACTTCCAAAACATGGTGAATACAGTTTCATTGGCGTAGCACAAACCGTTTCCAATATAATCGCTTTAACTTAGGGCGACGGTACATGTACGCTTCGAAACTGTTGTTGTCGACGAAAGTGGGCTTTCCCTTTGCAGTATCACTTGTAAAACTTGGTGAATACAGTTACATTGGCGTAATACCAGTCGTTTACAAGATGATCGCTTCTATTCAGGGATACGCTGTACCTGCGCTTCGAAACTGTTGTTCTCGACGAAAGTGGGCTTTCCCTTCGAAAATCACTTCCAAAACTTGGTGAATACAGTTCCATTGGCGTAGCACAAACCGTTTCCAATATAATCGCTTTAACTTAGGGCGACGGTACATGTACGCTTCGAAACTGTTGTTGTCGACGAAAGTGGGCTTTCCCTTTGCAGTATCACTTGTAAAACTTGGTGAATACAGTTACATTGGCGTAATACCAGTCGTTTACAAGATGATCGCTTCTATTCAGGGATACGCTGTACCTGCGCTTCGAAACTGTTGTTCTCGACGAACGTGGGCTTTCCCTTCGAAAATCACTTCCAAAACTTGGTGAATACTGTTACATTGGCGTAGCACAAACCGTTTGCAATATAATCGCTTTAATTTAGGGCGACGGTACATCTACGCTTCGGAACTGTTGTTGTCGACGAAAGTGGGCTTTCCCTTTGCAGAATCACTTCCTAAACATGGTGAATACAGTTACATTGGCGTAGCACAAACCGTTTGCAATATAATCGCTTTAATTTAGGGCGACGGTACATCTACGCTTCGGAACTGTTGTTGTCGACGAAAGTGGGTTTTCCCTTTGCAGAATCACTTCCAAAACATGGCGAATACAGTTCCATTGGCGTAGCACAAACCGTTTGCAATATAATCGCTTTAATTTAGGGCGACGGTACATCTACGCTTCGGAACTGTTGTTCTCGACGAAAGTGGGCTTTCCCTTCGAAAATCACTTCCAAAACATGGTGAATACAGTTCCATTGGCGTAGCACAAACCGTTTCCAATATAATCGCTTTAACTTAGGGCGACGGTACATGTACGCTTCGAAACTGTTGTTGTCGACGAAAGTGGGCTTTCCCTTTGCAGTATCACTTGTAAAACTTGGTGAATACAGTTACATTGGCGTAATACCAGTCGTTTACAAGATGATCGCTTCTATTCAGGGATACGCTGTACCTGCGCTTCGAAACTGTTGTTCTCGACGAAAGTGGGCTTTCCCTTCGAAAATCACTTCCAAAACTTGGTGAATACAGTTACATTGGCGTAGTACAATCCGTTTGCAATATAATCGCTTTAATTTAGGGCTACGGTACATCTGCGCTTCGAAACTGTTGTTGTCGACGAAAGTGGGCTTTCCCTTTGCAGAATCACTTCCTAAACATGGTGAATACAATTCCATTGGCGTAGCACAAACCGTTTGCAATATCACGCCTTTAATTTAGGGATACGCTATATCTGCGCTTCGGAACTGTTGTTTTCGACGAAAGTGGGCTTTTCCTTTGCAGAATCACTTCCAAAACATGGTGAATACAGTTCCATTGGCGTAGCACAAACCGTTTGCAATATAATCGCTTTAATTTAGGGCGACGGTACATGTACGCTTCGAAACTGTTGTTGTCGACGAAAGTGGGCTTTCCCTTTGCAGTATCACTTGTAAAACTTGGTGAATACAGTTACATTGGCGTAATACCAGTCGTTTACAGGATGATCGCTTCTATTCAGGGATACGCTGTACCTGCGCTTCGAAACTGTTGTTCTCGACGAAAGTGGGCTTTCCCTTCGAAAATCACTTCCAAAACTTGGTGAATACAGTTACATTGGCGTAGCACAAACCGTTTGCAATATAATCGCTTTAATTTAGGGCGACGGTACATCTACGCTTCGGAACTGTTGTTGTCGACGAAAGTGGGTTTTCCCTTTGCAGAATCACTTCCAAAACATGGCGAATACAGTTCCATTGGCGTAGCACAAACCGTTTGCAATATAATCGCTTTAACTTAGGGCGACGGTACATGTACGCGTCGAAACTGTTGTTGTCGACGAAAGTGGGCTTTCCCTTTGCAGTATCACTTGTAAAACTTGGTGAATACAGTTACATTGGCGTAATACCAGTCGTTTACAAGATGATCACTTTTATTCAGGGATACGCTGTACCTGCGCTTCGAAACTGTTGTTCTCGACGAAAGTGGGCTTTCCCTTCGAAAATCACTTCCAAAACTTGGTGAATACAGTTACATTGGCGTAGTACAATCCGTTTGCAATATAATCGCTTTAATTTAGGGCTACGGTACATCTGCGCTTCGAAACTGTTGTTGTCGACGAAAGTGGGCTTTCCCTTTGCAGAATCACTTCCTAAACATGGTGAATACAGTTCCATTGGCGTAGCACAAACCGTTTGCAATATCACGCCTTTAATTTAGGTATACGCTATATCTGCGCTTCGGAACTGTTGTTTTCGACGAAAGTGGGCTTTTCCTTTGCAGTATCACTTGTAAAACTTGGTGAATACAGTTACATTGGCGTAATACGAGTCGTTTACAAGATGATCGCTTTTATTCAGGGATACGCTGTACCTGGGCTTCGAAACTGTTGTTCTCGACGAAAGTGGGCTTTCCCTTCGAAAATCACTTCCAAAACTTGGTGAATACAGTTACATTGGCGTAGCACAAACCGTTTGCAATATAATCGCTTTAATTTAGGGCGACGGTACATCTACGCTTCGGAACTGTTGTTGTCGACGAAAGTGGGTTTTCCCTTTGCAGAATCACTTCCAAAACATGGCGAATACAGTTCCATTGGCGTAGCACAAACCGTTTGCAATATAATCGCTTTAATTTAGGGCGACGGTACATCTACGCTTCGGAACTGTTGTTCTCGACGAAAGTGGGCTTTCCCTTCGAAAATCACTTCCAAAACTTGGTGAATACAGTTACATTGGCGCAGTACAATCCGTTTGCAATATAATCGCTTTAATTAAGGGCGACGGTACATCTACGCTTCGGAACTGTTGTTGTCGACGAAAGTGGGTTTTCCCTTTGCAGAATCACTTCCAAAACATGGCGAATATAGTTCCATTGGCGTAGCACAAACCGTTTGCAATATAATCGCTTTTGTTTAGGGATACGCTATGTCTGCGCTTCGGAACTGTTGTTTTCGACGAAAGTGGGCTTTCCCTTTGCAGAATCTCTTCCAAAACTTGGTGAATACAGTTACATTGGCGTAGTACAATCCGTTTGCAATATAATCGCTTTAACTTAGGGCGACGGTACATGTACGCTTCGAAACTGTTGTTGTCGACGAAAGTGGGCTTTCCCTTTGCAGTATCACTTGTAAAACTTGGTGAATACAGTTACATTGGCGTAATACCAGTCGTTTACAAGATGACCGCTTCTATTCAGGGATACGCTGTACCTGCGCTTCGAAACTGTTGTTCTCGACGAAAGTGGGCTTTCCCTTTGCAGAATCACTTCCTAAATATGGTGAATATAGTTACATTGGCGTAGCACAAACCGTTTGCAATATAATCGCTTTAATTTAGGGCGACGGTACATCCGTGCCGCGTTGCTGGTGCAGTTGGGCCGACTTTAAGTCGTTCCCACAACCACCAGTCTCGCGGAGGGAGTTGCTGGTCTCCGACACGGCGCGTCCCCGGGTGGCGGATAGGGGGCCCCTCCGGTTCCAACTGGAGGGTTGCGACTTGCGTAAGCGGTCGCCGCGGACCAAAACCAGCACTCACACTCACACACACACTTACACACACTCACACTCACACACCGTCCGGGGGCGGATACTCCCGGGGATTTCTCCCGCCTCAAGGGGGATAGGGGAAGAAACCCCGAAAATAAATCAAATATGGAGGGTGCTAATAAAAAAGTACAGTTTAGGGAGCAGGGGTGCGAGTCCCCAGTTCCGGCGTGCGAGGGTGAGAAAGCGGGCCCGAGCACGTCGTCATCCTGCAACCGCAGCGGTGCGTCGGTTGGCCACTTGGCCGGCGCATCGTACAAAGCCACAAGCGTGCTTAAGGAGGGAGAGGCTGGGGGGGGATCCCCTCCAGCGGGCAGTTCCGTGACTCCGGGCGGGCCGGGGGGGATGATTCCCCCCGTAGCTCACTCGGGGCCGGGTCCTCGTCCATTGGACGAGAGTGGGCGTGTCTCACAAAGCCCGGGGCGACGACCCGGGTCTTCGGACCCCGGGTCTAAGCCTGGGCAGCAGAGCCACGCCCAGGGGATGCGGGAGTTGGTGGTCCGGGTGAGCCGCCTGGACCTCCCGGCCCCCGCAGCACCCGTGGCGGGGCCTTCGTCTTCCTCTTCAGAAAAGAAGAGGAAGAAAAAGGCCCCGAAACGCAGACGGATACTGTCCGACTCGTCCTACGCAGAGGACGAGTCGGAGACGGGATCCCGGCGTGCGGCGACGATGTCGGGGGCTGGAAAGCCCTCGTCATCGGGGGCGACGAGTGCCGGTGTGCCGGCGCCGCCGCCCAGAGAGGAGTTCCCGCCCCTGCCTCCTCCCCGCTCTGCAGAGGCAGAGCGGTCGAGGAGACGCAGGGAGAATAAAGACCAGCAGGCCGACCTGGGGGTCACCCAGAAGGTGAGACGTATGTCCACCTCTGACGTGGGCTCCAGGTTGCTGGAGAAAGCCCAGGCTGTGCTGGGGGTCGCCTCGGTGTCCACGGGGCTGAAGGGGACCTGCCAGGAGGACCTGAAAGATGCGGCTCGGTGGCTGTCAGCAGGCACCGCCGAGCTCGCGCTCAGGGCAGGTGCCTCCGGGTCCTCGGTGGACGGCCGCGTCGAGGCGATCCGCCTGCACCAGCAGGTGGCCGTACTCGCGAGCGAGCTGGAGGCATCCCGCAGGGAGGTGGCGGAGCTTCGCCTCCAGATCGCCTCCCTCACCGGGTCGGGTGCAAATACGGCCCCACCCTCCCGGGAGCCAAAACCGCCCCAGGACATGCATGTCTTGGAGCGGCGCATCCTCGAGAGGGTGGGGTCGCTGATAGAGAGCCGCCTTCACGCGGCTCTCGGTGGGGTGGCTGTACAGCCCCCCCTCGCCACGCCACTCTTGGCCACTAGTCCGGCCGCTATACCCGCGACACCGTCTGTCGCGGGTGGTGACGGCGAGTGGGCCGCTGTGGTGAGGAGGGGAAAAGGCGGGAGGAAGAAGGAGGCCGGAGGGCCCCTTCCCTCCACGACCGCTACCAGCAAGGCGGGCGGGACGTCCCGAGC
This sequence comes from Ectemnius continuus, assembly GCA_910591665.1. NCBI lineage: Eukaryota > Metazoa > Arthropoda > Insecta > Hymenoptera > Crabronidae > Ectemnius > Ectemnius continuus. Next base: position 15,034,813 of record OU342860.1, read on the forward strand.
GGCGGCGGCCATTGCCCGGCCAGCGTCCAAGCCCCCCGGCGCCGCAAGGACGAAGCCGGCTAAACCGGCTAAGCCTGCCGCCGCCGCAGGGACAAAAACGGCCGGGAGCCAACCACCCGCTTCGCGGACAGGGGTAAAGCTCCCGAGGAGCAGGGCCCATGCCGCGGTGGCTCTTACCCTCGACGGTAGTGTCGAGGGTATGAGCTACGCGGAGGTGATGCGCCGTGCCCGAGATCGGATAAATATATCCGATCTCGGGATCAAGGAGATCCGGCCCAAGAGGGCCGTTACAGGAGCCCTGCTCCTTGAAATCCCTGGCGAGGGCGGTGCGGAGAAGGCGAAAGCCCTATCCCAGCGCCTCTCCCAGGTGATGGAGGATACGGGGGTGAGGGTTACCAGGCCGGTTAAGAGCGCGGAGCTACGCGTGACCGGCCTCGATGACTCCGTCACCCCGGAGGAGGTCCTTGCGGCGGTGGCGCGCGAAGGGGACTGTCCCCCCGCGGAGGTCAGGGTGGGGCGGATCGCCACCCGTGCGGGTGGCGGTCTTGGCTCCATCTGGGTGAGGTGCCCACTGACCTCCGCGAAGAAGCTGGTGGCTGCGGGGCGTCTGCTGGTCGGGTGGTCGTCGGCCCGGATAGTTGCGCTGGCGCAGCGCCCTCTCCAGTGCTTCAGATGCCTGGAGAAGGGTCATGTGCGGGCCAACTGCTCGGCCCCCACCGACCGCACTGGTCATTGTTTCCGGTGCGGCGGGGCGGGACACCTGGCCAGCGCATGCCGGGAAGCCGTGTGCTGCCCGGTGTGCAAGGAGAAGGGGCTCAAGTCGGACCACCGTCTGGGTGGCCCGGCTTGCAAAGCCCCGGCTAAGAGGGTGACGAGGGGTCTTCCCGCTGGGAAGCGCGCCCTTGCCCCCTCTGACCCGCAGCCAGCCGGCGGGACAGTCCCCACCGGAGGGGCCGTCACCACCTCCCAGCCGGAGGTGGAGATGGCCCCAATACCGTCAACCAGTGGGGGGAGTGATCCACCCCCCACTGAACGAACAGAAGTGGCTGAGGTTGCCAGACCCGCAACGACAGAGGCCCGCCCGGAGGAGGGGATGGACATCGCCGAGTAATGGCGATATCCCTCCTCCAGGCGAACCTGAACCACTCCCCCGACGCCCAGGGTCTGCTGGCGCAGACTATGGCGGAAAGGGGAGTGGCCCTGGCGGCAGTGTCCGAGCCCCACAGGATCCCCGACTCACCCCTATGGGTCGGAGACCTGCTGGGTGTCTCCGCCATAGCGGTAGGGCCCGCCGCGGCTGCGAGCTTCGGCACCGCCCGCCTCCTGGGGCGAGGCCGGGGCTTCGTGGCCGCGCGGTGGAAAGATCTCGTGGTGGTGGCGGTCTACCTGTCCCCGAACATCCCCCTCAACGATTACGAGTCGGCGCTCGACGATCTGGGCGCCAGCATCCGGCCGCATCTGGGCGGTCGGATGCTCGTGATGGGGGATTTCAACGCCCACGCGACTGCGTGGGGGTCTCCCAGCACAGACCGTAGGGGGACAGTTCTCGGGGACTGGGCAGCGGGGTTGGACCTGAGGTTGCTGAACCAAGGGTCCACCCCCACCTGCGTGCGGGTACAGGGGGTGTCCATCGTCGATTTGACATGGGCTTCCCCCTCGACCGTGCGCTGGGTCGAGGGCTGGCGTGTGGAGGAGGGTCTGGAGTCATTCTCCGATCACTTATACGTGACAATGACCCTCCTCCCGAACACGGCCTCCTCGGCTGCCCGGGACCGCCGCCATGGCGGGCCCAGGACACTGCCGTCAGGATGGAGGTCCCGAACCCTGGACGAAGACCTGCTGGTCGCGGCTGCCCTGGTCATCACTTGGCCAGCGAGGCAGCCCTGCGTCGACCCCGGGGACGAGGTGGAGAATTTGCGGGCCGACATGGCGACTGTTTGTGACGTCGCCATGGCCCGCGCTACGAAATCCGTCCCCCGGGGCCAGGTGTACTGGTGGTCGGAGGAGATCGCTGATCTCCGGCGCACCACCATCCGCGCCCGACGCCGGTACACCAGAGCAAGGCGCAGGGCTCACAGATGCCTCGCTGAGGAGGCGGTTCTGTGGGAGAGCTTCTCCGCTAGGAAGCGTCTCCTGCAGGCCGCTATCAGGGCAGCCAAGAGCAGAGCCTGGGCTGAGCTCGTCGCCACCATTAACGAGGATCCGTGGGGGCGCCCGTATCGCATGGTCATGCATAAACTACGACCACGGGTGCCCCCGCTGACGGAGACTCTCGACCCCGGCTTCCTGGACGAGGTGATGGCTACCCTTTTCCCGCCGGACGTTCCGGTGGGGGAGGTGGCTGTGCCTCCGGGAGTCGGGGATGGGACTGCGATGGTGGCGCACTCCGAGGCGGTCGACGACCTGGCCGTCTCGGAGCACGAGCTTGCCAGGGCGGCCAGGAAGCTTTCAGGCAAGAAAGCTCCTGGTCCGGACGGCATCCCTGGCAAAGCCTGGGCTCTGACCAGCAGGATCTGGGGTCCGAGGGTTCGGGACCTCTTCTCCAAGTGCCTGGTGATGGGCTGTTTTCCCAGGGCTTGGAGAAACTCGCGGCTCGTCCTTCTCCACAAGGAGGGAAAGCCCGCTGACTCCCCGTCGGCTTACCGGCCGATTTGTCTGCTGGACGAGTCGGAAAAGTGGTTTGAGCGAGTAATCGCCAACCGACTCGTCCAGCACCTGTCCACGGTGGGACCCGATCTGAGCCCACATCAGTTCGGGTTTCGCGAGGCCCGCTCCACGGTTGATGCCATCAGCCGTGTTAGGGCCTTCGCGGACGCGGCGATCGCCCGGGGCGAGGTCGCATTGGCGGTGTCGCTTGACATCGTCAATGCGTTCAACTCCCTCCCCTGGGGCAGGATCATGGAGGCGCTCGAGTACCACCGGGTGCCTCTGTGCCTGCAGCGGGTCGTCCGCGCCTACCTGTCGGACAGGACGGTCGGCTTTCCGGCCGCCAGTGGCCGGTTGGGAGTCAAGGACGTTACCCGAGGTGTCCCGCAGGGATCGGTTCTGGGACCCCTGCTGTGGAACCTCGGGTATGACAAAGTCCTGCGGGCCGCCCTCCCCGCTGGTACGGCACTGGTCTGCTACGCGGACGACACTCTGGTGCTGGCCAGCGAGGAGGACTGGAGAAGGACGTGCCGCCTCGCGGGTCTGGCAACCGCGCGGGTCGTGGCAGAGGTGGAGAGCCTGGGTCTCCGCGTAGCCCCGCAGAAGACCGAGGCGGCCTGGATCAGCCGTCCTCGGAGTCTGCACGCCGGACTGCCGGAGACCGGGATCATGGTGCGTGACACTCTGGTCGAGGTGAAGGGGTACTTTAAGTACCTCGGAGTTCACCTCGACCACCGCTGGCGCTTCAAGGAGCACTTCGAGAGGATCCTTCCCAGGGCGGAGAAGACGGCCGGCGCGTTATGCCGGCTCCTTCCCAACCTGGGCGGTCCTCTCGAGAAAGTCGGTCGGCTGTACGGTGGAGTCGTCAGGTCGCAAGTCCTGTACGGCTCTCCGGTATGGTCCGAGGCCTTATGCGGCGCTGGCAACGCCGCTACCCGAGCTCGGGTGGGCCGGCTACACCGCTGTGTAGCCATAAGGACCTGCCGGGGATATAGAACTATATCCCACCGTGCAGCCAGTGTGGTAGCCCGATCTCCCCCGTGGGAGATCGTAGCCCGCTCGCAGGCACTCTATTACAGAGGCCTGTCCGATGCGCGGCAAAGGGGAGTCGCCACCACCGAGAAGATGGCCGACTTGAAGCGCCAGTCCCGGCAGTACCTGGTTGACTCTTGGGTCAGCTGGCTCGACGAGCCGGGTATCGAGCCCACTAGGGCTGTCGAGGCTATCCGTCCGCATCTCCAACGCTGGGCGGATAGGGGTTTTGGGGGTGTCACGTACCGCCTGTGCCAGGTGCTCACCGGGCATGGTTGCTTCGGTGCGTACCTGGCCAGGATTGGCAGGGAGGCCACGACCCGCTGCCACCATTGTGCAGCCGACCGGGACGACGCGCAGCACACGCTGGAATTCTGTCCAGCGTGGGCGGACGAGCGCGCCGTCCTGGTCGACGAGATAGGGAGTGACGATCTCGCGCCGTCGAGCATCGTGGGTCGGATGCTCGACGGCGCGGATCGTTGGGATGCGGTCGTCTCCTTCTGCGAGCACGTAATGCTCGCGAAGGAGACGGCCGAGAGGGCTCGGGAGCGGCAACGCCATCCCGAGCGGCGTGGGCCCCCCGGGCGGAGGGGCAGGGGGAGGAGAAGGAGGCCCGACCTCCAGGCGCCACCGTGATGGTGTCGTCACCTCCTCTTCCCTCCCCTCCTTCCGGAACATCTAGGGGGGACGGCCGCGGGAGAGAGCCACGGCACTCCCGCGGCACAAAAACGTCCGCGCGATCGGTGGGGGGGCTCAGCTGGGGGGCTGAGTCCCTCTTTGCACTCCGGCCGCGTGAAGGGGTGATGGGCGTGTGGCCCGCCCATCGCCCAAACAACAACATTGTATCGAACGGGGGGAGGGCATTTCCTCCCCCCCCCGGGCATGTGGCACTGCCAGTGCCAAGACAGGGGCGGGTCCTGGTAGCATCCTCTGGTCTCCCCAGGGCCCGCCCCGTCATGTCTTCGAGGTCACCGCAGTGTTTTTAGTGGGTGCAAGCCCCACATAACCCCGCCTCTCCCCCCAGAGAGACGGGGTATCCGTTCAGGGATTTTCACTGCGTCAAAAAAAAAAAAAAAAAAAAAAAGGGCGACGGTACATCTACGCTTCGGAACTGTTGTTGTCGACGAAAGTGGGCTTTTCCTTTGCAGAATCACTTCCAAAACATGGTGAATACAGTTCCATTGGCGTAGCACAAACCGTTTGCAATATAATCGCTTTAATTTAGGGCGACGGTACATCTACGCTTCGGAACTGTTGTTGTCGACGAAAGTGGGCTTTCCCTTTGCAGAATCACTTCCTAAACATGGTGAATACAGTTACATTGGCGTAGCACAAACCGTTTGCAATATAATCGCTTTAACTTAGGGCGACGGTACATGTACGCTTCGAAATTGTTGTTGTCGACGAAAGTGGGCTTTCCCTTTGCAGTATCACTTGTAAAACTTGGTGAATACAGTTACATTGGCGTAATACCAGTCGTTTACAAGATGATCGCTTCTATTCAGGGATACGCTGTACCTGCGCTTCGAAACTGTTGTTCTCGACGAAAGTGGGCTTTCCCTTCGAAAATCACTTCCAAAACTTGGTGAATACAGTTACATTGGCGTAGTACAATCCGTTTGCAATATAATCGCTTTAATTTAGGGCTACGGTACATCTGCGCTTCGAAACTGTTGTTGTCGACGAAAGTGGGCTTTCCCTTTGCAGAATCACTTCCTAAACATGGTGAATACAATTCCATTGGCGTAGCACAAACCGTTTGCAATATCACGCCTTTAATTTAGGGATACGCTATATCTGCGCTTCGGAACTGTTGTTTTCGACGAAAGTGGGCTTTTCCTTTGCAGAATCACTTCCAAAACATGGTGAATACAGTTCCATTGGCGTAGCACAAACCGTTTGCAATATAATCGCTTTAATTTAGGGCGACGGTACATGTACGCTTCGAAACTGTTGTTGTCGACGAAAGTGGGCTTTCCCTTTGCAGTATCACTTGTAAAACTTGGTGAATACAGTTACATTGGCGTAATACCAGTCGTTTACAGGATGATCGCTTCTATTCAGGGATACGCTGTACCTGCGCTTCGAAACTGTTGTTCTCGACGAAAGTGGGCTTTCCCTTCGAAAATCACTTCCAAAACTTGGTGAATACAGTTACATTGGCGTAGCACAAACCGTTTGCAATATAATCGCTTTAATTTAGGGCGACGGTACATCTACGCTTCGGAACTGTTGTTGTCGACGAAAGTGGGTTTTCCCTTTGCAGAATCACTTCCAAAACATGGCGAATACAGTTCCATTGGCGTAGCACAAACCGTTTGCAATATAATCGCTTTAACTTAGGGCGACGGTACATGTACGCTTCGAAACTGTTGTTGTCGACGAAAGTGGGCTTTCCCTTTGCAGTATCACTTGTAAAACTTGGTGAATACAGTTACATTGGCGTAATACCAGTCGTTTACAAGATGATCACTTTTATTCAGGGATACGCTGTACCTGCGCTTCGAAACTGTTGTTCTCGACGAAAGTGGGCTTTCCCTTCGAAAATCACTTCCAAAACTTGGTGAATACAGTTACATTGGCGTAGTACAATCCGTTTGCAATATAATCGCTTTAATTTAGGGCTACGGTACATCTGCGCTTCGAAACTGTTGTTGTCGACGAAAGTGGGCTTTCCCTTTGCAGAATCACTTCCTAAACATGGTGAATACAGTTCCATTGGCGTAGCACAAACCGTTTGCAATATCACGCCTTTAAGTTAGGTATACGCTATATCTGCGCTTCGGAACTGTTGTTTTCGACGAAAGTGGGCTTTTCCTTTGCAGTATCACTTGTAAAACTTGGTGAATACAGTTACATTGGCGTAATACGAGTCGTTTACAAGATGATCGCTTTTATTCAGGGATACGCTGTACCTGGGCTTCGAAACTGTTGTTCTCGACGAAAGTGGGCTTTCCCTTCGAAAATCACTTCCAAAACTTGGTGAATACAGTTACATTGGCGTAGCACAAACCGTTTGCAATATAATCGCTTTAATTTAGGGCGACGGTACATCTACGCTTCGGAACTGTTGTTGTCGACGAAAGTGGGCTTTCCCTTTGCAGAATCACTTCCTAAACATGGTGAATACAGTTACATTGGCGTAGCACAAACCGTTTGCAATATAATCGCTTTAATTTAGGGCGACGGTACATCTACGCTTCGGAACTGTTGTTGTCGACGAAAGTGGGTTTTCCCTTTGCAGAATCACTTCCAAAACATGGCGAATACAGTTCCATTGGCGTAGCACAAACCGTTTGCAATATAATCGCTTTAATTTAGGGCGACGGTACATCTACGCTTCGGAACTGTTGTTCTCGACGAAAGTGGGCTTTCCCTTCGAAAATCACTTCCAAAACTTGGTGAATACAGTTACATTGGCGTAGTACAATCCGTTTGCAATATAATCGCTTTAATTAAGGGCGACGGTACATCTACGCTTCGGAACTGTTGTTGTCGACGAAAGTGGGTTTTCCCTTTGCAGAATCACTTCCAAAACATGGCGAATATAGTTCCATTGGCGTAGCACAAACCGTTTGCAATATAATCGCTTTTGTTTAGGGATACGCTATGTCTGCGCTTCGGAACTGTTGTTTTCGACGAAAGTCGGCTTTCCCTTTGCAGAATACCGTGCAAAACTTGGTAGATACAGTTACATTGGCCTAGTACAATCCGTTTGCAATATAATCGCTTTAATTTAGGGCTACGGTACATCTGCGCTTCGAAACTGTTGTTGTCGACGAAAGTGGGCTTTCCCTTTGCAGAATCACTTCCTAAACATGGTGAATACAGTTCCTTTGGCGTAGCACAAACCGTTTGCAATATCACGCCTTTAATTTAGGGATACGCTATATCTGCGCTTCGGAACTGTTGTTTTCGACGAAAGTGGGCTTTTCCTTTGCAGAATCACTTCCAAAACATGGTGAATACAGTTCCATTGGCGTAGCACAAACCGTTTCCAATATAATCGCTTTAACTTAGGGCGACGGTACATGTACGCTTCGAAACTGTTGTTGTCGACGAAAGTGGGCTTTCCCTTTGCAGTATCACTTGTAAAACTTGGTGAATACAGTTACATTGGCGTAATACCAGTCGTTTACAAGATGACCGCTTCTATTCAGGGATACGCTGTACCTGCGCTTCGAAACTGTTGTTCTCGACGAAAGTGGGCTTTCCCTTTGCAGAATCACTTCCTAAATATGGTGAATATAGTTACATTGGCGTAGCACAAACCGTTTGCAATATAATCGCTTTAATTTAGGGCGACGGTACATCTACGCTTCGGAACTGTTGTTGTCGACGAAAGTGGGTTTTCCCTTTGCAGAATCACTTCCAAAACATGGCGAATATAGTTCCATTGGCGTAGCACAAACCGTTTGCAGTATAATCGCTTTTGTTTAGGGATACGCTATGTCTGCGCTTCGGAACTGTTGTTTTCGACGAAAGTGGGCTTTCCCTTCGAAAATCACTTCCAAAACTTGGTGAATACAGTTACATTGGCGTAGCACAAACCGTTTGCAATATAATCGCTTTAATTTAGGGCGACGGTACATCTACGCTTCGGAACTGTTGTTGTCGACGAAAGTGGGTTTTCCCTTTGCAGAATCACTTCCAAAACATGGCGAATGCAGTTCCATTGGCGTAGCACAAACCGTTTGCAATATAATCGCTTTAACTTAGGGCGACGGTACATGTACGCTTCGAAACTGTTGTTGTCGACGAAAGTGGGCTTTCCCTTTGCAGTATCACTTGTAAAACTTGGTGAATACAGTTACATTGGCGTAATACCAGTCGTTTACAAGATGATCGCTTCTATTCAGGGATACGCTGTACCTGCGCTTCGAAACTGTTGTTCTCGACGAAAGTGGGCTTTCCCTTCGAAAATCACTTCCAAAACTTGGTGAATACAGTTACATTGGCGTAGTACAATCCGTTTGCAATATAATCGCTTTAATTTAGGGCTACGGTACATCTGCGCTTCGAAACTGTTGTTGTCGACGAAAGTGGGCTTTCCCTTTGCAGAATCACTTCCTAAACATGGTGAATACAATTCCATTGGCGTAGCACAAACCGTTTGCAATATCACGCCTTTAATTTAGGGATACGCTATATCTGCGCTTCGGAACTGTTGTTTTCGACGAAAGTGGGCTTTTCCTTTGCAGAATCACTTCCAAAACATGGTGAATACAGTTCCATTGGCGTAGCACAAACCGTTTGCAATATAATCGCTTTAATTTAGGGCGACGGTACATGTACGCTTCGAAACTGTTGTTGTCGACGAAAGTGGGCTTTCCCTTTGCAGTATCACTTGTAAAACTTGGTGAATACAGTTACATTGGCGTAATACCAGTCGTTTACAGGATGATCGCTTCTATTCAGGGATACGCTGTACCTGCGCTTCGAAACTGTTGTTGTCGACGAAAGTGGGCTTTCCCTTTGCAGAATCACTTCCTAAACATGGTGAATACAGTTCCATTGGCGTAGCACAAACCGTTTGCAATATCACGCCTTTAATTTAGGGATACGCTATATCTGCGCTTCGGAACTGTTGTTTTCGACGAAAGTGGGCTTTTCCTTTGCAGTATCACTTGTAAAACTTGGTGAATACAGTTACATTGGCGTAATACGAGTCGTTTACAAGATGATCGCTTTTATTCAGGGATACGCTGTACCTGGGCTTCGAAACTGTTGTTCTCGACGAAAGTGGGCTTTCCCTTCGAAAATCACTTCCAAAACTTGGTGAATACAGTTACATTGGCGTAGCACAAACCGTTTGCAATATAATCGCTTTAATTTAGGGCGACGGTACATCTACGCTTCGGAACTGTTGTTGTCGACGAAAGTGGGCTTTCCCTTTGCAGAATCACTTCCTAAACATGGTGAATACAGTTACATTGGCGTAGCACAAACCGTTTGCAATATAATCGCTTTAATTTAGGGCGACGGTACATCTACGCTTCGGAACTGTTGTTGTCGACGAAAGTGGGTTTTCCCTTTGCAGAATCACTTCCAAAACATGGCGAATACAGTTCCATTGGCGTAGCACAAACCGTTTGCAATATAATCGCTTTAATTTAGGGCGACGGTACATCTACGCTTCGGAACTGTTGTTCTCGACGAAAGTGGGCTTTCCCTTCGAAAATCACTTCCAAAACTTGGTGAATACAGTTACATTGGCGTAGTACAATCCGTTTGCAATATAATCGCTTTAATTAAGGGCGACGGTACATCTACGCTTCGGAACTGTTGTTGTCGACGGAAGTGGGTTTTCCCTTTGCAGAATCACTTCCAAAACATGGCGAATATAGTTCCATTGGCGTAGCACAAACCGTTTGCAATATAATCGCTTTTGTTTAGGGATACGCTATGTCTGCGCTTCGGAACTGTTGTTTTCGACGAAAGTGGGCTTTCCCTTTGCAGAATCTCTTCCAAAACTTGGTGAATACAGTTACATTGGCGTAGTACAATCCGTTTGCAATATAATCGCTTTAACTTAGGGCGACGGTACATGTACGCTTCGAAACTGTTGTTGTCGACGAAAGTGGGCTTTCCCTTTGCAGTATCACTTGTAAAACTTGGTGAATACAGTTACATTGGCGTAATACCAGTCGTTTACAAGATGACCGCTTCTATTCAGGGATACGCTGTACCTGCGCTTCGAAACTGTTGTTCTCGACGAAAGTGGGCTTTCCCTTTGCAGAATCACTTCCTAAATATGGTGAATATAGTTACATTGGCGTAGCACAAACCGTTTGCAATATAATCGCTTTAATTTAGGGCGACGGTACATCTACGCTTCGGAACTGTTGTTGTCGACGAAAGTGGGCTTTTCCTTTGCAGAATCACTTCCAAAACATGGTGAATACAGTTCCATTGGCGTAGCACAAACCGTTTGCAATATAATCGCTTTAATTTAGGGCGACGGTACATCTACGCTTCGGAACTGTTGTTGTCGACGAAAGTGGGCTTTCCCTTTGCAGAATCACTTCCTAAACATGGTGAATACAGTTACATTGGCGTAGCACAAACCGTTTGCAATATAATCGCTTTAACTTAGGGCGACGGTACATGTACGCTTCGAAACTGTTGTTGTCGACGAAAGTGGGCTTTCCCTTTGCAGTATCACTTGTAAAACTTGGTGAATACAGTCACATTGGCGTAATACCAGTCGTTTACAAGATGATCGCTTCTATTCAGGGATACGCTGTACCTGCGCTTCGAAACTGTTGTTCTCGACGAAAGTGGGCTTTCCCTTCGAAAATCACTTCCAAAACTTGGTGAATACAGTTACATTGGCGTAGCACAAACCGTTTGCAATATAATCGCTTTTGTTTAGGGATACGCTATGTCTGCGCTTCGGAACTGTTGTTTTCGACGAAAGTGGGCTTTTCCTTTGCAGTATCACTTGTAAAACTTGGTGAATACAGTTACATTGGCGTAATACGAGTCGTTTACAAGATGATCGCTTTTATTCAGGGATACGCTGTACCTGGGCTTCGAAACTGTTGTTCTCGACGAAAGTGGGCTTTCCCTTCGAAAATCACTTCCAAAACTTGGTGAATACAGTTACATTGGCGTAGCACAAACCGTTTGCAATATAATTGCTTTAATTTAGGGCGACGGTACATCTACGCTTCGGAACTGTTGTTGTCGACGAAAGTGGGCTTTCCCTTTGCAGAATCACTTCCTAAACATGGTGAATACAGTTACATTGGCGTAGCACAAACCGTTTGCAATATAATCGCTTTAATTTAGGGCGACGGTACATCTACGCTTCGGAACTGTTGTTGTCGACGAAAGTGGGCTTTTCCTTTGCAGAATCACTTCCAAAACATGGTGAATACAGTTCCATTGGCGTAGCACAAACCGTTTCCAATATAATCGCTTTAACTTAGGGCGACGGTACATGTACGCTTCGAAACTGTTGTTGTCGACGAAAGTGGGCTTTCCCTTTGCAGTATCACTTGTAAAACTTGGTGAATACAGTTACATTGGCGTAATACCAGTCGTTTACAAGATGATCGCTTCTATTCAGGGATACGCTGTACCTGCGCTTCGAAACTGTTGTTCTCGACGAAAGTGGGCTTTCCCTTCGAAAATCACTTCCAAAACATGGTGAATACAGTTCCATTGGCGTAGCACAAACCGTTTCCAATATAATCGCTTTAACTTAGGGCGACGGTACATGTACGCTTCGAAACTGTTGTTGTCGACGAAAGTGGGCTTTCCCTTTGCAGTATCACTTGTAAAACTTGGTGAATACAGTTACATTGGCGTAATACCAGTCGTTTACAAGATGATCGCTTCTATTCAGGGATACGCTGTACCTGCGCTTCGAAACTGTTGTTCTCGACGAAAGTGGGCTTTCCCTTCGAAAATCACTTCCAAAACTTGGTGAATACTGTTACATTGGCGTAGCACAAACCGTTTGCAATATAATCGCTTTAATTTAGGGCGACGGTACATCTACGCTTCGGAACTGTTGTTGTCGACGAAAGTGGGCTTTCCCTTTGCAGAATCACTTCCTAAACATGGTGAATACAGTTACATTGGCGTAGCACAAACCGTTTGCAATATAATCGCTTTAATTTAGGGCGACGGTACATCTACGCTTCGGAACTGTTGTTGTCGACGAAAGTGGGTTTTCCCTTTGCAGAATCACTTCCAAAACATGGCGAATACAGTTCCATTGGCGTAGCACAAACCGTTTGCAATATAATCGCTTTAATTTAGGGCGACGGTACATCTACGCTTCGGAACTGTTGTTCTCGACGAAAGTGGGCTTTCCCTTCGAAAATCACTTCCAAAACTTGGTGAATACAGTTACATTGGCGTAGTACAATCCGTTTGCAATATAATCGCTTTAATTTAGGGCTACGGTACATCTGCGCTTCGAAACTGTTGTTGTCGACGAAAGTGGGCTTTCCCTTTGCAGAATCACTTCCTAAACATGGTGAATACAATTCCATTGGCGTAGCACAAACCGTTTGCAATATCACGCCTTTAATTTAGGGATACGCTATATCTGCGCTTCGGAACTGTTGTTTTCGACGAAAGTGGGCTTTCCCTTTGCAGTATCACTTGTAAAACTTGGTGAATACAGTTACATTGGCGTAATACCAGTCGTTTACAAGATGATCGCTTCTATTCAGGGATACGCTGTACCTGCGCTTCGAAACTGTTGTTCTCGACGAAAGTGGGCTTTCCCTTCGAAAATCACTTCCAAAACTTGGTGAATACAGTTACATTGGCGTAGCACAAACCGTTTGCAATATAATCGCTTTAATTTAGGTATACGCTATATCTGCGCTTCGGAACTGTTGTTTTCGACGAAAGTGGGCTTTCCCTTTGCAGTATCACTTGTAAAACTTGGTGAATACAGTTACATTGGCGTAATACGAGTCGTTTACAAGATGATCGCTTTAACTTAGGGCGACGGTACATGTACGCTTCGAAACTGTTGTTGTCGACGAAAGTGGGCTTTCCCTTTGCAGTATCACTTGTAAAACTTGGTGAATACAGTTACATTGGCGTAATACCAGTCGTTTACAAGATGATCGCTTCTATTCAGGGATACGCTGTACCTGCGCTTCGAAACTGTTGTTCTCGACGAAAGTGGGCTTTCCCTTCGAAAATCACTTCCAAAACTTGGTGAATACAGTTCCATTGGCGTAGCACAAACCGTTTCCAATATAATCGCTTTAACTTAGGGCGACGGTACATGTACGCTTCGAAACTGTTGTTGTCGACGAAAGTGGGCTTTCCCTTTGCAGTATCACTTGTAAAACTTGGTGAATACAGTTACATTGGCGTAATACCAGTCGTTTACAAGATGATCGCTTCTATTCAGGGATACGCTGTACCTGCGCTTCGAAACTGTTGTTCTCGACGAAAGTGGGCTTTCCCTTCGAAAATCACTTCCAAAACTTGGTGAATACTGTTACATTGGCGTAGCACAAACCGTTTGCAATATAATCGCTTTAATTTAGGGCGACGGTACATCTACGCTTCGGAACTGTTGTTGTCGACGAAAGTGGGCTTTCCCTTTGCAGAATCACTTCCTAAACATGGTGAATACAGTTACATTGGCGTAGCACAAACCGTTTGCAATATAATCGCTTTAATTTAGGGCGACGGTACATCTACGCTTCGGAACTGTTGTTGTCGACGAAAGTGGGCTTTTCCTTTGCAGAATCACTTCCAAAACATGGTGAATACAGTTCCATTGGCGTAGCACAAACCGTTTCCAATATAATCGCTTTAACTTAGGGCGACGGTACATGTACGCTTCGAAACTGTTGTTGTCGACGAAAGTGGGCTTTCCTTTTGCAGTATCACTTGTAAAACTTGGTGAATACAGTTACATTGGCGTAATACCAGTCGTTTACAAGATGATCGCTTCTATTCAGGGATACGCTGTACCTGCGCTTCGAAACTGTTGTTCTCGACGAAAGTGGGCTTTCCCTTCGAAAATCACTTCCAAAACTTGGTGAATACAGTTCCATTGGCGTAGCACAAACCGTTTCCAATATAATCGCTTTAACTTAGGGCGACGGTACATGTACGCTTCGAAACTGTTGTTGTCGACGAAAGTGGGCTTTCCCTTTGCAGTATCACTTGTAAAACTTGGTGAATACAGTTACATTGGCGTAATACCAGTCGTTTACAAGATGATCGCTTCTATTCAGGGATACGCTGTACCTGCGCTTCGAAACTGTTGTTCTCGACGAAAGTGGGCTTTCCCTTCGAAAATCACTTCCAAAACTTGGTGAATACTGTTACATTGGCGTAGCACAAACCGTTTGCAATATAATCGCTTTAATTTAGGGCGACGGTACATCTACGCTTCGGAACTGTTGTTGTCGACGAAAGTGGGCTTTCCCTTTGCAGAATCACTTCCTAAACATGGTGAATACAGTTACATTGGCGTAGCACAAACCGTTTGCAATATAATCGCTTTAATTTAGGGCGACGGTACATCTACGCTTCGGAACTGTTGTTGTCGACGAAAGTGGGTTTTCCCTTTGCAGAATCACTTCCAAAACATGGCGAATACAGTTCCATTGGCGTAGCACAAACCGTTTGCAATATAATCGCTTTAATTTAGGGCGACGGTACATCTACGCTTCGGAACTGTTGTTCTCGACGAAAGTGGGCTTTCCCTTCGAAAATCACTTCCAAAACATGGTGAATACAGTTCCATTGGCGTAGCACAAACCGTTTCCAATATAATCGCTTTAACTTAGGGCGACGGTACATGTACGCTTCGAAACTGTTGTTGTCGACGAAAGTGGGCTTTCCCTTTGCAGTATCACTTGTAAAACTTGGTGAATACAGTTACATTGGCGTAATACCAGTCGTTTACAAGATGATCGCTTCTATTCAGGGATACGCTGTACCTGCGCTTCGAAACTGTTGTTCTCGACGAAAGTGGGCTTTCCCTTCGAAAATCACTTCCAAAACTTGGTGAATACAGTTACATTGGCGTAGTACAATCCGTTTGCAATATAATCGCTTTAATTTAGGGCTACGGTACATCTGCGCTTCGAAACTGTTGTTGTCGACGAAAGTGGGCTTTCCCTTTGCAGAATCACTTCCTAAACATGGTGAATACAATTCCATTGGCGTAGCACAAACCGTTTGCAATATCACGCCTTTAATTTAGGGATACGCTATATCTGCGCTTCGGAACTGTTGTTTTCGACGAAAGTGGGCTTTTCCTTTGCAGAATCACTTCCAAAACATGGTGAATACAGTTCCATTGGCGTAGCACAAACCGTTTGCAATATAATCGCTTTAATTTAGGGCGACGGTACATGTACGCTTCGAAACTGTTGTTGTCGACGAAAGTGGGCTTTCCCTTTGCAGAATCACTTCCTAAACATGGTGAATACAGTTACATTGGCGTAGCACAAACCGTTTGCAATATAATCGCTTTAATTTAGGGCGACGGTACATCTACGCTTCGGAACTGTTGTTGTCGACGAAAGTGGGCTTTCCCTTTGCAGAATCACTTCCTAAACATGGTGAATACAGTTACATTGGCGTAGCACAAACCGTTTGCAATATAATCGCTTTAATTTAGGGCGACGGTACATCTACGCTTCGGAACTGTTGTTGTCGACGAAAGTGGGCTTTTCCTTTGCAGAATCACTTCCAAAACATGGTGAATACAGTTTCATTGGCGTAGCACAAACCGTTTCCAATATAATCGCTTTAACTTAGGGCGACGGTACATGTACGCTTCGAAACTGTTGTTGTCGACGAAAGTGGGCTTTCCCTTTGCAGTATCACTTGTAAAACTTGGTGAATACAGTTACATTGGCGTAATACCAGTCGTTTACAAGATGATCGCTTCTATTCAGGGATACGCTGTACCTGCGCTTCGAAACTGTTGTTCTCGACGAAAGTGGGCTTTCCCTTCGAAAATCACTTCCAAAACTTGGTGAATACAGTTCCATTGGCGTAGCACAAACCGTTTCCAATATAATCGCTTTAACTTAGGGCGACGGTACATGTACGCTTCGAAACTGTTGTTGTCGACGAAAGTGGGCTTTCCCTTTGCAGTATCACTTGTAAAACTTGGTGAATACAGTTACATTGGCGTAATACCAGTCGTTTACAAGATGATCGCTTCTATTCAGGGATACGCTGTACCTGCGCTTCGAAACTGTTGTTCTCGACGAAAGTGGGCTTTCCCTTCGAAAATCACTTCCAAAACTTGGTGAATACTGTTACATTGGCGTAGCACAAACCGTTTGCAAGATAATCGCTTTAATTTAGGGCTACGGTACATCTACGCTTCGAAACTGTTGTTGTCGACGAAAGTGGGCTTTCCCTTTGCAGAATCACTTCCTAAACATGGTGAATACAGTTACATTGGCGTAGCACAAACCGTTTGCAATATAATCGCTTTAATTTAGGGCGACGGTACATCTACGCTTCGGAACTGTTGTTGTCGACGAAAGTGGGTTTTCCCTTTGCAGAATCACTTCCAAAACATGGCGAATACAGTTCCATTGGCGTAGCACAAACCGTTTGCAATATAATCGCTTTAATTTAGGGCGACGGTACATCTACGCTTCGGAACTGTTGTTCTCGACGAAAGTGGGCTTTCCCTTCGAAAATCACTTCCAAAACATGGTGAATACAGTTCCATTGGCGTAGCACAAACCGTTTCCAATATAATCGCTTTAACTTAGGGCGACGGTACATGTACGCTTCGAAACTGTTGTTGTCGACGAAAGTGGGCTTTCCCTTTGCAGTATCACTTGTAAAACTTGGTGAATACAGTTACATTGGCGTAATACCAGTCGTTTACAAGATGATCGCTTCTATTCAGGGATACGCTGTACCTGCGCTTCGAAACTGTTGTTCTCGACGAAAGTGGGCTTTCCCTTCGAAAATCACTTCCAAAACTTGGTGAATACAGTTACATTGGCGTAGTACAATCCGTTTGCAATATAATCGCTTTAATTTAGGGCTACGGTACATCTGCGCTTCGAAACTGTTGTTGTCGACGAAAGTGGGCTTTCCCTTTGCAGAATCACTTCCTAAACATGGTGAATACAATTCCATTGGCGTAGCACAAACCGTTTGCAATATCACGCCTTTAATTTAGGGATACGCTATATCTGCGCTTCGGAACTGTTGTTTTCGACGAAAGTGGGCTTTTCCTTTGCAGAATCACTTCCAAAACATGGTGAATACAGTTCCATTGGCGTAGCACAAACCGTTTGCAATATAATCGCTTTAATTTAGGGCGACGGTACATGTACGCTTCGAAACTGTTGTTGTCGACGAAAGTGGGCTTTCCCTTTGCAGTATCACTTGTAAAACTTGGTGAATACAGTTACATTGGCGTAATACCAGTCGTTTACAGGATGATCGCTTCTATTCAGGGATACGCTGTACCTGCGCTTCGAAACTGTTGTTCTCGACGAAAGTGGGCTTTCCCTTCGAAAATCACTTCCAAAACTTGGTGAATACAGTTACATTGGCGTAGCACAAACCGTTTGCAATATAATCGCTTTAATTTAGGGCGACGGTACATCTACGCTTCGGAACTGTTGTTGTCGACGAAAGTGGGTTTTCCCTTTGCAGAATCACTTCCAAAACATGGCGAATACAGTTCCATTGGCGTAGCACAAACCGTTTGCAATATAATCGCTTTAACTTAGGGCGACGGTACATGTACGCGTCGAAACTGTTGTTGTCGACGAAAGTGGGCTTTCCCTTTGCAGTATCACTTGTAAAACTTGGTGAATACAGTTACATTGGCGTAATACCAGTCGTTTACAAGATGATCACTTTTATTCAGGGATACGCTGTACCTGCGCTTCGAAACTGTTGTTCTCGACGAAAGTGGGCTTTCCCTTCGAAAATCACTTCCAAAACTTGGTGAATACAGTTACATTGGCGTAGTACAATCCGTTTGCAATATAATCGCTTTAATTTAGGGCTACGGTACATCTGCGCTTCGAAACTGTTGTTGTCGACGAAAGTGGGCTTTCCCTTTGCAGAATCACTTCCTAAACATGGTGAATACAGTTCCATTGGCGTAGCACAAACCGTTTGCAATATCACGCCTTTAATTTAGGTATACGCTATATCTGCGCTTCGGAACTGTTGTTTTCGACGAAAGTGGGCTTTTCCTTTGCAGTATCACTTGTAAAACTTGGTGAATACAGTTACATTGGCGTAATACGAGTCGTTTACAAGATGATCGCTTTTATTCAGGGATACGCTGTACCTGGGCTTCGAAACTGTTGTTCTCGACGAAAGTGGGCTTTCCCTTCGAAAATCACTTCCAAAACTTGGTGAATACAGTTACATTGGCGTAGCACAAACCGTTTGCAATATAATCGCTTTAATTTAGGGCGACGGTACATCTACGCTTCGGAACTGTTGTTGTCGACGAAAGTGGGTTTTCCCTTTGCAGAATCACTTCCAAAACATGGCGAATACAGTTCCATTGGCGTAGCACAAACCGTTTGCAATATAATCGCTTTAATTTAGGGCGACGGTACATCTACGCTTCGGAACTGTTGTTCTCGACGAAAGTGGGCTTTCCCTTCGAAAATCACTTCCAAAACTTGGTGAATACAGTTACATTGGCGCAGTACAATCCGTTTGCAATATAATCGCTTTAATTAAGGGCGACGGTACATCTACGCTTCGGAACTGTTGTTGTCGACGAA
The DNA here is from genome assembly GCA_910591665.1 of Ectemnius continuus. Taxonomy (NCBI): domain Eukaryota; kingdom Metazoa; phylum Arthropoda; class Insecta; order Hymenoptera; family Crabronidae; genus Ectemnius; species Ectemnius continuus. The sequence continues at coordinate 15,053,730 of OU342860.1, forward strand.
AGTGGGTTTTCCCTTTGCAGAATCACTTCCAAAACATGGCGAATATAGTTCCATTGGCGTAGCACAAACCGTTTGCAATATAATCGCTTTTGTTTAGGGATACGCTATGTCTGCGCTTCGGAACTGTTGTTTTCGACGAAAGTGGGCTTTCCCTTTGCAGAATCTCTTCCAAAACTTGGTGAATACAGTTACATTGGCGTAGTACAATCCGTTTGCAATATAATCGCTTTAACTTAGGGCGACGGTACATGTACGCTTCGAAACTGTTGTTGTCGACGAAAGTGGGCTTTCCCTTTGCAGTATCACTTGTAAAACTTGGTGAATACAGTTACATTGGCGTAATACCAGTCGTTTACAAGATGACCGCTTCTATTCAGGGATACGCTGTACCTGCGCTTCGAAACTGTTGTTCTCGACGAAAGTGGGCTTTCCCTTTGCAGAATCACTTCCTAAATATGGTGAATATAGTTACATTGGCGTAGCACAAACCGTTTGCAATATAATCGCTTTAATTTAGGGCGACGGTACATCCGTGCCGCGTTGCTGGTGCAGTTGGGCCGACTTTAAGTCGTTCCCACAACCACCAGTCTCGCGGAGGGAGTTGCTGGTCTCCGACACGGCGCGTCCCCGGGTGGCGGATAGGGGGCCCCTCCGGTTCCAACTGGAGGGTTGCGACTTGCGTAAGCGGTCGCCGCGGACCAAAACCAGCACTCACACTCACACACACACTTACACACACTCACACTCACACACCGTCCGGGGGCGGATACTCCCGGGGATTTCTCCCGCCTCAAGGGGGATAGGGGAAGAAACCCCGAAAATAAATCAAATATGGAGGGTGCTAATAAAAAAGTACAGTTTAGGGAGCAGGGGTGCGAGTCCCCAGTTCCGGCGTGCGAGGGTGAGAAAGCGGGCCCGAGCACGTCGTCATCCTGCAACCGCAGCGGTGCGTCGGTTGGCCACTTGGCCGGCGCATCGTACAAAGCCACAAGCGTGCTTAAGGAGGGAGAGGCTGGGGGGGGATCCCCTCCAGCGGGCAGTTCCGTGACTCCGGGCGGGCCGGGGGGGATGATTCCCCCCGTAGCTCACTCGGGGCCGGGTCCTCGTCCATTGGACGAGAGTGGGCGTGTCTCACAAAGCCCGGGGCGACGACCCGGGTCTTCGGACCCCGGGTCTAAGCCTGGGCAGCAGAGCCACGCCCAGGGGATGCGGGAGTTGGTGGTCCGGGTGAGCCGCCTGGACCTCCCGGCCCCCGCAGCACCCGTGGCGGGGCCTTCGTCTTCCTCTTCAGAAAAGAAGAGGAAGAAAAAGGCCCCGAAACGCAGACGGATACTGTCCGACTCGTCCTACGCAGAGGACGAGTCGGAGACGGGATCCCGGCGTGCGGCGACGATGTCGGGGGCTGGAAAGCCCTCGTCATCGGGGGCGACGAGTGCCGGTGTGCCGGCGCCGCCGCCCAGAGAGGAGTTCCCGCCCCTGCCTCCTCCCCGCTCTGCAGAGGCAGAGCGGTCGAGGAGACGCAGGGAGAATAAAGACCAGCAGGCCGACCTGGGGGTCACCCAGAAGGTGAGACGTATGTCCACCTCTGACGTGGGCTCCAGGTTGCTGGAGAAAGCCCAGGCTGTGCTGGGGGTCGCCTCGGTGTCCACGGGGCTGAAGGGGACCTGCCAGGAGGACCTGAAAGATGCGGCTCGGTGGCTGTCAGCAGGCACCGCCGAGCTCGCGCTCAGGGCAGGTGCCTCCGGGTCCTCGGTGGACGGCCGCGTCGAGGCGATCCGCCTGCACCAGCAGGTGGCCGTACTCGCGAGCGAGCTGGAGGCATCCCGCAGGGAGGTGGCGGAGCTTCGCCTCCAGATCGCCTCCCTCACCGGGTCGGGTGCAAATACGGCCCCACCCTCCCGGGAGCCAAAACCGCCCCAGGACATGCATGTCTTGGAGCGGCGCATCCTCGAGAGGGTGGGGTCGCTGATAGAGAGCCGCCTTCACGCGGCTCTCGGTGGGGTGGCTGTACAGCCCCCCCTCGCCACGCCACTCTTGGCCACTAGTCCGGCCGCTATACCCGCGACACCGTCTGTCGCGGGTGGTGACGGCGAGTGGGCCGCTGTGGTGAGGAGGGGAAAAGGCGGGAGGAAGAAGGAGGCCGGAGGGCCCCTTCCCTCCACGACCGCTACCAGCAAGGCGGGCGGGACGTCCCGAGCGGCGGCGGCCATTGCCCGGCCAGCGTCCAAGCCCCCCGGCGCCGCAAGGACGAAGCCGGCTAAACCGGCTAAGCCTGCCGCCGCCGCAGGGACAAAAACGGCCGGGAGCCAACCACCCGCTTCGCGGACAGGGGTAAAGCTCCCGAGGAGCAGGGCCCATGCCGCGGTGGCTCTTACCCTCGACGGTAGTGTCGAGGGTATGAGCTACGCGGAGGTGATGCGCCGTGCCCGAGATCGGATAAATATATCCGATCTCGGGATCAAGGAGATCCGGCCCAAGAGGGCCGTTACAGGAGCCCTGCTCCTTGAAATCCCTGGCGAGGGCGGTGCGGAGAAGGCGAAAGCCCTATCCCAGCGCCTCTCCCAGGTGATGGAGGATACGGGGGTGAGGGTTACCAGGCCGGTTAAGAGCGCGGAGCTACGCGTGACCGGCCTCGATGACTCCGTCACCCCGGAGGAGGTCCTTGCGGCGGTGGCGCGCGAAGGGGACTGTCCCCCCGCGGAGGTCAGGGTGGGGCGGATCGCCACCCGTGCGGGTGGCGGTCTTGGCTCCATCTGGGTGAGGTGCCCACTGACCTCCGCGAAGAAGCTGGTGGCTGCGGGGCGTCTGCTGGTCGGGTGGTCGTCGGCCCGGATAGTTGCGCTGGCGCAGCGCCCTCTCCAGTGCTTCAGATGCCTGGAGAAGGGTCATGTGCGGGCCAACTGCTCGGCCCCCACCGACCGCACTGGTCATTGTTTCCGGTGCGGCGGGGCGGGACACCTGGCCAGCGCATGCCGGGAAGCCGTGTGCTGCCCGGTGTGCAAGGAGAAGGGGCTCAAGTCGGACCACCGTCTGGGTGGCCCGGCTTGCAAAGCCCCGGCTAAGAGGGTGACGAGGGGTCTTCCCGCTGGGAAGCGCGCCCTTGCCCCCTCTGACCCGCAGCCAGCCGGCGGGACAGTCCCCACCGGAGGGGCCGTCACCACCTCCCAGCCGGAGGTGGAGATGGCCCCAATACCGTCAACCAGTGGGGGGAGTGATCCACCCCCCACTGAACGAACAGAAGTGGCTGAGGTTGCCAGACCCGCAACGACAGAGGCCCGCCCGGAGGAGGGGATGGACATCGCCGAGTAATGGCGATATCCCTCCTCCAGGCGAACCTGAACCACTCCCCCGACGCCCAGGGTCTGCTGGCGCAGACTATGGCGGAAAGGGGAGTGGCCCTGGCGGCAGTGTCCGAGCCCCACAGGATCCCCGACTCACCCCTATGGGTCGGAGACCTGCTGGGTGTCTCCGCCATAGCGGTAGGGCCCGCCGCGGCTGCGAGCTTCGGCACCGCCCGCCTCCTGGGGCGAGGCCGGGGCTTCGTGGCCGCGCGGTGGAAAGATCTCGTGGTGGTGGCGGTCTACCTGTCCCCGAACATCCCCCTCAACGATTACGAGTCGGCGCTCGACGATCTGGGCGCCAGCATCCGGCCGCATCTGGGCGGTCGGATGCTCGTGATGGGGGATTTCAACGCCCACGCGACTGCGTGGGGGTCTCCCAGCACAGACCGTAGGGGGACAGTTCTCGGGGACTGGGCAGCGGGGTTGGACCTGAGGTTGCTGAACCAAGGGTCCACCCCCACCTGCGTGCGGGTACAGGGGGTGTCCATCGTCGATTTGACATGGGCTTCCCCCTCGACCGTGCGCTGGGTCGAGGGCTGGCGTGTGGAGGAGGGTCTGGAGTCATTCTCCGATCACTTATACGTGACAATGACCCTCCTCCCGAACACGGCCTCCTCGGCTGCCCGGGACCGCCGCCATGGCGGGCCCAGGACACTGCCGTCAGGATGGAGGTCCCGAACCCTGGACGAAGACCTGCTGGTCGCGGCTGCCCTGGTCATCACTTGGCCAGCGAGGCAGCCCTGCGTCGACCCCGGGGACGAGGTGGAGAATTTGCGGGCCGACATGGCGACTGTTTGTGACGTCGCCATGGCCCGCGCTACGAAATCCGTCCCCCGGGGCCAGGTGTACTGGTGGTCGGAGGAGATCGCTGATCTCCGGCGCACCACCATCCGCGCCCGACGCCGGTACACCAGAGCAAGGCGCAGGGCTCACAGATGCCTCGCTGAGGAGGCGGTTCTGTGGGAGAGCTTCTCCGCTAGGAAGCGTCTCCTGCAGGCCGCTATCAGGGCAGCCAAGAGCAGAGCCTGGGCTGAGCTCGTCGCCACCATTAACGAGGATCCGTGGGGGCGCCCGTATCGCATGGTCATGCATAAACTACGACCACGGGTGCCCCCGCTGACGGAGACTCTCGACCCCGGCTTCCTGGACGAGGTGATGGCTACCCTTTTCCCGCCGGACGTTCCGGTGGGGGAGGTGGCTGTGCCTCCGGGAGTCGGGGATGGGACTGCGATGGTGGCGCACTCCGAGGCGGTCGACGACCTGGCCGTCTCGGAGCACGAGCTTGCCAGGGCGGCCAGGAAGCTTTCAGGCAAGAAAGCTCCTGGTCCGGACGGCATCCCTGGCAAAGCCTGGGCTCTGACCAGCAGGATCTGGGGTCCGAGGGTTCGGGACCTCTTCTCCAAGTGCCTGGTGATGGGCTGTTTTCCCAGGGCTTGGAGAAACTCGCGGCTCGTCCTTCTCCACAAGGAGGGAAAGCCCGCTGACTCCCCGTCGGCTTACCGGCCGATTTGTCTGCTGGACGAGTCGGAAAAGTGGTTTGAGCGAGTAATCGCCAACCGACTCGTCCAGCACCTGTCCACGGTGGGACCCGATCTGAGCCCACATCAGTTCGGGTTTCGCGAGGCCCGCTCCACGGTTGATGCCATCAGCCGTGTTAGGGCCTTCGCGGACGCGGCGATCGCCCGGGGCGAGGTCGCATTGGCGGTGTCGCTTGACATCGTCAATGCGTTCAACTCCCTCCCCTGGGGCAGGATCATGGAGGCGCTCGAGTACCACCGGGTGCCTCTGTGCCTGCAGCGGGTCGTCCGCGCCTACCTGTCGGACAGGACGGTCGGCTTTCCGGCCGCCAGTGGCCGGTTGGGAGTCAAGGACGTTACCCGAGGTGTCCCGCAGGGATCGGTTCTGGGACCCCTGCTGTGGAACCTCGGGTATGACAAAGTCCTGCGGGCCGCCCTCCCCGCTGGTACGGCACTGGTCTGCTACGCGGACGACACTCTGGTGCTGGCCAGCGAGGAGGACTGGAGAAGGACGTGCCGCCTCGCGGGTCTGGCAACCGCGCGGGTCGTGGCAGAGGTGGAGAGCCTGGGTCTCCGCGTAGCCCCGCAGAAGACCGAGGCGGCCTGGATCAGCCGTCCTCGGAGTCTGCACGCCGGACTGCCGGAGACCGGGATCATGGTGCGTGACACTCTGGTCGAGGTGAAGGGGTACTTTAAGTACCTCGGAGTTCACCTCGACCACCGCTGGCGCTTCAAGGAGCACTTCGAGAGGATCCTTCCCAGGGCGGAGAAGACGGCCGGCGCGTTATGCCGGCTCCTTCCCAACCTGGGCGGTCCTCTCGAGAAAGTCGGTCGGCTGTACGGTGGAGTCGTCAGGTCGCAAGTCCTGTACGGCTCTCCGGTATGGTCCGAGGCCTTATGCGGCGCTGGCAACGCCGCTACCCGAGCTCGGGTGGGCCGGCTACACCGCTGTGTAGCCATAAGGACCTGCCGGGGATATAGAACTATATCCCACCGTGCAGCCAGTGTGGTAGCCCGATCTCCCCCGTGGGAGATCGTAGCCCGCTCGCAGGCACTCTATTACAGAGGCCTGTCCGATGCGCGGCAAAGGGGAGTCGCCACCACCGAGAAGATGGCCGACTTGAAGCGCCAGTCCCGGCAGTACCTGGTTGACTCTTGGGTCAGCTGGCTCGACGAGCCGGGTATCGAGCCCACTAGGGCTGTCGAGGCTATCCGTCCGCATCTCCAACGCTGGGCGGATAGGGGTTTTGGGGGTGTCACGTACCGCCTGTGCCAGGTGCTCACCGGGCATGGTTGCTTCGGTGCGTACCTGGCCAGGATTGGCAGGGAGGCCACGACCCGCTGCCACCATTGTGCAGCCGACCGGGACGACGCGCAGCACACGCTGGAATTCTGTCCAGCGTGGGCGGACGAGCGCGCCGTCCTGGTCGACGAGATAGGGAGTGACGATCTCGCGCCGTCGAGCATCGTGGGTCGGATGCTCGACGGCGCGGATCGTTGGGATGCGGTCGTCTCCTTCTGCGAGCACGTAATGCTCGCGAAGGAGACGGCCGAGAGGGCTCGGGAGCGGCAACGCCATCCCGAGCGGCGTGGGCCCCCCGGGCGGAGGGGCAGGGGGAGGAGAAGGAGGCCCGACCTCCAGGCGCCACCGTGATGGTGTCGTCACCTCCTCTTCCCTCCCCTCCTTCCGGAACATCTAGGGGGGACGGCCGCGGGAGAGAGCCACGGCACTCCCGCGGCACAAAAACGTCCGCGCGATCGGTGGGGGGGCTCAGCTGGGGGGCTGAGTCCCTCTTTGCACTCCGGCCGCGTGAAGGGGTGATGGGCGTGTGGCCCGCCCATCGCCCAAACAACAACATTGTATCGAACGGGGGGAGGGCATTTCCTCCCCCCCCCGGGCATGTGGCACTGCCAGTGCCAAGACAGGGGCGGGTCCTGGTAGCATCCTCTGGTCTCCCCAGGGCCCGCCCCGTCATGTCTTCGAGGTCACCGCAGTGTTTTTAGTGGGTGCAAGCCCCACATAACCCCGCCTCTCCCCCCAGAGAGACGGGGTATCCGTTCAGGGATTTTCACTGCGTCAAAAAAAAAAAAAAAAAAAAAAAGGGCGACGGTACATCTACGCTTCGGAACTGTTGTTGTCGACGAAAGTGGGCTTTTCCTTTGCAGAATCACTTCCAAAACATGGTGAATACAGTTCCATTGGCGTAGCACAAACCGTTTGCAATATAATCGCTTTAATTTAGGGCGACGGTACATCTACGCTTCGGAACTGTTGTTGTCGACGAAAGTGGGCTTTCCCTTTGCAGAATCACTTCCTAAACATGGTGAATACAGTTACATTGGCGTAGCACAAACCGTTTGCAATATAATCGCTTTAACTTAGGGCGACGGTACATGTACGCTTCGAAATTGTTGTTGTCGACGAAAGTGGGCTTTCCCTTTGCAGTATCACTTGTAAAACTTGGTGAATACAGTTACATTGGCGTAATACCAGTCGTTTACAAGATGATCGCTTCTATTCAGGGATACGCTGTACCTGCGCTTCGAAACTGTTGTTCTCGACGAAAGTGGGCTTTCCCTTCGAAAATCACTTCCAAAACTTGGTGAATACAGTTACATTGGCGTAGTACAATCCGTTTGCAATATAATCGCTTTAATTTAGGGCTACGGTACATCTGCGCTTCGAAACTGTTGTTGTCGACGAAAGTGGGCTTTCCCTTTGCAGAATCACTTCCTAAACATGGTGAATACAATTCCATTGGCGTAGCACAAACCGTTTGCAATATCACGCCTTTAATTTAGGGATACGCTATATCTGCGCTTCGGAACTGTTGTTTTCGACGAAAGTGGGCTTTTCCTTTGCAGAATCACTTCCAAAACATGGTGAATACAGTTCCATTGGCGTAGCACAAACCGTTTGCAATATAATCGCTTTAATTTAGGGCGACGGTACATGTACGCTTCGAAACTGTTGTTGTCGACGAAAGTGGGCTTTCCCTTTGCAGTATCACTTGTAAAACTTGGTGAATACAGTTACATTGGCGTAATACCAGTCGTTTACAGGATGATCGCTTCTATTCAGGGATACGCTGTACCTGCGCTTCGAAACTGTTGTTCTCGACGAAAGTGGGCTTTCCCTTCGAAAATCACTTCCAAAACTTGGTGAATACAGTTACATTGGCGTAGCACAAACCGTTTGCAATATAATCGCTTTAATTTAGGGCGACGGTACATCTACGCTTCGGAACTGTTGTTGTCGACGAAAGTGGGTTTTCCCTTTGCAGAATCACTTCCAAAACATGGCGAATACAGTTCCATTGGCGTAGCACAAACCGTTTGCAATATAATCGCTTTAACTTAGGGCGACGGTACATGTACGCGTCGAAACTGTTGTTGTCGACGAAAGTGGGCTTTCCCTTTGCAGTATCACTTGTAAAACTTGGTGAATACAGTTACATTGGCGTAATACCAGTCGTTTACAAGATGATCACTTTTATTCAGGGATACGCTGTACCTGCGCTTCGAAACTGTTGTTCTCGACGAAAGTGGGCTTTCCCTTCGAAAATCACTTCCAAAACTTGGTGAATACAGTTACATTGGCGTAGTACAATCCGTTTGCAATATAATCGCTTTAATTTAGGGCTACGGTACATCTGCGCTTCGAAACTGTTGTTGTCGACGAAAGTGGGCTTTCCCTTTGCAGAATCACTTCCTAAACATGGTGAATACAGTTCCATTGGCGTAGCACAAACCGTTTGCAATATCACGCCTTTAATTTAGGTATACGCTATATCTGCGCTTCGGAACTGTTGTTTTCGACGAAAGTGGGCTTTTCCTTTGCAGTATCACTTGTAAAACTTGGTGAATACAGTTACATTGGCGTAATACGAGTCGTTTACAAGATGATCGCTTTTATTCAGGGATACGCTGTACCTGGGCTTCGAAACTGTTGTTCTCGACGAAAGTGGGCTTTCCCTTCGAAAATCACTTCCAAAACTTGGTGAATACAGTTAAATTGGCGTAGCACAAACCGTTTGCAATATAATCGCTTTAATTTAGGGCGACGGTACATCTACGCTTCGGAACTGTTGTTGTCGACGAAAGTGGGTTTTCCCTTTGCAGAATCACTTCCAAAACATGGCGAATACAGTTCCATTGGCGTAGCACAAACCGTTTGCAATATAATCGCTTTAATTTAGGGCGACGGTACATCTACGCTTCGGAACTGTTGTTCTCGACGAAAGTGGGCTTTCCCTTCGAAAATCACTTCCAAAACTTGGTGAATACAGTTACATTGGCGTAGTACAATCCGTTTGCAATATAATCGCTTTAATTAAGGGCGACGGTACATCTACGCTTCGGAACTGTTGTTGTCGACGAAAGTGGGCTTTCCCTTTGCAGAATCACTTCCTAAACATGGTGAATACAGTTCCATTGGCGTAGCACAAACCGTTTGCAATATCACGCCTTTAATTTAGGTATACGCTATATCTGCGCTTCGGAACTGTTGTTTTCGACGAAAGTGGGCTTTTCCTTTGCAGTATCACTTGTAAAACTTGGTGAATACAGTTACATTGGCGTAATACGAGTCGTTTACAAGATGATCGCTTTTATTCAGGGATACGCTGTACCTGGGCTTCGAAACTGTTGTTCTCGACGAAAGTGGGCTTTCCCTTCGAAAATCACTTCCAAAACTTGGTGAATACAGTTAAATTGGCGTAGCACAAACCGTTTGCAATATAATCGCTTTAATTTAGGGCGACGGTACATCTACGCTTCGGAACTGTTGTTGTCGACGAAAGTGGGTTTTCCCTTTGCAGAATCACTTCCAAAACATGGCGAATACAGTTCCATTGGCGTAGCACAAACCGTTTGCAATATAATCGCTTTAATTTAGGGCGACGGTACATCTACGCTTCGGAACTGTTGTTCTCGACGAAAGTGGGCTTTCCCTTCGAAAATCACTTCCAAAACTTGGTGAATACAGTTACATTGGCGTAGTACAATCCGTTTGCAATATAATCGCTTTAATTAAGGGCGACGGTACATCTACGCTTCGGAACTGTTGTTGTCGACGAAAGTGGGTTTTCCCTTTGCAGAATCACTTCCAAAACATGGCGAATATAGTTCCATTGGCGTAGCACAAACCGTTTGCAATATAATCGCTTTTGTTTAGGGATACGCTATGTCTGCGCTTCGGAACTGTTGTTTTCGACGAAAGTGGGCTTTCCCTTTGCAGAATCTCTTCCAAAACTTGGTGAATACAGTTACATTGGCGTAGTACAATCCGTTTGCAATATAATCGCTTTAACTTAGGGCGACGGTACATGTACGCTTCGAAACTGTTGTTGTCGACGAAAGTGGGCTTTCCCTTTGCAGTATCACTTGTAAAACTTGGTGAATACAGTTACATTGGCGTAATACCAGTCGTTTACAAGATGACCGCTTCTATTCAGGGATACGCTGTACCTGCGCTTCGAAACTGTTGTTCTCGACGAAAGTGGGCTTTCCCTTTGCAGAATCACTTCCTAAATATGGTGAATATAGTTACATTGGCGTAGCACAAACCGTTTGCAATATAATCGCTTTAATTTAGGGCGACGGTACATCTACGCTTCGGAACTGTTGTTGTCGACGAAAGTGGGCTTTTCCTTTGCAGAATCACTTCCAAAACATGGTGAATACAGTTCCATTGGCGTAGCACAAACCGTTTGCAATATAATCGCTTTAACTTAGGGCGACGGTACATGTACGCGTCGAAACTGTTGTTGTCGACGAAAGTGGGCTTTCCCTTTGCAGTATCACTTGTAAAACTTGGTGAATACAGTTACATTGGCGTAATACCAGTCGTTTACAAGATGATCACTTTTATTCAGGGATACGCTGTACCTGCGCTTCGAAACTGTTGTTCTCGACGAAAGTGGGCTTTCCCTTCGAAAATCACTTCCAAAACTTGGTGAATACAGTTACATTGGCGTAGTACAATCCGTTTGCAATATAATCGCTTTAATTTAGGGCTACGGTACATCTGCGCTTCGAAACTGTTGTTGTCGACGAAAGTGGGCTTTCCCTTTGCAGAATCACTTCCTAAACATGGTGAATACAGTTCCATTGGCGTAGCACAAACCGTTTGCAATATCACGCCTTTAATTTAGGTATACGCTATATCTGCGCTTCGGAACTGTTGTTTTCGACGAAAGTGGGCTTTTCCTTTGCAGTATCACTTGTAAAACTTGGTGAATACAGTTACATTGGCGTAATACGAGTCGTTTACAAGATGATCGCTTTTATTCAGGGATACGCTGTACCTGCGCTTCGAAACTGTTGTTCTCGACGAAAGTGGGCTTTCCCTTTGCAGAATCACTTCCTAAATATGGTGAATATAGTTACATTGGCGTAGCACAAACCGTTTGCAATATAATCGCTTTAATTTAGGGCGACGGTACATCTACGCTTCGGAACTGTTGTTGTCGACGAAAGTGGGCTTTTCCTTTGCAGAATCACTTCCAAAACATGGTGAATACAGTTCCATTGGCGTAGCACAAACCGTTTGCAATATAATCGCTTTAATTTAGGGCGACGGTACATCTACGCTTCGGAACTGTTGTTGTCGACGAAAGTGGGCTTTCCCTTTGCAGAATCACTTCCTAAACATGGTGAATACAGTTACATTGGCGTAGCACAAACCGTTTGCAATATAATCGCTTTAACTTAGGGCGACGGTACATGTACGCTTCGAAATTGTTGTTGTCGACGAAAGTGGGCTTTTCCTTTGCAGTATCACTTGTAAAACTTGGTGAATACAGTTACATTGGCGTAATACCAGTCGTTTACAAGATGATCGCTTCTATTCAGGGATACGCTGTACCTGCGCTTCGAAACTGTTGTTCTCGACGAAAGTGGGCTTTCCCTTCGAAAATCACTTCCAAAACTTGGTGAATACAGTTACATTGGCGTAGCACAAACCGTTTGCAATATAATCGCTTTAATTTAGGTATACGCTATATCTGCGCTTCGGAACTGTTGTTTTCGACGAAAGTGGGCTTTTCCTTTGCAGTATCACTTGTAAAACTTGGTGAATACAGTTACATTGGCGTAATACGAGTCGTTTACAAGATGATCGCTTTTATTCAGGGATACGCTGTACCTGGGCTTCGAAACTGTTGTTCTCGACGAAAGTGGGCTTTCCCTTCGAAAATCACTTCCAAAACTTGGTGAATACAGTTACATTGGCGTAGCACAAACCGTTTGCAATATAATCGCTTTAATTTAGGGCGACGGTACATCTACGCTTCGGAACTGTTGTTGTCGACGAAAGTGGGCTTTCCCTTTGCAGAATCACTTCCTAAACATGGTGAATACAGTTACATTGGCGTAGCACAAACCGTTTGCAATATAATCGCTTTAATTTAGGGCGACGGTACATCTACGCTTCGGAACTGTTGTTGTCGACGAAAGTGGGCTTTTCCTTTGCAGAATCACTTCCAAAACATGGTGAATACAGTTCCATTGGCGTAGCACAAACCGTTTCCAATATAATCGCTTTAACTTAGGGCGACGGTACATGTACGCTTCGAAATTGTTGTTGTCGACGAAAGTGGGCTTTCCCTTTGCAGTATCACTTGTAAAACTTGGTGAATACAGTTACATTGGCGTAATACCAGTCGTTTACAAGATGATCGCTTCTATTCAGGGATACGCTGTACCTGCGCTTCGAAACTGTTGTTCTCGACGAAAGTGGGCTTTCCCTTCGAAAATCACTTCCAAAACTTGGTGAATACAGTTCCATTGGCGTAGCACAAACCGTTTCCAATATAATCGCTTTAACTTAGGGCGACGGTACATGTACGCTTCGAAACTGTTGTTGTCGACGAAAGTGGGCTTTCCCTTTGCAGTATCACTTGTAAAACTTGGTGAATACAGTTACATTGGCGTAATACCAGTCGTTTACAAGATGATCGCTTCTATTCAGGGATACGCTGTACCTGCGCTTCGAAACTGTTGTTCTCGACGAAAGTGGGCTTTCCCTTCGAAAATCACTTCCAAAACTTGGTGAATACTGTTACATTGGCGTAGCACAAACCGTTTGCAATATAATCGCTTTAATTTAGGGCGACGGTACATCTACGCTTCGGAACTGTTGTTGTCGACGAAAGTGGGTTTTCCCTTTGCAGAATCACTTCCAAAACATGGCGAATACAGTTCCATTGGCGTAGCACAAACCGTTTGCAATATAATCGCTTTAACTTAGGGCGACGGTACATGTACGCTTCGAAACTGTTGTTGTCGACGAAAGTGGGCTTTCCCTTTGCAGTATCACTTGTAAAACTTGGTGAATACAGTTACATTGGCGTAATACCAGTCGTTTACAAGATGATCACTTTTATTCAGGGATACGTTGTACCTGCGCTTCGAAACTGTTGTTCTCGACGAAAGTGGGCTTTCCCTTCGAAAATCACTTCCAAAACTTGGTGAATACAGTTACATTGGCGTAGTACAATCCGTTTGCAATATAATCGCTTTAATTTAGGGCTACGGTACATCTGCGCTTCGAAACTGTTGTTGTCGACGAAAGTGGGCTTTCCCTTTGCAGAATCACTTCCTAAACATGGTGAATACAGTTACATTGGCGTAGCACAAACCGTTTGCAATATAACGCCTTTAATTTAGTCATACGCTATATCTGGGCTTCGAAACTGTTGTTTTCGACGAAAGTCGGCTTTCCCTTTGCAGAATACCGTGCAAAACTTGGTAGATACAGTTACATTGGCGTAGTACAATCCGTTTGCAATATAATCGCTTTAATTAAGGGCGACGGTACATCTATGCTTCGGAACTGTTGTTTTCGATGAAACTGTCTTTTCGCTTTGCAGAATCACTTCCAAAACATGGTGAATACAGTTCCATTGGCGTAGCACAAACCGTTTGCAATATAATCGCTTTTGTTTAGGGACACGCTATGTCTGCGCTTCGGAACTGTTGTTTTCGACGAAAGTGGGCTTTCCCTTTGCAGAATCACTTCCTAAATATGGTGAATACAGTTACATTGGCGTAGCACAAACCGTTTGCAATATAATCGCTTTAATTTAGGGCGACGGTACATCTACGCTTCGGAACTGTTGTTGTCGACGAAAGTGGGTTTTCCCTTTGCAGAATCACTTCCAAAACATGGCGAATACAGTTCCATTGGCGTAGCACAAACCGTTTGCAATATAATCGCTTTTGTTTAGGGACACGCTATGTCTGCGCTTCGGAACTGTTGTTTTCGACGAAAGTGGGCTTTCCCTTTGCAGAATCTCTTCCTAAATATGGTGAATACAGTTACATTGGCGTAGCACAAACCGTTTGCAATATAATCGCTTTAATTTAGGGCGACGGTACATCTACGCTTCGGAACTGTTGTTGTCGAGGAAAGTGGGTTTTCCCTTTGCAGAATCACTTCCAAAGCATGGCGAATACAGTTCCATTGGCGTAGCACAAACCGTGTGCAATATAATCGCTTTAACTTAGGGCGACGGTACATGTACGCTTCGAAACTGTTGTTGTCGACGAAAGTGGGCTTTCCCTTTGCAGTATCACTTGTAAAACTTGGTGAATACAGTTACATTGGCGTAATACCAGTCGTTTACAAGATGATCACTTTTATTCAGGGATACGCTGTACCTGCGCTTCGAAACTGTTGTTCTCGACGAAAGTGGGCTTTCCCTTCGAAAATCACTTCCAGAACTTGGTGAATACAGTTACATTGGCGTAGTACAATCCGTTTGCAATATAATCGCTTTAATTTAGGGCTACGGTACATCTGCGCTTCGAAACTGTTGTTGTCGACGAAAGTGGGCTTTCCCTTTGCAGAATCACTTCCTAAACATGGTGAATACAGTTCCATTGGCGTAGCACAAACCGTTTGCAATATAATTTCTTTTGTTTAGGGATACGCTATGTCTGCGCTTCGGAACTGTTGTTTTCGACGAAAGTGGGCTTTCCCTTTGCAGAATCTCTTCCAAAACTTGGTGAATACAGTTACATTGGCGTAGTACAATCCGTTTGCAATATAATCGCTTTAATTAAGGGCGACGGTACATCTACGCTTCGGAACTGTTGTTGTCGACGAAAGTGGGTTTTCCCTTTGCAGAATCACTTCCAAAACATGGCGAATATAGTTCCATTGGCGTAGCACAAACCGTTTGCAATATAATCGCTTTTGTTTAGGGATACGCTATGTCTGCGCTTCGGAACTGTTGTTTTCGACGAAAGTGGGCTTTCCCTTTGCAGAATCTCTTCCAAAACTTGGTGAATACAGTTACATTGGCGTAGTACAATCCGTTTGCAATATAATCGCTTTAACTTAGGGCGACGGTACATGTACGCTTCGAAACTGTTGTTGTCGACGAAAGTGGGCTTTCCCTTTGCAGTATCACTTGTAAAACTTGGTGAATACAGTTACATTGGCGTAATACCAGTCGTTTACAAGATGACCGCTTCTATTCAGGGATACGCTGTACCTGCGCTTCGAAACTGTTGTTCTCGACGAAAGTGGGCTTTCCCTTTGCAGAATCACTTCCTAAATATGGTGAATATAGTTACATTGGCGTAGCACAAACCGTTTGCAATATAATCGCTTTAATTTAGGGCGACGGTACATCTACGCTTCGGAACTGTTGTTGTCGACGAAAGTGGGCTTTTCCTTTGCAGAATCACTTCCAAAACATGGTGAATACAGTTCCATTGGCGTAGCACAAACCGTTTGCAATATAATCGCTTTAACTTAGGGCGACGGTACATGTACGCGTCGAAACTGTTGTTGTCGACGAAAGTGGGCTTTCCCTTTGCAGTATCACTTGTAAAACTTGGTGAATACAGTTACATTGGCGTAATACCAGTCGTTTACAAGATGATCACTTTTATTCAGGGATACGCTGTACCTGCGCTTCGAAACTGTTGTTCTCGACGAAAGTGGGCTTTCCCTTCGAAAATCACTTCCAAAACTTGGTGAATACAGTTACATTGGCGTAGTACAATCCGTTTGCAATATAATCGCTTTAATTTAGGGCTACGGTACATCTGCGCTTCGAAACTGTTGTTGTCGACGAAAGTGGGCTTTCCCTTTGCAGAATCACTTCCTAAACATGGTGAATACAGTTCCATTGGCGTAGCACAAACCGTTTGCAATATCACGCCTTTAATTTAGGTATACGCTATATCTGCGCTTCGGAACTGTTGTTTTCGACGAAAGTGGGCTTTTCCTTTGCAGTATCACTTGTAAAACTTGGTGAATACAGTTACATTGGCGTAATACGAGTCGTTTACAAGATGATCGCTTTTATTCAGGGATACGCTGTACCTGCGCTTCGAAACTGTTGTTCTCGACGAAAGTGGGCTTTCCCTTTGCAGAATCACTTCCTAAATATGGTGAATATAGTTACATTGGCGTAGCACAAACCGTTTGCAATATAATCGCTTTAATTTAGGGCGACGGTACATCTACGCTTCGGAACTGTTGTTGTCGACGAAAGTGGGCTTTTCCTTTGCAGAATCACTTCCAAAACATGGTGAATACAGTTCCATTGGCGTAGCACAAACCGTTTGCAATATAATCGCTTTAATTTAGGGCGACGGTACATCTACGCTTCGGAACTGTTGTTGTCGACGAAAGTGGGCTTTCCCTTTGCAGAATCACTTCCTAAACATGGTGAATACAGTTACATTGGCGTAGCACAAACCGTTTGCAATATAATCGCTTTAACTTAGGGCGACGGTACATGTACGCTTCGAAATTGTTGTTGTCGACGAAAGTGGGCTTTTCCTTTGCAGTATCACTTGTAAAACTTGGTGAATACAGTTACATTGGCGTAATACCAGTCGTTTACAAGATGATCGCTTCTATTCAGGGATACGCTGTACCTGCGCTTCGAAACTGTTGTTCTCGACGAAAGTGGGCTTTCCCTTTGCAGAATCACTTCCTAAATATGGTGAATATAGTTACATTGGCGTAGCACAAACCGTTTGCAATATAATCGCTTTAATTTAGGGCGACGGTACATCTACGCTTCGGAACTGTTGTTGTCGACGAAAGTGGGCTTTTCCTTTGCAGAATCACTTCCAAAACATGGTGAATACAGTTCCATTGGCGTAGCACAAACCGTTTGCAATATAATCGCTTTAATTTAGGTATACGCTATATCTGCGCTTCGGAACTGTTGTTTTCGACGAAAGTGGGCTTTTCCTTTGCAGTATCACTTGTAAAACTTGGTGAATACAGTTACATTGGCGTAATACGAGTCGTTTACAAGATGATCGCTTTTATTCAGGGATACGCTGTACCTGGGCTTCGAAACTGTTGTTCTCGACGAAAGTGGGCTTTCCCTTCGAAAATCACTTCCAAAACTTGGTGAATACAGTTACATTGGCGTAGCACAAACCGTTTGCAATATAATCGCTTTAATTTAGGGCGACGGTACATCTACGCTTCGGAACTGTTGTTGTCGACGAAAGTGGGCTTTCCCTTTGCAGAATCACTTCCTAAACATGGTGAATACAGTTACATTGGCGTAGCACAAACCGTTTGCAATATAATCGCTTTAATTTAGGGCGACGGTACATCTACGCTTCGGAACTGTTGTTGTCGACGAAAGTGGGCTTTTCCTTTGCAGAATCACTTCCAAAACATGGTGAATACAGTTCCATTGGCGTAGCACAAACCGTTTCCAATATAATCGCTTTAACTTAGGGCGACGGTACATGTACGCTTCGAAATTGTTGTTGTCGACGAAAGTGGGCTTTCCCTTTGCAGTATCACTTGTAAAACTTGGTGAATACAGTTACATTGGCGTAATACCAGTCGTTTACAAGATGATCGCTTCTATTCAGGGATACGCTGTACCTGCGCTTCGAAACTGTTGTTCTCGACGAAAGTGGGCTTTCCCTTCGAAAATCACTTCCAAAACTTGGTGAATACAGTTCCATTGGCGTAGCACAAACCGTTTCCAATATAATCGCTTTAACTTAGGGCGACGGTACATGTACGCTTCGAAACTGTTGTTGTCGACGAAAGTGGGCTTTCCCTTTGCAGTATCACTTGTAAAACTTGGTGAATACAGTTACATTGGCGTAATACCAGTCGTTTACAAGATGATCGCTTCTATTCAGGGATACGCTGTACCTGCGCTTCGAAACTGTTGTTCTCGACGAAAGTGGGCTTTCCCTTCGAAAATCACTTCCAAAACTTGGTGAATACTGTTACATTGGCGTAGCACAAACCGTTTGCAATATAATCGCTTTAATTTAGGGCGACGGTACATCTACGCTTCGGAACTGTTGTTGTCGACGAAAGTGGGTTTTCCCTTTGCAGAATCACTTCCAAAACATGGCGAATACAGTTCCATTGGCGTAGCACAAACCGTTTGCAATATAATCGCTTTAACTTAGGGCGACGGTACATGTACGCTTCGAAACTGTTGTTGTCGACGAAAGTGGGCTTTCCCTTTGCAGTATCACTTGTAAAACTTGGTGAATACAGTTACATTGGCGTAATACCAGTCGTTTACAAGATGATCACTTTTATTCAGGGATACGCTGTACCTGCGCTTCGAAACTGTTGTTCTCGACGAAAGTGGGCTTTCCCTTCGAAAATCACTTCCAAAACTTGGTGAATACAGTTACATTGGCGTAGTACAATCCGTTTGCAATATAATCGCTTTAATTTAGGGCTACGGTACATCTGCGCTTCGAAACTGTTGTTGTCGACGAAAGTGGGCTTTCCCTTTGCAGAATCACTTCCTAAACATGGTGAATACAGTTACATTGGCGTAGCACAAACCGTTTGCAATATAACGCCTTTAATTTAGTCATACGCTATATCTGGGCTTCGAAACTGTTGTTTTCGACGAAAGTCGGCTTTCCCTTTGCAGAATACCGTGCAAAACTTGGTAGATACAGTTACATTGGCGTAGTACAATCCGTTTGCAATATAATCGCTTTAATTAAGGGCGACGGTACATCTATGCTTCGGAACTGTTGTTTTCGATGAAACTGTCTTTTCGCTTTGCAGAATCACTTCCAAAACATGGTGAATACAGTTCCATTGGCGTAGCACAAACCGTTTGCAATATAATCGCTTTTGTTTAGGGACACGCTATGTCTGCGCTTCGGAACTGTTGTTTTCGACGAAAGTGGGCTTTCCCTTTGCAGAATCACTTCCTAAATATGGTGAATACAGTTACATTGGCGTAGCACAAACCGTTTGCAATATAATCGCTTTAATTTAGGGCGACGGTACATCTACGCTTCGGAACTGTTGTTGTCGACGAAAGTGGGTTTTCCCTTTGCAGAATCACTTCCAAAACATGGCGAATACAGTTCCATTGGCGTAGCACAAACCGTTTGCAATATAATCGCTTTTGTTTAGGGACACGCTATGTCTGCGCTTCGGAACTGTTGTTTTCGACGAAAGTGGGCTTTCCCTTTGCAGAATCTCTTCCTAAATATGGTGAATACAGTTACATTGGCGTAGCACAAACCGTTTGCAATATAATCGCTTTAATTTAGGGCGACGGTACATCTACGCTTCGGAACTGTTGTTGTCGAGGAAAGTGGGTTTTCCCTTTGCAGAATCACTTCCAAAGCATGGCGAATACAGTTCCATTGGCGTAGCACAAACCGTGTGCAATATAATCGCTTTAACTTAGGGCGACGGTACATGTACGCTTCGAAACTGTTGTTGTCGACGAAAGTGGGCTTTCCCTTTGCAGTATCACTTGTAAAACTTGGTGAATACAGTTACATTGGCGTAATACCAGTCGTTTACAAGATGATCACTTTTATTCAGGGATACGCTGTACCTGCGCTTCGAAACTGTTGTTCTCGACGAAAGTGGGCTTTCCCTTCGAAAATCACTTCCAGAACTTGGTGAATACAGTTACATTGGCGTAGTACAATCCGTTTGCAATATAATCGCTTTAATTTAGGGCTACGGTACATCTGCGCTTCGAAACTGTTGTTGTCGACGAAAGTGGGCTTTCCCTTTGCAGAATCACTTCCTAAACATGGTGAATACAGTTCCATTGGCGTAGCACAAACCGTTTGCAATATAATTTCTTTTGTTTAGGGATACGCTATGTCTGCGCTTCGGAACTGTTGTTTTCGACGAAAGTGGGCTTTCCCTTTGCAGAATCTCTTCCAAAACTTGGTGAATACAGTTACATTGGCGTAGTACAATCCGTTTGCAATATAATCGCTTTAATTTAGGGCTACGGTACATCTGCGCTTCGAAACTGTTGTTGTCGACGAAAGTGGGCTTTCCCTTTGCAGAATCAGTTCCTAAACATAGTGAATACAGTTCCTTTGGCGTAGCACAAACCGTTTGCAATATCACGCCTTTAATTTAGGGATACGCTATATCTGCGCTTCGGAACTGTTGTTTTCGACGAAAGTGGGCTTTTCCTTTGCAGAATCACTTCCAAAACATGGTGAATACAGTTCCATTGGCGTAGCACAAACCGTTTGCAATATAATCGCTTTAATTTAGGGCTACGGTACATCTGCGCTTCGAAACTGTTGTTGTCGACGAAAGTGGGCTTTCCCTTTGCAGAATCACTTCCAAAACATGGTGAATACAGTTCCATTGGCGTAGCACAAACCGTTTCCAATATAATCGCTTTAACTTAGGGCGACGGTACATGTACGCTTCGAAACTGTTGTTGTCGACGAAAGTGGGCTTTCCCTTTGCAGTATCACTTGTAAAACTTGGTGAATACAGTTACATTGGCGTAATACCAGTCGTTTACAAGATGATCGCTTCTATTCAGGGATACGCTGTACCTGCGCTTCGAAACTGTTGTTCTCGACGAAAGTGGGCTTTCCCTTCGAAAATCACTTCCAAAACTTGGTGAATACAGTTACATTGGCGTAGTACAATCCGTTTGCAATATAATCGCTTTAATTAAGGGCGACGGTACATCTACGCTTCGGAACTGTTGTTGTCGACGAAAGTGGGTTTTCCCTTTGCAGAATCACTTCCAAAACTTGGCGAATACAGTTCCATTGGCGTAGCACAAACCGTTTGCAATATAATCGCTTTAATTTAGGGCGACGGTACATCTACGCTTCGGAACTGTTGTTGTCGACGAAGGTGGGTTTTCCCTCTGCAGAATCACTTCCTAAATATGGTGAATACAGTTACATTGGCGTAGCACAAACCGTTTGCAATATAATCGCTTTAATTTAGGGCTACGGTACATCTGCGCTTCGAAACTGTTGTTTTCGACGAAAGTGGGCTTTTCCTTTGCAGAATCACTTCCTAAATATGGTGAATACAGTTACATTGGCGTAGCACAAACCGTTTGCAATATCACGCCTTTAATTTAGGGATACGCTATATCTGCGCTTCGGAACTGTTGTTCTCGACGAAAGTGGGCTTTCCCTTCGAAAATCACTTCCAAAACTTGGTGAATACAGTTACATTGTCGTAATACCAGTCGTTTACAAGATGATCACTTTTATTCAGGGATACGCTGTACCTGCGCTTCGAAACTGTTGTTCTCGACGAAAGTGGGCTTTCCCTTCGAAAATCACTTCCAAAACTTGGTGAATACAGTTACATTGGCGTAGTACAATCCGTTTGCAATATAATCGCTTTAATTTAGGGCTACGGTACATCTGCGCTTCGGAACTGTTGTTTTCGACGAAAGTGGGCTTTTCCTTTGCAGAATCACTTCCAAAACATGGTGAATACAGTTCCATTGGCGTAGCACAAACCGTTTCCAATATAATCGCTTTAACTTAGGGCGACGGTACATGTACGCTTCGAAACTGTTGTTGTCGACGAAAGTGGGCTTTCCCTTTGCAGTATCACTTGTAAAACTTGGTGAATACAGTTACATTTGCGTAATACCAGTCGTTTACAAGATGATCGCTTCTATTCAGGGATACGCTGTACCTGCGCTTCGAAACTGTTGTTCTCGACGAAAGTGGGCTTTCCCTTCGAAAATCACTTCCAAAACTTGGTGAATACAGTTACATTGGCGTAGTACAATCCGTTTGCAATATAATCGCTTTAATTAAGGGCGACGGTACATCTACGCTTCGGAACTGTTGTTGTCGACGAAAGTGGGTTTTCCCTTTGCAGAATCACTTCCAAAACTTGGTGAATACAGTTACATTGGCGTAGCACAAACCGTTTGCAATATAATCGCTTTAATTTAGGGCGACGGTACATCTACGCTTCGGAACTATTGTTGTCGACGAAAGTGGGTTTTCCCTTTGCAGAATCACTTCCAAAACATGGCGAATACAGTTCCATTGGCGTAGCACAAACCGTTTGCAATATAATCGCTTTAACTTAGGGCCACGGTACATGTACGCTTCGAAACTGTTGTTGTCGACGAAAGTGGGCTTTGCCTTTGCAGTATCACTTGTAAAACTTGGTGAATACAGTTACATTGGCGTAATACCAGTCGTTTACAAGATGATCGCTTTTATTCAGGGATACGCTGTACCTGCGCTTCGAAACTGTTGTTGTCGACGAAAGTGGGCTTTCCCTTTGCAGAATTACTTCCTAAACATGGTGAATACAGTTCCATTGGCGTAGCACAAACCGTTTGCAATATCATGCCTTTAATTTAGGGATACGCTATATCTGCGCTTCGGAACTGTTGTTTTCGACGAAAGTGGGCTTTTCCTTTGCAGAATCACTTCCAAAACATGGTGAATACAGTTCCATTGGCGTAGCACAAACCGTTTCCAATATAATCGCTTTAACTTAGGGCGACGGTACATGTACGCTTCGAAACTGTTGTTGTCGACGAAAGTGGGCTTTCCCTTTGCAGTATCACTTGTAAAACTTGGTGAATACAGTTACATTGGCGTAATACCAGTCGTTTACAAGATGATCGCTTCTATTCAGGGATACGCTGTACCTGCGCTTCGAAACTGTTGTTCTCGACGAAAGTGGGCTTTCCCTTCGAAAATCACTTCCAAAACTTGGTGAATACAGTTACATTGGCGTAGTACAATCCGTTTGCAATATAATCGCTTTAATTAAGGGCGACGGTACATCTACGCTTCGGAACTGTTGTTGTCGACGAAAGTGGGTTTTCCCTTTGCAGAATCACTTCCAAAACTTGGCGAATACAGTTCCATTGGCGTAGCACAAACCGTTTGCAATATAATCGCTTTAATTTAGGGCGACGGTACATCTACGCTTCGGAACTGTTGTTGTCGACGAAGGTGGGTTTTCCCTCTGCAGAATCACTTCCTAAATATGGTGAATACAGTTACATTGGCGTAGCACAAACCGTTTGCAATATAATCGCTTTAATTTAGGGCTACGGTACATCTGCGCTTCGAAACTGTTGTTTTCGACGAAAGTGGGCTTTTCCTTTGCAGAATCACTTCCTAAATATGGTGAATACAGTTACATTGGCGTAGCACAAACCGTTTGCAATATCACGCCTTTAATTTAGGGATACGCTATATCTGCGCTTCGGAACTGTTGTTCTCGACGAAAGTGGGCTTTCCCTTCGAAAATCACTTCCAAAACTTGGTGAATACAGTTACATTGTCGTAATACCAGTCGTTTACAAGATGATCACTTTTATTCAGGGATACGCTGTACCTGCGCTTCGAAACTGTTGTTCTCGACGAAAGTGGGCTTTCCCTTC
Source organism: Ectemnius continuus (assembly GCA_910591665.1). NCBI lineage: Eukaryota > Metazoa > Arthropoda > Insecta > Hymenoptera > Crabronidae > Ectemnius > Ectemnius continuus. Next base: position 15,077,244 of record OU342860.1, read on the forward strand.
GAAAATCACTTCCAAAACTTGGTGAATACAGTTACATTGGCGTAGTACAATCCGTTTGCAATATAATCGCTTTAATTTAGGGCTACGGTACATCTGCGCTTCGAAACTGTTGTTGTCGACGAAAGTGGGCTTTCCCTTTGCAGAATCACTTCCTAAACATGGTGAATACAATTCCATTGGCGTAGCACAAACCGTTTGCAATATCACGCCTTTAATTTAGGGATACGCTATATCTGCGCTTCGGAACTGTTGTTCTCGACGAAAGTGGGCTTTCCCTTCGAAAATCACTTCCAAAACTTGGTGAATACAGTTACATTGTCGTAATACCAGTCGTTTACAAGATGATCACTTTTATTCAGGGATACGCTGTACCTGCGCTTCGAAACTGTTGTTCTCGACGAAAGTGGGCTTTCCCTTCGAAAATCACTTCCAAAACTTGGTGAATACAGTTACATTGGCGTAGTACAATCCGTTTGCAATATAATCGCTTTAATTTAGGGCTACGGTACATCTACGCTTCGGAACTATTGTTGTCGACGAAAGTGGGTTTTCCCTTTGCAGAATCACTTCCTAAATATGGTGAATACAGTTACATTGGCGTAGCACAAACCGTTTGCAATATAATCGCTTTAACTTAGGGCGACGGTACATGTACGCTTCGAAACTGTTGTTGTCGACGAAAGTGGGCTTTCCCTTTGCAGAATCACTTCCAAAACATGGCGAATACAGTTCCATTGGCGTAGCACAAACCGTTTGCAATATAATCGCTTTAACTTAGGGCGACGGTACATGTACGCTTCGAAACTGTTGTTGTCGACGAAAGTGGGCTTTCCCTTTGCAGAATCACTTCCTAAATATGGTGAATCCAGTTACATTGGCGTAGCACAAACCGTTTGCAATATAATCGCTTTAATTTAGGGCTACGGTACATCTGCGCTTCGAAACTGTTGTTGTCGACGAAAGTGGGCTTTCCCTTTGCAGAATCACTTCCTAAATATGGTGAATCCAGTTACATTGGCGTAGCACAAACCGTTTGCAATATAATCGCTTTAATTTAGGGCGACGGTACATCTACGCTTCGGAACTATTGTTGTCGACGAAAGTGGGTTTTCCCTCTGCAGAATCACTTCCTAAATATGGTGAATACAGTTACATTGGCGTAGCACAAACCGTTTGCAATATAATCGCTTTAATTTAGGGCGACGGTACATCTACGCTTCAGAACTGTTGTTGTCGACGAAAGTGGGTTTTCCCTTTGCAGAATCACTTCCAAAACATGGCGAATACAGTTCCATTGGCGTAGCACAAACCGTTTGCAATGTAATCGCTTTAATTTAGGGCGACGGTACATGTACGCTTCGAAACTGTTGTTGTCGACGAAAGTGGGCTTTCCCTTTGCAGTATCACTTGTAAAACTTGGTGAATACAGTTACATTGGCGTAGCACAATCCGTTTACAAGATGATCGCTTTTGTTTAGGGATGCGCTATGTCTGCGCTTCGGAACTGTTGTTTTCGACGAAAGCGGGCTTTCCCTGTGCAGAATCACTTCCTAAATATGGTGAATACAGTTACATTGGCGTAGCACAAACCGTTTGCAATATAACGCCTTTAATTTAGTGATACGCTATATCTGCGCTTCGAAACTGTTGTTTTCGACGAAAGTCGGCTTTCCCTTTGCAGAATACCGTGCAAAACTTGGTAGATACAGTTACATTGGCGTAGTACAATCCGTTTGCAATATAATCGCTTTAATTAAGGGCGACGGTACATCTACGCTTCGGAACTGTTGTTGTCGACGAAAGTGGGTTTTCCCTGTGCAGAATCACTTCCAAAACATGTCGAATATAGTTCCATTGGCGTAGCACAAACCGTTTGCAATATAATCGCTTTAATTTAGGGCGACGGTACATCTACGCTTCGGAACTGTTGTTGTCGACGAAAGTGGGCTTTCCCTTTGCAGAATCACTTCCAAAGCATGGCGAATACAGTTCCATTGGCGTAGCACAAACCGTGTGCAATATAATCGCTTTAATTTAGGGCGACGGTACATCTACGCTTCGGAACTGTTGTTGTCGACGAAGGTGGGTTTTCCCTCTGCAGAATCACTTCCTAAATATGGTGAATACAGTTACATTGGCGTAGCACAAACCGTTTGCAATATAATCGCTTTAATTTAGGGCGACGGTACATCTACGCTTCGAAACTGTTGTTCTCGACGAAAGTGGGCTTTCCCTTTGCAAAATCACTTCCTAAACATGGTGAATACAGTTACATTGGCGTAATACCAGTCGTTTACAAGATGATCGCTTTTATTCAGGGATACGCTGTACCTGCGCTTCGAAACTGTTGTTCTCGACGAAAGTGGGCTTTCCCTTCGAAAATCACTTCCAAAACTTGGTGAATGCAGTTACATTGGCGTAGCACAAACCGTTTGCAATATAATCGCTTTAATTTAGGGCGACGGTACATCTACGCTTCGAAACTGTTGTTCTCGACGAAAGTGGGCTTTCCCTTTGCAAAATCACTTCCTAAACATGGTGAATACAGTTACATTGGCGTAATACCAGTCGTTTACAAGATGATCGCTTCTATTCAGGGATACGCTGTACCTGCGCTTCGAAACTGTTGTTCTCGACGAAAGTGGGCTTTCCCTTCGAAAATCACTTCCAAAACTTGGTGAATACAGTTACATTGGCGTAATACCAGTCGTTTACAAGATGATCGCTTCTATTCAGGGATACGCTGTACCTGCGCTTCGAAACTGTTGTTCTCGACGAAAGTGGGCTTTCCCTTCGAAAATCACTTCCAAAACTTGGTGAATACAGTTACATTGGCGTAGTACAATCCGTTTGCAATATAATCGCTTTAATTAAGGGCGACGGTACATCTACGCTTCGGAACTGTTGTTGTCGACGAAGGTGGGTTTTCCCTCTGCAGAATCACTTCCTAAATATGGTGAATACAGTTACATTGGCGTAGCACAAACCGTTTGCAATATAATCGCTTTAATTTAGGGCTACGGTACATCTACGCTTCGGAACTGTTGTTGTCGACGAAAGTGGGTTTTCCCTTTGCAGAATCACTTCCAAAACTTGGCGAATACAGTTCCATTGGCGTAGCACAAACCGTTTGCAATATAATCGCTTTAATTTAGGGCGACGGTACATCTACGCTTCGGAACTGTTGTTGTCGACGAAGGTGGGTTTTCCCTCTGCAGAATCACTTCCTAAATATGGTGAATACAGTTACATTGGCGTAGCACAAACCGTTTGCAATATAATCGCTTTAATTTAGGGCTACGGTACATCTGCGCTTCGAAACTGTTGTTTTCGACGAAAGTGGGCTTTTCCTTTGCAGAATCACTTCCTAAATATGGTGAATACAGTTACATTGGCGTAGCACAAACCGTTTGCAATATCACGCCTTTAATTTAGGGATACGCTATATCTGCGCTTCGGAACTGTTGTTCTCGACGAAAGTGGGCTTTCCCTTCGAAAATCACTTCCAAAACTTGGTGAATACAGTTACATTGTCGTAATACCAGTCGTTTACAAGATGATCACTTTTATTCAGGGATACGCTGTACCTGCGCTTCGAAACTGTTGTTCTCGACGAAAGTGGGCTTTCCCTTCGAAAATCACTTCCAAAACTTGGTGAATACAGTTACATTGGCGTAGTACAATCCGTTTGCAATATAATCGCTTTAATTTAGGGCTACGGTACATCTGCGCTTCGAAACTGTTGTTGTCGACGAAAGTGGGCTTTCCCTTTGCAGAATCACTTCCTAAACATGGTGAATACAATTCCATTGGCGTAGCACAAACCGTTTGCAATATCACGCCTTTAATTTAGGGATACGCTATATCTGCGCTTCGGAACTGTTGTTTTCGACGAAAGTGGGCTTTTCCTTTGCAGAATCACTTCCAAAACATGGTGAATACAGTTCCATTGGCGTAGCACAAACCGTTTCCAATATAATCGCTTTAACTTAGGGCGACGGTACATGTACGCTTCGAAACTGTTGTTGTCGACGAAAGTGGGCTTTCCCTTTGCAGTATCACTTGTAAAACTTGGTGAATACAGTTACATTTGCGTAATACCAGTCGTTTACAAGATGATCGCTTCTATTCAGGGATACGCTGTACCTGCGCTTCGAAACTGTTGTTCTCGACGAAAGTGGGCTTTCCCTTCGAAAATCACTTCCAAAACTTGGTGAATACAGTTACATTGGCGTAGTACAATCCGTTTGCAATATAATCGCTTTAATTAAGGGCGACGGTACATCTACGCTTCGGAACTATTGTTGTCGACGAAAGTGGGTTTTCCCTTTGCAGAATCACTTCCAAAACATGGCGAATACAGTTCCATTGGCGTAGCACAAACCGTTTGCAATATAATCGCTTTAACTTAGGGCCACGGTACATGTACGCTTCGAAACTGTTGTTGTCGACGAAAGTGGGCTTTGCCTTTGCAGTATCACTTGTAAAACTTGGTGAATACAGTTACATTGGCGTAATACCAGTCGTTTACAAGATGATCGCTTTTATTCAGGGATACGCTGTACCTGCGCTTCGAAACTGTTGTTGTCGACGAAAGTGGGCTTTCCCTTTGCAGAATTACTTCCTAAACATGGTGAATACAGTTCCATTGGCGTAGCACAAACCGTTTGCAATATCATGCCTTTAATTTAGGGATACGCTATATCTGCGCTTCGGAACTGTTGTTTTCGACGAAAGTGGGCTTTTCCTTTGCAGAATCACTTCCAAAACATGGTGAATACAGTTCCATTGGCGTAGCACAAACCGTTTCCAATATAATCGCTTTAACTTAGGGCGACGGTACATGTACGCTTCGAAACTGTTGTTGTCGACGAAAGTGGGCTTTCCCTTTGCAGTATCACTTGTAAAACTTGGTGAATACAGTTACATTGGCGTAATACCAGTCGTTTACAAGATGATCGCTTCTATTCAGGGATACGCTGTACCTGCGCTTCGAAACTGTTGTTCTCGACGAAAGTGGGCTTTCCCTTCGAAAATCACTTCCAAAACTTGGTGAATACAGTTACATTGGCGTAGCACAAACCGTTTGCAATATAATCGCTTTAATTTAGGGCGACGGTACATCTACGCTTCGGAACTATTGTTGTCGACGAAAGTGGGTTTTCCCTTTGCAGAATCACTTCCTAAATATGGTGAATACAGTTACATTGGCGTAGCACAAACCGTTTGCAATATAATCGCTTTAACTTAGGGCGACGGTACATGTACGCTTCGAAACTGTTGTTGTCGACGAAAGTGGGCTTTCCCTTTGCAGAATCACTTCCAAAACATGGCGAATACAGTTCCATTGGCGTAGCACAAACCGTTTGCAATATAATCGCTTTAACTTAGGGCGACGGTACATGTACGCTTCGAAACTGTTGTTGTCGACGAAAGTGGGCTTTCCCTTTGCAGAATCACTTCCTAAATATGGTGAATCCAGTTACATTGGCGTAGCACAAACCGTTTGCAATATAATCGCTTTAATTTAGGGCTACGGTACATCTGCGCTTCGAAACTGTTGTTGTCGACGAAAGTGGGCTTTCCCTTTGCAGAATCACTTCCTAAATATGGTGAATCCAGTTACATTGGCGTAGCACAAACCGTTTGCAATATAATCGCTTTAATTTAGGGCGACGGTACATCTACGCTTCGGAACTATTGTTGTCGACGAAAGTGGGTTTTCCCTCTGCAGAATCACTTCCTAAATATGGTGAATACAGTTACATTGGCGTAGCACAAACCGTTTGCAATATAATCGCTTTAATTTAGGGCGACGGTACATCTACGCTTCAGAACTGTTGTTGTCGACGAAAGTGGGTTTTCCCTTTGCAGAATCACTTCCAAAACATGGCGAATACAGTTCCATTGGCGTAGCACAAACCGTTTGCAATATAATCGCTTTAATTTAGGGCGACGGTACATGTACGCTTCGAAACTGTTGTTGTCGACGAAAGTGGGCTTTCCCTTTGCAGTATCACTTGTAAAACTTGGTGAATACAGTTACATTGGCGTAGCACAATCCGTTTACAAGATGATCGCTTTTGTTTAGGGATGCGCTATGTCTGCGCTTCGGAACTGTTGTTTTCGACGAAAGCGGGCTTTCCCTGTGCAGAATCACTTCCTAAATATGGTGAATACAGTTACATTGGCGTAGCACAAACCGTTTGCAATATAACGCCTTTAATTTAGTGATACGCTATATCTGCGCTTCGAAACTGTTGTTTTCGACGAAAGTCGGCTTTCCCTTTGCAGAATACCGTGCAAAACTTGGTAGATACAGTTACATTGGCGTAGTACAATCCGTTTGCAATATAATCGCTTTAATTAAGGGCGACGGTACATCTACGCTTCGGAACTGTTGTTGTCGACGAAAGTGGGTTTTCCCTGTGCAGAATCACTTCCAAAACATGTCGAATATAGTTCCATTGGCGTAGCACAAACCGTTTGCAATATAATCGCTTTAATTTAGGGCGACGGTACATCTACGCTTCGGAACTGTTGTTGTCGACGAAAGTGGGCTTTCCCTTTGCAGAATCACTTCCAAAGCATGGCGAATACAGTTCCATTGGCGTAGCACAAACCGTGTGCAATATAATCGCTTTAATTTAGGGCGACGGTACATCTACGCTTCGGAACTGTTGTTGTCGACGAAGGTGGGTTTTCCCTCTGCAGAATCACTTCCTAAATATGGTGAATACAGTTACATTGGCGTAGCACAAACCGTTTGCAATATAATCGCTTTAATTTAGGGCGACGGTACATCTACGCTTCGAAACTGTTGTTCTCGACGAAAGTGGGCTTTCCCTTTGCAAAATCACTTCCTAAACATGGTGAATACAGTTACATTGGCGTAATACCAGTCGTTTACAAGATGATCGCTTTTATTCAGGGATACGCTGTACCTGCGCTTCGAAACTGTTGTTCTCGACGAAAGTGGGCTTTCCCTTCGAAAATCACTTCCAAAACTTGGTGAATGCAGTTACATTGGCGTAGCACAAACCGTTTGCAATATAATCGCTTTAATTTAGGGCGACGGTACATCTACGCTTCGAAACTGTTGTTCTCGACGAAAGTGGGCTTTCCCTTTGCAAAATCACTTCCTAAACATGGTGAATACAGTTACATTGGCGTAATACCAGTCGTTTACAAGATGATCGCTTCTATTCAGGGATACGCTGTACCTGCGCTTCGAAACTGTTGTTCTCGACGAAAGTGGGCTTTCCCTTCGAAAATCACTTCCAAAACTTGGTGAATACAGTTACATTGGCGTAGCACAAACCGTTTGCAATATAATCGCTTTAATTTAGGGCGACGGTACATCTGCGCTTCGAAACTGTTGTTGTCGACGAAAGTGGGCTTTCCCTTTGCAGAATCACTGCCTAAACATGGTGAATACAATTCCATTGGCGTAGCACAAACCGTTTGCAATATCACGCCTTTAATTTAGGGATACGCTATATCTGCGCTTCGGAACTGTTGTTTTCGACGAAAGTGGGCTTTTCCTTTGCAGAATCACTTCCAAAACATGGTGAATACAGTTCCATTGGCGTAGCACAAACCGTTTCCAATATAATCGCTTTAATTTAGGGCGACGGTACATCTACGCTTCAGAACTGTTGTTGTCGACGAAAGTGGGTTTTCCCCTTGCAGAATCACTTCCAAAACATGGCGAATACAGTTCCATTGGCGTAGCACAAACCGTTTGCAATATAATCGCTTTAACTTAGGGCGACGGTACATGTACGCTTCGAAACTGTTGTTGTCGACGAAAGTGGGCTTTCCCTTTGCAGTATCACTTGTAAAACTTGGTGAATACAGTTACATTGGCGTAATACCAGTCGTTTACAAGATGATCGCTTCTATTCAGGGATACGCTGTACCTGCGCTTCGAAACTGTTGTTGTCGACGAAAGTGGGCTTTCCCTTTGCAGAATCACTTCCTAAACATCGTGAATACAGTTCCATTGGCGTAGCACAAACCGTTTGCAATATCATGCCTTTAATTTAGGTATACGCTATATCTGCGCTTCGGAACTGTTGTTTTCGACGAAAGTGGGCTTTTCCTTTGCAGTATCACTTGTAAAACTTGGTGAATACAGTTACATTGGCGTAATACGAGTCGTTTACAAGATGATCGCTTTTATTCAGGGATACGCTGTACCTGGGCTTCGAAACTGTTGTTCTCGACGAAAGTGGGCTTTCCCTTCGAAAATCACTTCCAAAACTTAGTGAATACAGTTACATTCGCGTAGCACAAACCGTTTGCAATATAATCGCTTTAATTTAGGGCGACGGTACATCTACGCTTCGGAACTGTTGTTGTCGACGAAAGTGGGCTTTCCCTTTACAGAATCACTTCCTAAACATGGTGAATACAGTTACATTGGCGTAGCACAAACCGTTTGCAATATAACGCCTTTAATTTAGTGATACGCTATATCTGCGCTTCGAAACTGTTGTTTTCGACGAAAGTCGGCTTTCCCTTTGCAGAATACCGTGCAAAACTTGGTAGATACAGTTACATTGGCCTAGTACAATCCGTTTGCAATACAGGGTGTCCCAAAAATGTCGTAAAATATTACCGCCATCGTGTTGGGATGGTATTTGTGAACAAAATGGCAGGTTTGAAAATTGTTGTTCGGCCCTCAATTTCGAGTTATTAAACATTAACTTATGCTCCGCCCCTCGGACTTTTGGCGAGTCACGGACGGCTATCGCTTGCTCCTAGAATAAGGGAGGTGACAAAACACATCTTGACGGTCGGCCTGCGAGAAATGCGATGGAGGACCAACCGGTGCTCAACCGTTCGGTTTTCCCGAAACTAAACAATCGCCGTCTCGGTGCGGTCGCATCGACGGCCCAGCCGGCAGGCCGCTGCATGTGTCTTTCTCGACACCCGAACACGGCACGGCATCGCCCAACGAACGCTTCTTTGCCATTCCTCTTGCTTTCCCACTTTCTTAATATGCGCTTACGGTCACCAATATCCCCGATTAGTTATTTCGCGATGCCCGATTAGACTCGATTAAATCCGACCAAATCCAGTGAATCAAGTTTACCAGGGGCTTGCGATACTTTTTTTTCTAAGTATCGAGGTGGCGCCGTGGCAAAGCGTTGGAGTAGCGAGTGCGGTGATCCGAGTTCGGTTCTCCGTTGTCGCAATTGATTTTTTTGAATTTTCTTGCCGTCACATCATCATATTCAACACCTGGCAGTCGTGATATTTTTTTCTAGTTGCTATCCACATGCCCTTTTATTATTAAATTATTCACTTCCGATAAACGGGGCCAGCAACAATCTCGAACGTAGAGGCTTCACCAGAATTAGGGCACCAATATTTTTCCTGCCTTTTGTCCTGCTTTCCTTCTCCTATCATTCCTACTTCATTTCGTTTTGTCGATGCATTTACAGCTATTAGTATGAAACTTGGTACCATCAAATTTCATTTTGATAGCTTTGATTGGTTTAGTGGAAAAGAAATCTGAAAGAACATGTATTTTCTGGCCATCTCGAATAAGGATTTTCAGAGTGGAGATTACAGGTGGATGGCGAACAGAAAAAAATATCACCACTGCTCATTGTCAAGAAAATGCAAAAAAAATAATCGCGACAACGGGGAATCGAACTCGGATCACCGCACTCACTGCTCCAACGCTTTGCCACGGCGCCACCTCGATGCTTAGAAAAAAAAGTATCGCAAGCCCCTGGTAAACTTGATTCACTGGATTTGGTCGGATTTAATCGAGTCTAATCGGGCGTCGCGAAACAACTAATCAGGGATATTAGTTATCGTAAGCGCATATGAAGAAAGTGGGAAAGCAAGAGGAATGGCCAAGAAGCGTTGGTTGGACGATGCCGTGTTCGGTCGAGAAGGACACATGCAGCGGCCCGCCGGCTAGGCCGTCGGTGCGAGCGCATCGACACGGCGATTGTTTCGTTTCGGGAAAACCGAACGGTTGAGCACCGGTTGGTCCTCCATCGCATTTCTCACAGGCAGACCGTCAAGATGTGTTTTGTCACCTCCCTTATTCTAGGAGCAGGCGATAGCTGTCCCTGACTCGCCAAAAGTCCGAGGGGCGGAGCATAAGTTAATGTTTAATAACTCGAAATTGAGGGCCGAACAACAATTTTCAAACCTGCCATTTTGTTCACAAATACCATCCCAACACGATGGCGGTAATATTTTACGACATTTTTGGGACACCCTGTATAATCGCTTTAATTAAGGGCGACGGTACATGTACGCTTCGAAACTGTTGTTGTCGACGAAAGTGGGCTTTCCCTTTGCAGAATCACTTCCTAAACATGGTGAATACAATTCCATTGGCGTAGCACAAACCGTTTGCAATATCACGCCTTTAATTTAGGGATACGCTATATCTGCGCTTCGGAACTGTTGTTTTCGACGAAAGTGGGCTTTTCCTTTGCAGAATCACTTCCTAAACATGGTGAATACAGTTACATTGGCGTAATACCAGTCGTTTACAAGATGATCGCTTTTATTCAGGGATACGCTGTACCTGCGCTTCGAAACTGTTGTTCTCGACGAAAGTGGGCTTTCCCTTCGAAAATCACTTCCAAAACTTGGTGAATGCAGTTACATTGGCGTAGCACAAACCGTTTGCAATATAATCGCTTTAATTTAGGGCGACGGTACATCTACGCTTCGGAACTGTTGTTGTCGACGAAAGTGGGTTTTCCCTTTGCAGAATCACTTCCAAAACATGGCGAATACAGTTCCATTGGCGTAGCACAAACCGTTTGCAATATAATCGCTTTAATTTAGGGCGACGGTACATCTACGCTTCGGAACTGTTGTTGTCGACGAAGGTGGGTTTTCCCTCTGCAGAATCACTTCCTAAATATGGTGAATACAGTTACATTGGCGTAGCACAAACCGTTTGCAATATAATCGCTTTAATTTAGGGCTACGGTACATCTGCGCTTCGAAACTGTTGTTTTCGACGAAAGTGGGCTTTTCCTTTGCAGAATCACTTCCAAAACATGGTGAATACAGTTCCATTGGCGTAGCACAAACCGTTTCCAATATAATCGCTTTAACTTAGGGCGACGGTACATGTACGCTTCGAAACTGTTGTTGTCGACGAAAGTGGGCTTTCCCTTTGCAGTATCACTTGTAAAACTTGGTGAATACAGTTACATTGGCGTAATACCAGTCGTTTACAAGATGATCGCTTCTATTCAGGGATACGCTGTACCTGCGCTTCGAAACTGTTGTTCTCGACGAAAGTGGGCTTTCCCTTTGCAGAATCACTTCCTAAATATGGTGAATATAGTTACATTGGCGTAGCACAAACCGTTTGCAATATAATCGCTTTAATTTAGGGCGACGGTACATCTACGCTTCGGAACTGTTGTTGTCGACGAAAGTGGGTTTTCCCTTTGCAGAATCACTTCCAAAACATGGCGAATATAGTTCCATTGGCGTAGCACAAACCGTTTGCAGTATAATCGCTTTTGTTTAGGGATACGCTATGTCTGCGCTTCGGAACTGTTGTTTTCGACGAAAGTGGGCTTTCCCTTTGCAGAAACACTTCCTAAATATGGTGAATACAGTTACATTGGCGTAGCACAAACCGTTTGCAATATAATCGCTTTAATTTAGGGCGACGGTACATCTACGCTTCGGAACTGTTGTTTTCGACGAAAGTGGGCTTTTCCTTTGCAGAATCACTTCCAAAACATGGTGAATACAGTTCCATTGGCGTAGCACAAACCGTTTCCAATATAATCGCTTTAACTTAGGGCGACGGTACATGTACGCTTCGAAACTGTTGTTGTCGACGAAAGTGGGCTTTCCCTTTGCAGTATCACTTGTAAAACTTGGTGAATACAGTTACATTGGCGTAATACCAGTCGTTTACAAGATGATCGCTTCTATTCAGGGATACGCTGTACCTGCGCTTCGAAACTGTTGTTCTCGACGAAAGTGGGCTTTCCCTTTGCAGAATCACTTCCTAAATATGGTGAATATAGTTACATTGGCGTAGCACAAACCGTTTGCAATATAATCGCTTTAATTTAGGGCTACGGTACATCTGCGCTTCGAAACTGTTGTTGTCGACGAAAGTGGGCTTTCCCTTTGCAGAATCACTTCCTAAACATGGTGAATACAGTTCCATTGGCGTAGCACAAACCGTTTGCAATATCACGCCTTTAATTTAGGGATACGCTATATCTGCGCTTCGGAACTGTTGTTTTCGACGAAAGTGGGCTTTTCCTTTGCAGAATCACTTCCTAAACATGGTGAATACAGTTACATTGGCGTAATACCAGTCGTTTACAAGATGATCGCTTTTATTCAGGGATACGCTGTACCTGCGCTTCGAAACTGTTGTTCTCGACGAAAGTGGGCTTTCCCTTCGAAAATCACTTCCAAAACTTGGTGAAAGCAGTTACATTGGCGTAGCACAAACCGTTTGCAATATAATCGCTTTAATTTAGGGCGACGGTACATCTACGCTTCGGAACTGTTGTTGTCGACGAAAGTGGGTTTTCCCTTTGCAGAATCACTTCCAAAACATGGCGAATACAGTTCCATTGGCGTAGCACAAACCGTTTGCAATATAATCGCTTTAATTTAGGGCGACGGTACATCTACGCTTCGGAACTGTTGTTGTCGACGAAGGTGGGTTTTCCCTCTGCAGAATCACTTCCTAAATATGGTGAATACAGTTACATTGGCGTAGCACAAACCGTTTGCAATATAATCGCTTTAATTTAGGGCTACGGTACATCTGCGCTTCGAAACTGTTGTTTTCGACGAAAGTGGGCTTTTCCTTTGCAGAATCACTTCCAAAACATGGTGAATACAGTTCCATTGGCGTAGCACAAACCGTTTCCAATATAATCGCTTTAACTTAGGGCGACGGTACATGTACGCTTCGAAACTGTTGTTGTCGACGAAAGTGGGCTTTCCCTTTGCAGTATCACTTGTAAAACTTGGTGAATACAGTTACATTGGCGTAATACCAGTCGTTTACAAGATGATCGCTTCTATTCAGGGATACGCTGTACCTGCGCTTCGAAACTGTTGTTCTCGACGAAAGTGGGCTTTCCCTTCGCAGAATCACTTCCTAAATATGGTGAATATAGTTACATTGGCGTAGCACAAACCGTTTGCAATATAATCGCTTTAATTTAGGGCGACGGTACATCTACGCTTCGGAACTGTTGTTGTCGACGAAAGTGGGTTTTCCCTTTGCAGAATCACTTCCAAAACATGGCGAATATAGTTCCATTGGCGTAGCACAAACCGTTTGCAGTATAATCGCTTTTGTTTAGGGATACGCTATGTCTGCGCTTCGGAACTGTTGTTTTCGACGAAAGTGGGCTTTCCCTTTGCAGAAACACTTCCTAAATATGGTGAATACAGTTACATTGGCGTAGCACAAACCGTTTGCAATATAATCGCTTTAATTTAGGGCGACGGTACATCTACGCTTCGGAACTGTTGTTTTCGACGAAAGTGGGCTTTTCCTTTGCAGTATCACTTGTAAAACTTGGTGAATACAGTTCCATTGGCGTAGCACAAACCGTTTGCAATATAATCGCTTTAATTTAGGGCGACGGTACATCTACGCTTCGGAACTGTTGTTCTCGACGAAAGTGGGCTTTCCCTTCGAAAATCACTTCCAAAACTTGGTGAATACAGTTACATTGGCGTAGTACAATCCGTTTGCAATATAATCGCTTTAATTTAGGGCTACGGTACATCTGCGCTTCGAAACTGTTGTTGTCGACGAAAGTGGGCTTTCCCTTTGCAGAATCACTTCCTAAACATGGTGAATACAGTTCCATTGGCGTAGCACAAACCGTTTGCAATATCACGCCTTTAATTTGGGGATACGCTATATCTGCGCTTCGGAACTGTTGTTTTCGACGAAAGTGGGCTTTTCCTTTGCAGAATCACTTCCAAAACATGGTGAATACAGTTCCATTGGCGTAGCACAAACCGTTTCCAATATAATCGCTTTAACTTAGGGCGACGGTACATGTACGCTTCGAAACTGTTGTTGTCGACGAAAGTGGGCTTTCCCTTTGCAGTATCACTTGTAAAACTTGGTGAATACAGTTACATTGGCGTAATACCAGTCGTTTACAAGATGATCGCTTCTATTCAGGGATACGCTGTACCTGCGCTTCGAAACTGTTGTTCTCGACGAAAGTGGGCTTTCCCTTCGAAAATCACTTCCAAAACTTGGTGAATACAGTTACATTGGCGTAGCACAAACCGTTTGCAATATAATCGCTTTAATTTAGGGCGACGGTACATCTACGCTTCGGAACTGTTGTTGTCGACGAAAGTGGGTTTTCCCTTTGCAGAATCACTTCCAAAACATGGCGAATACAGTTCCATTGGCGTAGCACAAACCGTTTGCAATATAATCGCTTTAACTTAGGGCGACGGTACATGTACGCTTCGGAACTGTTGTTGTCGACGAAAGTGGGTTTTCCCTGTGCAGAATCACTTCCAAAACATGTCGAATATAGTTCCATTGGCGTAGCACAAACCGTTTGCAATATAATCGCTTTAATTTAGGGCGACGGTACATCTACGCTTCGGAACTGTTGTTGTCGACGAAAGTGGGCTTTCCCTTTGCAGAATCACTTCCAAAGCATGGCGAATACAGTTCCATTGGCGTAGCACAAACCGTGTGCAATATAATCGCTTTAATTTAGGGCGACGGTACATGTACGCTTCGGAACTGTTGTTGTCGACGAAAGTGGGTTTTCCCTGTGCAGAATCACTTCCAAAACATGTCGAATATAGTTCCATTGGCGTAGCACAAACCGTTTGCAATATAATCGCTTTAATTTAGGGCGACGGTACATCTACGCTTCGGAACTGTTGTTGTCGACGAAAGTGGGTTTTCCCTTTGCAGAATCACTTCCAAAACATGGCGAATACAGTTCCATTGGCGTAGCACAAACCGTTTGCAATATAATCGCTTTAATTTAGGGCGACGGTACATCTACGCTTCGGAACTGTTGTTGTCGACGAAGGTGGGTTTTCCCTCTGCAGAATCACTTCCTAAATATGGTGAATACAGTTACATTGGCGTAGCACAAACCGTTTGCAATATAATCGCTTTAATTTAGGGCTACGGTACATCTGCGCTTCGAAACTGTTGTTTTCGACGAAAGTGGGCTTTTCCTTTGCAGAATCACTTCCAAAACATGGTGAATACAGTTCCATTGGCGTAGCACAAACCGTTTCCAATATAATCGCTTTAACTTAGGGCGACGGTACATGTACGCTTCGAAACTGTTGTTGTCGACGAAAGTGGGCTTTCCCTTTGCAGTATCACTTGTAAAACTTGGTGAATACAGTTACATTGGCGTAATACCAGTCGTTTACAAGATGATCGCTTCTATTCAGGGATACGCTGTACCTGCGCTTCGAAACTGTTGTTCTCGACGAAAGTGGGCTTTCCCTTTGCAGAATCACTTCCTAAATATGGTGAATATAGTTACATTGGCGTAGCACAAACCGTTTGCAATATAATCGCTTTAATTTAGGGCGACGGTACATCTACGCTTCGGAACTGTTGTTGTCGACGAAAGTGGGTTTTCCCTTTGCAGAATCACTTCCAAAACATGGCGAATATAGTTCCATTGGCGCAGCACAAACCGTTTGCAGTATAATCGCTTTTGTTTAGGGATACGCTATGTCTGCGCTTCGGAACTGTTGTTTTCGACGAAAGTGGGCTTTCCCTTTGCAGAAACACTTCCTAAATATGGTGAATACAGTTACATTGGCGTAGCACAAACCGTTTGCAATATAATCGCTTTAATTTAGGGCGACGGTACATCTACGCTTCGGAACTGTTGTTTTCGACGAAAGTGGGCTTTTCCTTTGCAGTATCACTTGTAAAACTTGGTGAATACAGTTCCATTGGCGTAGCACAAACCGTTTGCAATATAATCGCTTTAATTTAGGGCGACGGTACATCTACGCTTCGGAACTGTTGTTCTCGACGAAAGTGGGCTTTCCCTTCGAAAATCACTTCCAAAACTTGGTGAATACAGTTACATTGGCGTAGTACAATCCGTTTGCAATATAATCGCTTTAATTTAGGGCTACGGTACATCTGCGCTTCGAAACTGTTGTTGTCGACGAAAGTGGGCTTTCCCTTTGCAGAATCACTTCCTAAACATGGTGAATACAGTTCCATTGGCGTAGCACAAACCGTTTGCAATATCACGCCTTTAATTTAGGGATACGCTATATCTGCGCTTCGGAACTGTTGTTTTCGACGAAAGTGGGCTTTTCCTTTGCAGAATCACTTCCAAAACATGGTGAATACAGTTCCATTGGCGTAGCACAAACCGTTTCCAATATAATCGCTTTATCTTAGGGCGACGGTACATGTACGCTTCGAAACTGTTGTTGTCGACGAAAGTGGGCTTTCCCTTTGCAGTATCACTTGTAAAACTTGGTGAATACAGTTACATTGGCGTAATACCAGTCGTTTACAAGATGATCGCTTCTATTCAGGGATACGCTGTACCTGCGCTTCGAAACTGTTGTTCTCGACGAAAGTGGGCTTTCCCTTCGAAAATCACTTCCAAAACTTGGTGAATACAGTTACATTGGCGTAGCACAAACCGTTTGCAATATAATCGCTTTAATTTAGGGCGACGGTACATCTACGCTTCGGAACTGTTGTTGTCGACGAAAGTGGGTTTTCCCTTTGCAGAATCACTTCCAAAACATGGCGAATACAGTTCCATTGGCGTAGCACAAACCGTTTGCAATATAATCGCTTTAATTTAGGGCGACGGTACATCTACGCTTCGGAACTGTTGTTGTCGACGAAAGTGGGCTTTCCCTTTGCAGAATCACTTCCTAAACATGGTGAATACAATTCCATTGGCGTAGCACAAACCGTTTGCAATATCACGCCTTTAATTTAGGGATACGCTATATCTGCGCTTCGGAACTGTTGTTTTCGACGAAAGTGGGCTTTTCCTTTGCAGAATCACTTCCTAAACATGGTGAATACAGTTACATTGGCGTAATACCAGTCGTTTACAAGATGATCGCTTTTATTCAGGGATACGCTGTACCTGCGCTTCGAAACTGTTGTTCTCGACGAAAGTGGGCTTTCCCTTCGAAAATCACTTCCAAAACTTGGTGAATGCAGTTACATTGGCGTAGCACAAACCGTTTGCAATATAATCGCTTTAATTTAGGGCGACGGTACATCTACGCTTCGGAACTGTTGTTGTCGACGAAAGTGGGTTTTCCCTTTGCAGAATCACTTCCAAAACATGGCGAATACAGTTCCATTGGCGTAGCACAAACCGTTTGCAATATAATCGCTTTAATTTAGGGCGACGGTACATCTACGCTTCGGAACTGTTGTTGTCGACGAAGGTGGGTTTTCCCTCTGCAGAATCACTTCCTAAATATGGTGAATACAGTTACATTGGCGTAGCACAAACCGTTTGCAATATAATCGCTTTAATTTAGGGCTACGGTACATCTGCGCTTCGAAACTGTTGTTTTCGACGAAAGTGGGCTTTTCCTTTGCAGAATCACTTCCAAAACATGGTGAATACAGTTCCATTGGCGTAGCACAAACCGTTTCCAATATAATCGCTTTAACTTAGGGCGACGGTACATGTACGCTTCGAAACTGTTGTTGTCGACGAAAGTGGGCTTTCCCTTTGCAGTATCACTTGTAAAACTTGGTGAATACAGTTACATTGGCGTAATACCAATCGTTTACAAGATGATCGCTTCTATTCAGGGATACGCTGTACCTGCGCTTCGAAACTGTTGTTCTCGACGAAAGTGGGCTTTCCCTTTGCAGAATCACTTCCTAAATATGGTGAATATAGTTACATTGGCGTAGCACAAACCGTTTGCAATATAATCGCTTTAATTTAGGGCGACGGTACATCTACGCTTCGGAACTGTTGTTGTCGACGAAAGTGGGTTTTCCCTTTGCAGAATCACTTCCAAAACATGGCGAATATAGTTCCATTGGCGTAGCACAAACCGTTTGCAGTATAATCGCTTTTGTTTAGGGATACGCTATGTCTGCGCTTCGGAACTGTTGTTTTCGACGAAAGTGGGCTTTCCCTTTGCAGAAACACTTCCTAAATATGGTGAATACAGTTACATTGGCGTAGCACAAACCGTTTGCAATATAATCGCTTTAATTTAGGGCGACGGTACATCTACGCTTCGGAACTGTTGTTTTCGACGAAAGTGGGCTTTTCCTTTGCAGTATCACTTGTAAAACTTGGTGAATACAGTTCCATTGGCGTAGCACAAACCGTTTGCAATATAATCGCTTTAATTTAGGGCGACGGTACATCTACGCTTCGGAACTGTTGTTCTCGACGAAAGTGGGCTTTCCCTTCGAAAATCACTTCCAAAACTTGGTGAATACAGTTACATTGGCGTAGTACAATCCGTTTGCAATATAATCGCTTTAATTTAGGGCTACGGTACATCTGCGCTTCGAAACTGTTGTTGTCGACGAAAGTGGGCTTTCCCTTTGCAGAATCACTTCCTAAACATGGTGAATACAGTTCCATTGGCGTAGCACAAACCGTTTGCAATATCACGCCTTTAATTTAGGGATACGCTATATCTGCGCTTCGGAACTGTTGTTTTCGACGAAAGTGGGCTTTTCCTTTGCAGAATCACTTCCTAAACATGGTGAATACAGTTACATTGGCGTAATACCAGTCGTTTCCAATATAATCGCTTTAACTTAGGGCGACGGTACATGTACGCTTCGAAACTGTTGTTGTCGACGAAAGTGGGCTTTCCCTTTGCAGTATCACTTGTAAAACTTGGTGAATACAGTTACATTGGCGTAATACCAGTCGTTTACAAGATGATCGCTTCTATTCAGGGATACGCTGTACCTGCGCTTCGAAACTGTTGTTCTCGACGAAAGTGGGCTTTCCCTTCGAAAATCACTTCCAAAACTTGGTGAATACAGTTACATTGGCGTAGCACAAACCGTTTGCAATATAATCGCTTTAATTTAGGGCGACGGTACATCTACGCTTCGGAACTGTTGTTGTCGACGAAAGTGGGTTTTCCCTTTGCAGAATCACTTCCAAAACATGGCGAATACAGTTCCATTGGCGTAGCACAAACCGTTTGCAATATAATCGCTTTAACTTAGGGCGACGGTACATGTACGCTTCGGAACTGTTGTTGTCGACGAAAGTGGGTTTTCCCTGTGCAGAATCACTTCCAAAACATGTCGAATATAGTTCCATTGGCGTAGCACAAACCGTTTGCAATATAATCGCTTTAATTTAGGGCGACGGTACATCTACGCTTCGGAACTGTTGTTGTCGACGAAAGTGGGCTTTCCCTTTGCAGAATCACTTCCAAAGCATGGCGAATACAGTTCCATTGGCGTAGCACAAACCGTGTGCAATATAATCGCTTTAATTTAGGGCGACGGTACATGTACGCTTCGGAACTGTTGTTGTCGACGAAAGTGGGTTTTCCCTGTGCAGAATCACTTCCAAAACATGTCGAATATAGTTCCATTGGCGTAGCACAAACCGTTTGCAATATAATCGCTTTAATTTAGGGCGACGGTACATCTACGCTTCGGAACTGTTGTTGTCGACGAAAGTGGGTTTTCCCTTTGCAGAATCACTTCCAAAACATGGCGAATACAGTTCCATTGGCGTAGCACAAACCGTTTGCAATATAATCGCTTTAATTTAGGGCGACGGTACATCTACGCTTCGGAACTGTTGTTGTCGACGAAGGTGGGTTTTCCCTCTGCAGAATCACTTCCTAAATATGGTGAATACAGTTACATTGGCGTAGCACAAACCGTTTGCAATATAATCGCTTTAATTTAGGGCTACGGTACATCTGCGCTTCGAAACTGTTGTTTTCGACGAAAGTGGGCTTTCCCTTTGCAGTATCACTTGTAAAACTTGGTGAATACAGTTACATTGGCGTAATACCAGTCGTTTACAAGATGATCGCTTCTATTCAGGGATACGCTGTACCTGCGCTTCGAAACTGTTGTTCTCGACGAAAGTGGGCTTTCCCTTTGCAGAATCACTTCCTAAACATGGTGAATACAGTTCCATTGGCGTAGCACAAACCGTTTGCAATATCATGCCTTTAATTTAGGTATACGCTATATCTGCGCTTCGGAACTGTTGTTTTCGACGAAAGTGGGCTTTTCCTTTGCAGTATCACTTGTGAAATTTGGTGAATACAGTTACATTGGCGTAATACGAGTCGTTTACAAGATGATCGCTTTTATTCAGGGATACGCTGTACCTGGGCTTCGAAACTGTTGTTCTCGACGAAAGTGGGCTTTCCCTTCGAAAATCACTTCCAAAACTTGGTGAATACAGTTACATTCGCGTAGCACAAACCGTTTGCAATATAATCGCTTTAATTTAGGGCGACGGTACATCTACGCTTCGGAACTGTTGTTGTCGACGAAAGTGGGCTTTCCCTTTACAGAATCACTTCCTAAACATGGTGAATACAGTTACATTGGCGTAGCACAAACCGTTTGCAATATAACGCCTTTAATTTAGTGATACGCTATATCTGCGCTTCGAAACTGTTGTTTTCGACGAAAGTCGGCTTTCCCTTTGCAGAATACCGTGCAAAACTTGGTAGATACAGTTACATTGGCCTAGTACAATCCGTTTGCAATATAATCGCTTTAACTTAGGGCGACGGTACATCTGCGCTTCGAAACTGTTGTTGTCGACGAAAGTGGGCTTTCCCTTTGCAGTATCACTTGTAAAACTTGGTGAATACAGTTACATTGGCGTAATACCAGTCGTTTACAAGATGATCGCTTCTATTCAGGGATACGCTGTACCTGCGCTTCGAAACTGTTGTTGTCGACGAAAGTGGGCTTTCCCTTTGCAGAATCACTTCCTAAACATGGTGAATACAGTTCCATTGGCGTAGCACAAACCGTTTGCAATATCATGCCTTTAATTTAGGTATACGCTATATCTGCGCTTCGGAACTGTTGTTTTCGACGAAAGTGGGCTTTTCCTTTGCAGTATCACTTGTAAAACTTGGTGAATACAGTTACATTGGCGTAATACGAGTCGTTTACAAGATGATCGCTTTTATTCAGGGATACGCTGTACCTGGGCTTCGAAACTGTTGTTCTCGACGAAAGTGGGCTTTCCCTTCGAAAATCACTTCCAAAACTTGGTGAATACAGTTACATTCGCGTAGCACAAACCGTTTGCAATATAATCGCTTTAATTTAGGGCGACGGTACATCTACGCTTCGGAACTGTTGTTGTCGACGAAAGTGGGCTCTCCCTTTGCAGAATCACTTCCTAAACATGGTGAATACAATTCCATTGGCGTAGCACAAACCGTTTGCAATATCACGCCTTTAATTTAGGGATACGCTCTATCTGCGCTTCGGAACTGTTGTTTTCGACGAAAGTGGGCTTTTCCTTTGCAGAATCACTTCCAAAACATGGTGAATACAGTTCCATTGGCGTAGCACAAACCGTTTCCAATATAATCGCTTTAACTTAGGGCGACGGTACATGTACGCTTCGAAACTGTTGTTGTCGACGAAAGTGGGCTTTCCCTTTGCAGTATCACTTGTAAAACTTGGTGAATACAGTTACATTGGCGTAATACCAGTCGTTTACAAGATGATCGCTTCTATTCAGGGATACGCTGTACCTGCGCTTCGAAACTGTTGTTCTCGACGAAAGTGGGCTTTCCCTTTGCAGAATCACTTCCTAAATATGGTGAATACAGTTACATTGGCGTAGCACAAACCGTTTGCAATATAATCGCTTTAATTTAGGGCGACGGTACATCTACGCTTCGGAACTGTTGTTGTCGACGAAAGTGGGTTTTCCCTTTGCAGAATCACTTCCAAAACATGGCGAATACAGTTCCATTGGCGTAGCACAAACCGTTTGCAATATAATCGCTTTAACTTAGGGCGACGGTACATGTACGCTTCGAAACTGTTGTTGTCGACGAAAGTGGGCTTTCCCTTTGCAGTATCACTTGTAAAACTTGGTGAATACAGTTACATTGGCGTAATACCAGTCGTTTACAAGATGATCGCTTCTATTCAGGGATACGCTGTACCTGCGCTTCGAAACTGTTGTTGTCGACGAAAGTGGGCTTTCCCTTTGCAGAATCACTTCCTAAACATGGTGAATACAGTTCCATTGGCGTAGCACAAACCGTTTGCAATATCATGCCTTTAATTTAGGTATACGCTATATCTGCGCTTCGGAACTGTTGTTTTCGACGAAAGTGGGCTTTTCCTTTGCAGTATCACTTGTAAAACTTGGTGAATACAGTTACATTGGCGTAATACGAGTCGTTTACAAGATGATCGCTTTTATTCAGGGATACGCTGTACCTGGGCTTCGAAACTGTTGTTCTCGACGAAAGTGGGCTTTCCCTTCGAAAATCACTTCCAAAACTTGGTGAATACAGTTACATTGGCGTAGTACAATCCGTTTGCAATATAATCGCTTTAATTTAGGGCGACGGTACATCTGCGCTTCGAAACTGTTGTTGTCGACGAAAGTGGGCTTTCCCTTTGCAGAATCACTTCCTAAATATGGTGAATCCAGTTACATTGGCGTAGCACAAACCGTTTGCAATATAATCGCTTTAATTTAGGGCGACGGTACATCTACGCTTCGGAACTATTGTTGTCGACGAAAGTGGGTTTTCCCTCTGCAGAATCACTTCCTAAATATGGTGAATACAGTTACATTGGCGTAGCACAAACCGTTTGCAATATAATCGCTTTAATTTAGGGCGACGGTACATCTACGCTTCAGAACTGTTGTTGTCGACGAAAGTGGGTTTTCCCTTTGCAGAATCACTTCCAAAACATGGCGAATACAGTTCCATTGGCGTAGCACAAACCGTTTGCAATATAATCGCTTTAATTTAGGGCGACGGTACATGTACGCTTCGAAACTGTTGTTGTCGACGAAAGTGGGCTTTCCCTTTGCAGTATCACTTGTAAAACTTGGCGAATACAGTTCCATTGGCGTAGCACAAACCGTTTGCAATATAATCGCTTTAATTTTGGGCGACGGTACATCTACGCTTCGGAACTGTTGTTGTCGACGAAAGTGGGTTTTCCCTTTGCAGAATCACTTCCAAAACATGGCGAATATAGTTCCATTGGCGTAGCACAAACCGTTTCCAATATAATCGCTTTAATTTAGGGCGACGGTACATCTACGCTTCGGAACTGTTGTTGTCGACGACAGTGGGCTTTCCCTTTGCAAAATCACTTCCTAAACATGGTGAATACAGTTACATTGGCGTAGCACAAACCGTTTGCAATATAACGCCTTTAATTTAGTGATACGCTATATCTGCGCTTCTAAACTGTTGTTTTCGACGAAAGTCGGCTTTCCCTTTGCAGAAACACTTCCTAAATATGGTGAATACAGTTACATTGGCGTAGTACAATCCGTTTGCAATATAATCGCTTTAATTAAGGGCGACAGTACATCTACGCTTCGGAACTGTTGTTGTCGACGAAAGTGGGTTTTCCCTTTGCAGAATCACTTCCAAAACATGGCGAATACAGTTCCATTGGCGTAGCACAAACCGTTTGCAATATCACGCCTTTAATTTAGTGATACGCTATATCTGCGCTTCGAAACTGTTGTTTTCGACGAAAGTGGGCTTTCCCTTTGCAGTATCACTTGTAAAACTTGGTGAATACAGTTACATTGGCGTAATACCAGTCGTTTACAAGATGATCGCTTCTATTCAGGGATACGCTGTACCTGCGCTTCGAAACTGTTGTTCTCGACGAAAGTGGGCTTTCCCTTCGAAAATCACTTCCAAAACTTGGTGAATACAGTTACATTGGCGTAGCACAAACCGTTTGCAATATAATCGCTTTAATTTAGGGCGAC
This sequence comes from Ectemnius continuus, assembly GCA_910591665.1. NCBI lineage: Eukaryota > Metazoa > Arthropoda > Insecta > Hymenoptera > Crabronidae > Ectemnius > Ectemnius continuus. Next base: position 15,101,225 of record OU342860.1, read on the forward strand.
GGTACATCTACGCTTCGGAACTGTTGTTGTCGACGAAAGTGGGTTTTCCCTTTGCAGAATCACTTCCAAAACATGGCGAATACAGTTCCATTGGCGTAGCACAAACCGTTTGCAATATAATCGCTTTAACTTAGGGCGAGGGTACATGTACGCTTCGAAACTGTTGTTGTCGACGAAAGTGGGCTTTCCCTTTGCAGTATCACTTGTAAAACTTGGTGAATACAGTTACATTGGCGTAATACCAGTCGTTTAAAAGATGATCGCTTCTATTCAGGGATACGCTGTACCTGCGCTTCGAAACTGTTGTTGTCGACGAAAGTGGGCTTTCCCTTTGCAGAATCACTTCCTAAACATGGTGAATACAGTTCCATTGGCGTAGCACAAACCGTTTGCAATATCATGCCTTTAATTTAGGTATACGCTATATCTGCGCTTCGGAACTGTTGTTTTCGACGAAAGTGGGCTTTTCCTTTGCAGTATCACTTGTAAAACTTGGTGAATACAGTTACATTGGCGTAATACGAGTCGTTTACAAGATGATCGCTTTTATTCAGGGATACGCTGTACCTGGGCTTCGAAACTGTTGTTCTCGACGAAAGTGGGCTTTCCCTTCGAAAATCACTTCCAAAACTTGGTGAATACAGTTACATTCGCGTAGCACAAACCGTTTGCAATATAATCGCTTTAATTTAGGGCGACGGTACATCTACGCTTCGGAACTGTTGTTGTCGACGAAAGTGGGCTTTCCCTTTACAGAATCACTTCCTAAACATGGTGAATACAGTTACATTGGCGTAGCACAAACCGTTTGCAATATAACGCCTTTAATTTAGTGATACGCTATATCTGCGCTTCGAAACTGTTGTTTTCGACGAAAGTCGGCTTTCCCTTTGCAGAATACCGTGCAAAACTTGGTAGATACAGTTACATTGGCCTAGTACAATCCGTTTGCAATATAATCGCTTTAATTAAGGGCGACGGTACATGTACGCTTCGAAACTGTTGTTGTCGACGAAAGTGGGCTATCCCTTTGCAGAATCACTTCCTAAATATGGTGAATATAGTTACATTGGCGTAGCACAAACCGTTTGCAATATAATCGCTTTAATTTAGGGCGACGGTACATCTACGCTTCGGAACTGTTGTTGTCGACGAAAGTGGGTTTTCCCTTTGCAGAATCACTTCCAAAACATGGCGAATACAGTTCCATTGGCGTAGCACAAACCGTTTGCAATATAATCGCTTTAATTTAGGGCGACGGTACATCTACGCTTCGGAACTGTTGTTGTCGACGAAGGTGGGTTTTCCCTCTGCAGAATCACTTCCTAAATATGGTGAATACAGTTACATTGGCGTAGCACAAACCGTTTGCAATATAATCGCTTTAATTTAGGGCTACGGTACATCTGCGCTTCGAAACTGTTGTTTTCGACGAAAGTGGGCTTTTCCTTTGCAGAATCACTTCCAAAACATGGTGAATACAGTTCCATTGGCGTAGCACAAACCGTTTCCAATATAATCGCTTTAACTTAGGGCGACGGTACATGTACGCTTCGCAACTGTTGTTGTCGACGAAAGTGGGCTTTCCCTTTGCAGTATCACTTGTAAAACTTGGTGAATACAGTTACATTGGCGTAATACCAGTCGTTTACAAGATGATCGCTTCTATTCAGGGATACGCTGTACCTGCGCTTCGAAACTGTTGTTCTCGACGAAAGTGGGCTTTCCCTTTGCAGAATCACTTCCTAAATATGGTGAATATAGTTACATTGGCGTAGCACAAACCGTTTGCAATATAATCGCTTTAATTTAGGGCGACGGTACATCTACGCTTCGGAACTGTTGTTGTCGACGAAAGTGGGCTTTCCCTTTACAGAATCACTTCCTAAACATGGTGAATACAGTTACATTGGCGTAGCACAAACCGTTTGCAATATAACGCCTTTAATTTAGTGATACGCTATATCTGCGCTTCGAAACTGTTGTTTTCGACGAAAGTCGGCTTTCCCTTTGCAGAATACCGTGCAAAACTTGGTAGATACAGTTACATTGGCCTAGTACAATCCGTTTGCAATATAATCGCTTTAATTGAGGGCGACGGTACATGTACGCTTCGAAACTGTTGTTGTCGACGAAAGTGGGCTATCCCTTTGCAGAATCACTTCCTAAATATGGTGAATATAGTTACATTGGCGTAGCACAAACCGTTTGCAATATAATCGCTTTAATTTAGGGCGACGGTACATCTACGCTTCGGAACTGTTGTTGTCGACGAAAGTGGGTTTTCCCTTTGCAGAATCACTTCCAAAACATGGCGAATACAGTTCCATTGGCGTAGCACAAACCGTTTGCAATATAATCGCTTTAATTTAGGGCGACGGTACATCTACGCTTCGGAACTGTTGTTGTCGACGAAGGTGGGTTTTCCCTCTGCAGAATCACTTCCTAAATATGGTGAATACAGTTACATTGGCGTAGCACAAACCGTTTGCAATATAATCGCTTTAATTTAGGGCTACGGTACATCTGCGCTTCGAAACTGTTGTTTTCGACGAAAGTGGGCTTTTCCTTTGCAGAATCACTTCCAAAACATGGTGAATACAGTTCCATTGGCGTAGCACAAACCGTTTCCAATATAATCGCTTTAACTTAGGGCGACGGTACATGTACGCTTCGCAACTGTTGTTGTCGACGAAAGTGGGCTTTCCCTTTGCAGTATCACTTGTAAAACTTGGTGAATACAGTTACATTGGCGTAATACCAGTCGTTTACAAGATGATCGCTTCTATTCAGGGATACGCTGTACCTGCGCTTCGAAACTGTTGTTCTCGACGAAAGTGGGCTTTCCCTTTGCAGAATCACTTCCTAAATATGGTGAATATAGTTACATTGGCGTAGCACAAACCGTTTGCAATATAATCGCTTTAATTTAGGGCGACGGTACATCTACGCTTCGGAACTGTTGTTGTCGACGAAAGTGGGTTTTCCCTTTGCAGAATCACTTCCAAAACATGGCGAATATAGTTCCATTGGCGTAGCACAAACCGTTTGCAGTATAATCGCTTTTGTTTAGGGATACGCTATGTCTGCGCTTCGGAACTGTTGTTTTCGACGAAAGTGGGCTTTCCCTTTGCAGTATCACTTGTAAAACTTGGTGAATACAGTTACATTGGCGTAATACCAGTCGTTTACAAGATGATCACTTTTATTCAGGGATACGCTGTACCTGCGCTTCGAAACTGTTGTTGTCGACGAAAGTGGGCTTTCCCTTTGCAGAATCACTTCCTAAACATGGTGAATACAATTCCATTGGCGTAGCACAAACCGTTTGCAATATCACGCCTTTAATTTAGGGATACGCTATATCTGCGCTTCGGAACTGTTGTTTTCGACGAAAGTGGGCTTTTCCTTTGCAGAATCACTTCCAAAACATGGTGAATACAGTTCCATTGGCGTAGCACAAACCGTTTCCAATATAATCGCTTTAACTTAGGGCGACGGTACATGTACGCTTCGAAACTGTTGTTGTCGACGAAAGTGGGCTTTCCCTTTGCAGTATCACTTGTAAAACTTGGTGAATACAGTTACATTGGCGTAATACCAGTCGTTTACAAGATGATCGCTTCTATTCAGGGATACGCTGTACCTGCGCTTCGAAACTGTTGTTCTCGACGAAAGTGGGCTTTCCCTTCGAAAATCACTTCCAAAACTTGGTGAATACAGTTACATTGGCGTAGCACAAACCGTTTGCAATATAATCGCTTTAATTTAGGGCGACGGTACATCTACGCTTCGGAACTGTTGTTGTCGACGAAAGTGGGTTTTCCCTTTGCAGAATCACTTCCAAAACATGGCGAATACAGTTCCATTGGCGTAGCACAAACCGTTTGCAATATAATCGCTTTAACTTAGGGCGACGGTACATGTACGCTTCGAAACTGTTGTTGTCGACGAAAGTGGGCTTTCCCTTTGCAGTATCACTTGTAAAATTTGGTGAATACAGTTACATTGGCGTAATACGAGTCGTTTACAAGATGATCGCTTTTATTCAGGGATACGCTGTACCTGGGCTTCGAAACTGTTGTTCTCGACGAAAGTGGGCTTTCCCTTCGAAAATCACTTCCAAAACTTGGTGAATACAGTTACATTCGCGTAGCACAAACCGTTTGCAATATAATCGCTTTAATTTAGGGCGACGGTACATCTACGCTTCGGAACTGTTGTTGTCGACGAAAGTGGGCTTTCCCTTTACAGAATCACTTCCTAAACATGGTGAATACAGTTACATTGGCGTAGCACAAACCGTTTGCAATATAACGCCTTTAATTTAGTGATACGCTATATCTGCGCTTCGAAACTGTTGTTTTCGACGAAAGTCGGCTTTCCCTTTGCAGAATACCGTGCAAAACTTGGTAGATACAGTTACATTGGCCTAGTACAATCCGTTTGCAATATAATCGCTTTAATTAAGGGCGACGGTACATCTGCGCTTCGAAACTGTTGTTGTCGACGAAAGTGGGCTTTCCCTTTGCAGAATCACTTCCTAAACATGGTGAATACAATTCCATTGGCGTAGCACAAACCGTTTGCAATATCACGCCTTTAATTTAGGGATACGCTATATCTGCGCTTCGGAACTGTTGTTTTCGACGAAAGTGGGCTTTTCCTTTGCAGAATCACTTCCAAAACATGGTGAATACAGTTCCATTGGCGTAGCACAAACCGTTTCCAATATAATCGCTTTAACTTAGGGCGACGGTACATGTACGCTTCGAAACTGTTGTTGTCGACGAAAGTGGGCTTTCCCTTTGCAGTATCACTTGTAAAACTTGGTGAATACAGTTACATTGGCGTAATACCAGTCGTTTACAAGATGATCGCTTCTATTCAGGGATACGCTGTACCTGCGCTTCGAAACTGTTGTTCTCGACGAAAGTGGGCTTTCCCTTCGAAAATCACTTCCAAAACTTGGTGAATACAGTTACATTGGCGTAGCACAAACCGTTTGCAATATAATCGCTTTAATTTAGGGCGACGGTACATCTACGCTTCGGAACTATTGTTGTCGACGAAAGTGGGTTTTCCCTTTGCAGAATCACTTCCTAAATATGGTGAATACAGTTACATTGGCGTAGCACAAACCGTTTGCAATATAATCGCTTTAACTTAGGGCGACGGTACATGTACGCTTCGAAACTGTTGTTGTCGACGAAAGTGGGCTTTCCCTTTGCAGAATCACTTCCAAAACATGGCGAATACAGTTCCATTGGCGTAGCACAAACCGTTTGCAATATAATCGCTTTAACTTAGGGCGACGGTACATGTACGCTTCGAAACTGTTGTTGTCGACGAAAGTGGGCTTTCCCTTTGCAGTATCACTTGTAAAACTTGGTGAATACAGTTACATTGGCGTAATACCAGTCGTTTACAAGATGATCACTTTTATTCAGGGATACGCTGTACCTGCGCTTCGAAACTGTTGTTCTCGACGAAAGTGGGCTTTCCCTTCGAAAATCACTTCCAAAACTTGGTGAATACAGTTACATTGGCGTAGTACAATCCGTTTGCAATATAATCGCTTTAATTTAGGGCTACGGTACATCTGCGCTTCGAAACTGTTGTTGTCGACGAAAGTGGGCTTTCCCTTTGCAGAATCACTTCCTAAATATGGTGAATCCAGTTACATTGGCGTAGCACAAACCGTTTGCAATATAATCGCTTTAATTTAGGGCGACGGTACATCTACGCTTCGGAACTATTGTTGTCGACGAAAGTGGGTTTTCCCTCTGCAGAATCACTTCCTAAATATGGTGAATACAGTTACATTGGCGTAGCACAAACCGTTTGCAATATAATCGCTTTAATTTAGGGCGACGGTACATCTACGCTTCAGAACTGTTGTTGTCGACGAAAGTGGGTTTTCCCTTTGCAGAATCACTTCCAAAACATGGCGAATACAGTTCCATTGGCGTAGCACAAACCGTTTGCAATATAATCGCTTTAATTTAGGGCGACGGTACATGTACGCTTCGAAACTGTTGTTGTCGACGAAAGTGGGCTTTCCCTTTGCAGTATCACTTGTAAAACTTGGTGAATACAGTTACATTGGCGTAGCACAATCCGTTTACAAGATGATCGCTTTTGTTTAGGGATGCGCTATGTCTGCGCTTCGGAACTGTTGTTTTCGACGAAAGCGGGCTTTCCCTGTGCAGAATCACTTCCTAAATATGGTGAATACAGTTACATTGGCGTAGCACAAACCGTTTGCAATATAATCGCTTTAATTTTGGGCGACGGTACATCTACGCTTCGGAACTGTTGTTGTCGACGAAAGTGGGTTTTCCCTTTGCAGAATCACTTCCAAAACATGGCGAATATAGTTCCATTGGCGTAGCACAAACCGTTTCCAATATAATCGCTTTAATTTAGGGCGACGGTACATCTACGCTTCGCAACTGTTGTTGTCGACGACAGTGGGCTTTCCCTTTGCAAAATCACTTCCTAAACATGGTGAATACAGTTACATTGGCGTAGCACAAACCGTTTGCAATATAACGCCTTTAATTTAGTGATACGCTATATCTGCGCTTCGAAACTGTTGTTTTCGACGAAAGTCGGCTTTCCCTTTGCAGAAACACTTCCTAAATATGGTGAATACAGTTACATTGGCGTAGTACAATCCGTTTGCAATATAATCGCTTTAATTAAGGGCGACAGTACATCTACGCTTCGGAACTGTTGTTGTCGACGAAAGTGGGTTTTCCCTTTGCAGAATCACTTCCAAAACATGGCGAATACAGTTCCATTGGCGTAGCACAAACCGTTTGCAATATCACGCCTTTAATTTAGTGATACGCTATATCTGCGCTTCGAAACTGTTGTTTTCGACGAAAGTGGGCTTTCCCTTTGCAGTATCACTTGTAAAACTTGGTGAATACAGTTACATTGGCGTAATACCAGTCGTTTACAAGATGATCGCTTCTATTCAGGGATACGCTGTACCTGCGCTTCGAAACTGTTGTTCTCGACGAAAGTGGGCTTTCCCTTCGAAAATCACTTCCAAAACTTGGTGAATACAGTTACATTGGCGTAGCACAAACCGTTTGCAATATAATCGCTTTAATTTAGGGCGACGGTACATCTACGCTTCGGAACTGTTGTTGTCGACGAAAGTGGGTTTTCCCTTTGCAGAATCACTTCCAAAACATGGCGAATACAGTTCCATTGGCGTAGCACAAACCGTTTGCAATATCACGCCTTTAATTTAGTGATACGCTATATCTGCGCTTCGAAACTGTTGTTTTCGACGAAAGTGGGCTTTCCCTTTGCAGTATCACTTGTAAAACTTGGTGAATACAGTTACATTGGCGTAATACCAGTCGTTTACAAGATGATCGCTTCTATTCAGGGATACGCTGTACCTGCGCTTCGAAACTGTTGTTCTCGACGAAAGTGGGCTTTCCCTTCGAAAATCACTTCCAAAACTTGGTGAATGCAGTTACATTGGCGTAGCACAAACCGTTTGCAATATAATCGCTTTAATTTAGGGCGACGGTACATCTACGCTTCGGAACTGTTGTTGTCGACGAAAGTGGGTTTTCCCTTTGCAGAATCACTTCCAAAACATGGCGAATACAGTTCCATTGGCGTAGCACAAACCGTTTGCAATATAATCGCTTTAACTTAGGGCGACGGTACATGTACGCTTCGAAACTGTTGTTGTCGACGAAAGTGGGCTTTCCCTTTGCAGTATCACTTGTAAAACTTGGTGAATACAGTTACATTGGCGTAATACCAGTCGTTTACAAGATGATCGCTTCTATTCAGGGATACGCTGTACCTGCGCTTCGAAACTGTTGTTGTCGACGAAAGTGGGCTTTCCCTTTGCAGAATCACTTCCTAAACATGGTGAATACAGTTCCATTGGCGTAGCACAAACCGTTTGCAATATCATGCCTTTAATTTAGGTATACGCTATATCTGCGCTTCGGAACTGTTGTTTTCGACGAAAGTGGGCTTTTCCTTTGCAGTATCACTTGTAAAACTTGGTGAATACAGTTACATTGGCGTAATACGAGTCGTTTACAAGATGATCGCTTTTATTCAGGGATACGCTGTACCTGGGCTTCGAAACTGTTGTTCTCGACGAAAGTGGGCTTTCCCTTCGAAAATCACTTCCAAAACTTGGTGAATACAGTTACATTCGCGTAGCACAAACCGTTTGCAATATAATCGCTTTAATTTAGGGCGACGGTACATCTACGCTTCGGAACTGTTGTTGTCGACGAAAGTGGGCTTTCCCTTTACAGAATCACTTCCTAAACATGGTGAATACAGTTACATTGGCGTAGCACAAACCGTTTGCAATATAACGCCTTTAATTTAGTGATACGCTATATCTGCGCTTCGAAACTGTTGTTTTCGACGAAAGTCGGCTTTCCCTTTGCAGAATACCGTGCAAAACTTGGTAGCTACAGTTACATTGGCCTAGTACAATCCGTTTGCAATATAATCGCTTTAATTAAGGGCGACGGTACATCTGCGCTTCGAAACTGTTGTTGTCGACGAAAGTGGGCTTTCCCTTTGCAGAATCACTTCCTAAACATGGTGAATACAATTCCATTGGCGTAGCACAAACCGTTTGCAATATCACGCCTTTAATTTAGGGATACGCTATATCTGCGCTTCGGAACTGTTGTTTTCGACGAAAGTGGGCTTTTCCTTTGCAGAATCACTTCCAAAACATGGTGAATACAGTTCCATTGGCGTAGCACAAACCGTTTCCAATATAATCGCTTTAACTTAGGGCGACGGTACATGTACGCTTCGAAAGTGTTGTTGTCGACGAAAGTGGGCTTTCCCTTTGCAGTATCACTTGTAAAACTTGGTGAATACAGTTACATTGGCGTAATACCAGTCGTTTACAAGATGATCGCTTCTATTCAGGGATACGCTGTACCTGCGCTTCGAAACTGTTGTTCTCGACGAAAGTGGGCTTTCCCTTCGAAAATCACTTCCAAAACTTGGTGAATACAGTTACATTGGCGTAGCACAAACCGTTTGCAATATAATCGCTTTAATTTAGGGCGACGGTACATCGACGCTTCGGAACTGTTGTTGTCGACGAAAGTGGGTTTTCCCTTTGCAGAATCACTTCCAAAACATGGCGAATACAGTTCCATTGGCGTAGCACAAACCGTTTCCAATATAATCGCTTTAACTTAGGGCGACGGTACATGTACGCTTCGAAACTGTTGTTGTCGACGAAAGTGGGCTTTCCCTTTGCAGTACCACTTGTAAAACTTGGTGAATACAGTTACATTGGCGTAATACCAGTCGTTTACAAGATGATCGCTTCTATTCAGGGATACGCTGTACCTGCGCTTCGAAACTGTTGTTCTCGACGAAAGTGGGCTTTCCCTTTGCAGAATCACTTCCTAAATATGGTGAATACAGTTACATTGGCGTAGCACAAACCGTTTGCAATATAATCGCTTTAATTTAGGGCGACGGTACATCTACGCTTCGGAACTGTTGTTGTCGACGAAAGTGGGTTTTCCCTTTGCAGAATCACTTCCAAAACATGGCGAATACAGTTCCATTGGCGTAGCACAAACCGTTTGCAATATAATCGCTTTAACTTAGGGCGACGGTACATGTACGCTTCGAAACTGTTGTTGTCGACGAAAGTGGGCTTTCCCTTTGCAGTATCACTTGTAAAACTTGGTGAATACAGTTACATTGGCGTAATACCAGTCGTTTACAAGATGATCGCTTCTATTCAGGGATACGCTGTACCTGCGCTTCGAAACTGTTGTTGTCGACGAAAGTGGGCTTTCCCTTTGCAGAATCACTTCCTAAACATGGTGAATACAGTTCCATTGGCGTAGCACAAACCGTTTGCAATATCATGCCTTTAATTTAGGTATACGCTATATCTGCGCTTCGGAACTGTTGTTTTCGACGAAAGTGGGCTTTTCCTTTGCAGTATCACTTGTAAAACTTGGTGAATACAGTTACATTGGCGTAATACGAGTCGTTTACAAGATGATCGCTTTTATTCAGGGATACGCTGTACCTGGGCTTCGAAACTGTTGTTCTCGACGAAAGTGGGCTTTCCCTTCGAAAATCACTTCCAAAACTTGGTGAATACAGTTACATTCGCGTAGCACAAACCGTTTGCAATATAATCGCTTTAATTTAGGGCGACGGTACATCTACGCTTCGGAACTGTTGTTGTCGACGAAAGTGGGCTTTCCCTTTACAGAATCACTTCCTAAACATGGTGAATACAGTTACATTGGCGTAGCACAAACCGTTTGCAATATAACGCCTTTAATTTAGTGATACGCTATATCTGCGCTTCGAAACTGTTGTTTTCGACGAAAGTCGGCTTTCCCTTTGCAGAATACCGTGCAAAACTTGGTAGATACAGTTACATTGGCCTAGTACAATCCGTTTGCAATATAATCGCTTTAATTAAGGGCGACGGTACATCTGCGCTTCGAAACTGTTGTTGTCGACGAAAGTGGGCTTTCCCTTTGCAGAATCACTTCCTAAACATGGTGAATACAATTCCATTGGCGTAGCACAAACCGTTTGCAATATCACGCCTTTAATTTAGGGATACGCTATATCTGCGCTTCGGAACTGTTGTTTTCGACGAAAGTGGGCTTTTCCTTTGCAGAATCACTTCCTAAACATGGTGAATACAGTTACATTGGCGTAATACCAGTCGTTTACAAGATGATCGCTTTTATTCAGGGATACGCTGTACCTGCGCTTCGAAACTGTTGTTCTCGACGAAAGTGGGCTTTCCCTTCGAAAATCACTTCCAAAACTTGGTGAATGCAGTTACATTGGCGTAGCACAAACCGTTTGCAATATAATCGCTTTAATTTAGGGCGACGGTACATCTACGCTTCGGAACTGTTGTTGTCGACGAAAGTGGGTTTTCCCTTTGCAGAATCACTTCCAAAACATGGCGAATACAGTTCCATTGGCGTAGCACAAACCGTTTGCAATATAATCGCTTTAATTTAGGGCGACGGTACATCTACGCTTCGGAACTGTTGTTGTCGACGAAGGTGGGTTTTCCCTCTGCAGAATCACTTCCTAAATATGGTGAATACAGTTACATTGGCGTAGCACAAACCGTTTGCAATATAATCGCTTTAATTTAGGGCTACGGTACATCTGCGCTTCGAAACTGTTGTTTTCGACGAAAGTGGGCTTTTCCTTTGCAGAATCACTTCCAAAACATGGTGAATACAGTTCCATTGGCGTAGCACAAACGGTTTCCAATATAATCGCTTTAACTTAGGGCGACGGTACATGTACGCTTCGAAACTGTTGTTGTCGACGAAAGTGGGCTTTCCCTTTGCAGTATCACTTGTAAAACTTGGTGAATACAGTTACATTGGCGTAATACCAGTCGTTTACAAGATGATCGCTTCTATTCAGGGATACGCTGTACCTGCGCTTCGAAACTGTTGTTCTCGACGAAAGTGGGCTTTCCCTTTGCAGAATCACTTCCTAAATATGGTGAATATAGTTACATTGGCGTAGCACAAACCGTTTGCAATATAATCGCTTTAATTTAGGGCGACGGTACATCTACGCTTCGGAACTGTTGTTGTCGACGAAAGTGGGTTTTCCCTTTGCAGAATCACTTCCAAAACATGGCGAATATAGTTCCATTGGCGTAGCACAAACCGTTTGCAGTATAATCGCTTTTGTTTAGGGATACGCTATGTCTGCGCTTCGGAACTGTTGTTTTCGACGAAAGTGGGCTTTCCCTTTGCAGTATCACTTGTAAAACTTGGTGAATACAGTTACATTGGCGTAATACCAGTCGTTTACAAGATGATCACTTTTATTCAGGGATACGCTGTACCTGCGCTTCGAAACTGTTGTTGTCGACGAAAGTGGGCTTTCCCTTTGCAGAATCACTTCCTAAACATGGTGAATACAATTCCATTGGCGTAGCACAAACCGTTTGCAATATCACGCCTTTAATTTAGGGATACGCTATATCTGCGCTTCGGAACTGTTGTTTTCGACGAAAGTGGGCTTTTCCTTTGCAGAATCACTTCCAAAACATGGTGAATACAGTTCCATTGGCGTAGCACAAACCGTTTCCAATATAATCGCTTTAACTTAGGGCGACGGTACATGTACGCTTCGAAACTGTTGTTGTCGACGAAAGTGGGCTTTCCCTTTGCAGTATCACTTGTAAAACTTGGTGAATACAGTTACATTGGCGTAATACCAGTCGTTTACAAGATGATCGCTTCTATTCAGGGATACGCTGTACCTGCGCTTCGAAACTGTTGTTCTCGACGAAAGTGGGCTTTCCCTTTGCAGAATCACTTCCTAAATATGGTGAATACAGTTACATTGGCGTAGCACAAACCGTTTGCAATATAATCGCTTTAATTTAGGGCGACGGTACATGTACGCTTCGAAACTGTTGTTGTCGACGAAAGTGGGCTTTCCCTTTGCAGTATCACTTGTAAAACTTGGTGAATACAGTTACATTGTCGTAATACCAGTCGTTTACAAGATGATCACTTTTATTCAGGGATACGCTGTACCTGCGCTTCGAAACTGTTGTTCTCGACGAAAGTGGGCTTTCCCTGCGAAAATCACTTCCAAAACTTGGTGAATACAGTTACATTGGCGTAGTACAATCCGTTTGCAATATAATCGCTTTAATTTAGGGCTACGGTACATCTGCGCTTCGAAACTGTTGTTGTCGACGAAAGTGGGCTTTCCCTTTGCAGAATCACTTCCTAAACATGGTGAATACAATTCCATTGGCGTAGCACAAACCGTTTGCAATATCACGCCTTTAATTTAGGGATACGCTATATCTGCGCTTCGGAACTGTTGTTTTCGACGAAAGTGGGCTTTTCCTTTGCAGAATCACTTCCAAAACATGGTGAATACAGTTCCATTGGCGTAGCACAAACCGTTTCCAATATAATCGCTTTAACTTAGGGCGACGGTACATGTACGCTTCGAAACTGTTGTTGTCGACGAAAGTGGGCTTTCCCTTTGCAGTATCACTTGTAAAACTTGGTGAATACAGTTACATTGGCGTAATACCAGTCGTTTACAAGATGATCCCTTCTATTCAGGGATACGCTGTACCTGCGCTTCGAAACTGTTGTTCTCGACGAAAGTGGGCTTTCCCTTTGCAGAATCACTTCCTAAATATGGTGAATACAGTTACATTGGCGTAGCACAAACCGTTTGCAATATAATCGCTTTAATTTAGGGCGACGGTACATCTACGCTTCGGAACTGTTGTTGTCGACGAAAGTGGGTTTTCCCTTTGCAGAATCACTTCCAAAACATGGCGAATACAGTTCCATTGGCGTAGCACAAACCGTTTGCAATATAATCGCTTTAACTTAGGGCGACGGTACATGTACGCTTCGAAACTGTTGTTGTCGACGAAAGTGGGCTTTCCCTTTGCAGTATCACTTGTAAAACTTGGTGAATACAGTTACATTGGCGTAATACCAGTCGTTTACAAGATGATCGCTTCTATTCAGGGATACGCTGTACCTGCGCTTCGAAACTGTTGTTGTCGACGAAAGTGGGCTTTCCCTTTGCAGAATCACTTCCTAAACATGGTGAATACAGTTCCATTGGCGTAGCACAAACCGTTTGCAATATCATGCCTTTAATTTAGGTATACGCTATATCTGCGCTTCGGAACTGTTGTTTTCGACGAAAGTGGGCTTTTCCTTTGCAGTATCACTTGTAAAACTTGGTGAATACAGTTACATTGGCGTAATACGAGTCGTTTACAAGATGATCGCTTTTATTCAGGGATACGCTGTACCTGGGCTTCGAAACTGTTGTTCTCGACGAAAGTGGGCTTTCCCTTCGAAAATCACTTCCAAAACTTGGTGAATACAGTTACATTCGCGTAGCACAAACCGTTTGCAATATAATCGCTTTAATTTAGGGCGACGGTACATCTACGCTTCGAAACTGTTGTTGTCGACGAAAGTGGGCTTTCCCTTTACAGAATCACTTCCTAAACATGGTGAATACAGTTACATTGGCGTAGCACAAACCGTTTGCAATATAACGCCTTTAATTTAGTGATACGCTATATCTGCGCTTCGAAACTGTTGTTTTCGACGAAAGTCGGCTTTCCCTTTGCAGAATACCGTGCAAAACTTGGTAGATACAGTTACATTGGCCTAGTACAATCCGTTTGCAATATAATCGCTTTAATTAAGGGCGACGGTACATCTGCGCTTCGAAACTGTTGTTGTCGACGAAAGTGGGCTTTCCCTTTGCAGAATCACTTCCTAAACATGGTGAATACAATTCCATTGGCGTAGCACAAACCGTTTGCAATATAATCGCTTTAATTTAGGGCGACGGTACATCTACGCTTCGGAACTGTTGTTGTCGACGAAGGTGGGTTTTCCCTCTGCAGAATCACTTCCAAAACATGGCGAATACAGTTCCATTGGCGTAGCACAAACCGTTTGCAATATAATCGCTTTAATTTAGGGCGACGGTACATCTACGCTTCGGAACTGTTGTTGTCGACGAAGGTGGGTTTTCCCTCTGCAGAATCACTTCCTAAATATGGTGAATACAGTTACATTGGCGTAGCACAAACCGTTTGCAATATAATCGCTTTAATTTAGGGCGACGGTACATCTACGCTTCGGAACTGTTGTTGTCGACGAAAGTGGGTTTTCCCTTTGCAGAATCACTTCCAAAACATGGCGAATACAGTTCCATTGGCGTAGCACAAACCGTTTGCAATATAATCGCTTTAATTTAGGGCGACGGTACATCTACGCTTCGGAACTGTTGTTCTCGATGAAAGTGGGCTTTCCCTTCGAAAATCACTTCCAAAACTTGGTGAATACAGTTACATTGGCGTAGTACAATCCGTTTGCAATATAATCGCTTTAATTTAGGGCTACGGTACATCTGCGCTTCGAAACTGTTGTTGTCGACGAAAGTGGGCTTTCCCTTTGCAGAATCACTTCCTAAACATGGTGAATACAGTTCCATTGGCGTAGCACAAACCGTTTGCAATATCACGCCTTTAATTTAGGGATACGCTATATCTGCGCTTCGGAACTGTTGTTGTCGACGAAAGTGGGTTTTCCCTTTGCAGAATCACTTCCAAAACATGGCGAATACAGTTCCATTGGCGTAGCACAAACCGTTTGCAATATAATCGCTTTAATTTAGGGCGACGGTACATCTACGCTTCGGAACTGTTGTTGTCGACGAAGGTGGGTTTTCCCTCTGCAGAATCACTTCCTAAATATGGTGAATACAGTTACATTGGCGTAGCACAAACCGTTTGCAATATAATCGCTTTAATTTAGGGCGACGGTACATCTACGCTTCGGAACTGTTGTTGTCGACAAAAGTGGGTTTTCCCTTTGCAGAATCACTTCCAAAACATGGCGAATACAGTTCCATTGGCGTAGCACAAACCGTTTGCAATATAATCGCTTTAATTTAGGGCGACGGTACATCTACGCTTCGGAACTGTTGTTCTCGATGAAAGTGGGCTTTCCCTTCGAAAATCACTTCCAAAACTTGGTGAATACAGTTACATTGGCGTAGTACAATCCGTTTGCAATATAATCGCTTTAATTTAGGGCTACGGTACATCTGCGCTTCGAAACTGTTGTTGTCGACGAAAGTGGGCTTTCCCTTTGCAGAATCACTTCCTAAACATGGTGAATACAGTTCCATTGGCGTAGCACAAACCGTTTGCAATATCACGCCTTTAATTTAGGGATACGCTATATCTGCGCTTCGGAACTGTTGTTTTCGACGAAAGTGGGCTTTTCCTTTGCAGAATCACTTCCAAAACATGGTGAATACAGTTCCATTGGCGTAGCACAAACCGTTTCCAATATAATCGCTTTAACTTAGGGCGACGGTACATGTACGCTTCGAAACTGTTGTTGTCGACGAAAGTGGGCTTTCCCTTTGCAGTATCACTTGTAAAACTTGGTGAATACAGTTACATTGGCGTAATACCAGTCGTTTACAAGATGATCGCTTCTATTCAGGGATACGCTGTACCTGCGCTTCGAAACTGTTGTTCTCGACGAAAGTGGGCTTTCCCTTTGCAGAATCACTTCCTAAATATGGTGAATACAGTTACATTGGCGTAGCACAAACCGTTTGCAATATAATCGCTTTAATTTAGGGCGACGGTACATGTACGCTTCGAAACTGTTGTTGTCGACGAAAGTGGGCTTTCCCTTTGCAGAATCACTTCCTAAACATGGTGAATACAGTTACATTGGCGTAATACCAGTCGTTTACAAGATGATCGCTTTTATTCAGGGATACGCTGTACCTGCGCTTCGAAACTGTTGTTCTCGACGAAAGTGGGCTTTCCCTTCGAAAATCACTTCCAAAACTTGGTGAATGCAGTTACATTGGCGTAGCACAAACCGTTTGCAATATAATCGCTTTAATTTAGGGCGACGGTACATCTACGCTTCGGAACTGTTGTTGTCGACGAAAGTGGGTTTTCCCTTTGCAGAATCACTTCCAAAACATGGCGAATACAGTTCCATTGGCGTAGCACAAACCGTTTGCAATATAATCGCTTTAATTTAGGGCGACGGTACATCTACGCTTCGGAACTGTTGTTGTCGACGAAGGTGGGTTTTCCCTCTGCAGAATCACTTCCTAAATATGGTGAATACAGTTACATTGGCGTAGCACAAACCGTTTGCAATATAATCGCTTTAATTTAGGGCTACGGTACATCTGCGCTTCGAAACTGTTGTTTTCGACGAAAGTGGGCTTTTCCTTTGCAGAATCACTTCCTAAATATGGTGAATACAGTTACATTGGCGTAGCACAAACCGTTTGCAATGTAATCGCTTTAATTTAGGGCGACGGTACATCTACGCTTCGGAACTGTTGTTGTCGACGAAAGTGGGTTTTCCCTTTGCAGAATCACTTCCAAAACATGGCGAATACAGTTCCATTGGCGTAGCACAAACCGTTTGCAATATAATCGCTTTAATTTAGGGCGACGGTACATCTACGCTTCGGAACTGTTGTTGTCGACGAAGGTGGGTTTTCCCTTTGCAGAATCACTTCCTAAATATGGTGAATACAGTTACATTGGCGTAGCACAAACCGTTTGCAATATAATCGCTTTAATTTAGGGCGACGGTACATCTACGCTTCGGAACTGTTGTTGTCGACGAAAGTGGGCTTTCCCTTTGCAGAATCACTTCCAAAACATGGCGAATACAGTTCCATTGGCGTAGCACAAACCGTTTGCAATATAATCGCTTTAATTTAGGGCGACGGTACATCTACGCTTCGGAACTGTTGTTCTCGACGAAAGTGGGCTTTCCCTTCGAAAATCACTTCCAAAACTTGGTGAATACAGTTACATTGGCGTAGTACAATCCGTTTGCAATATAATCGCTTTAATTTAGGGCTACGGTACATCTGCGCTTCGAAACTGTTGTTGTCGACGAAAGTGGGCTTTCCCTTTGCAGAATCACTTCCTAAACATGGTGAATACAATTCCATTGGCGTAGCACAAACCGTTTGCAATATCACGCCTTTAATTTAGGGATACGCTATATCTGCGCTTCGGAACTGTTGTTTTCGACGAAAGTGGGCTTTTCCTTTGCAGAATCACTTCCAAAACATGGTGAATACAGTTCCATTGGCGTAGCACAAACCGTTTCCAATATAATCGCTTTAACTTAGGGCGACGGTACATGTACGCTTCGAAACTGTTGTTGTCGACGAAAGTGGGCTTTCCCTTTGCAGTATCACTTGTAAAACTTGGTGAATACAGTTACATTGGCGTAATACCAGTCGTTTACAAGATGATCGCTTCTATTCAGGGATACGCTGTACCTGCGCTTCGAAACTGTTGTTCTCGACGAAAGTGGGCTTTCCCTTTGCAGAATCACTTCCTAAATATGGTGAATACAGTTACATTGGCGTAGCACAAACCGTTTGCAATATAATCGCTTTAATTTAGGGCGACGGTACATGTACGCTTCGAAACTGTTGTTGTCGACGAAAGTGGGCTTTCCCTTTGCAGTATCACTTGTAAAACTTGGTGAATACAGTTACATTGTCGTAATACCAGTCGTTTACAAGATGATCACTTTTATTCAGGGATACGCTGTACCTGCGCTTCGAAACTGTTGTTCTCGACGAAAGTGGGCTTTCCCTGCGAAAATCACTTCCAAAACTTCGTGAATACAGTTACATTGGCGTAGTACAATCCGTTTGCAATATAATCGCTTTAATTTAGGGCTACGGTACATCTGCGCTTCGAAACTGTTGTTGTCGACGAAAGTGGGCTTTCCCTTTGCAGAATCACTTCCTAAACATGGTGAATACAATTCCATTGGCGTAGCACAAACCGTTTGCAATATCACGCCTTTAATTTAGGGATACGCTATATCTGCGCTTCGGAACTGTTGTTTTCGACGAAAGTGGGCTTTTCCTTTGCAGAATCACTTCCAAAACATGGTGAATACAGTTCCATTGGCGTAGCACAAACCGTTTCCAATATAATCGCTTTAACTTAGGGCGACGGTACATGTACGCTTCGAAACTGTTGTTGTCGACGAAAGTGGGCTTTCCCTTTGCAGTATCACTTGTAAAACTTGGTGAATACAGTTACATTGGCGTAATACCAGTCGTTTACAAGATGATCGCTTCTATTCAGGGATACGCTGTACCTGCGCTTCGAAACTGTTGTTCTCGACGAAAGTGGGCTTTCCCTTTGCAGAATCACTTCCTAAATATGGTGAATACAGTTACATTGGCGTAGCACAAACCGTTTGCAATATAATCGCTTTAATTTAGGGCGACGGTACATCTACGCTTCGGAACTGTTGTTGTCGACGAAAGTGGGTTTTCCCTTTGCAGAATCACTTCCAAAACATGGCGAATACAGTTCCATTGGCGTAGCACAAACCGTTTGCAATATAATCGCTTTAACTTAGGGCGACGGTACATGTACGCTTCGAAACTGTTGTTGTCGACGAAAGTGGGCTTTCCCTTTGCAGTATCACTTGTAAAACTTGGTGAATACAGTTACATTGGCGTAATACCAGTCGTTTACAAGATGATCACTTTTATTCAGGGATACGCTGTACCTGCGCTTCGAAACTGTTGTTGTCGACGAAAGTGGGCTTTCCCTTTGCAGAATCACTTCCTAAACATGGTGAATACAATTCCATTGGCGTAGCACAAACCGTTTGCAATATCACGCCTTTAATTTAGGGATACGCTATATCTGCGCTTCGGAACTGTTGTTTTCGACGAAAGTGGGCTTTTCCTTTGCAGAATCACTTCCAAAACATGGTGAATACAGTTCCATTGGCGTAGCACAAACCGTTTCCAATATAATCGCTTTAACTTAGGGCGACGGTACATGTACGCTTCGAAACTGTTGTTGTCGACGAAAGTGGGCTTTCCCTTTGCAGTATCACTTGTAAAACTTGGTGAATACAGTTACATTGGCGTAATACCAGTCGTTTACAAGATGATCGCTTCTATTCAGGGATACGCTGTACCTGCGCTTCGAAACTGTTGTTCTCGACGAAAGTGGGCTTTCCCTTTGCAGAATCACTTCCTAAATATGGTGAATACAGTTACATTGGCGTAGCACAAACCGTTTGCAATATAATCGCTTTAATTTAGGGCGACGGTACATGTACGCTTCGAAACTGTTGTTGTCGACGAAAGTGGGCTTTCCCTTTGCAGTATCACTTGTAAAACTTGGTGAATACAGTTACATTGTCGTAATACCAGTCGTTTACAAGATGATCACTTTTATTCAGGGATACGCTGTACCTGCGCTTCGAAACTGTTGTTCTCGACGAAAGTGGGCTTTCCCTGCGAAAATCACTTCCAAAACTTCGTGAATACAGTTACATTGGCGTAGTACAATCCGTTTGCAATATAATCGCTTTAATTTAGGGCTACGGTACATCTGCGCTTCGAAACTGTTGTTGTCGACGAAAGTGGGCTTTCCCTTTGCAGAATCACTTCCTAAACATGGTGAATACAATTCCATTGGCGTAGCACAAACCGTTTGCAATATCACGCCTTTAATTTAGGGATACGCTATATCTGCGCTTCGGAACTGTTGTTTTCGACGAAAGTGGGCTTTTCCTTTGCAGAATCACTTCCAAAACATGGTGAATACAGTTCCATTGGCGTAGCACAAACCGTTTCCAATATAATCGCTTTAACTTAGGGCGACGGTACATGTACGCTTCGAAACTGTTGTTGTCGACGAAAGTGGGCTTTCCCTTTGCAGTATCACTTGTAAAACTTGGTGAATACAGTTACATTGGCGTAATACCAGTCGTTTACAAGATGATCGCTTCTATTCAGGGATACGCTGTACCTGCGCTTCGAAACTGTTGTTCTCGACGAAAGTGGGCTTTCCCTTCGAAAATCACTTCCAAAACTTGGTGAATACAGTTACATTGGCGTAGCACAAACCGTTTGCAATATAATCGCTTTAATTTAGGGCGACGGTACATCGACGCTTCGGAACTGTTGTTGTCGACGAAAGTGGGTTTTCCCTTTGCAGAATCACTTCCAAAACATGGCGAATACAGTTCCATTGGCGTAGCACAAACCGTTTGCAATATAATCGCTTTAACTTAGGGCGACGGTACATGTACGCTTCGAAACTGTTGTTGTCGACGAAAGTGGGCTTTCCCTTTGCAGTATCACTTGTAAAACTTGGTGAATACAGTTACATTGGCGTAATACCAGTCGTTTACAAGATGATCGCTTCTATTCAGGGATACGCTGTACCTGCGCTTCGAAACTGTTGTTGTCGACGAAAGTGGGCTTTCCCTTTGCAGAATCACTTCCTAAATATGGTGAATACAGTTACATTGGCGTAGCACAAACCGTTTGCAATATAATCGCTTTAATTTAGGGCGACGGTACATGTACGCTTCGAAACTGTTGTTGTCGACGAAAGTGGGCTTTCCCTTTGCAGTATCACTTGTAAAACTTGGTGAATACAGTTACATTGGCGTAATACCAGTCGTTTACAAGATGATCGCTTCTATTCAGGGATACGCTGTACCTGCGCTTCGAAACTGTTGTTCTCGACGAAAGTGGGCTTTCCCTTCGAAAATCACTTCCAAAACTTGGTGAATGCAGTTACATTGGCGTAGCACAAACCGTTTGCAATATAATCGCTTTAATTTAGGGCGACGGTACATCTACGCTTCGGAACTGTTGTTGTCGACGAAAGTGGGTTTTCCCTTTGCAGAATCACTTCCAAAACATGGCGAATACAGTTCCATTGGCGTAGCACAAACCGTTTGCAATATAATCGCTTTAATTTAGGGCGACGGTACATCTACGCTTCGGAACTGTTGTTGTCGACGAAGGTGGGTTTTCCCTCTGCAGAATCACTTCCTAAATATGGTGAATACAGTTACATTGGCGTAGCACAAACCGTTTGCAATATAATCGCTTTAATTTAGGGCTACGGTACATCTGCGCTTCGAAACTGTTGTTTTCGACGAAAGTGGGCTTTTCCTTTGCAGAATCACTTCCTAAATATGGTGAATACAGTTACATTGGCGTAGCACAAACCGTTTGCAATGTAATCGCTTTAATTTAGGGCGACGGTACATCTACGCTTCGGAACTGTTGTTGTCGACGAAAGTGGGTTTTCCCTTTGCAGAATCACTTCCAAAACATGGCGAATACAGTTCCATTGGCGTAGCACAAACCGTTTGCAATATAATCGCTTTAATTTAGGGCGACGGTACATCTACGCGTCGGAACTGTTGTTGTCGACGAAGGTGGGTTTTCCCTCTGCAGAATCACTTCCTAAATATGGTGAATACAGTTACATTGGCGTAGCACAAACCGTTTGCAATATAATCGCTTTAATTTAGGGCGACGGTACATCTACGCTTCGGAACTGTTGTTGTCGACGAAAGTGGGTTTTCCCTTTGCAGAATCACTTCCAAAACATGGCGAATACAGTTCCATTGGCGTAGCACAAACCGTTTGCAATATAATCGCTTTAATTTAGGGCGACGGTACATCTACGCTTCGGAACTGTTGTTCTCGACGAAAGTGGGCTTTCCCTTCGAAAATCACTTCCAAAACTTGGTGAATACAGTTACATTGGCGTAGTACAATCCGTTTGCAATATAATCGCTTTAATTTAGGGCTACGGTACATCTGCGCTTCGAAACTGTTGTTGTCGACGAAAGTGGGCTTTCCCTTTGCAGAATCACTTCCTAAACATGGTGAATACAATTCCATTGGCGTAGCACAAACCGTTTGCAATATCACGCCTTTAATTTAGGGATACGCTATATCTGCGCTTCGGAACTGTTGTTTTCGACGAAAGTGGGCTTTCCCTTTGCAGAATCACTTCCAAAACATGGTGAATACAGTTCCATTGGCGTAGCACAAACCGTTTCCAATATAATCGCTTTAACTTAGGGCGACGGTACATGTACGCTTCGAAACTGTTGTTGTCGACGAAAGTGGGCTTTCCCTTTGCAGTATCACTTGTAAAACTTGGTGAATACAGTTACATTGGCGTAATACCAGTCGTTTACAAGATGATCGCTTCTATTCAGGGATACGCTGTACCTGCGCTTCGAAACTGTTGTTCTCGACGAAAGTGGGCTTTCCCTTTGCAGAATCACTTCCTAAATATGGTGAATACAGTTACATTGGCGTAGCACAAACCGTTTGCAATATAATCGCTTTAATTTAGGGCGACGGTACATGTACGCTTCGAAACTGTTGTTGTCGACGAAAGTGGGCTTTCCCTTTGCAGTATCACTTGTAAAACTTGGTGAATACAGTTACATTGTCGTAATACCAGTCGTTTACAAGATGATCACTTTTATTCAGGGATACGCTGTACCTGCGCTTCGAAACTGTTGTTCTCGACGAAAGTGGGCTTTCCCTGCGAAAATCACTTCCAAAACTTCGTGAATACAGTTACATTGGCGTAGTACAATCCGTTTGCAATATAATCGCTTTAATTTAGGGCTACGGTACATCTGCGCTTCGAAACTGTTGTTGTCGACGAAAGTGGGCTTTCCCTTTGCAGAATCACTTCCTAAACATGGTGAATACAATTCCATTGGCGTAGCACAAACCGTTTGCAATATCACGCCTTTAATTTAGGGATACGCTATATCTGCGCTTCGGAACTGTTGTTTTCGACGAAAGTGGGCTTTTCCTTTGCAGAATCACTTCCAAAACATGGTGAATACAGTTCCATTGGCGTAGCACAAACCGTTTCCAATATAATCGCTTTAACTTAGGGCGACGGTACATGTACGCTTCGAAACTGTTGTTGTCGACGAAAGTGGGCTTTCCCTTTGCAGTATCACTTGTAAAACTTGGTGAATACAGTTACATTGGCGTAATACCAGTCGTTTACAAGATGATCGCTTCTATTCAGGGATACGCTGTACCTGCGCTTCGAAACTGTTGTTCTCGACGAAAGTGGGCTTTCCCTTTGCAGAATCACTTCCTAAATATGGTGAATACAGTTACATTGGCGTAGCACAAACCGTTTGCAATATAATCGCTTTAATTTAGGGCGACGGTACATCTACGCTTCGGAACTGTTGTTGTCGACGAAAGTGGGTTTTCCCTTTGCAGAATCACTTCCAAAACATGGCGAATACAGTTCCATTGGCGTAGCACAAACCGTTTGCAATATAATCGCTTTAACTTAGGGCGACGGTACATGTACGCTTCGAAACTGTTGTTGTCGACGAAAGTGGGCTTTCCCTTTGCAGTATCACTTGTAAAACTTGGTGAATACAGTTACATTGGCGTAATACCAGTCGTTTACAAGATGATCGCTTCTATTCAGGGATACGCTGTACCTGCGCTTCGAAACTGTTGTTGTCGACGAAAGTGGGCTTTCCCTTTGCAGAATCACTTCCTAAACATGGTGAATACAGTTCCATTGGCGTAGCACAAACCGTTTGCAATATCATGCCTTTAATTTAGGTATACGCTATATCTGCGCTTCGGAACTGTTGTTTTCGACGAAAGTGGGCTTTTCCTTTGCAGTATCACTTGTAAAACTTGGTGAATACAGTTACATTGGCGTAATACGAGTCGTTTACAAGATGATCGCTTTTATTCAGGGATACGCTGTACCTGGGCTTCGAAACTGTTGTTCTCGACGAAAGTGGGCTTTCCCTTCGAAAATCACTTCCAAAACTTGGTGAATACAGTTACATTCGCGTAGCACAAACCGTTTGCAATATAATCGCTTTAATTTAGGGCGACGGTACATCTACGCTTCGGAACTGTTGTTGTCGACGAAAGTGGGCTTTCCCTTTACAGAATCACTTCCTAAACATGGTGAATACAGTTACATTGGCGTAGCACAAACCGTTTGCAATATAACGCCTTTAATTTAGTGATACGCTATATCTGCGCTTCGAAACTGTTGTTTTCGACGAAAGTCGGCTTTCCCTTTGCAGAATACCGTGCAAAACTTGGTAGATACAGTTACATTGGCCTAGTACAATCCGTTTGCAATATAATCGCTTTGATTAAGGGCGACGGTACATCTGCGCTTCGAAACTGTTGTTGTCGACGAAAGTGGGCTTTCCCTTTGCAGAATCACTTCCTAAACATGGTGAATACAATTCCATTGGCGTAGCACAAACCGTTTGCAATATCACGCCTTTAATTTAGGGATACGCTATATCTGCGCTTCGGAACTGTTGTTTTCGACGAAAGTGGGCTTTTCCTTTGCAGAATCACTTCCAAAACATGGTGAATACAGTTCCATTGGCGTAGCACAAACCGTTTCCAATATAATCGCTTTAACTTAGGGCGACGGTACATGTACGCTTCGAAACTGTTGTTGTCGACGAAAGTGGGCTTTCCCTTTGCAGTATCACTTGTAAAACTTGGTGAATACAGTTACATTGGCGTAATACCAGTCGTTTACAAGATGATCGCTTCTATTCAGGGATACGCTGTACCTGCGCTTCGAAACTGTTGTTCTCGACGAAAGTGGGCTTTCCCTTCGAAAATCACTTCCAAAACTTGGTGAATACAGTTACATTGGCGTAGCACAAACCGTTTG
Organism: Ectemnius continuus; assembly: GCA_910591665.1. Classification (NCBI taxonomy): domain Eukaryota; kingdom Metazoa; phylum Arthropoda; class Insecta; order Hymenoptera; family Crabronidae; genus Ectemnius; species Ectemnius continuus. The sequence continues at coordinate 15,126,372 of OU342860.1, forward strand.
CAATATAATCGCTTTAATTTAGGGCGACGGTACATCGACGCTTCGGAACTGTTGTTGTCGACGAAAGTGGGCTTTCCCTTTGCAGAATCACTTCCAAAACATGGCGAATACAGTTCCATTGGCGTAGCACAAACCGTTTGCAATATAATCGCTTTAACTTAGGGCGACGGTACATGTACGCTTCGAAACTGTTGTTGTCGACGAAAGTGGGCTTTCCCTTTGCAGTATCACTTGTAAAACTTGGTGAATACAGTTACATTGGCGTAATACCAGTCGTTTACAAGATGATCGCTTCTATTCAGGGATACGCTGTACCTGCGCTTCGAAACTGTTGTTGTCGACGAAAGTGGGCTTTCCCTTTGCAGAATCACTTCCTAAACATGGTGAATACAGTTCCATTGGCGTAGCACAAACCGTTTGCAATATCATGCCTTTAATTTAGGTATACGCTATATCTGCGCTTCGGAACTGTTGTTTTCGACGAAAGTGGGCTTTTCCTTTGCAGTATCACTTGTAAAACTTGGTGAATACAGTTACATTGGCGTAATACGAGTCGTTTACAAGATGATCGCTTTTATTCAGGGATACGCTGTACCTGGGCTTCGAAACTGTTGTTCTCGACGAAAGTGGGCTTTCCCTTCGAAAATCACTTCCAAAACTTGGTGAATACAGTTACATTCGCGTAGCACAAACCGTTTGCAATATAATCGCTTTAATTTAGGGCGACGGTACATCTACGCTTCGGAACTGTTGTTGTCGACGAAAGTGGGCTTTCCCTTTACAGAATCACTTCCTAAACATGGTGAATACAGTTACATTGGCGTAGCACAAACCGTTTGCAATATAACGCCTTTAATTTAGTGATACGCTATATCTGCGCTTCGAAACTGTTGTTTTCGACGAAAGTCGGCTTTCCCTTTGCAGAATACCGTGCAAAACTTGGTAGATACAGTTACATGGGCGTAGTACAATCCGTTTGCAATATAATCGCTTTAATTAAGGGCGACGGTACATCTGCGCTTCGAAACTGTTGTTGTCGACGAAAGTGGGCTTTCCCTTTGCAGTATCACTTGTAAAACTTGGTGAATACAGTTACATTGGCGTAATACCAGTCGTTTACAGGATGATCGCTTCTATTCAGGGATACGCTGTACCTGCGCTTCGAAACTGTTGTTGTCGACGAAAGTGGGCTTTCCCTTTGCAGAATCACTTCCTAAACATGGTGAATACAGTTCCATTGGCGTAGCACAAACCGTTTGCAATATCATGCCTTTAATTTAGGTATACGCTATATCTGCGCTTCGGAACTGTTGTTTTCGACGAAAGTGGGCTTTTCCTTTGCAGTATCACTTGTAAAACTTGGTGAATACAGTTACATTGGCGTAATACGAGTCGTTTACAAGATGATCGCTTTTATTCAGGGATACGCTGTACCTGGGCTTCGAAACTGTTGTTCTCGACGAAAGTGGGCTTTCCCTTCGAAAATCACTTCCAAAACTTGGTGAATACAGTTACATTCGCGTAGCACAAACCGTTTGCAATATAATCGCTTTAATTTAGGGCGACGGTACATCTACGCTTCGGAACTGTTGTTGTCGACGAAAGTGGGCTTTCCCTTTACAGAATCACTTCCTAAACATGGTGAATACAGTTACATTGGCGTAGCACAAACCGTTTGCAATATAACGCCTTTAATTTAGTGATACGCTATATCTGCGCTTCGAAACTGTTGTTTTCGACGAAAGTCGGCTTTCCCTTTGCAGAATACCGTGCAAAACTTGGTAGATACAGTTACATTGGCGTAGTACAATCCGTTTGCAATATAATCGCTTTAATTAAGGGCGACGGTACATCTGCGCTTCGAAACTGTTGTTGTCGACGAAAGTGGGCTTTCCCTTTGCAGAATCACTTCCTAAACATGGTGAATACAATTCCATTGGCGTAGCACAAACCGTTTGCAATATAATCGCTTTAATTTAGGGCGACGGTACATCTACGCTTCGGAACTGTTGTTGTCGACGAAAGTGGGTTTTCCCTTTGCAAAATCACTTCCTAAACATGGTGAATACAGTTACATTGGCGTAGCACAAACCGTTTGCAATATAACGCCTTTAATTTAGTGATACGCTATATCTGCGCTTCGAAACTGTTGTTTTCGACGAAAGTCGGCTTTCCCTTTGCAGAAACACTTCCTAAATATGGTGAATACAGTTACATTGGCGTAGTACAATCCGTTTGCAATATAATCGCTTTAATTAAGGGCGACAGTACATCTACGCTTCGGAACTGTTGTTGTCGACGAAAGTGGGTTTTCCCTTTGCAGAATCACTTCCAAAACATGGCGAATACAGTTCCATTGGCGTAGCACAAACCGTTTGCAATATCACGCCTTTAATTTAGTGATACGCTATATCTGCGCTTCGAAACTGTTGTTTTCGACGAAAGTGGGCTTTCCCTTTGCAGTATCACTTGTAAAACTTGGTGAATACAGTTACATTGGCGTAATACCAGTCGTTTACAAGATGATCGCTTCTATTCAGGGATACGCTGTACCTGCGCTTCGAAACTGTTGTTCTCGACGAAAGTGGGCTTTCCCTTCGAAAATCACTTCCAAAACTTGGTGAATACAGTTACATTGGCGTAGCACAAACCGTTTGCAATATCATGCCTTTAATTTAGGTATACGCTATATCTGCGCTTCGGAACTGTTGTTTTCGACGAAAGTGGGCTTTTCCTTTGCAGTATCACTTGTAAAATTTGGTGAATACAGTTACATTGGCGTAATACGAGTCGTTTACAAGATGATCGCTTTTATTCAGGGATACGCTGTACCTGGGCTTCGAAACTGTTGTTCTCGACGAAAGTGGGCTTTCCCTTCGAAAATCACTTCCAAAACTTGGTGAATACAGTTACATTCGCGTAGCACAAACCGTTTGCAATATAATCGCTTTAATTTAGGGCGACGGTACATCTACGCTTCGGAACTGTTGTTGTCGACGAAAGTGGGCTTTCCCTTTACAGAATCACTTCCTAAACATGGTGAATACAGTTACATTGGCGTAGCACAAACCGTTTGCAATATAACGCCTTTAATTTAGTGATACGCTATATCTGCGCTTCGAAACTGTTGTTTTCGACGAAAGTCGGCTTTCCCTTTGCAGAATACCGTGCAAAACTTGGTAGATACAGTTACATTGGCCTAGTACAATCCGTTTGCAATATAATCGCTTTAATTAAGGGCGACGGTACATCTGCGCTTCGAAACTGTTGTTGTCGACGAAAGTGGGCTTTCCCTTTGCAGAATCACTTCCTAAACATGGTGAATACAATTCCATTGGCGTAGCACAAACCGTTTGCAATATCACGCCTTTAATTTAGGGATACGCTATATCTGCGCTTCGAAACTGTTGTTCTCGACGAAAGTGGGCTTTCCCTTCGAAAATCACTTCCAAAACTTGGTGAATACAGTTACATTGGCGTAGCACAAACCGTTTGCAATATAATCGCTTTAATTTAGGGCGACGGTACATCTACGCTTCGGAACTATTGTTGTCGACGAAAGTGGGTTTTCCCTTTGCAGAATCACTTCCTAAATATGGTGAATACAGTTACATTGGCGTAGCACAAACCGTTTGCAATATAATCGCTTTAACTTAGGGCGACGGTACATGTACGCTTCGAAACTGTTGTTGTCGACGAAAGTGGGCTTTCCCTTTGCAGAATCACTTCCAAAACATGGCGAATACAGTTCCATTGGCGTAGCACAAACCGTTTGCAATATAATCGCTTTAACTTAGGGCGACGGTACATGTACGCTTCGAAACTGTTGTTGTCGACGAAAGTGGGCTTTCCCTTTGCAGTATCACTTGTAAAACTTGGTGAATACAGTTACATTGGCGTAATACCAGTCGTTTACAAGATGATCACTTTTATTCAGGGATACGCTGTACCTGCGCTTCGAAACTGTTGTTCTCGACGAAAGTGGGCTTTCCCTTCGAAAATCACTTCCAAAACTTGGTGAATACAGTTACATTGGCGTAGTACAATCCGTTTGCAATATAATCGCTTTAATTTAGGGCTACGGTACATCTGCGCTTCGAAACTGTTGTTGTCGACGAAAGTGGGCTTTCCCTTTGCAGAATCACTTCCTAAATATGGTGAATCCAGTTACATTGGCGTAGCACAAACCGTTTGCAATATAATCGCTTTAATTTAGGGCGACGGTACATCTACGCTTCGGAACTATTGTTGTCGACGAAAGTGGGTTTTCCCTCTGCAGAATCACTTCCAAAACATGGCGAATACAGTTCCATTGGCGTAGCACAAACCGTTTGCAATATAATCGCTTTAATTTAGGGCGACGGTACATGTACGCTTCGAAACTGTTGTTGTCGACGAAAGTGGGCTTTCCCTTTGCAGTATCACTTGTAAAACTTGGTGAATACAGTTACATTGGCGTAGCACAATCCGTTTACAAGATGATCGCTTTTGTTTAGGGATGCGCTATGTCTGCGCTTCGGAACTGTTGTTTTCGACGAAAGCGGGCTTTCCCTGTGCAGAATCACTTCCTAAATATGGTGAATACAGTTACATTGGCGTAGCACAAACCGTTTGCAATATAATCGCTTTAATTTTGGGCGACGGTACATCTACGCTTCGGAACTGTTGTTGTCGACGAAAGTGGGTTTTCCCTTTGCAGAATCACTTCCAAAACATGGCGAATATAGTTCCATTGGCGTAGCACAAACCGTTTCCAATATAATCGCTTTAATTTAGGGCGACGGTACATCTACGCTTCGGAACTGTTGTTGTCGACGACAGTGGGCTTTCCCTTTGCAAAATCACTTCCTAAACATGGTGAATACAGTTACATTGGCGTAGCACAAACCGTTTGCAATATAACGCCTTTAATTTAGTGATACGCTATATCTGCGCTTCGAAACTGTTGTTTTCGACGAAAGTGGGCTTTCCCTTTGCAGTATCACTTGTAAAACTTGGTGAATACAGTTACATTGGCGTAATACCAGTCGTTTACAAGATGATCGCTTCTATTCAGGGATACGCTGTACCTGCGCTTCGAAACTGTTGTTCTCGACGAAAGTGGGCTTTCCCTTCGAAAATCACTTCCAAAACTTGGTGAATACAGTTACATTCGCGTAGCACAAACCGTTTGCAATATAATCGCTTTAATTTAGGGCGACGGTACATCTACGCTTCGGAACTGTTGTTGTCGACGAAAGTGGGCTTTCCCTTTACAGAATCACTTCCTAAACATGGTGAATACAGTTACATTGGCGTAGCACAAACCGTTTGCAATATAACGCCTTTAATTTAGTGATACGCTATATCTGCGCTTCGAAACTGTTGTTTTCGACGAAAGTCGGCTTTCCCTTTGCAGAATACCGTGCAAAACTTGGTAGATACAGTTACATTGGCGTAGTACAATCCGTTTGCAATATAATCGCTTTAATTAAGGGCGACGGTACATCTGCGCTTCGAAACTGTTGTTGTCGACGAAAGTGGGCTTTCCCTTTGCAGAATCACTTCCTAAACATGGTGAATACAATTCCATTGGCGTAGCACAAACCGTTTGCAATATAATCGCTTTAATTTAGGGCGACGGTACATCTACGCTTCGGAACTGTTGTTGTCGACGAAAGTGGGTTTTCCCTTTGCAAAATCACTTCCTAAACATGGTGAATACAGTTACATTGGCGTAGCACAAACCGTTTGCAATATAACGCCTTTAATTTAGTGATACGCTATATCTGCGCTTCGAAACTGTTGTTTTCGACGAAAGTCGGCTTTCCCTTTGCAGAAACACTTCCTAAATATGGTGAATACAGTTACATTGGCGTAGTACAATCCGTTTGCAATATAATCGCTTTAATTAAGGGCGACAGTACATCTACGCTTCGGAACTGTTGTTGTCGACGAAAGTGGGTTTTCCCTTTGCAGAATCACTTCCAAAACATGGCGAATACAGTTCCATTGGCGTAGCACAAACCGTTTGCAATATCACGCCTTTAATTTAGTGATACGCTATATCTGCGCTTCGAAACTGTTGTTTTCGACGAAAGTGGGCTTTCCCTTTGCAGTATCACTTGTAAAACTTGGTGAATACAGTTACATTGGCGTAATACCAGTCGTTTACAAGATGATCGCTTCTATTCAGGGATACGCTGTACCTGCGCTTCGAAACTGTTGTTCTCGACGAAAGTGGGCTTTCCCTTCGAAAATCACTTCCAAAACTTGGTGAATACAGTTCCATTGGCGTAGCACAAACCGTTTGCAATATCATGCCTTTAATTTAGGTATACGCTATATCTGCGCTTCGGAACTGTTGTTTTCGACGAAAGTGGGCTTTTCCTTTGCAGTATCACTTGTAAAATTTGGTGAATACAGTTACATTGGCGTAATACGAGTCGTTTACAAGATGATCGCTTTTATTCAGGGATACGCTGTACCTGGGCTTCGAAACTGTTGTTCTCGACGAAAGTGGGCTTTCCCTTCGAAAATCACTTCCAAAACTTGGTGAATACAGTTACATTCGCGTAGCACAAACCGTTTGCAATATAATCGCTTTAATTTAGGGCGACGGTACATCTACGCTTCGGAACTGTTGTTGTCGACGAAAGTGGGCTTTCCCTTTACAGAATCACTTCCTAAACATGGTGAATACAGTTACATTGGCGTAGCACAAACCGTTTGCAATATAACGCCTTTAATTTAGTGATACGCTATATCTGCGCTTCGAAACTGTTGTTTTCGACGAAAGTCGGCTTTCCCTTTGCAGAATACCGTGCAAAACTTGGTAGATACAGTTACATTGGCCTAGTACAATCCGTTTGCAATATAATCGCTTTAATTAAGGGCGACGGTACATCTGCGCTTCGAAACTGTTGTTGTCGACGAAAGTGGGCTTTCCCTTTGCAGAATCACTTCCTAAACATGGTGAATACAATTCCATTGGCGTAGCACAAACCGTTTGCAATATCACGCCTTTAATTTAGGGATACGCTATATCTGCGCTTCGAAACTGTTGTTCTCGACGAAAGTGGGCTTTCCCTTCGAAAATCACTTCCAAAACTTGGTGAATACAGTTACATTGGCGTAGCACAAACCGTTTGCAATATAATCGCTTTAATTTAGGGCGACGGTACATCTACGCTTCGGAACTATTGTTGTCGACGAAAGTGGGTTTTCCCTTTGCAGAATCACTTCCTAAATATGGTGAATACAGTTACATTGGCGTAGCACAAACCGTTTGCAATATAATCGCTTTAACTTAGGGCGACGGTACATGTACGCTTCGAAACTGTTGTTGTCGACGAAAGTGGGCTTTCCCTTTGCAGAATCACTTCCAAAACATGGCGAATACAGTTCCATTGGCGTAGCACAAACCGTTTGCAATATAATCGCTTTAACTTAGGGCGACGGTACATGTACGCTTCGAAACTGTTGTTGTCGACGAAAGTGGGCTTTCCCTTTGCAGTATCACTTGTAAAACTTGGTGAATACAGTTACATTGGCGTAATACCAGTCGTTTACAAGATGATCACTTTTATTCAGGGATACGCTGTACCTGCGCTTCGAAACTGTTGTTCTCGACGAAAGTGGGCTTTCCCTTCGAAAATCACTTCCAAAACTTGGTGAATACAGTTACATTGGCGTAGTACAATCCGTTTGCAATATAATCGCTTTAATTTAGGGCTACGGTACATCTGCGCTTCGAAACTGTTGTTGTCGACGAAAGTGGGCTTTCCCTTTGCAGAATCACTTCCTAAATATGGTGAATCCAGTTACATTGGCGTAGCACAAACCGTTTGCAATATAATCGCTTTAATTTAGGGCGACGGTACATCTACGCTTCGGAACTATTGTTGTCGACGAAAGTGGGTTTTCCCTCTGCAGAATCACTTCCAAAACATGGCGAATACAGTTCCATTGGCGTAGCACAAACCGTTTGCAATATAATCGCTTTAATTTAGGGCGACGGTACATGTACGCTTCGAAACTGTTGTTGTCGACGAAAGTGGGCTTTCCCTTTGCAGTATCACTTGTAAAACTTGGTGAATACAGTTACATTGGCGTAGCACAATCCGTTTACAAGATGATCGCTTTTGTTTAGGGATGCGCTATGTCTGCGCTTCGGAACTGTTGTTTTCGACGAAAGCGGGCTTTCCCTGTGCAGAATCACTTCCTAAATATGGTGAATACAGTTACATTGGCGTAGCACAAACCGTTTGCAATATAATCGCTTTAATTTTGGGCGACGGTACATCTACGCTTCGGAACTGTTGTTGTCGACGAAAGTGGGTTTTCCCTTTGCAGAATCACTTCCAAAACATGGCGAATATAGTTCCATTGGCGTAGCACAAACCGTTTCCAATATAATCGCTTTAATTTAGGGCGACGGTACATCTACGCTTCGGAACTGTTGTTGTCGACGACAGTGGGCTTTCCCTTTGCAAAATCACTTCCTAAACATGGTGAATACAGTTACATTGGCGTAGCACAAACCGTTTGCAATATAACGCCTTTAATTTAGTGATACGCTATATCTGCGCTTCGAAACTGTTGTTTTCGACGAAAGTGGGCTTTCCCTTTGCAGTATCACTTGTAAAACTTGGTGAATACAGTTACATTGGCGTAATACCAGTCGTTTACAAGATGATCGCTTCTATTCAGGGATACGCTGTACCTGCGCTTCGAAACTGTTGTTCTCGACGAAAGTGGGCTTTCCCTTTGCAGAATCACTTCCTAAATATGGTGAATACAGTTACATTGGCGTAGCACAAACCGTTTGCAATATAATCGCTTTAATTTAGGGCGACGGTACATCTACGCTTCGGAACTGTTGTTGTCGACGAAAGTGGGTTTTCCCTTTGCAGAATCACTTCCAAAACATGGCGAATACAGTTCCATTGGCGTAGCACAAACCGTTTGCAATATAATCGCTTTAACTTAGGGCGACGGTACATGTACGCTTCGAAACTGTTGTTGTCGACGAAAGTGGGCTTTCCCTTTGCAGTATCACTTGTAAAACTTGGTGAATACAGTTACATTGGCGTAATACCAGTCGTTTACAAGATGATCGCTTCTATTCAGGGATACGCTGTACCTGCGCTTCGAAACTGTTGTTGTCGACGAAAGTGGGCTTTCCCTTTGCAGAATCACTTCCTAAACATGGTGAATACAGTTCCATTGGCGTAGCACAAACCGTTTGCAATATCATGCCTTTAATTTAGGTATACGCTATATCTGCGCTTCGGAACTGTTGTTTTCGACGAAAGTGGGCTTTTCCTTTGCAGTATCACTTGTAAAACTTGGTGAATACAGTTACATTGGCGTAATACGAGTCGTTTACAAGATGATCGCTTTTATTCAGGGATACGCTGTACCTGGGCTTCGAAACTGTTGTTCTCGACGAAAGTGGGCTTTCCCTTCGAAAATCACTTCCAAAACTTGGTGAATACAGTTACATTCGCGTAGCACAAACCGTTTGCAATATAATCGCTTTAATTTAGGGCGACGGTACATCTACGCTTCGGAACTGTTGTTGTCGACGAAAGTGGGCTTTCCCTTTACAGAATCACTTCCTAAACATGGTGAATACAGTTACATTGGCGTAGCACAAACCGTTTGCAATATAACGCCTTTAATTTAGTGATACGCTATATCTGCGCTTCGAAACTGTTGTTTTCGACGAAAGTCGGCTTTCCCTTTGCAGAATACCGTGCAAAACTTGGTAGATACAGTTACATTGGCCTAGTACAATCCGTTTGCAATATAATCGCTTTAATTAAGGGCGACGGTACATCTGCGCTTCGAAACTGTTGTTGTCGACGAAAGTGGGCTTTCCCTTTGCAGAATCACTTCCTAAACATGGTGAATACAGTTCCATTGGCGTAGCACAAACCGTTTGCAATATCATGCCTTTAATTTAGGTATACGCTATATCTGCGCTTCGGAACTGTTGTTTTCGACGAAAGTGGGCTTTTCCTTTGCAGAATCACTTCCAAAACATGGTGAATACAGTTCCATTGGCGTAGCACAAACCGTTTCCAATATAATCGCTTTAACTTAGGGCGACGGTACATGTACGCTTCGAAACTGTTGTTGTCGACGAAAGTGGGCTTTCCCTTTGCAGTATCACTTGTAAAACTTGGTGAATACAGTTACATTGGCGTAATACCAGTCGTTTACAAGATGATCGCTTCTATTCAGGGATACGCTGTACCTGCGCTTCGAAACTGTTGTTCTCGACGAAAGTGGGCTTTCCCTTCGAAAATCACTTCCAAAACTTGGTGAATACAGTTACATTGGCGTAGCACAAACCGTTTGCAATATAATCGCTTTAATTTAGGGCGACGGTACATCGACGCTTCGGAACTGTTGTTGTCGACGAAAGTGGGTTTTCCCTTTGCAGAATCACTTCCAAAACATGGCGAATACAGTTCCATTGGCGTAGCACAAACCGTTTGCAATATAATCGCTTTAACTTAGGGCGACGGTACATGTACGCTTCGAAACTGTTGTTGTCGACGAAAGTGGGCTTTCCCTTTGCAGTATCACTTGTAAAACTTGGTGAATACAGTTACATTGGCGTAATACGAGTCGTTTACAAGATGATCGCTTTTATTCAGGGATACGCTGTACCTGCGCTTCGAAACTGTTGTTCTCGACGAAAGTGGGCTTTCCCTTCGAAAATCACTTCCAAAACTTGGTGAATACAGTTACATTCGCGTAGCACAAACCGTTTGCAATATAATCGCTTTAATTTAGGGCGACGGTACATCTACGCTTCGGAACTGTTGTTGTCGACGAAAGTGGGCTTTCCCTTTACAGAATCACTTCCTAAACATGGTGAATACAGTTACATTGGCGTAGCACAAACCGTTTGCAATATAACGCCTTTAATTTAGTGATACGCTATATCTGCGCTTCGAAACTGTTGTTTTCGACGAAAGTCGGCTTTCCCTTTGCAGAATACCGTGCAAAACTTGGTAGATACAGTTACATTGGCCTAGTACAATCCGTTTGCAATATAATCGCTTTAATTAAGGGCGACGGTACATCTGCGCTTCGAAACTGTTGTTGTCGACGAAAGTGGGCTTTCCCTTTGCAGAATCACTTCCTAAACATGGTGAATACAATTCCATTGGCGTAGCACAAACCGTTTGCAATATCACGCCTTTAATTTAGGGATACGCTATATCTGCGCTTCGGAACTGTTGTTTTCGACGAAAGTGGGCTTTTCCTTTGCAGAATCACTTCCAAAACATGGTGAATACAGTTCCATTGGCGTAGCACAAACCGTTTCCAATATAATCGCTTTAACTTAGGGCGACGGTACATGTACGCTTCGAAACTGTTGTTGTCGACGAAAGTGGGCTTTCCCTTTGCAGTATCACTTGTAAAACTTGGTGAATACAGTTACATTGGCGTAATACCAGTCGTTTACAGGATGATCGCTTCTATTCAGGGATACGCTGTACCTGCGCTTCGAAACTGTTGTTGTCGACGAAAGTGGGCTTTCCCTTTGCAGAATCACTTCCTAAACATGGTGAATACAGTTCCATTGGCGTAGCACAAACCGTTTGCAATATCATGCCTTTAATTTAGGTATACGCTATATCTGCGCTTCGGAACTGTTGTTTTCGACGAAAGTGGGCTTTTCCTTTGCAGTATCACTTGTAAAACTTGGTGAATACAGTTACATTGGCGTAATACGAGTCGTTTACAAGATGATCGCTTTTATTCAGGGATACGCTGTACCTGGGCTTCGAAACTGTTGTTCTCGACGAAAGTGGGCTTTCCCTTCGAAAATCACTTCCAAAACTTGGTGAATACAGTTACATTCGCGTAGCACAAACCGTTTGCAATATAATCGCTTTAATTTAGGGCGACGGTACATCTACGCTTCGGAACTGTTGTTGTCGACGAAAGTGGGCTTTCCCTTTACAGAATCACTTCCTAAACATGGTGAATACAGTTACATTGGCGTAGCACAAACCGTTTGCAATATAACGCCTTTAATTTAGTGATACGCTATATCTGCGCTTCGAAACTGTTGTTTTCGACGAAAGTCGGCTTTCCCTTTGCAGAATACCGTCCAAAACTTGGTGAATACAGTTACATTGGCGTAGTACAAACCGTTTGCAATATAATCGCTTTAATTTAGGGCGACGGTACATCTGCGCTTCGAAACTGTTGTTGTCGACGAAAGTGGGCTTTCCCTTTGCAGAATCACTTCCTAAACATGGTGAATACAATTCCATTGGCGTAGCACAAACCGTTTGCAATATAATCGCTTTAATTTAGGGCGACGGTACATCTACGCTTCGGAACTGTTGTTGTCGACGAAAGTGGGTTTTCCCTTTGCAAAATCACTTCCTAAACATGGTGAATACAGTTACATTGGCGTAGCACAAACCGTTTGCAATATAACGCCTTTAATTTAGTGATACGCTATATCTGCGCTTCGAAACTGTTGTTTTCGACGAAAGTCGGCTTTCCCTTTGCAGAAACACTTCCTAAATATGGTGAATACAGTTACATTGGCGTAGTACAATCCGTTTGCAATATAATCGCTTTAATTAAGGGCGACAGTACATCTACGCTTCGGAACTGTTGTTGTCGACGAAAGTGGGTTTTCCCTTTGCAGAATCACTTCCAAAACATGGCGAATACAGTTCCATTGGCGTAGCACAAACCGTTTGCAATATCACGCCTTTAATTTAGTGATACGCTATATCTGCGCTTCGAAACTGTTGTTTTCGACGAAAGTGGGCTTTCCCTTTGCAGTATCACTTGTAAAACTTGGTGAATACAGTTACATTGGCGTAATACCAGTCGTTTACAAGATGATCGCTTCTATTCAGGGATACGCTGTACCTGCGCTTCGAAACTGTTGTTCTCGACGAAAGTGGGCTTTCCCTTCGAAAATCACTTCCAAAACTTGGTGAATACAGTTCCATTGGCGTAGCACAAACCGTTTGCAATATCATGCCTTTAATTTAGGTATACGCTATATCTGCGCTTCGGAACTGTTGTTTTCGACGAAAGTGGGCTTTTCCTTTGCAGTATCACTTGTAAAATTTGGTGAATACAGTTACATTGGCGTAATACGAGTCGTTTACAAGATGATCGCTTTTATTCAGGGATACGCTGTACCTGGGCTTCGAAACTGTTGTTCTCGACGAAAGTGGGCTTTCCCTTCGAAAATCACTTCCAAAACTTGGTGAATACAGTTACATTCGCGTAGCACAAACCGTTTGCAATATAATCGCTTTAATTTAGGGCGACGGTACATCTACGCTTCGGAACTGTTGTTGTCGACGAAAGTGGGCTTTCCCTTTACAGAATCACTTCCTAAACATGGTGAATACAGTTACATTGGCGTAGCACAAACCGTTTGCAATATAACGCCTTTAATTTAGTGATACGCTATATCTGCGCTTCGAAACTGTTGTTTTCGACGAAAGTCGGCTTTCCCTTTGCAGAATACCGTGCAAAACTTGGTAGATACAGTTACATTGGCCTAGTACAATCCGTTTGCAATATAATCGCTTTAATTAAGGGCGACGGTACATCTGCGCTTCGAAACTGTTGTTGTCGACGAAAGTGGGCTTTCCCTTTGCAGAATCACTTCCTAAACATGGTGAATACAATTCCATTGGCGTAGCACAAACCGTTTGCAATATCACGCCTTTAATTTAGGGATACGCTATATCTGCGCTTCGGAACTGTTGTTTTCGACGAAAGTGGGCTTTTCCTTTGCAGAATCACTTCCAAAACATGGTGAATACAGTTCCATTGGCGTAGCACAAACCGTTTCCAATATAATCGCTTTAACTTAGGGCGACGGTACATGTACGCTTCGAAACTGTTGTTGTCGACGAAAGTGGGCTTTCCCTTTGCAGTATCACTTGTAAAACTTGGTGAATACAGTTACATTGGCGTAATACCAGTCGTTTACAAGATGATCGCTTCTATTCAGGGATACGCTGTACCTGCGCTTCGAAACTGTTGTTCTCGACGAAAGTGGGCTTTCCCTTCGAAAATCACTTCCAAAACTTGGTGAATACAGTTACATTGGCGTAGCACAAACCGTTTGCAATATAATCGCTTTAATTTAGGGCGACGGTACATCTACGCTTCGAAACTGTTGTTGTCGACGAAAGTGGGCTTTCCCTTTGCAGAATCACTTCCTAAACATGGTGAATACAATTCCATTGGCGTAGCACAAACCGTTTGCAATATCACGCCTTTAATTTAGGGATACGCTATATCTGCGCTTCGGAACTGTTGTTTTCGACGAAAGTGGGCTTTTCCTTTGCAGAATCACTTCCAAAACATGGTGAATACAGTTCCATTGGCGTAGCACAAACCGTTTCCAATATAATCGCTTTAACTTAGGGCGACGGTACATGTACGCTTCGAAACTGTTGTTGTCGACGAAAGTGGGCTTTCCCTTTGCAGTATCACTTGTAAAACTTGGTGAATACAGTTACATTGGCGTAATACCAGTCGTTTACAAGATGATCGCTTCTATTCAGGGATACGCTGTACCTGCGCTTCGAAACTGTTGTTCTCGACGAAAGTGGGCTTTCCCTTCGAAAATCACTTCCAAAACTTGGTGAATACAGTTACATTGGCGTAGCACAAACCGTTTGCAATATAATCGCTTTAATTTAGGGCGACGGTACATCTACGCTTCGGAACTATTGTTGTCGACGAAAGTGGGTTTTCCCTTTGCAGAATCACTTCCTAAATATGGTGAATACAGTTACATTGGCGTAGCACAAACCGTTTGCAATATAATCGCTTTAACTTAGGGCGACGGTACATGTACGCTTCGAAACTGTTGTTGTCGACGAAAGTGGGCTTTCCCTTTGCAGTATCACTTGTAAAACTTGGTGAATACAGTTACATTGGCGTAATACGAGTCGTTTACAAGATGATCGCTTTTATTCAGGGATACGCTGTACCTGGGCTTCGAAACTGTTGTTCTCGACGAAAGTGGGCTTTCCCTTCGAAAATCACTTCCAAAACTTGGTGAATACAGTTACATTCGCGTAGCACAAACCGTTTGCAATATAATCGCTTTAATTTAGGGCGACGGTACATCTACGCTTCGGAACTGTTGTTGTCGACGAAAGTGGGCTTTCCCTTTACAGAATCACTTCCTAAACATGGTGAATACAGTTACATTGGCGTAGCACAAACCGTTTGCAATATAACGCCTTTAATTTAGTGATACGCTATATCTGCGCTTCGAAACTGTTGTTTTCGACGAAAGTCGGCTTTCCCTTTGCAGAATACCGTGCAAAACTTGGTAGATACAGTTACATTGGCCTAGTACAATCCGTTTGCAATATAATCGCTTTAATTAAGGGCGACGGTACATCTGCGCTTCGAAACTGTTGTTGTCGACGAAAGTGGGCTTTCCCTTTGCAGAATCACTTCCTAAACATGGTGAATACAATTCCATTGGCGTAGCACAAACCGTTTGCAATATCACGCCTTTAATTTAGGGATACGCTATATCTGCGCTTCGGAACTGTTGTTTTCGACGAAAGTGGGCTTTTCCTTTGCAGAATCACTTCCAAAACATGGTGAATACAGTTCCATTGGCGTAGCACAAACCGTTTCCAATATAATCGCTTTAACTTAGGGCGACGGTACATGTACGCTTCGAAACTGTTGTTGTCGACGAAAGTGGGCTTTCCCTTTGCAGTATCACTTGTAAAACTTGGTGAATACAGTTACATTGGCGTAATACCAGTCGTTTACAGGATGATCGCTTCTATTCAGGGATACGCTGTACCTGCGCTTCGAAACTGTTGTTGTCGACGAAAGTGGGCTTTCCCTTTGCAGAATCACTTCCAAAACATGGTGAATACAGTTCCATTGGCGTAGCACAAACCGTTTGCAATATCATGCCTTTAATTTAGGTATACGCTATATCTGCGCTTCGGAACTGTTGTTTTCGACGAAAGTGGGCTTTTCCTTTGCAGTATCACTTGTAAAACTTGGTGAATACAGTTACATTGGCGTAATACGAGTCGTTTACAAGATGATCGCTTTTATTCAGGGATACGCTGTACCTGCGCTTCGAAACTGTTGTTCTCGACGAAAGTGGGCTTTCCCTTCGAAAATCACTTCCAAAACTTGGTGAATACAGTTACATTCGCGTAGCACAAACCGTTTGCAATATAATCGCTTTAATTTAGGGCGACGGTACATCTACGCTTCGGAACTGTTGTTGTCGACGAAAGTGGGCTTTCCCTTTACAGAATCACTTCCTAAACATGGTGAATACAGTTACATTGGCGTAGCACAAACCGTTTGCAATATCACGCCTTTAATTTAGTGATACGCTATATCTGCGCTTCGAAACTGTTGTTTTCGACGAAAGTCGGCTTTCCCTTTGCAGAATACCGTGCAAAACTTGGTAGATACAGTTACATTGGCGTAGTACAATCCGTTTGCAATATAATCGCTTTAATTAAGGGCGACGGTACATCTGCGCTTCGAAACTGTTGTTGTCGACGAAAGTGGGCTTTCCCTTTGCAGAATCACTTCCTAAACATGGTGAATACAATTCCATTGGCGTAGCACAAACCGTTTGCAATATAATCGCTTTAATTTAGGGCGACGGTACATCTACGCTTCGGAACTGTTGTTGTCGACGAAAGTGGGTTTTCCCTTTGCAAAATCACTTCCTAAACATGGTGAATACAGTTACATTGGCGTAGCACAAACCGTTTGCAATATAACGCCTTTAATTTAGTGATACGCTATATCTGCGCTTCGAAACTGTTGTTTTCGACGAAAGTCGGCTTTCCCTTTGCAGAAACACTTCCTAAATATGGTGAATACAGTTACATTGGCGTAGTACAATCCGTTTGCAATATAATCGCTTTAATTAAGGGCGACAGTACATCTACGCTTCGGAACTGTTGTTGTCGACGAAAGTGGGTTTTCCCTTTGCAGAATCACTTCCAAAACATGGCGAATACAGTTCCATTGGCGTAGCACAAACCGTTTGCAATATCACGCCTTTAATTTAGTGATACGCTATATCTGCGCTTCGAAACTGTTGTTTTCGACGAAAGTGGGCTTTCCCTTTGCAGTATCACTTGTAAAACATGGTGAATACAGTTACATTGGCGTAATACCAGTCGTTTACAAGATGATCGCTTCTATTCAGGGATACGCTGTACCTGCGCTTCGAAACTGTTGTTCTCGACGAAAGTGGGCTTTCCCTTCGAAAATCACTTCCAAAACTTGGTGAATACAGTTCCATTGGCGTAGCACAAACCGTTTGCAATATCATGCCTTTAATTTAGGTATACGCTATATCTGCGCTTCGGAACTGTTGTTTTCGACGAAAGTGGGCTTTTCCTTTGCAGTATCACTTGTAAAATTTGGTGAATACAGTTACATTGGCGTAATACGAGTCGTTTACAAGATGATCGCTTTTATTCAGGGATACGCTGTACCTGGGCTTCGAAACTGTTGTTCTCGACGAAAGTGGGCTTTCCCTTCGAAAATCACTTCCAAAACTTGGTGAATACAGTTACATTCGCGTAGCACAAACCGTTTGCAATATAATCGCTTTAATTTAGGGCGACGGTACATCTACGCTTCGGAACTGTTGTTGTCGACGAAAGTGGGCTTTCCCTTTACAGAATCACTTCCTAAACATGGTGAATACAGTTACATTGGCGTAGCACAAACCGTTTGCAATATAACGCCTTTAATTTAGTGATACGCTATATCTGCGCTTCGAAACTGTTGTTTTCGACGAAAGTCGGCTTTCCCTTTGCAGAATACCGTGCAAAACTTGGTAGATACAGTTACATTGGCCTAGTACAATCCGTTTGCAATATAATCGCTTTAATTAAGGGCGACGGTACATCTGCGCTTCGAAACTGTTGTTGTCGACGAAAGTGGGCTTTCCCTTTGCAGAATCACTTCCTAAACATGGTGAATACAATTCCATTGGCGTAGCACAAACCGTTTGCAATATCACGCCTTTAATTTAGGGATACGCTATATCTGCGCTTCGGAACTGTTGTTTTCGACGAAAGTGGGCTTTTCCTTTGCAGAATCACTTCCAAAACATGGTGAATACAGTTCCATTGGCGTAGCACAAACCGTTTCCAATATAATCGCTTTAACATAGGGCGACGGTACATGTACGCTTCGAAACTGTTGTTGTCGACGAAAGTGGGCTTTCCCTTTGCAGTATCACTTGTAAAACTTGGTGAATACAGTTACATTGGCGTAATACCAGTCGTTTACAAGATGATCGCTTCTATTCAGGGATACGCTGTACCTGCGCTTCGAAACTGTTGTTCTCGACGAAAGTGGGCTTTCCCTTCGAAAATCACTTCCAAAACTTGGTGAATACAGTTACATTGGCGTAGCACAAACCGTTTGCAATATAATCGCTTTAATTTAGGGCGACGGTACATCTACGCTTCGGAACTATTGTTGTCGACGAAAGTGGGTTTTCCCTTTGCAGAATCACTTCCTAAATATGGTGAATACAGTTACATTGGCGTAGCACAAACCGTTTGCAATATAATCGCTTTAACATAGGGCGACGGTACATGTACGCTTCGAAACTGTTGTTGTCGACGAAAGTGGGCTTTCCCTTTGCAGAATCACTTCCAAAACATGGCGAATACAGTTCCATTGGCGTAGCACAAACCGTTTGCAATATAATCGCTTTAACTTAGGGCGACGGTACATGTACGCTTCGAAACTGTTGTTGTCGACGAAAGTGGGCTTTCCCTTTGCAGTATCACTTGTAAAACTTGGTGAATACAGTTACATTGGCGTAATACCAGTCGTTTACAAGATGATCACTTTTATTCAGGGATACGCTGTACCTGCGCTTCGAAACTGTTGTTCTCGACGAAAGTGGGCTTTCCCTTCGAAAATCACTTCCAAAACTTGGTGAATACAGTTACATTGGCGTAGTACAATCCGTTTGCAATATAATCGCTTTAATTAAGGGCGACGGTACATCTGCGCTTCGAAACTGTTGTTGTCGACGAAAGTGGGCTTTCCCTTTGCAGAATCACTTCCTAAATATGGTGAATCCAGTTACATTGGCGTAGCACAAACCGTTTGCAATATAATCGCTTTAATTTAGGGCGACGGTACATCTACGCTTCGGAACTATTGTTGTCGACGAAAGTGGGTTTTCCCTCTGCAGAATCACTTCCTAAATATGGTGAATACAGTTACATTGGCGTAGCACAAACCGTTTGCAATATAATCGCTTTAATTTAGGGCGACGGTACATCTACGCTTCAGAACTGTTGTTGTCGACGAAAGTGGGTTTTCCCTTTGCAGAATCACTTCCAAAACATGGCGAATACAGTTCCATTGGCGTAGCACAAACCGTTTGCAATATAATCGCTTTAATTTAGGGCGACGGTACATGTACGCTTCGAAACTGTTGTTGTCGACGAAAGTGGGCTTTCCCTTTGCAGTATCACTTGTAAAACTTGGTGAATACAGTTACATTGGCGTAGCACAATCCGTTTACAAGATGATCGCTTTTGTTTAGGGATGCGCTATGTCTGCGCTTCGGAACTGTTGTTTTCGACGAAAGCGGGCTTTCCCTGTGCAGAATCACTTCCTAAATATGGTGAATACAGTTACATTGGCGTAGCACAAACCGTTTGCAATATAATCGCTTTAATTTTGGGCGACGGTACATCTACGCTTCGGAACTGTTGTTGTCGACGAAAGTGGGTTTTCCCTTTGCAGAATCACTTCCAAAACATGGCGAATATAGTTCCATTGGCGTAGCACAAACCGTTTCCAATATAATCGCTTTAATTTAGGGCGACGGTACATCTACGCTTCGGAACTGTTGTTGTCGACGACAGTGGGCTTTCCCTTTGCAAAATCACTTCCTAAACATGGTGAATACAGTTACATTGGCGTAGCACAAACCGTTTGCAATATAACGCCTTTAATTTAGTGATACGCTATATCTGCGCTTCGAAACTGTTGTTTTCGACGAAAGTCGGCTTTCCCTTTGCAGAAACACTTCCTAAATATGGTGAATACAGTTACATTGGCGTAGTACAATCCGTTTGCAATATAATCGCTTTAATTAAGGGCGACAGTACATCTACGCTTCGGAACTGTTGTTGTCGACGAAAGTGGGCTTTCCCTTTGCAGAATCACTTCCTAAACATGGTGAATACAGTTCCATTGGCGTAGCACAAACCGTTTGCAATATCATGCCTTTAATTTAGGTATACGCTATATCTGCGCTTCGGAACTGTTGTTTTCGACGAAAGTGGGCTTTTCCTTTGCAGTATCACTTGTAAAACTTGGTGAATACAGTTACATTGGCGTAATACGAGTCGTTTACAAGATGATCGCTTTTATTCAGGGATACGCTGTACCTGGGCTTCGAAACTGTTGTTCTCGACGAAAGTGGGCTTTCCCTTCGAAAATCACTTCCAAAACTTGGTGAATACAGTTACATTCGCGTAGCACAAACCGTTTGCAATATAATCGCTTTAATTTAGGGCGACGGTACATCTACGCTTCGGAACTGTTGTTGTCGACGAAAGTGGGCTTTCCCTTTACAGAATCACTTCCTAAACATGGTGAATACAGTTACATTGGCGTAGCACAAACCGTTTGCAATATAACGCCTTTAATTTAGTGATACGCTATATCTGCGCTTCGAAACTGTTGTTTTCGACGAAAGTCGGCTTTCCCTTTGCAGAATACCGTGCAAAACTTGGTAGATACAGTTACATTGGCCTAGTACAATCCGTTTGCAATATAATCGCTTTAATTAAGGGCGACGGTACATGTACGCTTCGAAACTGTTGTTGTCGACGAAAGTGGGCTTTCCCTTTGCAGAATCACTTCCTAAACATGGTGAATACAATTCCATTGGCGTAGCACAAACCGTTTGCAATATCACGCCTTTAATTTAGGGATACGCTATATCTGCGCTTCGGAACTGTTGTTTTCGACGAAAGTGGGCTTTTCCTTTGCAGAATCACTTCCTAAACATGGTGAATACAGTTACATTGGCGTAATACCAGTCGTTTACAAGATGATCGCTTTTATTCAGGGATACGCTGTACCTGCGCTTCGAAACTGTTGTTCTCGACGAAAGTGGGCTTTCCCTTCGAAAATCACTTCCAAAACTTGGTGAATGCAGTTCCATTGGCGTAGCACAAACCGTTTCCAATATAATCGCTTTAATTTAGGGCGACGGTACATCTACGCTTCGGAACTGTTGTTGTCGACGACAGTGGGCTTTCCCTTTGCAAAATCACTTCCTAAACATGGTGAATACAGTTACATTGGCGTAGCACAAACCGTTTGCAATATAACGCCTTTAATTTAGTGATACGCTATATCTGCGCTTCGAAACTGTTGTTTTCGACGAAAGTCGGCTTTCCCTTTGCAGAAACACTTCCTAAATATGGTGAATACAGTTACATTGGCGTAGTACAATCCGTTTGCAATATAATCGCTTTAATTAAGGGCGACAGTACATCTACGCTTCGGAACTGTTGTTGTCGACGAAAGTGGGTTTTCCCTTTGCAGAATCACTTCCAAAACATGGCGAATACAGTTCCATTGGCGTAGCACAAACCGTTTGCAATATCACGCCTTTAATTTAGTGATACGCTATATCTGCGCTTCGAAACTGTTGTTTTCGACGAAAGTGGGCTTTCCCTTTGCAGAATCACTTGTAAAACTTGGTGAATACAGTTACATTGGCGTAATACCAGTCGTTTACAAGATGATCGCTTCTATTCAGGGATACGCTGTACCTGCGCTTCGAAACTGTTGTTCTCGACGAAAGTGGGCTTTCCCTTCGAAAATCACTTCCAAAACTTGGTGAATACAGTTACATTGGCGTAGCACAAACCGTTTGCAATATAATCGCTTTAATTTAGGGCGACGGTACATCTACGCTTCGGAACTGTTGTTGTCGACGAAAGTGGGTTTTCCCTTTGCAGAATCACTTCCAAAACATGGCGAATACAGTTCCATTGGCGTAGCACAAACCGTTTGCAATATAATCGCTTTAACTTAGGGCGACGGTACATGTACGCTTCGAAACTGTTGTTGTCGACGAAAGTGGGCTTTCCCTTTGCAGTATCACTTGTAAAACTTGGTGAATACAGTTACATTGGCGTAATACCAGTCGTTTACAAGATGATCGCTTCTATTCAGGGATACGCTGTACCTGCGCTTCGAAACTGTTGTTGTCGACGAAAGTGGGCTTTCCCTTTGCAGAATCACTTCCTAAACATGGTGAATACAGTTCCATTGGCGTAGCACAAACCGTTTGCAATATCATGCCTTTAATTTAGGTATACGCTATATCTGCGCTTCGGAACTGTTGTTTTCGACGAAAGTGGGCTTTTCCTTTGCAGTATCACTTGTAAAACTTGGTGAATACAGTTACATTGGCGTAATACGAGTCGTTTACAAGATGATCGCTTTTATTCAGGGATACGCTGTACCTGGGCTTCGAAACTGTTGTTCTCGACGAAAGTGGGCTTTCCCTTCGAAAATCACTTCCAAAACTTGGTGAATACAGTTACATTCGCGTAGCACAAACCGTTTGCAATATAATCGCTTTAATTTAGGGCGACGGTACATCTACGCTTCGGAACTGTTGTTGTCGACGAAAGTGGGCTTTCCCTTTACAGAATCACTTCCTAAACATGGTGAATACAGTTACATTGGCGTAGCACAAACCGTTTGCAATATAACGCCTTTAATTTAGTGATACGCTATATCTGCGCTTCGAAACTGTTGTTTTCGACGAAAGTCGGCTTTCCCTTTGCAGAATACCGTGCAAAACTTGGTAGATACAGTTACATTGGCCTAGTACAATCCGTTTGCAATATAATCGCTTTAATTAAGGGCGACGGTACATCTGCGCTTCGAAACTGTTGTTGTCGACGAAAGTGGGCTTTCCCTTTGCAGAATCACTTCCTAAACATGGTGAATACAATTCCATTGGCGTAGCACAAACCGTTTGCAATATCACGCCTTTAATTTAGGGATACGCTATATCTGCGCTTCGGAACTGTTGTTTTCGACGAAAGTGGGCTTTTCCTTTGCAGAATCACTTCCAAAACATGGTGAATACAGTTCCATTGGCGTAGCACAAACCGTTTCCAATATAATCGCTTTAACTTAGGGCGACGGTACATGTACGCTTCGAAACTGTTGTTGTCGACGAAAGTGGGCTTTCCCTTTGCAGTATCACTTGTAAAACTTGGTGAATACAGTTACATTGGCGTAATACCAGTCGTTTACAAGATGATCGCTTCTATTCAGGGATACGCTGTACCTGCGCTTCGAAACTGTTGTTCTCGACGAAAGTGGGCTTTCCCTTCGAAAATCACTTCCAAAACTTGGTGAATACAGTTACATTGGCGTAGCACAAACCGTTTGCAATATAATCGCTTTAATTTAGGGCGACGGTACATCGACGCTTCGGAACTGTTGTTGTCGACGAAAGTGGGTTTTCCCTTTGCAGAATCACTTCCAAAACATGGCGAATACAGTTCCATTGGCGTAGCACAAACCGTTTGCAATATAATCGCTTTAACTTAGGGCGACGGTACATGTACGCTTCGAAACTGTTGTTGTCGACGAAAGTGGGCTTTCCCTTTGCAGTATCACTTGTAAAACTTGGTGAATACAGTTACATTGGCGTAATACCAGTCGTTTACAAGATGATCGCTTCTATTCAGGGATACGCTGTACCTGCGCTTCGAAACTGTTGTTGTCGACGAAAGTGGGCTTTCCCTTTGCAGAATCACTTCCTAAACATGGTGAATACAGTTCCATTGGCGTAGCACAAACCGTTTACAATATCATGCCTTTAATTTAGGTATACGCTATATCTGCGCTTCGGAACTGTTGTTTTCGACGAAAGTGGGCTTTTCCTTTGCAGAATCACTTCCAAAACATGGTGAATACAGTTCCATTGGCGTAGCACAAACCGTTTCCAATATAATCGCTTTAACTTAGGGCGACGGTACATGTACGCTTCGAAACTGTTGTTGTCGACGAAAGTGGGCTTTCCCTTTGCAGTATCACTTGTAAAACTTGGTGAATACAGTTACATTGGCGTAATACCAGTCGTTTACAAGATGATCGCTTCTATTCAGGGATACGCTGTACCTGCGCTTCGAAACTGTTGTTCTCGACGAAAGTGGGCTTTCCCTTCGAAAATCACTTCCAAAACTTGGTGAATACAGTTACATTGGCGTAGCACAAACCGTTTGCAATATAATCGCTTTAATTTAGGGCGACGGTACATCGACGCTTCGGAACTGTTGTTGTCGACGAAAGTGGGTTTTCCCTTTGCAGAATCACTTCCAAAACATGGCGAATACAGTTCCATTGGCGTAGCACAAACCGTTTGCAATATAATCGCTTTAACTTAGGGCGACGGTACATGTACGCTTCGAAACTGTTGTTGTCGACGAAAGTGGGCTTTCCCTTTGCAGTATCACTTGTAAAACTTGGTGAATACAGTTACATTGGCGTAATACGAGTCGTTTACAAGATGATCGCTTTTATTCAGGGATACGCTGTACCTGGGCTTCGAAACTGTTGTTCTCGACGAAAGTGGGCTTTCCCTTCGAAAATCACTTCCAAAACTTGGTGAATACAGTTACATTCGCGTAGCACAAACCGTTTGCAATATAATCGCTTTAATTTAGGGCGACGGTACATCTACGCTTCGGAACTGTTGTTGTCGACGAAAGTGGGCTTTCCCTTTACAGAATCACTTCCTAAACATGGTGAATACAGTTACATTGGCGTAGCACAAACCGTTTGCAATATAACGCCTTTAATTTAGTGATACGCTATATCTGCGCTTCGAAACTGTTGTTTTCGACGAAAGTCGGCTTTCCCTTTGCAGAATACCGTGCAAAACTTGGTAGATACAGTTACATTGGCGTAGTACAATCCGTTTGCAATATAATCGCTTTAATTAAGGGCGACGGTACATCTGCGCTTCGAAACTGTTGTTGTCGACGAAAGTGGGCTTTCCCTTTGCAGAATCACTTCCTAAACATGGTGAATACAATTCCATTGGCGTAGCACAAACCGTTTGCAATATCACGCCTTTAATTTAGGGATACGCTATATCTGCGCTTCGGAACTGTTGTTTTCGACGAAAGTGGGCTTTTCCTTTGCAGAATCACTTCCAAAACATGGTGAATACAGTTCCATTGGCGTAGCACAAACCGTTTCCAATATAATCGCTTTAACTTAGGGCGACGGTACATGTACGCTTCGAAACTGTTGTTGTCGACGAAAGTGGGCTTTCCCTTTGCAGTATCACTTGTAAAACTTGGTGAATACAGTTACATTGGCGTAATACCAGTCGTTTACAGGATGATCGCTTCTATTCAGGGATACGCTGTACCTGCGCTTCGAAACTGTTGTTGTCGACGAAAGTGGGCTTTCCCTTTGCAGAATCACTTCCTAAACATGGTGAATACAGTTCCATTGGCGTAGCACAAACCGTTTGCAATATCATGCCTTTAATTTAGGTATACGCTATATCTGCGCTTCGGAACTGTTGTTTTCGACGAAAGTGGGCTTTTCCTTTGCAGTATCACTTGTAAAACTTGGTGAATACAGTTACATTGGCGTAATACGAGTCGTTTACAAGATGATCACTTTTATTCAGGGATACGCTGTACCTGCGCTTCGAAACTGTTGTTCTCGACGAAAGTGGGCTTTCCCTTCGAAAATCACTTCCAAAACTTGGTGAATACAGTTACATTCGCGTAGCACAAACCGTTTGCAATATAATCGCTTTAATTTAGGGCGACGGTACATCTACGCTTCGGAACTGTTGTTGTCGACGAAAGTGGGCTTTCCCTTTACAGAATCACTTCCTAAACATGGTGAATACAGTTACATTGGCGTAGCACAAACCGTTTGCAATATAACGCCTTTAATTTAGTGATACGCTATATCTGCGCTTCGAAACTGTTGTTTTCGACGAAAGTCGGCTTTCCCTTTGCAGAATACCGTGCAAAACTTGGTAGATACAGTTACATTGGCGTAGTACAATCCGTTTGCAATATAATCGCTTTAATTAAGGGCGACGGTACATCTGCGCTTCGAAACTGTTGTTGTCGACGAAAGTGGGCTTTCCCTTTGCAGAATCACTTCCTAAACATGGTGAATACAATTCCATTGGCGTAGCACAAACCGTTTGCAATATAATCGCTTTAATTTAGGGCGACGGTACATCTACGCTTCGGAACTGTTGTTGTCGACGAAAGTGGGTTTTCCCTTTGCAAAATCACTTCCTAAACATGGTGAATACAGTTACATTGGCGTAGCACAAACCGTTTGCAATATAACGCCTTTAATTTAGTGATACGCTATATCTGCGCTTCGAAACTGTTGTTTTCGACGAAAGTCGGCTTTCCCTTTGCAGAAACACTTCCTAAATATGGTGAATACAGTTACATTGGCGTAGTACAATCCGTTTGCAATATAATCGCTTTAATTAAGGGCGACAGTACATCTACGCTTCGGAACTGTTGTTGTCGACGAAAGTGGGTTTTCCCTTTGCAGAATCACTTCCAAAACATGGCGAATACAGTTCCATTGGCGTAGCACAAACCGTTTGCAATATCACGCCTTTAATTTAGTGATACGCTATATCTGCGCTTCGAAACTGTTGTTGTCGACGAAAGTGGGCTTTCCCTTTGCAGTATCACTTGTAAAACTTGGTGAATACAGTTACATTGGCGTAATACCAGTCGTTTACAAGATGATCGCTTCTATTCAGGGATACGCTGTACCTGCGCTTCGAAACTGTTGTTCTCGACGAAAGTGGGCTTTCCCTTCGAAAATCACTTCCAAAACTTGGTGAATACAGTTCCATTGGCGTAGCACAAACCGTTTGCAATATCATGCCTTTAATTTAGGTATACGCTATATCTGCGCTTCGGAACTGTTGTTTTCGACGAAAGTGGGCTTTTCCTTTGCAGTATCACTTGTAAAATTTGGTGAATACAGTTACATTGGCGTAATACGAGTCGTTTACAAGATGATCGCTTTTATTCAGGGATACGCTGTACCTGGGCTTCGAAACTGTTGTTCTCGACGAAAGTGGGCTTTCCCTTCGAAAATCACTTCCAAAACTTGGTGAATACAGTTACATTCGCGTAGCACAAACCGTTTGCAATATAATCGCTTTAATTTAGGGCGACGGTACATCTACGCTTCGGAACTGTTGTTGTCGACGAAAGTGGGCTTTCCCTTTACAGAATCACTTCCTAAACATGGTGAATACAGTTACATTGGCGTAGCACAAACCGTTTGCAATATAACGCCTTTAATTTAGTGATACGCTATATCTGCGCTTCGAAACTGTTGTTTTCGACGAAAGTCGGCTTTCCCTTTGCAGAATACCGTGCAAAACTTGGTAGATACAGTTACATTGGCCTAGTACAATCCGTTTGCAATATAATCGCTTTAATTAAGGGCGACGGTACATCTGCGCTTCGAAACTGTTGTTGTCGACGAAAGTGGGCTTTCCCTTTGCAGAATCACTTCCTAAACATGGTGAATACAATTCCATTGGCGTAGCACAAACCGTTTGCAATATCACGCCTTTAATTTAGGGATACGCTATATCTGCGCTTCGGAACTGTTGTTTTCGACGAAAGTGGGCTTTTCCTTTGCAGAATCACTTCCAAAACATGGTGAATACAGTTCCATTGGCGTAGCACAAACCGTTTCCAATATAATCGCTTTAACTTAGGGCGACGGTACATGTACGCTTCGAAACTGTTGTTGTCGACGAAAGTGGGCTTTCCCTTTGCAGTATCACTTGTAAAACTTGGTGAATACAGTTACATTGGCGTAATACCAGTCGTTTACAAGATGATCGCTTCTATTCAGGGATACGCTGTACCTGCGCTTCGAAACTGTTGTTCTCGACGAAAGTGGGCTTTCCCTTCGAAAATCACTTCCAAAACTTGGTGAATACAGTTACATTGGCGTAGCACAAACCGTTTGCAATATAATCGCTTTAATTTAGGGCGACGGTACATCTACGCTTCGGAACTATTGTTGTCGACGAAAGTGGGTTTTCCCTTTGCAGAATCACTTCCTAAATATGGTGAATACAGTTACATTGGCGTAGCACAAACCGTTTGCAATATAATCGCTTTAACTTAGGGCGACGGTACATGTACGCTTCGAAACTGTTGTTGTCGACGAAAGTGGGCTTTCCCTTTGCAGAATCACTTCCAAAACATGGCGAATACAGTTCCATTGGCGTAGCACAAACCGTTTGCAATATAATCGCTTTAACTTAGGGCGACGGTACATGTACGCTTCGAAACTGTTGTTGTCGACGAAAGTGGGCTTTCCCTTTGCAGTATCACTTGTAAAACTTGGTGAATACAGTTACATTGGCGTAATACCAGTCGTTTACAAGATGATCACTTTTATTCAGGGATACGCTGTACCTGCGCTTCGAAACTGTTGTTCTCGACGAAAGTGGGCTTTCCCTTCGAAAATCACTTCCAAAACTTGGTGAATACAGTTACATTGGCGTAGCACAAACCGTTTGCAATATAATCGCTTTAATTTAGGGCGACGGTACATCGACGCTTCGGAACTGTTGTTGTCGACGAAAGTGGGTTTTCCCTTTGCAGAATCACTTCCAAAACATGGCGAATACAGTTCCATTGGCGTAGCACAAACCGTTTGCAATATAATCGCTTTAACTTAGGGCGACGGTACATGTACGCTTCGAAACTGTTGTTGTCGACGAAAGTGGGCTTTCCCTTTGCAGTATCACTTGTAAAACTTGGTGAATACAGTTACATTGGCGTAATACGAGTCGTTTACAAGATGATCGCTTTTATTCAGGGATACGCTGTACCTGGGCTTCGAAACTGTTGTTCTCGACGAAAGTGGGCTTTCCCTTCGAAAATCACTTCCAAAACTTGGTGAATACAGTTACATTCGCGTAGCACAAACCGTTTGCAATATAATCGCTTTAATTTAGGGCGACGGTACATCTACGCTTCGGAACTGTTGTTGTCGACGAAAGTGGGCTTTCCCTTTACAGAATCACTTCCTAAACATGGTGAATACAGTTACATTGGCGTAGCACAAACCGTTTGCAATATAACGCCTTTAATTTAGTGATACGCTATATCTGCGCTTCGGAACTGTTGTTTTCGACGAAAGTCGGCTTTCCCTTTGCAGAATACCGTGCAAAACTTGGTAGATACAGTTACATTGGCCTAGTACAATCCGTTTGCAATATAATCGCTTTAATTAAGGGCGACGGTACATCTGCGCTTCGAAACTGTTGTTGTCGACGAAAGTGGGCTTTCCCTTTGCAGAATCACTTCCTAAACATGGTGAATACAATTCCATTGGCGTAGCACAAACCGTTTGCAATATCACGCCTTTAATTTAGGGATACGCTATATCTGCGCTTCGGAACTGTTGTTTTCGACGAAAGTGGGCTTTTCCTTTGCAGAATCACTTCCAAAACATGGTGAATACAGTTCCATTGGCGTAGCACAAACCGTTTCCAATATAATCGCTTTAACTTAGGGCGACGGTACATGTACGCTTCGAAACTGTTGTTGTCGACGAAAGTGGGCTTTCCCTTTGCAGTATCACTTGTAAAACTTGGTGAATACAGTTACATTGGCGTAATACCAGTCGTTTACAGGATGATCGCTTCTATTCAGGGATACGCTGTACCTGCGCTTCGAAACTGTTGTTGTCGACGAAAGTGGGCTTTCCCTTTGCAGAATCACTTCCTAAACATGGTGAATACAGTTCCATTGGCGTAGCACAAACCGTTTGCAATATCATGCCTTTAATTTAGGTATACGCTATATCTGCGCTTCGGAACTGTTGTTTTCGACGAAAGTGGGCTTTTCCTTTGCAGTATCACTTGTAAAACTTGGTGAATACAGTTACATTGGCGTAATACGAGTCGTTTACAAGATGATCGCTTTTATTCAGGGATACGCTGTACCTGGGCTTCGAAACTGTTGTTCTCGACGAAAGTGGGCTTTCCCTTCGAAAATCACTTCCAAAACTTGGTGAATACAGTTACATTCGCGTAGCACAAACCGTTTGCAATATAATCGCTTTAATTTAGGGCGACGGTACATCTACGCTTCGGAACTGTTGTTGTCGACGAAAGTGGGCTTTCCCTTTACAGAATCACTTCCTAAACATGGTGAATACAGTTACATTGGCGTAGCACAAACCGTTTGCAATATAACGCCTTTAATTTAGTGATACGCTATATCTGCGCTTCGAAACTGTTGTTTTCGACGAAAGTCGGCTTTCCCTTTGCAGAATACCGTGCAAAACTTGGTAGATACAGTTACATTGGCGTAGTACAATCCGTTTGCAATATAATCGCTTTAATTAAGGGCGACGGTACATCTGCGCTTCGAAACTGTTGTTGTCGACGAAAGTGGGCTTTCCCTTTGCAGAATCACTTCCTAAACATGGTGAATACAATTCCATTGGCGTAGCACAAACCGTTTGCAATATAATCGCTTTAATTTAGGGCGACGGTACATCTACGCTTCGGAACTGTTGTTGTCGACGAAAGTGGGTTTTCCCTTTGCAAAATCACTTCCTAAACATGGTGAATACAGTTACATTGGCGTAGCACAAACCGTTTGCAATATAACGCCTTTAATTTAGTGATACGCTATATCTGCGCTTCGAAACTGTTGTTTTCGACGAAAGTCGGCTTTCCCTTTGCAGAAACACTTCCTAAATATGGTGAATACAGTTACATTGGCGTAGTACAATCCGTTTGCAATATAATCGCTTTAATTAAGGGCGACAGTACATCTACGCTTCGGAACTGTTGTTGTCGACGAAAGTGGGTTTTCCCTTTGCAGAATCACTTCCAAAACATGGCGAATACAGTTCCATTGGCGTAGCACAAACCGTTTGCAATATCACGCCTTTAATTTAGTGATACGCTATATCTGCGCTTCGAAACTGTTGTTTTCGACGAAAGTGGGCTTTCCCTTTGCAGTATCACTTGTAAAACTTGGTGAATACAGTTACATTGGCGTAATACCAGTCGTTTACAAGATGATCGCTTCTATTCAGGGATACGCTGTACCTGCGCTTCGAAACTGTTGTTCTCGACGAAAGTGGGCTTTCCCTTCGAAAATCACTTCCAAAACATGGTGAATACAGTTCCATTGGCGTAGCACAAACCGTTTGCAATATCATGCCTTTAATTTAGGTATACGCTATATCTGCGCTTCGGAACTGTTGTTTTCGACGAAAGTGGGCTTTTCCTTTGCAGTATCACTTGTAAAATTTGGTGAATACAGTTACATTGGCGTAATACGAGTCGTTTACAAGATGATCGCTTTTATTCAGGGATACGCTGTACCTGGGCTTCGAAACTGTTGTTCTCGACGAAAGTGGGCTTTCCCTTCGAAAATCACTTCCAAAACTTGGTGAATACAGTTACATTCGCGTAGCACAAACCGTTTGCAATATAATCGCTTTAATTTAGGGCGACGGTACATCTACGCTTCGGAACTGTTGTTGTCGACGAAAGTGGGCTTTCCCTTTACAGAATCACTTCCTAAACATGGTGAATACAGTTACATTGGCGTAGCACAAACCGTTTGCAATATAACGCCTTTAATTTAGTGATACGCTATATCTGCGCTTCGAAACTGTTGTTTTCGACGAAAGTCGGCTTTCCCTTTGCAGAATACCGTGCAAAACTTGGTAGATACAGTTACATTGGCCTAGTACAATCCGTTTGCAATATAATCGCTTTGATTAAGGGCGACGGTACATCTGCGCTTCGAAACTGTTGTTGTCGACGAAAGTGGGCTTTCCCTTTGCAGAATCACTTCCTAAACATGGTGAATACAATTCCATTGGCGTAGCACAAACCGTTTGCAATATCACGCCTTTAATTTAGGGATACGCTATATCTGCGCTTCGGAACTGTTGTTTTCGACGAAAGTGGGCTTTTCCTTTGCAGAATCACTTCCAAAACATGGTGAATACAGTTCCATTGGCGTAGCACAAACCGTTTCCAATATAATCGCTTTAACTTAGGGCGACGGTACATGTACGCTTCGAAACTGTTGTTGTCGACGAAAGTGGGCTTTCCCTTTGCAGTATCACTTGTAAAACTTGGTGAATACAGTTACATTGGCGTAATACCAGTCGTTTACAAGATGATCGCTTCTATTCAGGGATACGCTGTACCTGCGCTTCGAAACTGTTGTTCTCGACGAAAGTGGGCTTTCCCTTCGAAAATCACTTCCAAAACTTGGTGAATACAGTTACATTGGCGTAGCACAAACCGTTTGCAATATAATCGCTTTAATTTAGGGCGACGGTACATCTACGCTTCGGAACTATTGTTGTCGACGAAAGTGGGCTTTCCCTTTGCAGAATCACTTCCTAAATATGGTGAATACAGTTACATTGGCGTAGCACAAACCGTTTCCAATATAATCGCTTTAACTTAGGGCGACGGTACATGTACGCTTCGAAACTGTTGTTGTCGACGAAAGTGGGCTTTCCCTTTGCAGAATCACTTCCAAAACATGGCGAATACAGTTCCATTGGCGTAGCACAAACCGTTTGCAATATAATCGCTTTAACTTAGGGCGACGGTACATGTACGCTTCGAAACTGTTGTTGTCGACGAAAGTGGGCTTTCCCTTTGCAGTATCACTTGTAAAACTTGGTGAATACAGTTACATTGGCGTAATACCAGTCGTTTACAAGATGATCGCTTTTATTCAGGGATACGCTGTACCTGCGCTTCGAAACTGTTGTTCTCGACGAAAGTGGGCTTTCCCTTCGAAAATCACTTCCAAAACATGGTGAATACAGTTACATTGGCGTAGTACAATCCGTTTGCAATATAATCGCTTTAATTAAGGGCGACGGTACATCTGCGCTTCGAAACTGTTGTTGTCGACGAAAGTGGGCTTTCCCTTTGCAGAATCACTTCCTAAATATGGTGAATCCAGTTACATTGGCGTAGCACAAACCGTTTGCAATATAATCGCTTTAATTTAGGGCGACGGTACATCTACGCTTCGGAACTATTGTTGTCGACGAAAGTGGGTTTTCCCTCTGCAGAATCACTTCCTAAATATGGTGAATACAGTTACATTGGCGTAGCACAAACCGTTTGCAATATAATCGCTTTAATTTAGGGCGACGGTACATCTACGCTTCAGAACTGTTGTTGTCGACGAAAGTGGGTTTTCCCTTTGCAGAATCACTTCCAAAACATGGCGAATACAGTTCCATTGGCGTAGCACAAACCGTTTGCAATATAATCGCTTTAATTTAGGGCGACGGTACATGTGCGCTTCGAAACTGTTGTTGTCGACGAAAGTGGGCTTTCCCTTTGCAGTATCACTTGTAAAACTTGGTGAATACAGTTACATTGGCGTAGCACAATCCGTTTACAAGATGATCGCTTTTGTTTAGGGATGCGCTATGTCTGCGCTTCGGAACTGTTGTTTTCGACGAAAGCGGGCTTTCCCTGTGCAGAATCACTTCCTAAACATGGTGAATACAGTTACATTGGCGTAGCACAAACCGTTTGCAATATAATCGCTTTAATTTTGGGCGACGGTACATCTACGCTTCGGAACTGTTGTTGTCGACGAAAGTGGGTTTTCCCTTTGCAGAATCACTTCCAAAACATGGCGAATATAGTTCCATTGGCGTAGCACAAACCGTTTGCAGTATAATCGCTTTAACTTAGGGCGACGGTACATCTATGCTTCGGAACTGTTGTTGTCGACGACAGTGGGCTTTCCCTTTGCAAAATCACTTCCTAAACATGGTGAATACAGTTACATTGGCGTAGCACAAACCGTTTGCAATATAACGCCTTTAATTTAGTGATACGCTATATCTGCGCTTCGAAACTGTTGTTTTCGACGAAAGTCGGCTTTCCCTTTGCAGAAACACTTCCTAAATATGGTGAATACAGTTACATTGGCGTAGTACAATCCGTTTGCAATATAATCGCTTTAATTAAGGGCGACAGTACATCTACGCTTCGGAACTGTTGTTGTCGACGAAAGTGGGCTTTCCCTTTGCAGAATCACTTCCTAAACATGGTGAATACAGTTCCATTGGCGTAGCACAAACCGTTTGCAATATCATGCCTTTAATTTAGGTATACGCTATATCTGCGCTTCGGAACTGTTGTTTTCGACGAAAGTGGGCTTTTCCTTTGCAGTATCACTTGTAAAACTTGGTGAATACAGTTACATTGGCGTAATACGAGTCGTTTACAAGATGATCGCTTTTATTCAGGGATACGCTGTACCTGAGCTTCGAAACTGTTGTTCTCGACGAAAGTGGGCTTTCCCTTCGAAAATCACTTCCAAAACTTGGTGAATACAGTTACATTCGCGTAGCACAAACCGTTTGCAATATAATCGCTTTAATTTAGGGCGACGGTACATCTACGCTTCGGAACTGTTGTTGTCGACGAAAGTGGGCTTTCCCTTTACAGAATCACTTCCTAAACATGGTGAATACAGTTACATTGGCGTAGCACAAACCGTTTGCAATATAACGCCTTTAATTTAGTGATACGCTATATCTGCGCTTCGAAACTGTTGTTTTCGACGAAAGTCGGCTTTCCCTTTGCAGAATACCGTGCAAAACTTGGTAGATACAGTTACATTGGCCTAGTACAATCCGTTTGCAATATAATCGCTTTAATTTAGGGCGACGGTACATGTACGCTTCGAAACTGTTGTTGTCGACGAAAGTGGGCTTTCCCTTTGCAGAATCACTTCCTAAACATGGTGAATACAATTCCATTGGCGTAGCACAAACCGTTTGCAATATCACGCCTTTAATTTAGGGATACGCTATATCTGCGCTTCGGAACTGTTGTTTTCGACGAAAGTGGGCTTTTCCTTTGCAGAATCACTTCCTAAATATGGTGAATACAGTTACATTGGCGTAATACCAGTCGTTTACAAGATGATCGCTTTTATTCAGGGATACGCTGTACCTGCGCTTCGAAACTGTTGTTCTCGACGAAAGTGGGCTTTCCCTTCGAAAATCACTTCCAAAACTTGGTGAATGCAGTTCCATTGGCGTAGCACAAACCGTTTCCAATATAATCGCTTTAATTTAGGGCGACGGTACATCTACGCTTCGGAACTGTTGTTGTCGACGACAGTGGGCTTTCCCTTTGCAAAATCACTTCCTAAACATGGTGAATACAGTTACATTGGCGTAGCACAAACCGTTTGCAATATAACGCCTTTAATTTAGTGATACGCTATATCTGCGCTTCGAAACTGTTGTTTTCGACGAAAGTCGGCTTTCCCTTTGCAGAAACACTTCCTAAATATGGTGAATACAGTTACATTGGCGTAGTACAATCCGTTTGCAATATAATCGCTTTAATTAAGGGCGACAGTACATCTACGCTTCGGAACTGTTGTTGTCGACGAAAGTGGGTTTTCCCTTTGCAGAATCACTTCCAAAACATGGCGAATACAGTTCCATTGGCGTAGCACAAACCGTTTGCAATATCACGCCTTTAATTTAGTGATACGCTATATCTGCGCTTCGAAACTGTTGTTTTCGACGAAAGTGGGCTTTCCCTTTGCAGTATCACTTGTAAAACTTGGTGAATACAGTTACATTGGCGTAATACCAGTCGTTTACAAGATGATCGCTTCTATTCAGGGATACGCTGTACCTGCGCTTCGAAACTGTTGTTCTCGACGAAAGTGGGCTTTCCCTTCGAAAATCACTTCCAAAACTTGGTGAATACAGTTACATTGGCGTAGCACAAACCGTTTGCAATATAATCGCTTTAATTTAGGGCGACGGTACATCTACGCTTCGGAACTGTTGTTGTCGACGAAAGTGGGTTTTCCTTTTGCAGAATCACTTCCAAAACATGGCGAATACAGTTCCATTGGCGTAGCACAAACCGTTTGCAATATAATCGCTTTAACTTAGGGCGACGGTACATGTACGCTTCGAAACTGTTGTTGTCGACGAAAGTGGGCTTTCCCTTTGCAGTATCACTTGTAAAACTTGGTGAATACAGTTACATTGGCGTAATACCAGTCGTTTACAAGATGATCGCTTCTATTCAGGGATACGCTGTACCTGCGCTTCGAAACTGTTGTTCTCGACGAAAGTGGGCTTTCCCTTTGCAGAATCACTTCCTAAACATGGTGAATACAGTTCCATTGGCGTAGCACAAACCGTTTGCAATATCATGCCTTTAATTTAGGTATACGCTATATCTGCGCTTCGGAACTGTTGTTTTCGACGAAAGTGGGCTTTTCCTTTGCAGTATCACTTGTAAAATTTGGTGAATACAGTTACATTGGCGTAATACGAGTCGTTTACAAGATGATCGCTTTTATTCAGGGATACGCTGTACCTGGGCTTCGAAACTGTTGTTCTCGACGAAAGTGGGCTTTCCCTTCGAAAATCACTTCCAAAACTTGGTGAATACAGTTACATTCGCGTAGCACAAACCGTTTGCAATATAATCGCTTTAATTTAGGGCGACGGTACATCTACGCTTCGGAACTGTTGTTGTCGACGAAAGTGGGCTTTCCCTTTACAGAATCACTTCCTAAACATGGTGAATACAGTTACATTGGCGTAGCACAAACCGTTTGCAATATAACGCCTTTAATTTAGTGATACGCTATATCTGCGCTTCGAAACTGTTGTTTTCGACGAAAGTCGGCTTTCCCTTTGCAGAATACCGTGCAAAACTTGGTAGATACAGTTACATTGGCCTAGTACAATCCGTTTGCAATATAATCGCTTTAATTAAGGGCGACGGTACATCTGCGCTTCGAAACTGTTGTTGTCGACGAAAGTGGGCTTTCCCTTTGCAGAATCACTTCCTAAACATGGTGAATACAATTCCATTGGCGTAGCACAAACCGTTTGCAATATCACGCCTTTAATTTAGGGATACGCTATATCTGCGCTTCGGAACTGTTGTTTTCGACGAAAGTGGGCTTTTCCTTTGCAGAATCACTTCCTAAACATGGTGAATACAGTTACATTGGCGTAATACCAGTCGTTTACAAGATGATCGCTTTTATTCAGGGATACGCTGTACCTGCGCTTCGAAACTGTTGTTCTCGACGAAAGTGGGCTTTCCCTTCGAAAATCACTTCCAAAACTTGGTGAATGCAGTTACATTGGCGTAGCACAAACCGTTTGCAATATAATCGCTTTAATTTAGGGCGACGGTACATCTGCGCTTCGAAACTGTTGTTGTCGACGAAAGTGGGCTTTCCCTTTGCAGAATCACTTCCTAAACATGGTGAATACAATTCCATTGGCGTAGCACAAACCGTTTGCAATATCACGCCTTTAATTTAGGGATACGCTATATCTGCGCTTCGGAACTGTTGTTTTCGACGAAAGTGGGCTTTTCCTTTGCAGAATCACTTCCAAAACATGGTGAATACAGTTCCATTGGCGTAGCACAAACCGTTTCCAATATAATCGCTTTAACTTAGGGCGACGGTACATGTACGCTTCGAAACTGTTGTTGTCGACGAAAGTGGGCTTTCCCTTTGCAGTATCACTTGTAAAACTTGGTGAATACAGTTACATTGGCGTAATACCAGTCGTTTACAAGATGATCGCTTCTATTCAGGGATACGCTGTACCTGCGCTTCGAAACTGTTGTTCTCGACGAAAGTGGGCTTTCCCTTCGAAAATCACTTCCAAAACTTGGTGAATACAGTTACATTGGCGTAGCACAAACCGTTTGCAATATAATCGCTTTAATTTAGGGCGACGGTACATCGACGCTTCGGAACTGTTGTTGTCGACGAAAGTGGGTTTTCCCTTTGCAGAATCACTTCCAAAACATGGCGAATACAGTTCCATTGGCGTAGCACAAACCGTTTGCAATATAATCGCTTTAACTTAGGGCGACGGTACATGTACGCTTCGAAACTGTTGTTGTCGACGAAAGTGGGCTTTCCCTTTGCAGTATCACTTGTAAAACTTGGTGAATACAGTTACATTGGCGTAATACCAGTCGTTTACAAGATGATCGCTTCTATTCAGGGATACGCTGTACCTGCGCTTCGAAACTGTTGTTGTCGACGAAAGTGGGCTTTCCCTTTGCAGAATCACTTCCTAAACATGGTGAATACAGTTCCATTGGCGTAGCACAAACCGTTTGCAATATCATGCCTTTAATTTAGGTATACGCTATATCTGCGCTTCGGAACTGTTGTTTTCGACGAAAGTGGGCTTTTCCTTTGCAGTATCACTTGTAAAACTTGGTGAATACAGTTACATTGGCGTAATACGAGTCGTTTACAAGATGATCGCTTTTATTCAGGGATACGCTGTACCTGGGCTTCGAAACTGTTGTTCTCGACGAAAGTGGGCTTTCCCTTCGAAAATCACTTCCAAAACTTGGTGAATACAGTTACATTCGCGTAGCACAAACCGTTTGCAATATAATCGCTTTAATTTAGGGCGACGGTACATCTACGCTTCGGAACTGTTGTTGTCGACGAAAGTGGGCTTTCCCTTTACAGAATCACTTCCTAAACATGGTGAATACAGTTACATTGGCGTAGCACAAACCGTTTGCAATATAACGCCTTTAATTTAGTGATACGCTATATCTGCGCTTCGAAACTGTTGTTTTCGACGAAAGTCGGCTTTCCCTTTGCAGAATACCGTGCAAAACTTGGTAGATACAGTTACATTGGCGTAGTACAATCCGTTTGCAATATAATCGCTTTAATTTAGGGCGACGGTACATCTACGCTTCGGAACTGTTGTTGTCGACGAAGGTGGGTTTTCCCTCTGCAGAATCACTTCCTAAATATGGTGAATACAGTTACATTGGCGTAGCACAAACCGTTTGCAATATAATCGCTTTAATTTAGGGCGACGGTACATCTAC
Source organism: Ectemnius continuus (assembly GCA_910591665.1). Lineage (NCBI taxonomy): Eukaryota > Metazoa > Arthropoda > Insecta > Hymenoptera > Crabronidae > Ectemnius > Ectemnius continuus. The sequence goes on from OU342860.1 coordinate 15,165,421, forward strand.
GCTTCGGAACTGTTGTTGTCGACGAAAGTGGGTTTTCCCTTTGCAGAATCACTTCCAAAACATGGCGAATACAGTTCCATTGGCGTAGCACAAACCGTTTGCAATATAATCGCTTTAATTTAGGGCGACGGTACATCTACGCTTCGGAACTGTTGTTCTCGATGAAAGTGGGCTTTCCCTTCGAAAATCACTTCCAAAACTTGGTGAATACAGTTACATTGGCGTAGTACAATCCGTTTGCAATATAATCGCTTTAATTTAGGGCTACGGTACATCTGCGCTTCGAAACTGTTGTTGTCGACGAAAGTGGGCTTTCCCTTTGCAGAATCACTTCCTAAACATGGTGAATACAGTTCCATTGGCGTAGCACAAACCGTTTGCAATATCACGCCTTTAATTTAGGGATACGCTATATCTGCGCTTCGGAACTGTTGTTTTCGACGAAAGTGGGCTTTTCCTTTGCAGAATCACTTCCAAAACATGGTGAATACAGTTCCATTGGCGTAGCACAAACCGTTTCCAATATAATCGCTTTAACTTAGGGCGACGGTACATGTACGCTTCGAAACTGTTGTTGTCGACGAAAGTGGGCTTTCCCTTTGCAGTATCACTTGTAAAACTTGGTGAATACAGTTACATTGGCGTAATACCAGTCGTTTACAAGATGAGCGCTTCTATTCAGGGATACGCTGTACCTGCGCTTCGAAACTGTTGTTCTCGACGAAAGTGGGCTTTCCCTTTGCAGAATCACTTCCTAAATATGGTGAATACAGTTACATTGGCGTAGCACAAACCGTTTGCAATATAATCGCTTTAATTTAGGGCGACGGTACATGTACGCTTCGAAACTGTTGTTGTCGACGAAAGTGGGCTTTCCCTTTGCAGTATCACTTGTAAAACTTGGTGAATACAGTTACATTGTCGTAATACCAGTCGTTTACAAGATGATCACTTTTATTCAGGGATACGCTGTACCTGCGCTTCGAAACTGTTGTTCTCGACGAAAGTGGGCTTTCCCTGCGAAAATCACTTCCAAAACTTCGTGAATACAGTTACATTGGCGTAGTACAATCCGTTTGCAATATAATCGCTTTAATTTAGGGCTACGGTACATCTGCGCTTCGAAACTGTTGTTGTCGACGAAAGTGGGCTTTCCCTTTGCAGAATCACTTCCTAAACATGGTGAATACAATTCCATTGGCGTAGCACAAACCGTTTGCAATATCACGCCTTTAATTTAGGGATACGCTATATCTGCGCTTCGGAACTGTTGTTTTCGACGAAAGTGGGCTTTTCCTTTGCAGAATCACTTCCAAAACATGGTGAATACAGTTCCATTGGCGTAGCACAAACCGTTTCCAATATAATCGCTTTAACTTAGGGCGACGGTACATGTACGCTTCGAAACTGTTGTTGTCGACGAAAGTGGGCTTTCCCTTTGCAGTATCACTTGTAAAACTTGGTGAATACAGTTACATTGGCGTAATACCAGTCGTTTACAAGATGATCGCTTCTATTCAGGGATACGCTGTACCTGCGCTTCGAAACTGTTGTTCTCGACGAAAGTGGGCTTTCCCTTTGCAGAATCACTTCCTAAATATGGTGAATACAGTTACATTGGCGTAGCACAAACCGTTTGCAATATAATCGCTTTAATTTAGGGCGACGGTACATCTACGCTTCGGAACTGTTGTTGTCGACGAAAGTGGGCTTTCCCTTTACAGAATCACTTCCTAAACATGGTGAATACAGTTACATTGGCGTAGCACAAACCGTTTGCAATATAACGCCTTTAATTTAGTGATACGCTATATCTGCGCTTCGAAACTGTTGTTTTCGACGAAAGTCGGCTTTCCCTTTGCAGAATACCGTGCAAAACTTGGTAGATACAGTTACATTGGCCTAGTACAATCCGTTTGCAATATAATCGCTTTAATTAAGGGCGACGGTACATGTACGCTTCGAAACTGTTGTTGTCGACGAAAGTGGGCTTTCCCTTTGCAGAATCACTTCCTAAACATGGTGAATACAATTCCATTGGCGTAGCACAAACCGTTTGCAATATCACGCCTTTAATTTAGGGATACGCTATATCTGCGCTTCGGAACTGTTGTTTTCGACGAAAGTGGGCTTTTCCTTTGCAGAATCACTTCCTAAACATGGTGAATACAGTTACATTGGCGTAATACCAGTCGTTTACAAGATGATCGCTTTTATTCAGGGATACGCTGTACCTGCGCTTCGAAACTGTTGTTCTCGACGAAAGTGGGCTTTCCCTTCGAAAATCACTTCCAAAACTTGGTGAATGCAGTTCCATTGGCGTAGCACAAACCGTTTCCAATATAATCGCTTTAATTTAGGGCGACGGTACATCTACGCTTCGGAACTGTTGTTGTCGACGACAGTGGGCTTTCCCTTTGCAAAATCACTTCCTAAACATGGTGAATACAGTTACATTGGCGTAGCACAAACCGTTTGCAATATAACGCCTTTAATTTAGTGATACGCTATATCTGCGCTTCGAAACTGTTGTTTTCGACGAAAGTCGGCTTTCCCTTTGCAGAAACACTTCCTAAATATGGTGAATACAGTTACATTGGCGTAGTACAATCCGTTTGCAATATAATCGCTTTAATTAAGGGCGACAGTACATCTACGCTTCGGAACTGTTGTTGTCGACGAAAGTGGGTTTTCCCTTTGCAGAATCACTTCCAAAACATGGCGAATACAGTTCCATTGGCGTAGCACAAACCGTTTGCAATATCACGCCTTTAATTTAGTGATACGCTATATCTGCGCTTCGAAACTGTTGTTTTCGACGAAAGTGGGCTTTCCCTTTGCAGTATCACTTGTAAAACTTGGTGAATACAGTTACATTGGCGTAATACCAGTCGTTTACAAGATGATCGCTTCTATTCAGGGATACGCTGTACCTGCGCTTCGAAACTGTTGTTCTCGACGAAAGTGGGCTTTCCCTTCGAAAATCACTTCCAAAACTTGGTGAATACAGTTACATTGGCGTAGCACAAACCGTTTGCAATATAATCGCTTTAATTTAGGGCGACGGTACATCTACGCTTCGAAACTGTTGTTCTCGACGAAAGTGGGCTTTCCCTTCGAAAATCACTTCCAAAACTTGGTGAATACAGTTACATTCGCGTAGCACAAACCGTTTGCAATATAATCGCTTTAATTTAGGGCGACGGTACATCTACGCTTCGGAACTGTTGTTGTCGACGAAAGTGGGCTTTCCCTTTACAGAATCACTTCCTAAACATGGTGAATACAGTTACATTGGCGTAGCACAAACCGTTTGCAATATAACGCCTTTAATTTAGTGATACGCTATATCTGCGCTTCGAAACTGTTGTTTTCGACGAAAGTCGGCTTTCCCTTTGCAGAATACCGTGCAAAACTTGGTAGATACAGTTACATTGGCCTAGTACAATCCGTTTGCAATATAATCGCTTTAATTAAGGGCGACGGTACATCTGCGCTTCGAAACTGTTGTTGTCGACGAAAGTGGGCTTTCCCTTTGCAGAATCACTTCCTAAACATGGTGAATACAATTCCATTGGCGTAGCACAAACCGTTTGCAATATCACGCCTTTAATTTAGGGATACGCTATATCTGCGCTTCGGAACTGTTGTTTTCGACGAAAGTGGGCTTTTCCTTTGCAGAATCACTTCCAAAACATGGTGAATACAGTTCCATTGGCGTAGCACAAACCGTTTCCAATATAATCGCTTTAACTTAGGGCGACGGTACATGTACGCTTCGAAACTGTTGTTGTCGACGAAAGTGGGCTTTCCCTTTGCAGTATCACTTGTAAAACTTGGTGAATACAGTTACATTGGCGTAATACCAGTCGTTTACAAGATGATCGCTTCTATTCAGGGATACGCTGTACCTGCGCTTCGAAACTGTTGTTCTCGACGAAAGTGGGCTTTCCCTTCGAAAATCACTTCCAAAACTTGGTGAATACAGTTACATTGGCGTAGCACAAACCGTTTGCAATATAATCGCTTTAATTTAGGGCGACGGTACATCTACGCTTCGGAACTATTGTTGTCGACGAAAGTGGGTTTTCCCTTTGCAGAATCACTTCCTAAATATGGTGAATACAGTTACATTGGCGTAGCACAAACCGTTTGCAATATAATCGCTTTAACTTAGGGCGACGGTACATGTACGCTTCGAAACTGTTGTTGTCGACGAAAGTGGGCTTTCCCTTTGCAGAATCACTTCCAAAACATGGCGAATACAGTTCCATTGGCGTAGCACAAACCGTTTGCAATATAATCGCTTTAACTTAGGGCGACGGTACATGTACGCTTCGAAACTGTTGTTGTCGACGAAAGTGGGCTTTCCCTTTGCAGTATCACTTGTAAAACTTGGTGAATACAGTTACATTGGCGTAATACCAGTCGTTTACAAGATGATCACTTTTATTCAGGGATACGCTGTACCTGCGCTTCGAAACTGTTGTTCTCGACGAAAGTGGGCTTTCCCTTCGAAAATCACTTCCAAAACTTGGTGAATACAGTTACATTGGCGTAGCACAAACCGTTTGCAATATAATCGCTTTAATTTAGGGCGACGGTACATCGACGCTTCGGAACTGTTGTTGTCGACGAAAGTGGGTTTTCCCTTTGCAGAATCACTTCCAAAACATGGCGAATACAGTTCCATTGGCGTAGCACAAACCGTTTGCAATATAATCGCTTTAACTTAGGGCGACGGTACATGTACGCTTCGAAACTGTTGTTGTCGACGAAAGTGGGCTTTCCCTTTGCAGTATCACTTGTAAAACTTGGTGAATACAGTTACATTGGCGTAATACGAGTCGTTTACAAGATGATCGCTTTTATTCAGGGATACGCTGTACCTGGGCTTCGAAACTGTTGTTCTCGACGAAAGTGGGCTTTCCCTTCGAAAATCACTTCCAAAACTTGGTGAATACAGTTACATTCGCGTAGCACAAACCGTTTGCAATATAATCGCTTTAATTTAGGGCGACGGTACATCTACGCTTCGGAACTGTTGTTGTCGACGAAAGTGGGCTTTCCCTTTACAGAATCACTTCCTAAACATGGTGAATACAGTTACATTGGCGTAGCACAAACCGTTTGCAATATAACGCCTTTAATTTAGTGATACGCTATATCTGCGCTTCGAAACTGTTGTTTTCGACGAAAGTCGGCTTTCCCTTTGCAGAATACCGTGCAAAACTTGGTAGATACAGTTACATTGGCCTAGTACAATCCGTTTGCAATATAATCGCTTTAATTAAGGGCGACGGTACATCTGCGCTTCGAAACTGTTGTTGTCGACGAAAGTGGGCTTTCCCTTTGCAGAATCACTTCCTAAACATGGTGAATACAATTCCATTGGCGTAGCACAAACCGTTTGCAATATCACGCCTTTAATTTAGGGATACGCTATATCTGCGCTTCGGAACTGTTGTTTTCGACGAAAGTGGGCTTTTCCTTTGCAGAATCACTTCCAAAACATGGTGAATACAGTTCCATTGGCGTAGCACAAACCGTTTCCAATATAATCGCTTTAACTTAGGGCGACGGTACATGTACGCTTCGAAACTGTTGTTGTCGACGAAAGTGGGCTTTCCCTTTGCAGTATCACTTGTAAAACTTGGTGAATACAGTTACATTGGCGTAATACCAGTCGTTTACAGGATGATCGCTTCTATTCAGGGATACGCTGTACCTGCGCTTCGAAACTGTTGTTGTCGACGAAAGTGGGCTTTCCCTTTGCAGAATCACTTCCTAAACATGGTGAATACAGTTCCATTGGCGTAGCACAAACCGTTTGCAATATCATGCCTTTAATTTAGGTATACGCTATATCTGCGCTTCGGAACTGTTGTTTTCGACGAAAGTGGGCTTTTCCTTTGCAGTATCACTTGTAAAACTTGGTGAATACAGTTACATTGGCGTAATACGAGTCGTTTACAAGATGATCGCTTTTATTCAGGGATACGCTGTACCTGGGCTTCGAAACTGTTGTTCTCGACGAAAGTGGGCTTTCCCTTCGAAAATCACTTCCAAAACTTGGTGAATACAGTTACATTCGCGTAGCACAAACCGTTTGCAATATAATCGCTTTAATTTAGGGCGACGGTACATCTACGCTTCGGAACTGTTGTTGTCGACGAAAGTGGGCTTTCCCTTTACAGAATCACTTCCTAAACATGGTGAATACAGTTACATTGGCGTAGCACAAACCGTTTGCAATATAACGCCTTTAATTTAGTGATACGCTATATCTGCGCTTCGAAACTGTTGTTTTCGACGAAAGTCGGCTTTCCCTTTGCAGAATACCGTGCAAAACTTGGTAGATACAGTTACATTGGCGTAGTACAATCCGTTTGCAATATAATCGCTTTAATTAAGGGCGACGGTACATCTGCGCTTCGAAACTGTTGTTGTCGACGAAAGTGGGCTTTCCCTTTGCAGAATCACTTCCTAAACATGGTGAATACAATTCCATTGGCGTAGCACAAACCGTTTGCAATATAATCGCTTTAATTTAGGGCGACGGTACATCTACGCTTCGGAACTGTTGTTGTCGACGAAAGTGGGTTTTCCCTTTGCAAAATCACTTCCTAAACATGGTGAATACAGTTACATTGGCGTAGCACAAACCGTTTGCAATATAACGCCTTTAATTTAGTGATACGCTATATCTGCGCTTCGAAACTGTTGTTTTCGACGAAAGTCGGCTTTCCCTTTGCAGAATCACTTCCTAAACATGGTGAATACAGTTACATTGGCGTAGTACAATCCGTTTGCAATATAATCGCTTTAATTAAGGGCGACAGTACATCTACGCTTCGGAACTGTTGTTGTCGACGAAAGTGGGTTTTCCCTTTGCAGAATCACTTCCAAAACATGGCGAATACAGTTCCATTGGCGTAGCACAAACCGTTTGCAATATCACGCCTTTAATTTAGTGATACGCTATATCTGCGCTTCGAAACTGTTGTTTTCGACGAAAGTGGGCTTTCCCTTTGCAGTATCACTTGTAAAACTTGGTGAATACAGTTACATTGGCGTAATACCAGTCGTTTACAAGATGATCGCTTCTATTCAGGGATACGCTGTACCTGCGCTTCGAAACTGTTGTTCTCGACGAAAGTGGGCTTTCCCTTCGAAAATCACTTCCAAAACTTGGTGAATACAGTTACATTGGCGTAGCACAAACCGTTTGCAATATCATGCCTTTAATTTAGGTATACGCTATATCTGCGCTTCGGAACTGTTGTTTTCGACGAAAGTGGGCTTTTCCTTTGCAGTATCACTTGTAAAATTTGGTGAATACAGTTACATTGGCGTAATACGAGTCGTTTACAAGATGATCGCTTTTATTCAGGGATACGCTGTACCTGGGCTTCGAAACTGTTGTTCTCGACGAAAGTGGGCTTTCCCTTCGAAAATCACTTCCAAAACTTGGTGAATACAGTTACATTCGCGTAGCACAAACCGTTTGCAATATAATCGCTTTAATTTAGGGCGACGGTACATCTACGCTTCGGAACTGTTGTTGTCGACGAAAGTGGGCTTTCCCTTTACAGAATCACTTCCTAAACATGGTGAATACAGTTACATTGGCGTAGCACAAACCGTTTGCAATATAACGCCTTTAATTTAGTGATACGCTATATCTGCGCTTCGGAACTGTTGTTTTCGACGAAAGTCGGCTTTCCCTTTGCAGAATACCGTGCAAAACTTGGTAGATACAGTTACATTGGCCTAGTACAATCCGTTTGCAATATAATCGCTTTGATTAAGGGCGACGGTACATCTGCGCTTCGAAACTGTTGTTGTCGACGAAAGTGGGCTTTCCCTTTGCAGAATCACTTCCTAAACATGGTGAATACAGTTCCATTGGCGTAGCACAAACCGTTTGCAATATCACGCCTTTAATTTAGGGATACGCTATATCTGCGCTTCGGAACTGTTGTTTTCGACGAAAGTGGGCTTTTCCTTTGCAGAATCACTTCCAAAACATGGTGAATACAGTTACATTGGCGTAGCACAAACCGTTTCCAATATAATCGCTTTAACTTAGGGCGACGGTACATGTACGCTTCGAAACTGTTGTTGTCGACGAAAGTGGGCTTTCCCTTTGCAGTATCACTTGTAAAACTTGGTGAATACAGTTACATTGGCGTAATACCAGTCGTTTACAAGATGATCGCTTCTATTCAGGGATACGCTGTACCTGCGCTTCGAAACTGTTGTTCTCGACGAAAGTGGGCTTTCCCTTCGAAAATCACTTCCAAAACTTGGTGAATACAGTTACATTGGCGTAGCACAAACCGTTTGCAATATAATCGCTTTAATTTAGGGCGACGGTACATCTACGCTTCGGAACTATTGTTGTCGACGAAAGTGGGTTTTCCCTTTGCAGAATCACTTCCTAAATATGGTGAATACAGTTACATTGGCGTAGCACAAACCGTTTGCAATATAATCGCTTTAACTTAGGGCGACGGTACATGTACGCTTCGAAACTGTTGTTGTCGACGAAAGTGGGCTTTCCCTTTGCAGAATCACTTCCAAAACATGGCGAATACAGTTCCATTGGCGTAGCACAAACCGTTTGCAATATAATCGCTTTAACTTAGGGCGACGGTACATGTACGCTTCGAAACTGTTGTTGTCGACGAAAGTGGGCTTTCCCTTTGCAGTATCACTTGTAAAACTTGGTGAATACAGTTACATTGGCGTAATACCAGTCGTTTACAAGATGATCACTTTTATTCAGGGATACGCTGTACCTGCGCTTCGAAACTGTTGTTCTCGACGAAAGTGGGCTTTCCCTTCGAAAATCACTTCCAAAACTTGGTGAATACAGTTACATTGGCGTAGTACAATCCGTTTGCAATATAATCGCTTTAATTAAGGGCGACGGTACATCTGCGCTTCGAAACTGTTGTTGTCGACGAAAGTGGGCTTTCCCTTTGCAGAATCACTTCCTAAATATGGTGAATCCAGTTACATTGGCGTAGCACAAACCGTTTGCAATATAATCGCTTTAATTTAGGGCGACGGTACATCTACGCTTCGGAACTGTTGTTGTCGACGAAAGTGGGTTTTCCCTCTGCAGAATCACTTCCTAAATATGGTGAATACAGTTACATTGGCGTAGCACAAACCGTTTGCAATATAATCGCTTTAATTTAGGGCGACGGTACATCTACGCTTCAGAACTGTTGTTGTCGACGAAAGTGGGTTTTCCCTTTGCAGAATCACTTCCAAAACATGGCGAATACAGTTCCATTGGCGTAGCACAAACCGTTTGCAATATAATCGCTTTAATTTAGGGCGACGGTACATCTACGCTTCGAAACTGTTGTTGTCGACGAAAGTGGGCTTTCCCTTTGCAGTATCACTTGTAAAACTTGGTGAATACAGTTACATTGGCGTAGCACAATCCGTTTACAAGATGATCGCTTTTGTTTAGGGATGCGCTATGTCTGCGCTTCGGAACTGTTGTTTTCGACGAAAGCGGGCTTTCCCTGTGCAGAATCACTTCCTAAATATGGTGAATACAGTTACATTGGCGTAGCACAAACCGTTTGCAATATAATCGCTTTAATTTTGGGCGACGGTACATCTACGCTTCGGAACTGTTGTTGTCGACGAAAGTGGGTTTTCCCTTTGCAGAATCACTTCCAAAACATGGCGAATATAGTTCCATTGGCGTAGCACAAACCGTTTGCAGTATAATCGCTTTAATTTAGGGCGACGGTACATCTACGCTTCGGAACTGTTGTTGTCGACGACAGTGGGCTTTCCCTTTGCAAAATCACTTCCTAAACATGGTGAATACAGTTACATTGGCGTAGCACAAACCGTTTGCAATATAACGCCTTTAATTTAGTGATACGCTATATCTGCGCTTCGAAACTGTTGTTTTCGACGAAAGTCGGCTTTCCCTTTGCAGAAACACTTCCTAAATATGGTGAATACAGTTACATTGGCGTAGTACAATCCGTTTGCAATATAATCGCTTTAATTAAGGGCGACAGTACATCTACGCTTCGGAACTGTTGTTGTCGACGAAAGTGGGCTTTCCCTTTGCAGAATCACTTCCTAAACATGGTGAATACAGTTCCATTGGCGTAGCACAAACCGTTTGCAATATCATGCCTTTAATTTAGGTATACGCTATATCTGCGCTTCGGAACTGTTGTTTTCGACGAAAGTGGGCTTTTCCTTTGCAGTATCACTTGTAAAACTTGGTGAATACAGTTACATTGGCGTAATACGAGTCGTTTACAAGATGATCGCTTTTATTCAGGGATACGCTGTACCTGAGCTTCGAAACTGTTGTTCTCGACGAAAGTGGGCTTTCCCTTCGAAAATCACTTCCAAAACTTGGTGAATACAGTTACATTCGCGTAGCACAAACCGTTTGCAATATAATCGCTTTAATTTAGGGCGACGGTACATCTACGCTTCGGAACTGTTGTTGTCGACGAAAGTGGGCTTTCCCTTTACAGAATCACTTCCTAAACATGGTGAATACAGTTACATTGGCGTAGCACAAACCGTTTGCAATATAACGCCTTTAATTTAGTGATACGCTATATCTGCGCTTCGAAACTGTTGTTTTCGACGAAAGTCGGCTTTCCCTTTGCAGAATACCGTGCAAAACTTGGTAGATACAGTTACATTGGCCTAGTACAATCCGTTTGCAATATAATCGCTTTAATTTAGGGCGACGGTACATGTACGCTTCGAAACTGTTGTTGTCGACGAAAGTGGGCTTTCCCTTTGCAGAATCACTTCCTAAACATGGTGAATACAATTCCATTGGCGTAGCACAAACCGTTTGCAATATCACGCCTTTAATTTAGGGATACGCTATATCTGCGCTTCGGAACTGTTGTTTTCGACGAAAGTGGGCTTTTCCTTTGCAGAATCACTTCCTAAACATGGTGAATACAGTTACATTGGCGTAATACCAGTCGTTTACAAGATGATCGCTTTTATTCAGGGATACGCTGTACCTGCGCTTCGAAACTGTTGTTCTCGACGAAAGTGGGCTTTCCCTTCGAAAATCACTTCCAAAACTTGGTGAATGCAGTTCCATTGGCGTAGCACAAACCGTTTCCAATATAATCGCTTTAATTTAGGGCGACGGTACATCTACGCTTCGGAACTGTTGTTGTCGACGACAGTGGGCTTTCCCTTTGCAAAATCACTTCCTAAACATGGTGAATACAGTTACATTGGCGTAGCACAAACCGTTTGCAATATAACGCCTTTAATTTAGTGATACGCTATATCTGCGCTTCGAAACTGTTGTTTTCGACGAAAGTCGGCTTTCCCTTTGCAGAAACACTTCCTAAATATGGTGAATACAGTTACATTGGCGTAGTACAATCCGTTTGCAATATAATCGCTTTAATTAAGGGCGACAGTACATCTACGCTTCGGAACTGTTGTTGTCGACGAAAGTGGGTTTTCCCTTTGCAGAATCACTTCCAAAACATGGCGAATACAGTTCCATTGGCGTAGCACAAACCGTTTGCAATATCACGCCTTTAATTTAGTGATACGCTATATCTGCGCTTCGAAACTGTTGTTTTCGACGAAAGTGGGCTTTCCCTTTGCAGTATCACTTGTAAAACTTGGTGAATACAGTTACATTGGCGTAATACCAGTCGTTTACAAGATGATCGCTTCTATTCAGGGATACGCTGTACCTGCGCTTCGAAACTGTTGTTCTCGACGAAAGTGGGCTTTCCCTTCGAAAATCACTTCCAAAACTTGGTGAATACAGTTACATTGGCGTAGCACAAACCGTTTGCAATATAATCGCTTTAATTTAGGGCGACGGTACATCTACGCTTCGGAACTGTTGTTGTCGACGAAAGTGGGTTTTCCTTTTGCAGAATCACTTCCAAAACATGGCGAATACAGTTCCATTGGCGTAGCACAAACCGTTTGCAATATAATCGCTTTAACTTAGGGCGACGGTACATGTACGCTTCGAAACTGTTGTTGTCGACGAAAGTGGGCTTTCCCTTTGCAGTATCACTTGTAAAACTTGGTGAATACAGTTACATTGGCGTAATACCAGTCGTTTACAAGATGATCGCTTCTATTCAGGGATACGCTGTACCTGCGCTTCGAAACTGTTGTTCTCGACGAAAGTGGGCTTTCCCTTTGCAGAATCACTTCCTAAACATGGTGAATACAGTTCCATTGGCGTAGCACAAACCGTTTGCAATATCATGCCTTTAATTTAGGTATACGCTATATCTGCGCTTCGGAACTGTTGTTTTCGACGAAAGTGGGCTTTTCCTTTGCAGTATCACTTGTAAAATTTGGTGAATACAGTTACATTGGCGTAATACGAGTCGTTTACAAGATGATCGCTTTTATTCAGGGATACGCTGTACCTGGGCTTCGAAACTGTTGTTCTCGACGAAAGTGGGCTTTCCCTTCGAAAATCACTTCCAAAACTTGGTGAATACAGTTACATTCGCGTAGCACAAACCGTTTGCAATATAATCGCTTTAATTTAGGGCGACGGTACATCTACGCTTCGGAACTGTTGTTGTCGACGAAAGTGGGCTTTCCCTTTACAGAATCACTTCCTAAACATGGTGAATACAGTTACATTGGCGTAGCACAAACCGTTTGCAATATAACGCCTTTAATTTAGTGATACGCTATATCTGCGCTTCGAAACTGTTGTTTTCGACGAAAGTCGGCTTTCCCTTTGCAGAATACCGTGCAAAACTTGGTAGATACAGTTACATTGGCCTAGTACAATCCGTTTGCAATATAATCGCTTTAATTAAGGGCGACGGTACATCTGCGCTTCGAAACTGTTGTTGTCGACGAAAGTGGGCTTTCCCTTTGCAGAATCACTTCCTAAACATGGTGAATACAATTCCATTGGCGTAGCACAAACCGTTTGCAATATCACGCCTTTAATTTAGGGATACGCTATATCTGCGCTTCGGAACTGTTGTTTTCGACGAAAGTGGGCTTTTCCTTTGCAGAATCACTTCCTAAACATGGTGAATACAGTTACATTGGCGTAATACCAGTCGTTTACAAGATGATCGCTTTTATTCAGGGATACGCTGTACCTGCGCTTCGAAACTGTTGTTCTCGACGAAAGTGGGCTTTCCCTTCGAAAATCACTTCCAAAACTTGGTGAATGCAGTTACATTGGCGTAGCACAAACCGTTTGCAATATAATCGCTTTAATTTAGGGCGACGGTACATCTGCGCTTCGAAACTGTTGTTGTCGACGAAAGTGGGCTTTCCCTTTGCAGAATCACTTCCTAAACATGGTGAATACAATTCCATTGGCGTAGCACAAACCGTTTGCAATATCACGCCTTTAATTTAGGGATACGCTATATCTGCGCTTCGGAACTGTTGTTTTCGACGAAAGTGGGCTTTTCCTTTGCAGAATCACTTCCAAAACATGGTGAATACAGTTCCATTGGCGTAGCACAAACCGTTTCCAATATAATCGCTTTAACTTAGGGCGACGGTACATGTACGCTTCGAAACTGTTGTTGTCGACGAAAGTGGGCTTTCCCTTTGCAGTATCACTTGTAAAACTTGGTGAATACAGTTACATTGGCGTAATACCAGTCGTTTACAAGATGATCGCTTCTATTCAGGGATACGCTGTACCTGCGCTTCGAAACTGTTGTTCTCGACGAAAGTGGGCTTTCCCTTCGAAAATCACTTCCAAAACTTGGTGAATACAGTTACATTGGCGTAGCACAAACCGTTTGCAATATAATCGCTTTAATTTAGGGCGACGGTACATCGACGCTTCGGAACTGTTGTTGTCGACGAAAGTGGGCTTTCCCTTTGCAGAATCACTTCCAAAACATGGCGAATACAGTTCCATTGGCGTAGCACAAACCGTTTGCAATATGATCGCTTTAACTTAGGGCGACGGTACATGTACGCTTCGAAACTGTTGTTGTCGACGAAAGTGGGCTTTCCCTTTGCAGTATCACTTGTAAAACTTGGTGAATACAGTTACATTGGCGTAATACCAGTCGTTTACAAGATGATCGCTTCTATTCAGGGATACGCTGTACCTGCGCTTCGAAACTGTTGTTGTCGACGAAAGTGGGCTTTCCCTTTGCAGAATCACTTCCTAAACATGGTGAATACAGTTCCATTGGCGTAGCACAAACCGTTTGCAATATCATGCCTTTAATTTAGGTATACGCTATATCTGCGCTTCGGAACTGTTGTTTTCGACGAAAGTGGGCTTTTCCTTTGCAGTATCACTTGTAAAACTTGGTGAATACAGTTACATTGGCGTAATACGAGTCGTTTACAAGATGATCGCTTTTATTCAGGGATACGCTGTACCTGGGCTTCGAAACTGTTGTTCTCGACGAAAGTGGGCTTTCCCTTCGAAAATCACTTCCAAAACTTGGTGAATACAGTTACATTCGCGTAGCACAAACCGTTTGCAATATAATCGCTTTAATTTAGGGCGACGGTACATCTACGCTTCGGAACTGTTGTTGTCGACGAAAGTGGGCTTTCCCTTTACAGAATCACTTCCTAAACATGGTGAATACAGTTACATTGGCGTAGCACAAACCGTTTGCAATATAACGCCTTTAATTTAGTGATACGCTATATCTGCGCTTCGAAACTGTTGTTTTCGACGAAAGTCGGCTTTCCCTTTGCAGAATACCGTGCAAAACTTGGTAGATACAGTTACATTGGCGTAGTACAATCCGTTTGCAATATAATCGCTTTAATTTAGGGCGACGGTACATCTACGCTTCGGAACTGTTGTTGTCGACGAAGGTGGGTTTTCCCTCTGCAGAATCACTTCCTAAATATGGTGAATACAGTTACATTGGCGTAGCACAAACCGTTTGCAATATAATCGCTTTAATTTAGGGCGACGGTACATCTACGCTTCGGAACTGTTGTTGTCGACGAAAGTGGGTTTTCCCTTTGCAGAATCACTTCCAAAACATGGCGAATACAGTTCCATTGGCGTAGCACAAACCGTTTGCAATATAATCGCTTTAATTTAGGGCGACGGTACATCTACGCTTCGGAACTGTTGTTCTCGATGAAAGTGGGCTTTCCCTTCGAAAATCACTTCCAAAACTTGGTGAATACAGTTACATTGGCGTAGTACAATCCGTTTGCAATATAATCGCTTTAATTTAGGGCTACGGTACATCTGCGCTTCGAAACTGTTGTTGTCGACGAAAGTGGGCTTTCCCTTTGCAGAATCACTTCCTAAACATGGTGAATACAGTTCCATTGGCGTAGCACAAACCGTTTGCAATATCACGCCTTTAATTTAGGGATACGCTATATCTGCGCTTCGGAACTGTTGTTTTCGACGAAAGTGGGCTTTTCCTTTGCAGAATCACTTCCAAAACATGGTGAATACAGTTCCATTGGCGTAGCACAAACCGTTTCCAATATAATCGCTTTAACTTAGGGCGACGGTACATGTACGCTTCGAAACTGTTGTTGTCGACGAAAGTGGGCTTTCCCTTTGCAGTATCACTTGTAAAACTTGGTGAATACAGTTACATTGGCGTAATACCAGTCGTTTACAAGATGAGCGCTTCTATTCAGGGATACGCTGTACCTGCGCTTCGAAACTGTTGTTCTCGACGAAAGTGGGCTTTCCCTTTGCAGAATCACTTCCTAAATATGGTGAATACAGTTACATTGGCGTAGCACAAACCGTTTGCAATATAATCGCTTTAATTTAGGGCGACGGTACATGTACGCTTCGAAACTGTTGTTGTCGACGAAAGTGGGCTTTCCCTTTGCAGTATCACTTGTAAAACTTGGTGAATACAGTTACATTGTCGTAATACCAGTCGTTTACAAGATGATCACTTTTATTCAGGGATACGCTGTACCTGCGCTTCGAAACTGTTGTTCTCGACGAAAGTGGGCTTTCCCTGCGAAAATCACTTCCAAAACTTCGTGAATACAGTTACATTGGCGTAGTACAATCCGTTTGCAATATAATCGCTTTAATTTAGGGCTACGGTACATCTGCGCTTCGAAACTGTTGTTGTCGACGAAAGTGGGCTTTCCCTTTGCAGAATCACTTCCTAAACATGGTGAATACAATTCCATTGGCGTAGCACAAACCGTTTGCAATATCACGCCTTTAATTTAGGGATACGCTATATCTGCGCTTCGGAACTGTTGTTTTCGACGAAAGTGGGCTTTTCCTTTGCAGAATCACTTCCAAAACATGGTGAATACAGTTCCATTGGCGTAGCACAAACCGTTTCCAATATAATCGCTTTAACTTAGGGCGACGGTACATGTACGCTTCGAAACTGTTGTTGTCGACGAAAGTGGGCTTTCCCTTTGCAGTATCACTTGTAAAACTTGGTGAATACAGTTACATTGGCGTAATACCAGTCGTTTACAAGATGATCGCTTCTATTCAGGGATACGCTGTACCTGCGCTTCGAAACTGTTGTTCTCGACGAAAGTGGGCTTTCCCTTTGCAGAATCACTTCCTAAATATGGTGAATACAGTTACATTGGCGTAGCACAAACCGTTTGCAATATAATCGCTTTAATTTAGGGCGACGGTACATCTACGCTTCGGAACTGTTGTTGTCGACGAAAGTGGGCTTTCCCTTTACAGAATCACTTCCTAAACATGGTGAATACAGTTACATTGGCGTAGCACAAACCGTTTGCAATATAACGCCTTTAATTTAGTGATACGCTATATCTGCGCTTCGAAACTGTTGTTTTCGACGAAAGTCGGCTTTCCCTTTGCAGAATACCGTGCAAAACTTGGTAGATACAGTTACATTGGCCTAGTACAATCCGTTTGCAATATAATCGCTTTAATTAAGGGCGACGGTACATGTACGCTTCGAAACTGTTGTTGTCGACGAAAGTGGGCTTTCCCTTTGCAGAATCACTTCCTAAACATGGTGAATACAATTCCATTGGCGTAGCACAAACCGTTTGCAATATCACGCCTTTAATTTAGGGATACGCTATATCTGCGCTTCGGAACTGTTGTTTTCGACGAAAGTGGGCTTTTCCTTTGCAGAAACACTTCCTAAATATGGTGAATACAGTTACATTGGCGTAATACCAGTCGTTTACAAGATGATCGCTTTTATTCAGGGATACGCTGTACCTGCGCTTCGAAACTGTTGTTCTCGACGAAAGTGGGCTTTCCCTTCGAAAATCACTTCCAAAACTTGGTGAATGCAGTTCCATTGGCGTAGCACAAACCGTTTGCAATATAATCGCTTTAATTTAGGGCGACGGTACATCTACGCTTCGGAACTGTTGTTGTCGACGACAGTGGGCTTTCCCTTTGCAAAATCACTTCCTAAACATGGTGAATACAGTTACATTGGCGTAGCACAAACCGTTTGCAATATAACGCCTTTAATTTAGTGATACGCTATATCTGCGCTTCGAAACTGTTGTTTTCGACGAAAGTCGGCTTTCCCTTTGCAGAAACACTTCCTAAATATGGTGAATACAGTTACATTGGCGTAGTACAATCCGTTTGCAATATAATCGCTTTAATTAAGGGCGACAGTACATCTACGCTTCGGAACTGTTGTTGTCGACGAAAGTGGGTTTTCCCTTTGCAGAATCACTTCCAAAACATGGCGAATACAGTTCCATTGGCGTAGCACAAACCGTTTGCAATATCACGCCTTTAATTTAGTGATACGCTATATCTGCGCTTCGAAACTGTTGTTTTCGACGAAAGTCGGCTTTCCCTTTGCAGTATCACTTGTAAAACTTGGTGAATACAGTTACATTGGCGTAATACCAGTCGTTTACAAGATGATCGCTTCTATTCAGGGATACGCTGTACCTGCGCTTCGAAACTGTTGTTCTCGACGAAAGTGGGCTTTCCCTTCGAAAATCACTTCCAAAACTTGGTGAATACAGTTACATTGGCGTAGCACAAACCGTTTGCAATATAATCGCTTTAATTTAGGGCGACGGTACATCTACGCTTCGGAACTGTTGTTGTCGACGAAAGTGGGTTTTCCTTTTGCAGAATCACTTCCAAAACATGGCGAATACAGTTCCATTGGCGTAGCACAAACCGTTTGCAATATAATCGCTTTAACTTAGGGCGACGGTACATGTACGCTTCGAAACTGTTGTTGTCGACGAAAGTGGGCTTTCCCTTTGCAGTATCACTTGTAAAACTTGGTGAATACAGTTACATTGGCGTAATACCAGTCGTTTACAAGATGATCGCTTCTATTCAGGGATACGCTGTACCTGCGCTTCGAAACTGTTGTTCTCGACGAAAGTGGGCTTTCCCTTTGCAGAATCACTTCCTAAACATGGTGAATACAGTTCCATTGGCGTAGCACAAACCGTTTGCAATATCATGCCTTTAATTTAGGTATACGCTATATCTGCGCTTCGGAACTGTTGTTTTCGACGAAAGTGGGCTTTTCCTTTGCAGTATCACTTGTAAAATTTGGTGAATACAGTTACATTGGCGTAATACGAGTCGTTTACAAGATGATCGCTTTTATTCAGGGATACGCTGTACCTGGGCTTCGAAACTGTTGTTCTCGACGAAAGTGGGCTTTCCCTTCGAAAATCACTTCCAAAACTTGGTGAATACAGTTACATTCGCGTAGCACAAACCGTTTGCAATATAATCGCTTTAATTAAGGGCGACGGTACATCTACGCTTCGGAACTGTTGTTGTCGACGAAAGTGGGCTTTCCCTTTACAGAATCACTTCCTAAACATGGTGAATACAGTTACATTGGCGTAGCACAAACCGTTTGCAATATAACGCCTTTAATTTAGTGATACGCTATATCTGCGCTTCGAAACTGTTGTTTTCGACGAAAGTCGGCTTTCCCTTTGCAGAATACCGTGCAAAACTTGGTAGATACAGTTACATTGGCCTAGTACAATCCGTTTGCAATATAATCGCTTTAATTAAGGGCGACGGTACATCTGCGCTTCGAAACTGTTGTTGTCGACGAAAGTGGGCTTTCCCTTTGCAGAATCACTTCCTAAACATGGTGAATACAATTCCATTGGCGTAGCACAAACCGTTTGCAATATCACGCCTTTAATTTAGGGATACGCTATATCTGCGCTTCGGAACTGTTGTTTTCGACGAAAGTGGGCTTTTCCTTTGCAGAATCACTTCCTAAACATGGTGAATACAGTTACATTGGCGTAATACCAGTCGTTTACAAGATGATCGCTTTTATTCAGGGATACGCTGTACCTGCGCTTCGAAACTGTTGTTCTCGACGAAAGTGGGCTTTCCCTTCGAAAATCACTTCCAAAACTTGGTGAATGCAGTTACATTGGCGTAGCACAAACCGTTTGCAATATAATCGCTTTAATTTAGGGCGACGGTACATCTACGCTTCGGAACTGTTGTTGTCGACGAAAGTGGGTTTTCCCTTTGCAGAATCACTTCCAAAACATGGCGAATACAGTTCCATTGGCGTAGCACAAACCGTTTGCAATATAATCGCTTTAATTTAGGGCGACGGTACATCTGCGCTTCGAAACTGTTGTTTTCGACGAAAGTGGGCTTTTCCTTTGCAGAATCACTTCCAAAACATGGTGAATACAGTTCCATTGGCGTAGCACAAACGGTTTCCAATATAATCGCTTTAACTTAGGGCGACGGTACATGTACGCTTCGAAACTGTTGTTGTCGACGAAAGTGGGCTTTCCCTTTGCAGTATCACTTGTAAAACTTGGTGAATACAGTTACATTGGCGTAATACCAGTCGTTTACAAGATGATCGCTTCTATTCAGGGATACGCTGTACCTGCGCTTCGAAACTGTTGTTGTCGACGAAGGTGGGTTTTCCCTCTGCAGAATCACTTCCTAAATATGGTGAATACAGTTACATTGGCGTAGCACAAACCGTTTGCAATATAATCGCTTTAATTTAGGGCTACGGTACATCTGCGCTTCGAAACTGTTGTTTTCGACGAAAGTGGGCTTTTCCTTTGCAGAATCACTTCCAAAACATGGTGAATACAGTTCCATTGGCGTAGCACAAACGGTTTCCAATATAATCGCTTTAACTTAGGGCGACGGTACATGTACGCTTCGAAACTGTTGTTGTCGACGAAAGTGGGCTTTCCCTTTGCAGTATCACTTGTAAAACTTGGTGAATACAGTTACATTGGCGTAATACCAGTCGTTTACAAGATGATCGCTTCTATTCAGGGATACGCTGTACCTGCGCTTCGAAACTGTTGTTCTCGACGAAAGTGGGCTTTCCCTTTGCAGAATCACTTCCTAAATATGGTGAATACAGTTACATTGGCGTAGCACAAACCGTTTGCAATATAATCGCTTTAATTTAGGGCGACGGTACATGTACGCTTCGAAACTGTTGTTGTCGACGAAAGTGGGCTTTCCCTTTGCAGTATCACTTGTAAAACTTGGTGAATACAGTTACATTGTCGTAATACCAGTCGTTTACAAGATGATCACTTTTATTCAGGGATACGCTGTACCTGCGCTTCGAAACTGTTGTTCTCGACGAAAGTGGGCTTTCCCTGCGAAAATCACTTCCAAAACTTCGTGAATACAGTTACATTGGCGTAGTACAATCCGTTTGCAATATAATCGCTTTAATTTAGGGCTACGGTACATCTGCGCTTCGAAACTGTTGTTGTCGACGAAAGTGGGCTTTCCCTTTGCAGAATCACTTCCTAAACATGGTGAATACAATTCCATTGGCGTAGCACAAACCGTTTGCAATATCACGCCTTTAATTTAGGGATACGCTATATCTGCGCTTCGGAACTGTTGTTTTCGACGAAAGTGGGCTTTTCCTTTGCAGAATCACTTCCAAAACATGGTGAATACAGTTCCATTGGCGTAGCACAAACCGTTTCCAATATAATCGCTTTAACTTAGGGCGACGGTACATGTACGCTTCGAAACTGTTGTTGTCGACGAAAGTGGGCTTTCCCTTTGCAGTATCACTTGTAAAACTTGGTGAATACAGTTACACTGGCGTAATACCAGTCGTTTACAAGATGATCGCTTCTATTCAGGGATACGCTGTACCTGCGCTTCGAAACTGTTGTTCTCGACGAAAGTGGGCTTTCCCTTTGCAGAATCACTTCCTAAATATGGTGAATACAGTTACATTGGCGTAGCACAAACCGTTTGCAATATAATCGCTTTAATTTAGGGCGACGGTACATCTACGCTTCGGAACTGTTGTTGTCGACGAAAGTGGGTTTTCCCTTTGCAGAATCACTTCCAAAACATGGCGAATACAGTTCCATTGGCGTAGCACAAACCGTTTGCAATATAATCGCTTTAACTTAGGGCGACGGTACATGTACGCTTCGAAACTGTTGTTGTCGACGAAAGTGGGCTTTCCCTTTGCAGTATCACTTGTAAAACTTGGTGAATACAGTTACATTGGCGTAATACCAGTCGTTTACAAGATGATCGCTTCTATTCAGGGATACGCTGTACCTGCGCTTCGAAACTGTTGTTGTCGACGAAAGTGGGCTTTCCCTTTGCAGAATCACTTCCTAAACATGGTGAATACAGTTCCATTGGCGTAGCACAAACCGTTTGCAATATCATGCCTTTAATTTAGGTATACGCTATATCTGCGCTTCGGAACTGTTGTTTTCGACGAAAGTGGGCTTTTCCTTTGCAGTATCACTTGTAAAACTTGGTGAATACAGTTACATTGGCGTAATACGAGTCGTTTACAAGATGATCGCTTTTATTCAGGGATACGCTGTACCTGGGCTTCGAAACTGTTGTTCTCGACGAAAGTGGGCTTTCCCTTCGAAAATCACTTCCAAAACTTGGTGAATACAGTTACATTCGCGTAGCACAAACCGTTTGCAATATAATCGCTTTAATTTAGGGCGACGGTACATCTACGCTTCGGAACTGTTGTTGTCGACGAAAGTGGGCTTTCCCTTTACAGAATCACTTCCTAAACATGGTGAATACAGTTACATTGGCGTAGCACAAACCGTTTGCAATATAACGCCTTTAATTTAGTGATACGCTATATCTGCGCTTCGAAACTGTTGTTTTCGACGAAAGTCGGCTTTCCCTTTGCAGAATACCGTGCAAAACTTGGTAGATACAGTTACATTGGCCTAGTACAATCCGTTTGCAATATAATCGCTTTAATTAAGGGCGACGGTACATCTGCGCTTCGAAACTGTTGTTGTCGACGAAAGTGGGCTTTCCCTTTGCAGAATCACTTCCTAAACATGGTGAATACAATTCCATTGGCGTAGCACAAACCGTTTGCAATATCACGCCTTTAATTTAGGGATACGCTATATCTGCGCTTCGGAACTGTTGTTTTCGACGAAAGTGGGCTTTTCCTTTGCAGAATCACTTCCAAAACATGGTGAATACAGTTCCATTGGCGTAGCACAAACCGTTTCCAATATAATCGCTTTAACTTAGGGCGACGGTACATGTACGCTTCGAAACTGTTGTTGTCGACGAAAGTGGGCTTTCCCTTTGCAGTATCACTTGTAAAACTTGGTGAATACAGTTACATTGGCGTAATACCAGTCGTTTACAAGATGATCGCTTCTATTCAGGGATACGCTGTACCTGCGCTTCGAAACTGTTGTTCTCGACGAAAGTGGGCTTTCCCTTCGAAAATCACTTCCAAAACTTGGTGAATACAGTTACATTGGCGTAGCACAAACCGTTTGCAATATAATCGCTTTAATTTAGGGCGACGGTACATCGACGCTTCGGAACTGTTGTTGTCGACGAAAGTGGGTTTTCCCTTTGCAGAATCACTTCCAAAACATGGCGAATACAGTTCCATTGGCGTAGCACAAACCGTTTGCAATATAATCGCTTTAACTTAGGGCGACGGTACATGTACGCTTCGAAACTGTTGTTGTCGACGAAAGTGGGCTTTCCCTTTGCAGTATCACTTGTAAAACTTGGTGAATACAGTTACATTGGCGTAATACCAGTCGTTTACAAGATGATCGCTTCTATTCAGGGATACGCTGTACCTGCGCTTCGAAACTGTTGTTGTCGACGAAAGTGGGCTTTCCCTTTGCAGAATCACTTCCTAAACATGGTGAATACAGTTCCATTGGCGTAGCACAAACCGTTTGCAATATCATGCCTTTAATTTAGGTATACGCTATATCTGCGCTTCGGAACTGTTGTTTTCGACGAAAGTGGGCTTTTCCTTTGCAGTATCACTTGTAAAACTTGGTGAATACAGTTACATTGGCGTAATACGAGTCGTTTACAAGATGATCGCTTTTATTCAGGGATACGCTGTACCTGGGCTTCGAAACTGTTGTTCTCGACGAAAGTGGGCTTTCCCTTCGAAAATCACTTCCAAAACTTGGTGAATACAGTTACATTCGCGTAGCACAAACCGTTTGCAATATAATCGCTTTAATTTAGGGCGACGGTACATCTACGCTTCGGAACTGTTGTTGTCGACGAAAGTGGGCTTTCCCTTTACAGAATCACTTCCTAAACATGGTGAATACAGTTACATTGGCGTAGCACAAACCGTTTGCAATATAACGCCTTTAATTTAGTGATACGCTATATCTGCGCTTCGAAACTGTTGTTTTCGACGAAAGTCGGCTTTCCCTTTGCAGAATACCGTGCAAAACTTGGTAGATACAGTTACATTGGCCTAGTACAATCCGTTTGCAATATAATCGCTTTAATTAAGGGCGACGGTACATCTGCGCTTCGAAACTGTTGTTGTCGACGAAAGTGGGCTTTCCCTTTGCAGAATCACTTCCTAAACATGGTGAATACAATTCCATTGGCGTAGCACAAACCGTTTGCAATATCACGCCTTTAATTTAGGGATACGCTATATCTGCGCTTCGGAACTGTTGTTTTCGACGAAAGTGGGCTTTTCCTTTGCAGAATCACTTCCAAAACATGGTGAATACAGTTCCATTGGCGTAGCACAAACCGTTTCCAATATAATCGCTTTAACTTAGGGCGACGGTACATGTACGCTTCGAAACTGTTGTTGTCGACGAAAGTGGGCTTTCCCTTTGCAGTATCACTTGTAAAACTTGGTGAATACAGTTACATTGGCGTAATACCAGTCGTTTACAGGATGATCGCTTCTATTCAGGGATACGCTGTACCTGCGCTTCGAAACTGTTGTTGTCGACGAAAGTGGGCTTTCCCTTTGCAGAATCACTTCCTAAACATGGTGAATACAATTCCATTGGCGTAGCACAAACCGTTTGCAATATCACGCCTTTAATTTAGGGATACGCTATATCTGCGCTTCGGAACTGTTGTTTTCGACGAAAGTGGGCTTTTCCTTTGCAGAATCACTTCCAAAACATGGTGAATACAGTTCCATTGGCGTAGCACAAACCGTTTCCAATATAATCGCTTTAACTTAGGGCGACGGTACATGTACGCTTCGAAACTGTTGTTGTCGACGAAAGTGGGCTTTCCCTTTGCAGTATCACTTGTAAAACTTGGTGAATACAGTTACATTGGCGTAATACCAGTCGTTTACAGGATGATCGCTTCTATTCAGGGATACGCTGTACCTGCGCTTCGAAACTGTTGTTGTCGACGAAAGTGGGCTTTCCCTTTGCAGAATCACTTCCTAAACATGGTGAATACAGTTCCATTGGCGTAGCACAAACCGTTTGCAATATCATGCCTTTAATTTAGGTATACGCTATATCTGCGCTTCGAAACTGTTGTTGTCGACGAAAGTGGGCTTTCCCTTTGCAGTATCACTTGTAAAACTTGGTGAATACAGTTACATTGGCGTAATACCAGTCGTTTACAGGATGATCGCTTCTATTCAGGGATACGCTGTACCTGCGCTTCGAAACTGTTGTTGTCGACGAAAGTGGGTTTTCCCTCTGCAGAATCACTTCCTAAATATGGTGAATACAGTTACATTGGCGTAGCACAAACCGTTTGCAATATAATCGCTTTAATTTAGGGCTACGGTACATCTGCGCTTCGAAACTGTTGTTTTCGACGAAAGTGGGCTTTTCCTTTGCAGAATCACTTCCTAAATATGGTGAATACAGTTACATTGGCGTAGCACAAACCGTTTGCAATGTAATCGCTTTAATTTAGGGCGACGGTACATCTACGCTTCGGAACTGTTGTTGTCGACGAAAGTGGGTTTTCCCTTTGCAGAATCACTTCCAAAACATGGCGAATACAGTTCCATTGGCGTAGCACAAACCGTTTGCAATATAATCGCTTTAATTTAGGGCGACGGTACATCTACGCTTCGGAACTGTTGTTCTCGATGAAAGTGGGCTTTCCCTTCGAAAATCACTTCCAAAACTTGGTGAATACAGTTACATTGGCGTAGTACAATCCGTTTGCAATATAACCGCTTTAATTTAGGGCTACGGTACATCTGCGCTTCGAAACTGTTGTTGTCGACGAAAGTGGGCTTTCCCTTTGCAGAATCACTTCCTAAACATGGTGAATACAGTTCCATTGGCGTAGCACAAACCGTTTGCAATATCACGCCTTTAATTTAGGGATACGCTATATCTGCGCTTCGGAACTGTTGTTGTCGACGAAAGTGGGTTTTCCCTTTGCAGAATCACTTCCAAAACATGGCGAATACAGTTCCATTGGCGTAGCACAAACCGTTTGCAATATAATCGCTTTAATTTAGGGCGACGGTACATCTACGCTTCGGAACTGTTGTTGTCGACGAAGGTGGGTTTTCCCTCTGCAGAATCACTTCCTAAATATGGTGAATACAGTTACATTGGCGTAGCACAAACCGTTTGCAATATAATCGCTTTAATTTAGGGCGACGGTACATCTACGCTTCGGAACTGTTGTTGTCGACGAAAGTGGGTTTTCCCTTTGCAGAATCACTTCCAAAACATGGCGAATACAGTTCCATTGGCGTAGCACAAACCGTTTGCAATATAATCGCTTTAATTTAGGGCGACGGTACATCTACGCTTCGGAACTGTTGTTCTCGATGAAAGTGGGCTTTCCCTTCGAAAATCACTTCCAAAACTTGGTGAATACAGTTACATTGGCGTAGTACAATCCGTTTGCAATATAATCGCTTTAATTTAGGGCTACGGTACATCTGCGCTTCGAAACTGTTGTTGTCGACGAAAGTGGGCTTTCCCTTTGCAGAATCACTTCCTAAACATGGTGAATACAATTCCATTGGCGTAGCACAAACCGTTTGCAATGTAATCGCTTTAATTTAGGGCGACGGTACATCTACGCTTCGAAACTGTTGTTCTCGACGAAAGTGGGCTTTCCCTTTGCAGAATCACTTCCTAAATATGGTGAATACAGTTACATTGGCGTAGCACAAACCGTTTGCAATATAATCGCTTTAATTTAGGGCGACGGTACATCTACGCTTCGGAACTGTTGTTGTCGACGAAAGTGGGTTTTCCCTTTGCAGAATCACTTCCAAAACATGGCGAATACAGTTCCATTGGCGTAGCACAAACCGTTTGCAATATAATCGCTTTAATTTAGGGCGACGGTACATCTACGCTTCGGAACTGTTGTTGTCGACGAAAGTGGGTTTTCCCTTTGCAGAATCACTTCCAAAACATGGCGAATATAGTTCCATTGGCGTAGCACAAACCGTTTCCAATATAATCGCTTTAATTTAGGGCGACGGTACATCTACGCTTCGGAACTGTTGTTGTCGACGACAGTGGGCTTTCCCTTTGCAAAATCACTTCCTAAACATGGTGAATACAGTTACATTGGCGTAGCACAAACCGTTTGCAATATAACGCCTTTAATTTAGTGATACGCTATATCTGCGCTTCGAAACTGTTGTTTTCGACGAAAGTCGGCTTTCCCTTTGCAGAAACACTTCCTAAATATGGTGAATACAGTTACATTGGCGTAGTACAATCCGTTTGCAATATAATCGCTTTAATTAAGGGCGACAGTACATCTACGCTTCGGAACTGTTGTTGTCGACGAAAGTGGGTTTTCCCTTTGCAGAATCACTTCCAAAACATGGCGAATACAGTTCCATTGGCGTAGCACAAACCGTTTGCAATATCACGCCTTTAATTTAGTGATACGCTATATCTGCGCTTCGAAACTGTTGTTTTCGACGAAAGTGGGCTTTCCCTTTGCAGTATCACTTGTAAAACTTGGTGAATACAGTTACATTGGCGTAATACCAGTCGTTTACAAGATGATCGCTTCTATTCAGGGATACGCTGTACCTGCGCTTCGAAACTGTTGTTCTCGACGAAAGTGGGCTTTCCCTTCGAAAATCACTTCCAAAACTTGGTGAATACAGTTACATTGGCGTAGCACAAACCGTTTGCAATATAATCGCTTTAATTTAGGGCGACGGTACATCTACGCTTCGGAACTGTTGTTGTCGACGAAAGTGGGTTTTCCCTTTGCAGAATCACTTCCAAAACATGGCGAATACAGTTCCATTGGCGTAGCACAAACCGTTTGCAATATAATCGCTTTAACTTAGGGCGACGGTACATGTACGCTTCGAAACTGTTGTTGTCGACGAAAGTGGGCTTTCCCTTTGCAGTATCACTTGTAAAACTTGGTGAATACAGTTACATTGGCGTAATACCAGTCGTTTACAAGATGATCGCTTCTATTCAGGGATACGCTGTACCTGCGCTTCGAAACTGTTGTTCTCGACGAAAGTGGGCTTTCCCTTTGCAGAATCACTTCCTAAATATGGTGAATATAGTTACATTGGCGTAGCACAAACCGTTTGCAATATAATCGCTTTAATTTAGGGCGACGGTACATCTACGCTTCGGAACTGTTGTTGTCGACGAAAGTGGGTTTTCCCTTTGCAGAATCACTTCCAAAACATGGCGAATATAGTTCCATTGGCGTAGCACAAACCGTTTGCAGTATAATCGCTTTTGTTTAGGGATACGCTATGTCTGCGCTTCGGAACTGTTGTTTTCGACGAAAGTGGGCTTTCCCTTTGCAGTATCACTTGTAAAACTTGGTGAATACAGTTACATTGGCGTAATACCAGTCGTTTACAAGATGATCACTTTTATTCAGGGATACGCTGTACCTGCGCTTCGAAACTGTTGTTGTCGACGAAAGTGGGCTTTCCCTTTGCAGAATCACTTCCAAAACATGGTGAATACAGTTCCATTGGCGTAGCACAAACCGTTTCCAATATAATCGCTTTAACTTAGGGCGACGGTACATGTACGCTTCGAAACTGTTGTTGTCGACGAAAGTGGGCTTTCCCTTTGCAGTATCACTTGTAAAACTTGGTGAATACAGTTACATTGGCGTAATACCAGTCGTTTACAAGATGATCGCTTCTATTCAGGGATACGCTGTACCTGCGCTTCGAAACTGTTGTTCTCGACGAAAGTGGGCTTTCCCTTTGCAGAATCACTTCCTAAATATGGTGAATACAGTTACATTGGCGTAGCACAAACCGTTTGCAATATAATCGCTTTAATTTAGGGCGACGGTACATGTACGCTTCGAAACTGTTGTTGTCGACGAAAGTGGGCTTTCCCTTTGCAGTATCACTTGTAAAACTTGGTGAATACAGTTACATTGTCGTAATACCAGTCGTTTACAAGATGATCACTTTTATTCAGGGATACGCTGTACCTGCGCTTCGAAACTGTTGTTCTCGACGAAAGTGGGCTTTCCCTGCGAAAATCACTTCCAAAACTTCGTGAATACAGTTACATTGGCGTAGTACAATCCGTTTGCAATATAATCGCTTTAATTTAGGGCTACGGTACATCTGCGCTTCGAAACTGTTGTTGTCGACGAAAGTGGGCTTTCCCTTTGCAGAATCACTTCCTAAACATGGTGAATACAATTCCATTGGCGTAGCACAAACCGTTTGCAATATCACGCCTTTAATTTAGGGATACGCTATATCTGCGCTTCGGAACTGTTGTTTTCGACGAAAGTGGGCTTTTCCTTTGCAGAATCACTTCCAAAACATGGTGAATACAGTTCCATTGGCGTAGCACAAACCGTTTCCAATATAATCGCTTTAACTTAGGGCGACGGTACATGTACGCTTCGAAACTGTTGTTGTCGACGAAAGTGGGCTTTCCCTTTGCAGTATCACTTGTAAAACTTGGTGAATACAGTTACATTGGCGTAATACCAGTCGTTTACAAGATGATCGCTTCTATTCAGGGATACGCTGTACCTGCGCTTCGAAACTGTTGTTGTCGACGAAAGTGGGCTTTCCCTTTGCAGAATCACTTCCTAAACATGGTGAATACAGTTCCATTGGCGTAGCACAAACCGTTTGCAATATCATGCCTTTAATTTAGGTATACGCTATATCTGCGCTTCGGAACTGTTGTTTTCGACGAAAGTGGGCTTTTCCTTTGCAGTATCACTTGTAAAACTTGGTGAATACAGTTACATTGGCGTAATACGAGTCGTTTACAAGATGATCGCTTTTATTCAGGGATACGCTGTACCTGGGCTTCGAAACTGTTGTTCTCGACGAAAGTGGGCTTTCCCTTCGAAAATCACTTCCAAAACTTGGTGAATACAGTTACATTCGCGTAGCACAAACCGTTTGCAATATAATCGCTTTAATTTAGGGCGACGGTACATCTACGCTTCGGAACTGTTGTTGTCGACGAAAGTGGGCTTTCCCTTTACAGAATCACTTCCTAAACATGGTGAATACAGTTACATTGGCGTAGCACAAACCGTTTGCAATATAACGCCTTTAATTTAGTGATACGCTATATCTGCGCTTCGAAACTGTTGTTTTCGACGAAAGTCGGCTTTCCCTTTGCAGAATACCGTGCAAAACTTGGTAGATACAGTTACATTGGCCTAGTACAATCCGTTTGCAATATAATCGCTTTAATTAAGGGCGACGGTACATCTGCGCTTCGAAACTGTTGTTGTCGACGAAAGTGGGCTTTCCCTTTGCAGAATCACTTCCTAAACATGGTGAATACAATTCCATTGGCGTAGCACAAACCGTTTGCAATATCACGCCTTTAATTTAGGGATACGCTATATCTGCGCTTCGGAACTGTTGTTTTCGACGAAAGTGGGCTTTTCCTTTGCAGAATCACTTCCAAAACATGGTGAATACAGTTCCATTGGCGTAGCACAAACCGTTTCCAATATAATCGCTTTAACTTAGGGCGACGGTACATGTACGCTTCGAAACTGTTGTTGTCGACGAAAGTGGGCTTTCCCTTTGCAGTATCACTTGTAAAACTTGGTGAATACAGTTACATTGGCGTAATACCAGTCGTTTACAAGATGATCGCTTCTATTCAGGGATACGCTGTACCTGCGCTTCGAAACTGTTGTTCTCGACGAAAGTGGGCTTTCCCTTCGAAAATCACTTCCAAAACTTGGTGAATACAGTTACATTGGCGTAGCACAAACCGTTTGCAATATAATCGCTTTAATTTAGGGCGACGGTACATCGACGCTTCGGAACTGTTGTTGTCGACGAAAGTGGGTTTTCCCTTTGCAGAATCACTTCCAAAACATGGCGAATATAGTTCCATTGGCGTAGCACAAACCGTTTGCAATATAATCGCTTTAACTTAGGGCGACGGTACATGTACGCTTCGAAACTGTTGTTGTCGACGAAAGTGGGCTTTCCCTTTGCAGTATCACTTGTAAAACTTGGTGAATACAGTTACATTGGCGTAATACCAGTCGTTTACAAGATGATCGCTTCTATTCAGGGATACGCTGTACCTGCGCTTCGAAACTGTTGTTGTCGACGAAAGTGGGCTTTCCCTTTGCAGAATCACTTCCTAAACATGGTGAATACAGTTCCATTGGCGTAGCACAAACCGTTTGCAATATCATGCCTTTAATTTAGGTATACGCTATATCTGCGCTTCGGAACTGTTGTTTTCGACGAAAGTGGGCTTTTCCTTTGCAGTATCACTTGTAAAACTTGGTGAATACAGTTACATTGGCGTAATACGAGTCGTTTACAAGATGATCGCTTTTATTCAGGGATACGCTGTACCTGGGCTTCGAAACTGTTGTTCTCGACGAAAGTGGGCTTTCCCTTCGAAAATCACTTCCAAAACTTGGTGAATACAGTTACATTCGCGTAGCACAAACCGTTTGCAATATAATCGCTTTAATTTAGGGCGACGGTACATCTACGCTTCGGAACTGTTGTTGTCGACGAAAGTGGGCTTTCCCTTTACAGAATCACTTCCTAAACATGGTGAATACAGTTACATTGGCGTAGCACAAACCGTTTGCAATATAACGCCTTTAATTTAGTGATACGCTATATCTGCGCTTCGAAACTGTTGTTTTCGACGAAAGTCGGCTTTCCCTTTGCAGAATACCGTGCAAAACTTGGTAGATACAGTTACATTGGCCTAGTACAATCCGTTTGCAATATAATCGCTTTAATTAAGGGCGACGGTACATCTGCGCTTCGAAACTGTTGTTGTCGACGAAAGTGGGCTTTCCCTTTGCAGAATCACTTCCTAAACATGGTGAATACAATTCCATTGGCGTAGCACAAACCGTTTGCAATATCACGCCTTTAATTTAGGGATACGCTATATCTGCGCTTCGGAACTGTTGTTTTCGACGAAAGTGGGCTTTTCCTTTGCAGAATCACTTCCAAAACATGGTGAATACAGTTCCATTGGCGTAGCACAAACCGTTTCCAATATAATCGCTTTAATTTAGGGCTACGGTACATCTGCGCTTCGAAACTGTTGTTTTCGACGAAAGTGGGCTTTTCCTTTGCAGAATCACTTCCTAAATATGGTGAATACAGTTACATTGGCGTAGCACAAACCGTTTGCAATGTAATCGCTTTAATTTAGGGCGACGGTACATCTACGCTTCGGAACTGTTGTTGTCGACGAAAGTGGGTTTTCCCTTTGCAGAATCACTTCCAAAACATGGCGAATACAGTTCCATTGGCGTAGCACAAACCGTTTGCAATATAATCGCTTTAATTTAGGGCGACGGTACATCTACGCTTCGGAACTGTTGTTGTCGACGAAGGTGGGTTTTCCCTCTGCAGAATCACTTCCTAAATATGGTGAATACAGTTACATTGGCGTAGCACAAACCGTTTGCAATATAATCGCTTTAATTTAGGGCGACGGTACATCTACGCTTCGGAACTGTTGTTGTCGACGAAAGTGGGTTTTCCCTTTGCAGAATCACTTCCAAAACATGGCGAATACAGTTCCATTGGCGTAGCACAAACCGTTTGCAATATAATCGCTTTAATTTAGGGCGACGGTACATCTACGCTTCGGAACTGTTGTTCTCGATGAAAGTGGGCTTTCCCTTCGAAAATCACTTCCAAAACTTGGTGAATACAGTTACATTGGCGTAGTACAATCCGTTTGCAATATAATCGCTTTAATTTAGGGCTACGGTACATCTGCGCTTCGAAACTGTTGTTGTCGACGAAAGTGGGCTTTCCCTTTGCAGAATCACTTCCTAAACATGGTGAATACAGTTCCATTGGCGTAGCACAAACCGTTTGCAATATCACGCCTTTAATTTAGGGATACGCTATATCTGCGCTTCGGAACTGTTGTTGTCGACGAAAGTGGGTTTTCCCTTTGCAGAATCACTTCCAAAACATGGCGAATACAGTTCCATTGGCGTAGCACAAACCGTTTGCAATATAATCGCTTTAATTTAGGGCGACGGTACATCTACGCTTCGGAACTGTTGTTGTCGACGAAGGTGGGTTTTCCCTCTGCAGAATCACTTCCTAAATATGGTGAATACAGTTACATTGGCGTAGCACAAACCGTTTGCAATATAATCGCTTTAATTTAGGGCGACGGTACATCTACGCTTCGGAACTGTTGTTGTCGACGAAAGTGGGTTTTCCCTTTGCAGAATCACTTCCAAAACATGGCGAATACAGTTCCATTGGCGTAGCACAAACCGTTTGCAATATAATCGCTTTAATTTAGGGCGACGGTACATCTACGCTTCGGAACTGTTGTTCTCGATGAAAGTGGGCTTTCCCTTCGAAAATCACTTCCAAAACTTGGTGAATACAGTTACATTGGCGTAGTACAATCCGTTTGCAATATAATCGCTTTAATTTAGGGCTACGGTACATCTGCGCTTCGAAACTGTTGTTGTCGACGAAAGTGGGCTTTCCCTTTGCAGAATCACTTCCTAAACATGGTGAATACAGTTCCATTGGCGTAGCACAAACCGTTTGCAATATCACGCCTTTAATTTAGGGATACGCTATATCTGCGCTTCGGAACTGTTGTTTTCGACGAAAGTGGGCTTTTCCTTTGCAGAATCACTTCCAAAACATGGTGCATACAGTTCCATTGGCGTAGCACAAACCGTTTCCAATATAATCGCTTTAACTTAGGGCGACGGTACATGTACGCTTCGAAACTGTTGTTGTCGACGAAAGTGGGCTTTCCCTTTGCAGTATCACTTGTAAAACTTGGTGAATACAGTTACATTGGCGTAATACCAGTCGTTTACAAGATGATCGCTTCTATTCAGGGATACGCTGTACCTGCGCTTCGAAACTGTTGTTCTCGACGAAAGTGGGCTTTCCCTTTGCAGAATCACTTCCTAAATATGGTGAATACAGTTACATTGGCGTAGCACAAACCGTTTGCAATATAATCGCTTTAATTTAGGGCGACGGTACATGTACGCTTCGAAACTGTTGTTGTCGACGAAAGTGGGCTTTCCCTTTGCAGTATCACTTGTAAAACTTGGTGAATACAGTTACATTGTCGTAATACCAGTCGTTTACAAGATGATCACTTTTATTCAGGGATACGCTGTACCTGCGCTTCGAAACTGTTGTTCTCGACGAAAGTGGGCTTTCCCTGCGAAAATCACTTCCAAAACTTCGTGAATACAGTTACATTGGCGTAGTACAATCCGTTTGCAATATAATCGCTTTAATTTAGGGCTACGGTACATCTGCGCTTCGAAACTGTTGTTGTCGACGAAAGTGGGCTTTCCCTTTGCAGAATCACTTCCTAAACATGGTGAATACAATTCCATTGGCGTAGCACAAACCGTTTGCAATATCACGCCTTTAATTTAGGGATACGCTATATCTGCGCTTCGGAACTGTTGTTTTCGACGAAAGTGGGCTTTTCCTTTGCAGAATCACTTCCAAAACATGGTGAATACAGTTCCATTGGCGTAGCACAAACCGTTTCCAATATAATCGCTTTAACTTAGGGCGACGGTACATGTACGCTTCGAAACTGTTGTTGTCGACGAAAGTGGGCTTTCCCTTTGCAGTATCACTTGTAAAACTTGGTGAATACAGTTACATTGGCGTAATACCAGTCGTTTACAAGATGATCGCTTCTATTCAGGGATACGCTGTACCTGCGCTTCGAAACTGTTGTTCTCGACGAAAGTGGGCTTTCCCTTTGCAGAATCACTTCCTAAATATGGTGAATACAGTTACATTGGCGTAGCACAAACCGTTTGCAATATAATCGCTTTAATTTAGGGCGACGGTACATCTACGCTTCGGAACTGTTGTTGTCGACGAAAGTGGGTTTTCCCTTTGCAGAATCACTTCCAAAACATGGCGAATACAGTTCCATTGGCGTAGCACAAACCGTTTGCAATATAATCGCTTTAACTTAGGGCGACGGTACATGTACGCTTCGAAACTGTTGTTGTCGACGAAAGTGGGCTTTCCCTTTGCAGTATCACTTGTAAAACTTGGTGAATACAGTTACATTGGCGTAATACCAGTCGTTTACAAGATGATCGCTTCTATTCAGGGACACGCTGTACCTGCGCTTCGAAACTGTTGTTGTCGACGAAAGTGGGCTTTCCCTTTGCAGAATCACTTCCTAAACATGGTGAATACAGTTCCATTGGCGTAGCACAAACCGTTTGCAATATCATGCCTTTAATTTAGGTATACGCTATATCTGCGCTTCGGAACTGTTGTTTTCGACGAAAGTGGGCTTTTCCTTTGCAGAATCACTTCCTAAACATGGTGAATACAGTTACATTGGCGTAATACCAGTCGTTTACAAGATGATCGCTTTTATTCAGGGATACGCTGTACCTGCGCTTCGAAACTGTTGTTCTCGACGAAAGTGGGCTTTCCCTTCGAAAATCACTTCCAAAACTTGGTGAATGCAGTTACATTGGCGTAGCACAAACCGTTTGCAATATAATCGCTTTAATTTAGGGCGACGGTACATCTACGCTTCGGAACTGTTGTTGTCGACGAAAGTGGGTTTTCCCTTTGCAGAATCACTTCCAAAACATGGCGAATACAGTTCCATTGGCGTAGCACAAACCGTTTGCAATATAATCGCTTTAATTTAGGGCGACGGTACATCTACGCTTCGGAACTGTTGTTGTCGACGAAGGTGGGTTTTCCCTCTGCAGAATCACTTCCTAAATATGGTGAATACAGTTACATTGGCGTAGCACAAACCGTTTGCAATATAATCGCTTTAATTTAGGGCTACGGTACATCTGCGCTTCGAAACTGTTGTTTTCGACGAAAGTGGGCTTTTCCTTTGCAGAATCACTTCCTAAATATGGTGAATACAGTTACATTGGCGTAGCACAAACCGTTTGCAATGTAATCGCTTTAATTTAGGGCGACGGTACATCTACGCTTCGGAACTGTTGTTGTCGACGAAAGTGGGCTTTCCCTTTGCAGAATCACTTCCAAAACATGGCGAATACAGTTCCATTGGCGTAGCACAAACCGTTTGCAATATAATCGCTTTAATTTAGGGCGACGGTACATCTACGCTTCGGAACTGTTGTTGTCGACGAAGGTGGGTTTTCCCTCTGCAGAATCACTTCCTAAATATGGTGAATACAGTTACATTGGCGTAGCACAAACCGTTTGCAATATAATCGCTTTAATTTAGGGCGACGGTACATCTACGCTTCGGAACTGTTGTTGTCGACGAAAGTGGGTTTTCCCTTTGCAGAATCACTTCCAAAACATGGCGAATACAGTTCCATTGGCGTAGCACAAACCGTTTGCAATATAATCGCTTTAACTTAGGGCGACGGTACATCTACGCTTCGGAACTGTTGTTCTCGACGAAAGTGGGCTTTCCCTTCGAAAATCACTTCCAAAACTTGGTGAATACAGTTACATTGGCGTAGTACAATCCGTTTGCAATATAATCGCTTTAATTTAGGGCTACGGTACATCTGCGCTTCGAAACTGTTGTTGTCGACGAAAGTGGGCTTTCCCTTTGCAGAATCACTTCCTAAACATGGTGAATACAATTCCATTGGCGTAGCACAAACCGTTTGCAATATCACGCCTTTAATTTAGGGATACGCTATATCTGCGCTTCGGAACTGTTGTTTTCGACGAAAGTGGGCTTTTCCTTTGCAGAATCACTTCCAAAACATGGTGAATACAGTTCCATTGGCGTAGCACAAACCGTTTCCAATATAATCGCTTTAACTTAGGGCGACGGTACATGTACGCTTCGAAACTGTTGTTGTCGACGAAAGTGGGCTTTCCCTTTGCAGTATCACTTGTAAAACTTGGTGAATACAGTTACATTGGCGTAATACCAGTCGTTTACAAGATGATCGCTTCTATTCAGGGATACGCTGTACCTGCGCTTCGAAACTGTTGTTCTCGACGAAGGTGGGCTTTCCCTTTGCAGAAACACTTCCTAAATATGGTGAATACAGTTACATTGGCGTAGCACAAACCGTTTGCAATATAATCGCTTTAATTTAGGGCGACGGTACATCTACGCTTCGGAACTGTTGTTGTCGACGAAAGTGGGTTTTCCCTTTGCAGAATCACTTCCAAAACATGGCGAATACAGTTCCATTGGCGTAGCACAAACCGTTTGCAATATAATCGCTTTAACTTAGGGCGACGGTACATGTACGCTTCGAAACTGTTGTTGTCGACGAAAGTGGGCTTTCCCTTTGCAGTATCACTTGTAAAACTTGGTGAATACAGTTACATTGGCGTAATACCAGTCGTTTACAAGATGATCGCTTCTATTCAGGGATACGCTGTACCTGCGCTTCGAAACTGTTGTTGTCGACGAAAGTGGGCTTTCCCTTTGCAGAATCACTTCCTAAACATGGTGAATACAGTTCCATTGGCGTAGCACAAACCGTTTGCAATATCATGCCTTTAATTTAGGTATACGCTATATCTGCGCTTCGGAACTGTTGTTTTCGACGAAAGTGGGCTTTTCCTTTGCAGTATCACTTGTAAAACTTGGTGAATACAGTTACATTGGCGTAATACGAGTCGTTTACAAGATGATCGCTTTTATTCAGGGATACGCTGTACCTGGGCTTCGAAACTGTTGTTCTCGACGAAAGTGGGCTTTCCCTTCGAAAATCACTTCCAAAACTTGGTGAATACAGTTACATTCGCGTAGCACAAACCGTTTGCAATATAATCGCTTTAATTTAGGGCGACGGTACATCTACGCTTCGGAACTGTTGTTGTCGACGAAAGTGGGCTTTCCCTTTACAGAATCACTTCCTAAACATGGTGAATACAGTTACATTGGCGTAGCACAAACCGTTTGCAATATAACGCCTTTAATTTAGTGATACGCTATATCTGCGCTTCGAAACTGTTGTTTTCGACGAAAGTCGGCTTTCCCTTTGCAGAATACCGTGCAAAACTTGGTAGATACAGTTACATTGGCCTAGTACAATCCGTTTGCAATATAATCGCTTTAATTAAGGGCGACGGTACATCTGCGCTTCGAAACTGTTGTTGTCGACGAAAGTGGGCTTTCCCTTTGCAGAATCACTTCCTAAACATGGTGAATACAATTCCATTGGCGTAGCACAAACCGTTTGCAATATCACGCCTTTAATTTAGGGATACGCTATATCTGCGCTTCGGAACTGTTGTTTTCGACGAAAGTGGGCTTTTCCTTTGCAGAATCACTTCCAAAACATGGTGAATACAGTTCCATTGGCGTAGCACAAACCGTTTCCAATATAATCGCTTTAACTTAGGGCGACGGTACATGTACGCTTCGAAACTGTTGTTGTCGACGAAAGTGGGCTTTCCCTTTGCAGTATCACTTGTAAAACTTGGTGAATACAGTTACATTGGCGTAATACCAGTCGTTTACAAGATGATCGCTTCTATTCAGGGATACGCTGTACCTGCGCTTCGAAACTGTTGTTCTCGACGAAAGTGGGCTTTCCCTTCGAAAATCACTTCCAAAACTTGGTGAATACAGTTACATTGGCGTAGCACAAACCGTTTGCAATATAATCGCTTTAATTTAGGGCGACGGTACATCGACGCTTCGGAACTGTTGTTGTCGACGAAAGTGGGTTTTCCCTTTGCAGAATCACTTCCAAAACATGGCGAATACAGTTCCATTGGCGTAGCACAAACCGTTTGCAATATAATCGCTTTAACTTAGGGCGACGGTACATGTACGCTTCGAAACTGTTGTTGTCGACGAAAGTGGGCTTTCCCTTTGCAGTATCACTTGTAAAACTTGGTGAATACAGTTACATTGGCGTAATACCAGTCGTTTACAAGATGATCGCTTCTATTCAGGGATACGCTGTACCTGCGCTTCGAAACTGTTGTTGTCGACGAAAGTGGGCTTTCCCTTTGCAGAATCACTTCCTAAACATGGTGAATACAGTTCCATTGGCGTAGCACAAACCGTTTGCAATATCATGCCTTTAATTTAGGTATACGCTATATCTGCGCTTCGGAACTGTTGTTTTCGACGAAAGTGGGCTTTTCCTTTGCAGTATCACTTGTAAAACTTGGTGAATACAGTTACATTGGCGTAATACGAGTCGTTTACAAGATGATCGCTTTTATTCAGGGATACGCTGTACCTGGGCTTCGAAACTGTTGTTCTCGACGAAAGTGGGCTTTCCCTTCGAAAATCACTTCCAAAACTTGGTGAATACAGTTACATTCGCGTAGCACAAACCGTTTGCAATATAATCGCTTTAATTTAGGGCGACGGTACATCTACGCTTCGGAACTGTTGTTGTCGACGAAAGTGGGCTTTCCCTTTACAGAATCACTTCCTAAACATGGTGAATACAGTTACATTGGCGTAGCACAAACCGTTTGCAATATAACGCCTTTAATTTAGTGATACGCTATATCTGCGCTTCGAAACTGTTGTTTTCGACGAAAGTCGGCTTTCCCTTTGCAGAATACCGTGCAAAACTTGGTAGATACAGTTACATTGGCCTAGTACAATCCGTTTGCAATATAATCGCTTTAATTAAGGGCGACGGTACATCTGCGCTTCGAAACTGTTGTTGTCGACGAAAGTGGGCTTTCCCTTTGCAGTATCACTTGTAAAACTTGGTGAATACAGTTACATTGGCGTAGCACAATCCGTTTACAAGATGATCGCTTTTGTTTAGGGATGCGCTATGTCTGCGCTTCGGAACTGTTGTTTTCGACGAAAGCGGGCTTTCCCTGTGCAGAATCACTTCCTAAATATGGTGAATACAGTTACATTGGCGTAGCACAAACCGTTTGCAATATAATCGCTTTAATTTTGGGCGACGGTACATCTACGCTTCGGAACTGTTGTTGTCGACGAAAGTGGGTTTTCCCTTTGCAGAATCACTTCCAAAACATGGCGAATATAGTTCCATTGGCGTAGCACAAACCGTTTCCAATATAATCGCTTTAATTTAGGGCGACGGTACATCTACGCTTCGGAACTGTTGTTGTCGACGACAGTGGGCTTTCCCTTTGCAAAATCACTTCCTAAACATGGTGAATACAGTTACATTGGCGTAGCACAAACCGTTTGCAATATAACGCCTTTAATTTAGTGATACGCTATATCTGCGCTTCGAAACTGTTGTTTTCGACGAAAGTCGGCTTTCCCTTTGCAGAAACACTTCCTAAATATGGTGAATACAGTTACATTGGCGTAGTACAATCCGTTTGCAATATAATCGCTTTAATTAAGGGCGACAGTACATCTACGCTTCGGAACTGTTGTTGTCGACGAAAGTGGGTTTTCCCTTTGCAGAATCACTTCCAAAACATGGCGAATACAGTTCCATTGGCGTAGCACAAACCGTTTGCAATATCACGCCTTTAATTTAGTGATACGCTATATCTGCGCTTCGAAACTGTTGTTTTCGACGAAAGTGGGCTTTCCCTTTGCAGTATCACTTGTAAAACTTGGTGAATACAGTTACATTGGCGTAATACCAGTCGTTTACAAGATGATCGCTTCTATTCAGGGATACGCTGTACCTGCGCTTCGAAACTGTTGTTCTCGACGAAAGTGGGCTTTCCCTTCGAAAATCACTTCCAAAACTTGGTGAATACAGTTACATTGGCGTAGCACAAACCGTTTGCAATATAATCGCTTTAATTTAGGGCGACGGTAC
This sequence comes from Ectemnius continuus, assembly GCA_910591665.1. Classification (NCBI taxonomy): domain Eukaryota; kingdom Metazoa; phylum Arthropoda; class Insecta; order Hymenoptera; family Crabronidae; genus Ectemnius; species Ectemnius continuus. The sequence continues at coordinate 15,205,829 of OU342860.1, forward strand.
ATCTACGCTTCGGAACTGTTGTTGTCGACGAAAGTGGGTTTTCCCTTTGCAGAATCACTTCCAAAACATGGCGAATACAGTTCCATTGGCGTAGCACAAACCGTTTGCAATATAATCGCTTTAACTTAGGGCGACGGTACATGTACGCTTCGAAACTGTTGTTGTCGACGAAAGTGGGCTTTCCCTTTGCAGTATCACTTGTAAAACTTGGTGAATACAGTTACATTGGCGTAATACCAGTCGTTTACAAGATGATCGCTTCTATTCAGGGATACGCTGTACCTGCGCTTCGAAACTGTTGTTCTCGACGAAAGTGGGCTTTCCCTTTGCAGAATCACTTCCTAAATATGGTGAATATAGTTACATTGGCGTAGCACAAACCGTTTGCAATATAATCGCTTTAATTTAGGGCGACGGTACATCTACGCTTCGGAACTGTTGTTGTCGACGAAAGTGGGTTTTCCCTTTGCAGAATCACTTCCAAAACATGGCGAATATAGTTCCATTGGCGTAGCACAAACCGTTTGCAGTATAATCGCTTTTGTTTAGGGATACGCTATGTCTGCGCTTCGGAACTGTTGTTTTCGACGAAAGTGGGCTTTCCCTTTGCAGTATCACTTGTAAAACTTGGTGAATACAGTTACATTGGCGTAATACCAGTCGTTTACAAGATGATCACTTTTATTCAGGGATACGCTGTACCTGCGCTTCGAAACTGTTGTTGTCGACGAAAGTGGGCTTTCCCTTTGCAGAATCACTTCCTAAACATGGTGAATACAATTCCATTGGCGTAGCACAAACCGTTTGCAATATCACGCCTTTAATTTAGGGATACGCTATATCTGCGCTTCGGAACTGTTGTTTTCGACGAAAGTGGGCTTTTCCTTTGCAGAATCACTTCCAAAACATGGTGAATACAGTTCCATTGGCGTAGCACAAACCGTTTGCAATATAATCGCTTTAACTTAGGGCGACGGTACATGTACGCTTCGAAACTGTTGTTGTCGACGAAAGTGGGCTTTCCCTTTGCAGTATCACTTGTAAAACTTGGTGAATACAGTTACATTGGCGTAATACCAGTCGTTTACAAGATGATCGCTTCTATTCAGGGATACGCTGTACCTGCGCTTCGAAACTGTTGTTCTCGACGAAAGTGGGCTTTCCCTTTGCAGAATCACTTCCTAAATATGGTGAATACAGTTACATTGGCGTAGCACAAACCGTTTGCAATATAATCGCTTTAATTTAGGGCGACGGTACATGTACGCTTCGAAACTGTTGTTGTCGACGAAAGTGGGCTTTCCCTTTGCAGTATCACTTGTAAAACTTGGTGAATACAGTTACATTGTCGTAATACCAGTCGTTTACAAGATGATCGCTTCTATTCAGGGATACGCTGTACCTGCGCTTCGAAACTGTTGTTGTCGACGAAAGTGGGCTTTCCCTTTGCAGAATCACTTCCTAAACATGGTGAATACAGTTCCATTGGCGTAGCACAAACCGTTTGCAATATCATGCCTTTAATTTAGGTATACGCTATATCTGCGCTTCGGAACTGTTGTTTTCGACGAAAGTGGGCTTTTCCTTTGCAGTATCACTTGTAAAACTTGGTGAATACAGTTACATTGGCGTAATACGAGTCGTTTACAAGATGATCGCTTTTATTCAGGGATACGCTGTACCTGGGCTTCGAAACTGTTGTTCTCGACGAAAGTGGGCTTTCCCTTCGAAAATCACTTCCAAAACTTGGTGAATACAGTTACATTCGCGTAGCACAAACCGTTTGCAATATAATCGCTTTAATTTAGGGCGACGGTACATCTACGCTTCGGAACTGTTGTTGTCGACGAAAGTGGGCTTTCCCTTTACAGAATCACTTCCTAAACATGGTGAATACAGTTACATTGGCGTAATACGAGTCGTTTACAAGATGATCGCTTTTATTCAGGGATACGCTGTACCTGGGCTTCGAAACTGTTGTTCTCGACGAAAGTGGGCTTTCCCTTCGAAAATCACTTCCAAAACTTGGTGAATACAGTTACATTCGCGTAGCACAAACCGTTTGCAATATAACGCCTTTAATTTAGTGATACGCTATATCTGCGCTTCGAAACTGTTGTTTTCGACGAAAGTCGGCTTTCCCTTTGCAGAATACCGTGCAAAACTTGGTAGATACAGTTACATTGGCCTAGTACAATCCGTTTGCAATATAATCGCTTTAATTAAGGGCGACGGTACATCTGCGCTTCGAAACTGTTGTTGTCGACGAAAGTGGGCTTTCCCTTTGCAGAATCACTTCCTAAACATGGTGAATACAATTCCATTGGCGTAGCACAAACCGTTTGCAATATCACGCCTTTAATTTAGGGATACGCTATATCTGCGCTTCGGAACTGTTGTTTTCGACGAAAGTGGGCTTTTCCTTTGCAGAATCACTTCCAAAACATGGTGAATACAGTTCCATTGGCGTAGCACAAACCGTTTCCAATATAATCGCTTTAACTTAGGGCGACGGTACATGTACGCTTCGAAACTGTTGTTGTCGACGAAAGTGGGCTTTCCCTTTGCAGTATCACTTGTAAAACTTGGTGAATACAGTTACATTGGCGTAATACCAGTCGTTTACAAGATGATCGCTTCTATTCAGGGATACGCTGTACCTGCGCTTCGAAACTGTTGTTCTCGACGAAAGTGGGCTTTCCCTTCGAAAATCACTTCCAAAACTTGGTGAATACAGTTACATTGGCGTAGCACAAACCGTTTGCAATATAATCGCTTTAATTTAGGGCGACGGTACATCGACGCTTCGGAACTGTTGTTGTCGACGAAAGTGGGTTTTCCCTTTGCAGAATCACTTCCAAAACATGGCGAATACAGTTCCATTGGCGTAGCACAAACCGTTTGCAATATAATCGCTTTAACTTAGGGCGACGGTACATGTACGCTTCGAAACTGTTGTTGTCGACGAAAGTGGGCTTTCCCTTTGCAGTATCACTTGTAAAACTTGGTGAATACAGTTACATTGGCGTAATACCAGTCGTTTACAAGATGATCGCTTCTATTCAGGGATACGCTGTACCTGCGCTTCGAAACTGTTGTTCTCGACGAAAGTGGGCTTTCCCTTTGCAGAATCACTTCCTAAATATGGTGAATACAGTTACATTGGCGTAGCACAAACCGTTTGCAATATAATCGCTTTAATTTAGGGCGACGGTACATGTACGCTTCGAAACTGTTGTTGTCGACGAAAGTGGGCTTTCCCTTTGCAGTATCACTTGTAAAACTTGGTGAATACAGTTACATTGTCGTAATACCAGTCGTTTACAAGATGATCACTTTTATTCAGGGATACGCTGTACCTGCGCTTCGAAACTGTTGTTCTCGACGAAAGTGGGCTTTCCCTGCGAAAATCACTTCCAAAACTTCGTGAATACAGTTACATTGGCGTAGTACAATCCGTTTGCAATATAATCGCTTTAATTTAGGGCTACGGTACATCTGCGCTTCGAAACTGTTGTTGTCGACGAAAGTGGGCTTTCCCTTTGCAGAATCACTTCCTAAACATGGTGAATACAATTCCATTGGCGTAGCACAAACCGTTTGCAATATCACGCCTTTAATTTAGGGATACGCTATATCTGCGCTTCGGAACTGTTGTTTTCGACGAAAGTGGGCTTTTCCTTTGCAGAATCACTTCCAAAACATGGTGAATACAGTTCCATTGGCGTAGCACAAACCGTTTCCAATATAATCGCTTTAACTTAGGGCGACGGTACATGTACGCTTCGAAACTGTTGTTGTCGACGAAAGTGGGCTTTCCCTTTGCAGTATCACTTGTAAAACTTGGTGAATACAGTTACATTGGCGTAATACCAGTCGTTTACAAGATGATCGCTTCTATTCAGGGATACGCTGTACCTGCGCTTCGAAACTGTTGTTCTCGACGAAAGTGGGCTTTCCCTTTGCAGAATCACTTCCTAAATATGGTGAATACAGTTACATTGGCGTAGCACAAACCGTTTCCAATATAATCGCTTTAATTTAGGGCGACGGTACATCTACGCTTCGGAACTGTTGTTGTCGACGAAAGTGGGTTTTCCCTTTGCAGAATCACTTCCAAAACATGGCGAATACAGTTCCATTGGCGTAGCACAAACCGTTTGCAATATAATCGCTTTAACTTAGGGCGACGGTACATGTACGCTTCGAAACTGTTGTTGTCGACGAAAGTGGGCTTTCCCTTTGCAGTATCACTTGTAAAACTTGGTGAATACAGTTACATTGGCGTAATACCAGTCGTTTACAAGATGATCGCTTCTATTCAGGGACACGCTGTACCTGCGCTTCGAAACTGTTGTTGTCGACGAAAGTGGGCTTTCCCTTTGCAGAATCACTTCCTAAACATGGTGAATACAGTTCCATTGGCGTAGCACAAACCGTTTGCAATATCATGCCTTTAATTTAGGTATACGCTATATCTGCGCTTCGGAACTGTTGTTTTCGACGAAAGTGGGCTTTTCCTTTGCAGAATCACTTCCTAAACATGGTGAATACAGTTACATTGGCGTAATACCAGTCGTTTACAAGATGATCGCTTTTATTCAGGGATACGCTGTACCTGCGCTTCGAAACTGTTGTTCTCGACGAAAGTGGGCTTTCCCTTCGAAAATCACTTCCAAAACTTGGTGAATGCAGTTACATTGGCGTAGCACAAACCGTTTGCAATATAATCGCTTTAATTTAGGGCGACGGTACATCTACGCTTCGGAACTGTTGTTGTCGACGAAAGTGGGTTTTCCCTTTGCAGAATCACTTCCAAAACATGGCGAATACAGTTCCATTGGCGTAGCACAAACCGTTTGCAATATAATCGCTTTAATTTAGGGCGACGGTACATCTACGCTTCGGAACTGTTGTTGTCGACGAAGGTGGGTTTTCCCTCTGCAGAATCACTTCCTAAATATGGTGAATACAGTTACATTGGCGTAGCACAAACCGTTTGCAATATAATCGCTTTAATTTAGGGCTACGGTACATCTGCGCTTCGAAACTGTTGTTTTCGACGAAAGTGGGCTTTTCCTTTGCAGAATCACTTCCTAAATATGGTGAATACAGTTACATTGGCGTAGCACAAACCGTTTGCAATGTAATCGCTTTAATTTAGGGCGACGGTACATCTACGCTTCGGAACTGTTGTTGTCGACGAAAGTGGGTTTTCCCTTTGCAGAATCACTTCCAAAACATGGCGAATACAGTTCCATTGGCGTAGCACAAACCGTTTGCAATATAATCGCTTTAATTTAGGGCGACGGTACATCTACGCTTCGGAACTGTTGTTGTCGACGAAGGTGGGTTTTCCCTCTGCAGAATCACTTCCTAAATATGGTGAATACAGTTACATTGGCGTAGCACAAACCGTTTGCAATATAATCGCTTTAATTTAGGGCGACGGTACATCTACGCTTCGGAACTGTTGTTGTCGACGAAAGTGGGTTTTCCCTTTGCAGAATCACTTCCAAAACATGGCGAATACAGTTCCATTGGCGTAGCACAAACCGTTTGCAATATAATCGCTTTAATTTAGGGCGACGGTACATCTACGCTTCGGAACTGTTGTTCTCGACGAAAGTGGGCTTTCCCTTCGAAAATCACTTCCAAAACTTGGTGAATACAGTTACATTGGCGTAGTACAATCCGTTTGCAATATAATCGCTTTAATTTAGGGCTACGGTACATCTGCGCTTCGAAACTGTTGTTGTCGACGAAAGTGGGCTTTCCCTTTGCAGAATCACTTCCTAAACATGGTGAATACAATTCCATTGGCGTAGCACAAACCGTTTGCAATATCACGCCTTTAATTTAGGGATACGCTATATCTGCGCTTCGGAACTGTTGTTTTCGACGAAAGTGGGCTTTTCCTTTGCAGAATCACTTCCAAAACATGGTGAATACAGTTCCATTGGCGTAGCACAAACCGTTTCCAATATAATCGCTTTAACTTAGGGCGACGGTACATGTACGCTTCGAAACTGTTGTTGTCGACGAAAGTGGGCTTTCCCTTTGCAGTATCACTTGTAAAACTTGGTGAATACAGTTACATTGGCGTAATACCAGTCGTTTACAAGATGATCGCTTCTATTCAGGGATACGCTGTACCTGCGCTTCGAAACTGTTGTTCTCGACGAAAGTGGGCTTTCCCTGCGAAAATCACTTCCAAAACTTCGTGAATACAGTTACATTGGCGTAGTACAATCCGTTTGCAATATAATCGCTTTAATTTAGGGCTACGGTACATCTGCGCTTCGAAACTGTTGTTGTCGACGAAAGTGGGCTTTCCCTTTGCAGAATCACTTCCTAAACATGGTGAATACAATTCCATTGGCGTAGCACAAACCGTTTGCAATATCACGCCTTTAATTTAGGGATACGCTATATCTGCGCTTCGGAACTGTTGTTTTCGACGAAAGTGGGCTTTTCCTTTGCAGAATCACTTCCAAAACATGGTGAATACAGTTCCATTGGCGTAGCACAAACCGTTTCCAATATAATCGCTTTAACTTAGGGCGACGGTACATGTACGCTTCGAAACTGTTGTTGTCGACGAAAGTGGGCTTTCCCTTTGCAGTATCACTTGTAAAACTTGGTGAATACAGTTACATTGGCGTAATACCAGTCGTTTACAAGATGATCGCTTCTATTCAGGGATACGCTGTACCTGCGCTTCGAAACTGTTGTTCTCGACGAAAGTGGGCTTTCCCTTTGCAGAATCACTTCCTAAATATGGTGAATACAGTTACATTGGCGTAGCACAAACCGTTTGCAATATAATCGCTTTAATTTAGGGCGACGGTACATCTACGCTTCGGAACTGTTGTTGTCGACGAAAGTGGGTTTTCCCTTTGCAGAATCACTTCCAAAACATGGCGAATACAGTTCCATTGGCGTAGCACAAACCGTTTGCAATATAATCGCTTTAACTTAGGGCGACGGTACATGTACGCTTCGAAACTGTTGTTGTCGACGAAAGTGGGCTTTCCCTTTGCAGTATCACTTGTAAAACTTGGTGAATACAGTTACATTGGCGTAATACCAGTCGTTTACAAGATGATCGCTTCTATTCAGGGATACGCTGTACCTGCGCTTCGAAACTGTTGTTGTCGACGAAAGTGGGCTTTCCCTTTGCAGAATCACTTCCTAAACATGGTGAATACAGTTCCATTGGCGTAGCACAAACCGTTTGCAATATCATGCCTTTAATTTAGGTATACGCTATATCTGCGCTTCGGAACTGTTGTTTTCGACGAAAGTGGGCTTTTCCTTTGCAGTATCACTTGTAAAACTTGGTGAATACAGTTACATTGGCGTAATACGAGTCGTTTACAAGATGATCGCTTTTATTCAGGGATACGCTGTACCTGGGCTTCGAAACTGTTGTTCTCGACGAAAGTGGGCTTTCCCTTCGAAAATCACTTCCAAAACTTGGTGAATACAGTTACATTCGCGTAGCACAAACCGTTTGCAATATAATCGCTTTAATTTAGGGCGACGGTACATCTACGCTTCGGAACTGTTGTTGTCGACGAAAGTGGGCTTTCCCTTTACAGAATCACTTCCTAAACATGGTGAATACAGTTACATTGGCGTAGCACAAACCGTTTGCAATATAACGCCTTTAATTTAGTGATACGCTATATCTGCGCTTCGAAACTGTTGTTTTCGACGAAAGTCGGCTTTCCCTTTGCAGAATACCGTGCAAAACTTGGTAGATACAGTTACATTGGCCTAGTACAATCCGTTTGCAATATAATCGCTTTAATTAAGGGCGACGGTACATCTGCGCTTCGAAACTGTTGTTGTCGACGAAAGTGGGCTTTCCCTTTGCAGAATCACTTCCTAAACATGGTGAATACAATTCCATTGGCGTAGCACAAACCGTTTGCAATATCACGCCTTTAATTTAGGGATACGCTATATCTGCGCTTCGGAACTGTTGTTTTCGACGAAAGTGGGCTTTTCCTTTGCAGAATCACTTCCAAAACATGGTGAATACAGTTCCATTGGCGTAGCACAAACCGTTTCCAATATAATCGCTTTAACTTAGGGCGACGGTACATGTACGCTTCGAAACTGTTGTTGTCGACGAAAGTGGGCTTTCCCTTTGCAGTATCACTTGTAAAACTTGGTGAATACAGTTACATTGGCGTAATACCAGTCGTTTACAAGATGATCGCTTCTATTCAGGGATACGCTGTACCTGCGCTTCGAAACTGTTGTTCTCGACGAAAGTGGGCTTTCCCTTCGAAAATCACTTCCAAAACTTGGTGAATACAGTTACATTGGCGTAGCACAAACCGTTTGCAATATAATCGCCTTAATTTAGGGCGACGGTACATCGACGCTTCGGAACTGTTGTTGTCGACGAAAGTGGGTTTTCCCTTTGCAGAATCACTTCCAAAACATGGCGAATACAGTTCCATTGGCGTAGCACAAACCGTTTGCAATATAATCGCTTTAACTTAGGGCGACGGTACATGTACGCTTCGAAACTGTTGTTGTCGACGAAAGTGGGCTTTCCCTTTGCAGTATCACTTGTAAAACTTGGTGAATACAGTTACATTGGCGTAATACCAGTCGTTTACAAGATGATCGCTTCTATTCAGGGATACGCTGTACCTGCGCTTCGAAACTGTTGTTGTCGACGAAAGTGGGCTTTCCCTTTGCAGAATCACTTCCTAAACATGGTGAATACAGTTCCATTGGCGTAGCACAAACCGTTTGCAATATCATGCCTTTAATTTAGGTATACGCTATATCTGCGCTTCGGAACTGTTGTTTTCGACGAAAGTGGGCTTTTCCTTTGCAGTATCACTTGTAAAACTTGGTGAATACAGTTACATTGGCGTAATACGAGTCGTTTACAAGATGATCGCTTTTATTCAGGGATACGCTGTACCTGGGCTTCGAAACTGTTGTTCTCGACGAAAGTGGGCTTTCCCTTCGAAAATCACTTCCAAAACTTGGTGAATACAGTTACATTCGCGTAGCACAAACCGTTTGCAATATAATCGCTTTAATTTAGGGCGACGGTACATCTACGCTTCGGAACTGTTGTTGTCGACGAAAGTGGGCTTTCCCTTTACAGAATCACTTCCTAAACATGGTGAATACAGTTACATTGGCGTAGCACAAACCGTTTGCAATATAACGCCTTTAATTTAGTGATACGCTATATCTGCGCTTCGAAACTGTTGTTTTCGACGAAAGTCGGCTTTCCCTTTGCAGAATACCGTGCAAAACTTGGTAGATACAGTTACATTGGCCTAGTACAATCCGTTTGCAATATAATCGCTTTAATTAAGGGCGACGGTACATCTGCGCTTCGAAACTGTTGTTGTCGACGAAAGTGGGCTTTCCCTTTGCAGAATCACTTCCTAAACATGGTGAATACAATTCCATTGGCGTAGCACAAACCGTTTGCAATATCACGCCTTTAATTTAGGGATACGCTATATCTGCGCTTCGGAACTGTTGTTTTCGACGAAAGTGGGCTTTTCCTTTGCAGAATCACTTCCAAAACATGGTGAATACAGTTCCATTGGCGTAGCACAAACCGTTTCCAATATAATCGCTTTAACTTAGGGCGACGGTACATGTACGCTTCGAAACTGTTGTTGTCGACGAAAGTGGGCTTTCCCTTTGCAGTATCACTTGTAAAACTTGGTGAATACAGTTACATTGTCGTAATACCAGTCGTTTACAAGATGATCACTTTTATTCAGGGATACGCTGTACCTGCGCTTCGAAACTGTTGTTCTCGACGAAAGTGGGCTTTCCCTGCGAAAATCACTTCCAAAACTTCGTGAATACAGTTACATTGGCGTAGTACAATCCGTTTGCAATATAATCGCTTTAATTTAGGGCTACGGTACATCTGCGCTTCGAAACTGTTGTTGTCGACGAAAGTGGGCTTTCCCTTTGCAGAATCACTTCCTAAACATGGTGAATACAATTCCATTGGCGTAGCACAAACCGTTTGCAATATCACGCCTTTAATTTAGGGATACGCTATATCTGCGCTTCGGAACTGTTGTTTTCGACGAAAGTGGGCTTTTCCTTTGCAGAATCACTTCCAAAACATGGTGAATACAGTTCCATTGGCGTAGCACAAACCGTTTGCAATATAATCGCTTTAACTTAGGGCGACGGTACATGTACGCTTCGAAACTGTTGTTGTCGACGAAAGTGGGCTTTCCCTTTGCAGTATCACTTGTAAAACTTGGTGAATACAGTTACATTGGCGTAATACCAGTCGTTTACAAGATGATCGCTTCTATTCAGGGATACGCTGTACCTGCGCTTCGAAACTGTTGTTGTCGACGAAAGTGGGCTTTCCCTTTGCAGAATCACTTCCTAAACATGGTGAATACAGTTCCATTGGCGTAGCACAAACCGTTTGCAATATCATGCCTTTAATTTAGGTATACGCTATATCTGCGCTTCGGAACTGTTGTTGTCGACGAAAGTGGGCTTTCCCTTTACAGAATCACTTCCTAAACATGGTGAATACAGTTACATTGGCGTAGCACAAACCGTTTGCAATATAACGCCTTTAATTTAGTGATACGCTATATCTGCGCTTCGAAACTGTTGTTTTCGACGAAAGTCGGCTTTCCCTTTGCAGAATACCGTGCAAAACTTGGTAGATACAGTTACATTGGCCTAGTACAATCCGTTTGCAATATAATCGCTTTAATTGAGGGCGACGGTACATCTGCGCTTCGAAACTGTTGTTGTCGACGAAAGTGGGCTTTCCCTTTGCAGAATCACTTCCTAAACATGGTGAATACAATTCCATTGGCGTAGCACAAACCGTTTGCAATATCACGCCTTTAATTTAGGGATACGCTATATCTGCGCTTCGGAACTGTTGTTTTCGACGAAAGTGGGCTTTTCCTTTGCAGAATCACTTCCAAAACATGGTGAATACAGTTCCATTGGCGTAGCACAAACCGTTTCCAATATAATCGCTTTAACTTAGGGCGACGGTACATGTACGCTTCGAAACTGTTGTTGTCGACGAAAGTGGGCTTTCCCTTTGCAGTATCACTTGTAAAACTTGGTGAATACAGTTACATTGGCGTAATACCAGTCGTTTACAGGATGATCGCTTCTATTCAGGGATACGCTGTACCTGCGCTTCGAAACTGTTGTTGTCGACGAAAGTGGGCTTTCCCTTTGCAGAATCACTTCCTAAACATGGTGAATACAGTTCCATTGGCGTAGCACAAACCGTTTGCAATATCATGCCTTTAATTTAGGTATACGCTATATCTGCGCTTCGGAACTGTTGTTTTCGACGAAAGTGGGCTTTTCCTTTGCAGTATCACTTGTAAAACTTGGTGAATACAGTTACATTGGCGTAATACGAGTCGTTTACAAGATGATCGCTTTTATTCAGGGATACGCTGTACCTGGGCTTCGAAACTGTTGTTCTCGACGAAAGTGGGCTTTCCCTTCGAAAATCACTTCCAAAACTTGGTGAATACAGTTACATTCGCGTAGCACAAACCGTTTGCAATATAATCGCTTTAATTTAGGGCGACGGTACATCTACGCTTCGGAACTGTTGTTGTCGACGAAAGTGGGCTTTCCCTTTACAGAATCACTTCCTAAACATGGTGAATACAGTTACATTGGCGTAGCACAAACCGTTTGCAATATAACGCCTTTAATTTAGTGATACGCTATATCTGCGCTTCGAAACTGTTGTTTTCGACGAAAGTCGGCTTTCCCTTTGCAGAATACCGTGCAAAACTTGGTAGATACAGTTACATTGGCGTAGTACAATCCGTTTGCAATATAATCGCTTTAATTAAGGGCGACGGTACATCTGCGCTTCGAAACTGTTGTTGTCGACGAAAGTGGGCTTTCCCTTTGCAGAATCACTTCCTAAACATGGTGAATACAATTCCATTGGCGTAGCACAAACCGTTTGCAATATAATCGCTTTAATTTAGGGCGACGGTACATCTACGCTTCGGAACTGTTGTTGTCGACGAAGGTGGGTTTTCCCTCTGCAGAATCACTTCCTAAATATGGTGAATACAGTTACATTGGCGTAGCACAAACCGTTTGCAATATAATCGCTTTAATTTAGGGCTACGGTACATCTGCGCTTCGAAACTGTTGTTTTCGACGAAAGTGGGCTTTTCCTTTGCAGAATCACTTCCTAAATATGGTGAATACAGTTACATTGGCGTAGCACAAACCGTTTGCAATGTAATCGCTTTAATTTAGGGCGACGGTACATCTACGCTTCGGAACTGTTGTTGTCGACGAAAGTGGGTTTTCCCTTTGCAGAATCACTTCCAAAACATGGCGAATACAGTTCCATTGGCGTAGCACAAACCGTTTGCAATATAATCGCTTTAATTTAGGGCGACGGTACATCTACGCTTCGGAACTGTTGTTGTCGACGAAGGTGGGTTTTCCCTCTGCAGAATCACTTCCTAAATATGGTGAATACAGTTACATTGGCGTAGCACAAACCGTTTGCAATATAATCGCTTTAATTTAGGGCGACGGTACATCTACGCTTCGGAACTGTTGTTGTCGACGAAAGTGGGTTTTCCCTTTGCAGAATCACTTCCAAAACATGGCGAATACAGTTCCATTGGCGTAGCACAAACCGTTTGCAATATAATCGCTTTAATTTAGGGCGACGGTACATCTACGCTTCGGAACTGTTGTTGTCGACGAAGGTGGGTTTTCCCTCTGCAGAATCACTTCCTAAATATGGTGAATACAGTTACATTGGCGTAGCACAAACCGTTTGCAATATAATCGCTTTAATTTAGGGCGACGGTACATCTACGCTTCGGAACTGTTGTTGTCGACGAAAGTGGGTTTTCCCTTTGCAGAATCACTTCCAAAACATGGCGAATACAGTTCCATTGGCGTAGCACAAACCGTTTGCAATATAATCGCTTTAATTTAGGGCGACGGTACATCTACGCTTCGGAACTGTTGTTCTCGATGAAAGTGGGCTTTCCCTTCGAAAATCACTTCCAAAACTTGGTGAATACAGTTACATTGGCGTAGTACAATCCGTTTGCAATATAATCGCTTTAATTTAGGGCTACGGTACATCTGCGCTTCGAAACTGTTGTTGTCGACGAAAGTGGGCTTTCCCTTTGCAGTATCACTTGTAAAACTTGGTGAATACAGTTACATTGGCGTAATACCAGTCGTTTACAAGATGATCGCTTCTATTCAGGGATACGCTGTACCTGCGCTTCGAAACTGTTGTTCTCGACGAAAGTGGGCTTTCCCTTTGCAGAATCACTTCCTAAATATGGTGAATACAGTTACATTGGCGTAGCACAAACCGTTTGCAATATAATCGCTTTAATTTAGGGCGACGGTACATGTACGCTTCGAAACTGTTGTTGTCGACGAAAGTGGGCTTTCCCTTTGCAGTATCACTTGTAAAACTTGGTGAATACAGTTACATTGTCGTAATACCAGTCGTTTACAAGATGATCACTTTTATTCAGGGATACGCTGTACCTGCGCTTCGAAACTGTTGTTCTCGACGAAAGTGGGCTTTCCCTGCGAAAATCACTTCCAAAACTTCGTGAATACAGTTACATTGGCGTAGTACAATCCGTTTGCAATATAATCGCTTTAATTTAGGGCTACGGTACATCTGCGCTTCGAAACTGTTGTTGTCGACGAAAGTGGGCTTTCCCTTTGCAGAATCACTTCCTAAACATGGTGAATACAATTCCATTGGCGTAGCACAAACCGTTTGCAATATCACGCCTTTAATTTAGGGATACGCTATATCTGCGCTTCGGAACTGTTGTTTTCGACGAAAGTGGGCTTTTCCTTTGCAGAATCACTTCCAAAACATGGTGAATACAGTTCCATTGGCGTAGCACAAACCGTTTCCAATATAATCGCTTTAACTTAGGGCGACGGTACATGTACGCTTCGAAACTGTTGTTGTCGACGAAAGTGGGCTTTCCCTTTGCAGTATCACTTGTAAAACTTGGTGAATACAGTTACATTGGCGTAATACCAGTCGTTTACAAGATGATCGCTTCTATTCAGGGATACGCTGTACCTGCGCTTCGAAACTGTTGTTCTCGACGAAAGTGGGCTTTCCCTTTGCAGAATCACTTCCTAAATATGGTGAATACAGTTACATTGGCGTAGCACAAACCGTTTGCAATATAATCGCTTTAATTTAGGGCGACGGTACATCTACGCTTCGGAACTGTTGTTGTCGACGAAAGTGGGTTTTCCCTTTGCAGAATCACTTCCAAAACATGGCGAATACAGTTCCATTGGCGTAGCACAAACCGTTTGCAATATAATCGCTTTAACTTAGGGCGACGGTACATGTACGCTTCGAAACTGTTGTTGTCGACGAAAGTGGGCTTTCCCTTTGCAGTATCACTTGTAAAACTTGGTGAATACAGTTACATTGGCGTAATACCAGTCGTTTACAGGATGATCGCTTCTATTCAGGGATACGCTGTACCTGCGCTTCGAAACTGTTGTTGTCGACGAAAGTGGGCTTTCCCTTTGCAGAATCACTTCCTAAACATGGTGAATACAGTTCCATTGGCGTAGCACAAACCGTTTGCAATATCATGCCTTTAATTTAGGTATACGCTATATCTGCGCTTCGGAACTGTTGTTTTCGACGAAAGTGGGCTTTTCCTTTGCAGTATCACTTGTAAAACTTGGTGAATACAGTTACATTGGCGTAATACGAGTCGTTTACAAGATGATCGCTTTTATTCAGGGATACGCTGTACCTGGGCTTCGGAACTGTTGTTGTCGACGAAAGTGGGTTTTCCCTTTGCAGAATCACTTCCAAAACATGGCGAATACAGTTCCATTGGCGTAGCACAAACCGTTTGCAATATAATCGCTTTAATTTAGGGCGACGGTACATCTACGCTTCGGAACTGTTGTTGTCGAGGAAAGTGGGTTTTCCCTTTGCAGAATCACTTCCAAAGCATGGCGAATACAGTTCCATTGGCGTAGCACAAACCGTGTGCAATATAATCGCTTTAATTTAGGGCGACGGTACATCTACGCTTCGGAACTGTTGTTGTCGACGAAGGTGGGTTTTCCCTCTGCAGAATCACTTCCTAAATATGGTGAATACAGTTACATTGGCGTAGCACAAACCGTTTGCAATATAATCGCTTTAATTTAGGGCGACGGTACATCTACGCTTCGAAACTGTTGTTCTCGACGAAAGTGGGCTTTCCCTTTGCAAAATCACTTCCTAAACATGGTGAATACAGTTACATTGGCGTAATACCAGTCGTTTACAAGATGATCGCTTTTATTCAGGGATACGCTGTACCTGCGCTTCGAAACTGTTGTTCTCGACGAAAGTGGGCTTTCCCTTCGAAAATCACTTCCAAAACTTGGTGAATGCAGTTACATTGGCGTAGCACAAACCGTTTGCAATATAATCGCTTTAATTTAGGGCGACGGTACATCTACGCTTCGAAACTGTTGTTCTCGACGAAAGTGGGCTTTCCCTTTGCAAAATCACTTCCTAAACATGGTGAATACAGTTACATTGGCGTAATACCAGTCGTTTACAAGATGATCGCTTCTATTCAGGGATACGCTGTACCTGCGCTTCGAAACTGTTGTTCTCGACGAAAGTGGGCTTTCCCTTCGAAAATCACTTCCAAAACTTGGTGAATACAGTTACATTGGCGTAGCACAAACCGTTTGCAATATAATCGCTTTAATTTAGGGCGACGGTACATCTACGCTTCGGAACTGTTGTTGTCGACGAAAGTGGGTTTTCCCTTTGCAGAATCACTTCCAAAACATGGCGAATACAGTTCCATTGGCGTAGCACAAACCGTTTGCAATATAATCGCTTTAACTTAGGGCGACGGTACATGTACGCTTCGAAACTGTTGTTGTCGACGAAAGTGGGCTTTCCCTTTGCAGTATCACTTGTAAAACTTGGTGAATACAGTTACATTGGCGTAATACCAGTCGTTTACAAGATGATCGCTTCTATTCAGGGATACGCTGTACCTGCGCTTCGAAACTGTTGTTGTCGACGAAAGTGGGCTTTTCCTTTGCAGAATCACTTCCTAAATATGGTGAATACAGTTCCATTGGCGTAGCACAAACCGTTTGCAATATCATGCCTTTAATTTAGGTATACGCTATATCTGCGCTTCGGAACTGTTGTTTTCGACGAAAGTGGGCTTTTCCTTTGCAGTATCACTTGTAAAACTTGGTGAATACAGTTACATTGGCGTAATACGAGTCGTTTACAAGATGATCGCTTTTATTCAGGGATACGCTGTACCTGGGCTTCGAAACTGTTGTTCTCGACGAAAGTGGGCTTTCCCTTCGAAAATCACTTCCAAAACTTGGTGAATACAGTTACATTCGCGTAGCACAAACCGTTTGCAATATAATCGCTTTAATTTAGGGCGACGGTACATCTACGCTTCGGAACTGTTGTTGTCGACGAAAGTGGGCTTTCCCTTTACAGAATCACTTCCTAAACATGGTGAATACAGTTACATTGGCGTAGCACAAACCGTTTGCAATATAACGCCTTTAATTTAGTGATACGCTATATCTGCGCTTCGAAACTGTTGTTTTCGACGAAAGTCGGCTTTCCCTTTGCAGAATACCGTGCAAAACTTGGTAGATACAGTTACATTGGCCTAGTACAATCCGTTTGCAATATAATCGCTTTAATTAAGGGCGACGGTACATCTGCGCTTCGAAACTGTTGTTGTCGACGAAAGTGGGCTTTCCCTTTGCAGAATCACTTCCTAAACATGGTGAATACAATTCCATTGGCGTAGCACAAACCGTTTGCAATATCACGCCTTTAATTTAGGGATACGCTATATCTGCGCTTCGGAACTGTTGTTTTCGACGAAAGTGGGCTTTTCCTTTGCAGAATCACTTCCAAAACATGGTGAATACAGTTCCATTGGCGTAGCACAAACCGTTTCCAATATAATCGCTTTAACTTAGGGCGACGGTACATGTACGCTTCGAAACTGTTGTTGTCGACGAAAGTGGGCTTTCCCTTTGCAGTATCACTTGTAAAACTTGGTGAATACAGTTACATTGGCGTAATACCAGTCGTTTACAAGATGATCGCTTCTATTCAGGGATACGCTGTACCTGCGCTTCGAAACTGTTGTTCTCGACGAAAGTGGGCTTTCCCTTCGAAAATCACTTCCAAAACTTGGTGAATACAGTTACATTGGCGTAGCACAAACCGTTTGCAATATAATCGCTTTAATTTAGGGCGACGGTACATCTACGCTTCGGAACTGTTGTTGTCGACGAAAGTGGGTTTTCCCTTTGCAGAATCACTTCCAAAACATGGCGAATACAGTTCCATTGGCGTAGCACAAACCGTTTGCAATATAATCGCTTTAACTTAGGGCGACGGTACATGTACGCTTCGAAACTGTTGTTGTCGACGAAAGTGGGCTTTCCCTTTGCAGTATCACTTGTAAAACTTGGTGAATACAGTTACATTGGCGTAATACCAGTCGTTTACAAGATGATCGCTTCTATTCAGGGATACGCTGTACCTGCGCTTCGAAACTGTTGTTCTCGACGAAAGTGGGCTTTCCCTTTGCAGAATCACTTCCTAAACATGGTGAATACAGTTCCATTGGCGTAGCACAAACCGTTTGCAATATCATGCCTTTAATTTAGGTATACGCTATATCTGCGCTTCGGAACTGTTGTTTTCGACGAAAGTGGGCTTTTCCTTTGCAGTATCACTTGTAAAATTTGGTGAATACAGTTACATTGGCGTAATACGAGTCGTTTACAAGATGATCGCTTTTATTCAGGGATACGCTGTACCTGGGCTTCGAAACTGTTGTTCTCGACGAAAGTGGGCTTTCCCTTCGAAAATCACTTCCAAAACTTGGTGAATACAGTTACATTCGCGTAGCACAAACCGTTTGCAATATAATCGCTTTAATTTAGGGCGACGGTACATCTACGCTTCGGAACTGTTGTTGTCGACGAAAGTGGGCTTTCCCTTTACAGAATCACTTCCTAAACATGGTGAATACAGTTACATTGGCGTAGCACAAACCGTTTGCAATATAACGCCTTTAATTTAGTGATACGCTATATCTGCGCTTCGAAACTGTTGTTTTCGACGAAAGTCGGCTTTCCCTTTGCAGAATACCGTGCAAAACTTGGTAGATACAGTTCCATTGGCGTAGCACAAACCGTTTCCAATATAATCGCTTTAATTTAGGGCTACGGTACATCTGCGCTTCGAAACTGTTGTTGTCGACGAAAGTGGGCTTTCCCTTTGCAGTATCACTTGTAAAACTTGGTGAATACAGTTACATTGGCGTAATACCAGTCGTTTACAAGATGATCGCTTTTATTCAGGGATACGCTGTACCCGCGCTTCGAAACTGTTGTTCTCGACGAAAGTGGGCTTTCCCTTCGAAAATCACTTCCAAAACTTGGTGAATGCAGTTACATTGGCGTAGCACAAACCGTTTGCAATATAATCGCTTTAATTTAGGGCGACGGTACATCTACGCTTCGGAACTGTTGTTGTCGACGAAAGTGGGTTTTCCCTTTGCAGAATCACTTCCAAAACATGGCGAATACAGTTCCATTGGCGTAGCACAAACCGTTTGCAATATAATCGCTTTAATTTAGGGCGACGGTACATCTACGCTTCGGAACTGTTGTTGTCGACGAAGGTGGGTTTTCCCTCTGCAGAATCACTTCCTAAATATGGTGAATACAGTTACATTGGCGTAGCACAAACCGTTTGCAATATAATCGCTTTAATTTAGGGCTACGGTACATCTGCGCTTCGAAACTGTTGTTTTCGACGAAAGTGGGCTTTTCCTTTGCAGAATCACTTCCTAAATATGGTGAATACAGTTACATTGGCGTAGCACAAACCGTTTGCAATGTAATCGCTTTAATTTAGGGCGACGGTACATCTACGCTTCGGAACTGTTGTTGTCGACGAAAGTGGGTTTTCCCTTTGCAGAATCACTTCCAAAACATGGCGAATACAGTTCCATTGGCGTAGCACAAACCGTTTGCAATATAATCGCTTTAATTTAGGGCGACGGTACATCTACGCTTCGGAACTGTTGTTGTCGACGAAGGTGGGTTTTCCCTCTGCAGAATCACTTCCTAAATATGGTGAATACAGTTACATTGGCGTAGCACAAACCGTTTGCAATATAATCGCTTTAATTTAGGGCGACGGTACATCTACGCTTCGGAACTGTTGTTGTCGACGAAAGTGGGTTTTCCCTTTGCAGAATCACTTCCAAAACTTGGTGAATGCAGTTACATTGGCGTAGCACAAACCGTTTGCAATATAATCGCTTTAATTTAGGGCGACGGTACATCTACGCTTCGGAACTGTTGTTGTCGACGAAAGTGGGTTTTCCCTTTGCAGAATCACTTCCAAAACATGGCGAATACAGTTCCATTGGCGTAGCACAAACCGTTTGCAATATAATCGCTTTAATTTAGGGCGACGGTACATGTACGCTTCGAAACTGTTGTTGTCGACGAAAGTGGGCTTTCCCTTTGCAGTATCACTTGTAAAACTTGGTGAATACAGTTACATTGGCGTAGCACAATCCGTTTACAAGATGATCGCTTTTGTTTAGGGATGCGCTATGTCTGCGCTTCGGAACTGTTGTTTTCGACGAAAGCGGGCTTTCCCTGTGCAGAATCACTTCCTAAATATGGTGAATACAGTTACATTGGCGTAGCACAAACCGTTTGCAATATAACGCCTTTAATTTAGTGATACGCTATATCTGCGCTTCGAAACTGTTGTTTTCGACGAAAGTCGGCTTTCCCTTTGCAGAATACCGTGCAAAACTTGGTAGATACAGTTACATTGGCGTAGTACAATCCGTTTGCAATATAATCGCTTTAATTAAGGGCGACGGTACATCTACGCTTCGGAACTGTTGTTGTCGACGAAAGTGGGTTTTCCCTGTGCAGAATCACTTCCAAAACATGTCGAATATAGTTCCATTGGCGTAGCACAAACCGTTTGCAATATAATCGCTTTAATTTAGGGCGACGGTACATCTACGCTTCGGAACTGTTGTTGTCGAGGAAAGTGGGTTTTCCCTTTGCAGAATCACTTCCAAAGCATGGCGAATACAGTTCCATTGGCGTAGCACAAACCGTGTGCAATATAATCGCTTTAATTTAGGGCGACGGTACATCTACGCTTCGGAACTGTTGTTGTCGACGAAGGTGGGTTTTCCCTCTGCAGAATCACTTCCTAAATATGGTGAATACAGTTACATTGGCGTAGCACAAACCGTTTGCAATATAATCGCTTTAATTTAGGGCGACGGTACATCTACGCTTCGGAACTGTTGTTGTCGAGGAAAGTGGGTTTTCCCTTTGCAGAATCACTTCCAAAGCATGGCGAATACAGTTCCATTGGCGTAGCACAAACCGTGTGCAATATAATCGCTTTAATTTAGGGCGACGGTACATCTACGCTTCGGAACTGTTGTTGTCGACGAAGGTGGGTTTTCCCTCTGCAGAATCACTTCCTAAATATGGTGAATACAGTTACATTGGCGTAGCACAAACCGTTTGCAATATAATCGCTTTAATTTAGGGCGACGGTACATCTACGCTTCGAAACTGTTGTTCTCGACGAAAGTGGGCTTTCCCTTTGCAAAATCACTTCCTAAACATGGTGAATACAGTTACATTGGCGTAATACCAGTCGTTTACAAGATGATCGCTTCTATTCAGGGATACGCTGTACCTGCGCTTCGAAACTGTTGTTCTCGACGAAAGTGGGCTTTCCCTTCGAAAATCACTTCCAAAACTTGGTGAATACAGTTACATTGGCGTAGCACAAACCGTTTGCAATATAATCGCTTTAATTTAGGGCGACGGTACATCTACGCTTCGGAACTGTTGTTGTCGACGAAAGTGGGTTTTCCCTTTGCAGAATCACTTCCAAAACATGGCGAATACAGTTCCATTGGCGTAGCACAAACCGTTTGCAATATAATCGCTTTAACTTAGGGCGACGGTACATGTACGCTTCGGAACTGTTGTTGTCGACGAAAGTGGGCTTTCCCTTTACAGAATCACTTCCTAAACATGGTGAATACAGTTACATTGGCGTAGCACAAACCGTTTGCAATATAACGCCTTTAATTTAGTGATACGCTATATCTGCGCTTCGAAACTGTTGTTTTCGACGAAAGTCGGCTTTCCCTTTGCAGAATACCGTGCAAAACTTGGTAGATACAGTTACATTGGCCTAGTACAATCCGTTTGCAATATAATCGCTTTAATTAAGGGCGACGGTACATCTACGCTTCGGAACTGTTGTTGTCGACGAAAGTGGGCTTTCCCTTTGCAGTATCACTTGTAAAACTTGGTGAATACAGTTACATTGGCGTAATACCAGTCGTTTACAAGATGATCGCTTTTATTCAGGGATACGCTGTACCCGCGCTTCGAAACTGTTGTTCTCGACGAAAGTGGGCTTTCCCTTCGAAAATCACTTCCAAAACTTGGTGAATGCAGTTACATTGGCGTAGCACAAACCGTTTGCAATATAATCGCTTTAATTTAGGGCGACGGTACATCTACGCTTCGGAACTGTTGTTGTCGACGAAAGTGGGTTTTCCCTTTGCAGAATCACTTCCAAAACATGGCGAATACAGTTCCATTGGCGTAGCACAAACCGTTTGCAATATAATCGCTTTAATTTAGGGCGACGGTACATCTACGCTTCGGAACTGTTGTTGTCGACGAAGGTGGGTTTTCCCTCTGCAGAATCACTTCCTAAATATGGTGAATACAGTTACATTGGCGTAGCACAAACCGTTTGCAATATAATCGCTTTAATTTAGGGCTACGGTACATCTGCGCTTCGAAACTGTTGTTTTCGACGAAAGTGGGCTTTTCCTTTGCAGAATCACTTCCTAAATATGGTGAATACAGTTACATTGGCGTAGCACAAACCGTTTGCAATGTAATCGCTTTAATTTAGGGCGACGGTACATCTACGCTTCGGAACTGTTGTTCTCGACGAAAGTGGGCTTTCCCTGCGAAAATCACTTCCAAAACTTCGTGAATACAGTTACATTGGCGTAGTACAATCCGTTTGCAATATAATCGCTTTAATTTAGGGCTACGGTACATCTGCGCTTCGAAACTGTTGTTGTCGACGAAAGTGGGCTTTCCCTTTGCAGAATCACTTCCTAAACATGGTGAATACAATTCCATTGGCGTAGCACAAACCGTTTGCAATATCACGCCTTTAATTTAGGGATACGCTATATCTGCGCTTCGGAACTGTTGTTTTCGACGAAAGTGGGCTTTTCCTTTGCAGAATCACTTCCAAAACATGGTGAATACAGTTCCATTGGCGTAGCACAAACCGTTTCCAATATAATCGCTTTAACTTAGGGCGACGGTACATGTACGCTTCGAAACTGTTGTTGTCGACGAAAGTGGGCTTTCCCTTTGCAGTATCACTTGTAAAACTTGGTGAATACAGTTACATTGGCGTAATACCAGTCGTTTACAAGATGATCGCTTCTATTCAGGGATACGCTGTACCTGCGCTTCGAAACTGTTGTTGTCGACGAAAGTGGGCTTTCCCTTTGCAGAATCACTTCCTAAACATGGTGAATACAGTTCCATTGGCGTAGCACAAACCGTTTGCAATATCATGCCTTTAATTTAGGTATACGCTATATCTGCGCTTCGGAACTGTTGTTTTCGACGAAAGTGGGCTTTTCCTTTGCAGTATCACTTGTAAAACTTGGTGAATACAGTTACATTGGCGTAATACGAGTCGTTTACAAGATGATCGCTTTTATTCAGGGATACGCTGTACCTGGGCTTCGAAACTGTTGTTCTCGACGAAAGTGGGCTTTCCCTTCGAAAATCACTTCCAAAACTTGGTGAATACAGTTACATTGGCGTAGTACAATCCGTTTGCAATATAATCGCTTTAATTTAGGGCTACGGTACATCTGCGCTTCGAAACTGTTGTTGTCGACGAAAGTGGGCTTTCCCTTTGCAGAATCACTTCCTAAACATGGTGAATACAGTTCCATTGGCGTAGCACAAACCGTTTGCAATATCACGCCTTTAATTTAGGGATACGCTATATCTGCGCTTCGGAACTGTTGTTTTCGACGAAAGTGGGCTTTTCCTTTGCAGAATCACTTCCAAAACATGGTGAATACAGTTCCATTGGCGTAGCACAAACCGTTTCCAATATAATCGCTTTAACTTAGGGCGACGGTACATGTACGCTTCGAAACTGTTGTTGTCGACGAAAGTGGGCTTTCCCTTTGCAGTATCACTTGTAAAACTTGGTGAATACAGTTACATTGGCGTAATACCAGTCGTTTACAAGATGATCGCTTCTATTCAGGGATACGCTGTACCTGCGCTTCCAAACTGTTGTTCTCGACGAAAGTGGGCTTTCCCTTTGCAGAATCACTTCCTAAATATGGTGAATACAATTCCATTGGCGTAGCACAAACCGTTTGCAATATAATCGCTTTAATTTAGGGCTACGGTACATCTGCGCTTCGAAACTGTTGTTGTCGACGAAAGTGGGCTTTCCCTTTGCAGAATCACTTCCTAAACATGGTGAATACAATTCCATTGGCGTAGCACAAACCGTTTGCAATATCACGCCTTTAATTTAGGGATACGCTATATCTGCGCTTCGGAACTGTTGTTTTCGACGAAAGTCGGCTTTCCCTTTGCAGAATACCGTGCAAAACTTGGTAGATACAGTTACATTGGCCTAGTACAATCCGTTTGCAATATAATCGCTTTAATTAAGGGCGACGGTACATGTACGCATCGAAACTGTTGTTGTCGACGAAAGTGGGCTTTCCCTTTGCAGAATCACTTCCTAAACATGGTGAATACAATTCCATTGGCGTAGCACAAACCGTTTGCAATATCACGCCTTTAATTTAGGGATACGCTATATCTGCGCTTCGAAACTGTTGTTGTCGACGAAAGTGGGCTTTTCCTTTGCAGAATCACTTCCTAAATATGGTGAATACAGTTCCATTGGCGTAGCACAAACCGTTTGCAATATCATGCCTTTAATTTAGGTATACGCTATATCTGCGATTCGGAACTGTTGTTTTCGACGAAAGTGGGCTTTTCCTTTGCAGTATCACTTGTAAAACTTGGTGAATACAGTTACATTGGCGTAATACGAGTCGTTTACAAGATGATCGCTTTTATTCAGGGATACGCTGTACCTGGGCTTCGAAACTGTTGTTCTCGACGAAAGTGGGCTTTCCCTTCGAAAATCACTTCCAAAACTTGGTGAATACAGTTACATTCGCGTAGCACAAACCGTTTGCAATATAATCGCTTTAATTTAGGGCGACGGTACATCTACGCTTCGGAACTGTTGTTGTCGACGAAAGTGGGCTTTCCCTTTACAGAATCACTTCCTAAACATGGTGAATACAGTTACATTGGCGTAGCACAAACCGTTTGCAATATAACGCCTTTAATTTAGTGATACGCTATATCTGCGCTTCGAAACTGTTGTTTTCGACGAAAGTCGGCTTTCCCTTTGCAGAATACCGTGCAAAACTTGGTAGATACAGTTACATTGGCCTAGTACAATCCGTTTGCAATATAATCGCTTTAATTAAGGGCGACGGTACATCTGCGCTTCGAAACTGTTGTTGTCGACGAAAGTGGGCTTTCCCTTTGCAGAATCACTTCCTAAACATGGTGAATACAATTCCATTGGCGTAGCACAAACCGTTTGCAATATCACGCCTTTAATTTAGGGATACGCTATATCTGCGCTTCGGAACTGTTGTTTTCGACGAAAGTGGGCTTTTCCTTTGCAGAATCACTTCCAAAACATGGTGAATACAGTTCCATTGGCGTAGCACAAACCGTTTCCAATATAATCGCTTTAACTTAGGGCGACGGTACATGTACGCTTCGAAACTGTTGTTGTCGACGAAAGTGGGCTTTCCCTTTGCAGTATCACTTGTAAAACTTGGTGAATACAGTTACATTGGCGTAATACCAGTCGTTTACAAGATGATCGCTTCTATTCAGGGATACGCTGTACCTGCGCTTCGAAACTGTTGTTCTCGACGAAAGTGGGCTTTCCCTTCGAAAATCACTTCCAAAACTTGGTGAATACAGTTACATTGGCGTAGCACAAACCGTTTGCAATATAATCGCTTTAATTTAGGGCGACGGTACATCTACGCTTCGGAACTGTTGTTGTCGACGAAAGTGGGTTTTCCCTTTGCAGAATCACTTCCAAAACATGGCGAATACAGTTCCATTGGCGTAGCACAAACCGTTTGCAATATAATCGCTTTAACTTAGGGCGACGGTACATGTACGCTTCGAAACTGTTGTTGTCGACGAAAGTGGGCTTTCCCTTTGCAGTATCACTTGTAAAACTTGGTGAATACAGTTACATTGGCGTAATACCAGTCGTTTACAAGATGATCGCTTCTATTCAGGGATACGCTGTACCTGCGCTTCGAAACTGTTGTTCTCGACGAAAGTGGGCTTTCCCTTTGCAGAATCACTTCCTAAACATGGTGAATACAGTTCCATTGGCGTAGCACAAACCGTTTGCAATATCATGCCTTTAATTTAGGTATACGCTATATCTGCGCTTCGGAACTGTTGTTTTCGACGAAAGTGGGCTTTTCCTTTGCAGTATCACTTGTAAAATTTGGTGAATACAGTTACATTGGCGTAATACGAGTCGTTTACAAGATGATCGCTTTTATTCAGGGATACGCTGTACCTGGGCTTCGAAACTGTTGTTCTCGACGAAAGTGGGCTTTCCCTTCGAAAATCACTTCCAAAACTTGGTGAATACAGTTACATTCGCGTAGCACAAACCGTTTGCAATATAATCGCTTTAATTTAGGGCGACGGTACATCTACGCTTCGGAACTGTTGTTGTCGACGAAAGTGGGCTTTCCCTTTACAGAATCACTTCCTAAACATGGTGAATACAGTTACATTGGCGTAGCACAAACCGTTTGCAATATAACGCCTTTAATTTAGTGATACGCTATATCTGCGCTTCGAAACTGTTGTTTTCGACGAAAGTCGGCTTTCCCTTTGCAGAATACCGTGCAAAACTTGGTAGATACAGTTCCATTGGCGTAGCACAAACCGTTTCCAATATAATCGCTTTAACTTAGGGCGACGGTACATGTACGCTTCGAAACTGTTGTTGTCGACGAAAGTGGGCTTTCCCTTTGCAGTATCACTTGTAAAACTTGGTGAATACAGTTACATTGGCGTAATACCAGTCGTTTACAAGATGATCGCTTCTATTCAGGGATACGCTGTACCTGCGCTTCGAAACTGTTGTTCTCGACGAAAGTGGGCTTTCCCTTCGAAAATCACTTCCAAAACTTGGTGAATACAGTTACATTGGCGTAGCACAAACCGTTTGCAATATAATCGCTTTAATTTAGGGCGACGGTACATCTACGCTTCGGAACTATTGTTGTCGACGAAAGTGGGTTTTCCCTTTGCAGAATCACTTCCTAAATATGGTGAATACAGTTACATTGGCGTAGCACAAACCGTTTGCAATATAATCGCTTTAACTTAGGGCGACGGTACATGTACGCTTCGAAACTGTTGTTGTCGACGAAAGTGGGCTTTCCCTTTGCAGAATCACTACCAAAACATGGCGAATACAGTTCCATTGGCGTAGCACAAACCGTTTGCAATATAATCGCTTTAACTTAGGGCGACGGTACATGTACGCTTCGAAACTGTTGTTGTCGACGAAAGTGGGCTTTCTCTTTGCAGTATCACTTGTAAAACTTGGTGAATACAGTTACATTGGCGTAATACCAGTCGTTTACAAGATGATCACTTTTATTCAGGGATACGCTGTACCTGCGCTTCGAAACTGTTGTTCTCGACGAAAGTGGGCTTTCCCTTCGAAAATCACTTCCAAAACTTGGTGAATACAGTTACATTGGCGTAGTACAATCCGTTTGCAATATAATCGCTTTAATTTAGGGCTACGGTACATCTGCGCTTCGAAACTGTTGTTGTCGACGAAAGTGGGCTTTCCCTTTGCAGAATCACTTCCTAAATATGGTGAATCCAGTTACATTGGCGTAGCACAAACCGTTTGCAATATAATCGCTTTAATTTAGGGCAAAGGTACATCTACGCTTCGGAACTATTGTTGTCGACGAAAGTGGGTTTTCCCTCTGCAGAATCACTTCCTAAATATGGTGAATACAGTTACATTGGCGTAGCACAAACCGTTTGCAATATAATCGCTTTAATTTAGGGCGACGGTACATCTACGCTTCAGAACTGTTGTTGTCGACGAAAGTGGGTTTTCCCTTTGCAGAATCACTTCCAAAACATGGCGAATACAGTTCCATTGGCGTAGCACAAACCGTTTGCAATATAATCGCTTTAATTTAGGGCGACGGTACATGTACGCTTCGAAACTGTTGTTGTCGACGAAAGTGGGCTTTCCCTTTGCAGTATCACTTGTAAAACTTGGTGAATACAGTTACATTGGCGTAGCACAATCCGTTTACAAGATGATCGCTTTTGTTTAGGGATGCGCTATGTCTGCGCTTCGGAACTGTTGTTTTCGACGAAAGCGGGCTTTCCCTGTGCAGAATCACTTCCTAAATATGGTGAATACAGTTACATTGGCGTAGCACAAACCGTTTGCAATATAATCGCTTTAATTTTGGGCGACGGTACATCTACGCTTCGGAACTGTTGTTGTCGACGAAAGTGGGTTTTCCCTTTGCAGAATCACTTCCAAAACATGGCGAATATAGTTCCATTGGCGTAGCACAAACCGTTTCCAATATAATCGCTTTAATTTAGGGCGACGGTACATCTACGCTTCGGAACTGTTGTTGTCGACGACAGTGGGCTTTCCCTTTGCAAAATCACTTCCTAAACATGGTGAATACAGTTACATTGGCGTAGCACAAACCGTTTGCAATATAACGCCTTTAATTTAGTGGTACGCTATATCTGCGCTTCGAAACTGTTGTTTTCGACGAAAGTCGGCTTTCCCTTTGCAGAAACACTTCCTAAATATGGTGAATACAGTTACATTGGCGTAGTACAATCCGTTTGCAATATAATCGCTTTAATTAAGGGCGACAGTACATCCACGCTTCGGAACTGTTGTTGTCGACGAAAGTGGGTTTTCCCTTTGCAGAATCACTTCCAAAACATGGCGAATACAGTTCCATTGGCGTAGCACAAACCGTTTGCAATATCACGCCTTTAATTTAGTGATACGCTATATCTGCGCTTCGAAACTGTTGTTTTCGACGAAAGTGGGCTTTCCCTTTGCAGTATCACTTGTAAAACTTGGTGAATACAGTTACATTGGCGTAATACCAGTCGTTTACAAGATGATCGCTTCTATTCAGGGATACGCTGTACCTGCGCTTCGAAACTGTTGTTCTCGACGAAAGTGGGCTTTCCCTTCGAAAATCACTTCCAAAACTTGGTGAATACAGTTACATTGGCGTAGTACAATCCGTTTGCAATATAATCGCTTTAATTTAGGGCTACGGTACATCTGCGCTTCGAAACTGTTGTTGTCGACGAAAGTGGGCTTTCCCTTTGCAGAATCACTTCCTAAACATGGTGAATACAATTCCATTGGCGTAGCACAAACCGTTTGCAATATCACGCCTTTAATTTAGGGATACGCTATATCTGCGCTTCGGAACTGTTGTTTCCGACGAAAGTGGGCTTTTCCTTTGCAGAATCACTTCCAAAACATGGTGAATACAGTTCCATTGGCGTAGCACAAACCGTTTCCAATATAATCGCTTTAATTTAGGGCGACGGTACATCTACGCTTCGGAACTGTTGTTCTCGACGAAAGTGGGCTTTCCCTTTGCAGTATCACTTGTAAAACTTGGTGAATACAGTTACATTGGCGTAATACGAGTCGTTTACAAGATGATCGCTTTTATTCAGGGATACGCTGTACCTGGGCTTCGAAACTGTTGTTCTCGACGAAAGTGGGCTTTCCCTTCGAAAATCACTTCCAAAACTTGGTGAATACAGTTACATTGGCGTAGCACAAACCGTTTGCAATATAATCGCTTTAATTTAGGGCGACGGTACATCTACGCTTCGGAACTGTTGTTGTCGACGAAAGTGGGCTTTCCCTTTGCAGAATCACTTCCTAAACATGGTGAATACAGTTACATTGGCGTAGCACAAACCGTTTGCAATATCACGCCTTTAATTTAGGGATACGCTATATCTGCGCTTCGGAACTGTTGTTTTCGACGAAAGTGGGCTTTTCCTTTGCAGAATCACTTCCAAAACATGGTGAATACAGTTCCATTGGCGTAGCACAAACCGTTTCCAATATAATCGCTTTAACTTAGGGCGACGGTACATGTACGCTTCGAAACTGTTGTTGTCGACGAAAGTGGGCTTTCCCTTTGCAGTATCACTTGTAAAACTTGGTGAATACAGTTACATTGGCGTAATACCAGTCGTTTACAAGATGATCGCTTCTATTCAGGGATACGCTGTACCTGCGCTTCGAAACTGTTGTTCTCGACGAAAGTGGGCTTTCCCTTCGAAAATCACTTCCAAAACTTGGTGAATACAGTTACATTGGCGTAGTACAATCCGTTTGCAATATAATCGCTTTAATTTAGGGCTACGGTACATCTGCGCTTCGAAACTGTTGTTGTCGACGAAAGTGGGCTTTCCCTTTGCAGAATCACTTCCTAAACATGGTGAATACAATTCCATTGGCGTAGCACAAACCGTTTGCAATATCACGCCTTTAATTTAGGGATACGCTATATCTGCGCTTCGGAACTGTTGTTTCCGACGAAAGTGGGCTTTTCCTTTGCAGAATCACTTCCAAAACATGGTGAATACAGTTCCATTGGCGTAGCACAAACCGTTTCCAATATAATCGCTTTAATTTAGGGCGACGGTACATCTACGCTTCGGAACTGTTGTTCTCGACGAAAGTGGGCTTTCCCTTTGCAGTATCACTTGTAAAACTTGGTGAATACAGTTACATTGGCGTAATACCAGTCGTTTACAAGATGATCGCTTCTATTCAGGGATACGCTGTACCTGCGCTTCGAAACTGTTGTTCTCGACGAAAGTGGGCTTTCCCTTCGAAAATCACTTCCAAAACTTGGTGAATACAGTTACATTGGCGTAGCACAAACCGTTTGCAATATAATCGCTTTAATTTAGGGCGACGGTACATCTACGCTTCGGAACTGTTGTTGTCGACGAAAGTGGGTTTTCCCTTTGCAGAATCACTTCCAAAACATGGCGAATACAGTTCCATTGGCGTAGCACAAACCGTTTGCAATATAATCGCTTTAACTTAGGGCGGCGGTACATGTACGCTTCGAAACTGTTGTTGTCGACGAAAGTGGGCTTTCCCTTTGCAGTATCACTTGTAAAACTTGGTGAATACAGTTACATTGGCGTAATACCAGTCGTTTACAAGATGATCACTTTTATTCAGGGATACGCTGTACCTGCGCTTCGAAACTGTTGTTCTCGACGAAAGTGGGCTTTCCCTTCGAAAATCACTTCCAAAACTTGGTGAATACAGTTACATTGGCGTAGCACAAACCGTTCGCAATATAATCGCTTTAATTTAGGGCTACGGTACATCTGCGCTTCGAAACTGTTGTTGTCGACGAAAGTGGGCTTTCCCTTTGCAGAATCACTTCCTAAACATGGTGAATACAGTTCCATTGGCGTAGCACAAACCGTTTGCAATATCACGCCTTTAATTTAGGTATACGCTATATCTGCGCTTCGGAACTGTTGTTTTCGACGAAAGTGGGCTTTTCCTTTGCAGTATCACTTGTAAAACTTGGTGAATACAGTTACATTGGCGTAATACGAGTCGTTTACAAGATGATCGCTTTTATTCAGGGATACGCTGTACCTGGGCTTCGAAACTGTTGTTCTCGACGAAAGTGGGCTTTCCCTTCGAAAATCACTTCCAAAACTTGGTGAATACAGTTACATTGGCGTAGCACAAACCGTTTGCAATATAATCGCTTTAATTTAGGGCGACGGTACATCTACGCTTCGGAACTGTTGTTGTCGACGAAAGTGGGCTTTCCCTTTGCAGAATCACTTCCTAAACATGGTGAATACAGTTACATTGGCGTAGCACAAACCGTTTGCAATATAATCGCTTTAATTTAGGGCGACGGTACATCTACGCTTCGGAACTGTTGTTGTCGACGAAAGTGGGCTTTTCCTTTGCAGAATCACTTCCAAAACATGGTGAATACAGTTCCATTGGCGTAGCACAAACCGTTTGCAATATCACGCCTTTAATTTAGGGATACGCTATATCTGCGCTTCGGAACTGTTGTTTTCGACGAAAGTGGGCTTTTCCTTTGCAGAATCACTTCCAAAACATGGTGAATACAGTTCCATTGGCGTAGCACAAACCGTTTGCAATATCACGCCTTTAATTTAGGGATACGCTATATCTGCGCTTCGGAACTGTTGTTTTCGACGAAAGTGGGCTTTTCCTTTGCAGAATCACTTCCAAAACATGGTGAATACAGTTCCATTGGCGTAGCACAAACCGTTTGCAATATCACGGCTTTAATTTAGGTATACGCTATATCTGCGCTTCGGAACTGTTGTTTTCGACGAAAGTGGGCTTTTCCTTTGCAGTATCACTTGTAAAACTTGGTGAATATAGTTACATTGGCGTAATACGAGTCGTTTACAAGATGATCGCTTTTATTCAGGGATACGCTGTACCTGGGCTTCGAAACTGTTGTTGTCGACGAAAGTGGGCTTTCCCTTCGAAAATCACTTCCAAAACTTGGTGAATACAGTTACATTGGCGTAGCACAAACCGTTTGCAATATAATCGCTTTAATTTAGGGCGACGGTACATCTACGCTTCGGAACTGTTGTTGTCGACGAAAGTGGGCTTTTCCTTTGCAGAATCACTTCCAAAACATGGTGAATACAGTTCCATTGGCGTAGCACAAACCGTTTCCAATATAATCGCTTTAACTTAGGGCGACGGTACATGTACGCTTCGAAACTGTTGTTGTCGACGAAAGTGGGCTTTCCCTTTGCAGTATCACTTGTAAAACTTGGTGAATACAGTTACATTGGCGTAATACCAGTCGTTTACAAGATGATCGCTTCTATTCAGGGATACGCTGTACCTGCGCTTCGAAACTGTTGTTCTCGACGAAAGTGGGCTTTCCCTTCGAAAATCACTTCCAAAACTTGGTGAATACTGTTACATTGGCGTAGCACAAACCGTTTGCAATATAATCGCTTTAATTTAGGGCGACGGTACATCTACGCTTCGGAACTGTTGTTGTCGACGAAAGTGGGTTTTCCCTTTGCAGAATCACTTCCAAAACATGGCGAATACAGTTCCATTGGCGTAGCACAAACCGTTTGCAATATAATCGCTTTAACTTAGGGCGACGGTACATGTACGCTTCGAAACTGTTGTTGTCGACGAAAGTGGGCTTTCCCTTTGCAGAATCACTTCCAAAACATGGTGAATACAGTTCCATTGGCGTAGCCCAAACCGTTTGCAATATAATCGCTTTAACTTAGGGCGACGGTACATGTACGCTTCGAAACTGTTGTTGTCGACGAAAGTGGGCTTTCCCTTTGCAGTATCACTTGTAAAACTTGGTGAATACAGTTACATTGGCGTAATACCAGTCGTTTACAAGATGATCACTTTTATTCAGGGATACGCTGTACCTGCGCTTCGAAACTGTTGTTCTCGACGAAAGTGGGCTTTCCCTTCGAAAATCACTTCCAAAACTTGGTGAATACAGTTACATTGGCGTAGTACAATCCGTTTGCAATATAATCGCTTTAATTTAGGGCTACGGTACATCTGCGCTTCGAAACTGTTGTTGTCGACGAAAGTGGGCTTTCCCTTTGCAGAATCACTTCCTAAACATGGTGAATACAGTTACATTGGCGTAGCACAAACCGTTTGCAATATAACGCCTTTAATTTAGTCATACGCTATATCTGCGCTTCGAAACTGTTGTTTTCGACGAAAGTCGGCTTTCCCTTTGCAGAATACCGTGCAAAACTTGGTAGATACAGTTACATTGGCGTAGTACAATCCGTTTGCAATATAATCGCTTTAATTAAGGGCGACGTTACATCTATGCTTCGGAACTGTTGTTTTCGATGAAACTGTCTTTTCGCTTTGCAGAATCACTTCCAAAACATGGTGAATACAGTTCCATTGGCGTAGCACAAACCGTTTGCAATATAATCGCTTTTGTTTAGGGTCACGCTATGTCTGCGCTTCGGAACTGTTGTTTTCGACGAAAGTGGGCTTTCCCTTTGCAGAATCACTTCCTAAATATGGTGAATACAGTTACATTGGCGTAGCACAAACCGTTTGCAATATAATCGCTTTAATTTAGGGCGACGGTACATCTACGCTTCGGAACTGTTGTTGTCGACGAAAGTGGGTTTTCCCTTTGCAGAATCACTTCCAAAACATGGCGAATACAGTTCCATTGGCGTAGCACAAACCGTTTGCAATATAATCGCTTTAATTTAGGGCGACGGTACATCTACGCTTCGGAACTGTTGTTCTCGACGAAAGTGGGCTTTCCCTTCGAAAATCACTTCCAAAACTTGGTGAATACAGTTACATTGGCGTAGTACAATCCGTTTGCAATATAATAGCTTTAATTAAGGGCGACGGTACATCTACGCTTCGGAACTGTTGTTGTCGACGAAAGTGGGTTTTCCCTTTGCAGAATCACTTCCAAAACATGGCGAATATAGTTCCATTGGCGTAGCACAAACCGTTTGCAATATAATCGCTTTTGTTTAGGGATACGCTATGTCTGCGCTTCGGAACTGTTGTTTTCGACGAAAGTGGGCTTTCCCTTTGCAGAATCTCTTCCTAAATATGGTGAATACAGTTACATTGGCGTAGCACAAACCGTTTGCAATATCACGCCTTTAATTTAGGTATACGCTATATCTGCGCTTCGGAACTGTTGTTTTCGACGAAAGTGGGCTTTTCCTTTGCAGTATCACTTGTAAAACTTGGTGAATACAGTTACATTGGCGTAATACGAGTCGTTTACAAGATGATCGCTTTTATTCAGGGATACGCTGTACCTGGGCTTCGAAACTGTTGTTCTCGACGAAAGTGGGCTTTCCCTTCGAAAATCACTTCCAAAACTTGGTGAATACAGTTACATTGGCGTAGCACAAACCGTTTGCAATATAATCGCTTTAATTTAGGGCGACGGTACATCTACGCTTCGGAACTGTTGTTGTCGACGAAAGTGGGCTTTCCCTTTGCAGAATCACTTCCTAAACATGGTGAATACAGTTACATTGGCGTAATACCAGTCGTTTACAAGATGATCGCTTCTATTCAGGGATACGCTGTACCTGCGCTTCGAAACTGTTGTTCTCGACGAAAGTGGGCTTTCCCTTCGAAAATCACTTCCAAAACTTGGTGAATACTGTTACATTGGCGTAGCACAAACCGTTTGCAATATAATCGCTTTAATTTAGGGCGACGGTACATCTACGCTTCGGAACTGTTGTTGTCGACGAAAGTGGGTTTTCCCTTTGCAGAATCACTTCCAAAACATGGCGAATACAGTTCCATTGGCGTAGCACAAACCGTTTGCAATATAATCGCTTTAACTTAGGGCGACGGTACATGTACGCTTCGAAACTGTTGTTGTCGACGAAAGTGGGCTTTCCCTTTGCAGAATCACTTCCAAAACATGGTGAATACAGTTCCATTGGCGTAGCACAAACCGTTTGCAATATAATCGCTTTAACTTAGGGCGACGGTACATGTACGCTTCGAAACTGTTGTTGTCGACGAAAGTGGGCTTTCCCTTTGCAGTATCACTTGTAAAACTTGGTGAATACAGTTACATTGGCGTAATACCAGTCGTTTACAAGATGATCACTTTTATTCAGGGATACGCTGTACCTGCGCTTCGAAACTGTTGTTCTCGACGAAAGTGGGCTTTCCCTTCGAAAATCACTTCCAAAACTTGGTGAATACAGTTACATTGGCGTAGTACAATCCGTTTGCAATATAATCGCTTTAATTTAGGGCTACGGTACATCTGCGCTTCGAAACTGTTGTTGTCGACGAAAGTGGGCTTTCCCTTTGCAGAATCACTTCCTAAACATGGTGAATACAGTTACATTGGCGTAGCACAAACCGTTTGCAATATAACGCCTTTAATTTAGTCATACGCTATATCTGCGCTTCGAAACTGTTGTTTTCGACGAAAGTCGGCTTTCCCTTTGCAGAATACCGTGCAAAACTTGGTAGATACAGTTACATTGGCGTAGTACAATCCGTTTGCAATATAATCGCTTTAATTAAGGGCGACGTTACATCTATGCTTCGGAACTGTTGTTTTCGATGAAACTGTCTTTTCGCTTTGCAGAATCACTTCCAAAACATGGTGAATACAGTTCCATTGGCGTAGCACAAACCGTTTGCAATATAATCGCTTTTGTTTAGGGTCACGCTATGTCTGCGCTTCGGAACTGTTGTTTTCGACGAAAGTGGGCTTTCCCTTTGCAGAATCACTTCCTAAATATGGTGAATACAGTTACATTGGCGTAGCACAAACCGTTTGCAATATAATCGCTTTAATTTAGGGCGACGGTACATCTACGCTTCGGAACTGTTGTTGTCGACGAAAGTGGGTTTTCCCTTTGCAGAATCACTTCCAAAACATGGCGAATACAGTTCCATTGGCGTAGCACAAACCGTTTGCAATATAATCGCTTTAATTTAGGGCGACGGTACATCTACGCTTCGGAACTGTTGTTCTCGACGAAAGTGGGCTTTCCCTTCGAAAATCACTTCCAAAACTTGGTGAATACAGTTACATTGGCGTAGTACAATCCGTTTGCAATATAATAGCTTTAATTAAGGGCGACGGTACATCTACGCTTCGGAACTGTTGTTGTCGACGAAAGTGGGTTTTCCCTTTGCAGAATCACTTCCAAAACATGGCGAATATAGTTCCATTGGCGTAGCACAAACCGTTTGCAATATAATCGCTTTTGTTTAGGAATACGCTATGTCTGCGCTTCGGAACTGTTGTTTTCGACGAAAGTGGGCTTTCCCTTTGCAGAATCTCTTCCTAAATATGGTGAATACAGTTACATTGGCGTAGCACAAACCGTTTGCAATATCACGCCTTTAATTTAGGTATACGCTATATCTGCGCTTCGGAACTGTTGTTTTCGACGAAAGTGGGCTTTTCCTTTGCAGTATCACTTGTAAAACTTGGTGAATACAGTTACATTGGCGTAATACGAGTCGTTTACAAGATGATCGCTTTTATTCAGGGATACGCTGTACCTGGGCTTCGAAACTGTTGTTCTCGACGAAAGTGGGCTTTCCCTTCGAAAATCACTTCCAAAACTTGGTGAATACAGTTACATTGGCGTAGCACAAACCGTTTGCAATATAATCGCTTTAATTTAGGGCGACGGTACATCTACGCTTCGGAACTGTTGTTGTCGACGAAAGTGGGCTTTCCCTTTGCAGAATCACTTCCTAAACATGGTGAATACAGTTACATTGGCGTAGCACAAACCGTTTGCAATATAATCGCTTTAATTTAGGGCGACGGTACATCTACGCTTCGGAACTGTTGTTGTCGACGAAAGTGGGCTTTTCCTTTGCAGAATCACTTCCAAAACATGGTGAATACAGTTCCATTGGCGTAGCACAAACCGTTTGCAATATCACGCCTTTAATTTAGGGATACGCTATGTCTGCGCTTCGGAACTGTTGTTTTCGACGAAAGTGGGCTTTTCCTTTGCAGAATCACTTCCAAAACATGGTGAATACAGTTCCATTGGCGTAGCACAAACCGTTTGCAATATCACGCCTTTAATTTAGGGATACGCTATATCTGCGCTTCGGAACTGTTGTTTTCGACGAAAGTGGGCTTTTCCTTTGCAGAATCACTTCCAAAACATGGTGAATACAGTTCCATTGGCGTAGCACAAACCGTTTGCAATATCACGGCTTTAATTTAGGTATACGCTATATCTGCGCTTCGGAACTGTTGTTTTCGACGAAAGTGGGCTTTTCCTTTGCAGTATCACTTGTAAAACTTGGTGAATATAGTTACATTGGCGTAATACGAGTCGTTTACAAGATGATCGCTTTTATTCAGGGATACGCTGTACCTGGGCTTCGAAACTGTTGTTGTCGACGAAAGTGGGCTTTCCCTTCGAAAATCACTTCCAAAACTTGGTGAATACAGTTACATTGGCGTAGCACAAACCGTTTGCAATATAATCGCTTTAATTTAGGGCGACGGTACATCTACGCTTCGGAACTGTTGTTGTCGAGGAAAGCTGGCTTTCCCTTCGAAAATCACTTCCAAAACATGGTGAATACAGTTCCATTGGCGTAGCACAAACCGTTTCCAATATAATCGCTTTAACTTAGGGCGACGGTACATGTACGCTTCGAAACTGTTGTTGTCGACGAAAGTGGGCTTTCCCTTTGCAGTATCACTTGTAAAACTTGGTGAATACAGTTACATTGGCGTAATACCAGTCGTTTACAAGATGATCGCTTCTATTCAGGGATACGCTGTACCTGCGCTTCGAAACTGTTGTTCTCGACGAAAGTGGGCTTTCCCTTCGAAAATCACTTCCAGAACTTGGTGAATACAGTTACATTGGCGTAGTACAATCCGTTTGCAATATAATCGCTTTAATTTAGGGCTACGGTACATCTGCGCTTCGAAACTGTTGTTGTCGACGAAAGTGGGCTTTCCCTTTGCAGAATCACTTCCTAAACATGGTGAATACAGTTCCATTGGCGTAGCACAAACCGTTTGCAATATCACGCCTTTAATTTAGGGATACGCTATATCTGCGCTTCGGAACTGTTGTTGTCGACGAAAGTGGGTTTTCCCTTTGCAGAATCACTTCCAAAACATGGCGAATACAGTTCCATTGGCGTAGCACAAACCGTTTCCAATATAATCGCTTTAACTTAGGGCGACGGTACATGTACGCTTCGAAACTGTTGTTGTCGACGGAAGTGGGCTTTCCCTTTGCAGTATCACTTGTAAAACTTGGTGAATACAGTTACATTGGCGTAATACCAGTCGTTTACAAGATGATCGCTTCTATTCAGGGATACGCTGTACCTGCGCTTCGAAACTGTTGTTCTCGACGAAAGTGGGCTTTCCGTTCGAAAATCACTTCCTAAACATGGTGAATACAGTTCCATTGGTGTAGCACAAACCGTTTGCAATATCACGCCTTTAATTTAGGGATACGCTATATCTGCGCTTCGGAACTGTTGTTTTCGACGAAAGTGGGCTTTTCCTTTGCAGAATCACTTCCAAAACATGGTGAATACAGTTCCATTGGCGTAGCACAAACCGTTTCCAATATAATCGCTTTAACTTAGGGCGACGGTACATGTACGCTTCGAAACTGTTGTTGTCGACGAAAGTGGGCTTTCCCTTTGCAGTATCACTTGTAAAACTTGGTGAATACAGTTACATTGGTGTAATACGAGTCGTTTACAAGATGATCGCTTTTATTCAGGGATACGCTGTACCTGGGCTTCGAAACTGTTGTTCTCGACGAAAGTGGGCTTTCCCTTCGAAAATCACTTCCAAAACTTGGTGAATACAGTTACATTGGCGTAGCACAAACCGTTTGCAATATAATCGCTTTAATTAAGGGCGACGGTACATCTACGCTTCGGAACTGTTGTTGTCGACGAAAGTGGGTTTTCCCTTTGCAGAATCACTTCCAAAACATGGCGAATATAGTTCCATTGGCGTAGCACAAACCGTTTGCAATATAATCGCTTTTGTTTAGGGATACGCTATGTCTGCGCTTCGGAACTGTTGTTTTCGACGAAAGTGGGCTTTCCCTTTGCAGAATCTCTTCCTAAATATGGTGAATACAGTTACATTGGCGTAGCACAAACCGTTTGCAATATCACGCCTTTAATTTAGGTATACGCTATATCTGCGCTTCGGAACTGTTGTTTTCGACGAAAGTGGGCTTTTCCTTTGCAGTATCACTTGTAAAACTTGGTGAATACAGTTACATTGGCGTAATACGAGTCGTTTACAAGATGATCGCTTTTATTCAGGGATACGCTGTACCTGGGCTTCGAAACTGTTGTTCTCGACGAAAGTGGGCTTTCCCTTCGAAAATCACTTCCAAAACTTGGTGAATACAGTTACATTGGCGTAGCACAAACCGTTTGCAATATAATCGCTTTAATTTAGGGCGACGGTACATCTACGCTTCGGAACTGTTGTTGTCGACGAAAGTGGGCTTTCCCTTTGCAGAATCACTTCCTAAACATGGTGAATACAGTTACATTGGCGTAGCACAAACCGTTTGCAATATAATCGCTTTAATTTAGGGCGACGGTACATCTACGCTTCGGAACTGTTGTTGTCGACGAAAGTGGGCTTTTCCTTTGCAGAATCACTTCCAAAACATGGTGAATACAGTTCCATTGGCGTAGCACAAACCGTTTGCAATATCACGCCTTTAATTTAGGGATACGCTATATCTGCGCTTCGGAACTGTTGTTTTCGACGAAAGTGGGCTTTTCCTTTGCAGAATCACTTCCAAAACATGGTGAATACAGTTCCATTGGCGTAGCACAAACCGTTTGCAATATCACGCCTTTAATTTAGGGATGCGCTATATCTGCGCTTCGGAACTGTTGTTTTCGACGAAAGTGGGCTTTTCCTTTGCAGAATCACTTCCAAAACATGGTGAATACAGTTCCATTGGCGTAGCACAAACCGTTTGCAATATCACGGCTTTAATTTAGGTATACGCTATATCTGCGCTTCGGAACTGTTGTTTTCGACGAAAGTGGGCTTTTCCTTTGCAGTATCACTTGTAAAACTTGGTGAATATAGTTACATTGGCGTAATACGAGTCGTTTACAAGATGATCGCTTTTATTCAGGGATACGCTGTACCTGGGCTTCGAAACTGTTGTTGTCGACGAAAGTGGGCTTTCCCTTCGAAAATCACTTCCAAAACTTGGTGAATACAGTTACATTGGCGTAGCACAAACCGTTTGCAATATAATCGCTTTAATTTAGGGCGACGGTACATCTACGCTTCGGAACTGTTGTTGTCGAGGAAAGCTGGCTTTCCCTTCGAAAATCACTTCCAAAACATGGTGAATACAGTTCCATTGGCGTAGCACAAACCGTTTCCAATATAATCGCTTTAACTTAGGGCGACGGTACATGTACGCTTCGAAACTGTTGTTGTCGACGAAAGTGGGCTTTCCCTTTGCAGTATCACTTGTAAAACTTGGTGAATACAGTTACATTGGCGTAATACCAGTCGTTTACAAGATGATCGCTTCTATTCAGGGATACGCTGTACCTGCGCTTCGAAACTGTTGTTCTCGACGAAAGTGGGCTTTCCCTTCGAAAATCACTTCCAGAACTTGGTGAATACAGTTACATTGGCGTAGTACAATCCGTTTGCAATATAATCGCTTTAATTTAGGGCTACGGTACATCTGCGCTTCGAAACTGTTGTTGTCGACGAAAGTGGGCTTTCCCTTTGCAGAATCACTTCCTAAACATGGTGAATACAGTTCCATTGGCGTAGCACAAACCGTTTGCAATATCACGCCTTTAATTTAGGGATACGCTATATCTGCGCTTCGGAACTGTTGTTGTCGACGAAAGTGGGTTTTCCCTTTGCAGAATCACTTCCAAAACATGGCGAATACAGTTCCATTGGCGTAGCACAAACCGTTTCCAATATAATCGCTTTAACTTAGGGCGACGGTACATGTACGCTTCGAAACTGTTGTTGTCGACGGAAGTGGGCTTTCCCTTTGCAGTATCACTTGTAAAACTTGGTGAATACAGTTACATTGGCGTAATACCAGTCGTTTACAAGATGATCGCTTCTATTCAGGGATACGCTGTACCTGCGCTTCGAAACTGTTGTTCTCGACGAAAGTGGGCTTTCCGTTCGAAAATCACTTCCTAAACATGGTGAATACAGTTCCATTGGTGTAGCACAAACCGTTTGCAATATCACGCCTTTAATTTAGGGATACGCTATATCTGCGCTTCGGAACTGTTGTTTTCGACGAAAGTGGGCTTTTCCTTTGCAGAATCACTTCCAAAACATGGTGAATACAGTTCCATTGGCGTAGCACAAACCGTTTCCAATATAATCGCTTTAACTTAGGGCGACGGTACATGTACGCTTCGAAACTGTTGTTGTCGACGAAAGTGGGCTTTCCCTTTGCAGTATCACTTGTAAAACTTGGTGAATACAGTTACATTGGTGTAATACGAGTCGTTTACAAGATGATCGCTTTTATTCAGGGATACGCTGTACCTGGGCTTCGAAACTGTTGTTCTCGACGAAAGTGGGCTTTCCGTTCGAAAATCACTTCCTAAACATGGTGAATACAGTTCCATTGGTGTAGCACAAACCGTTTGCAATATCACGCCTTTAATTTAGGGATACGCTATATCTGCGCTTCGGAACTGTTGTTTTCGACGAAAGTGGGCTTTTCCTTTGCAGAATCACTTCCAAAACATGGTGAATACAGTTCCATTGGCGTAGCACAAACCGTTTCCAATATAATCGCTTTAACTTAGGGCGACGGTACATGTACGCTTCGAAACTGTTGTTGTCGACGAAAGTGGGCTTTCCCTTTGCAGTATCACTTGTAAAACTTGGTGAATACAGTTACATTGGTGTAATACGAGTCGTTTACAAGATGATCGCTTTTATTCAGGGATACGCTGTACCTGGGCTTCGAAACTGTTGTTCTCGACGAAAGTGGGCTTTCCCTTCGAAAATCACTTCCAAAACTTGGTGAATACAGTTACATTGGCGTAGCACAAACCGTTTGCAATATAATCGCTTTAATTAAGGGCGACGGTACATCTACGCTTCGGAACTGTTGTTGTCGACGAAAGTGGGTTTTCCCTTTGCAGAATCACTTCCAAAACATGGCGAATATAGTTCCATTGGCGTAGCACAAACCGTTTGCAATATAATCGCTTTTGTTTAGGGATACGCTATGTCTGCGCTTCGGAACTGTTGTTTTCGACGAAAGTGGGCTTTCCCTTTGCAGAATCTCTTCCTAAATATGGTGAATACAGTTACATTGGCGTAGCACAAACCGTTTGCAATATAATCGCTTTAATTTAGGGCGACGGTACATCTACGCTTCGGAACTGTTGTTGTCGAGGAAAGTGGGCTTTCCCTTCGAAAATCACTTCCAAAACATGGTGAATACAGTTCCATTGGCGTAGCACAAACCGTTTCCAATATAATCGCTTTAACTTAGGGCGACGGTACATGTACGCTTCGAAACTGTTGTTGTCGACGAAAGTGGGCTTTCCCTTTGCCGTATCACTTGTAAAACTTGGTGAATACAGTTACATTGGCGTAATACCAGTCGTTTACAAGATGATCGCTTCTATTCAGGGATACGCTGTACCTGCGCTTCGAAACTGTTGTTCTCGACGAAAGTGGGCTTTCCCTTCGAAAATCACTTCCAGAACTTGGTGAATACAGTTACATTGGCGTAGTACAATCCGTTTGCAATATAATCGCTTTAATTTAGGGCTACGGTACATCTGCGCTTCGAAACTGTTGTTGTCGACGAAAGTGGGCTTTCCCTTTGCAGAATCACTTCCTAAACATGGTGAATACAGTTCCATTGGCGTAGCACAAACCGTTTGCAATATCACGCCTTTAATTTAGGGATACGCTATATCTGCGCTTCGGAACTGTTGTTGTCGACGAAAGTGGGTTTTCCCTTTGCAGAATCACTTCCAAAACATGGCGAATACAGTTCCATTGGCGTAGCACAAACCGTTTCCAATATAATCGCTTTAACTTAGGGCGACGGTACATGTACGCTTCGAAACTGTTGTTGTCGACGGAAGTGGGCTTTCCCTTTGCAGTATCACTTGTAAAACTTGGTGAATACAGTTACATTGGCGTAATACCAGTCGTTTACAAGATGATCGCTTCTATTCAGGGATACGCTGTACCTGCGCTTCGAAACTGTTGTTCTCGACGAAAGTGGGCTTTCCG
This sequence comes from Ectemnius continuus, assembly GCA_910591665.1. NCBI lineage: Eukaryota > Metazoa > Arthropoda > Insecta > Hymenoptera > Crabronidae > Ectemnius > Ectemnius continuus. The sequence continues at coordinate 15,249,076 of OU342860.1, forward strand.
TTCGAAAATCACTTCCAAAACTTGGTGAATACAGTTCCATTGGCGTAGTACAATCCGTTTGCAATATAATCGCTTTAATTTAGGGCTACGGTACATCTGCGCTTCGAAACTGTTGTTGTCGACGAAAGTGGGCTTTCCCTTTGCAGAATCACTTCCTAAACATGGCGAATACAGTTCCATTGGCGTAGCACAAACCGTTTCCAATATAATCGCTTTAACTTAGGGCGACGGTACATGTACGCTTCGAAACTGTTGTTGTCGACGGAAGTGGGTTTTCCCTTTGCAGAATCACTTCCAAAACATGGCGAATACAGTTCCATTGGCGTAGCACAAACCGTTTCCAATATAATCGCTTTAACTTAGGGCGACGGTACATGTACGCTTCGAAACTGTTGTTGTCGACGGAAGTGGGCTTTCCCTTTGCAGTATCACTTGTAAAACTTGGTGAATACAGTTACATTGGCGTAATACCAGTCGTTTACAAGATGATCGCTTCTATTCAGGGATACGCTGTACCTGCGCTTCGAAACTGTTGTTCTCGACGAAAGTGGGTTTTCCCTTTGCAGAATCACTTCCAAAACATGGCGAATACAGTTCCATTGGCGTAGCACAAACCGTTTCCAATATAATCGCTTTAACTTAGGGCGACGGTACATGTACGCTTCGAAACTGTTGTTGTCGACGGAAGTGGGCTTTCCCTTTGCAGTATCACTTGTAAAACTTGGTGAATACAGTTACATTGGCGTAATACCAGTCGTTTACAAGATGATCGCTTCTATTCAGGGATACGCTGTACCTGCGCTTCGAAACTGTTGTTCTCGACGAAAGTGGGCTTTCCGTTCGAAAATCACTTCCTAAACATGGTGAATACAGTTCCATTGGTGTAGCACAAACCGTTTGCAATATCACGCCTTTAATTTAGGGATACGCTATATCTGCGCTTCGGAACTGTTGTTTTCGACGAAAGTGGGCTTTTCCTTTGCAGAATCACTTCCAAAACATGGTGAATACAGTTCCATTGGCGTAGCACAAACCGTTTCCAATATAATCGCTTTAACTTAGGGCGACGGTACATGTACGCTTCGAAACTGTTGTTGTCGACGAAAGTGGGCTTTCCCTTTGCAGTATCACTTGTAAAACTTGGTGAATACAGTTACATTGGTGTAATACGAGTCGTTTACAAGATGATCGCTTTTATTCAGGGATACGCTGTACCTGGGCTTCGAAACTGTTGTTCTCGACGAAAGTGGGCTTTCCCTTCGAAAATCACTTCCAAAACTTGGTGAATACAGTTACATTGGCGTAGCACAAACCGTTTGCAATATAATCGCTTTAATTAAGGGCGACGGTACATCTACGCTTCGGAACTGTTGTTGTCGACGAAAGTGGGTTTTCCCTTTGCAGAATCACTTCCAAAACATGGCGAATATAGTTCCATTGGCGTAGCACAAACCGTTTGCAATATAATCGCTTTTGTTTAGGGATACGCTATGTCTGCGCTTCGGAACTGTTGTTTTCGACGAAAGTGGGCTTTCCCTTTGCAGAATCTCTTCCTAAATATGGTGAATACAGTTACATTGGCGTAGCACAAACCGTTTGCAATATCACGCCTTTAATTTAGGTATACGCTATATCTGCGCTTCGGAACTGTTGTTTTCGACGAAAGTGGGCTTTTCCTTTGCAGTATCACTTGTAAAACTTGGTGAATACAGTTACATTGGCGTAATACGAGTCGTTTACAAGATGATCGCTTTTATTCAGGGATACGCTGTACCTGGGCTTCGAAACTGTTGTTCTCGACGAAAGTGGGCTTTCCCTTCGAAAATCACTTCCAAAACTTGGTGAATACAGTTACATTGGCGTAGCACAAACCGTTTGCAATATAATCGCTTTAATTTAGGGCGACGGTACATCTACGCTTCGGAACTGTTGTTGTCGACGAAAGTGGGCTTTCCCTTTGCAGAATCACTTCCTAAACATGGTGAATACAGTTACATTGGCGTAGCACAAACCGTTTGCAATATAATCGCTTTAATTTAGGGCGACGGTACATCTACGCTTCGGAACTGTTGTTGTCGACGAAAGTGGGCTTTTCCTTTGCAGAATCACTTCCAAAACATGGTGAATACAGTTCCATTGGCGTAGCACAAACCGTTTGCAATATCACGCCTTTAATTTAGGGATACGCTATATCTGCGCTTCGGAACTGTTGTTTTCGACGAAAGTGGGCTTTTCCTTTGCAGAATCACTTCCAAAACATGGTGAATACAGTTCCATTGGCGTAGCACAAACCGTTTGCAATATCACGCCTTTAATTTAGGGATGCGCTATATCTGCGCTTCGGAACTGTTGTTTTCGACGAAAGTGGGCTTTTCCTTTGCAGAATCACTTCCAAAACATGGTGAATACAGTTCCATTGGCGTAGCACAAACCGTTTGCAATATCACGGCTTTAATTTAGGTATACGCTATATCTGCGCTTCGGAACTGTTGTTTTCGACGAAAGTGGGCTTTTCCTTTGCAGTATCACTTGTAAAACTTGGTGAATATAGTTACATTGGCGTAATACGAGTCGTTTACAAGATGATCGCTTTTATTCAGGGATACGCTGTACCTGGGCTTCGAAACTGTTGTTGTCGACGAAAGTGGGCTTTCCCTTCGAAAATCACTTCCAAAACTTGGTGAATACAGTTACATTGGCGTAGCACAAACCGTTTGCAATATAATCGCTTTAATTTAGGGCGACGGTACATCTACGCTTCGGAACTGTTGTTGTCGAGGAAAGCTGGCTTTCCCTTCGAAAATCACTTCCAAAACATGGTGAATACAGTTCCATTGGCGTAGCACAAACCGTTTCCAATATAATCGCTTTAACTTAGGGCGACGGTACATGTACGCTTCGAAACTGTTGTTGTCGACGAAAGTGGGCTTTCCCTTTGCAGTATCACTTGTAAAACTTGGTGAATACAGTTACATTGGCGTAATACCAGTCGTTTACAAGATGATCGCTTCTATTCAGGGATACGCTGTACCTGCGCTTCGAAACTGTTGTTCTCGACGAAAGTGGGCTTTCCCTTCGAAAATCACTTCCAGAACTTGGTGAATACAGTTACATTGGCGTAGTACAATCCGTTTGCAATATAATCGCTTTAATTTAGGGCTACGGTACATCTGCGCTTCGAAACTGTTGTTGTCGACGAAAGTGGGCTTTCCCTTTGCAGAATCACTTCCTAAACATGGTGAATACAGTTCCATTGGCGTAGCACAAACCGTTTGCAATATCACGCCTTTAATTTAGGGATACGCTATATCTGCGCTTCGGAACTGTTGTTGTCGACGAAAGTGGGTTTTCCCTTTGCAGAATCACTTCCAAAACATGGCGAATACAGTTCCATTGGCGTAGCACAAACCGTTTCCAATATAATCGCTTTAACTTAGGGCGACGGTACATGTACGCTTCGAAACTGTTGTTGTCGACGGAAGTGGGCTTTCCCTTTGCAGTATCACTTGTAAAACTTGGTGAATACAGTTACATTGGCGTAATACCAGTCGTTTACAAGATGATCGCTTCTATTCAGGGATACGCTGTACCTGCGCTTCGAAACTGTTGTTCTCGACGAAAGTGGGCTTTCCGTTCGAAAATCACTTCCTAAACATGGTGAATACAGTTCCATTGGTGTAGCACAAACCGTTTGCAATATCACGCCTTTAATTTAGGGATACGCTATATCTGCGCTTCGGAACTGTTGTTTTCGACGAAAGTGGGCTTTTCCTTTGCAGAATCACTTCCAAAACATGGTGAATACAGTTCCATTGGCGTAGCACAAACCGTTTCCAATATAATCGCTTTAACTTAGGGCGACGGTACATGTACGCTTCGAAACTGTTGTTGTCGACGAAAGTGGGCTTTCCCTTTGCAGTATCACTTGTAAAACTTGGTGAATACAGTTACATTGGTGTAATACGAGTCGTTTACAAGATGATCGCTTTTATTCAGGGATACGCTGTACCTGGGCTTCGAAACTGTTGTTCTCGACGAAAGTGGGCTTTCCGTTCGAAAATCACTTCCTAAACATGGTGAATACAGTTCCATTGGTGTAGCACAAACCGTTTGCAATATCACGCCTTTAATTTAGGGATACGCTATATCTGCGCTTCGGAACTGTTGTTTTCGACGAAAGTGGGCTTTTCCTTTGCAGAATCACTTCCAAAACATGGTGAATACAGTTCCATTGGCGTAGCACAAACCGTTTCCAATATAATCGCTTTAACTTAGGGCGACGGTACATGTACGCTTCGAAACTGTTGTTGTCGACGAAAGTGGGCTTTCCCTTTGCAGTATCACTTGTAAAACTTGGTGAATACAGTTACATTGGTGTAATACGAGTCGTTTACAAGATGATCGCTTTTATTCAGGGATACGCTGTACCTGGGCTTCGAAACTGTTGTTCTCGACGAAAGTGGGCTTTCCCTTCGAAAATCACTTCCAAAACTTGGTGAATACAGTTACATTGGCGTAGCACAAACCGTTTGCAATATAATCGCTTTAATTAAGGGCGACGGTACATCTACGCTTCGGAACTGTTGTTGTCGACGAAAGTGGGTTTTCCCTTTGCAGAATCACTTCCAAAACATGGCGAATATAGTTCCATTGGCGTAGCACAAACCGTTTGCAATATAATCGCTTTTGTTTAGGGATACGCTATGTCTGCGCTTCGGAACTGTTGTTTTCGACGAAAGTGGGCTTTCCCTTTGCAGAATCTCTTCCTAAATATGGTGAATACAGTTACATTGGCGTAGCACAAACCGTTTGCAATATAATCGCTTTAATTTAGGGCGACGGTACATCTACGCTTCGGAACTGTTGTTGTCGAGGAAAGTGGGCTTTCCCTTCGAAAATCACTTCCAAAACATGGTGAATACAGTTCCATTGGCGTAGCACAAACCGTTTCCAATATAATCGCTTTAACTTAGGGCGACGGTACATGTACGCTTCGAAACTGTTGTTGTCGACGAAAGTGGGCTTTCCCTTTGCCGTATCACTTGTAAAACTTGGTGAATACAGTTACATTGGCGTAATACCAGTCGTTTACAAGATGATCGCTTCTATTCAGGGATACGCTGTACCTGCGCTTCGAAACTGTTGTTCTCGACGAAAGTGGGCTTTCCCTTCGAAAATCACTTCCAGAACTTGGTGAATACAGTTACATTGGCGTAGTACAATCCGTTTGCAATATAATCGCTTTAATTTAGGGCTACGGTACATCTGCGCTTCGAAACTGTTGTTGTCGACGAAAGTGGGCTTTCCCTTTGCAGAATCACTTCCTAAACATGGTGAATACAGTTCCATTGGCGTAGCACAAACCGTTTGCAATATCACGCCTTTAATTTAGGGATACGCTATATCTGCGCTTCGGAACTGTTGTTGTCGACGAAAGTGGGTTTTCCCTTTGCAGAATCACTTCCAAAACATGGCGAATACAGTTCCATTGGCGTAGCACAAACCGTTTCCAATATAATCGCTTTAACTTAGGGCGACGGTACATGTACGCTTCGAAACTGTTGTTGTCGACGGAAGTGGGCTTTCCCTTTGCAGTATCACTTGTAAAACTTGGTGAATACAGTTACATTGGCGTAATACCAGTCGTTTACAAGATGATCGCTTCTATTCAGGGATACGCTGTACCTGCGCTTCGAAACTGTTGTTCTCGACGAAAGTGGGCTTTCCGTTCGAAAATCACTTCCAAAACTTGGTGAATACAGTTCCATTGGCGTAGTACAATCCGTTTGCAATATAATCGCTTTAATTTAGGGCTACGGTACATCTGCGCTTCGAAACTGTTGTTGTCGACGAAAGTGGGCTTTCCCTTTGCAGAATCACTTCCTAAACATGGTGAATACAGTTCCATTGGCGTAGCACAAACCGTTTGCAATATCACGCCTTTAATTTAGGGATACGCTATATCTGCGCTTCGGAACTGTTGTTTTCGACGAAAGTGGGTTTTCCCTTTGCAGAATCACTTCCAAAACATGGCGAATACAGTTCCATTGGCGTAGCACAAACCGTTTCCAATATAATCGCTTTAACTTAGGGCGACGGTACATGTACGCTTCGAAACTGTTGTTGTCGACGGAAGTGGGCTTTCCCTTTGCAGTATCACTTGTAAAACTTGGTGAATACAGTTACATTGGCGTAATACCAGTCGTTTACAAGATGATCGCTTCTATTCAGGGATACGCTGTACCTGCGCTTCGAAACTGTTGTTCTCGACGAAAGTGGGCTTTCCGTTCGAAAATCACTTCCTAAACATGGTGAATACAGTTCCATTGGTGTAGCACAAACCGTTTGCAATATCACGCCTTTAATTTAGGGATACGCTATATCTGCGCTTCGGAACTGTTGTTTTCGACGAAAGTGGGCTTTTCCTTTGCAGAATCACTTCCAAAACATGGTGAATACAGTTCCATTGGCGTAGCACAAACCGTTTCCAATATAATCGCTTTAACTTAGGGCGACGGTACATGTACGCTTCGAAACTGTTGTTGTCGACGAAAGTGGGCTTTCCCTTTGCAGTATCACTTGTAAAACTTGGTGAATACAGTTACATTGGTGTAATACGAGTCGTTTACAAGATGATCGCTTTTATTCAGGGATACGCTGTACCTGGGCTTCGAAACTGTTGTTCTCGACGAAAGTGGGCTTTCCCTTCGAAAATCACTTCCAAAACTTGGTGAATACAGTTACATTGGCGTAGCACAAACCGTTTGCAATATAATCGCTTTAATTTAGGGCGACGGTACATCTACGCTTCGGAACTGTTGTTGTCGACGAAAGTGGGCTTTCCCTTTGCAGAATCACTTCCTAAACATGGTGAATACAGTTACATTGGCGTAGCACAAACCGTTTGCAATATAATCGCTTTAATTTAGGGCTACGGTACATCTGCGCTTCGAAACTGTTGTTGTCGACGAAAGTGGGCTTTCCCTTTGCAGAATCACTTCCTAAACATGGTGAATACAGTTCCATTGGCGTAGCACAAATCGTTTGCAATATCACGCCTTTAATTTAGGGATACGCTATATCTGCGCTTCGGAACTGTTGTTTTCGACGAAAGTGGGCTTTTCCTTTGCAGAATCACTTCCAAAACATGGTGAATACAGTTCCATTGGCGTAGCACAAACCGTTTCCAATATAATCGCTTTAACTTAGGGCGACGGTACATGTACGCTTCGAAACTGTTGTTGTCGACGAAAGTGGGCTTTCCCTTTGCAGTATCACTTGTAAAACTTGGTGAATACAGTTACATTGGCGTAATACCAGTCGTTTACAAGATGATCGCTTCTATTCAGGGATACGCTGTACCTGCGCTTCGAAACTGTTGTTCTCGACGAAAGTGGGCTTTCCGTTCGAAAATCACTTCCAAAACTTGGTGAATACAGTTACATTGGCGTAGTACAATCCGTTTGCAATATAATCGCTTTAATTTAGGGCTACGGTACATCTGCGCTTCGAAACTGTTGTTGTCGACGAAAGTGGGCTTTCCCTTTGCAGAATCACTTCCTAAACATGGTGAATACAGTTCCTTTGGCGTAGCACAAACCGTTTGCAATATCACGCCTTTAATTTAGGGATACGCTATATCTGCGCTTCGGAACTGTTGTTTTCGACGAAAGTGGGCTTTCCGTTTGCAGAATCACTTCCAAAACATGGTGAATACAGTTCCATTGGCGTAGCACAAACCGTTTCCAATATAATCGCTTTAACTTAGGGCGACGGAACATGTACGCTTCGAAACTGTTGTTGTCGACGAAAGTGGGCTTTCCCTTTGCAGTATCACTTGTAAAACTTGGTGAATACAGTTACATTGGCGTAATACCAGTCGTTTACAAGATGACCGCTTCTATTCAGGGATACGCTGTACCTGCGCTTCGAAACTGTTGTTCTCGACGAAAGTGGGCTTTCCCTTTGCAGAATCACTTCCTAAATATGGTGAATATAGTTACATTGGCGTAGCACAAACCGTTTGCAATATAATCGCTTTAATTTAGGGCGACGGTACATCTACGCTTCGGAACTGTTGTTGTCGACGAAAGTGGGTTTTCCCTTTGCAGAATCGCTTCCAAAACATGGCGAATATAGTTCCATTGGCGTAGCACAAACCGTTTGCAGTATAATCGCTTTTGTTTAGGGATACGCTATGTCTGCGCTTCGGAACTGTTGTTTTCGACGAAAGTGGGCTTTCCCTTCGAAAATCACTTCCAAAACTTGGTGAATACAGTTACATTGGCGTAGCACAAACCGTTTGCAATATAATCGCTTTAATTTAGGGCGACGGTACATCTACGCTTCGGAACTGTTGTTGTCGACGAAAGTGGGCTTTCCCTTTGCAGAATCACTTCCTAAACATGGTGAATACAGTTACATTGGCGTAGCACAAACCGTTTGCAATATAATCGCTTTAATTTAGGGCGACGGTACATCTACGCTTCGGAACTGTTGTTGTCGACGAAAGTGGGTTTTCCCTTTGCAGAATCACTTCCAAAACATGGCGAATACAGTTCCATTGGCGTAGCACAAACCGTTTGCAATATAATCGCTTTAATTTAGGGCGACGGTACATCTACGCTTCGGAACTGTTGTTCTCGACGAAAGTGGGCTTTCCCTTCGAAAATCACTTCCAAAACATGGTGAATACAGTTCCATTGGCGTAGCACAAACCGTTTCCAATATAATCGCTTTAACTTAGGGCGACGGTACATGTACGCTTCGAAACTGTTGTTGTCGACGAAAGTGGGCTTTCCCTTTGCAGTATCACTTGTAAAACTTGGTGAATACAGTTACATTGGCGTAATACCAGTCGTTTACAAGATGATCGCTTCTATTCAGGGATACGCTGTACCTGCGCTTCGAAACTGTTGTTCTCGACGAAAGTGGGCTTTCCCTTCGAAAATCACTTCCAAAACTTGGTGAATACAGTTACATTGGCGTAGTACAATCCGTTTGCAATATAATCGCTTTAATTTAGGGCTACGGTACATCTGCGCTTCGAAACTGTTGTTGTCGACGAAAGTGGGCTTTCCCTTTGCAGAATCACTTCCTAAACATGGTGAATACAGTTCCGTTGGCGTAGCACAAACCGTTTGCAATATAATCGCTTTAATTTAGGGCGACGGTACATCTACGCTTCGGAACTGTTGTTGTCGACGAAGGTGGGTTTTCCCTCTGCAGAATCACTTCCTAAATATGGTGAATACAGTTACATTGGCGTAGCACAAACCGTTTGCAATATAATCGCTTTAATTTAGGGCTACGGTACATCTGCGCTTCGAAACTGTTGTTTTCGACGAAAGTGGGCTTTTCCTTTGCAGAATCACTTCCTAAATATGGTGAATACAGTTACATTGGCGTAGCACAAACCGTTTGCAATGTAATCGCTTTAATTTAGGGCGACGGTACATCTACGCTTCGGAACTGTTGTTGTCGACGAAAGTGGGTTTTCCCTTTGCAGAATCACTTCCAAAACATGGCGAATACAGTTCCATTGGCGTAGCACAAACCGTTTGCAATATAATCGCTTTAATTTAGGGCGACGGTACATCTACGCTTCGGAACTGTTGTTCTCGACGAAAGTGGGCTTTCCCTTCGAAAATCACTTCCAAAACTTGGTGAATACAGTTACATTGGCGTAGTACAATCCGTTTGCAATATAATCGCTTTAATTTAGGGCTACGGTACATCTGCGCTTCGAAACTGTTGTTGTCGACGAAAGTGGGCTTTCCCTTTGCAGAATCACTTCCTAAACATGGTGAATACAGTTCCATTGGCGTAGCACAAACCGTTTGCAATATCACGCCTTTAATTTAGGGATACGCTATATCTGCGCTTCGGAACTGTTGTTTTCGACGAAAGTGGGCTTTTCCTTTGCAGAATCACTTCCAAAACATGGTGAATACAGTTCCATTGGCGTAGCACAAACCGTTTCCAATATAATCGCTTTAACTTAGGGCGACGGTACATGTACGCTTCGAAACTGTTGTTGTCGACGAAAGTGGGCTTTCCCTTTGCAGTATCACTTGTAAAACTTGGTGAATACAGTTACATTGGCGTAATACCAGTCGTTTACAAGATGATCGCTTCTATTCAGGGATACGCTGTACCTGCGCTTCGAAACTGTTGTTCTCGACGAAAGTGGGCTTTCCCTTTGCAGAATCACTTCCTAAACATGGTGAATACAGTTACATTGGCGTAGCACAAACCGTTTGCAATATAATCGCTTTAATTTAGGGCGACGGTACATGTACGCTTCGAAACTGTTGTTGTCGACGAAAGTGGGCTTTCCCTTTGCAGTATCACTTGTAAAACTTGGTGAATACAGTTACATTGTCGTAATACCAGTCGTTTACAAGATGATCACTTTTATTCAGGGATACGCTGTACCTGCGCTTCGAAACTGTTGTTCTCGACGAAAGTGGGCTTTCCCTGCGAAAATCACTTCCAAAACTTCGTGAATACAGTTACATTGGCGTAGTACAATCCGTTTGCAATATAATCGCTTTAATTTAGGGCTACGGTACATCTGCGCTTCGAAACTGTTGTTGTCGACGAAAGTGGGCTTTCCCTTTGCAGAATCACTTCCTAAACATGGTGAATACAATTCCATTGGCGTAGCACAAACCGTTTGCAATATCACGCCTTTAATTTAGGGATACGCTATATCTGCGCTTCGGAACTGTTGTTTTCGACGAAAGTGGGCTTTTCCTTTGCAGAATCACTTCCAAAACATGGTGAATACAGTTCCATTGGCGTAGCACAAACCGTTTCCAATATAATCGCTTTAACTTAGGGCGACGGTACATGTACGCTTCGAAACTGTTGTTGTCGACGAAAGTGGGCTTTCCCTTTGCAGTATCACTTGTAAAACTTGGTGAATACAGTTACATTGGCGAAATACCAGTCGTTTACAAGATGATCGCTTCTATTCAGGGATACGCTGTACCTGCGCTTCGAAACTGTTGTTCTCGACGAAAGTGGGCTTTCCCTTCGAAAATCACTTCCAAAACTTGGTGAATACAGTTACATTGGCGTAGCACAAACCGTTTGCAATATAATCGCTTTAATTTAGGGCGACGGTACATCTACGCTTCGGAACTGTTGTTGTCGACGAAAGTGGGTTTTCCCTTTGCAGAATCACTTCCAAAACATGGCGAATACAGTTCCATTGGCGTAGCACAAACCGTTTGCAATATAATCGCTTTAACTTAGGGCGACGGTACATGTACGCTTCGAAACTGTTGTTGTCGACGAAAGTGGGCTTTCCCTTTGCAGTATCACGTGTAAAACTTGGTGAATACAGTTACATTGGCGTAATACCAGTCGTTTACAAGATGATCGCTTCTATTCAGGGATACGCTGTACCTGCGCTTCGAAACTGTTGTTGTCGACGAAAGTGGGCTTTCCCTTTGCAGAATCACTTCCTAAACATGGTGAATACAGTTCCATTGGCGTAGCACAAACCGTTTGCAATATCATGCCTTTAATTTAGGTATACGCTATATCTGCGCTTCGGAACTGTTGTTTTCGACGAAAGTGGGCTTTTCCTTTGCAGTATCACTTGTAAAACTTGGTGAATACAGTTACATTGGCGTAATACGAGTCGTTTACAAGATGATCGCTTTTATTCAGGGATACGCTGTACCTGGGCTTCGAAACTGTTGTTCTCGACGAAAGTGGCCTTTCCCTTCGAAAATCACTTCCAAAACTTGGTGAATACAGTTACATTCGCGTAGCACAAACCGTTTGCAATATAATCGCTTTAATTTAGGGCGACGGTACATCTACGCTTCGGAACTGTTGTTGTCGACGAAAGTGGGCTTTCCCTTTACAGAATCACTTCCTAAACATGGTGAATACAGTTACATTGGCGTAGCACAAACCGTTTGCAATATAACGCCTTTAATTTAGTGATACGCTATATCTGCGCTTCGAAACTGTTGTTTTCGACGAAAGTCGGCTTTCCCTTTGCAGAATACCGTGCAAAACTTGGTAGATACAGTTATATTGGCCTAGTACAATCCGTTTGCAATATAATCGCTTTAATTAAGGGCGACGGTACATCTGCGCTTCGAAACTGTTGTTGTCGACGAAAGTGGGCTTTCCCTTTGCAGAATCACTTCCTAAACATGGTGAATACAATTCCATTGGCGTAGCACAAACCCTTTGCAATATCACGCCTTTAATTTAGGGATACGCTATATCTGCGCTTCGGAACTGTTGTTTTCGACGAAAGTGGGCTTTTCCTTTGCAGAATCACTTCCAAAACATGGTGAATACAGTTCCATTGGCGTAGCACAAACCGTTTCCAATATAATCGCTTTAACTTAGGGCGACGGTACATGTACGCTTCGAAACTGTTGTTGTCGACGAAAGTGGGCTTTCCCTTTGCAGTATCACTTGTAAAACTTGGTGAATACAGTTACATTGGCGTAATACCAGTCGTTTACAAGATGATCGCTTCTATTCAGGGATACGCTGTACCTGCGCTTCGAAACTGTTGTTCTCGACGAAAGTGGGCTTTGACTTCGAAAATCACTTCCAAAACTTGGTGAATACAGTTACATTGGCGTAGCACAAACCGTTTGCAATATAATCGCTTTAATTTAGGGCGACGGTACATCTACGCTTCGGAACTATTGTTGTCGACGAAAGTGGGTTTTCCCTTTGCAGAATCACTTCCTAAATATGGTGAATACAGTTACATTGGCGTAGCACAAACCGTTTGCAATATAATCGCTTTAACTTAGGGCGACGGTACATGTACGCTTCGAAACTGTTGTTGTCGACGAAAGTGGGCTTTCCCTTTGCAGAATCACTTCCAAAACATGGCGAATACAGTTCCATTGGCGTAGCACAAACCGTTTGCAATATAATCGCTTTAACTTAGGGCGACGGTACATGTACGCTTCGAAACTGTTGTTGTCGACGAAAGTGGGCTTTCCCTTTGCAGTATCACTTGTAAAACTTGGTGAATACAGTTACATTGGCGTAATACCAGTCGTTTACAAGATGATCACTTTTATTCAGGGATACGCTGTACCTGCGCTTCGAAACTGTTGTTCTCGACGAAAGTGGGCTTTCCCTTCGAAAATCACTTCCAAAACTTGGTGAATACAGTTACATTGGCGTAGTACAATCCGTTTGCAATATAATCGCTTTAATTTAGGGCTACGGTACATCTGCGCTTCGAAACTGTTGTTGTCGACGAAAGTGGGCTTTCCCTTTGCAGAATCACTTCCTAAACATGGTGAATACAGTTCCATTGGCGTAGCACAAACCGTTTGCAATATCACGCCTTTAATTTAGGTATACGCTATATCTGCGCTTCGGAACTGTTGTTTTCGACGAAAGTGGGCTTTTCCTTTGCAGTATCACTTGTAAAACTTGGTGAATACAGTTACATTGGCGTAATACGAGTCGTTTACAAGATGATCGCTTTTATTCAGGGATACGCTGTACCTGGGCTTCGAAACTGTTGTTCTCGACGAAAGTGGGCTTTCCCTTCGAAAATCACTTCCAAAACTTGGTGAATACAGTTACATTGGCGTAGCACAAACCGTTTGCAATATAATCGCTTTAATTTAGGGCGACGGTACATCTACGCTTCGGAACTGTTGTTGTCGACGAAAGTGGGCTTTCCCTTTGCAGAATCACTTCCTAAACATGGTGAATACAGTTACATTGGCGTAGCACAAACCGTTTGCAATATAATCGCTTTAATTTAGGGCGACGGTACATCTACGCTTCGGAACTGTTGTTGTCGACGAAAGTGGGCTTTTCCTTTGCAGAATCACTTCCAAAACATGGTGAATACAGTTCCATTGGCGTAGCACAAACCGTTTGCAATATCACGCCTTTAATTTAGGGATACGCTATATCTGCGCTTCGGAACTGTTGTTTTCGACGAAAGTGGGCTTTTCCTTTGCAGAATCACTTCCAAAACATGGTGAATACAGTTCCATTGGCGTAGCACAAACCGTTTGCAATATCACGGCTTTAATTTAGGTATACGCTATATCTGCGCTTCGGAACTGTTGTTTTCGACGAAAGTGGGCTTTTCCTTTGCAGTATCACTTGTAAAACTTGGTGAATATAGTTACATTGGCGTAATACGAGTCGTTTACAAGATGATCGCTTTTATTCAGGGATACGCTGTACCTGGGCTTCGAAACTGTTGTTGTCGACGAAAGTGGGCTTTCCCTTCGAAAATCACTTCCAAAACTTGGTGAATACAGTTACATTGGCGTAGCACAAACCGTTTGCAATATAATCGCTTTAATTTAGGGCGACGGTACATCTACGCTTCGGAACTGTTGTTGTCGACGAAAGTGGGCTTTTCCTTTGCAGAATCACTTCCAAAACATGGTGAATACAGTTCCATTGGCGTAGCACAAACCGTTTCCAATATAATCGCTTTAACTTAGGGCGACGGTACATGTACGCTTCGAAACTGTTGTTGTCGACGAAAGTGGGCTTTCCCTTTGCAGTATCACTTGTAAAACTTGGTGAATACAGTTACATTGGCGTAGTACCAGTCGTTTACAAGATGATCGCTTCTATTCAGGGATACGCTGTACCTGCGCTTCGAAACTGTTGTTCTCGACGAAAGTGGGCTTTCCCTTCGAAAATCACTTCCAAAACTTGGTGAATACTGTTACATTGGCGTAGCACAAACCGTTTGCAATATAATCGCTTTAATTTAGGGCGACGGTACATCTACGCTTCGGAACTGTTGTTGTCGACGAAAGTGGGTTTTCCCTTTGCAGAATCACTTCCAAAACATGGCGAATACAGTTCCATTGGCGTAGCACAAACCGTTTGCAATATAATCGCTTTAACTTAGGGCGACGGTACATGTACGCTTCGAAACTGTTGTTGTCGACGAAAGTGGGCTTTCCCTTTGCAGAATCACTTCCAAAACATGGTGAATACAGTTCCATTGGCGTAGCACAAACCGTTTGCAATATAATCGCTTTAACTTAGGGCGACGGTACATGTACGCTTCGAAACTGTTGTTGTCGACGAAAGTGGGCTTTCCCTTTGCAGTATCACTTGTAAAACTTGGTGAATACAGTTACATTGGCGTAATACCAGTCGTTTACAAGATGATCACTTTTATTCAGGGATACGCTGTACCTGCGCTTCGAAACTGTTGTTCTCGACGAAAGTGGGCTTTCCCTTCGAAAATCACTTCCAAAACTTGGTGAATACAGTTACATTGGCGTAGTACAATCCGTTTGCAATATAATCGCTTTAATTTAGGGCTACGGTACATCTGCGCTTCGAAACTGTTGTTGTCGACGAAAGTGGGCTTTCCCTTTGCAGAATCACTTCCTAAACATGGTGAATACAGTTACATTGGCGTAGCACAAACCGTTTGCAATATAACGCCTTTAATTTAGTCATACGCTATATCTGCGCTTCGAAACTGTTGTTTTCGACGAAAGTCGGCTTTCCCTTTGCAGAATACCGTGCAAAACTTGGTAGATACAGTTACATTGGCGTAGTACAATCCGTTTGCAATATAATCGCTTTAATTAAGGGCGACGGTACATCTATGCTTCGGAACTGTTGTTTTCGATGAAACTGTCTTTTCGCTTTGCAGAATCACTTCCAAAACATGGTGAATACAGTTCCATTGGCGTAGCACAAACCGTTTGCAATATAATCGCTTTTGTTTAGGGTCACGCTATGTCTGCGCTTCGGAACTGTTGTTTTCGACGAAAGTGGGCTTTCCCTTTGCAGAATCACTTCCTAAATATGGTGAATACAGTTACATTGGCGTAGCACAAACCGTTTGCAATATAATCGCTTTAATTTAGGGCGACGGTACATCTACGCTTCGGAACTGTTGTTGTCGACGAAAGTGGGTTTTCCCTTTGCAGAATCACTTCCAAAACATGGCGAATACAGTTCCATTGGCGTAGCACAAACCGTTTGCAATATAATCGCTTTAATTTAGGGCGACGGTACATCTACGCTTCGGAACTGTTGTTCTCGACGAAAGTGGGCTTTCCCTTCGAAAATCACTTCCAAAACTTGGTGAATACAGTTACATTGGCGTAGTACAATCCGTTTTCAATATAATAGCTTTAATTAAGGGCGACGGTACATCTACGCTTCGGAACTGTTGTTGTCGACGAAAGTGGGTTTTCCCTTTGCAGAATCACTTCCAAAACATGGCGAATATAGTTCCATTGGCGTAGCACAAACCGTTTGCAATATAATCGCTTTTGTTTAGGGATACGCTATGTCTGCGCTTCGGAACTGTTGTTTTCGACGAAAGTGGGCTTTCCCTTTGCAGAATCACTTCCTAAATATGGTGAATACAGTTACATTGGCGTAGCACAAACCGTTTGCAATATAATCGCTTTAATTTAGGGCGACGGTACATCTACGCTTCGGAACTGTTGTTGTCGAGGAAAGTGGGCTTTCCCTTCGAAAATCACTTCCAAAACATGGTGAATACAGTTCCATTGGCGTAGCACAAACCGTTTCCAATATAATCGCTTTAACTTAGGGCGACGGTACATGTACGCTTCGAAACTGTTGTTGTCGACGAAAGTGGGCTTTCCCTTTGCAGTATCACTTGTAAAACTTGGCGAATACAGTTACATTGGCGTAATACCAGTCGTTTACAAGATGATCGCTTCTATTCAGGGATACGCTGTACCTGCGCTTCGAAACTGTTGTTGTCGACGAAAGTGGGCTTTCCCTTCGAAAATCACTTCCAGAACTTGGTGAATACAGTTACATTGGCGTAGTACAATCCGTTTGCAATATAATCGCTTTAATTTAGGGCTACGGTACATCTGCGCTTCGAAACTGTTGTTGTCGACGAAAGTGGGCTTTCCCTTTGCAGAATCACTTCCTAAACATGGTGAATACAGTTCCATTGGCGTAGCACAAATCGTTTGCAATATCACGCCTTTAATTTAGGGATACGCTATATCTGCGCTTCGGAACTGTTGTTTTCGACGAAAGTGGGCTTTCCCTTTGCAGAATCACTTCCAAAACATGGTGAATACAGTTCCATTGGCGTAGCACAAACCGTTTCCAATATAATCGCTTTAACTTAGGGCGACGGTACATGTACGCTTCGAAACTGTTGTTGTCGACGAAAGTGGGCTTTCCCTTTGCAGTATCACTTGTAAAACTTGGTGAATACAGTTACATTGGCGTAATACCAGTCGTTTACAAGATGATCGCTTCTATTCAGGGATACGCTATGTCTGCGCTTCGGAACTGTTGTTTTCGACGAAAGCGGGCTTTCCCTGTGCAGAATCACTTCCTAAATATGGTGAATACAGTTACATTGGCGTAGCACAAACCGTTTGCAATATAATCGCTTTAATTTTGGGCGACGGTACATCTACGCTTCGGAACTGTTGTTGTCGACGAAAGTGGGTTTTCCCTTTGCAGAATCACTTCCAAAACATGGCGAATATAGTTCCATTGGCGTAGCACAAACCGTTTGCAGTATAATCGCTTTAACTTAGGGCGACGGTACATCTATGCTTCGGAACTGTTGTTGTCGACGACAGTGGGCTTTCCCTTTGCAAAATCACTTCCAAAACATGGTGAATACAGTTACATTGGCGTAGCACAAACCGTTTGCAATATAACGCCTTTAATTTAGTGATACGCTATATCTGCGCTTCGAAACTGTTGTTTTCGACGAAAGTCGGCTTTCCCTTTGCAGAAACACTTCCCAAATATGGTGAATACAGTTACATTGGCGTAGTACAATCCGTTTGCAATATAATCGCTTTAATTAAGGGCGACAGTACATCTACGCTTCGGAACTGTTGTTGTCGACGAAAGTGGGTTTTCCCTTTGCAGAATCACTTCCAAAACATGGCGAATACAGTTCCATTGGCGTAGCACAAACCGTTTGCAATATCACGCCTTTAATTTAGTGATACGCTATATCTGCGCTTCGAAACTGTTGTTTTCGACGAAAGTGGGCTTTCCCTTTGCAGTATCACTTGTAAAACTTGGTGAATACAGTTACATTGGCGTAATACCAGTCGTTTACAAGATGATCGCTTCTATTCAGGGATACGCTGTACCTGCGCTTCGAAACTGTTGTTCTCGACGAAAGTGGGCTTTCCCTTCGAAAATCACTTCCAAAACTTGGTGAATACAGTTACATTGGCGTAGCACAAACCGTTTGCAATATAATCGGTTTAATTTAGGGCGACGGTACATCTACGCTTCGGAACTGTTGTTGTCGACGAAAGTGGGTTTTCCCTTTGCAGAATCACTTCCAAAACATGGCGAATACAGTTCCATTGGCGTAGCACAAACCGTTTGCAATATAATCGCTTTAATTTAGGGCGACGGTACATGTACGCTTCGAAACTGTTGTTTTCGACGAAAGTCGGCTTTCCCTTTGCAGAATACCGTGCAAAACTTGGTAGATACAGTTACATTGGCGTAGTACAATCCGTTTGCAATATAATCGCTTTAATTAAGGGCGACGGTACATCTATGCTTCGGAACTGTTGTTTTCGATGAAACTGTCTTTTCGCTTTGCAGAATCACTTCCAAAACATGGTGAATACAGTTCCATTGGCGTAGCACAAACCGTTTGCAATATAATCGCTTTTGTTTAGGGTCACGCTATGTCTGCGCTTCGGAACTGTTGTTTTCGACGAAAGTGGGCTTTCCCTTTGCAGAATCACTTCCTAAATATGGTGAATACAGTTACATTGGCGTAGCACAAACCGTTTGCAATATAATCGCTTTAATTTAGGGCGACGGTACATCTACGCTTCGGAACTGTTGTTGTCGACGAAAGTGGGTTTTCCCTTTGCAGAATCACTTCCAAAACATGGCGAATACAGTTCCATTGGCGTAGCACAAACCGTTTGCAATATAATCGCTTTAATTTAGGGCGACGGTACATCTACGCTTCGGAACTGTTGTTCTCGACGAAAGTGGGCTTTCCCTTCGAAAATCACTTCCAAAACTTGGTGAATACAGTTACATTGGCGTAGTACAATCCGTTTGCAATATAATAGCTTTAATTAAGGGCGACGGTACATCTACGCTTCGGAACTGTTGTTGTCGACGAAAGTGGGTTTTCCCTTTGCAGAATCACTTCCAAAACATGGCGAATATAGTTCCATTGGCGTAGCACAAACCGTTTGCAATATAATCGCTTTTGTTTAGGGATACGCTATGTCTGCGCTTCGGAACTGTTGTTTTCGACGAAAGTGGGCTTTCCCTTTGCAGAATCTCTTCCTAAATATGGTGAATACAGTTACATTGGCGTAGCACAAACCGTTTGCAATATAATCGCTTTAATTTAGGGCGACGGTACATCTACGCTTCGGAACTGTTGTTGTCGAGGAAAGTGGGCTTTCCCTTCGAAAATCACTTCCAAAACATGGTGAATACAGTTCCATTGGCGTAGCACAAACCGTTTCCAATATAATCGCTTTAACTTAGGGCGACGGTACATGTACGCTTCGAAACTGTTGTTGTCGACGAAAGTGGGCTTTCCCTTTGCAGTATCACTTGTAAAACTTGGTGAATACAGTTACATTGGCGTAATACCAGTCGTTTACAAGATGATCGCTTCTATTCAGGGATACGCTGTACCTGCGCTTCGAAACTGTTGTTCTCGACGAAAGTGGGCTTTCCCTTCGAAAATCACTTCCAGAACTTGGTGAATACAGTTACATTGGCGTAGTACAATCCGTTTGCAATATAATCGCTTTAATTTAGGGCTACGGTACATCTGCGCTTCGAAACTGTTGTTGTCGACGAAAGTGGGCTTTCCCTTTGCAGAATCACTTCCTAAACATGGTGAATACAGTTCCATTGGCGTAGCACAAATCGTTTGCAATATCACGCCTTTAATTTAGGGATACGCTATATCTGCGCTTCGGAACTGTTGTTTTCGACGAAAGTGGGCTTTTCCTTTGCAGAATCACTTCCAAAACATGGTGAATACAGTTCCATTGGCGTAGCACAAACCGTTTCCAATATAATCGCTTTAACTTAGGGCGACGGTACATGTACGCTTCGAAACTGTTGTTGTCGACGAAAGTGGGCTTTCCCTTTGCAGTATCACTTGTAAAACTTGGTGAATACAGTTACATTGGCGTAATACCAGTCGTTTACAAGATGATCGCTTCTATTCAGGGATACGCTGTACCTGCGCTTCGAAACTGTTGTTCTCGACGAAAGTGGGCTTTCCCTTCGAAAATCACTTCCAAAACTTGGTGAATACAGTTACATTGGCGTAGTACAATCCGTTTGCAATATAATCGCTTTAATTTAGGGCTACGGTACATCTGCGCTTCGAAACTGTTGTTGTCGACGAAAGTGGGCTTTCCCTTTGCAGAATCACTTCCTAAATATGGTGAATCCAGTTACATTGGCGTAGCACAAAGCGTTTGCAATATAATCGCTTTAATTTAGGGCGACGGTACATCTACGCTTCGGAACTATTGTTGTCGACGAAAGTGGGTTTTCCCTCTGCAGAATCACTTCCTAAATATGGTGAATACAGTTACATTGGCGTAGCACAAACCGTTTGCAATATAATCGCTTTAATTTAGGGCGACGGTACATCTACGCTTCAGAACTGTTGTTGTCGACGAAAGTGGGTTTTCCCTTTGCAGAATCACTTCCAAAACATGGCGAATACAGTTCCATTGGCGTAGCACAAACCGTTTGCAATATAATCGCTTTTGTTTAGGGTCACGCTATGTCTGCGCTTCGGAACTGTTGTTTTCGACGAAAGTGGGCTTTCCCTTTGCAGAATCACTTCCTAAATATGGTGAATACAGTTACATTGGCGTAGCACAAACCGTTTGCAATATAATCGCTTTAATTTAGGGCGACGGTACATCTACGCTTCGGAACTGTTGTTGTCGACGAAAGTGGGTTTTCCCTTTGCAGAATCACTTCCAAAACATGGCGAATACAGTTCCATTGGCGTAGCACAAACCGTTTGCAATATAATCGCTTTAATTTAGGGCGACGGTACATCTACGCTTCGGAACTGTTGTTCTCGACGAAAGTGGGCTTTCCCTTCGAAAATCACTTCCAAAACTTGGTGAATACAGTTACATTGGCGTAGTACAATCCGTTTGCAATATAATAGCTTTAATTAAGGGCGACGGTACATCTACGCTTCGGAACTGTTGTTGTCGACGAAAGTGGGTTTTCCCTTTGCAGAATCACTTCCAAAACATGGCGAATACAGTTCCATTGGCGTAGCACAAACCGTTTGCAATATAATCGCTTTAACTTAGGGCGACGGTACATGTACGCTTCGAAACTGTTGTTGTCGACGAAAGTGGGCTTTCCCTTTGCAGTATCACTTGTAAAACTTGGTGAATACAGTTACATTGGCGTAATACGAGTCGTTTACAAGATGATCGCTTTTATTCAGGGATACGCTGTACCTGGGCTTCGAAACTGTTGTTCTCGACGAAAGTGGGCTTTCCCTTCGAAAATCACTTCCAAAACTTGGTGAATACAGTTACATTGGCGTAGCACAAACCGTTTGCAATATAATCGCTTTAATTTAGGGCGACGGTACATCTACGCTTCGGAACTGTTGTTGTCGACGAAAGTGGGCTTTCCCTTTGCAGAATCACTTCCTAAACATGGTGAATACAGTTACATTGGCGTAGCACAAACCGTTTGCAATATAACGCCTTTAATTTAGTGATACGCTATATCTGCGCTTCGAAACTGTTGTTTTCGACGAAAGTCGGCTTTCCCTTTGCAGAATACCGTGCAAAACTTGGTAGATACAGTTACATTGGCCTAGTACAATCCGTTTGCAATATAATCGCTTTAATTAAGGGCGACGGTACATCTGCGCTTCGAAACTGTTGTTGTCGACGAAAGTGGGCTTTCCCTTTGCAGAATCACTTCCTAAACATGGTGAATACAATTCCATTGGCGTAGCACAAACCGTTTGCAATATCACGCCTTTAATTTAGGGATACACTATATCTGCGCTTCGGAACTGTTGTTTTCGACGAAAGTGGGCTTTTCCTTTGCAGAATCACTTCCAAAACATGGTGAATACAGTTCCATTGGCGTAGCACAAACCGTTTCCAATATAATCGCTTTAACTTAGGGCGACGGTACATGTACGCTTCGAAACTGTTGTTGTCGACGAAAGTGGGCTTTCCCTTTGCAGTATCACTTGTAAAACTTGGTGAATACAGTTACATTGGCGTAATACCAGTCGTTTACAAGATGATCGCTTCTATTCAGGGATACGCTGTACCTGCGCTTCGAAACTGTTGTTCTCGACGAAAGTGGGCTTTCCCTTCGAAAATCACTTCCAAAACTTGGTGAATACAGTTACATTGGCGTAGTACAATCCGTTTGCAATATAATCGCTTTAATTTAGGGCTACGGTACATCTGCGCTTCGAAACTGTTGTTGTCGACGAAAGTGGGCTTTCCCTTTGCAGAATCACTTCCTAAACATGGTGAATACAATTCCATTGGCGTAGCACAAACCGTTTGCAATATCACGCCTTTAATTTAGGGATACGCTATATCTGCGCTTCGGAACTGTTGTTTCCGACGAAAGTGGGCTTTTCCTTTGCAGAATCACTTCCAAAACATGGTGAATACAGTTCCATTGGCGTAGCACAAACCGTTTCCAATATAATCGCTTTAACTTAGGGCGACGGTACATGTACGCTTCGAAACTGTTGTTGTCGACGAAAGTGGGCTTTCCCTTTGCAGTATCACTTGTAAAACTTGGTGAATACAGTTACATTGGCGTAATACCAGTCGTTTACAAGATGATCGCTTCTATTCAGGGATACGCTGTACCTGCGCTTCGAAACTGTTGTTCTCGACGAAAGTGGGCTTTCCCTTCGAAAATCACTTCCAAAACTTGGTGAATACAGTTACATTGGCGTAGCACAAACCGTTTGCAATATAATCGCTTTAATTTAGGGCGACGGTACATCTACGCTTCGGAACTGTTGTTGTCGACGAAAGTGGGTTTTCCCTTTGCAGAATCACTTCCAAAACATGGCGAATACAGTTCCATTGGCGTAGCACAAACCGTTTGCAATATAATCGCTTTAACTTAGGGCGGCGGTACATGTACGCTTCGAAACTGTTGTTGTCGACGAAAGTGGGCTTTCCCTTTGCAGTATCACTTGTAAAACTTGGTGAATACAGTTACATTGGCGTAATACCAGTCGTTTACAAGATGATCACTTTTATTCAGGGATACGCTGTACCTGCGCTTCGAAACTGTTGTTCTCGACGAAAGTGGGCTTTCCCTTCGAAAATCACTTCCAAAACTTGGTGAATACAGTTACATTGGCGTAGTACAATCCGTTTGCAATATAATCGCTTTAATTTAGGGCTACGGTACATCTGCGCTTCGAAACTGTTGTTGTCGACGAAAGTGGGCTTTCCCTTTGCAGAATCACTTCCTAAACATGGTGAATACAGTTCCATTGGCGTAGCACAAACCGTTTGCAATATCACGCCTTTAATTTAGGTATACGCTATATCTGCGCTTCGGAACTGTTGTTTTCGACGAAAGTGGGCTTTTCCTTTGCAGTATCACTTGTAAAACTTGGTGAATACAGTTACATTGGCGTAATACGAGTCGTTTACAAGATGATCGCTTTTATTCAGGGATACGCTGTACCTGGGCTTCGAAACTGTTGTTCTCGACGAAAGTGGGCTTTCCCTTCGAAAATCACTTCCAAAACTTGGTGAATACAGTTACATTGGCGTAGCACAAACCGTTTGCAATATAATCGCTTTAATTTAGGGCGACGGTACATCTACGCTTCGGAACTGTTGTTGTCGACGAAAGTGGGCTTTCCCTTTGCAGAATCACTTCCTAAACATGGTGAATACAGTTACATTGGCGTAGCACAAACCGTTTCCAATATAATCGCTTTAACTTAGGGCGACGGTACATGTACGCTTCGAAACTGTTGTTGTCGACGAAAGTGGGCTTTCCCTTTGCAGTATCACTTGTAAAACTTGGTGAATACAGTTACATTGGCGTAATACCAGTCGTTTACAAGATGATCGCTTCTATTCAGGGATACGCTGTACCTGCGCTTCGAAACTGTTGTTCTCGACGAAAGTGGGCTTTCCCTTCGAAAATCACTTCCAAAACTTGGTGAATACTGTTACATTGGCGTAGCACAAACCGTTTGCAATATAATCGCTTTAATTTAGGGCGACGGTACATCTACGCTTCGGAACTGTTGTTGTCGACGAAAGTGGGTTTTCCCTTTGCAGAATCACTTCCAAAACATGGCGAATACAGTTCCATTGGCGTAGCACAAACCGTTTGCAATATAATCGCTTTAACTTAGGGCGACGGTACATGTACGCTTCGAAACTGTTGTTGTCGACGAAAGTGGGCTTTCCCTTTGCAGAATCACTTCCAAAACATGGTGAATACAGTTCCATTGGCGTAGCACAAACCGTTTGCAATATAATCGCTTTAACTTAGGGCGACGGTACATGTACGCTTCGAAACTGTTGCTGTCGACGAAAGTGGGCTTTCCCTTTGCAGTATCACTTGTAAAACTTGGTGAATACAGTTACATTGGCGTAATACCAGTCGTTTACAAGATGATCACTTTTATTCAGGGATACGCTGTACCTGCGCTTCGAAACTGTTGTTCTCGACGAAAGTGGGCTTTCCCTTCGAAAATCACTTCCAAAACTTGGTGAATACAGTTACATTGGCGTAGTACAATCCGTTTGCAATATAATCGCTTTAATTTAGGGCTACGGTACATCTGCGCTTCGAAACTGTTGTTGTCGACGAAAGTGGGCTTTCCCTTTGCAGAATCACTTCCTAAACATGGTGAATACAGTTACATTGGCGTAGCACAAACCGTTTGCAATATAACGCCTTTAATTTAGTCATACGCTATATCTGCGCTTCGAAACTGTTGTTTTCGACGAAAGTCGGCTTTCCCTTTGCAGAATACCGTGCAAAACTTGGTAGATACAGTTACATTGGCGTAGTACAATCCGTTTGCAATATAATCGCTTTAATTAAGGGCGACGGTACATCTATGCTTCGGAACTGTTGTTTTCGATGAAACTGTCTTTTCGCTTTGCAGAATCACTTCCAAAACATGGTGAATACAGTTCCATTGGCGTAGCACAAACCGTTTGCAATATAATCGCTTTTGTTTAGGGTCACGCTATGTCTGCGCTTCGGAACTGTTGTTTTCGACGAAAGTGGGCTTTCCCTTTGCAGAATCACTTCCTAAATATGGTGAATACAGTTACATTGGCGTAGCACAAACCGTTTGCAATATAATCGCTTTAATTTAGGGCGACGGTACATCTACGCTTCGGAACTGTTGTTCTCGACGAAAGTGGGCTTTCCCTTCGAAAATCACTTCCAAAACTTGGTGAATACAGTTACATTGGCGTAGTACAATCCGTTTGCAATATAATAGCTTTAATTAAGGGCGACGGTACATCTACGCTTCGGAACTGTTGTTGTCGACGAAAGTGGGTTTTCCCTTTGCAGAATCACTTCCAAAACATGGCGAATATAGTTCCATTGGCGTAGCACAAACCGTTTGCAATATAATCGCTTTTGTTTAGGGATACGCTATGTCTGCGCTTCGGAACTGTTGTTTTCGACGAAAGTGGGCTTTCCCTTTGCAGAATCTCTTCCTAAATATGGTGAATACAGTTACATTGGCGTAGCACAAACCGTTTGCAATATAATCGCTTTAATTTAGGGCGACGGTACATCTACGCTTCGGAACTGTTGTTGTCGAGGAAAGTGGGCTTTCCCTTCGAAAATCACTTCCAAAACATGGTGAATACAGTTCCATTGGCGTAGCACAAACCGTTTCCAATATAATCGCTTTAACTTAGGGCGACGGTACATGTACGCTTCGAAACTGTTGTTGTCGACGAAAGTGGGCTTTCCCTTTGCAGTATCACTTGTAAAACTTGGTGAATACAGTTACATTGGCGTAATACCAGTCGTTTACAAGATGATCGCTTCTATTCAGGGATACGCTGTACCTGCGCTTCGAAACTGTTGTTCTCGACGAAAGTGGGCTTTCCCTTCGAAAATCACTTCCAGAACTTGGTGAATACAGTTACATTGGCGTAGTACAATCCGTTTGCAATATAATCGCTTTAATTTAGGGATACGCTATATCTGCGCTTCGGAACTGTTGTTTTCGACGAAAGTGGGCTTTCCCTTTGCAGAATCACTTCCAAAACATGGTGAATACAGTTCCATTGGCGTAGCACAAACCGTTTCCAATATAATCGCTTTAACTTAGGGCGACGGTACATGTACGCTTCGAAACTGTTGTTGTCGACGAAAGTGGGCTTTCCCTTTGCAGTATCACTTGTAAAACTTGGTGAATACAGTTACATTGGCGTAATACCAGTCGTTTACAAGATGACCGCTTCTATTCAGGGATACGCTGTACCTGCGCTTCGAAACTGTTGTTCTCGACGAAAGTGGGCTTTCCCTTTGCAGAATCACTTCCTAAATATGGTGAATATAGTTACATTGGCGTAGCACAAACCGTTTGCAATATAATCGCTTTAATTTAGGGCGACGGTACATCTACGCTTCGGAACTGTTGTTGTCGACGAAAGTGGGTTTTCCCTTTGCAGAATCGCTTCCAAAACATGGCGAATATAGTTCCATTGGCGTAGCACAAACCGTTTGCAGTATAATCGCTTTTGTTTAGGGATACGCTATGTCTGCGCTTCGGAACTGTTGTTTTCGACGAAAGTGGGCTTTCCCTTCGAAAATCACTTCCAAAACTTGGTGAATACAGTTACATTGGCGTAGCACAAACCGTTTGCAATATAATCGCTTTAATTTAGGGCGACGGTACATCTACGCTTCGGAACTGTTGTTGTCGACGAAAGTGGGCTTTCCCTTTGCAGAATCACTTCCTAAACATGGTGAATACAGTTACATTGGCGTAGCACAAACCGTTTGCAATATAATCGCTTTAATTTAGGGCGACGGTACATCTACGCTTCGGAACTGTTGTTGTCGACGAAAGTGGGTTTTCCCTTTGCAGAATCACTTCCAAAACATGGCGAATACAGTTCCATTGGCGTAGCACAAACCGTTTGCAATATAATCGCTTTAATTTAGGGCGACGGTACATCTACGCTTCGGAACTGTTGTTCTCGAGGAAAGTGGGCTTTCCCTTCGAAAATCACTTCCAAAACATGGTGAATACAGTTCCATTGGCGTAGCACAAACCGTTTCCAATATAATCGCTTTAACTTAAGGCGACGGTACATGTACGCTTCGAAACTGTTGTTGTCGACGAAAGTGGGCTTTCCCTTTGCAGTATCACTTGTAAAACTTGGTGAATACAGTTACATTGGCGTAATACCAGTCGTTTACAAGATGATCGCTTCTATTCAGGGATACGCTGTACCTGCGCTTCGAAACTGTTGTTCTCGACGAAAGTGGGCTTTCCCTTCGAAAATCACTTCCAGAACTTGGTGAATACAGTTACATTGGCGTAGTACAATCCGTTTGCAATATAATCGCTTTAATTTAGGGCTACGGTACATCTGCGCTTCGAAACTGTTGTTGTCGACGAAAGTGGGCTTTCCCTTTGCAGAATCACTTCCTAAACATGGTGAATACAGTTCCATTGGCGTAGCACAAATCGTTTGCAATATCACGCCTTTAATTTAGGGATACGCTATATCTGCGCTTCGGAACTGTTGTTTTCGACGAAAGTGGGCTTTTCCTTTGCAGAATCACTTCCAAAACATGGTGAATACAGTTCCATTGGCGTAGCACAAACCGTTTCCAATATAATCGCTTTAACTTAGGGCGACGGTACATGTACGCTTCGAAACTGTTGTTGTCGACGAAAGTGGGCTTTCCCTTTGCAGTATCACTTGTAAAACTTGGTGAATACAGTTACATTGGCGTAATACCAGTCGTTTACAAGATGATCGCTTTTGTTTAGGGATACGCTATGTCTGCGCTTCGGAACTGTTGTTTTCGACGAAAGTGGGCTTTCCCTTCGAAAATCACTTCCAAAACTTGGTGAATACAGTTACATTGGCGTAGCACAAACCGTTTGCAATATAATCGCTTTAATTTAGGGCGACGGTACATCTACGCTTCGGAACTGTTGTTGTCGACGAAAGTGGGCTTTCCCTTTGCAGAATCACTTCCTAAACATGGTGAATACAGTTACATTGGCGTAGCACAAACCGTTTGCAATATAATCGCTTTAATTTAGGGCGACGGTACATCTACGCTTCGGAACTGTTGTTGTCGACGAAAGTGGGTTTTCCCTTTGCAGAATCACTTCCAAAACATGGCGAATACAGTTCCATTGGCGTAGCACAAACCGTTTGCAATATAATCGCTTTAATTTAGGGCGACGGTACATCTACGCTTCGGAACTGTTGTTCTCGACGAAAGTGGGCTTTCCCTTCGAAAATCACTTCCAAAACATGGTGAATACAGTTCCATTGGCGTAGCACAAACCGTTTCCAATATAATCGCTTTAACTTAGGGCGACGGTACATGTACGCTTCGAAACTGTTGTTGTCGACGAAAGTGGGCTTTCCCTTTGCAGTATCACTTGTAAAACTTGGTGAATACAGTTACATTGGCGTAATACCAGTCGTTTACAAGATGATCGCTTCTATTCAGGGATACGCTGTACCTGCGCTTCGAAACTGTTGTTCTCGACGAAAGTGGGCTTTCCCTTCGAAAATCACTTCCAAAACTTGGTGAATACAGTTACATTGGCGTAGTACAATCCGTTTGCAATATAATCGCTTTAATTTAGGGCTACGGTACATCTGCGCTTCGAAACTGTTGTTGTCGACGAAAGTGGGCTTTCCCTTTGCAGAATCACTTCCTAAACATGGTGAATACAGTTCCGTTGGCGTAGCACAAACCGTTTGCAATATAATCGCTTTAATTTAGGGCGACGGTACATCTACGCTTCGGAACTGTTGTTGTCGACGAAGGTGGGTTTTCCCTCTGCAGAATCACTTCCTAAATATGGTGAATACAGTTACATTGGCGTAGCACAAACCGTTTGCAATATAATCGCTTTAATTTAGGGCTACGGTACATCTGCGCTTCGAAACTGTTGTTTTCGACGAAAGTGGGCTTTTCCTTTGCAGAATCACTTCCTAAATATGGTGAATACAGTTACATTGGCGTAGCACAAACCGTTTGCAATGTAATCGCTTTAATTTAGGGCGACGGTACATCTACGCTTCGGAACTGTTGTTGTCGACGAAAGTGGGTTTTCCCTTTGCAGAATCACTTCCTAAACATGGTGAATACAGTTCCATTGGCGTAGCACAAACCGTTTGCAATATCACGCCTTTAATTTAGGGATACGCTATATCTGCGCTTCGGAACTGTTGTTTTCGACGAAAGTGGGCTTTTCCTTTGCAGAATCACTTCCAAAACATGGTGAATACAGTTCCATTGGCGTAGCACAAACCGTTTCCAATATAATCGCTTTAACTTAGGGCGACGGTACATGTACGCTTCGAAACTGTTGTTGTCGACGAAAGTGGGCTTTCCCTTTGCAGTATCACTTGTAAAACTTGGTGAATACAGTTACATTGGCGTAATACCAGTCGTTTACAAGATGATCGCTTCTATTCAGGGATACGCTGTACCTGCGCTTCGAAACTGTTGTTCTCGACGAAAGTGGGCTTTCCCTTTGCAGAATCACTTCCTAAATATGGTGAATACAGTTACATTGGCGTAGCACAAACCGTTTGCAATATAATCGCTTTAATTTAGGGCGACGGTACATGTACGCTTCGAAACTGTTGTTGTCGACGAAAGTGGGCTTTCCCTTTGCAGTATCACTTGTAAAACTTGGTGAATACAGTTACATTGTCGTAATACCAGTCGTTTACAAGATGATCACTTTTATTCAGGGATACGCTGTACCTGCGCTTCGAAACTGTTGTTCTCGACGAAAGTGGGCTTTCCCTGCGAAAATCACTTCCAAAACTTCGTGAATACAGTTACATTGGCGTAGTACAATCCGTTTGCAATATAATCGCTTTAATTTAGGGCTACGGTACATCTGCGCTTCGAAACTGTTGTTGTCGACGAAAGTGGGCTTTCCCTTTGCAGAATCACTTCCTAAACATGGTGAATACAATTCCATTGGCGTAGCACAAACCGTTTGCAATATCACGCCTTTAATTTAGGGATACGCTATATCTGCGCTTCGGAACTGTTGTTTTCGACGAAAGTGGGCTTTTCCTTTGCAGAATCACTTCCAAAACATGGTGAATACAGTTCCATTGGCGTAGCACAAACCGTTTCCAATATAATCGCTTTAACTTAGGGCGACGGTACATGTACGCTTCGAAACTGTTGTTGTCGACGAAAGTGGGCTTTCCCTTTGCAGTATCACTTGTAAAACTTGGTGAATACAGTTACATTGGCGAAATACCAGTCGTTTACAAGATGATCGCTTCTATTCAGGGATACGCTGTACCTGCGCTTCGAAACTGTTGTTCTCGACGAAAGTGGGCTTTCCCTTCGAAAATCACTTCCAAAACTTGGTGAATACAGTTACATTGGCGTAGCACAAACCGTTTGCAATATAATCGCTTTAATTTAGGGCGACGGTACATCTACGCTTCGGAACTGTTGTTGTCGACGAAAGTGGGTTTTCCCTTTGCAGAATCACTTCCAAAACATGGCGAATACAGTTCCATTGGCGTAGCACAAACCGTTTGCAATATAATCGCTTTAACTTAGGGCGACGGTACATGTACGCTTCGAAACTGTTGTTGTCGACGAAAGTGGGCTTTCCCTTTGCAGTATCACGTGTAAAACTTGGTGAATACAGTTACATTGGCGTAATACCAGTCGTTTACAAGATGATCGCTTCTATTCAGGGATACGCTGTACCTGCGCTTCGAAACTGTTGTTGTCGACGAAAGTGGGCTTTCCCTTTGCAGAATCACTTCCTAAACATGGTGAATACAGTTCCATTGGCGTAGCACAAACCGTTTGCAATATCATGCCTTTAATTTAGGTATACGCTATATCTGCGCTTCGGAACTGTTGTTTTCGACGAAAGTGGGCTTTTCCTTTGCAGTATCACTTGTAAAACTTGGTGAATACAGTTACATTGGCGTAATACGAGTCGTTTACAAGATGATCGCTTTTATTCAGGGATACGCTGTACCTGGGCTTCGAAACTGTTGTTCTCGACGAAAGTGGCCTTTCCCTTCGAAAATCACTTCCAAAACTTGGTGAATACAGTTACATTCGCGTAGCACAAACCGTTTGCAATATAATCGCTTTAATTTAGGGCGACGGTACATCTACGCTTCGGAACTGTTGTTGTCGACGAAAGTGGGCTTTCCCTTTACAGAATCACTTCCTAAACATGGTGAATACAGTTACATTGGCGTAGCACAAACCGTTTGCAATATAACGCCTTTAATTTAGTGATACGCTATATCTGCGCTTCGAAACTGTTGTTTTCGACGAAAGTCGGCTTTCCCTTTGCAGAATACCGTGCAAAACTTGGTAGATACAGTTATATTGGCCTAGTACAATCCGTTTGCAATATAATCGCTTTAATTAAGGGCGACGGTACATCTGCGCTTCGAAACTGTTGTTGTCGACGAAAGTGGGCTTTCCCTTTGCAGAATCACTTCCTAAACATGGTGAATACAATTCCATTGGCGTAGCACAAACCGTTTGCAATATCACGCCTTTAATTTAGGGATACGCTATATCTGCGCTTCGGAACTGTTGTTTTCGACGAAAGTGGGCTTTTCCTTTGCAGAATCACTTCCAAAACATGGTGAATACAGTTCCATTGGCGTAGCACAAACCGTTTCCAATATAATCGCTTTAACTTAGGGCGACGGTACATGTACGCTTCGAAACTGTTGTTGTCGACGAAAGTGGGCTTTCCCTTTGCAGTATCACTTGTAAAACTTGGTGAATACAGTTACATTGGCGTAATACCAGTCGTTTACAAGATGATCGCTTCTATTCAGGGATACGCTGTACCTGCGCTTCGAAACTGTTGTTCTCGACGAAAGTGGGCTTTGACTTCGAAAATCACTTCCAAAACTTGGTGAATACAGTTACATTGGCGTAGCACAAACCGTTTGCAATATAATCGCTTTAATTTAGGGCGACGGTACATCTACGCTTCGGAACTATTGTTGTCGACGAAAGTGGGTTTTCCCTTTGCAGAATCACTTCCTAAATATGGTGAATACAGTTACATTGGCGTAGCACAAACCGTTTGCAATATAATCGCTTTAACTTAGGGCGACGGTACATGTACGCTTCGAAACTGTTGTTGTCGACGAAAGTGGGCTTTCCCTTTGCAGAATCACTTCCAAAACATGGCGAATACAGTTCCATTGGCGTAGCACAAACCGTTTGCAATATAATCGCTTTAACTTAGGGCGACGGTACATGTACGCTTCGAAACTGTTGTTGTCGACGAAAGTGGGCTTTCCCTTTGCAGTATCACTTGTAAAACTTGGTGAATACAGTTACATTGGCGTAATACCAGTCGTTTACAAGATGATCACTTTTATTCAGGGATACGCTGTACCTGCGCTTCGAAACTGTTGTTCTCGACGAAAGTGGGCTTTCCCTTCGAAAATCACTTCCAAAACTTGGTGAATACAGTTACATTGGCGTAGTACAATCCGTTTGCAATATAATCGCTTTAATTTAGGGCTACGGTACATCTGCGCTTCGAAACTGTTGTTGTCGACGAAAGTGGGCTTTCCCTTTGCAGAATCACTTCCTAAACATGGTGAATACAGTTCCATTGGCGTAGCACAAACCGTTTGCAATATCACGCCTTTAATTTAGGTATACGCTATATCTGCGCTTCGGAACTGTTGTTTTCGACGAAAGTGGGCTTTTCCTTTGCAGTATCACTTGTAAAACTTGGTGAATACAGTTACATTGGCGTAATACGAGTCGTTTACAAGATGATCGCTTTTATTCAGGGATACGCTGTACCTGGGCTTCGAAACTGTTGTTCTCGACGAAAGTGGGCTTTCCCTTCGAAAATCACTTCCAAAACTTGGTGAATACAGTTACATTGGCGTAGCACAAACCGTTTGCAATATAATCGCTTTAATTTAGGGCGACGGTACATCTACGCTTCGGAACTGTTGTTGTCGACGAAAGTGGGCTTTCCCTTTGCAGAATCACTTCCTAAACATGGTGAATACAGTTACATTGGCGTAGCACAAACCGTTTGCAATATAATCGCTTTAATTTAGGGCGACGGTACATCTACGCTTCGGAACTGTTGTTGTCGACGAAAGTGGGCTTTTCCTTTGCAGAATCACTTCCAAAACATGGTGAATACAGTTCCATTGGCGTAGCACAAACCGTTTGCAATATCACGCCTTTAATTTAGGGATACGCTATATCTGCGCTTCGGAACTGTTGTTTTCGACGAAAGTGGGCTTTTCCTTTGCAGAATCACTTCCAAAACATGGTGAATACAGTTCCATTGGCGTAGCACAAACCGTTTGCAATATCACGGCTTTAATTTAGGTATACGCTATATCTGCGCTTCGGAACTGTTGTTTTCGACGAAAGTGGGCTTTTCCTTTGCAGTATCACTTGTAAAACTTGGTGAATATAGTTACATTGGCGTAATACGAGTCGTTTACAAGATGATCGCTTTTATTCAGGGATACGCTGTACCTGGGCTTCGAAACTGTTGTTGTCGACGAAAGTGGGCTTTCCCTTCGAAAATCACTTCCAAAACTTGGTGAATACAGTTACATTGGCGTAGCACAAACCGTTTGCAATATAATCGCTTTAATTTAGGGCGACGGTACATCTACGCTTCGGAACTGTTGTTGTCGACGAAAGTGGGCTTTTCCTTTGCAGAATCACTTCCAAAACATGGTGAATACAGTTCCATTGGCGTAGCACAAACCGTTTCCAATATAATCGCTTTAACTTAGGGCGACGGTACATGTACGCTTCGAAACTGTTGTTGTCGACGAAAGTGGGCTTTCCCTTTGCAGTATCACTTGTAAAACTTGGTGAATACAGTTACATTGGCGTAATACCAGTCGTTTACAAGATGATCGCTTCTATTCAGGGATACGCTGTACCTGCGCTTCGAAACTGTTGTTCTCGACGAAAGTGGGCTTTCCCTTCGAAAATCACTTCCAAAACTTGGTGAATACTGTTACATTGGCGTAGCACAAACCGTTTGCAATATAATCGCTTTAATTTAGGGCGACGGTACATCTACGCTTCGGAACTGTTGTTGTCGACGAAAGTGGGTTTTCCCTTTGCAGAATCACTTCCAAAACATGGCGAATACAGTTCCATTGGCGTAGCACAAACCGTTTGCAATATAATCGCTTTAACTTAGGGCGACGGTACATGTACGCTTCGAAACTGTTGTTGTCGACGAAAGTGGGCTTTCCCTTTGCAGAATCACTTCCAAAACATGGTGAATACAGTTCCATTGGCGTAGCACAAACCGTTTGCAATATAATCGCTTTAACTTAGGGCGACGGTACATGTACGCTTCGAAACTGTTGTTGTCGACGAAAGTGGGCTTTCCCTTTGCAGTATCACTTGTAAAACTTGGTGAATACAGTTACATTGGCGTAATACCAGTCGTTTACAAGATGATCACTTTTATTCAGGGATACGCTGTACCTGCGCTTCGAAACTGTTGTTCTCGACGAAAGTGGGCTTTCCCTTCGAAAATCACTTCCAAAACTTGGTGAATACAGTTACATTGGCGTAGTACAATCCGTTTGCAATATAATCGCTTTAATTTAGGGCTACGGTACATCTGCGCTTCGAAACTGTTGTTGTCGACGAAAGTGGGCTTTCCCTTTGCAGAATCACTTCCTAAACATGGTGAATACAGTTACATTGGCGTAGCACAAACCGTTTGCAATATAACGCCTTTAATTTAGTCATACGCTATATCTGCGCTTCGAAACTGTTGTTTTCGACGAAAGTCGGCTTTCCCTTTGCAGAATACCGTGCAAAACTTGGTAGATACAGTTACATTGGCGTAGTACAATCCGTTTGCAATATAATCGCTTTAATTAAGGGCGACGGTACATCTATGCTTCGGAACTGTTGTTTTCGATGAAACTGTCTTTTCGCTTTGCAGAATCACTTCCAAAACATGGTGAATACAGTTCCATTGGCGTAGCACAAACCGTTTGCAATATAATCGCTTTTGTTTAGGGTCACGCTATGTCTGCGCTTCGGAACTGTTGTTTTCGACGAAAGTGGGCTTTCCCTTTGCAGAATCACTTCCTAAATATGGTGAATACAGTTACATTGGCGTAGCACAAACCGTTTGCAATATAATCGCTTTAATTTAGGGCGACGGTACATCTACGCTTCGGAACTGTTGTTGTCGACGAAAGTGGGTTTTCCCTTTGCAGAATCACTTCCAAAACATGGCGAATACAGTTCCATTGGCGTAGCACAAACCGTTTGCAATATAATCGCTTTAATTTAGGGCGACGGTACATCTACGCTTCGGAACTGTTGTTCTCGACGAAAGTGGGCTTTCCCTTCGAAAATCACTTCCAAAACTTGGTGAATACAGTTACATTGGCGTAGTACAATCCGTTTGCAATATAATAGCTTTAATTAAGGGCGACGGTACATCTACGCTTCGGAACTGTTGTTGTCGACGAAAGTGGGTTTTCCCTTTGCAGAATCACTTCCAAAAAATGGCGAATATAGTTCCATTGGCGTAGCACAAACCGTTTGCAATATAATCGCTTTTGTTTAGGGATACGCTATGTCTGCGCTTCGGAACTGTTGTTTTCGACGAAAGTGGGCTTTCCCTTTGCAGAATCTCTTCCTAAATATGGTGAATACAGTTACATTGGCGTAGCACAAACCGTTTGCAATATAATCGCTTTAATTTAGGGCGACGGTACATCTACGCTTCGGAACTGTTGTTGTCGAGGAAAGTGGGCTTTCCCTTCGAAAATCACTTCCAAAACATGGTGAATACAGTTCCATTGGCGTAGCACAAACCGTTTCCAATATAATCGCTTTAACTTAGGGCGACGGTACATGTACGCTTCGAAACTGTTGTTGTCGACGAAAGTGGGCTTTCCCTTTGCAGTATCACTTGTAAAACTTGGCGAATACAGTTACATTGGCGTAATACCAGTCGTTTACAAGATGATCGCTTCTATTCAGGGATACGCTGTACCTGCGCTTCGAAACTGTTGTTCTCGACGAAAGTGGGCTTTCCCTTCGAAAATCACTTCCAGAACTTGGTGAATACAGTTACATTGGCGTAGTACAATCCGTTTGCAATATAATCGCTTTAATTTAGGGCTACGGTACATCTGCGCTTCGAAACTGTTGTTGTCGACGAAAGTGGGCTTTCCCTTTGCAGAATCACTTCCTAAACATGGTGAATACAGTTCCATTGGCGTAGCACAAATCGTTTGCAATATCACGCCTTTAATTTAGGGATACGCTATATCTGCGCTTCGGAACTGTTGTTTTCGACGAAAGTGGGCTTTTCCTTTGCAGAATCACTTCCAAAACATGGTGAATACAGTTCCATTGGCGTAGCACAAACCGTTTCCAATATAATCGCTTTAACTTAGGGCGACGGTACATGTACGCTTCGAAACTGTTGTTGTCGACGAAAGTGGGCTTTCCCTTTGCAGTATCACTTGTAAAACTTGGTGAATACAGTTACATTGGCGTAATACCAGTCGTTTACAAGATGATCGCTTCTATTCAGGGATACGCTGTACCTGCGCTTCGAAACTGTTGTTCTCGACGAAAGTGGGCTTTCCCTTCGAAAATCACTTCCAAAACTTGGTGAATACTGTTACATTGGCGTAGCACAAACCGTTTGCAATATAATCGCTTTAATTTAGGGCGACGGTACATCTACGCTTCGGAACTGTTGTTGTCGACGAAAGTGGGTTTTCCCTTTGCAGAATCACTTCCAAAACATGGCGAATACAGTTCCATTGGCGTAGCACAAACCGTTTGCAATATAATCGCTTTAACTTAGGGCGACGGTACATGTACGCTTCGAAACTGTTGTTGTCGACGAAAGTGGGCTTTCCCTTTGCAGAATCACTTCCAAAACATGGTGAATACAGTTCCATTGGCGTAGCACAAACCGTTTGCAATATAATCGCTTTAACTTAGGGCGACGGTACATGTACGCTTCGAAACTGTTGTTGTCGACGAAAGTGGGCTTTCCCTTTGCAGTATCACTTGTAAAACTTGGTGAATACAGTTACATTGGCGTAATACCAGTCGTTTACAAGATGATCACTTTTATTCAGGGATACGCTGTACCTGCGCTTCGAAACTGTTGTTCTCGACGAAAGTGGGCTTTCCCTTCGAAAATCACTTCCAAAACTTGGTGAATACAGTTACATTGGCGTAGTACAATCCGTTTGCAATATAATCGCTTTAATTTAGGGCTACGGTACATCTGCGCTTCGAAACTGTTGTTGTCGACGAAAGTGGGCTTTCCCTTTGCAGAATCACTTCCTAAACATGGTGAATACAGTTACATTGGCGTAGCACAAACCGTTTGCAATATAACGCCTTTAATTTAGTCATACGCTATATCTGCGCTTCGAAACTGTTGTTTTCGACGAAAGTCGGCTTTCCCTTTGCAGAATACCGTGCAAAACTTGGTAGATACAGTTACATTGGCGTAGTACAATCCGTTTGCAATATAATCGCTTTAATTAAGGGCGACGGTACATCTATGCTTCGGAACTGTTGTTTTCGATGAAACTGTCTTTTCGCTTTGCAGAATCACTTCCAAAACATGGTGAATACAGTTCCATTGGCGTAGCACAAACCGTTTGCAATATAATCGCTTTTGTTTAGGGTCACGCTATGTCTGCGCTTCGGAACTGTTGTTTTCGACGAAAGTGGGCTTTCCCTTTGCAGAATCACTTCCTAAATATGGTGAATACAGTTACATTGGCGTAGCACAAACCGTTTGCAATATAATCGCTTTAATTTAGGGCGACGGTACATCTACGCTTCGGAACTGTTGTTGTCGACGAAAGTGGGTTTTCCCTTTGCAGAATCACTTCCAAAACATGGCGAATACAGTTCCATTGGCGTAGCACAAACCGTTTGCAATATAATCGCTTTAATTTAGGGCGACGGTACATCTACGCTTCGGAACTGTTGTTCTCGACGAAAGTGGGCTTTCCCTTCGAAAATCACTTCCAAAACTTGGTGAATACAGTTACATTGGCGTAGTACAATCCGTTTGCAATATAATAGCTTTAATTAAGGGCGACGGTACATCTACGCTTCGGAACTGTTGTTGTCGACGAAAGTGGGTTTTCCCTTTGCAGAATCACTTCCAAAACATGGCGAATATAGTTCCATTGGCGTAGCACAAACCGTTTGCAATATAATCGCTTTTGTTTAGGGATACGCTATGTCTGCGCTTCGGAACTGTTGTTTTCGACGAAAGTGGGCTTTCCCTTTGCAGAATCTCTTCCTAAATATGGGGAATACAGTTACATTGGCGTAGCACAAACCGTTTGCAATATAATCGCTTTAATTTAGGGCGACGGTACATCTACGCTTCGGAACTGTTGTTGTCGAGGAAAGTGGGCTTTCCCTTCGAAAATCACTTCCAAAACATGGTGAATACAGTTCCATTGGCGTAGCACAAACCGTTTCCAATATAATCGCTTTAACTTAGGGCGACGGTACATGTACGCTTCGAAACTGTTGTTGTCGACGAAAGTGGGCTTTCCCTTTGCAGTATCACTTGTAAAACTTGGCGAATACAGTTACATTGGCGTAATACCAGTCGTTTACAAGATGATCGCTTCTATTCAGGGATACGCTGTACCTGCGCTTCGAAACTGTTGTTCTCGACGAAAGTGGGCTTTCCCTTCGAAAATCACTTCCAGAACTTGGTGAATACAGTTACATTGGCGTAGTACAATCCGTTTGCAATATAATCGCTTTAATTTAGGGCTACGGTACATCTGCGCTTCGAAACTGTTGTTGTCGACGAAAGTGGGCTTTCCCTTTGCAGAATCACTTCCTAAACATGGTGAATACAGTTCCATTGGCGTAGCACAAATCGTTTGCAATATCACGCCTTTAATTTAGGGATACGCTATATCTGCGCTTCGGAACTGTTGTTTTCGACGAAAGTGGGCTTTTCCTTTGCAGAATCACTTCCAAAACATGGTGAATACAGTTCCATTGGCGTAGCACAAACCGTTTCCAATATAATCGCTTTAACTTAGGGCGACGGTACATGTACGCTTCGAAACTGTTGTTGTCGACGAAAGTGGGCTTTCCCTTTGCAGTATCACTTGTAAAACTTGGTGAATACAGTTACATTGGCGTAATACCAGTCGTTTACAAGATGATCGCTTCTATTTAGGGATACGCTATGTCTGCGCTTCGGAACTGTTGTTTTCGACGAAAGTGGGCTTTCCCTTTGCAGAATCACTTCCTAAATATGGTGAATACAGTTACATTGGCGTAGCACAAACCGTTTGCAATATAATCGCTTTAATTTTGGGCGACGGTACATCTACGCTTCGGAACTGTTGTTGTCGACGAAAGTGGGTTTTCCCTTTGCAGAATCACTTCCAAAACATGGCGAATATAGTTCCATTGGCGTAGCACAAACCGTTTCCAATATAATCGCTTTAATTTAGGGCGACGGTACATCTACGCTTCGGAACTGTTGTTGTCGACGACAGTGGGCTTTCCCTTTGCAAAATCACTTCCTAAACATGGTGAATACAGTTACATTGGCGTAGCACAAACCGTTTGCAATATAACGCCTTTAATTTAGTGATACGCTATATCTGCGCTTCGAAACTGTTGTTTTCGACGAAAGTCGGCTTTCCCTTTGCAGAAACACTTCCCAAACATGGTGAATACAGTTACATTGGCGTAGTACAATCCGTTTGCAATATAATCGCTTTAATTAAGGGCGACAGTACATCTACGCTTCGGAACTGTTGTTGTCGACGAAAGTGGGTTTTCCCTTTGCAGAATCACTTCCAAAACATGGCGAATACAGTTCCATTGGCGTAGCACAAACCGTTTGCAATATCACGCCTTTAATTTAGTGATACGCTATATCTGCGCTTCGAAACTGTTGTTTTCGACGAAAGTGGGCTTTCCCTTTGCAGTATCACTTGTAAAACTTGGTGAATACAGTTACATTGGCGTAATACCAGTCGTTTACAAGATGATCGCTTCTATTCAGGGATACGCTGTACCTGCGCTTCGAAACTGTTGTTCTCGACGAAAGTGGGCTTTCCCTTCGAAAATCACTTCCAAAACTTGGTGAATACAGTTACATTGGCGTAGCACAAACCGTTTGCAATATAATCGGTTTAATTTAGGGCGACGGTACATCTACGCTTCGGAACTGTTGTTGTCGACGAAAGTGGGTTTTCCCTTTGCAGAATCACTTCCAAAACATGGCGAATACAGTTCCATTGGCGTAGCACAAACCGTTTGCAATATAATCGCTTTAACTTAGGGCGACGGTACATGTACGCTTCGAAACTGTTGTTTTCGACGAAAGTCGGCTTTCCCTTTGCAGAATACCGTGCAAAACTTGGTAGATACAGTTACATTGGCGTAGTACAATCCGTTTGCAATATAATCGCTTTAATTAAGGGCGACGGTACATCTATGCTTCGGAACTGTTGTTTTCGATGAAACTGTCTTTTCGCTTTGCAGAATCACTTCCAAAACATGGTGAATACAGTTCCATTGGCGTAGCACAAACCGTTTGCAATATAATCGCTTTTGTTTAGGGTCACGCTATGTCTGCGCTTCGGAACTGTTGTTTTCGACGAAAGTGGGCTTTCCCTTTGCAGAATCACTTCCTAAATATGGTGAATACAGTTACATTGGCGTAGCACAAACCGTTTGCAATATAATCGCTTTAATTTAGGGCGACGGTACATCTACGCTTCGGAACTGTTGTTGTCGACGAAAGTGGGTTTTCCCTTTGCAGAATCACTTCCAAAACATGGCGAATACAGTTCCATTGGCGTAGCACAAACCGTTTGCAATATAATCGCTTTAATTTAGGGCGACGGTACATCTACGCTTCGGAACTGTTGTTCTCGACGAAAGTGGGCTTTCCCTTCGAAAATCACTTCCAAAACTTGGTGAATACAGTTACATTGGCGTAGTACAATCCGTTTGCAATATAATAGCTTTAATTAAGGGCGACGGTACATCTACGCTTCGGAACTGTTGTTGTCGACGAAAGTGGGTTTTCCCTTTGCAGAATCACTTCCAAAACATGGCGAATATAGTTCCATTGGCGTAGCACAAACCGTTTGCAATATAATCGCTTTTGTTTAGGGATACGCTATGTCTGCGCTTCGGAACTGTTGTTTTCGACGAAAGTGGGCTTTCCCTTTGCAGAATCTCTTCCTAAATATGGTGAATACAGTTACATTGGCGTAGCACAAACCGTTTGCAATATAATCGCTTTAATTTAGGGCGACGGTACATCTACGCTTCGGAACTGTTGTTGTCGACGAAAGTGGGCTTTCCCTTCGAAAATCACTTCCAAAACATGGTGAATACAGTTCCATTGGCGTAGCACAAACCGTTTCCAATATAATCGCTTTAACTTAGGGCGACGGTACATGTACGCTTCGAAACTGTTGTTGTCGACGAAAGTGGGCTTTCCCTTTGCAGTATCACTTGTAAAACTTGGTGAATACAGTTACATTGGCGTAATACCAGTCGTTTACAAGATGATCGCTTCTATTCAGGGATACGCTGTACCTGCACTTCGAAACTGTTGTTCTCGACGAAAGTGGGCTTTCCCTTCGAAAATCACTTCCAGAACTTGGTGAATACAGTTACATTGGCGTAGTACAATCCGTTTGCAATATAATCGCTTTAATTTAGGGCTACGGTACATCTGCGCTTCGAAACTGTTGTTGTCGACGAAAGTGGGCTTTCCCTTTGCAGAATCACTTCCTAAACATGGTGAATACAGTTCCATTGGCGTAGCACAAATCGTTTGCAATATCACGCCTTTAATTTAGGGATACGCTATATCTGCGCTTCGGAACTGTTGTTTTCGACGAAAGTGGGCTTTTCCTTTGCAGAATCACTTCCAAAACATGGTGAATACAGTTCCATTGGCGTAGCACAAACCGTTTCCAATATAATCGCTTTAACTTAGGGCGACGGTACATGTACGCTTCGAAACTGTTGTTTTCGACGAAAGTGGGCTTTCCCTTTGCAGTATCACTTGTAAAACTTGGTGAATACAGTTACATTGGCGTAATACCAGTCGTTTACAAGATGATCGCTTCTATTCAGGGATACGCTGTACCTGCGCTTCGAAACTGTTGTTCTCGACGAAAGTGGGCTTTCCCTTCGAAAATCACTTCCAAAACTTGGTGAATACAGTTACATTGGCGTAGTACAATCCGTTTGCAATATAATCGCTTTAATTTAGGGCTACGGTACATCTGCGCTTCGAAACTGTTGTTGTCGACGAAAGTGGGCTTTCCCTTTGCAGAATCACTTCCTAAATATGGTGAATCCAGTTACATTGGCGTAGCACAAAGCGTTTGCAATATAATCGCTTTAATTTAGGGCGACGGTACATCTACGCTTCGGAACTATTGTTGTCGACGAAAGTGGGTTTTCCCTCTGCAGAATCACTTCCTAAATATGGTGAATACAGTTACATTGGCGTAGCACAAACCGTTTGCAATATAATCGCTTTAATTTAGGGCGACGGTACATCTACGCTTCAGAACTGTTGTTGTCGACGAAAGTGGGTTTTCCCTTTGCAGAATCACTTCCAAAACATGGCGAATACAGTTCCATTGGCGTAGCACAAACCGTTTGCAATATAATCGCTTTAATTTAGGGCGACGGTACATGTACGCTTCGAAACTGTTGTTGTCGACGAAAGTGGGCTTTCCCTTTGCAGTATCACTTGTAAAACTTGGTGAATACAGTTACATTGGCGTAGCACAATCCGTTTACAAGATGATCGCTTTTGTTTAGGGATGCGCTATGTCTGCGCTTCGGAACTGTTGTTTTCGACGAAAGCGGGCTTTCCCTGTGCAGAATCACTTCCTAAATATGGTGAATACAGTTACATTGGCGTAGCACAAACCGTTTGCAATATAATCGCTTTAATTTTGGGCGACGGTACATCTACGCTTCGGAACTGTTGTTGTCGACGAAAGTGGGTTTTCCCTTTGCAGAATCACTTCCAAAACATGGCGAATATAGTTCCATTGGCGTAGCACAAACCGTTTCCAATATAATCGCTTTAATTTAGGG
The DNA here is from genome assembly GCA_910591665.1 of Ectemnius continuus. Taxonomy (NCBI): domain Eukaryota; kingdom Metazoa; phylum Arthropoda; class Insecta; order Hymenoptera; family Crabronidae; genus Ectemnius; species Ectemnius continuus. The sequence goes on from OU342860.1 coordinate 15,292,486, forward strand.
CGACGGTACATCTACGCTTCGGAACTGTTGTTGTCGACGACAGTGGGCTTTCCCTTTGCAAAATCACTTCCTAAACATGGTGAATACAGTTACATTGGCGTAGCACAAACCGTTTGCAATATAACGCCTTTAATTTAGTGATACGCTATATCTGCGCTTCGAAACTGTTGTTTTCGACGAAAGTCGGCTTTCCCTTTGCAGAAACACTTCCCAAATATGGTGAATACAGTTACATTGGCGTAGTACAATCCGTTTGCAATATAATCGCTTTAATTAAGGGCGACAGTACATCTACGCTTCGGAACTGTTGTTGTCGACGAAAGTGGGTTTTCCCTTTGCAGAATCACTTCCAAAACATGGCGAATACAGTTCCATTGGCGTAGCACAAACCGTTTGCAATATCACGCCTTTAATTTAGTGATACGCTATATCTGCGCTTCGAAACTGTTGTTTTCGACGAAAGTGGGCTTTCCCTTTGCAGTATCACTTGTAAAACTTGGTGAATACAGTTACATTGGCGTAATACCAGTCGTTTACAAGATGATCGCTTCTATTCAGGGATACGCTGTACCTGCGCTTCGAAACTGTTGTTCTCGACGAAAGTGGGCTTTCCCTTCGAAAATCACTTCCAAAACTTGGTGAATACAGTTACATTGGCGTAGCACAAACCGTTTGCAATATAATCGCTTTAATTTAGGGCGACGGTACATCTACGCTTCGGAACTGTTGTTGTCGACGAAAGTGGGTTTTCCCTTTGCAGAATCACTTCCAAAACATGGCGAATACAGTTCCATTGGCGTAGCACAAACCGTTTGCAATATAATCGCTTTAACTTAGGGCGACGGTACATGTACGCTTCGAAACTGTTGTTGTCGACGAAAGTGGGCTTTCCCTTTGCAGTATCACTTGTAAAACTTGGTGAATACAGTTACATTGGCGTAATACCAGTCGTTTACAAGATGATCACTTTTATTCAGGGATACGCTGTACCTGCGCTTCGAAACTGTTGTTCTCGACGAAAGTGGGCTTTTCCTTTGCAGTATCACTTGTAAAACTTGGTGAATACAGTTACATTGGCGTAATACGAGTCGTTTACAAGATGATCGCTTTTATTCAGGGATACGCTGTACCTGGGCTTCGAAACTGTTGTTCTCGACGAAAGTGGGCTTTCCCTTCGAAAATCACTTCCAAAACTTGGTGAATACAGTTACATTGGCGTAGCACAAACCGTTTCCAATATAATCGCTTTAACTTAGGGCGACGGTACATGTACGCTTCGAAACTGTTGTTGTCGACGAAAGTGGGCTTTCCCTTTGCAGTATCACTTGTAAAACTTGGTGAATACAGTTACATTGGCGTAATACCAGTCGTTTACAAGATGATCGCTTCTATTCAGGGATACGCTGTACCTGCGCTTCGAAACTGTTGTTCTCGACGAAAGTGGGCTTTCCCTTCGAAAATCACTTCCAAAACTTGGTGAATACAGTTACATTGGCGTAGCACAAACCGTTTGCAATATAATCGCTTTAATTTAGGGCGACGGTACATCTACGCTTCGGAACTGTTGTTGTCGACGAAAGTGGGTTTTCCCTTTGCAGAATCACTTCCAAAACATGGCGAATACAGTTCTATTGGCGTAGCACAAACCGTTTGCAATATAATCGCTTTAACTTAGGGCGGCGGTACATGTACGCTTCGAAACTGTTGTTGTCGACGAAAGTGGGCTTTCCCTTTGCAGTATCACTTGTAAAACTTGGTGAATACAGTTACATTGGCGTAATACCAGTCGTTTACAAGATGATCACTTTTATTCAGGGATACGCTGTACCTGCGCTTCGAAACTGTTGTTCTCGACGAAAGTGGGCTTTCCCTTCGAAAATCACTTCCAAAACTTGGTGAATACAGTTACATTGGCGTAGTACAATCCGTTTGCAATATAATCGCTTTAATTTAGGGCTACGGTACATCTGCGCTTCGAAACTGTTGTTGTCGACGAAAGTGGGCTTTCCCTTTGCAGAATCACTTCCTAAACATGGTGAATACAGTTCCATTGGCGTAGCACAAACCGTTTGCAATATCACGCCTTTAATTTAGGTATACGCTATATCTGCGCTTCGGAACTGTTGTTTTCGACGAAAGTGGGCTTTTCCTTTGCAGTATCACTTGTAAAACTTGGTGAATACAGTTACATTGGCGTAATACGAGTCGTTTACAAGATGATCGCTTTTATTCAGGGATACGCTGTAGCTGCGCTTCGAAACTGTTGTTCTCGACGAAAGTGGGCTTTCCCTTCGAAAATCACTTCCAAAACTTGGTGAATACAGTTACATTGGCGTAGCACAAACCGTTTGCAATATAATCGCTTTAATTTAGGGCGACGGTACATCTACGCTTCGGAACTGTTGTTGTCGACGAAAGTGGGCTTTCCCTTTGCAGAATCACTTCCTAAACATGGTGAATACAGTTACATTGGCGTAGCACAAACCGTTTGCAATATAATCGCTTTAATTTAGGGCGACGGTACATCTACGCTTCGGAACTGTTGTTGTCGACGAAAGTGGGCTTTCCCTTTGCAGAATCACTTCCTAAACATGGTGAATACAGTTCCATTGGCGTAGTACAAACCGTTTGCAATATCACGCCTTTAATTTAGGGATACGCTATATCTGCGCTTCGGAACTGTTGTTTTCGACGAAAGTGGGCTTTTCCTTTGCAGAATCACTTCCAAAACATGGTGAATACAGTTCCATTGGCGTAGCACAAACCGTTTGCAATATCACGCCTTTAATTTAGGGATACGCTATATCTGCGCTTCGAAACTGTTGTTGTCGACGAAAGTGGGCTTTCCCTTTGCAGTATCACTTGTAAAACTTGGTGAATACAGTTACATTGGCGTAATACCAGTCGTTTACAAGATGATCGCTTCTATTCAGGGATACGCTGTACCTGCGCTTCGAAACTGTTGTTCTCGACGAAAGTGGGCTTTCCCTTCGAAAATCACTTACAAAACTTGGTGAATACTGTTACATTGGCGTAGCACAAACCGTTTGCAATATAATCGCTTTAATTTAGGGCGACGGTACATCTACGCTTCGGAACTGTTGTTGTCGACGAAAGTGGGTTTTCCCTTTGCAGAATCACTTCCAAAACATGGCGAATACAGTTCCATTGGCGTAGCACAAACCGTTTGCAATATAATCGCTTTAACTTAGGGCGACGGTACATGTACGCTTCGAAACTGTTGTTGTCGACGAAAGTGGGCTTTCCCTTTGCAGAATCACTTCCAAAACATGGTGAATACAGTTCCATTGGCGTAGCACAAACCGTTTGCAATATAATCGCTTTAACTTAGGGCGACGGTACATGTACGCTTCGAAACTGTTGTTGTCGACGAAAGTGGGCTTTCCCTTTGCAGTATCACTTGTAAAACTTGGTGAATACAGTTACATTGGCGTAATACCAGTCGTTTACAAGATGATCACTTTTATTCAGGGATACGCTGTACCTGCGCTTCGAAACTGTTGTTCTCGACGAAAGTGGGCTTTCCCTTCGAAAATCACTTCCAAAACTTGGTGAATACAGTTACATTGGCGTAGTACAATCCGTTTGCAATATAATCGCTTTAATTTAGGGCTACGGTACATCTGCGCTTCGAAACTGTTGTTGTCGACGAAAGTGGGCTTTCCCTTTGCAGAATCACTTCCTAAACATGGTGAATACAGTTACATTGGCGTAGCACAAACCGTTTGCAATATAACGCCTTTAATTTAGTCATACGCTATATCTGCGCTTCGAAACTGTTGTTTTCGACGAAAGTCGGCTTTCCCTTTGCAGAATACCGTGCAAAACTTGGTAGATACAGTTACATTGGCGTAGTACAATCCGTTTGCAATATAATCGCTTTAATTAAGGGCGACGGTACATCTATGCTTCGGAACTGTTGTTTTCGATGAAACTGTCTTTTCGCTTTGCAGAATCACTTCCAAAACATGGTGAATACAGTTCCATTGGCGTAGCACAAACCGTTTGCAATATAATCGCTTTTGTTTAGGGTCACGCTATGTCTGCGCTTCGGAACTGTTGTTTTCGACGAAAGTGGGCTTTCCCTTTGCAGAATCACTTCCTAAATATGGTGAATACAGTTACATTGGCGTAGCACAAACCGTTTGCAATATAATCGCTTTAATTTAGGGCGACGGTACATCTACGCTTCGGAACTGTTGTTGTCGACGAAAGTGGGTTTTCCCTTTGCAGAATCACTTCCAAAACATGGCGAATACAGTTCCATTGGCGTAGCACAAACCGTTTGCAATATAATCGCTTTAATTTAGGGCGACGGTACATCTACGCTTCGGAACTGTTGTTCTCGACGAAAGTGGGCTTTCCCTTCGAAAATCACTTCCAAAACTTGGTGAATACAGTTACATTGGCGTAGTACAATCCGTTTGCAATATAATAGCTTTAATTAAGGGCGACGGTACATCTACGCTTCGGAACTGTTGTTGTCGACGAAAGTGGGTTTTCCCTTTGCAGAATCACTTCCAAAACATGGCGAATACAGTTCCATTGGCGTAGCACAAACCGTTTGCAATATAATCGCTTTAACTTAGGGCGACGGTACATGTACGCTTCGAAACTGTTGTTGTCGACGAAAGTGGGCTTTCCCTTTGCAGTATCACTTGTAAAACTTGGTGAATACAGTTACATTGGCGTAATACGAGTCGTTTACAAGATGATCGCTTTTATTCAGGGATACGCTGTACCTGGGCTTCGAAACTGTTGTTCTCGACGAAAGTGGGCTTTCCCTTCGAAAATCACTTCCAAAACTTGGTGAATACAGTTACATTGGCGTAGCACAAACCGTTTGCAATATAATCGCTTTAATTTAGGGCGACGGTACATCTACGCTTCGGAACTGTTGTTGTCGACGAAAGTGGGCTTTCCCTTTGCAGAATCACTTCCTAAACATGGTGAATACAGTTACATTGGCGTAGCACAAACCGTTTGCAATATAACGCCTTTAATTTAGTGATACGCTATATCTGCGCTTCGAAACTGTTGTTTTCGACGAAAGTCGGCTTTCCCTTTGCAGAATACCGTGCAAAACTTGGTAGATACAGTTACATTGGCCTAGTACAATCCGTTTGCAATATAATCGCTTTAATTAAGGGCGACGGTACATCTGCGCTTCGAAACTGTTGTTGTCGACGAAAGTGGGCTTTCCCTTTGCAGAATCACTTCCTAAACATGGTGAATACAATTCCATTGGCGTAGCACAAACCGTTTGCAATATCACGCCTTTAATTTAGGGATACGCTATATCTGCGCTTCGGAACTGTTGTTTTCGACGAAAGTGGGCTTTTCCTTTGCAGAATCACTTCCAAAACATGGTGAATACAGTTCCATTGGCGTAGCACAAACCGTTTCCAATATAATCGCTTTAACTTAGGGCGACGGTACATGTACGCTTCGAAACTGTTGTTGTCGACGAAAGTGGGCTTTCCCTTTGCAGTATCACTTGTAAAACTTGGTGAATACAGTTACATTGGCGTAATACCAGTCGTTTACAAGATGATCGCTTCTATTCAGGGATACGCTGTACCTGCGCTTCGAAACTGTTGTTCTCGACGAAAGTGGGCTTTCCCTTCGAAAATCACTTCCAAAACTTGGTGAATACAGTTACATTGGCGTAGTACAATCCGTTTGCAATATAATCGCTTTAATTTAGGGCTACGGTACATCTGCGCTTCGAAACTGTTGTTGTCGACGAAAGTGGGCTTTCCCTTTGCAGAATCACTTCCTAAACATGGTGAATACAGTTCCATTGGCGTAGCACAAACCGTTTGCAATATCACGCCTTTAATTTAGGTATACGCTATATCTGCGCTTCGGAACTGTTGTTTTCGACGAAAGTGGGCTTTTCCTTTGCAGTATCACTTGTAAAACTTGGTGAATACAGTTACATTGGCGTAATACGAGTCGTTTACAAGATGATCGCTTTTATTCAGGGATACGCTGTACCTGGGCTTCGAAACTGTTGTTCTCGACGAAAGTGGGCTTTCCCTTCGAAAATCACTTCCAAAACTTGGTGAATACAGTTACATTGGCGTAGCACAAACCGTTTGCAATATAACGCCTTTAATTTAGTGATACGCTATATCTGCGCTTCGAAACTGTTGTTTTCGACGAAAGTCGGCTTTCCCTTTGCAGAATACCGTGCAAAACTTGGTAGATACAGTTACATTGGCGTAGTACAATCCGTTTGCAATATCACGCCTTTAATTTAGGGATACGCTATATCTGCGCTTCGGAACTGTTGTTTTCGACGAAAGTGGGCTTTTCCTTTGCAGAATCACTTCCAAAACATGGTGAATACAGTTCCATTGGCGTAGCACAAACCGTTTCCAATATAATCGCTTTAACTTAGGGCGACGGTACATGTACGCTTCGAAACTGTTGTTGTCGACGAAAGTGGGCTTTCCCTTTGCAGTATCACTTGTAAAACTTGGTGAATACAGTTACATTGGCGTAATACCAGTCGTTTACAAGATGATCGCTTCTATTCAGGGATACGCTGTACCTGCGCTTCGGAACTGTTGTTTTCGACGAAAGTGGGCTTTTCCTTTGCAGAATCACTTCCAAAACATGGTGAATACAGTTCCATTGGCGTAGCACAAACCGTTTCCAATATAATCGCTTTAACTTAGGGCGACGGTACATCTACGCTTCGGAACTGTTGTTGTCGACGAAAGTGGGCTTTCCCTTTGCAGAATCACTTCCTAAACATGGTGAATACAGTTACATTGGCGTAGCACAAACCGTTTGCAATATAATCGCTTTAATTTAGGGCGACGGTACATCTACGCTTCGGAACTGTTGTTGTCGACGAAAGTGGGCTTTTCCTTTGCAGAATCACTTCCAAAACATGGTGAATACAGTTCCATTGGCGTAGCACAAACCGTTTGCAATATCATGCCTTTAATTTAGGGATACGCTATATCTGCGCTTCGGAACTGTTGTTTTCGACGAAAGTGGGCTTTTCCTTTGCAGAATCACTTCCAAAACATGGTGAATACAGTTCCATTGGCGTAGCACAAACCGTTTGCAATATCACGCCTTTAATTTAGGTATACGCTATATCTGCGCTTCGGAACTGTTGTTTTCGACGAAAGTGGGCTTTTCCTTTGCAGTATCACTTGTAAAACTTGGTGAATATAGTTACATTGGCGTAATACGAGTCGTTTACAAGATGATCGCTTTTATTCAGGGATACGCTGTACCTGCGCTTCGAAACTGTTGTTGTCGACGAAAGTGGGCTTTCCCTTCGAAAATCACTTCCAAAACTTGGTGAATACAGTTACATTGGCGTAGCACAAACCGTTTGCAATATAATCGCTTTAATTTAGGGCGACGGTACATCTACGCTTCGGAACTGTTGTTGTCGACGAAAGTGGGCTTTTCCTTTGCAGAATCACTTCCAAAACATGGTGAATACAGTTCCATTGGCGTAGCACAAACCGTTTCCAATATAATCGCTTTAACTTAGGGCGACGGTACATGTACGCTTCGAAACTGTTGTTGTCGACGAAAGTGGGCTTTCCCTTTGCAGTATCACTTGTAAAACTTGGTGAATACAGTTACATTGGCGTAATACCAGTCGTTTACAAGATGATCGCTTCTATTCAGGGATACGCTGTACCTGCGCTTCGAAACTGTTGTTCTCGACGAAAGTGGGCTTTCCCTTCGAAAATCACTTCCAAAACTTGGTGAATACTGTTACATTGGCGTAGCACAAACCGTTTGCAATATAATCGCTTTAATTTAGGGCGACGGTACATCTACGCTTCGGAACTGTTGTTGTCGACGAAAGTGGGTTTTCCCTTTGCAGAATCACTTCCAAAACATGGCGAATACAGTTCCATTGGCGTAGCACAAACCGTTTGCAATATAATCGCTTTAACTTAGGGCGACGGTACATGTACGCTTCGAAACTGTTGTTGTCGACGAAAGTGGGCTTTCCCTTTGCAGAATCACTTCCAAAACATGGTGAATACAGTTCCATTGGCGTAGCACAAACCGTTTGCAATATAATCGCTTTAACTTAGGGCGACGGTACATGTACGCTTCGAAACTGTTGTTGTCGACGAAAGTGGGCTTTCCCTTTGCAGTATCACTTGTAAAACTTGGTGAATACAGTTACATTGGCGTAATACCAGTCGTTTACAAGATGATCACTTTTATTCAGGGATACGCTGTACCTGCGCTTCGAAACTGTTGTTCTCGACGAAAGTGGGCTTTCCCTTCGAAAATCACTTCCAAAACTTGGTGAATACAGTTACATTGGCGTAGTACAATCCGTTTGCAATATAATCGCTTTAATTTAGGGCGACGGTACATCTACGCTTCGGAACTGTTGTTGTCGACGAAAGTGGGCTTTTCCTTTGCAGAATCACTTCCAAAACATGGTGAATACAGTTCCATTGGCGTAGCACAAACCGTTTGCAATATCATGCCTTTAATTTAGGGATACGCTATATCTGCGCTTCGGAACTGTTGTTTTCGACGAAAGTGGGCTTTTCCTTTGCAGAATCACTTCCAAAACATGGTGAATACAGTTCCATTGGCGTAGCACAAACCGTTTGCAATATCACGGCTTTAATTTAGGTATACGCTATATCTGCGCTTCGGAACTGTTGTTTTCGACGAAAGTGGGCTTTTCCTTTGCAGTATCACTTGTAAAACTTGGTGAATATAGTTACATTGGCGTAATACGAGTCGTTTACAAGATGATCGCTTTTATTCAGGGATACGCTGTACCTGGGCTTCGAAACTGTTGTTGTCGACGAAAGTGGGCTTTCCCTTCGAAAATCACTTCCAAAACTTGGTGAATACAGTTACATTGGCGTAGCACAAACCGTTTGCAATATAATCGCTTTAATTTAGGGCGACGGTACATCTACGCTTCGGAACTGTTGTTGTCGACGAAAGTGGGCTTTTCCTTTGCAGAATCACTTCCAAAACATGGTGAATACAGTTCCATTGGCGTAGCACAAACCGTTTCCAATATAATCGCTTTAACTTAGGGCGACGGTACATGTACGCTTCGAAACTGTTGTTGTCGACGAAAGTGGGCTTTCCCTTTGCAGTATCACTTGTAAAACTTGGTGAATACAGTTACATTGGCGTAATACCAGTCGTTTACAAGATGATCACTTTTATTCAGGGATACGCTGTACCTGCGCTTCGAAACTGTTGTTCTCGACGAAAGTGGGCTTTCCCTTCGAAAATCACTTCCAAAACTTGGTGAATACAGTTACATTGGCGTAGTACAATCCGTTTGCAATATAATCGCTTTAATTTAGGGCTACGGTACATCTGCGCTTCGAAACTGTTGTTGTCGACGAAAGTGGGCTTTCCCTTTGCAGAATCACTTCCTAAACATGGTGAATACAGTTACATTGGCGTAGCACAAACCGTTTGCAATATAACGCCTTTAATTTAGTCATACGCTATATCTCGGCTTCGAAACTGTTGTTTTCGACGAAAGTCGGCTTTCCCTTTGCAGAATACCGTGCAAAACTTGGTAGATACAGTTACATTGGCGTAGTACAATCCGTTTGCAATATAATCGCTTTAATTAAGGGCGACGGTACATCTATGCTTCGGAACTGTTGTTTTCGATGAAACTGTCTTTTCGCTTTGCAGAATCACTTCCAAAACATGGTGAATACAGTTCCATTGGCGTAGCACAAACCGTTTGCAATATAATCGCTTTTGTTTAGGGTCACGCTATGTCTGCGCTTCGGAACTGTTGTTTTCGACGAAAGTGGGCTTTCCCTTTGCAGAATCACTTCCTAAATATGGTGAATACAGTTACATTGGCGTAGCACAAACCGTTTGCAATATAATCGCTTTAATTTAGGGCGACGGTACATCTACGCTTCGGAACTGTTGTTGTCGACGAAAGTGGGTTTTCCCTTTGCAGAATCACTTCCAAAACATGGCGAATACAGTTCCATTGGCGTAGCACAAACCGTTTGCAATATAATCGCTTTAATTTAGGGCGACGGTACATCTACGCTTCGGAACTGTTGTTCTCGACGAAAGTGGGCTTTCCCTTCGAAAATCACTTCCAAAACTTGGTGAATACAGTTACATTGGCGTAGTACAATCCGTTTGCAATATAATAGCTTTAATTAAGGGCGACGGTACATCTACACTTCGGAACTGTTGTTGTCGACGAAAGTGGGTTTTCCCTTTGCAGAATCACTTCCAAAACATGGCGAATATAGTTCCATTGGCGTAGCACAAACCGTTTGCAATATAATCGCTTTTGTTTAGGGATACGCTATGTCTGCGCTTCGGAACTGTTGTTTTCGACGAAAGTGGGCTTTCCCTTTGCAGAATCTCTTCCTAAATATGGTGAATACAGTTACATTGGCGTAGCACAAACCGTTTGCAATATAATCGCTTTAATTTAGGGCGACGGTACATCTACGCTTCGGAACTGTTGTTGTCGAGGAAAGTGGGCTTTCCCTTCGAAAATCACTTCCAAAACATGGTGAATACAGTTCCATTGGCGTAGCACAAACCGTTTCCAATATAATCGCTTTAACTTAGGGCGACGGTACATGTACGCTTCGAAACTGTTGTTGTCGACGAAAGTGGGCTTTCCCTTTGCAGTATCACTTGTAAAACTTGGTGAATACAGTTACATTGGCGTAATACCAGTCGTTTACAAGATGATCGCTTCTATTCAGGGATACGCTGTACCTGCGCTTCGAAACTGTTGTTCTCGACGAAAGTGGGCTTTCCCTTCGAAAATCACTTCCAGAACTTGGTGAATCCAGTTACATTGGCGTAGCACAAAGCGTTTGCAATATAATCGCTTTAATTTAGGGCGACGGTACATCTACGCTTCGGAACTATTGTTGTCGACGAAAGTGGGTTTTCCCTCTGCAGAATCACTTCCTAAATATGGTGAATACAGTTACATTGGCGTAGCACAAACCGTTTGCAATATAATCGCTTTAATTTAGGGCGACGGTACATCTACGCTTCGGAACTATTGTTGTCGACGAAAGTGGGTTTTCCCTCTGCAGAATCACTTCCTAAATATGGTGAATACAGTTACATTGGCGTAGCACAAACCGTTTGCAATATAATCGCTTTAATTTAGGGCGACGGTACATCTACGCTTCGGAACTGTTGTTGTCGACGAAAGTGGGTTTTCCCTTTGCAGAATCACTTCCAAAACATGGCGAATACAGTTCCATTGGCGTAGCACAAACCGTTTGCAATATAATCGCTTTAATTTAGGGCGACGGTACATCTACGCTTCGGAACTGTTGTTCTCGACGAAAGTGGGCTTTCCCTTCGAAAATCACTTCCAAAACTTGGTGAATACAGTTACATTGGCGTAGTACAATCCGTTTGCAATATAATAGCTTTAATTAAGGGCGACGGTACATCTACGCTTCGGAACTGTTGTTGTCGACGAAAGTGGGTTTTCCCTTTGCAGAATCACTTCCAAAACATGGCGAATATAGTTCCATTGGCGTAGCACAAACCGTTTGCAATATAATCGCTTTTGTTTAGGGATACGCTATGTCTGCGCTTCGGAACTGTTGTTTTCGACGAAAGTGGGCTTTCCCTTTGCAGAATCTCTTCCTAAATATGGTGAATACAGTTACATTGGCGTAGCACAAACCGTTTGCAATATAATCGCTTTAATTTAGGGCGACGGTACATCTACGCTTCGGAACTGTTGTTGTCGAGGAAAGTGGGCTTTCCCTTCGAAAATCACTTCCAAAACATGGTGAATACAGTTCCATTGGCGTAGCACAAACCGTTTCCAATATAATCGCTTTAACTTAGGGCGACGGTACATGTACGCTTCGAAACTGTTGTTGTCGACGAAAGTGGGCTTTCCCTTTGCAGTATCACTTGTAAAACTTGGCGAATACAGTTACATTGGCGTAATACCAGTCGTTTACAAGATGATCGCTTCTATTCAGGGATACGCTGTACCTGCGCTTCGAAACTGTTGTTCTCGACGAAAGTGGGCTTTCCCTTCGAAAATCACTTCCAGAACTTGGTGAATACAGTTACATTGGCGTAGTACAATCCGTTTGCAATATAATCGCTTTAATTTAGGGCTACGGTACATCTGCGCTTCGAAACTGTTGTTGTCGACGAAAGTGGGCTTTCCCTTTGCAGAATCACTTCCTAAACATGGTGAATACAGTTCCATTGGCGTAGCACAAATCGTTTGCAATATCACGCCTTTAATTTAGGGATACGCTATATCTGCGCTTCGGAACTGTTGTTTTCGACGAAAGTGGGCTTTTCCTTTGCAGAATCACTTCCAAAACATGGTGAATACAGTTCCATTGGCGTAGCACAAACCGTTTCCAATATAATCGCTTTAACTTAGGGCGACGGTACATGTACGCTTCGAAACTGTTGTTGTCGACGAAAGTGGGCTTTCCCTTTGCAGTATCACTTGTAAAACTTGGTGAATACAGTTACATTGGCGTAATACCAGTCGTTTACAAGATGATCGCTTCTATTTAGGGATACGCTATGTCTGCGCTTCGGAACTGTTGTTTTCGACGAAAGTGGGCTTTCCCTTTGCAGAATCACTTCCTAAATATGGTGAATACAGTTACATTGGCGTAGCACAAACCGTTTGCAATATAATCGCTTTAATTTTGGGCGACGGTACATCTACGCTTCGGAACTGTTGTTGTCGACGAAAGTGGGTTTTCCCTTTGCAGAATCACTTCCAAAACATGGCGAATATAGTTCCATTGGCGTAGCACAAACCGTTTGCAGTATAATCGCTTTAATTTAGGGCGACGGTACATCTACGCTTCGGAACTGTTGTTGTCGACGACAGTGGGCTTTCCCTTTGCAAAATCACTTCCTAAACATGGTGAATACAGTTACATTGGCGTAGCACAAACCGTTTGCAATATAACGCCTTTAATTTAGTGATACGCTATATCTGCGCTTCGAAACTGTTGTTTTCGACGAAAGTCGGCTTTCCCTTTGCAGAAACACTTCCCAAATATGGTGAATACAGTTACATTGGCGTAGTACAATCCGTTTGCAAAATAATCGCTTTAATTAAGGGCGACAGTACATCTACGCTTCGGAACTGTTGTTGTCGACGAAAGTGGGTTTTCCCTTTGCAGAATCACTTCCAAAACATGGCGAATACAGTTCCATTGGCGTAGCACAAACCGTTTGCAATATCACGCCTTTAATTTAGTGATACGCTATATCTGCGCTTCGAAACTGTTGTTTTCGACGAAAGTGGGCTTTCCCTTTGCAGTATCACTTGTAAAACTTGGTGAATACAGTTACATTGGCGTAATACCAGTCGTTTACAAGATGATCGCTTCTATTCAGGGATACGCTGTACCTGCGCTTCGAAACTGTTGTTCTCGACGAAAGTGGGCTTTCCCTTCGAAAATCACTTCCAAAACTTGGTGAATACAGTTACATTGGCGTAGCACAAACCGTTTGCAATATAATCGGTTTAATTTAGGGCGACGGTACATCTACGCTTCGGAACTGTTGTTGTCGACGAAAGTGGGTTTTCCCTTTGCAGAATCACTTCCAAAACATGGCGAATACAGTTCCATTGGCGTAGCACAAACCGTTTGCAATATAATCGCTTTAACTTAGGGCGACGGTACATGTACGCTTCGAAACTGTTGTTTTCGACGAAAGTCGGCTTTCCCTTTGCAGAATACCGTGCAAAACTTGGTAGATACAGTTACATTGGCGTAGTACAATCCGTTTGCAATATAATCGCTTTAATTAAGGGCGACGGTACATCTATGCTTCGGAACTGTTGTTTTCGATGAAACTGTCTTTTCGCTTTGCAGAATCACTTCCAAAACATGGTGAATACAGTTCCATTGGCGTAGCACAAACCGTTTGCAATATAATCGCTTTTGTTTAGGGTCACGCTATGTCTGCGCTTCGGAACTGTTGTTTTCGACGAAAGTGGGCTTTCCCTTTGCAGAATCACTTCCTAAATATGGTGAATACAGTTACATTGGCGTAGCACAAACCGTTTGCAATATAATCGCTTTAATTTAGGGCGACGGTACATCTACGCTTCGGAACTGTTGTTGTCGACGAAAGTGGGTTTTCCCTTTGCAGAATCACTTCCAAAACATGGCGAATACAGTTCCATTGGCGTAGCACAAACCGTTTGCAATATAATCGCTTTAATTTAGGGCGACGGTACATCTACGCTTCGGAACTGTTGTTCTCGACGAAAGTGGGCTTTCCCTTCGAAAATCACTTCCAAAACTTGGTGAATACAGTTACATTGGCGTAGTACAATCCGTTTGCAATATAATAGCTTTAATTAAGGGCGACGGTACATCTACGCTTCGGAACTGTTGTTGTCGACGAAAGTGGGTTTTCCCTTTGCAGAATCACTTCCAAAACATGGCGAATATAGTTCCATTGGCGTAGCACAAACCGTTTGCAATATAATCGCTTTTGTTTAGGGATACGCTATGTCTGCGCTTCGGAACTGTTGTTTTCGACGAAAGTGGGCTTTCCCTTTGCAGAATCTCTTCCTAAATATGGTGAATACAGTTACATTGGCGTAGCACAAACCGTTTGCAATATAATCGCTTTAATTTAGGGCGACGGTACATCTACGCTTCGGAACTGTTGTTGTCGAGGAAAGTGGGCTTTCCCTTCGAAAATCACTTCCAAAACATGGTGAATACAGTTCCATTGGCGTAGCACAAACCGTTTCCAATATAATCGCTTTAACTTAGGGCGACGGTACATGTACGCTTCGAAACTGTTGTTGTCGACGAAAGTGGGCTTTCCCTTTGCAGTATCACTTGTAAAACTTGGTGAATACAGTTACATTGGCGTAATACCAGTCGTTTACAAGATGATCGCTTCTATTCAGGGATACGCTGTACCTGCACTTCGAAACTGTTGTTCTCGACGAAAGTGGGCTTTCCCTTCGAAAATCACTTCCAGAACTTGGTGAATACAGTTACATTGGCGTAGTACAATCCGTTTGCAATATAATCGCTTTAATTTAGGGCTACGGTACATCTGCGCTTCGAAACTGTTGTTGTCGACGAAAGTGGGCTTTCCCTTTGCAGAATCACTTCCTAAACATGGTGAATACAGTTCCATTGGCGTAGCACAAATCGTTTGCAATATCACGCCTTTAATTTAGGGATACGCTATATCTGCGCTTCGGAACTGTTGTTTTCGACGAAAGTGGGCTTTTCCTTTGCAGAATCACTTCCAAAACATGGTGAATACAGTTCCATTGGCGTAGCACAAACCGTTTCCAATATAATCGCTTTAACTTAGGGCGACGGTACATGTACGCTTCGAAACTGTTGTTGTCGACGAAAGTGGGCTTTCCCTTTGCAGTATCACTTGTAAAACTTGGTGAATACAGTTACATTGGCGTAATACCAGTCGTTTACAAGATGATCGCTTCTATTCAGGGATACGCTGTACCTGCGCTTCGAAACTGTTGTTCTCGACGAAAGTGGGCTTTCCCTTCGAAAATCACTTCCAAAACTTGGTGAATACAGTTACATTGGCGTAGTACAATCCGTTTGCAATATAATCGCTTTAATTTAGGGCTACGGTACATCTGCGCTTCGAAACTGTTGTTGTCGACGAAAGTGGGCTTTCCCTTTGCAGAATCACTTCCTAAATATGGTGAATCCAGTTACATTGGCGTAGCACAAAGCGTTTGCAATATAATCGCTTTAATTTAGGGCGACGGTACATCTACGCTTCGGAACTATTGTTGTCGACGAAAGTGGGTTTTCCCTCTGCAGAATCACTTCCTAAATATGGTGAATACAGTTACATTGGCGTAGCACAAACCGTTTGCAATATAATCGCTTTAATTTAGGGCGACGGTACATCTACGCTTCAGAACTGTTGTTGTCGACGAAAGTGGGTTTTCCCTTTGCAGAATCACTTCCAAAACATGGCGAATACAGTTCCATTGGCGTAGCACAAACCGTTTGCAATATAATCGCTTTAATTTAGGGCGACGGTACATGTACGCTTCGAAACTGTTGTTGTCGACGAAAGTGGGCTTTCCCTTTGCAGTATCACTTGTAAAACTTGGTGAATACAGTTACATTGGCGTAGCACAATCCGTTTACAAGATGATCGCTTTTGTTTAGGGATGCGCTATGTCTGCGCTTCGGAACTGTTGTTTTCGACGAAAGCGGGCTTTCCCTGTGCAGAATCACTTCCTAAATATGGTGAATACAGTTACATTGGCGTAGCACAAACCGTTTGCAATATAATCGCTTTAATTTTGGGCGACGGTACATCTACGCTTCGGAACTGTTGTTGTCGACGAAAGTGGGTTTTCCCTTTGCAGAATCACTTCCAAAACATGGCGAATATAGTTCCATTGGCGTAGCACAAACCGTTTCCAATATAATCGCTTTAATTTAGGGCGACGGTACATCTACGCTTCGGAACTGTTGTTGTCGACGACAGTGGGCTTTCCCTTTGCAAAATCACTTCCTAAACATGGTGAATACAGTTACATTGGCGTAGCACAAACCGTTTGCAATATAACGCCTTTAATTTAGTGATACGCTATATCTGCGCTTCGAAACTGTTGTTTTCGACGAAAGTCGGCTTTCCCTTTGCAGAAACACTTCCCAAATATGGTGAATACAGTTACATTGGCGTAGTACAATCCGTTTGCAATATAATCGCTTTAATTAAGGGCGACAGTACATCTACGTTTCGGAACTGTTGTTGTCGACGAAAGTGGGTTTTCCCTTTGCAGAATCACTTC
This sequence comes from Ectemnius continuus, assembly GCA_910591665.1. Lineage (NCBI taxonomy): Eukaryota > Metazoa > Arthropoda > Insecta > Hymenoptera > Crabronidae > Ectemnius > Ectemnius continuus. The sequence goes on from OU342860.1 coordinate 15,309,329, forward strand.
CAAAACATGGCGAATACAGTTCCATTGGCGTAGCACAAACCGTTTGCAATATCACGCCTTTAATTTAGTGATACGCTATATCTGCGCTTCGAAACTGTTGTTTTCGACGAAAGTGGGCTTTCCCTTTGCAGTATCACTTGTAAAACTTGGTGAATACAGTTACATTGGCGTAATACCAGTCGTTTACAAGATGATCGCTTCTGTTCAGGGATACGCTGTACCTGCGCTTCGAAACTGTTGTTCTCGACGAAAGTGGGCTTTCCCTTCGAAAATCACTTCCAAAACTTGGTGAATACAGTTACATTGGCGTAGCACAAACCGTTTGCAATATAATCGCTTTAATTTAGGGCGACGGTACATCTACGCTTCGGAACTGTTGTTGTCGACGAAAGTGGGTTTTCCCTTTGCAGAATCACTTCCAAAACATGGCGAATACAGTTCCATTGGCGTAGCACAAACCGTTTGCAATATAATCGCTTTAACTTAGGGCGACGGTACATGTACGCTTCGAAACTGTTGTTGTCGACGAAAGTGGGCTTTCCCTTTGCAGTATCACTTGTAAAACTTGGTGAATACAGTTACATTGGCGTAATACCAGTCGTTTACAAGATGATCACTTTTATTCAGGGATACGCTGTACCTGCGCTTCGAAACTGTTGTTCTCGACGAAAGTGGGCTTTTCCTTTGCAGTATCACTTGTAAAACTTGGTGAATACAGTTACATTGGCGTAATACGAGTCGTTTACAAGATGATCGCTTTTATTCAGGGATACGCTGTACCTGGGCTTCGAAACTGTTGTTCTCGACGAAAGTGGGCTTTCCCTTCGAAAATCACTTCCAAAACTTGGTGAATACAGTTACATTGGCGTAGCACAAACCGTTTCCAATATAATCGCTTTAACTTAGGGCGACGGTACATGTACGCTTCGAAACTGTTGTTGTCGACGAAAGTGGGCTTTCCCTTTGCAGTATCACTTGTAAAACTTGGTGAATACAGTTACATTGGCGTAATACCAGTCGTTTACAAGATGATCGCTTCTATTCAGGGATACGCTGTACCTGCGCTTCGAAACTGTTGTTCTCGACGAAAGTGGGCTTTCCCTTCGAAAATCACTTCCAAAACTTGGTGAATACAGTTACATTGGCGTAGCACAAACCGTTTGCAATATAATCGCTTTAATTTAGGGCGACGGTACATCTACGCTTCGGAACTGTTGTTGTCGACGAAAGTGGGTTTTCCCTTTGCAGAATCACTTCCAAAACATGGCGAATACAGTTCTATTGGCGTAGCACAAACCGTTTGCAATATAATCGCTTTAACTTAGGGCGGCGGTACATGTACGCTTCGAAACTGTTGTTGTCGACGAAAGTGGGCTTTCCCTTTGCAGTATCACTTGTAAAACTTGGTGAATACAGTTACATTGGCGTAATACCAGTCGTTTACAAGATGATCACTTTTATTCAGGGATACGCTGTACCTGCGCTTCGAAACTGTTGTTCTCGACGAAAGTGGGCTTTCCCTTCGAAAATCACTTCCAAAACTTGGTGAATACAGTTACATTGGCGTAGTACAATCCGTTTGCAATATAATCGCTTTAATTTAGGGCTACGGTACATCTGCGCTTCGAAACTGTTGTTGTCGACGAAAGTGGGCTTTCCCTTTGCAGAATCACTTCCTAAACATGGTGAATACAGTTCCATTGGCGTAGCACAAACCGTTTGCAATATCACGCCTTTAATTTAGGTATACGCTATATCTGCGCTTCGGAACTGTTGTTTTCGACGAAAGTGGGCTTTTCCTTTGCAGTATCACTTGTAAAACTTGGTGAATACAGTTACATTGGCGTAATACGAGTCGTTTACAAGATGATCGCTTTTATTCAGGGATACGCTGTACCTGGGCTTCGAAACTGTTGTTCTCGACGAAAGTGGGCTTTCCCTTCGAAAATCACTTCCAAAACTTGGTGAATACAGTTACATTGGCGTAGCACAAACCGTTTGCAATATAATCGCTTTAATTTAGGGCGACGGTACATCTACGCTTCGGAACTGTTGTTGTCGACGAAAGTGGGCTTTCCCTTTGCAGAATCACTTCCTAAACATGGTGAATACAGTTACATTGGCGTAGCACAAACCGTTTGCAATATAATCGCTTTAATTTAGGGCGACGGTACATCTACGCTTCGGAACTGTTGTTGTCGAGGAAAGTGGGCTTTTCCTTTGCAGAATCACTTCCAAAACATGGTGAATACAGTTCCATTGGCGTAGTACAAACCGTTTGCAATATCACGCCTTTAATTTAGGGATACGCTATATCTGCGCTTCGGAACTGTTGTTTTCGACGAAAGTGGGCTTTTCCTTTGCAGAATCACTTCCAAAACATGGTGAATACAGTTCCATTGGCGTAGCACAAACCGTTTGCAATATCACGCCTTTAATTTAGGGATACGCTATATCTGCGCTTCGAAACTGTTGTTGTCGACGAAAGTGGGCTTTCCCTTTGCAGTATCACTTGTAAAACTTGGTGAATACAGTTACATTGGCGTAATACCAGTCGTTTACAAGATGATCGCTTCTATTCAGGGATACGCTGTACCTGCGCTTCGAAACTGTTGTTCTCGACGAAAGTGGGCTTTCCCTTCGAAAATCACTTACAAAACTTGGTGAATACTGTTACATTGGCGTAGCACAAACCGTTTGCAATATAATCGCTTTAATTTAGGGCGACGGTACATCTACGCTTCGGAACTGTTGTTGTCGACGAAAGTGGGTTTTCCCTTTGCAGAATCACTTCCAAAACATGGCGAATACAGTTCCATTGGCGTAGCACAAACCGTTTGCAATATAATCGCTTTAACTTAGGGCGACGGTACATGTACGCTTCGAAACTGTTGTTGTCGACGAAAGTGGGCTTTCCCTTTGCAGAATCACTTCCAAAACATGGTGAATACAGTTCCATTGGCGTAGCACAAACCGTTTGCAATATAATCGCTTTAACTTAGGGCGACGGTACATGTACGCTTCGAAACTGTTGTTGTCGACGAAAGTGGGCTTTCCCTTTGCAGTATCACTTGTAAAACTTGGTGAATACAGTTACATTGGCGTAATACCAGTCGTTTACAAGATGATCACTTTTATTCAGGGATACGCTGTACCTGCGCTTCGAAACTGTTGTTCTCGACGAAAGTGGGCTTTCCCTTCGAAAATCACTTCCAAAACTTGGTGAATACAGTTACATTGGCGTAGTACAATCCGTTTGCAATATAATCGCTTTAATTTAGGGCTACGGTACATCTGCGCTTCGAAACTGTTGTTGTCGACGAAAGTGGGCTTTCCCTTTGCAGAATCACTTCCTAAACATGGTGAATACAGTTACATTGGCGTAGCACAAACCGTTTGCAATATAACGCCTTTAATTTAGGCATACGCTATATCTGCGCTTCGAAACTGTTGTTTTCGACGAAAGTCGGCTTTCCCTTTGCAGAATACCGTGCAAAACTTGGTAGATACAGTTACATTGGCGTAGTACAATCCGTTTGCAATATAATCGCTTTAATTAAGGGCGACGGTACATCTATGCTTCGGAACTGTTGTTTTCGATGAAACTGTCTTTTCGCTTTGCAGAATCACTTCCAAAACATGGTGAATACAGTTCCATTGGCGTAGCACAAACCGTTTGCAATATAATCGCTTTTGTTTAGGGTCACGCTATGTCTGCGCTTCGGAACTGTTGTTTTCGACGAAAGTGGGCTTTCCCTTTGCAGAATCACTTCCTAAATATGGTGAATACAGTTACATTGGCGTAGCACAAACCGTTTGCAATATAATCGCTTTAATTTAGGGCGACGGTACATCTACGCTTCGGAACTGTTGTTGTCGACGAAAGTGGGTTTTCCCTTTGCAGAATCACTTCCAAAACATGGCGAATACAGTTCCATTGGCGTAGCACAAACCGTTTGCAATATAATCGCTTTAATTTAGGGCGACGGTACATCTACGCTTCGGAACTGTTGTTCTCGACGAAAGTGGGCTTTCCCTTCGAAAATCACTTCCAAAACTTGGTGAATACAGTTACATTGGCGTAGTACAATCCGTTTGCAATATAATAGCTTTAATTAAGGGCGACGGTACATCTACGCTTCGGAACTGTTGTTGTCGACGAAAGTGGGTTTTCCCTTTGCAGAATCACTTCCAAAACATGGCGAATACAGTTCCATTGGCGTAGCACAAACCGTTTGCAATATAATCGCTTTAACTTAGGGCGACGGTACATGTACGCTTCGAAACTGTTGTTGTCGACGAAAGTGGGCTTTCCCTTTGCAGTATCACTTGTAAAACTTGGTGAATACAGTTACATTGGCGTAATACGAGTCGTTTACAAGATGATCGCTTTTATTCAGGGATACGCTGTACCTGGGCTTCGAAACTGTTGTTCTCGACGAAAGTGGGCTTTCCCTTCGAAAATCACTTCCAAAACTTGGTGAATACAGTTACATTGGCGTAGCACAAACCGTTTGCAATATAATCGCTTTAATTTAGGGCGACGGTACATCTACGCTTCGGAACTGTTGTTGTCGACGAAAGTGGGCTTTCCCTTTGCAGAATCACTTCCTAAACATGGTGAATACAGTTACATTGGCGTAGCACAAACCGTTTGCAATATAACGCCTTTAATTTAGTGATACGCTATATCTGCGCTTCGAAACTGTTGTTTTCGACGAAAGTCGGCTTTCCCTTTGCAGAATACCGTGCAAAACTTGGTAGATACAGTTACATTGGCCTAGTACAATCCGTTTGCAATATAATCGCTTTAATTTAGGGCGACGGTACATCTGCGCTTCGGAACTGTTGTTGTCGACGAAAGTGGGCTTTCCCTTTGCAGAATCACTTCCTAAACATGGTGAATACAATTCCATTGGCGTAGCACAAACCGTTTGCAATATCACGCCTTTAATTTAGGGATACGCTATATCTGCGCTTCGGAACTGTTGTTTTCGACGAAAGTGGGCTTTTCCTTTGCAGAATCACTTCCAAAACATGGTGAATACAGTTCCATTGGCGTAGCACAAACCGTTTCCAATATAATCGCTTTAACTTAGGGCGACGGTACATGTACGCTTCGAAACTGTTGTTGTCGACGAAAGTGGGCTTTCCCTTTGCAGTATCACTTGTAAAACTTGGTGAATACAGTTACATTGGCGTAATACCAGTCGTTTACAAGATGATCGCTTCTATTCAGGGATACGCTGTACCTGCGCTTCGAAACTGTTGTTCTCGACGAAAGTGGGCTTTCCCTTCGAAAATCACTTCCAAAACTTGGTGAATACAGTTACATTGGCGTAGTACAATCCGTTTGCAATATAATCGCTTTAATTTAGGGCTACGGTACATCTGCGCTTCGAAACTGTTGTTGTCGACGAAAGTGGGCTTTCCCTTTGCAGAATCACTTCCTAAACATGGTGAATACAGTTCCATTGGCGTAGCACAAACCGTTTGCAATATCACGCCTTTAATTTAGGTATACGCTATATCTGCGCTTCGGAACTGTTGTTTTCGACGAAAGTGGGCTTTTCCTTTGCAGTATCACTTGTAAAACTTGGTGAATACAGTTACATTGGCGTAATACGAGTCGTTTACAAGATGATCGCTTTTATTCAGGGATACGCTGTACCTGGGCTTCGAAACTGTTGTTCTCGACGAAAGTGGGCTTTCCCTTCGAAAATCACTTCCAAAACTTGGTGAATACAGTTACATTGGCGTAGCACAAACCGTTTGCAATATAACGCCTTTAATTTAGTGATACGCTATATCTGCGCTTCGAAACTGTTGTTTTCGACGAAAGTCGGCTTTCCCTTTGCAGAATACCGTGCAAAACTTGGTAGATACAGTTACATTGGCCTAGTACAATCCGTTTGCAATATCACGCCTTTAATTTAGGGATACGCTATATCTGCGCTTCGGAACTGTTGTTTTCGACGAAAGTGGGCTTTTCCTTTGCAGAATCACTTCCAAAACATGGTGAATACAGTTCCATTGGCGTAGCACAAACCGTTTCCAATATAATCGCTTTAACTTAGGGCGACGGTACATGTACGCTTCGAAACTGTTGTTGTCGACGAAAGTGGGCTTTCCCTTTGCAGTATCACTTGTAAAACTTGGTGAATACAGTTACATTGGCGTAATACCAGTCGTTTACAAGATGATCGCTTCTATTCAGGGATACGCTGTACCTGCGCTTCGGAACTGTTGTTTTCGACGAAAGTGGGCTTTTCCTTTGCAGAATCACTTCCAAAACATGGTGAATACAGTTCCATTGGCGTAGCACAAACCGTTTCCAATATAATCGCTTTAACTTAGGGCGACGGTACATCTACGCTTCGGAACTGTTGTTGTCGACGAAAGTGGGCTTTCCCTTTGCAGAATCACTTCCTAAACATGGTGAATACAGTTACATTGGCGTAGCACAAACCGTTTGCAATATAATCGCTTTAATTTAGGGCGACGGTACATCTACGCTTCGGAACTGTTGTTGTCGACGAAAGTGGGCTTTTCCTTTGCAGAATCACTTCCAAAACATGGTGAATACAGTTCCATTGGCGTAGCACAAACCGTTTGCAATATCACGGCTTTAATTTAGGTATACGCTATATCTGCGCTTCGGAACTGTTGTTTTCGACGAAAGTGGGCTTTTCCTTTGCAGTATCACTTGTAAAACTTGGTGAATATAGTTACATTGGCGTAATACGAGTCGTTTACAAGATGATCGCTTTTATTCAGGGATACGCTGTACCTGGGCTTCGAAACTGTTGTTGTCGACGAAAGTGGGCTTTCCCTTCGAAAATCACTTCCAAAACTTGGTGAATACAGTTACATTGGCGTAGCACAAACCGTTTGCAATATAATCGCTTTAATTTAGGGCGACGGTACATCTACGCTTCGGAACTGTTGTTGTCGACGAAAGTGGGCTTTTCCTTTGCAGAATCACTTCCAAAACATGGTGAATACAGTTCCATTGGCGTAGCACAAACCGTTTCCAATATAATCGCTTTAACTTAGGGCGACGGTACATGTACGCTTCGAAACTGTTGTTGTCGACGAAAGTGGGCTTTCCCTTTGCAGTATCACTTGTAAAACTTGGTGAATACAGTTACATTGGCGTAATACCAGTCGTTTACAAGATGATCGCTTCTATTCAGGGATACGCTGTACCTGCGCTTCGAAACTGTTGTTCTCGACGAAAGTGGGCTTTCCCTTCGAAAATCACTTCCAAAACTTGGTGAATACTGTTACATTGGCGTAGCACAAACCGTTTGCAATATAATCGCTTTAATTTAGGGCGACGGTACATCTACGCTTCGGAACTGTTGTTGTCGACGAAAGTGGGTTTTCCCTTTGCAGAATCACTTCCAAAACATGGCGAATACAGTTCCATTGGCGTAGCACAAACCGTTTGCAATATAATCGCTTTAACTTAGGGCGACGGTACATGTACGCTTCGAAACTGTTGTTGTCGACGAAAGTGGGCTTTCCCTTTGCAGAATCACTTCCAAAACATGGTGAATACAGTTCCATTGGCGTAGCACAAACCGTTTGCAATATAATCGCTTTAACTTAGGGCGACGGTACATGTACGCTTCGAAACTGTTGTTGTCGACGAAAGTGGGCTTTCCCTTTGCAGTATCACTTGTAAAACTTGGTGAATACAGTTACATTGGCGTAATACCAGTCGTTTACAAGATGATCACTTTTATTCAGGGATACGCTGTACCTGCGCTTCGAAACTGTTGTTCTCGACGAAAGTGGGCTTTCCCTTCGAAAATCACTTCCAAAACTTGGTGAATACAGTTACATTGGCGTAGTACAATCCGTTTGCAATATAATCGCTTTAATTTAGGGCGACGGTACATCTACGCTTCGGAACTGTTGTTGTCGACGAAAGTGGGCTTTTCCTTTGCAGAATCACTTCCAAAACATGGTGAATACAGTTCCATTGGCGTAGCACAAACCGTTTGCAATATCATGCCTTTAATTTAGGGATACGCTATATCTGCGCTTCGGAACTGTTGTTTTCGACGAAAGTGGGCTTTTCCTTTGCAGAATCACTTCCAAAACATGGTGAATACAGTTCCATTGGCGTAGCACAAACCGTTTGCAATATCACGGCTTTAATTTAGGGATACGCTATATCTGCGCTTCGGAACTGTTGTTTTCGACGAAAGTGGGCTTTTCCTTTGCAGTATCACTTGTAAAACTTGGTGAATATAGTTACATTGGCGTAATACGAGTCGTTTACAAGATGATCGCTTTTATTCAGGGATACGCTGTACCTGGGCTTCGAAACTGTTGTTGTCGACGAAAGTGGGCTTTCCCTTCGAAAATCACTTCCAAAACTTGGTGAATACAGTTACATTGGCGTAGCACAAACCGTTTGCAATATAATCGCTTTAATTTAGGGCGACGGTACATCTACGCTTCGGAACTGTTGTTGTCGACGAAAGTGGGCTTTTCCTTTGCAGAATCACTTCCAAAACATGGTGAATACAGTTCCATTGGCGTAGCACAAACCGTTTCCAATATAATCGCTTTAACTTAGGGCGACGGTACATGTACGCTTCGAAACTGTTGTTGTCGACGAAAGTGGGCTTTCCCTTTGCAGTATCACTTGTAAAACTTGGTGAATACAGTTACATTGGCGTAATACCAGTCGTTTACAAGATGATCACTTTTATTCAGGGATACGCTGTACCTGCGCTTCGAAACTGTTGTTCTCGACGAAAGTGGGCTTTCCCTTCGAAAATCACTTCCAAAACTTGGTGAATACAGTTACATTGGCGTAGTACAATCCGTTTGCAATATAATCGCTTTAATTTAGGGCTACGGTACATCTGCGCTTCGAAACTGTTGTTGTCGACGAAAGTGGGCTTTCCCTTTGCAGAATCACTTCCTAAACATGGTGAATACAGTTACATTGGCGTAGCACAAACCGTTTGCAATATAACGCCTTTAATTTAGTCATACGCTATATCTCGGCTTCGAAACTGTTGTTTTCGACGAAAGTCGGCTTTCCCTTTGCAGAATACCGTGCAAAACTTGGTAGATACAGTTACATTGGCGTAGTACAATCCGTTTGCAATATAATCGCTTTAATTAAGGGCGACGGTACATCTATGCTTCGGAACTGTTGTTTTCGATGAAACTGTCTTTTCGCTTTGCAGAATCACTTCCAAAACATGGTGAATACAGTTCCATTGGCGTAGCACAAACCGTTTGCAATATAATCGCTTTTGTTTAGGGTCACGCTATGTCTGCGCTTCGGAACTGTTGTTTTCGACGAAAGTGGGCTTTCCCTTTGCAGAATCACTTCCTAAATATGGTGAATACAGTTACATTGGCGTAGCACAAACCGTTTGCAATATAATCGCTTTAATTTAGGGCGACGGTACATCTACGCTTCGGAACTGTTGTTGTCGACGAAAGTGGGTTTTCCCTTTGCAGAATCACTTCCAAAACATGGCGAATACAGTTCCATTGGCGTAGCACAAACCGTTTGCAATATAATCGCTTTAATTTAGGGCGACGGTACATCTACGCTTCGGAACTGTTGTTCTCGACGAAAGTGGGCTTTCCCTTCGAAAATCACTTCCAAAACTTGGTGAATACAGTTACATTGGCGTAGTACAATCCGTTTGCAATATAATAGCTTTAATTAAGGGCGACGGTACATCTACACTTCGGAACTGTTGTTGTCGACGAAAGTGGGTTTTCCCTTTGCAGAATCACTTCCAAAACATGGCGAATATAGTTCCATTGGCGTAGCACAAACCGTTTGCAATATAATCGCTTTAATTTAGGGCGACGGTACATCTACGCTTCGGAACTGTTGTTGTCGAGGAAAGTGGGCTTTCCCTTCGAAAATCACTTCCAAAACATGGTGAATACAGTTCCATTGGCGTAGCACAAACCGTTTCCAATATAATCGCTTTAACTTAGGGCGACGGTACATGTACGCTTCGAAACTGTTGTTGTCGACGAAAGTGGGCTTTCCCTTTGCAGTATCACTTGTAAAACTTGGTGAATACAGTTACATTGGCGTAATACCAGTCGTTTACAAGATGATCGCTTCTATTCAGGGATACGCTGTACCTGCGCTTCGAAACTGTTGTTCTCGACGAAAGTGGGCTTTCCCTTCGAAAATCACTTCCAGAACTTGGTGAATCCAGTTACATTGGCGTAGCACAAAGCGTTTGCAATATAATCGCTTTAATTTAGGGCGACGGTACATCTACGCTTCGGAACTATTGTTGTCGACGAAAGTGGGTTTTCCCTCTGCAGAATCACTTCCTAAATATGGTGAATACAGTTACATTGGCGTAGCACAAACCGTTTGCAATATAATCGCTTTAATTTAGGGCGACGGTACATCTACGCTTCGGAACTATTGTTGTCGACGAAAGTGGGTTTTCCCTCTGCAGAATCACTTCCTAAATATGGTGAATACAGTTACATTGGCGTAGCACAAACCGTTTGCAATATAATCGCTTTAATTTAGGGCGACGGTACATCTACGCTTCAGAACTGTTGTTGTCGACGAAAGTGGGTTTTCCCTTTGCAGAATCACTTCCAAAACATGGCGAATACAGTTCCATTGGCGTAGCACAAACCGTTTGCAATATAATCGCTTTAATTTAGGGCGACGGTACATGTACGCTTCGAAACTGTTGTTGTCGACGAAAGTGGGCTTTCCCTTTGCAGTATCACTTGTAAAACTTGGTGAATACAGTTACATTGGCGTAGCACAATCCGTTTACAAGATGATCGCTTTTGTTTAGGGATGCGCTATGTCTGCGCTTCGGAACTGTTGTTTTCGACGAAAGTGGGCTTTCCCTTTGCAGAATCACTTCCTAAATATGGTGAATACAGTTACATTGGCGTAGCACAAACCGTTTGCAATATAATCGCTTTAATTTTGGGCGACGGTACATCTACGCTTCGGAACTGTTGTTGTCGACGAAAGTGGGTTTTCCCTTTGCAGAATCACTTCCAAAACATGGCGAATATAGTTCCATTGGCGTAGCACAAACCGTTTGCAATATAATCGCTTTTGTTTAGGGATACGCTATGTCTGCGCTTCGGAACTGTTGTTTTCGACGAAAGTGGGCTTTCCCTTTGCAGAATCACTTCCTAAATATGGTGAATACAGTTACATTGGCGTAGCACAAACCGTTTGCAATATAATCGCTTTAATTTAGGGCGACGGTACATCTACGCTTCGGAACTGTTGTTGTCGAGGAAAGTGGGCTTTCCCTTCGAAAATCACTTCCAAAACATGGTGAATACAGTTCCATTGGCGTAGCACAAACCGTTTCCAATATAATCGCTTTAACTTAGGGCGACGGTACATGTACGCTTCGAAACTGTTGTTGTCGACGAAAGTGGGCTTTCCCTTTGCAGTATCACTTGTAAAACTTGGTGAATACAGTTACATTGGCGTAATACCAGTCGTTTACAAGATGATCGCTTCTATTCAGGGATACGCTGTACCTGCGCTTCGAAACTGTTGTTCTCGACGAAAGTGGGCTTTCCCTTCGAAAATCACTTCCAGAACTTGGTGAATACAGTTACATTGGCGTAGTACAATCCGTTTGCAATATAATCGCTTTAATTTAGGGCTACGGTACATCTGCGCTTCGAAACTGTTGTTGTCGACGAAAGTGGGCTTTCCCTTTGCAGAATCACTTCCTAAACATGGTGAATACAGTTCCATTGGCGTAGCACAAATCGTTTGCAATATCACGCCTTTAATTTAGGGATACGCTATATCTGCGCTTCGGAACTGTTGTTTTCGACGAAAGTGGGCTTTTCCTTTGCAGAATCACTTCCAAAACATGGTGAATACAGTTCCATTGGCGTAGCACAAACCGTTTCCAATATAATCGCTTTAACTTAGGGCGACGGTACATGTACGCTTCGAAACTGTTGTTGTCGACGAAAGTGGGCTTTCCCTTTGCAGTATCACTTGTAAAACTTGGTGAATACAGTTACATTGGCGTAATACCAGTCGTTTACAAGATGATCGCTTCTATTCAGGGATACGCTGTACCTGCGCTTCGAAACTGTTGTTCTCGACGAAAGTGGGCTTTCCCTTCGAAAATCACTTCCAAAACTTGGTGAATACAGTTACATTGGCGTAGTACAATCCGTTTGCAATATAATCGCTTTAATTTAGGGCGACGGTACATGTACGCTTCGAAACTGTTGTTGTCGACGAAAGCGGGCTTTCCCTGTGCAGAATCACTTCCTAAATATGGTGAATACAGTTACATTGGCGTAGCACAAACCGTTTGCAATATCACGCCTTTAATTTAGGGATACGCTATATCTGCGCTTCGGAACTGTTGTTTTCGACGAAAGTGGGCTTTTCCTTTGCAGAATCACTTCCAAAACATGGTGAATACAGTTCCATTGGCGTAGCACAAACCGTTTCCAATATAATCGCTTTAACTTAGGGCGACGGTACATGTACGCTTCGAAACTGTTGTTGTCGACGAAAGTGGGCTTTCCCTTTGCAGTATCACTTGTAAAACTTGGTGAATACAGTTACATTGGCGTAATACCAGTCGTTTACAAGATGATCGCTTCTATTCAGGGATACGCTGTACCTGCGCTTCGAAACTGTTGTTCTCGACGAAAGTGGGCTTTCCCTTCGAAAATCACTTCCAAAACTTGGTGAATACAGTTACATTGGCGTAGTACAATCCGTTTGCAATATAATCGCTTTAATTTAGGGCGACGGTACATGTACGCTTCGAAACTGTTGTTGTCGACGAAAGCGGGCTTTCCCTGTGCAGAATCACTTCCTAAATATGGTGAATACAGTTACATTGGCGTAGCACAAACCGTTTGCAATATAATCGCTTTAATTTTGGGCGACGGTACATCTACGCTTCGGAACTGTTGTTGTCGACGAAAGTGGGTTTTCCCTTTGCAGAATCACTTCCAAAACATGGCGAATATAGTTCCATTGGCGTAGCACAAACCGTTTCCAATATAATCGCTTTAATTTAGGGCGACGGTACATCTACGCTTCGGAACTGTTGTTGTCGACGACAGTGGGCTTTCCCTTTGCAGAATCACTTCCAAAACATGGCGAATACAGTTCCATTGGCGTAGCACAAACCGTTTGCAATATAATCGCTTTAATTTAGGGCGACGGTACATGTACGCTTCGAAACTGTTGTTGTCGACGAAAGTGGGCTTTCCCTTTGCAGTATCACTTGTAAAACTTGGTGAATACAGTTACATTGGCGTAGCACAATCCGTTTACAAGATGATCGCTTTTGTTTAGGGATGCGCTATGTCTGCGCTTCGGAACTGTTGTTTTCGACGAAAGCGGGCTTTCCCTGTGCAGAATCACTTCCTAAATATGGTGAATACAGTTACATTGGCGTAGCACAAACCGTTTGCAATATAATCGCTTTAATTTTGGGCGACGGTACATCTACGCTTCGGAACTGTTGTTGTCGACGAAAGTGGGTTTTCCCTTTGCAGAATCACTTCCAAAACATGGCGAATATAGTTCCATTGGCGTAGCACAAACCGTTTGCAATATAATCGCTTTTGTTTAGGGATACGCTATGTCTGCGCTTCGGAACTGTTGTTTTCGACGAAAGTGGGCTTTCCCTTTGCAGAATCTCTTCCTAAATATGGTGAATACAGTTACATTGGCGTAGCACAAACCGTTTGCAATATAATCGCTTTAATTTAGGGCGACGGTACATCTACGCTTCGGAACTGTTGTTGTCGAGGAAAGTGGGCTTTCCCTTCGAAAATCACTTCCAAAACATGGTGAATACAGTTCCATTGGCGTAGCACAAACCGTTTCCAATATAATCGCTTTAACTTAGGGCGACGGTACATGTACGCTTCGAAACTGTTGTTGTCGACGAAAGTGGGCTTTCCCTTTGCAGTATCACTTGTAAAACTTGGTGAATACAGTTACATTGGCGTAATACCAGTCGTTTACAAGATGATCGCTTCTATTCAGGGATACGCTGTACCTGCGCTTCGAAACTGTTGTTCTCGACGAAAGTGGGCTTTCCCTTCGAAAATCACTTCCAGAACTTGGTGAATACAGTTACATTGGCGTAGTACAATCCGTTTGCAATATAATCGCTTTAATTTAGGGCTACGGTACATCTGCGCTTCGAAACTGTTGTTGTCGACGAAAGTGGGCTTTCCCTTTGCAGAATCACTTCCTAAACATGGTGAATACAGTTCCATTGGCGTAGCACAAATCGTTTGCAATATCACGCCTTTAATTTAGGGATACGCTATATCTGCGCTTCGGAACTGTTGTTTTCGACGAAAGTGGGCTTTTCCTTTGCAGAATCACTTCCAAAACATGGTGAATACAGTTCCATTGGCGTAGCACAAACCGTTTCCAATATAATCGCTTTAACTTAGGGCGACGGTACATGTACGCTTCGAAACTGTTGTTGTCGACGAAAGTGGGCTTTCCCTTTGCAGTATCACTTGTAAAACTTGGTGAATACAGTTACATTGGCGTAATACCAGTCGTTTACAAGATGATCGCTTCTATTCAGGGATACGCTGTACCTGCGCTTCGAAACTGTTGTTCTCGACGAAAGTGGGCTTTCCCTTCGAAAATCACTTCCAAAACTTGGTGAATACAGTTACATTGGCGTAGTACAATCCGTTTGCAATATAATCGCTTTAATTTAGGGCGACGGTACATGTACGCTTCGAAACTGTTGTTGTCGACGAAAGCGGGCTTTCCCTGTGCAGAATCACTTCCTAAATATGGTGAATACAGTTACATTGGCGTAGCACAAACCGTTTGCAATATAATCGCTTTAATTTTGGGCGACGGTACATCTACGCTTCGGAACTGTTGTTGTCGACGAAAGTGGGTTTTCCCTTTGCAGAATCACTTCCAAAACATGGCGAATATAGTTCCATTGGCGTAGCACAAACCGTTTCCAATATAATCGCTTTAATTTAGGGCGACGGTACATCTACGCTTCGGAACTGTTGTTGTCGACGACAGTGGGCTTTCCCTTTGCAAAATCACTTCCTAAACATGGTGAATACAGTTACATTGGCGTAGCACAAACCGTTTGCAATATAACGCCTTTAATTTAGTGATACGCTATATCTGCGCTTCGAAACTGTTGTTTTCGACGAAAGTCGGCTTTCCCTTTGCAGAATCACTTCCCAAATATGGTGAATACAGTTACATTGGCGTAGTACAATCCGTTTGCAATATAATCGCTTTAATTAAGGGCGACAGTACATCTACGCTTCGGAACTGTTGTTGTCGACGAAAGTGGGTTTTCCCTTTGCAGAATCACTTCCAAAACATGGCGAATACAGTTCCATTGGCGTAGCACAAACCGTTTGCAATATCACGCCTTTAATTTAGTGATACGCTATATCTGCGCTTCGAAACTGTTGTTTTCGACGAAAGTGGGCTTTCCCTTTGCAGTATCACTTGTAAAACTTGGTGAATACAGTTACATTGGCGTAATACCAGTCGTTTACAAGATGATCGCTTCTATTCAGGGATACGCTGTACCTGCGCTTCGAAACTGTTGTTCTCGACGAAAGTGGGCTTTCCCTTCGAAAATCACTTCCAAAACTTGGTGAATACAGTTACATTGGCGTAGCACAAACCGTTTGCAATATAATCGGTTTAATTTAGGGCGACGGTACATCTACGCTTCGGAACTGTTGTTGTCGACGAAAGTGGGTTTTCCCTTTGCAGAATCACTTCCAAAACATGGCGAATACAGTTCCATTGGCGTAGCACAAACCGTTTGCAATATAATCGCTTTAACTTAGGGCGACGGTACATGTACGCTTCGAAACTGTTGTTTTCGACGAAAGTCGGCTTTCCCTTTGCAGAATACCGTGCAAAACTTGGTAGATACAGTTACATTGGCGTAGTACAATCCGTTTGCAATATAATCGCTTTAATTAAGGGCGACGGTACATCTATGCTTCGGAACTGTTGTTTTCGATGAAACTGTCTTTTCGCTTTGCAGAATCACTTCCAAAACATGGTGAATACAGTTCCATTGGCGTAGCACAAACCGTTTGCAATATAATCGCTTTTGTTTAGGGTCACGCTATGTCTGCGCTTCGGAACTGTTGTTTTCGACGAAAGTGGGCTTTCCCTTTGCAGAATCACTTCCTAAATATGGTGAATACAGTTACATTGGCGTAGCACAAACCGTTTGCAATATAATCGCTTTAATTTAGGGCGACGGTACATCTACGCTTCGGAACTGTTGTTGTCGACGAAAGTGGGTTTTCCCTTTGCAGAATCACTTCCAAAACATGGCGAATACAGTTCCATTGGCGTAGCACAAACCGTTTGCAATATAATCGCTTTAATTTAGGGCGACGGTACATCTACGCTTCGGAACTGTTGTTCTCGACGAAAGTGGGCTTTCCCTTCGAAAATCACTTCCAAAACTTGGTGAATACAGTTACATTGGCGTAGTACAATCCGTTTGCAATATAATAGCTTTAATTAAGGGCGACGGTACATCTACGCTTCGGAACTGTTGTTGTCGACGAAAGTGGGTTTTCCCTTTGCAGAATCACTTCCAAAACATGGCGAATACAGTTCCATTGGCGTAGCACAAACCGTTTGCAATATAATCGCTTTTGTTTAGGGATACGCTATGTCTGCGCTTCGGAACTGTTGTTTTCGACGAAAGTGGGCTTTCCCTTTGCAGAATCTCTTCCTAAATATGGTGAATACAGTTACATTGGCGTAGCACAAACCGTTTGCAATATAATCGCTTTAATTTAGGGCGACGGTACATCTACGCTTCGGAACTGTTGTTGTCGAGGAAAGTGGGCTTTCCCTTCGAAAATCACTTCCAAAACATGGTGAATACAGTTCCATTGGCGTAGCACAAACCGTTTCCAATATAATCGCTTTAACTTAGGGCGACGGTACATGTACGCTTCGAAACTGTTGTTGTCGACGAAAGTGGGCTTTCCCTTTGCAGTATCACTTGTAAAACTTGGTGAATACAGTTACATTGGCGTAATACCAGTCGTTTACAAGATGATCGCTTCTATTCAGGGATACGCTGTACCTGCGCTTCGAAACTGTTGTTCTCGACGAAAGTGGGCTTTCCCTTCGAAAATCACTTCCAGAACTTGGTGAATACAGTTACATTGGCGTAGTACAATCCGTTTGCAATATAATCGCTTTAATTTAGGGCTACGGTACATCTGCGCTTCGAAACTGTTGTTGTCGACGAAAGTGGGCTTTCCCTTTGCAGAATCACTTCCTAAACATGGTGAATACAGTTCCATTGGCGTAGCACAAATCGTTTGCAATATCACGCCTTTAATTTAGGGATACGCTATATCTGCGCTTCGGAACTGTTGTTTTCGACGAAAGTGGGCTTTTCCTTTGCAGAATCACTTCCAAAACATGGTGAATACAGTTCCATTGGCGTAGCACAAACCGTTTCCAATATAATCGCTTTAACTTAGGGCGACGGTACATGTACGCTTCGAAACTGTTGTTGTCGACGAAAGTGGGCTTTCCCTTTGCAGTATCACTTGTAAAACTTGGTGAATACAGTTACATTGGCGTAATACCAGTCGTTTACAAGATGATCGCTTCTATTCAGGGATACGCTGTACCTGCGCTTCGAAACTGTTGTTCTCGACGAAAGTGGGCTTTCCCTTCGAAAATCACTTCCAAAACTTGGTGAATACAGTTACATTGGCGTAGTACAATCCGTTTGCAATATAATCGCTTTAATTTAGGGCTACGGTACATCTGCGCTTCGAAACTGTTGTTGTCGACGAAAGTGGGCTTTCCCTTTGCAGAATCACTTCCTAAATATGGTGAATCCAGTTACATTGGCGTAGCACAAAGCGTTTGCAATATAATCGCTTTAATTTAGGGCGACGGTACATCTACGCTTCGGAACTATTGTTGTCGACGAAAGTGGGTTTTCCCTCTGCAGAATCACTTCCTAAATATGGTGAATACAGTTACATTGGCGTAGCACAAACCGTTTGCAATATAATCGCTTTAATTTAGGGCGACGGTACATCTACGCTTCAGAACTGTTGTTGTCGACGAAAGTGGGTTTTCCCTTTGCAGAATCACTTCCAAAACATGGCGAATACAGTTCCATTGGCGTAGCACCAACCGTTTGCAATATAATCGCTTTAATTTAGGGCGACGGTACATGTACGCTTCGAAACTGTTGTTGTCGACGAAAGTGGGCTTTCCCTTTGCAGTATCACTTGTAAAACTTGGTGAATACAGTTACATTGGCGTAGCACAATCCGTTTACAAGATGATCGCTTTTGTTTAGGGATGCGCTATGTCTGCGCTTCGGAACTGTTGTTTTCGACGAAAGCGGGCTTTCCCTGTGCAGAATCACTTCCTAAATATGGTGAATACAGTTACATTGGCGTAGCACAAACCGTTTGCAATATAATCGCTTTAATTTTGGGCGACGGTACATCTACGCTTCGAAACTGTTGTTGTCGACGAAAGTGGGCTTTCCCTTTGCAGAATCACTTCCTAAACATGGTGAATACAGTTCCATTGGCGTAGCACAAACCGTTTGCAATATCACGCCTTTAATTTAGGTATACGCTATATCTGCGCTTCGGAACTGTTGTTTTCGACGAAAGTGGGCTTTTCCTTTGCAGTATCACTTGTAAAACTTGGTGAATACAGTTACATTGGCGTAATACGAGTCGTTTACAAGATGATCGCTTTTATTCAGGGATACGCTGTACCTGGGCTTCGAAACTGTTGTTCTCGACGAAAGTGGGCTTTCCCTTCGAAAATCACTTCCAAAACTTGGTGAATACAGTTACATTGGCGTAGCACAAACCGTTTGCAATATAACGCCTTTAATTTAGTGATACGCTATATCTGCGCTTCGAAACTGTTGTTTTCGACGAAAGTCGGCTTTCCCTTTGCAGAATACCGTGCAAAACTTGGTAGATACAGTTACATTGGCCTAGTACAATCCGTTTGCAATATCACGCCTTTAATTTAGGGATACGCTATATCTGCGCTTCGGAACTGTTGTTTTCGACGAAAGTGGGCTTTTCCTTTGCAGAATCACTTCCAAAACATGGTGAATACAGTTCCATTGGCGTAGCACAAACCGTTTCCAATATAATCGCTTTAACTTAGGGCGACGGTACATGTACGCTTCGAAACTGTTGTTGTCGACGAAAGTGGGCTTTCCCTTTGCAGTATCACTTGTAAAACTTGGTGAATACAGTTACATTGGCGTAATACCAGTCGTTTACAAGATGATCGCTTCTATTCAGGGATACGCTGTACCTGCGCTTCGGAACTGTTGTTTTCGACGAAAGTGGGCTTTTCCTTTGCAGAATCACTTCCAAAACATGGTGAATACAGTTCCATTGGCGTAGCACAAACCGTTTCCAATATAATCGCTTTAACTTAGGGCGACGGTACATCTACGCTTCGGAACTGTTGTTGTCGACGAAAGTGGGCTTTCCCTTTGCAGAATCACTTCCTAAACATGGTGAATACAGTTACATTGGCGTAGCACAAACCGTTTGCAATATAATCGCTTTAATTTAGGGCGACGGTACATCTACGCTTCGGAACTGTTGTTGTCGACGAAAGTGGGCTTTTCCTTTGCAGAATCACTTCCAAAACATGGTGAATACAGTTCCATTGGCGTAGCACAAACCGTTTGCAATATCATGCCTTTAATTTAGGGATACGCTATATCTGCGCTTCGGAACTGTTGTTTTCGACGAAAGTGGGCTTTTCCTTTGCAGAATCACTTCCAAAACATGGTGAATACAGTTCCATTGGCGTAGCACAAACCGTTTGCAATATCACGCCTTTAATTTAGGTATACGCTATATCTGCGCTTCGGAACTGTTGTTTTCGACGAAAGTGGGCTTTTCCTTTGCAGTATCACTTGTAAAACTTGGTGAATATAGTTACATTGGCGTAATACGAGTCGTTTACAAGATGATCGCTTTTATTCAGGGATACGCTGTACCTGGGCTTCGAAACTGTTGTTGTCGACGAAAGTGGGCTTTCCCTTCGAAAATCACTTCCAAAACTTGGTGAATACAGTTACATTGGCGTAGCACAAACCGTTTGCAATATAATCGCTTTAATTTAGGGCGACGGTACATCTACGCTTCGGAACTGTTGTTGTCGACGAAAGTGGGCTTTTCCTTTGCAGAATCACTTCCAAAACATGGTGAATACAGTTCCATTGGCGTAGCACAAACCGTTTCCAATATAATCGCTTTAACTTAGGGCGACGGTACATGTACGCTTCGAAACTGTTGTTGTCGACGAAAGTGGGCTTTCCCTTTGCAGTATCACTTGTAAAACTTGGTGAATACAGTTACATTGGCGTAATACCAGTCGTTTACAAGATGATCGCTTCTATTCAGGGATACGCTGTACCTGCGCTTCGAAACTGTTGTTCTCGACGAAAGTGGGCTTTCCCTTCGAAAATCACTTCCAAAACTTGGTGAATACTGTTACATTGGCGTAGCACAAACCGTTTGCAATATAATCGCTTTAATTTAGGGCGACGGTACATCTACGCTTCGGAACTGTTGTTGTCGACGAAAGTGGGTTTTCCCTTTGCAGAATCACTTCCAAAACATGGCGAATACAGTTCCATTGGCGTAGCACAAACCGTTTGCAATATAATCGCTTTAACTTAGGGCGACGGTACATGTACGCTTCGAAACTGTTGTTGTCGACGAAAGTGGGCTTTCCCTTTGCAGAATCACTTCCAAAACATGGTGAATACAGTTCCATTGGCGTAGCACAAACCGTTTGCAATATAATCGCTTTAACTTAGGGCGACGGTACATGTACGCTTCGAAACTGTTGTTGTCGACGAAAGTGGGCTTTCCCTTTGCAGTATCACTTGTAAAACTTGGTGAATACAGTTACATTGGCGTAATACCAGTCGTTTACAAGATGATCACTTTTATTCAGGGATACGCTGTACCTGCGCTTCGAAACTGTTGTTCTCGACGAAAGTGGGCTTTCCCTTCGAAAATCACTTCCAAAACTTGGTGAATACAGTTACATTGGCGTAGTACAATCCGTTTGCAATATAATCGCTTTAATTTAGGGCGACGGTACATCTACGCTTCGGAACTGTTGTTGTCGACGAAAGTGGGCTTTTCCTTTGCAGAATCACTTCCAAAACATGGTGAATACAGTTCCATTGGCGTAGCACAAACCGTTTGCAATATCATGCCTTTAATTTAGGGATACGCTATATCTGCGCTTCGGAACTGTTGTTTTCGACGAAAGTGGGCTTTTCCTTTGCAGAATCACTTCCAAAACATGGTGAATACAGTTCCATTGGCGTAGCACAAACCGTTTGCAATATCACGGCTTTAATTTAGGTATACGCTATATCTGCGCTTCGGAACTGTTGTTTTCGACGAAAGTGGGCTTTTCCTTTGCAGTATCACTTGTAAAACTTGGTGAATATAGTTACATTGGCGTAATACGAGTCGTTTACAAGATGATCGCTTTTATTCAGGGATACGCTGTACCTGGGCTTCGAAACTGTTGTTGTCGACGAAAGTGGGCTTTCCCTTCGAAAATCACTTCCAAAACTTGGTGAATACAGTTACATTGGCGTAGCACAAACCGTTTGCAATATAATCGCTTTAATTTAGGGCGACGGTACATCTACGCTTCGGAACTGTTGTTGTCGACGAAAGTGGGCTTTTCCTTTGCAGAATCACTTCCAAAACATGGTGAATACAGTTCCATTGGCGTAGCACAAACCGTTTCCAATATAATCGCTTTAACTTAGGGCGACGGTACATGTACGCTTCGAAACTGTTGTTGTCGACGAAAGTGGGCTTTCCCTTTGCAGTATCACTTGTAAAACTTGGTGAATACAGTTACATTGGCGTAATACCAGTCGTTTACAAGATGATCACTTTTATTCAGGGATACGCTGTACCTGCGCTTCGAAACTGTTGTTCTCGACGAAAGTGGGCTTTCCCTTCGAAAATCACTTCCAAAACTTGGTGAATACAGTTACATTGGCGTAGTACAATCCGTTTGCAATATAATCGCTTTAATTTAGGGCTACGGTACATCTGCGCTTCGAAACTGTTGTTGTCGACGAAAGTGGGCTTTCCCTTTGCAGAATCACTTCCTAAACATGGTGAATACAGTTACATTGGCGTAGCACAAACCGTTTGCAATATAACGCCTTTAATTTAGTCATACGCTATATCTCGGCTTCGAAACTGTTGTTTTCGACGAAAGTCGGCTTTCCCTTTGCAGAATACCGTGCAAAACTTGGTAGATACAGTTACATTGGCGTAGTACAATCCGTTTGCAATATAATCGCTTTAATTAAGGGCGACGGTACATCTATGCTTCGGAACTGTTGTTTTCGATGAAACTGTCTTTTCGCTTTGCAGAATCACTTCCAAAACATGGTGAATACAGTTCCATTGGCGTAGCACAAACCGTTTGCAATATAATCGCTTTTGTTTAGGGTCACGCTATGTCTGCGCTTCGGAACTGTTGTTTTCGACGAAAGTGGGCTTTCCCTTTGCAGAATCACTTCCTAAATATGGTGAATACAGTTACATTGGCGTAGCACAAACCGTTTGCAATATAATCGCTTTAATTTAGGGCGACGGTACATCTACGCTTCGGAACTGTTGTTGTCGACGAAAGTGGGTTTTCCCTTTGCAGAATCACTTCCAAAACATGGCGAATACAGTTCCATTGGCGTAGCACAAACCGTTTGCAATATAATCGCTTTAATTTAGGGCGACGGTACATCTACGCTTCGGAACTGTTGTTCTCGACGAAAGTGGGCTTTCCCTTCGAAAATCACTTCCAAAACTTGGTGAATACAGTTACATTGGCGTAGTACAATCCGTTTGCAATATAATAGCTTTAATTAAGGGCGACGGTACATCTACACTTCGGAACTGTTGTTGTCGACGAAAGTGGGTTTTCCCTTTGCAGAATCACTTCCAAAACATGGCGAATATAGTTCCATTGGCGTAGCACAAACCGTTTGCAATATAATCGCTTTTGTTTAGGGATACGCTATGTCTGCGCTTCGGAACTGTTGTTTTCGACGAAAGTGGGCTTTCCCTTTGCAGAATCTCTTCCTAAATATGGTGAATACAGTTACATTGGCGTAGCACAAATCGTTTGCAATATAATCGCTTTAATTTAGGGCGACGGTACATCTACGCTTCGGAACTGTTGTTGTCGAGGAAAGTGGGCTTTCCCTTCGAAAATCACTTCCAAAACATGGTGAATACAGTTCCATTGGCGTAGCACAAACCGTTTCCAATATAATCGCTTTAACTTAGGGCGACGGTACATGTACGCTTCGAAACTGTTGTTGTCGACGAAAGTGGGCTTTCCCTTTGCAGTATCACTTGTAAAACTTGGTGAATACAGTTACATTGGCGTAATACCAGTCGTTTACAAGATGATCGCTTCTATTCAGGGATACGCTGTACCTGCGCTTCGAAACTGTTGTTCTCGACGAAAGTGGGCTTTCCCTTCGAAAATCACTTCCAGAACTTGGTGAATCCAGTTACATTGGCGTAGCACAAAGCGTTTGCAATATAATCGCTTTAATTTAGGGCGACGGTACATCTACGCTTCGGAACTATTGTTGTCGACGAAAGTGGGTTTTCCCTCTGCAGAATCACTTCCTAAATATGGTGAATACAGTTACATTGGCGTAGCACAAACCGTTTGCAATATAATCGCTTTAATTTAGGGCGACGGTACATCTACGCTTCGGAACTATTGTTGTCGACGAAAGTGGGTTTTCCCTCTGCAGAATCACTTCCTAAATATGGTGAATACAGTTACATTGGCGTAGCACAAACCGTTTGCAATATAATCGCTTTAATTTAGGGCGACGGTACATCTACGCTTCAGAACTGTTGTTGTCGACGAAAGTGGGTTTTCCCTTTGCAGAATCACTTCCAAAACATGGCGAATACAGTTCCATTGGCGTAGCACAAACCGTTTGCAATATAATCGCTTTAATTTAGGGCGACGGTACATGTACGCTTCGAAACTGTTGTTGTCGACGAAAGTGGGCTTTCCCTTTGCAGTATCACTTGTAAAACTTGGTGAATACAGTTACATTGGCGTAGCACAATCCGTTTACAAGATGATCGCTTTTGTTTAGGGATGCGCTATGTCTGCGCTTCGGAACTGTTGTTTTCGACGAAAGCGGGCTTTCCCTGTGCAGAATCACTTCCTAAATATGGTGAATACAGTTACATTGGCGTAGCACAAACCGTTTGCAATATAATCGCTTTAATTTTGGGCGACGGTACATCTACGCTTCGGAACTGTTGTTGTCGACGAAAGTGGGTTTTCCCTTTGCAGAATCACTTCCAAAACATGGCGAATATAGTTCCATTGGCGTAGCACAAACCGTTTGCAATATAATCGCTTTTGTTTAGGGATACGCTATGTCTGCGCTTCGGAACTGTTGTTTTCGACGAAAGTGGGCTTTCCCTTTGCAGAATCTCTTCCTAAATATGGTGAATACAGTTACATTGGCGTAGCACAAACCGTTTGCAATATAATCGCTTTAATTTAGGGCGACGGTACATCTACGCTTCGGAACTGTTGTTGTCGAGGAAAGTGGGCTTTCCCTTCGAAAATCACTTCCAAAACATGGTGAATACAGTTCCATTGGCGTAGCACAAACCGTTTCCAATATAATCGCTTTAACTTAGGGCGACGGTACATGTACGCTTCGAAACTGTTGTTGTCGACGAAAGTGGGCTTTCCCTTTGCAGTATCACTTGTAAAACTTGGTGAATACAGTTACATTGGCGTAATACCAGTCGTTTACAAGATGATCGCTTCTATTCAGGGATACGCTGTACCTGCGCTTCGAAACTGTTGTTCTCGACGAAAGTGGGCTTTCCCTTCGAAAATCACTTCCAGAACTTGGTGAATACAGTTACATTGGCGTAGTACAATCCGTTTGCAATATAATCGCTTTAATTTAGGGCTACGGTACATCTGCGCTTCGAAACTGTTGTTGTCGACGAAAGTGGGCTTTCCCTTTGCAGAATCACTTCCTAAACATGGTGAATACAGTTCCATTGGCGTAGCACAAATCGTTTGCAATATCACGCCTTTAATTTAGGGATACGCTATATCTGCGCTTCGGAACTGTTGTTTTCGACGAAAGTGGGCTTTTCCTTTGCAGAATCACTTCCAAAACATGGTGAATACAGTTCCATTGGCGTAGCACAAACCGTTTCCAATATAATCGCTTTAACTTAGGGCGACGGTACATGTACGCTTCGAAACTGTTGTTGTCGACGAAAGTGGGCTTTCCCTTTGCAGTATCACTTGTAAAACTTGGTGAATACAGTTACATTGGCGTAATACCAGTCGTTTACAAGATGATCGCTTCTATTCAGGGATACGCTGTACCTGCGCTTCGAAACTGTTGTTCTCGACGAAAGTGGGCTTTCCCTTCGAAAATCACTTCCAAAACTTGGTGAATACAGTTACATTGGCGTAGTACAATCCGTTTGCAATATAATCGCTTTAATTTAGGGCGACGGTACATGTACGCTTCGAAACTGTTGTTGTCGACGAAAGCGGGCTTTCCCTGTGCAGAATCACTTCCTAAATATGGTGAATACAGTTACATTGGCGTAGCACAAACCGTTTGCAATATCACGCCTTTAATTTAGGGATACGCTATATCTGCGCTTCGGAACTGTTGTTTTCGACGAAAGTGGGCTTTTCCTTTGCAGAATCACTTCCAAAACATGGTGAATACAGTTCCATTGGCGTAGCACAAACCGTTTCCAATATAATCGCTTTAACTTAGGGCGACGGTACATGTACGCTTCGAAACTGTTGTTGTCGACGAAAGTGGGCTTTCCCTTTGCAGTATCACTTGTAAAACTTGGTGAATACAGTTACATTGGCGTAATACCAGTCGTTTACAAGATGATCGCTTCTATTCAGGGATACGCTGTACCTGCGCTTCGAAACTGTTGTTCTCGACGAAAGTGGGCTTTCCCTTCGAAAATCACTTCCAAAACTTGGTGAATACAGTTACATTGGCGTAGTACAATCCGTTTGCAATATAATCGCTTTAATTTAGGGCGACGGTACATGTACGCTTCGAAACTGTTGTTGTCGACGAAAGCGGGCTTTCCCTGTGCAGAATCACTTCCTAAATATGGTGAATACAGTTACATTGGCGTAGCACAAACCGTTTGCAATATAATCGCTTTAATTTTGGGCGACGGTACATCTACGCTTCGGAACTGTTGTTGTCGACGAAAGTGGGTTTTCCCTTTGCAGAATCACTTCCAAAACATGGCGAATATAGTTCCATTGGCGTAGCACAAACCGTTTCCAATATAATCGCTTTAATTTAGGGCGACGGTACATCTACGCTTCGGAACTGTTGTTGTCGACGACAGTGGGCTTTCCCTTTGCAGAATCACTTCCAAAACATGGCGAATACAGTTCCATTGGCGTAGCACAAACCGTTTGCAATATAATCGCTTTAATTTAGGGCGACGGTACATGTACGCTTCGAAACTGTTGTTGTCGACGAAAGTGGGCTTTCCCTTTGCAGTATCACTTGTAAAACTTGGTGAATACAGTTACATTGGCGTAGCACAATCCGTTTACAAGATGATCGCTTTTGTTTAGGGATGCGCTATGTCTGCGCTTCGGAACTGTTGTTTTCGACGAAAGCGGGCTTTCCCTGTGCAGAATCACTTCCTAAATATGGTGAATACAGTTACATTGGCGTAGCACAAACCGTTTGCAATATAATCGCTTTAATTTTGGGCGACGGTACATCTACGCTTCGGAACTGTTGTTGTCGACGAAAGTGGGTTTTCCCTTTGCAGAATCACTTCCAAAACATGGCGAATATAGTTCCATTGGCGTAGCACAAACCGTTTGCAATATAATCGCTTTTGTTTAGGGATACGCTATGTCTGCGCTTCGGAACTGTTGTTTTCGACGAAAGTGGGCTTTCCCTTTGCAGAATCTCTTCCTAAATATGGTGAATACAGTTACATTGGCGTAGCACAAACCGTTTGCAATATAATCGCTTTAATTTAGGGCGACGGTACATCTACGCTTCGGAACTGTTGTTGTCGAGGAAAGTGGGCTTTCCCTTCGAAAATCACTTCCAAAACATGGTGAATACAGTTCCATTGGCGTAGCACAAACCGTTTCCAATATAATCGCTTTAACTTAGGGCGACGGTACATGTACGCTTCGAAACTGTTGTTGTCGACGAAAGTGGGCTTTCCCTTTGCAGTATCACTTGTAAAACTTGGTGAATACAGTTACATTGGCGTAATACCAGTCGTTTACAAGATGATCGCTTCTATTCAGGGATACGCTGTACCTGCGCTTCGAAACTGTTGTTCTCGACGAAAGTGGGCTTTCCCTTCGAAAATCACTTCCAGAACTTGGTGAATACAGTTACATTGGCGTAGTACAATCCGTTTGCAATATAATCGCTTTAATTTAGGGCTACGGTACATCTGCGCTTCGAAACTGTTGTTGTCGACGAAAGTGGGCTTTCCCTTTGCAGAATCACTTCCTAAACATGGTGAATACAGTTCCATTGGCGTAGCACAAATCGTTTGCAATATCACGCCTTTAATTTAGGGATACGCTATATCTGCGCTTCGGAACTGTTGTTTTCGACGAAAGTGGGCTTTTCCTTTGCAGAATCACTTCCAAAACATGGTGAATACAGTTCCATTGGCGTAGCACAAACCGTTTCCAATATAATCGCTTTAACTTAGGGCGACGGTACATGTACGCTTCGAAACTGTTGTTGTCGACGAAAGTGGGCTTTCCCTTTGCAGTATCACTTGTAAAACTTGGTGAATACAGTTACATTGGCGTAATACCAGTCGTTTACAAGATGATCGCTTCTATTCAGGGATACGCTGTACCTGCGCTTCGAAACTGTTGTTCTCGACGAAAGTGGGCTTTCCCTTCGAAAATCACTTCCAAAACTTGGTGAATACAGTTACATTGGCGTAGTACAATCCGTTTGCAATATAATCGCTTTAATTTAGGGCGACGGTACATGTACGCTTCGAAACTGTTGTTGTCGACGAAAGCGGGCTTTCCCTGTGCAGAATCACTTCCTAAATATGGTGAATACAGTTACATTGGCGTAGCACAAACCGTTTGCAATATAATCGCTTTAATTTTGGGCGACGGTACATCTACGCTTCGGAACTGTTGTTGTCGACGAAAGTGGGCTTTCCCTTTGCAGAATCACTTCCAAAACATGGCGAATATAGTTCCATTGGCGTAGCACAAACCGTTTGCAGTATAATCGCTTTAATTTAGGGCGACGGTACATCTATGCTTCGGAACTGTTGTTGTCGACGACAGTGGGCTTTCCCTTTGCAAAATCACTTCCTAAACATGGTGAATACAGTTACATTGGCGTAGCACAAACCGTTTGCAATATAACGCCTTTAATTTAGTGATACGCTATATCTGCGCTTCGAAACTGTTGTTTTCGACGAAAGTCGGCTTTCCCTTTGCAGAAACACTTCCCAAATATGGTGAATACAGTTACATTGGCGTAGTACAATCCGTTTGCAATATAATCGCTTTAATTAAGGGCGACAGTACATCTACGCTTCGGAACTGTTGTTGTCGACGAAAGTGGGTTTTCCCTTTGCAGAATCACTTCCAAAACATGGCGAATACAGTTCCATTGGCGTAGCACAAACCGTTTGCAATATCACGCCTTTAATTTAGTGATACGCTATATCTGCGCTTCGAAACTGTTGTTTTCGACGAAAGTGGGCTTTCCCTTTGCAGTATCACTTGTAAAACTTGGTGAATACAGTTACATTGGCGTAATACCAGTCGTTTACAAGATGATCGCTTCTATTCAGGGATACGCTGTACCTGCGCTTCGAAACTGTTGTTCTCGACGAAAGTGGGCTTTCCCTTCGAAAATCACTTCCAAAACTTGGTGAATACAGTTACATTGGCGTAGCACAAACCGTTTGCAATATAATCGGTTTAATTTAGGGCGACGGTACATCTACGCTTCGGAACTGTTGTTGTCGACGAAAGTGGGTTTTCCCTTTGCAGAATCACTTCCAAAACATGGCGAATACAGTTCCATTGGCGTAGCACAAACCGTTTGCAATATAATCGCTTTAACTTAGGGCGACGGTACATGTACGCTTCGAAACTGTTGTTGTCGACGAAAGTGGGCTTTCCCTTTGCAGTATCACTTGTAAAACTTGGTGAATACAGTTACATTGGCGTAGCACAATCCGTTTACAAGATGATCGCTTTTGTTTAGGGATGCGCTATGTCTGCGCTTCGGAACTGTTGTTTTCGACGAAAGCGGGCTTTCCCTGTGCAGAATCACTTCCTAAATATGGTGAATACAGTTACATTGGCGTAGCACAAACCGTTTGCAATATAATCGCTTTAATTTAGGGCGACGGTACATCTACGCTTCGGAACTGTTGTTGTCGACGAAAGTGGGTTTTCCCTTTGCAGAATCACTTCCAAAACATGGCGAATACAGTTCCATTGGCGTAGCACAAACCGTTTGCAATATAATCGCTTTAATTTAGGGCGACGGTACATCTACGCTTCGGAACTGTTGTTCTCGACGAAAGTGGGCTTTCCCTTCGAAAATCACTTCCAAAACTTGGTGAATACAGTTACATTGGCGTAGTACAATCCGTTTGCAATATAATAGCTTTAATTAAGGGCGACGGTACATCTACGCTTCGGAACTGTTGTTGTCGACGAAAGTGGGTTTTCCCTTTGCAGAATCACTTCCAAAACATGGCGAATATAGTTCCATTGGCGTAGCACAAACCGTTTGCAATATAATCGCTTTTGTTTAGGGATACGCTATGTCTGCGCTTCGGAACTGTTGTTTTCGACGAAAGTGGGCTTTCCCTTTGCAGAATCTCTTCCTAAATATGGTGAATACAGTTACATTGGCGTAGCACAAACCGTTTGCAATATAATCGCTTTAATTTAGGGCGACGGTACATCTACGCTTCGGAACTGTTGTTGTCGAGGAAAGTGGGCTTTCCCTTCGAAAATCACTTCCAAAACATGGTGAATACAGTTCCATTGGCGTAGCACAAACCGTTTCCAATATAATCGCTTTAACTTAGGGCGACGGTACATGTACGCTTCGAAACTGTTGTTGTCGACGAAAGTGGGCTTTCCCTTTGCAGTATCACTTGTAAAACTTGGTGAATACAGTTACATTGGCGTAATACCAGTCGTTTACAAGATGATCGCTTCTATTCAGGGATACGCTGTACCTGCGCTTCGAAACTGTTGTTCTCGACGAAAGTGGGCTTTCCCTTCGAAAATCACTTCCAGAACTTGGTGAATACAGTTACATTGGCGTAGTACAATCCGTTTGCAATATAATCGCTTTAATTTAGGGCTACGGTACATCTGCGCTTCGAAACTGTTGTTGTCGACGAAAGTGGGCTTTCCCTTTGCAGAATCACTTCCTAAACATGGTGAATACAGTTCCATTGGCGTAGCACAAATCGTTTGCAATATCACGCCTTTAATTTAGGGATACGCTATATCTGCGCTTCGGAACTGTTGTTTTCGACGAAAGTGGGCTTTTCCTTTGCAGAATCACTTCCAAAACATGGTGAATACAGTTCCATTGGCGTAGCACAAACCGTTTCCAATATAATCGCTTTAACTTAGGGCGACGGTACATGTACGCTTCGAAACTGTTGTTGTCGACGAAAGTGGGCTTTCCCTTTGCAGTATCACTTGTAAAACTTGGTGAATACAGTTACATTGGCGTAATACCAGTCGTTTACAAGATGATCGCTTCTATTCAGGGATACGCTGTACCTGCGCTTCGAAACTGTTGTTCTCGACGAAAGTGGGCTTTCCCTTCGAAAATCACTTCCAAAACTTGGTGAATACAGTTACATTGGCGTAGTACAATCCGTTTGCAATATAATCGCTTTAATTTAGGGCTACGGTACATCTGCGCTTCGAAACTGTTGTTGTCGACGAAAGTGGGCTTTCCCTTTGCAGAATCACTTCCTAAATATGGTGAATCCAGTTACATTGGCGTAGCACAAAGCGTTTGCAATATAATCGCTTTAATTTAGGGCGACGGTACATCTACGCTTCGGAACTATTGTTGTCGACGAAAGTGGGTTTTCCCTCTGCAGAATCACTTCCTAAATATGGTGAATACAGTTACATTGGCGTAGCACAAACCGTTTGCAATATAATCGCTTTAATTTAGGGCGACGGTACATCTACGCTTCAGAACTGTTGTTGTCGACGAAAGTGGGTTTTCCCTTTGCAGAATCACTTCCAAAACATGGCGAATACAGTTCCATTGGCGTAGCACCAACCGTTTGCAATATAATCGCTTTAATTTAGGGCGACGGTACATGTACGCTTCGAAACTGTTGTTGTCGACGAAAGTGGGCTTTCCCTTTGCAGTATCACTTGTAAAACTTGGTGAATACAGTTACATTGGCGTAGCACAATCCGTTTACAAGATGATCGCTTTTGTTTAGGGATGCGCTATGTCTGCGCTTCGGAACTGTTGTTTTCGACGAAAGCGGGCTTTCCCTGTGCAGAATCACTTCCTAAATATGGTGAATACAGTTACATTGGCGTAGCACAAACCGTTTGCAATATAATCGCTTTAATTTTGGGCGACGGTACATCTACGCTTCGGAACTGTTGTTGTCGACGAAAGTGGGTTTTCCCTTTGCAGAATCACTTCCAAAACATGGCGAATATAGTTCCATTGGCGTAGCACAAACCGTTTGCAATATAATCGCTTTAACTTAGGGCGACGGTACATGTACGCTTCGAAACTGTTGTTGTCGACGAAAGTGGGCTTTCCCTTTGCAGTATCACTTGTAAAACTTGGTGAATACAGTTACATTGGCGTAATACGAGTCGTTTACAAGATGATCGCTTTTATTCAGGGATACGCTGTACCTGGGCTTCAAAACTGTTGTTCTCGACGAAAGTGGGCTTTCCCTTCGAAAATCACTTCCAAAACTTGGTGAATACAGTTACATTGGCGTAGCACAAACCGTTTGCAATATAACGCCTTTAATTTAGTGATACGCTATATCTGCGCTTCGAAACTGTTGTTTTCGACGAAAGTCGGCTTTCCCTTTGCAGAATACCGTGCAAAACTTGGTAGATACAGTTACATTGGCCTAGTACAATCCGTTTGCAATATAATCGCTTTAATTAAGGGCGACGGTACATCTGCGCTTCGAAACTGTTGTTGTCGACGAAAGTGGGCTTTCCCTTTGCAGAATCACTTCCTAAACATGGTGAATACAATTCCATTGGCGTAGCACAAACCGTTTGCAGTATCACGCCTTTAATTTAGGGATACGCTATATCTGCGCTTCGGAACTGTTGTTTTCGACGAAAGTGGGCTTTTCCTTTGCAGAATCACTTCCAAAACATGGTGAATACAGTTCCATTGGCGTAGCACAAACCGTTTCCAATATAATCGCTTTAACTTAGGGCGACGGTACATGTACGCTTCGAAACTGTTGTTGTCGACGAAAGTGGGCTTTCCCTTTGCAGTATCACTTGTAAAACTTGGTGAATACAGTTACATTGGCGTAATACCAGTCGTTTACAAGATGATCGCTTCTATTCAGGGATACGCTGTACCTGCGCTTCGAAACTGTTGTTCTCGACGAAAGTGGGCTTTCCCTTCGAAAATCACTTCCAAAACTTGGTGAATACAGTTACATTGGCGTAGTACAATCCGTTTGCAATATAATCGCTTTAATTTAGGGCTACGGTACATCTGCGCTTCGAAACTGTTGTTGTCGACGAAAGTGGGCTTTCCCTTTGCAGAATCACTTCCTAAACATGGTGAATACAGTTCCATTGGCGTAGCACAAACCGTTTGCAATATCACGCCTTTAATTTAGGTATACGCTATATCTGCGCTTCGGAACTGTTGTTTTCGACGAAAGTGGGCTTTTCCTTTGCAGTATCACTTGTAAAACTTGGTGAATACAGTTACATTGGCGTAATACGAGTCGTTTACAAGATGATCGCTTTTATTCAGGGATACGCTGTACCTGGGCTTCGAAACTGTTGTTCTCGACGAAAGTGGGCTTTCCCTTCGAAAATCACTTCCAAAACTTGGTGAATACAGTTACATTGGCGTAGCACAAACCGTTTGCAATATAACGCCTTTAATTTAGTGATACGCTATATCTGCGCTTCGAAACTGTTGTTTTCGACGAAAGTCGGCTTTCCCTTTGCAGAATACCGTGCAAAACTTGGTAGATACAGTTACATTGGCCTAGTACAATCCGTTTGCAATATCACGCCTTTAATTTAGGGATACGCTATATCTGCGCTTCGGAACTGTTGTTTTCGACGAAAGTGGGCTTTTCCTTTGCAGAATCACTTCCAAAACATGGTGAATACAGTTCCATTGGCGTAGCACAAACCGTTTCCAATATAATCGCTTTAACTTAGGGCGACGGTACATGTACGCTTCGAAACTGTTGTTGTCGACGAAAGTGGGCTTTCCCTTTGCAGTATCACTTGTAAAACTTGGTGAATACAGTTACATTGGCGTAATACCAGTCGTTTACAAGATGATCGCTTCTATTCAGGGATACGCTGTACCTGCGCTTCGAAACTGTTGTTCTCGACGAAAGTGGGCTTTCCCTTCGAAAATCACTTCCAAAACTTGGTGAATACAGTTACATTGGCGTAGTACAATCCGTTTGCAATATAATCGCTTTAATTTAGGGCTACGGTACATCTGCGCTTCGAAACTGTTGTTGTCGACGAAAGTGGGCTTTCCCTTTGCAGAATCACTTCCTAAACATGGTGAATACAGTTCCATTGGCGTAGCACAAACCGTTTGCAATATCACGCCTTTAATTTAGGTATACGCTATATCTGCGCTTCGGAACTGTTGTTTTCGACGAAAGTGGGCTTTTCCTTTGCAGTATCACTTGTAAAACTTGGTGAATACAGTTACATTGGCGTAATACGAGTCGTTTACAAGATGATCGCTTTTATTCAGGGATACGCTGTACCTGGGCTTCGAAACTGTTGTTCTCGACGAAAGTGGGCTTTCCCTTCGAAAATCACTTCCAAAACTTGGTGAATACAGTTACATTGGCGTAGCACAAACCGTTTGCAATATAATCGCTTTAATTTAGGGCGACGGTACATCTACGCTTCGGAACTGTTGTTGTCGACGAAAGTGGGCTTTCCCTTTGCAGAATCACTTCCTAAACATGGTGAATACAGTTACATTGGCGTAGCACAAACCGTTTGCAATATAATCGCTTTAATTTAGGGCGACGGTACATCTACGCTTCGGAACTGTTGTTGTCGACGAAAGTGGGCTTTTCCTTTGCAGAATCACTTCCAAAACATGGTGAATACAGTTCCATTGGCGTAGCACAAACCGTTTGCAATATCACGCCTTTAATTTAGGGATACGCTATATCTGCGCTTCGGAACTGTTGTTTTCGACGAAAGTGGGCTTTTCCTTTGCAGAATCACTTCCAAAACATGGTGAATACAGTTCCATTGGCGTAGCACAAACCGTTTGCAATATCACGGCTTTAATTTAGGTATACGCTATATCTGCGCTTCGGAACTGTTGTTTTCGACGAAAGTGGGCTTTTCCTTTGCAGTATCACTTGTAAAACTTGGTGAATATAGTTACATTGGCGTAATACGAGTCGTTTACAAGATGATCGCTTTTATTCAGGGATACGCTGTACCTGGGCTTCGAAACTGTTGTTGTCGACGAAAGTGGGCTTTCCCTTTGCAGAATCACTTCCAAAACATGGTGAATACAGTTCCATTGGCGTAGCACAAACCGTTTGCAATATAATCGCTTTAACTTAGGGCGACGGTACATGTACGCTTCGAAACTGTTGTTGTCGACGAAAGTGGGCTTTCCCTTTGCAGTATCACTTGTAAAACTTGGTGAATACAGTTACATTGGCGTAATACCAGTCGTTTACAAGATGATCACTTTTATTCAGGGATACGCTGTACCTGCGCTTCGAAACTGTTGTTCTCGACGAAAGTGGGCTTTCCCTTCGAAAATCACTTCCAAAACTTGGTGAATACAGTTCCATTGGCGTAGCACAAACCGTTTGCAATATAATCGCTTTAACTTAGGGCGACGGTACATGTACGCTTCGAAACTGTTGTTGTCGACGAAAGTGGGCTTTCCCTTTGCAGAATCACTTCCTAAACATGGTGAATACAGTTACATTGGCGTAGCACAAACCGTTTGCAATATAACGCCTTTAATTTAGTCATACGCTATATCTGCGCTTCGAAACTGTTGTTTTCGACGAAAGTCGGCTTTCCCTTTGCAGAATACCGTGCAAAACTTGGTAGATACAGTTACATTGGCGTAGTACAATCCGTTTGCAATATAATCGCTTTAATTAAGGGCGACGGTACATCTATGCTTCGGAACTGTTGTTTTCGATGAAACTGTCTTTTCGCTTTGCAGAATCACTTCCAAAACATGGTGAATACAGTTCCATTGGCGTAGCACAAACCGTTTGCAATATAATCGCTTTTGTTTAGGGTCACGCTATGTCTGCGCTTCGGAACTGTTGTTTTCGACGAAAGTGGGCTTTCCCTTTGCAGAATCACTTCCTAAATATGGTGAATACAGTTACATTGGCGTAGCACAAACCGTTTGCAATATAATCGCTTTAATTTAGGGCGACGGTACATCTACGCTTCGGAACTGTTGTTGTCGACGAAAGTGGGTTTTCCCTTTGCAAAATCACTTCCAAAACATGGCGAATACAGTTCCATTGGCGTAGCACAAACCGTTTGCAATATAATCGCTTTAATTTAGGGCGACGGTACATCCACGCTTCGGAACTGTTGTTCTCGACGAAAGTGGGCTTTCCCTTCGAAAATCACTTCCAAAACTTGGTGAATACAGTTACATTGGCGTAGTACAATCCGTTTGCAATATAATAGCTTTAATTAAGGGCGACGGTACATCTACGCTTCGGAACTGTTGTTGTCGACGAAAGTGGGTTTTCCCTTTGCAGAATCACTTCCAAAACATGGCGAATATAGTTCCATTGGCGTAGCACAAACCGTTTGCAATATAATCGCTTTTGTTTAGGGATACGCTATGTCTGCGCTTCGGAACTGTTGTTTTCGACGAAAGTGGGCTTTCCCTTTGCAGAATCTCTTCCTAAATATGGTGAATACAGTTACATTGGCGTAGCACAAACCGTTTGCAATATAATCGCTTTAATTTAGGGCGACGGTACATCTACGCTTCGGAACTGTTGTTGTCGAGGAAAGTGGGCTTTCCCTTCGAAAATCACTTCCAAAACATGGTGAATACAGTTCCATTGGCGTAGCACAAACCGTTTCCAATATAATCGCTTTAACTTAGGGCGACGGTACATGTACGCTTCGAAACTGTTGTTGTCGACGAAAGTGGGCTTTCCCTTTGCAGTATCACTTGTAAAACTTGGTGAATACAGTTACATTGGCGTAATACCAGTCGTTTACAAGATGATCGCTTCTATTCAGGGATACGCTGTACCTGCGCTTCGAAACTGTTGTTCTCGACGAAAGTGGGCTTTCCCTTCGAAAATCACTTCCAGAACTTGGTGAATACAGTTACATTGGCGTAGTACAATCCGTTTGCAATATAATCGCTTTAATTTAGGGCTACGGTACATCTGCGCTTCGAAACTGTTGTTGTCGACGAAAGTGGGCTTTCCCTTTGCAGAATCACTTCCTAAACATGGTGAATACAGTTCCATTGGCGTAGCACAAATCGTTTGCAATATCACGCCTTTAATTTAGGGATACGCTATATCTGCGCTTCGGAACTGTTGTTTTCGACGAAAGTGGGCTTTTCCTTTGCAGAATCACTTCCAAAACATGGTGAATACAGTTCCATTGGCGTAGCACAAACCGTTTCCAATATAATCGCTTTAACTTAGGGCGACGGTACATGTACGCTTCGAAACTGTTGTTGTCGACGAAAGTGGGCTTTCCCTTTGCAGTATCACTTGTAAAACTTGGTGAATACAGTTACATTGGCGTAATACCAGTCGTTTACAAGATGATCGCTTCTATTCAGGGATACGCTGTACCTGCGCTTCGAAACTGTTGTTCTCGACGAAAGTGGGCTTTCCCTTCGAAAATCACTTCCAAAACTTGGTGAATACAGTTACATTGGCGTAGTACAATCCGTTTGCAATATAATCGCTTTAATTTAGGGCTACGGTACATCTGCGCTTCGAAACTGTTGTTGTCGACGAAAGTGGGCTTTCCCTTTGCAGAATCACTTCCTAAATATGGTGAATACAGTTACATTGGCGTAGCACAAAGCGTTTGCAATATAATCGCTTTAATTTAGGGCGACGGTACATCTACGCTTCGGAACTATTGTTGTCGACGAAAGTGGGTTTTCCCTCTGCAGAATCACTTCCTAAATATGGTGAATACAGTTACATTGGCGTAGCACAAACCGTTTGCAATATAATCGCTTTAATTTAGGGCGACGGTACATCTACGCTTCAGAACTGTTGTTGTCGACGAAAGTGGGTTTTCCCTTTGCAGAATCACTTCCAAAACATGGCGAATACAGTTCCATTGGCGTAGCACAAACCGTTTGCAATATAATCGCTTTAATTTAGGGCGACGGTACATGTACGCTTCGAAACTGTTGTTGTCGACGAAAGTGGGCTTTCCCTTTGCAGTATCACTTGTAAAACTTGGTGAATACAGTTCCATTGGCGTAGCACAATCCGTTTACAAGATGATCGCTTTTGTTTAGGGATGCGCTATGTCTGCGCTTCGGAACTGTTGTTTTCGACGAAAGCGGGCTTTCCCTGTGCAGAATCACTTCCTAAATATGGTGAATACAGTTACATTGGCGTAGCACAAACCGTTTGCAATATAATCGCTTTAATTTAGGGCGACGGTACATCTACGCTTCGGAACTGTTGTTGTCGACGAAAGTGGGTTTTCCCTTTGCAGAATCACTTCCAAAACATGGCGAATATAGTTCCATTGGCGTAGCACAAACCGTTTCCAATATAATCGCTTTAATTTAGGGCGACGGTACATCTACGCTTCGGAACTGTTGTTGTCGACGACAGTGGGCTTTCCCTTTGCAAAATCACTTCCTAAACATGGTGAATACAGTTACATTGGCGTAGCACAAACCGTTTGCAATATCACGCCTTTAATTTAGTGATACGCTATATCTGCGCTTCGAAACTGTTGTTTTCGACGAAAGTCGGCTTTCCCTTTGCAGAAACACTTCCCAAATATGGTGAATACAGTTACATTGGCGTAGTACAATCCGTTTGCAATATAATCGCTTTAATTAAGGGCGACAGTACATCTACGCTTCGGAACTGTTGTTGTCGACGAAAGTGGGTTTTCCCTTTGCAGAATCACTTCCAAAACATGGCGAATACAGTTCCATTGGCGTAGCACAAACCGTTTGCAATATCACGCCTTTAATTTAGTGATACGCTATATCTGCGCTTCGAAACTGTTGTTTTCGACGAAAGTGGGCTTTCCCTTTGCAGTATCACTTGTAAAACTTGGTGAATACAGTTACATTGGCGTAATACCAGTCGTTTACAAGATGATCGCTTCTATTCAGGGATACGCTGTACCTGCGCTTCGAAACTGTTGTTCTCGACGAAAGTGGGCTTTCCCTTCGAAAATCACTTCCAAAACTTGGTGAATACAGTTACATTGGCGTAGCACAAACCGTTTGCAATATAATCGCTTTAATTTAGGGCGACGGTACATCTACGCTTCGGAACTGTTGTTGTCGACGAAAGTGGGTTTTCCCTTTGCAGAATCACTTCCAAAACATGGCGAATACAGTTCCATTGGCGTAGCACAAACCGTTTGCAATATAATCGCTTTAACTT
Organism: Ectemnius continuus; assembly: GCA_910591665.1. Classification (NCBI taxonomy): domain Eukaryota; kingdom Metazoa; phylum Arthropoda; class Insecta; order Hymenoptera; family Crabronidae; genus Ectemnius; species Ectemnius continuus. Next base: position 15,348,392 of record OU342860.1, read on the forward strand.
AGGGCGACGGTACATGTACGCTTCGAAACTGTTGTTGTCGACGAAAGTGGGCTTTCCCTTTGCAGTATCACTTGTAAAACTTGGTGAATACAGTTACATTGGCGTAATACCAGTCGTTTACAAGATGATCACTTTTATTCAGGGATACGCTGTACCTGCGCTTCGAAACTGTTGTTCTCGACGAAAGTGGGCTTTTCCTTTGCAGTATCACTTGTAAAACTTGGTGAATACAGTTACATTGGCGTAATACGAGTCGTTTACAAGATGATCGCTTTTATTCAGGGATACGCTGTACCTGGGCTTCGAAACTGTTGTTCTCGACGAAAGTGGGCTTTCCCTTCGAAAATCACTTCCAAAACTTGGTGAATACAGTTACATTGGCGTAGCACAAACCGTTTGCAATATAATCGCTTTAATTTAGGGCGACGGTACATCTACGCTTCGGAACTGTTGTTGTCGACGAAAGTGGGCTTTCCCTTTGCAGAATCACTTCCTAAACATGGTGAATACAGTTACATTGGCGTAGCACAAACCGTTTGCAATATAACGCCTTTAATTTAGTGATACGCTATACCTGCGCTTCGAAACTGTTGTTTTCGACGAAAGTCGGCTTTCCCTTTGCAGAATACCGTGCAAAACTTGGTAGATACAGTTACATTGGCCTAGTACAATCCGTTTGCAATATAATCGCTTTAATTAAGGGCGACGGTACATCTGCGCTTCGAAACTGTTGTTGTCGACGAAAGTGGGCTTTCCCTTTGCAGAATCACTTCCTAAACATGGTGAATACAATTCCATTGGCGTAGCACAAACCGTTTGCAATATCACGCCTTTAATTTAGGGATACGCTATATCTGCGCTTCGGAACTGTTGTTTTCGACGAAAGTGGGCTTTTCCTTTGCAGAATCACTTCCAAAACATGGTGAATACAGTTCCATTGGCGTAGCACAAACCGTTTCCAATATAATCGCTTTAACTTAGGGCGACGGTACATGTACGCTTCGAAACTGTTGTTGTCGACGAAAGTGGGCTTTCCCTTTGCAGTATCACTTGTAAAACTTGGTGAATACAGTTACATTGGCGTAATACCAGTCGTTTACAAGATGATCGCTTCTATTCAGGGATACGCTGTACCTGCGCTTCGAAACTGTTGTTCTCGACGAAAGTGGGCTTTCCCTTCGAAAATCACTTCCAAAACTTGGTGAATACAGTTACATTGGCGTAGTACAATCCGTTTGCAATATAATCGCTTTAATTTAGGGCTACGGTACATCTGCGCTTCGAAACTGTTGTTGTCGACGAAAGTGGGCTTTCCCTTTGCAGAATCACTTCCTAAACATGGTGAATACAATTCCATTGGCGTAGCACAAACCGTTTGCAATATCACGCCTTTAATTTAGGGATACGCTATATCTGCGCTTCGGAACTGTTGTTTCCGACGAAAGTGGGCTTTTCCTTTGCAGAATCACTTCCAAAACATGGTGAATACAGTTCCATTGGCGTAGCACAAACCGTTTCCAATATAATCGCTTTAACTTAGGGCGACGGTACATGTACGCTTCGAAACTGTTGTTGTCGACGAAAGTGGGCTTTCCCTTTGCAGTATCACTTGTAAAACTTGGTGAATACAGTTACATTGGCGTAATACCAGTCGTTTACAAGATGATCGCTTCTATTCAGGGATACGCTGTACCTGCGCTTCGAAACTGTTGTTCTCGACGAAAGTGGGCTTTCCCTTCGAAAATCACTTCCAAAACTTGGTGAATACAGTTACATTGGCGTAGCACAAACCGTTTGCAATATAATCGCTTTAATTTAGGGCGACGGTACATCTACGCTTCGGAACTGTTGTTGTCGACGAAAGTGGGTTTTCCCTTTGCAGAATCACTTCCAAAACATGGCGAATACAGTTCCATTGGCGTAGCACAAACCGTTTGCAATATAATCGCTTTAACTTAGGGCGGCGGTACATGTACGCTTCGAAACTGTTGTTGTCGACGAAAGTGGGCTTTCCCTTTGCAGTATCACTTGTAAAACTTGGTGAATACAGTTACATTGGCGTAATACCAGTCGTTTACAAGATGATCACTTTTATTCAGGGATACGCTGTACCTGCGCTTCGAAACTGTTGTTCTCGACGAAAGTGGGCTTTCCCTTCGAAAATCACTTCCAAAACTTGGTGAATACAGTTACATTGGCGTAGTACAATCCGTTTGCAATATAATCGCTTTAATTTAGGGCTACGGTACATCTGCGCTTCGGAACTGTTGTTTTCGACGAAAGTGGGCTTTTCCTTTGCAGTATCACTTGTAAAACTTGGTGAATATAGTTACATTGGCGTAATACGAGTCGTTTACAAGATGATCGCTTTTATTCAGGGATACGCTGTACCTGGGCTTCGAAACTGTTGTTGTCGACGAAAGTGGGCTTTCCCTTTGCAGAATCACTTCCAAAACATGGTGAATACAGTTCCATTGGCGTAGCACAAACCGTTTGCAATATAATCGCTTTAACTTAGGGCGACGGTACATGTACGCTTCGAAACTGTTGTTGTCGACGAAAGTGGGCTTTCCCTTTGCAGTATCACTTGTAAAACTTGGTGAATACAGTTACATTGGCGTAATACCAGTCGTTTACAAGATGATCACTTTTATTCAGGGATACGCTGTACCTGCGCTTCGAAACTGTTGTTCTCGACGAAAGTGGGCTTTCCCTTCGAAAATCACTTCCAAAACTTGGTGAATACAGTTCCATTGGCGTAGCACAAACCGTTTGCAATATAATCGCTTTAACTTAGGGCGACGGTACATGTACGCTTCGAAACTGTTGTTGTCGACGAAAGTGGGCTTTCCCTTTGCAGAATCACTTCCTAAACATGGTGAATACAGTTACATTGGCGTAGCACAAACCGTTTGCAATATAACGCCTTTAATTTAGTCATACGCTATATCTGCGCTTCGAAACTGTTGTTTTCGACGAAAGTCGGCTTTCCCTTTGCAGAATACCGTGCAAAACTTGGTAGATACAGTTACATTGGCGTAGTACAATCCGTTTGCAATATAATCGCTTTAATTAAGGGCGACGGTACATCTATGCTTCGGAACTGTTGTTTTCGATGAAACTGTCTTTTCGCTTTGCAGAATCACTTCCAAAACATGGTGAATACAGTTCCATTGGCGTAGCACAAACCGTTTGCAATATAATCGCTTTTGTTTAGGGTCACGCTATGTCTGCGCTTCGGAACTGTTGTTTTCGACGAAAGTGGGCTTTCCCTTTGCAGAATCACTTCCTAAATATGGTGAATACAGTTACATTGGCGTAGCACAAACCGTTTGCAATATAATCGCTTTAATTTAGGGCGACGGTACATCTACGCTTCGGAACTGTTGTTGTCGACGAAAGTGGGTTTTCCCTTTGCAAAATCACTTCCAAAACATGGCGAATACAGTTCCATTGGCGTAGCACAAACCGTTTGCAATATAATCGCTTTAATTTAGGGCGACGGTACATCCACGCTTCGGAACTGTTGTTCTCGACGAAAGTGGGCTTTCCCTTCGAAAATCACTTCCAAAACTTGGTGAATACAGTTACATTGGCGTAGTACAATCCGTTTGCAATATAATAGCTTTAATTAAGGGCGACGGTACATCTACGCTTCGGAACTGTTGTTGTCGACGAAAGTGGGTTTTCCCTTTGCAGAATCACTTCCAAAACATGGCGAATATAGTTCCATTGGCGTAGCACAAACCGTTTGCAATATAATCGCTTTTGTTTAGGGATACGCTATGTCTGCGCTTCGGAACTGTTGTTTTCGACGAAAGTGGGCTTTCCCTTTGCAGAATCTCTTCCTAAATATGGTGAATACAGTTACATTGGCGTAGCACAAACCGTTTGCAATATAATCGCTTTAATTTAGGGCGACGGTACATCTACGCTTCGGAACTGTTGTTGTCGAGGAAAGTGGGCTTTCCCTTCGAAAATCACTTCCAAAACATGGTGAATACAGTTCCATTGGCGTAGCACAAACCGTTTCCAATATAATCGCTTTAACTTAGGGCGACGGTACATGTACGCTTCGAAACTGTTGTTGTCGACGAAAGTGGGCTTTCCCTTTGCAGTATCACTTGTAAAACTTGGTGAATACAGTTACATTGGCGTAATACCAGTCGTTTACAAGATGATCGCTTCTATTCAGGGATACGCTGTACCTGCGCTTCGAAACTGTTGTTCTCGACGAAAGTGGGCTTTCCCTTCGAAAATCACTTCCAGAACTTGGTGAATACAGTTACATTGGCGTAGTACAATCCGTTTGCAATATAATCGCTTTAATTTAGGGCTACGGTACATCTGCGCTTCGAAACTGTTGTTGTCGACGAAAGTGGGCTTTCCCTTTGCAGAATCACTTCCTAAACATGGTGAATACAGTTCCATTGGCGTAGCACAAATCGTTTGCAATATCACGCCTTTAATTTAGGGATACGCTATATCTGCGCTTCGGAACTGTTGTTTTCGACGAAAGTGGGCTTTTCCTTTGCAGAATCACTTCCAAAACATGGTGAATACAGTTCCATTGGCGTAGCACAAACCGTTTCCAATATAATCGCTTTAACTTAGGGCGACGGTACATGTGCGCTTCGAAACTGTTGTTGTCGACGAAAGTGGGCTTTCCCTTTGCAGTATCACTTGTAAAACTTGGTGAATACAGTTACATTGGCGTAATACCAGTCGTTTACAAGATGATCGCTTCTATTCAGGGATACGCTGTACCTGCGCTTCGAAACTGTTGTTCTCGACGAAAGTGGGCTTTCCCTTCGAAAATCACTTCCAAAACTTGGTGAATACAGTTACATTGGCGTAGTACAATCCGTTTGCAATATAATCGCTTTAATTTAGGGCTACGGTACATCTGCGCTTCGAAACTGTTGTTGTCGACGAAAGTGGGCTTTCCCTTTGCAGAATCACTTCCTAAATATGGTGAATCCAGTTACATTGGCGTAGCACAAAGCGTTTGCAATATAATCGCTTTAATTTAGGGCGACGGTACATCTACGCTTCGGAACTATTGTTGTCGACGAAAGTGGGTTTTCCCTCTGCAGAATCACTTCCTAAATATGGTGAATACAGTTACATTGGCGTAGCACAAACCGTTTGCAATATAATCGCTTTAATTTAGGGCGACGGTACATCTACGCTTCAGAACTGTTGTTGTCGACGAAAGTGGGTTTTCCCTTTGCAGAATCACTTCCAAAACATGGCGAATATAGTTCCATTGGCGTAGCACAAACCGTTTGCAATATAATCGCTTTAATTTAGGGCGACGGTACATGTACGCTTCGAAACTGTTGTTGTCGACGAAAGTGGGCTTTCCCTTTGCAGTATCACTTGTAAAACTTGGTGAATACAGTTACATTGGCGTAGCACAATCCGTTTACAAGATGATCGCTTTTGTTTAGGGATGCGCTATGTCTGCGCTTCGGAACTGTTGTTTTCGACGAAAGCGGGCTTTCCCTGTGCAGAATCACTTCCTAAATATGGTGAATACAGTTACATTGGCGTAGCACAAACCGTTTGCAATATAATCGCTTTAATTTTGGGCGACGGTACATCTACGCTTCGGAACTGTTGTTGTCGACGAAAGTGGGTTTTCCCTTTGCAGAATCACTTCCAAAACATGGCGAATATAGTTCCATTGGCGTAGCACAAACCGTTTGCAGTATAATCGCTTTAATTTAGGGCGACGGTACATCTACGCTTCGGAACTGTTGTTGTCGACGACAGTGGGCTTTCCCTTTGCAAAATCACTTCCTAAACATGGTGAATACAGTTACATTGGCGTAGCACAAACCGTTTGCAATATAACGCCTTTAATTTAGTGATACGCTATATCTGCGCTTCGAAACTGTTGTTTTCGACGAAAGTCGGCTTTCCCTTTGCAGAAACACTTCCCAAATATGGTGAATACAGTTACATTGGCGTAGTACAATCCGTTTGCAATATAATCGCTTTAATTAAGGGCGACAGTACATCTACGCTTCGGAACTGTTGTTGTCGACGAAAGTGGGTTTTCCCTTTGCAGAATCACTTCCAAAACATGGCGAATACAGTTCCATTGGCGTAGCACAAACCGTTTGCAATATCACGCCTTTAATTTAGGGATACGCTATATCTGCGCTTCGAAACTGTTGTTTTCGACGAAAGTGGGCTTTCCCTTTGCAGTATCACTTGTAAAACTTGGTGAATACAGTTACATTGGCGTAATACCAGTCGTTTACAAGATGATCGCTTCTATTCAGGGATACGCTGTACCTGCGCTTCGAAACTGTTGTTCTCGACGAAAGTGGGCTTTTCCTTCGAAAATCACTTCCAAAAATTGGTGAATACAGTTACATTGGCGTAGCACAAACCGTTTGCAATATAATCGCTTTAATTTAGGGCGACGGTACATCTACGCTTCGGAACTGTTGTTGTCGACGAAAGTGGGTTTTCCCTTTGCAGAATCACTTCCAAAACATGGCGAATACAGTTCCATTGGCGTAGCACAAACCGTTTGCAATATAATCGCTTTAACTTAGGGCGACGGTACATGTACGCTTCGAAACTGTTGTTGTCGACGAAAGTGGGCTTTCCCTTTGCAGTATCACTTGTAAAACTTGGTGAATACAGTTACATTGGCGTAATACCAGTCGTTTACAAGATGATCACTTTTATTCAGGGATACGCTGTACCTGCGCTTCGAAACTGTTGTTCTCGACGAAAGTGGGCTTTTCCTTTGCAGTATCACTTGTAAAACTTGGTGAATACAGTTACATTGGCGTAATACGAGTCGTTTACAAGATGATCGCTTTTATTCAGGGATACGCTGTACCTGGGCTTCGAAACTGTTGTTCTCGACGAAAGTGGGCTTTCCCTTCGAAAATCACTTCCAAAACTTGGTGAATACAGTTACATTGGCGTAGCACAAACCGTTTGCAATATAATCGCTTTAATTTAGGGCGACGGTACATCTACGCTTCGGAACTGTTGTTGTCGACGAAAGTGGGCTTTCCCTTTGCAGAATCACTTCCTAAACATGGTGAATACAGTTACATTGGCGTAGCACAAACCGTTTGCAATATAACGCCTTTAATTTAGTGATACGCTATACCTGCGCTTCGAAACTGTTGTTTTCGACGAAAGTCGGCTTTCCCTTTGCAGAATACCGTGCAAAACTTGGTAGATACAGTTACATTGGCCTAGTACAATCCGTTTGCAATATAATCGCTTTAATTAAGGGCGACGGTACATCTGCGCTTCGAAACTGTTGTTGTCGACGAAAGTGGGCTTTCCCTTTGCAGAATCACTTCCTAAACATGGTGAATACAATTCCATTGGCGTAGCACAAACCGTTTGCAATATCACGCCTTTAATTTAGGGATACGCTATATCTGCGCTTCGGAACTGTTGTTTTCGACGAAAGTGGGCTTTTCCTTTGCAGAATCACTTCCAAAACATGGTGAATACAGTTCCATTGGCGTAGCACAAACCGTTTCCAATATAATCGCTTTAACTTAGGGCGACGGTACATGTACGCTTCGAAACTGTTGTTGTCGACGAAAGTGGGCTTTCCCTTTGCAGTATCACTTGTAAAACTTGGTGAATACAGTTACATTGGCGTAATACCAGTCGTTTACAAGATGATCGCTTCTATTCAGGGATACGCTGTACCTGCGCTTCGAAACTGTTGTTCTCGACGAAAGTGGGCTTTCCCTTCGAAAATCACTTCCAAAACTTGGTGAATACAGTTACATTGGCGTAGTACAATCCGTTTGCAATATAATCGCTTTAATTTAGGGCTACGGTACATCTGCGCTTCGAAACTGTTGTTGTCGACGAAAGTGGGCTTTCCCTTTGCAGAATCACTTCCTAAACATGGTGAATACAATTCCATTGGCGTAGCACAAACCGTTTGCAATATCACGCCTTTAATTTAGGGATACGCTATATCTGCGCTTCGGAACTGTTGTTTCCGACGAAAGTGGGCTTTTCCTTTGCAGAATCACTTCCAAAACATGGTGAATACAGTTCCATTGGCGTAGCACAAACCGTTTCCAATATAATCGCTTTAACTTAGGGCGACGGTACATGTACGCTTCGAAACTGTTGTTGTCGACGAAAGTGGGCTTTCCCTTTGCAGTATCACTTGTAAAACTTGGTGAATACAGTTACATTGGCGTAATACCAGTCGTTTACAAGATGATCGCTTCTATTCAGGGATACGCTGTACCTGCGCTTCGAAACTGTTGTTCTCGACGAAAGTGGGCTTTCCCTTCGAAAATCACTTCCAAAACTTGGTGAATACAGTTACATTGGCGTAGCACAAACCGTTTGCAATATAATCGCTTTAATTTAGGGCGACGGTACATCTACGCTTCGGAACTGTTGTTGTCGACGAAAGTGGGTTTTCCCTTTGCAGAATCACTTCCAAAACATGGCGAATACAGTTCCATTGGCGTAGCACAAACCGTTTGCAATATAATCGCTTTAACTTAGGGCGGCGGTACATGTACGCTTCGAAACTGTTGTTGTCGACGAAAGTGGGCTTTCCCTTTGCAGTATCACTTGTAAAACTTGGTGAATACAGTTACATTGGCGTAATACCAGTCGTTTACAAGATGATCACTTTTATTCAGGGATACGCTGTACCTGCGCTTCGAAACTGTTGTTCTCGACGAAAGTGGGCTTTCCCTTCGAAAATCACTTCCAAAACTTGGTGAATACAGTTACATTGGCGTAGTACAATCCGTTTGCAATATAATCGCTTTAATTTAGGGCTACGGTACATCTGCGCTTCGAAACTGTTGTTGTCGACGAAAGTGGGCTTTCCCTTTGCAGAATCACTTCCTAAACATGGTGAATACAGTTCCATTGGCGTAGCACAAACCGTTTGCAATATCACGCCTTTAATTTAGGTATACGCTATATCTGCGCTTCGGAACTGTTGTTTTCGACGAAAGTGGGCTTTTCCTTTGCAGTATCACTTGTAAAACTTGGTGAATACAGTTACATTGACGTAATACGAGTCGTTTACAAGATGATCGCTTTTATTCAGGGATACGCTGTACCTGGGCTTCGAAACTGTTGTTCTCGACGAAAGTGGGCTTTCCCTTCGAAAATCACTTCCAAAACTTGGTGAATACAGTTACATTGGCGTAGCACAAACCGTTTGCAATATAATCGCTTTAATTTAGGGCGACGGTACATCTACGCTTCGGAACTGTTGTTGTCGACGAAAGTGGGCTTTCCCTTTGCAGAATCACTTCCTAAACATGGTGAATACAGTTACATTGGCGTAGCACAAACCGTTTGCAATATAATCGCTTTAATTTAGGGCGACGGTACATCTACGCTTCGGAACTGTTGTTGTCGACGAAAGTGGGCTTTTCCTTTGCAGAATCACTTCCAAAACATGGTGAATACAGTTCCATTGGCGTAGCACAAACCGTTTGCAATATCACGCCTTTAATTTAGGGATACGCTATATCTGCGCTTCGGAACTGTTGTTTTCGACGAAAGTGGGCTTTTCCTTTGCAGAATCACTTCCAAAACATGGTGAATACAGTTCCATTGGCGTAGCACAAACCGTTTGCAATATAATCGCTTTAATTTAGGGCGACGGTACATCTACGCTTCGGAACTGTTGTTGTCGACGAAAGTGGGTTTTCCCTTTGCAGAATCACTTCCAAAACATGGCGAATACAGTTCCATTGGCGTAGCACAAACCGTTTGCAATATAATCGCTTTAACTTAGGGCGACGGTACATGTACGCTTCGAAACTGTTGTTGTCGACGAAAGTGGGCTTTCCCTTTGCAGAATCACTTCCAAAACATGGTGAATACAGTTACATTGGCGTAGCACAAACCGTTTGCAATATAACGCCTTTAATTTAGTCATACGCTATATCTGCGCTTCGAAACTGTTGTTTTCGACGAAAGTCGGCTTTCCCTTTGCAGAATACCGTGCAAAACTTGGTAGATACAGTTACATTGGCGTAGTACAATCCGTTTGCAATATAATCGCTTTAATTAAGGGCGACGGTACATCTATGCTTCGGAACTGTTGTTTTCGATGAAACTGTCTTTTCGCTTTGCAGAATCACTTCCAAAACATGGTGAATACAGTTCCATTGGCGTAGCACAAACCGTTTGCAATATAATCGCTTTTGTTTAGGGTCACGCTATGTCTGCGCTTCGGAACTGTTGTTTTCGACGAAAGTGGGCTTTCCCTTTGCAGAATCACTTCCTAAATATGGTGAATACAGTTACATTGGCGTAGCACAAACCGTTTGCAATATAATCGCTTTAATTTAGGGCGACGGTACATCTACGCTTCGGAACTGTTGTTGTCGACGAAAGTGGGTTTTCCCTTTGCAGAATCACTTCCAAAACATGGCGAATACAGTTCCATTGGCGTAGCACAAACCGTTTGCAATATAATCGCTTTAATTTAGGGCGACGGTACATCTACGCTTCGGAACTGTTGTTCTCGACGAAAGTGGGCTTTCCCTTCGAAAATCACTTCCAAAACTTGGTGAATACAGTTACATTGGCGTAGTACAATCCGTTTGCAATATAATAGCTTTAATTAAGGGCGACGGTACATCTACGCTTCGGAACTGTTGTTGTCGACGAAAGTGGGTTTTCCCTTTGCAGAATCACTTCCAAAACATGGCGAATATAGTTCCATTGGCGTAGCACAAACCGTTTGCAATATAATCGCTTTTGTTTAGGGATACGCTATGTCTGCGCTTCGGAACTGTTGTTTTCGACGAAAGTGGGCTTTCCCTTTGCAGAATCTCTTCCTAAATATGGTGAATACAGTTACATTGGCGTAGCACAAACCGTTTGCAATATAATCGCTTTAATTTAGGGCGACGGTACATCTACGCTTCGGAACTGTTGTTGTCGAGGAAAGTGGGCTTTCCCTTCGAAAATCACTTCCAAAACATGGTGAATACAGTTCCATTGGCGTAGCACAAACCGTTTCCAATATAATCGCTTTAACTTAGGGCGACGGTACATGTACGCTTCGAAACTGTTGTTGTCGACGAAAGTGGGCTTTCCCTTTGCAGTATCACTTGTAAAACTTGGTGAATACAGTTACATTGGCGTAATACCAGTCGTTTACAAGATGATCGCTTCTATTCAGGGATACGCTGTACCTGCGCTTCGAAACTGTTGTTCTCGACGAAAGTGGGCTTTCCCTTCGAAAATCACTTCCAGAACTTGGTGAATACAGTTACATTGGCGTAGTACAATCCGTTTGCAATATAATCGCTTTAATTTAGGGCTACGGTACATCTGCGCTTCGAAACTGTTGTTGTCGACGAAAGTGGGCTTTTCCTTTGCAGAATCACTTCCAAAACATGGTGAATACAGTTCCATTGGCGTAGCACAAATCGTTTGCAATATCACGCCTTTAATTTAGGGATACGCTATATCTGCGCTTCGGAACTGTTGTTTTCGACGAAAGTGGGCTTTTCCTTTGCAGAATCACTTCCAAAACATGGTGAATACAGTTCCATTGGCGTAGCACAAACCGTTTCCAATATAATCGCTTTAACTTAGGGCGACGGTACATGTACGCTTCGGAACTGTTGTTTTCGACGAAAGTGGGCTTTCCCTTTGCAGTATCACTTGTAAAACTTGGTGAATACAGTTACATTGGCGTAATACCAGTCGTTTACAAGATGATCGCTTCTATTCAGGGATACGCTGTACCTGCGCTTCGAAACTGTTGTTCTCGACGAAAGTGGGCTTTCCCTTCGAAAATCACTTCCAAAACTTGGTGAATACAGTTACATTGGCGTAGTACAATCCGTTTGCAATATAATCGCTTTAATTTAGGGCTACGGTACATCTGCGCTTCGAAACTGTTGTTGTCGACGAAAGTGGGCTTTCCCTTTGCAGAATCACTTCCTAAACATGGTGAATACAGTTCCATTGGCGTAGCACAAACCGTTTGCAATATCACGCCTTTAATTTAGGGATACGCTATATCTGCGCTTCGGAACTGTTGTTGTCGACGAAAGTGGGTTTTCCCTTTGCAGAATCACTTCCAAAACATGGCGAATACAGTTCCATTGGCGTAGCACAAACCGTTTGCAATATAATCGCTTTAACTTAGGGCGACGGTACATGTACGCTTCGAAACTGTTGTTGTCGACGGAAGTGGGCTTTCCCTTTGCAGTATCACTTGTAAAACTTGGTGAATACAGTTACATTGGCGTAATACCAGTCGTTTACAAGATGATCGCTTTTATTCAGGGATACGCTGTACCTGCGCTTCGAAACTGTTGTTCTCGACGAAAGTGGGCTTTCCGTTCGAAAATCACTTCCAAAACTTGGCGAATACAGTTACATTGGCGTAGTACAATCCGTTTGCAATATAATCGCTTTAATTTAGGGCTACGGTACATCTGCGCTTCGAAACTGTTGTTGTAGACGAAAGTGGGCTTTCCCTTTGCAGAATCACTTCCTAAACATGGTGAATACAGTTCCATTGGCGTAGCACAAACCGTTTGCAATATCACGCCTTTAATTTAGGGATACGCTATATCTGCGCTTCGGAACTGTTGTTTTCGACGAAAGTGGGCTTTTCCTTTGCAGAATCACTTCCAAAACATGGTGAATACAGTTCCATTGGCGTAGCACAAACCGTTTCCAATATAATCGCTTTAACTTAGGGCGACGGTACATGTACGCTTCGAAACTGTTGTTGTCGACGAAAGTGGGCTTTCCCTTTGCAGTATCACTTGTAAAACTTGGTGAATACAGTTACATTGGCGTAGCACAAACCGTTTGCAATATAATCGCTTTAATTTAGGGCGACGGTACATCTACGCTTCGGAACTGTTGTTGTCGACGAAAGTGGGTTTTCCCTTTGCAGAATCACTTCCAAAACATGGCGAATACAGTTCCATTGGCGTAGCACAAACCGTTTGCAATATAATCGCTTTAATTTAGGGCGACGGTACATCTACGCTTCGGAACTGTTGTTGTCGACGAAAGTGGGCTTTCCCTTCGAAAATCACTTCCAAAACTTGGTGAATACAGTTACATTGGCGTAGTACAATCCGTTTGCAATATAATCGCTTTAATTAAGGGCGACGGTACATCTACGCTTCGGAACTGTTGTTGTCGACGAAAGTGGGTTTTCCCTTTGCAGAATCACTTCCAAAACATGGCGAATATAGTTCCATTGGCGTAGCACAAACCGTTTGCAATATAATCGCTTTTGTTTAGGGATACGCTATGTCTGCGCTTCGGAACTGTTGTTTTCGACGAAAGTGGGCTTTCCCTTTGCAGAATCTCTTCCAAAACTTGGTGAATACAGTTACATTGGCGTAGTACAATCCGTTTGCAATATAATCGCTTTAATTTAGGGCTACGGTACATCTGCGCTTCGAAACTGTTGTTGTCGACGAAAGTGGGCTTTCCCTTTGCAGAATCACTTCCTAAACATGGTGAATACAGTTCCTTTGGCGTAGCACAAACCGTTTGCAATATCACGCCTTTAATTTAGGGATACGCTATATCTGCGCTTCGGAACTGTTGTTTTCGACGAAAGTGGGCTTTTCCTTTGCAGAATCACTTCCAAAACATGGTGAATACAGTTCCATTGGCGTAGCACAAACCGTTTCCAATATAATCGCTTTAACTTAGGGCGACGGTACATGTACGCTTCGAAACTGTTGTTGTCGACGAAAGTGGGCTTTCCCTTTGCAGTATCACTTGTAAAACTTGGTGAATACAGTTACATTGGCGTAATACCAGTCGTTTACAAGATGACCGCTTCTATTCAGGGATACGCTGTACCTGCGCTTCGAAACTGTTGTTCTCGACGAAAGTGGGCTTTCCCTTTGCAGAATCACTTCCTAAATATGGTGAATATAGTTACATTGGCGTAGCACAAACCGTTTGCAATATAATCGCTTTAATTTAGCGCGACGGTACATCTACGCTTCGGAACTGTTGTTGTCGACGAAAGTGGGTTTTCCCTTTGCAGAATCACTTCCAAAACATGGCGAATATAGTTCCATTGGCGTAGCACAAACCGTTTGCAGTATAATCGCTTTTGTTTAGGGATACGCTATGTCTGCGCTTCGGAACTGTTGTTTTCGACGAAAGTGGGCTTTCCCTTCGAAAATCACTTCCAAAACTTGGTGAATACAGTTACATTGGCGTAGCACAAACCGTTTGCAATATAATCGCTTTAATTTAGGGCGACGGTACATCTACGCTTCGGAACTGTTGTTGTCGACGAAAGTGGGCTTTCCCTTTGCAGAATCACTTCCTAAACATGGTGAATACAGTTACATTGGCGTAGCACAAACCGTTTGCAATATAATCGCTTTAATTTAGGGCGACGGTACATCTACGCTTCGGAACTGTTGTTGTCGACGAAAGTGGGTTTTCCCTTTGCAGAATCACTTCCAAAACATGGTGAATACAGTTACATTGGCGTAGCACAAACCGTTTGCAATATAATCGCTTTAATTTAGGGCGACGGTACATCTACGCTTCGGAACTGTTGTTGTCGACGAAGGTGGGTTTTCCCTCTGCAGAATCACTTCCAAAACATGGCGAATACAGTTACATTGGCGTAGCACAAACCGTTTGCAATATAATCGCTTTAATTTAGGGCTACGGTACATCTGCGCTTCGAAACTGTTGTTTTCGACGAAAGTGGGCTTTTCCTTTGCAGAATCACTTCCTAAATATGGTGAATACAGTTACATTGGCGTAGCACAAACCGTTTGCAATGTAATCGCTTTAATTTAGGGCGACGGTACATCTACGCTTCGGAACTGTTGTTGTCGACGAAAGTGGGTTTTCCCTTTGCAGAATCACTTCCAAAACATGGCGAATACAGTTCCATTGGCGTAGCACAAACCGTTTGCAATATAATCGCTTTAATTTAGGGCGACGGTACATCTACGCTTCGGAACTGTTGTTGTCGACGAAGGTGGGTTTTCCCTCTGCAGAATCACTTCCTAAATATGGTGAATACAGTTACATTGGCGTAGCACAAACCGTTTGCAATATAATCGCTTTAATTTAGGGCGACGGTACATCTACGCTTCGGAACTGTTGTTGTCGACGAAAGTGGGCTTTCCCTTTGCAGAATCACTTCCAAAACATGGCGAATACAGTTCCATTGGCGTAGCACAAACCGTTTGCAATATAATCGCTTTAATTTAGGGCGACGGTACATCTACGCTTCGGAACTGTTGTTCTCGACGAAAGTGGGCTTTCCCTTCGAAAATCACTTCCAAAACTTGGTGAATACAGTTACATTGGCGTAGTACAATCCGTTTGCAATATAATCGCTTTAATTTAGGGCTACGGTACATCTGCGCTTCGAAACTGTTGTTGTCGACGAAAGTGGGCTTTCCCTTTGCAGAATCACTTCCTAAACATGGTGAATACAGTTCCATTGGCGTAGCACAAACCGTTTGCAATATCACGCCTTTAATTTAGGGATACGCTATATCTGCGCTTCGGAACTGTTGTTTTCGACGAAAGTGGGCTTTTCCTTTGCAGAATCACTTCCAAAACATGGTGAATACAGTTCCATTGGCGTAGCACAAACCGTTTCCAATATAATCGCTTTAACTTAGGGCGACGGTACATGTACGCTTCGAAACTGTTGTTGTCGACGAAAGTGGGCTTTCCCTTTGCAGTATCACTTGTAAAACTTGGTGAATACAGTTACATTGGCGTAATACCAGTCGTTTACAAGATGATCGCTTCTATTCAGGGATACGCTGTACCTGCGCTTCGAAACTGTTGTTCTCGACGAAAGTGGGCTTTCCCTTTGCAGAATCACTTCCTAAATATGGTGAATACAGTTACATTGGCGTAGCACAAACCGTTTGCAATATAATCGCTTTAATTTAGGGCGACGGTACATGTACGCTTCGAAACTGTTGTTGTCGACGAAAGTGGGCTTTCCCTTTGCAGTATCACTTGTAAAACTTGGTGAATACAGTTACATTGTCGTAATACCAGTCGTTTACAAGATGATCACTTTTATTCAGGGATACGCTGTACCTGCGCTTCGAAACTGTTGTTCTCGACGAAAGTGGGCTTTCCCTGCGAAAATCACTTCCAAAACTTCGTGAATACAGTTACATTGGCGTAGTACAATCCGTTTGCAATATAATCGCTTTAATTTAGGGCTACGGTACATCTGCGCTTCGAAACTGTTGTTGTCGACGAAAGTGGGCTTTCCCTTTGCAGTATCACTTGTAAAACTTGGTGAATACAGTTACATTGGCGTAATACCAGTCGTTTACAAGATGATCGCTTCTATTCAGGGATACGCTGTCCCTGCGCTTCGAAACTGTTGTTCTCGACGAAAGTGGGCTTTCCCTTCGAAAATCACTTCCAAAACTTGGTGAATACAGTTACATTGGCGTAGCACAAACCGTTTGCAATATAATCGCTTTAATTTAGGGCGACGGTACATCTACGCTTCGGAACTGTTGTTGTCGACGAAAGTGGGTTTTCCCTTTGCAGAATCACTTCCAAAACATGGCGAATACAGTTCCATTGGCGTAGCACAAACCGTTTCCAATATAATCGCTTTAACTTAGGGCGACGGTACATGTACGCTTCGAAACTGTTGTTGTCGACGAAAGTGGGCTTTCCCTTTGCAGTATCACTTGTAAAACTTGGTGAATACAGTTACATTGGCGTAATACCAGTCGTTTACAAGATGATCGCTTCTATTCAGGGATACGCTGTACCTGCGCTTCGAAACTGTTGTTCTCGACGAAAGTGGGCTTTCCCTTTGCAGAATCACTTCCTAAACATGGTGAATACAGTTCCATTGGCGTAGCACAAACCGTTTGCAATATCATGCCTTTAATTTAGGTATACGCTATATCTGCGCTTCGGAACTGTTGTTTTCGACGAAAGTGGGCTTTCCCTTTGCAGAATCACTTCCTAAACATGGTGAATACAATTCCATTGGCGTAGCACAAACCGTTTGCAATATCACGCCTTTAATTTAGGGATACGCTATATCTGCGCTTCGGAACTGTTGTTTTCGACGAAAGTGGGCTTTTCCTTTGCAGAATCACTTCCAAAACATGGTGAATACAGTTCCATTGGCGTAGCACAAACCGTTTGCAATATAATCGCTTTAACTTAGGGCGACGGTACATGTACGCTTCGAAACTGTTGTTGTCGACGAAAGTGGGCTTTCCCTTTGCAGTATCACTTGTAAAACTTGGTGAATACAGTTACATTGGCGAAATACCAGTCGTTTACAAGATGATCGCTTCTATTCAGGGATACGCTGTACCTGCGCTTCGAAACTGTTGTTCTCGACGAAAGTGGGCTTTCCCTTCGAAAATCACTTCCAAAACTTGGTGAATACAGTTACATTGGCGTAGCACAAACCGTTTGCAATATAATCGCTTTAATTTAGGGCGACGGTACATCTACGCTTCGGAACTGTTGTTGTCGACGAAAGTGGGTTTTCCCTTTGCAGAATCACTTCCAAAACATGGCGAATACAGTTCCATTGGCGTAGCACAAACCGTTTGCAATATAATCGCTTTAACTTAGGGCGACGGTACATGTACGCTTCGAAACTGTTGTTGTCGACGAAAGTGGGCTTTCCCTTTGCAGTATCACTTGTAAAACTTGGTGAATACAGTTACATTGGCGTAATACCAGTCGTTTACAAGATGATCGCTTCTATTCAGGGATACGCTGTACCTGCGCTTCGAAACTGTTGTTCTCGACGAAAGTGGGCTTTCCCTTCGAAAATCACTTCCAAAACATGGTGAATACAGTTCCATTGGCGTAGCACAAACCGTTTGCAATATCATGCCTTTAATTTAGGTATACGCTATATCTGCGCTTCGGAACTGTTGTTTTCGACGAAAGTGGGCTTTTCCTTTGCAGTATCACTTGTAAAACTTGGTGAATACAGTTACATTGGCGTAATACGAGTCGTTTACAAGATGATCGCTTTTATTCAGGGATACGCTGTACCTGGGCTTCGAAACTGTTGTTCTCGACGAAAGTGGGCTTTCCCTTCGAAAATCACTTCCAAAACTTGGTGAATACAGTTACATTCGCGTAGCACAAACCGTTTGCAATATAATCGCTTTAATTTAGGGCGACGGTACATCTACGCTTCGGAACTGTTGTTGTCGACGAAAGTGGGCTTTCCCTTTACAGAATCACTTCCTAAACATGGTGAATACAGTTACATTGGCGTAGCACAAACCGTTTGCAATATAACGCCTTTAATTTAGTGATACGCTATATCTGCGCTTCGAAACTGTTGTTTTCGACGAAAGTCGGCTTTCCCTTTGCAGAATACCGTGCAAAACTTGGTAGATACAGTTACATTGGCCTAGTACAATCCGTTTGCAATATAATCGCTTTAATTAAGGGCGACGGTACATCTGCGCTTCGAAACTGTTGTTGTCGACGAAAGTGGGCTTTCCCTTTGCAGAATCACTTCCTAAACATGGTGAATACAATTCCATTGGCGTAGCACAAACCGTTTGCAATATAACGCCTTTAATTTAGGGATACGCTATATCTGCGCTTCGGAACTGTTGTTTTCGACGAAAGTGGGCTTTTCCTTTGCAGAATCACTTCCAAAACATGGTGAATACAGTTCCATTGGCGTAGCACAAACCGTTTCCAATATAATCGCTTTAACTTAGGGCGACGGTACATGTACGCTTCGAAACTGTTGTTGTCGACGAAAGTGGGCTTTCCCTTTGCAGTATCACTTGTAAAACTTGGTGAATACAGTTACATTGGCGTAATACCAGTCGTTTACAAGATGATCGCTTCTATTCAGGGATACGCTGTACCTGCGCTTCGAAACTGTTGTTCTCGACGAAAGTGGGCTTTCCCTTCGAAAATCACTTCCAAAACTTGGTGAATACAGTTACATTGGCGTAGCACAAACCGTTTGCAATATAATCGCTTTAATTTAGGGCGACGGTACATCTACGCTTCGGAACTGTTGTTGTCGACGAAAGTGGGTTTTCCCTTTGCAGAATCACTTCCAAAACATGGCGAATACAGTTCCATTGGCGTAGCACAAACCGTTTGCAATATAATCGCTTTAATTTAGGGCGACGGTACATCTACGCTTCGGAACTGTTGTTGTCGACGAAAGTGGGCTTTTCCTTTGCAGTATCACTTGTAAAACTTGGTGAATCCAGTTACATTGGCGTAATACGAGTCGTTTACAAGATGATCGCTTTTATTCAGGGATACGCTGTACCTGGGCTTCGAAACTGTTGTTGTCGACGAAAGTGGGCTTTCCCTTCGAAAATCACTTCCAAAACTTGGTGAATACAGTTACATTGGCGTAGCACAAACCGTTTGCAATATAATCGCTTTAATTTAGGGCGACGGTACATGTACGCTTCGAAACTGTTGTTGTCGACGAAAGTGGGCTTTTCCTTTGCAGAATCACTTCCAAAACATGGTGAATACAGTTCCATTGGCGTAGCACAAACCGTTTCCAATATAATCGCTTTAACTTAGGGCGACGGTACATGTACGCTTCGAAACTGTTGTTGTCGACGAAAGTGGGCTTTCCCTTTGCAGTATCACTTGTAAAACTTGGTGAATACAGTTACATTGGCGTAATACCAGTCGTTTACAAGATGATCGCTTCTATTCAGGGATACGCTGTACCTGCGCTTCGAAACTGTTGTTCTCGACGAAAGTGGGCTTTCCCTTCGAAAATCACTTCCAAAACTTGGTGAATACTGTTACATTGGCGTAGCACAAACCGTTTGCAATATAATCGCTTTAATTTAGGGCGACGGTACATCTACGCTTCGGAACTGTTGTTGTCGACGAAAGTGGGCTTTCCCTTTGCAGAATCACTTCCAAAACATGGCGAATACAGTTCCATTGGCGTAGCACAAACCGTTTCCAATATAATCGCTTTAACTTAGGGCGACGGTACATGTACGCTTCGAAACTGTTGTTGTCGACGAAAGTGGGCTTTCCCTTTGCAGAATCACTTCCAAAACATGGTGAATACAGTTCCATTGGCGTAGCACAAACCGTTTGCAATATAATCGCTTTAACTTAGGGCGACGGTACATGTACGCTTCGAAACTGTTGTTGTCGACGAAAGTGGGCTTTCCCTTTGCAGTATCACTTGTAAAACTTGGTGAATACAGTTACATTGGCGTAATACCAGTCGTTTACAAGATGATCACTTTTATTCAGGGATACGCTGTACCTGCGCTTCGAAACTGTTGTTCTCGACGAAAGTGGGCTTTCCCTTCGAAAATCACTTCCAAAACTTGGTGAATACAGTTACATTGGCGTAGTACAATCCGTTTGCAATATAATCGCTTTAATTTAGGGCTACGGTACATCTGCGCTTCGAAACTGTTGTTGTCGACGAAAGTGGGCTTTCCCTTTGCAGAATCACTTCCTAAACATGGTGAATACAGTTACATTGGCGTAGCACAAACCGTTTGCAATATAACGCCTTTAATTTAGTCATACGCTATATCTGCGCTTCGAAACTGTTGTTTTCGACGAAAGTCGGCTTTCCCTTTGCAGAATACCGTGCAAAACTTGGTAGATACAGTTACATTGGCGTAGTACAATCCGTTTGCAATATAATCGCTTTAATTAAGGGCGACGGTACATCTATGCTTCGGAACTGTTGTTTTCGATGAAACTGTCTTTTCGCTTTGCAGAATCACTTCCAAAACATGGTGAATACAGTTCCATTGGCGTAGCACAAACCGTTTGCAATATAATCGCTTTTGTTTAGGGTCACGCTATGTCTGCGCTTCGGAACTGTTGTTTTCGACGAAAGTGGGCTTTCCCTTTGCAGAATCACTTCCTAAATATGGTGAATACAGTTACATTGGCGTAGCACAAACCGTTTGCAATATAATCGCTTTAATTTAGGGCGACGGTACATCTACGCTTCGGAACTGTTGTTGTCGACGAAAGTGGGTTTTCCCTTTGCAGAATCACTTCCAAAACATGGCGAATACAGTTCCATTGGCGTAGCACAAACCGTTTGCAATATAATCGCTTTAATTTAGGGCGACGGTACATCTACGCTTCGGAACTGTTGTTCTCGACGAAAGTGGGCTTTCCCTTCGAAAATCACTTCCAAAACTTGGTGAATACAGTTACATTGGCGTAGTACAATCCGTTTGCAATATAATAGCTTTAATTAAGGGCGACGGTACATCTACGCTTCGGAACTGTTGTTGTCGACGAAAGTGGGTTTTCCCTTTGCAGAATCACTTCCAAAACATGGCGAATATAGTTCCATTGGCGTAGCACAAACCGTTTGCAATATAATCGCTTTTGTTTAGGGATACGCTATGTCTGCGCTTCGGAACTGTTGTTTTCGACGAAAGTGGGCTTTCCCTTTGCAGAATCTCTTCCTAAATATGGTGAATACAGTTACATTGGCGTAGCACAAACCGTTTGCAATATAATCGCTTTAATTTAGCGCGACGGTACATCTACGCTTCGGAACTGTTGTTGTCGACGAAAGTGGGTTTTCCCTTTGCAGAATCACTTCCAAAACATGGCGAATATAGTTCCATTGGCGTAGCACAAACCGTTTGCAGTATAATCGCTTTTGTTTAGGGATACGCTATGTCTGCGCTTCGGAACTGTTGTTTTCGACGAAAGTGGGCTTTCCCTTCGAAAATCACTTCCAAAACTTGGTGAATACAGTTACATTGGCGTAGCACAAACCGTTTGCAATATAATCGCTTTAATTTAGGGCGACGGTACATCTACGCTTCGGAACTGTTGTTGTCGACGAAAGTGGGCTTTCCCTTTGCAGAATCACTTCCTAAACATGGTGAATACAGTTACATTGGCGTAGCACAAACCGTTTGCAATATAATCGCTTTAATTTAGGGCGACGGTACATCTACGCTTCGGAACTGTTGTTGTCGACGAAAGTGGGTTTTCCCTTTGCAGAATCACTTCCAAAACATGGCGAATACAGTTCCATTGGCGTAGCACAAACCGTTTGCAATATAATCGCTTTAATTTAGGGCTACGGTACATCTGCGCTTCGAAACTGTTGTTTTCGACGAAAGTGGGCTTTTCCTTTGCAGAATCACTTCCTAAATATGGTGAATACAGTTACATTGGCGTAGCACAAACCGTTTGCAATGTAATCGCTTTAATTTAGGGCGACGGTACATCTACGCTTCGGAACTGTTGTTGTCGACGAAAGTGGGTTTTCCCTTTGCAGAATCACTTCCAAAACATGGCGAATACAGTTCCATTGGCGTAGCACAAACCGTTTGCAATATAATCGCTTTAATTTAGGGCGACGGTACATCTACGCTTCGGAACTGTTGTTGTCGACGAAGGTGGGTTTTCCCTCTGCAGAATCACTTCCTAAATATGGTGAATACAGTTACATTGGCGTAGCACAAACCGTTTGCAATATAATCGCTTTAATTTAGGGCGACGGTACATCTACGCTTCGGAACTGTTGTTGTCGACGAAAGTGGGTTTTCCCTTTGCAGAATCACTTCCAAAACATGGCGAATACAGTTCCATTGGCGTAGCACAAACCGTTTGCAATATAATCGCTTTAATTTAGGGCGACGGTACATCTACGCTTCGGAACTGTTGTTCTCGACGAAAGTGGGCTTTCCCTTCGAAAATCACTTCCAAAACTTGGTGAATACAGTTACATTGGCGTAGTACAATCCGTTTGCAATATAATCGCTTTAATTTAGGGCTACGGTACATCTGCGCTTCGAAACTGTTGTTGTCGACGAAAGTGGGCTTTCCCTTTGCAGAATCACTTCCTAAACATGGTGAATACAGTTCCATTGGCGTAGCACAAACCGTTTGCAATATCACGCCTTTAATTTAGGGATACGCTATATCTGCGCTTCGGAACTGTTGTTTTCGACGAAAGTGGGCTTTTCCTTTGCAGAATCACTTCCAAAACATGGTGAATACAGTTCCATTGGCGTAGCACAAACCGTTTCCAATATAATCGCTTTAACTTAGGGCGACGGTACATGTACGCTTCGAAACTGTTGTTGTCGACGAAAGTGGGCTTTCCCTTTGCAGTATCACTTGTAAAACTTGGTGAATACAGTTACATTGGCGTAATACCAGTCGTTTACAAGATGATCGCTTCTATTCAGGGATACGCTGTACCTGCGCTTCGAAACTGTTGTTCTCGACGAAAGTGGGCTTTCCCTTTGCAGAATCACTTCCTAAATTTGGTGAATACAGTTACATTGGCGTAGCACAAACCGTTTGCAATATAATCGCTTTAATTTAGGGCGACGGTACATGTACGCTTCGAAACTGTTGTTGTCGACGAAAGTGGGCTTTCCCTTTGCAGTATCACTTGTAAAACTTGGTGAATACAGTTACATTGTCGTAATACCAGTCGTTTACAAGATGATCACTTTTATTCAGGGATACGCTGTACCTGCGCTTCGAAACTGTTGTTCTCGACGAAAGTGGGCTTTCCCTGCGAAAATCACTTCCAAAACTTCGTGAATACAGTTACATTGGCGTAGTACAATCCGTTTGCAATATAATCGCTTTAATTTAGGGCTACGGTACATCTGCGCTTCGAAACTGTTGTTGTCGACGAAAGTGGGCTTTCCCTTTGCAGTATCACTTGTAAAACTTGGTGAATACAGTTACATTGGCGTAATACCAGTCGTTTACAAGATGATCGCTTCTATTCAGGGATACGCTGTCCCTGCGCTTCGAAACTGTTGTTCTCGACGAAAGTGGGCTTTCCCTTCGAAAATCACTTCCAAAACTTGGTGAATACAGTTACATTGGCGTAGCACAAACCGTTTGCAATATAATCGCTTTAATTTAGGGCGACGGTACATCTACGCTTCGGAACTGTTGTTGTCGACGAAAGTGGGTTTTCCCTTTGCAGAATCACTTCCAAAACATGGCGAATACAGTTCCATTGGCGTAGCACAAACCGTTTGCAATATAATCGCTTTAACTTAGGGCGACGGTACATGTACGCTTCGAAACTGTTGTTGTCGACGAAAGTGGGCTTTCCCTTTGCAGTATCACTTGTAAAACTTGGTGAATACAGTTACATTGGCGTAATACCAGTCGTTTACAAGATGATCGCTTCTATTCAGGGATACGCTGTACCTGCGCTTCGAAACTGTTGTTCTCGACGAAAGTGGGCTTTCCCTTTGCAGAATCACTTCCTAAACATGGTGAATACAGTTCCATTGGCGTAGCACAAACCGTTTGCAATATCATGCCTTTAATTTAGGGATACGCTATATCTGCGCTTCGGAACTGTTGTTTTCGACGAAAGTGGGCTTTCCCTTTGCAGAATCACTTCCTAAACATGGTGAATACAATTCCATTGGCGTAGCACAAACCGTTTGCAATATCACGCCTTTAATTTAGGGATACGCTATATCTGCGCTTCGGAACTGTTGTTTTCGACGAAAGTGGGCTTTTCCTTTGCAGAATCACTTCCAAAACATGGTGAATACAGTTCCATTGGCGTAGCACAAACCGTTTGCAATATAATCGCTTTAACTTAGGGCGACGGTACATGTACGCTTCGAAACTGTTGTTGTCGACGAAAGTGGGCTTTCCCTTTGCAGTATCACTTGTAAAACTTGGTGAATACAGTTACATTGGCGAAATACCAGTCGTTTACAAGATGATCGCTTCTATTCAGGGATACGCTGTACCTGCGCTTCGAAACTGTTGTTCTCGACGAAAGTGGGCTTTCCCTTCGAAAATCACTTCCAAAACTTGGTGAATACAGTTACATTGGCGTAGCACAAACCGTTTGCAATATAATCGCTTTAATTTAGGGCGACGGTACATCTACGCTTCGGAACTGTTGTTGTCGACGAAAGTGGGTTTTCCCTTTGCAGAATCACTTCCAAAACATGGCGAATACAGTTCCATTGGCGTAGCACAAACCGTTTGCAATATAATCGCTTTAACTTAGGGCGACGGTACATGTACGCTTCGAAACTGTTGTTGTCGACGAAAGTGGGCTTTCCCTTTGCAGTATCACTTGTAAAACTTGGTGAATACAGTTACATTGGCGTAATACCAGTCGTTTACAAGATGATCGCTTCTATTCAGGGATACGCTGTACCTGCGCTTCGAAACTGTTGTTCTCGACGAAAGTGGGCTTTCCCTTCGAAAATCACTTCCAAAACATGGTGAATACAGTTCCATTGGCGTAGCACAAACCGTTTGCAATATCATGCCTTTAATTTAGGTATACGCTATATCTGCGCTTCGGAACTGTTGTTTTCGACGAAAGTGGGCTTTTCCTTTGCAGTATCACTTGTAAAACTTGGTGAATACAGTTACATTGGCGTAATACGAGTCGTTTACAAGATGATCGCTTTTATTCAGGGATACGCTGTACCTGGGCTTCGAAACTGTTGTTCTCGACGAAAGTGGGCTTTCCCTTCGAAAATCACTTCCAAAACTTGGTGAATACAGTTACATTCGCGTAGCACAAACCGTTTGCAATATAATCGCTTTAATTTAGGGCGACGGTACATCTACGCTTCGGAACTGTTGTTGTCGACGAAAGTGGGCTTTCCCTTTACAGAATCACTTCCTAAACATGGTGAATACAGTTACATTGGCGTAGCACAAACCGTTTGCAATATAACGCCTTTAATTTAGTGATACGCTATATCTGCGCTTCGAAACTGTTGTTTTCGACGAAAGTCGGCTTTCCCTTTGCAGAATACCGTGCAAAACTTGGTAGATACAGTTACATTGGCCTAGTACAATCCGTTTGCAATATAATCGCTTTAATTAAGGGCGACGGTACATCTGCGCTTCGAAACTGTTGTTGTCGACGAAAGTGGGCTTTCCCTTTGCAGAATCACTTCCTAAACATGGTGAATACAATTCCATTGGCGTAGCACAAACCGTTTGCAATATCACGCCTTTAATTTAGGGATACGCTATATCTGCGCTTCGGAACTGTTGTTTTCGACGAAAGTGGGCTTTTCCTTTGCAGAATCACTTCCAAAACATGGTGAATACAGTTCCATTGGCGTAGCACAAACCGTTTCCAATATAATCGCTTTAACTTAGGGCGACGGTACATGTACGCTTCGAAACTGTTGTTGTCGACGAAAGTGGGCTTTCCCTTTGCAGTATCACTTGTAAAACTTGGTGAATACAGTTACATTGGCGTAATACCAGTCGTTTACAAGATGATCGCTTCTATTCAGGGATACGCTGTACCTGCGCTTCGAAACTGTTGTTCTCGACGAAAGTGGGCTTTCCCTTCGAAAATCACTTCCAAAACTTGGTGAATACAGTTACATTGGCGTAGCACAAACCGTTTGCAATATAATCGCTTTAATTTAGGGCGACGGTACATCTACGCTTCGGAACTGTTGTTGTCGACGAAAGTGGGTTTTCCCTTTGCAGAATCACTTCCAAAACATGGCGAATACAGTTCCATTGGCGTAGCACAAACCGTTTGCAATATAATCGCTTTAATTTAGGGCGACGGTACATCTACGCTTCGGAACTGTTGTTGTCGACGAAAGTGGGCTTTTCCTTTGCAGTATCACTTGTAAAACTTGGTGAATACAGTTACATTGGCGTAATACGAGTCGTTTACAAGATGATCGCTTTTATTCAGGGATACGCTGTACCTGGGCTTCGAAACTGTTGTTGTCGACGAAAGTGGGCTTTCCCTTCGAAAATCACTTCCAAAACTTGGTGAATACAGTTACATTGGCGTAGCACAAACCGTTTGCAATATAATCGCTTTAATTTAGGGCGACGGTACATCTACGCTTCGGAACTGTTGTTGTCGACGAAAGTGGGCTTTTCCTTTGCAGAATCACTTCCAAAACATGGTGAATACAGTTCCATTGGCGTAGCACAAACCGTTTCCAATATAATCGCTTTAACTTAGGGCGACGGTACATGTACGCTTCGAAACTGTTGTTGTCGACGAAAGTGGGCTTTCCCTTTGCAGTATCACTTGTAAAACTTGGTGAATACAGTTACATTGGCGTAATACCAGTCGTTTACAAGATGATCGCTTCTATTCAGGGATACGCTGTACCTGCGCTTCGAAACTGTTGTTCTCGACGAAAGTGGGCTTTCCCTTCGAAAATCACTTCCAAAACTTGGTGAATACTGTTACATTGGCGTAGCACAAACCGTTTGCAATATAATCGCTTTAATTTAGGGCGACGGTACATCTACGCTTCGGAACTGTTGTTGTCGACGAAAGTGGGTTTTCCCTTTGCAGAATCACTTCCAAAACATGGCGAATACAGTTCCATTGGCGTAGCACAAACCGTTTGCAATATAATCGCTTTAACTTAGGGCGACGGTACATGTACGCTTCGAAACTGTTGTTGTCGACGAAAGTGGGCTTTCCCTTTGCAGAATCACTTCCAAAACATGGTGAATACAGTTCCATTGGCGTAGCACAAACCGTTTGCAATATAATCGCTTTAACTTAGGGCGACGGTACATGTACGCTTCGAAACTGTTGTTGTCGACGAAAGTGGGCTTTCCCTTTGCAGTATCACTTGTAAAACTTGGTGAATACAGTTACATTGGCGTAATACCAGTCGTTTACAAGATGATCACTTTTATTCAGGGATACGCTGTACCTGCGCTTCGAAACTGTTGTTCTCGACGAAAGTGGGCTTTCCCTTCGAAAATCACTTCCAAAACTTGGTGAATACAGTTACATTGGCGTAGTACAATCCGTTTGCAATATAATCGCTTTAATTTAGGGCTACGGTACATCTGCGCTTCGAAACTGTTGTTGTCGACGAAAGTGGGCTTTCCCTTTGCAGAATCACTTCCTAAACATGGTGAATACAGTTACATTGGCGTAGCACAAACCGTTTGCAATATAACGCCTTTAATTTAGTGATACGCTATATCTGCGCTTCGAAACTGTTGTTTTCGACGAAAGTCGGCTTTCCCTTTGCAGAATACCGTGCAAAACTTGGTAGATACAGTTACATTGGCGTAGTACAATCCGTTTGCAATATAATCGCTTTAATTAAGGGCGACGGTACATCTATGCTTCGGAACTGTTGTTTTCGATGAAACTGTCTTTTCGCTTTGCAGAATCACTTCCAAAACATGGTGAATACAGTTCCATTGGCGTAGCACAAACCGTTTGCAATATAATCGCTTTTGTTTAGGGACACGCTATGTCTGCGCTTCGGAACTGTTGTTTTCGACGAAAGTGGGCTTTCCCTTTGCAGAATCACTTCCTAAATATGGTGAATACAGTTACATTGGCGTAGCACAAACCGTTTGCAATATAATCGCTTTAATTTAGGGCGACGGTACATCTACGCTTCGGAACTGTTGTTGTCGACGAAAGTGGGTTTTCCCTTTGCAGAATCACTTCCAAAACATGGCGAATACAGTTCCATTGGCGTAGCACAAACCGTTTGCAATATAATCGCTTTAATTTAGGGCGACGGTACATCTACGCTTCGGAACTGTTGTTCTCGACGAAAGTGGGCTTTCCCTTCGAAAATCACTTCCAAAACTTGGTGAATACAGTTACATTGGCGTAGTACAATCCGTTTGCAATATAATAGCTTTAATTAAGGGCGACGGTACATCTACGCTTCGGAACTGTTGTTGTCGACGAAAGTGGGTTTTCCCTTTGCAGAATCACTTCCAAAACATGGCGAATATAGTTCCATTGGCGTAGCACAAACCGTTTGCAATATAATCGCTTTTGTTTAGGGATACGCTATGTCTGCGCTTCGGAACTGTTGTTTTCGACGAAAGTGGGCTTTCCCTTTGCAGAATCTCTTCCTAAATATGGTGAATACAGTTACATTGGCGTAGCACAAACCGTTTGCAATATAATCGCTTTAATTTAGGGCGACGGTACATCTACGCTTCGGAACTGTTGTTGTCGAGGAAAGTGGGCTTTCCCTTCGAAAATCACTTCCAAAACATGGTGAATACAGTTCCATTGGCGTAGCACAAACCGTTTCCAATATAATCGCTTTAACTTAGGGCGACGGTACATGTACGCTTCGAAACTGTTGTTGTCGACGAAAGTGGGCTTTCCCTTTGCAGTATCACTTGTAAAACTTGGTGAATACAGTTACATTGGCGTAATACCAGTCGTTTACAAGATGATCGCTTCTATTCAGGGATACGCTGTACCTGCGCTTCGAAACTGTTGTTCTCGACGAAAGTGGGCTTTCCCTTCGAAAATCACTTCCAGAACTTGGTGAATACAGTTACATTGGCGTAGTACAATCCGTTTGCAATATAATCGCTTTAATTTAGGGCTACGGTACATCTGCGCTTCGAAACTGTTGTTGTCGACGAAAGTGGGCTTTCCCTTTGCAGAATCACTTCCTAAACATGGTGAATACAGTTCCATTGGCGTAGCACAAATCGTTTGCAATATCACGCCTTTAATTTAGGGATACGCTATATCTGCGCTTCGGAACTGTTGTTTTCGACGAAAGTGGGCTTTTCCTTTGCAGAATCACTTCCAAAACATGGTGAATACAGTTCCATTGGCGTAGCACAAACCGTTTCCAATATAATCGCTTTAACTTAGGGCGACGGTACATGTACGCTTCGAAACTGTTGTTGTCGACGAAAGTGGGCTTTCCCTTTGCAGTATCACTTGTAAAACTTGGTGAATACAGTTACATTGGCGTAATACCAGTCGTTTACAAGATGATCGCTTCTATTCAGGGATACGCTGTACCTGCGCTTCGAAACTGTTGTTCTCGACGAAAGTGGGCTTTCCGTTCGAAAATCACTTCCAAAACTTGGTGAATACAGTTACATTGGCGTAGTACAATCCGTTTGCAATATAATCGCTTTAATTTAGGGCTACGGTACATCTGCGCTTCGAAACTGTTGTTGTCGACGAAAGTGGGCTTTCCCTTTGCAGAATCACTTCCTAAACATGGTGAATACAGTTCCATTGGCGTAGCACAAACCGTTTGCAATATCACGCCTTTAATTTAGGGATACGCTATATCTGCGCTTCGGAACTGTTGTTGTCGACGAAAGTGGGTTTTCCCTTTGCAGAATCACTTCCAAAACATGGCGAATACAGTTCCATTGGCGTAGCACAAACCGTTTGCAATATAATCGCTTTAACTTAGGGCGACGGTACATGTACGCTTCGAAACTGTTGTTGTCGACGGAAGTGGGCTTTCCCTTTGCAGTATCACTTGTAAAACTTGGTGAATACAGTTACATTGGCGTAATACCAGTCGTTTACAAGATGATCGCTTTTATTCAGGGATACGCTGTACCTGCGCTTCGAAACTGTTGTTCTCGACGAAAGTGGGCTTTCCGTTCGAAAATCACTTCCAAAACTTGGTGAATACAGTTACATTGGCGTAGTACAATCCGTTTGCAATATAATCGCTTTAATTTAGGGCTACGGTACATCTGCGCTTCGAAACTGTTGTTGTAGACGAAAGTGGGCTTTCCCTTTGCAGAATCACTTCCTAAACATGGTGAATACAGTTCCATTGGCGTAGCACAAACCGTTTGCAATATCACGCCTTTAATTTAGGGATACGCTATATCTGCGCTTCGGAACTGTTGTTTTCGACGAAAGTGGGCTTTTCCTTTGCAGAATCACTTCCAAAACATGGTGAATACAGTTCCATTGGCGTAGCACAAACCGTTTCCAATATAATCGCTTTAACTTAGGGCGACGGTACATGTACGCTTCGAAACTGTTGTTGTCGACGAAAGTGGGCTTTCCCTTTGCAGTATCACTTGTAAAACTTGGTGAATACAGTTACATTGGCGTAGCACAAACCGTTTGCAATATAATCGCTTTAATTTAGGGCGACGGTACATCTACGCTTCGGAACTGTTGTTGTCGACGAAAGTGGGTTTTCCCTTTGCAGAATCACTTCCAAAACATGGCGAATACAGTTCCATTGGCGTAGCACAAACCGTTTGCAATATAATCGCTTTAATTTAGGGCGACGGTACATCTACGCTTCGGAACTGTTGTTCTCGACGAAAGTGGGCTTTCCCTTCGAAAATCACTTCCAAAACTTGGTGAATACAGTTACATTGGCGTAGTACAATCCGTTTGCAATATAATCGCTTTAATTAAGGGCGACGGTACATCTACGCTTCGGAACTGTTGTTGTCGACGAAAGTGGGTTTTCCCTTTGCAGAATCACTTCCAAAACATGGCGAATATAGTTCCATTGGCGTAGCACAAACCGTTTGCAATATAATCGCTTTTGTTTAGGGATACGCTATGTCTGCGCTTCGGAACTGTTGTTTTCGACGAAAGTGGGCTTTCCCTTTGCAGAATCTCTTCCAAAACTTGGTGAATACAGTTACATTGGCGTAGTACAATCCGTTTGCAATATAATCGCTTTAATTTAGGGCTACGGTACATCTGCGCTTCGAAACTGTTGTTGTCGACGAAAGTGGGCTTTCCCTTTGCAGAATCACTTCCTAAACATGGTGAATACAGTTCCTTTGGCGTAGCACAAACCGTTTGCAATATCACGCCTTTAATTTAGGGATACGCTATATCTGCGCTTCGAAACTGTTGTTTTCGACGAAAGTGGGCTTTTCCTTTGCAGAATCACTTCCAAAACATGGTGAATACAGTTCCATTGGCGTAGCACAAACCGTTTCCAATATAATCGCTTTAACTTAGGGCGACGGTACATGTACGCTTCGAAACTGTTGTTGTCGACGAAAGTGGGCTTTCCCTTTGCAGTATCACTTGTAAAACTTGGTGAATACAGTTACATTGGCGTAATACCAGTCGTTTACACGATGACCGCTTCTATTCAGGGATACGCTGTACCTGCGCTTCGAAACTGTTGTTCTCGACGAAAGTGGGCTTTCCCTTTGCAGAATCACTTCCTAAATATGGTGAATATAGTTACATTGGCGTAGCACAAACCGTTTGCAATATAATCGCTTTAATTTAGCGCGACGGTACATCTACGCTTCGGAACTGTTGTTGTCGACGAAAGTGGGTTTTCCCTTTGCAGAATCACTTCCAAAACATGGCGAATATAGTTCCATTGGCGTAGCACAAACCGTTTGCAGTATAATCGCTTTTGTTTAGGGATACGCTATGTCTGCGCTTCGGAACTGTTGTTTTCGACGAAAGTGGGCTTTCCCTTCGAAAATCACTTCCAAAACTTGGTGAATACAGTTACATTGGCGTAGCACAAACCGTTTGCAATATAATCGCTTTAATTTAGGGCGACGGTACATCTACGCTTCGGAACTGTTGTTGTCGACGAAAGTGGGCTTTCCCTTTGCAGAATCACTTCCTAAACATGGTGAATACAGTTACATTGGCGTAGCACAAACCGTTTGCAATATAATCGCTTTAATTTAGGGCGACGGTACATCTACGCTTCGGAACTGTTGTTGTCGACGAAAGTGGGTTTTCCCTTTGCAGAATCACTTCCAAAACATGGCGAATACAGTTCCATTGGCGTAGCACAAACCGTTTGCAATATAATCGCTTTAATTTAGGGCGACGGTACATCTACGCTTCGGAACTGTTGTTGTCGACGAAGGTGGGTTTTCCCTCTGCAGAAACACTTCCTAAATATGGTGAATACAGTTACATTGGCGTAGCACAAACCGTTTGCAATATAATCGCTTTAATTTAGGGCTACGGTACATCTGCGCTTCGAAACTGTTGTTGTCGACGAAAGTGGGCTTTTCCTTTGCAGAATCACTTCCTAAATATGGTGAATACAGTTACATTGGCGTAGCACAAACCGTTTGCAATGTAATCGCTTTAATTTAGGGCGACGGTACATCTACGCTTCGGAACTGTTGTTGTCGACGAAAGTGGGTTTTCCCTTTGCAGAATCACTTCCAAAACATGGCGAATACAGTTCCATTGGCGTAGCACAAACCGTTTGCAATATAATCGCTTTAATTTAGGGCGACGGTACATCTACGCTTCGGAACTGTTGTTGTCGACGAAGGTGGGTTTTCCCTCTGCAGAATCACTTCCTAAATATGGTGAATACAGTTACATTGGCGTAGCACAAACCGTTTGCAATGTAATCGCTTTAATTTAGGGCGACGGTACATCTACGCTTCGGAACTGTTGTTCTCGACGAAAGTGGGCTTTCCCTTCGAAAATCACTTCCAAAACTTGGTGAATACAGTTACATTGGCGTAGTACAATCCGTTTGCAATATAATCGCTTTAATTTAGGGCTACGGTACATCTGCGCTTCGAAACTGTTGTTGTCGACGAAAGTGGGCTTTCCCTTTGCAGAATCACTTCCTAAACATGGTGAATACAGTTCCATTGGCGTAGCACAAACCGTTTGCAATATCACGCCTTTAATTTAGGGATACGCTATATCTGCGCTTCGGAACTGTTGTTTTCGACGAAAGTGGGCTTTTCCTTTGCAGAATCACTTCCAAAACATGGTGAATACAGTTCCATTGGCGTAGCACAAACCGTTTCCAATATAATCGCTTTAACTTAGGGCGACGGTACATGTACGCTTCGAAACTGTTGTTGTCGACGAAAGTGGGCTTTCCCTTTGCAGTATCACTTGTAAAACTTGGTGAATACAGTTACATTGGCGTAATACCAGTCGTTTACAAGATGATCGCTTCTATTCAGGGATACGCTGTACCTGCGCTTCGAAACTGTTGTTCTCGACGAAAGTGGGCTTTCCCTTTGCAGAATCACTTCCTAAATATGGTGAATACAGTTACATTGGCGTAGCACAAACCGTTTGCAATATAATCGCTTTAATTTAGGGCGACGGTACATGTACGCTTCGAAACTGTTGTTGTCGACGAAAGTGGGCTTTCCCTTTGCAGTATCACTTGTAAAACTTGGTGAATACAGTTACATTGTCGTAATACCAGTCGTTTACAAGATGATCACTTTTATTCAGGGATACGCTGTACCTGCGCTTCGAAACTGTTGTTCTCGACGAAAGTGGGCTTTCCCTGCGAAAATCACTTCCAAAACTTCGTGAATACAGTTACATTGGCGTAGTACAATCCGTTTGCAATATAATCGCTTTAATTTAGGGCTACGGTACATCTGCGCTTCGAAACTGTTGTTGTCGACGAAAGTGGGCTTTCCCTTTGCAGTATCACTTGTAAAACTTGGTGAATACAGTTACATTGGCGTAATACCAGTCGTTTACAAGATGATCGCTTCTATTCAGGGATACGCTGTCCCTGCGCTTCGAAACTGTTGTTCTCGACGAAAGTGGGCTTTCCCTTCGAAAATCACTTCCAAAACTTGGTGAATACAGTTACATTGGCGTAGCACAAACCGTTTGCAATATAATCGCTTTAATTTAGGGCGACGGTACATCTACGCTTCGGAACTGTTGTTGTCGACGAAAGTGGGTTTTCCCTTTGCAGAATCACTTCCAAAACATGGCGAATACAGTTCCATTGGCGTAGCACAAACCGTTTGCAATATAATCGCTTTAACTTAGGGCGACGGTACATGTACGCTTCGAAACTGTTGTTGTCGACGAAAGTGGGCTTTCCCTTTGCAGTATCACTTGTAAAACTTGGTGAATACAGTTACATTGGCGTAATACCAGTCGTTTACAAGATGATCGCTTCTATTCAGGGATACGCTGTACCTGCGCTTCGAAACTGTTGTTCTCGACGAAAGTGGGCTTTCCCTTTGCAGAATCACTTCCTAAACATGGTGAATACAGTTCCATTGGCGTAGCACAAACCGTTTGCAATATCATGCCTTTAATTTAGGTATACGCTATATCTGCGCTTCGGAACTGTTGTTTTCGACGAAAGTGGGCTTTCCCTTTGCAGAATCACTTCCTAAACATGGTGAATACAATTCCATTGGCGTAGCACAAACCGTTTGCAATATCACGCCTTTAATTTAGGGATACGCTATATCTGCGCTTCGGAACTGTTGTTTTCGACGAAAGTGGGCTTTTCCTTTGCAGAATCACTTCCAAAACATGGTGAATACAGTTCCATTGGCGTAGCACAAACCGTTTCCAATATAATCGCTTTAACTTAGGGCGACGGTACATGTACGCTTCGAAACTGTTGTTGTCGACGAAAGTGGGCTTTCCCTTTGCAGTATCACTTGTAAAACTTGGTGAATACAGTTACATTGGCGAAATACCAGTCGTTTACAAGATGATCGCTTCTATTCAGGGATACGCTGTACCTGCGCTTCGAAACTGTTGTTCTCGACGAAAGTGGGCTTTCCCTTCGAAAATCACTTCCAAAACTTGGTGAATACAGTTACATTGGCGTAGCACAAACCGTTTGCAATATCATCGCTTTAATTTAGGGCGACGGTACATCTACGCTTCGGAACTGTTGTTGTCGACGAAAGTGGGTTTTCCCTTTGCAGAATCACTTCCAAAACATGGCGAATACAGTTCCATTGGCGTAGCACAAACCGTTTGCAATATAATCGCTTTAACTTAGGGCGACGGTACATGTACGCTTCGAAACTGTTGTTGTCGACGAAAGTGGGCTTTCCCTTTGCAGTATCACTTGTAAAACTTGGTGAATACAGTTACATTGGCGTAATACCAGTCGTTTACAAGATGATCGCTTCTATTCAGGGATACGCTGTACCTGCGCTTCGAAACTGTTGTTCTCGACGAAAGTGGGCTTTCCCTTCGAAAATCACTTCCAAAACATGGTGAATACAGTTCCATTGGCGTAGCACAAACCGTTTGCAATATCACGCCTTTAATTTAGGGATACGCTATATCTGCGCTTCGGAACTGTTGTTTTCGACGAAAGTGGGCTTTTCCTTTGCAGTATCACTTGTAAAACTTGGTGAATACAGTTACATTGGCGTAATACGAGTCGTTTACAAGATGATCGCTTTTATTCAGGGATACGCTGTACCTGGGCTTCGAAACTGTTGTTCTCGACGAAAGTGGGCTTTCCCTTCGAAAATCACTTCCAAAACTTGGTGAATACAGTTACATTCGCGTAGCACAAACCGTTTGCAATATAATCGCTTTAATTTAGGGCGACGGTACATCTACGCTTCGGAACTGTTGTTGTCGACGAAAGTGGGCTTTCCCTTTACAGAATCACTTCCTAAACATGGTGAATACAGTTACATTGGCGTAGCACAAACCGTTTGCAATATAACGCCTTTAATTTAGTGATACGCTATATCTGCGCTTCGAAACTGTTGTTTTCGACGAAAGTCGGCTTTCCCTTTGCAGAATACCGTGCAAAACTTGGTAGATACAGTTACATTGGCCTAGTACAATCCGTTTGCAATATAATCGCTTTAATTAAGGGCGACGGTACATCTGCGCTTCGAAACTGTTGTTGTCGTCGAAAGTGGGCTTTCCCTTTGCAGAATCACTTCCTAAACATGGTGAATACAATTCCATTGGCGTAGCACAAACCGTTTGCAATATCACGCCTTTAATTTAGGGATACGCTATATCTGCGCTTCGGAACTGTTGTTTTCGACGAAAGTGGGCTTTTCCTTTGCAGAATCACTTCCAAAACATGGTGAATACAGTTCCATTGGCGTAGCACAAA
This sequence comes from Ectemnius continuus, assembly GCA_910591665.1. Classification (NCBI taxonomy): domain Eukaryota; kingdom Metazoa; phylum Arthropoda; class Insecta; order Hymenoptera; family Crabronidae; genus Ectemnius; species Ectemnius continuus. The sequence goes on from OU342860.1 coordinate 15,384,988, forward strand.
CCGTTTCCAATATAATCGCTTTAACTTAGGGCGACGGTACATGTACGCTTCGAAACTGTTGTTGTCGACGAAAGTGGGCTTTCCCTTTGCAGTATCACTTGTAAAACTTGGTGAATACAGTTACATTGGCGTAATACCAGTCGTTTACAAGATGATCGCTTCTATTCAGGGATACGCTGTACCTGCGCTTCGAAACTGTTGTTCTCGACGAAAGTGGGCTTTCCCTTCGAAAATCACTTCCAAAACTTGGTGAATACAGTTACATTGGCGTAGCACAAACCGTTTGCAATATAATCGCTTTAATTTAGGGCGACGGTATATCTACGCTTCGGAACTATTGTTGTCGACGAAAGTGGGTTTTCCCTTTGCAGAATCACTTCCTAAATATGGTGAATACAGTTACATTGGCGTAGCACAAACCGTTTGCAATATAATCGCTTTAACTTAGGGCGACGGTACATGTACGCTTCGAAACTGTTGTTGTCGACGAAAGTGGGCTTTCCCTTTGCAGAATCACTTCCAAAACATGGCGAATACAGTTCCATTGGCGTAGCACAAACCGTTTGCAATATAATCGCTTTAACTTAGGGCGACGGTACATGTACGCTTCGAAACTGTTGTTGTCGACGAAAGTGGGCTTTCCCTTTGCAGTATCACTTGTAAAACTTGGTGAATACAGTTACATTGGCGTAATACCAGTCGTTTACAAGATGATCACTTTTATTCAGGGATACGCTGTACCTGCGCTTCGAAACTGTTGTTCTCGACGAAAGTGGGCTTTCCCTTCGAAAATCACTTCCAAAACTTGGTGAATACAGTTACATTGGCGTAGTACAATCCGTTTGCAATATAATCGCTTTAATTTAGGGCTACGGTACATCTGCGCTTCGAAACTGTTGTTGTCGACGAAAGTGGGCTTTCCCTTTGCAGAATCACTTCCTAAATATGGTGAATCCAGTTACATTGGCGTAGCACAAACCGTTTGCAATATAATCGCTTTAATTTAGGGCGACGGTACATCTACGCTTCGGAACTATTGTTGTCGACGAAAGTGGGTTTTCCCTCTGCAGAATCACTTCCTAAATATGGTGAATACAGTTACATTGGCGTAGCAGAAACCGTTTGCAATATAATCGCTTTAATTTAGGGCGACGGTACATCTACGCTTCAGAACTGTTGTTGTCGACGAAAGTGGGTTTTCCCTTTGCAGAATCACTTCCAAAACATGGCGAATACAGTTCCATTGGCGTAGCACAAACCGTTTGCAATATAATCGCTTTAATTTAGGGCGACGGTACATGTACGCTTCGAAACTGTTGTTGTCGACGAAAGTGGGCTTTCCCTTTGCAGTATCACTTGTAAAACTTGGTGAATACAGTTACATTGGCGTAGCACAATCCGTTTACAAGATGATCGCTTTTGTTTAGGGATGCGCTATGTCTGCGCTTCGGAACTGTTGTTTTCGACGAAAGCGGGCTTTCCCTGTGCAGAATCACTTCCTAAATATGGTGAATACAGTTACATTGGCGTAGCACAAACCGTTTGCAATATAATCGCTTTAATTTTGGGCGACGGTACATCTACGCTTCGGAACTGTTGTTGTCGACGAAAGTGGGTTTTCCCTTTGCAGAATCATTTCCAAAACATGGCGAATATAGTTCCATTGGCGTAGCACAAACCGTTTCCAATATAATCGCTTTAATTTAGGGCGACGGTACATCTACGCTTCGGAACTGTTGTTTTCGACGAAAGTGGGCTTTTCCTTTGCAGAATCACTTCCAAAACATGGTGAATACAGTTCCATTGGCGTAGCACAAACCGTTTCCAATATAATCGCTTTAACTTAGGGCGACGGTACATGTACGCTTCGAAACTGTTGTTGTCGACGAAAGTGGGCTTTCCCTTTGCAGTATCACTTGTAAAACTTGGTGAATACAGTTACATTGGCGTAATACCAGTCGTTTACAAGATGATCGCTTCTATTCAGGGATACGCTGTACCTGCGCTTCGAAACTGTTGTTCTCGACGAAAGTGGGCTTTCCCTTCGAAAATCACTTCCAAAACTTGGTGAATACAGTTACATTGGCGTAGCACAAACCGTTTGCAATATAATCGCTTTAATTTAGGGCGACGGTACATCTACGCTTCGGAACTGTTGTTGTCGACGAAAGTGGGTTTTCCCTTTGCAGAATCACTTCCAAAACATGGCGAATACAGTTCCATTGGCGTAGCACAAACCGTTTGCAATATAATCGCTTTAATTTAGGGCGACGGTACATCTACGCTTCGGAACTGTTGTTGTCGACGAAAGTGGGCTTTTCCTTTGCAGTATCACTTGTAAAACTTGGTGAATATAGTTACATTGGCGTAATACGAGTCGTTTACAAGATGATCGCTTTTATTCAGGGATACGCTGTACCTGGGCTTCGAAACTGTTGTTGTCGACGAAAGTGGGCTTTCCCTTCGAAAATCACTTCCAAAACTTGGTGAATACAGTTACATTGGCGTAGCACAAACCGTTTGCAATATAATCGCTTTAATTTAGGGCGACGGTACATCTACGCTTCGGAACTGTTGTTGTCGACGAAAGTGGGCTTTTCCTTTGCAGAATCACTTCCAAAACATGGTGAATACAGTTCCATTGGCGTAGCACAAACCGTTTCCAATATAATCGCTTTAACTTAGGGCGACGGTACATGTACGCTTCGAAACTGTTGTTGTCGACGAAAGTGGGCTTTCCCTTTGCAGTATCACTTGTAAAACTTGGTGAATACAGTTACATTGGCGTAATACCAGTCGTTTACAAGATGATCGCTTCTATTCAGGGATACGCTGTACCTGCGCTTCGAAACTGTTGTTCTCGACGAAAGTGGGCTTTCCCTTCGAAAATCACTTCCAAAACTTGGTGAATACTGTTACATTGGCGTAGCACAAACCGTTTGCAATATAATCGCTTTAATTTAGGGCGACGGTACATCTACGCTTCGGAACTGTTGTTGTCGACGAAAGTGGGTTTTCCCTTTGCAGAATCACTTCCAAAACATGGCGAATACAGTTCCATTGGCGTAGCACAAACCGTTTGCAATATAATCGCTTTAACTTAGGGCGACGGTACATGTACGCTTCGAAACTGTTGTTGTCGACGAAAGTGGGCTTTCCCTTTGCAGAATCACTTCCAAAACATGGTGAATACAGTTCCATTGGCGTAGCACAAACCGTTTGCAATATAATCGCTTTAACTTAGGGCGACGGTACATGTACGCTTCGAAACTGTTGTTGTCGACGAAAGTGGGCTTTCCCTTTGCAGTATCACTTGTAAAACTTGGTGAATACAGTTACATTGGCGTAATACCAGTCGTTTACAAGATGATCACTTTTATTCAGGGATACGCTGTACCTGCGCTTCGAAACTGTTGTTCTCGACGAAAGTGGGCTTTCCCTTTGCAGAATCACTTCCTAAACATGGTGAATACAGTTCCATTGGCGTAGCACAAACCGTTTGCAATATAATCGCTTTAATTTAGGGCGACGGTACATCTACGCTTCGGAACTGTTGTTGTCGACGAAAGTGGGTTTTCCCTTTGCAGAATCACTTCCTAAATATGGTGAATACAGTTACATTGGCGTAGCACAAACCGTTTGCAATATAATCGCTTTAATTTAGGGCGACGGTACATCTACGCTTCGGAACTGTTGTTGTCGACGAAAGTGGGTTTTCCCTTTGCAGAATCACTTCCAAAACATGGCGAATACAGTTCCATTGGCGTAGCACAAACCGTTTGCAATATAATCGCTTTAATTTAGGGCGACGGTACATCTACGCTTCGGAACTGTTGTTCTCGACGAAAGTGGGCTTTCCCTTCGAAAATCACTTCCAAAACTTGGTGAATACAGTTACATTGGCGTAGTACAATCCGTTTGCAATATAATCGCTTTAATTTAGGGCTACGGTACATCTGCGCTTCGAAACTGTTGTTGTCGACGAAAGTGGGCTTTCCCTTTGCAGAATCACTTCCTAAACATGGTGAATACAGTTCCATTGGCGTAGCACAAACCGTTTGCAATATCACGCCTTTAATTTAGGGATACGCTATATCTGCGCTTCGGAACTGTTGTTTTCGACGAAAGTGGGCTTTTCCTTTGCAGAATCACTTCCAAAACATGGTGAATACAGTTCCATTGGCGTAGCACAAACCGTTTCCAATATAATCGCTTTAACTTAGGGCGACGGTACATGTACGCTTCGAAACTGTTGTTGTCGACGAAAGTGGGCTTTCCCTTTGCAGTATCACTTGTAAAACTTGGTGAATACAGTTACATTGGCGTAATACCAGTCGTTTACAAGATGATCGCTTCTATTCAGGGATACGCTGTACCTGCGCTTCGAAACTGTTGTTCTCGACGAAAGTGGGCTTTCCCTTTGCAGAATCACTTCCTAAATATGGTGAATACAGTTACATTGGCGTAGCACAAACCGTTTGCAATATAATCGCTTTAATTTAGGGCGACGGTACATGTACGCTTCGAAACTGTTGTTGTCGACGAAAGTGGGCTTTCCCTTTGCAGTATCACTTGTAAAACTTGGTGAATACAGTTACATTGTCGTAATACCAGTCGTTTACAAGATGATCACTTTTATTCAGGGATACGCTGTACCTGCGCTTCGAAACTGTTGTTCTCGACGAAAGTGGGCTTTCCCTGCGAAAATCACTTCCAAAACTTCGTGAATACAGTTACATTGGCGTAGTACAATCCGTTTGCAATATAATCGCTTTAATTTAGGGCTACGGTACATCTGCGCTTCGAAACTGTTGTTGTCGACGAAAGTGGGCTTTCCCTTTGCAGTATCACTTGTAAAACTTGGTGAATACAGTTACATTGGCGTAATACCAGTCGTTTACAAGATGATCGCTTCTATTCAGGGATACGCTGTCCCTGCGCTTCGAAACTGTTGTTCTCGACGAAAGTGGGCTTTCCCTTCGAAAATCACTTCCAAAACTTGGTGAATACAGTTACATTGGCGTAGCACAAACCGTTTGCAATATAATCGCTTTAATTTAGGGCGACGGTACATCTACGCTTCGGAACTGTTGTTGTCGACGAAAGTGGGTTTTCCCTTTGCAGAATCACTTCCAAAACATGGCGAATACAGTTCCATTGGCGTAGCACAAACCGTTTGCAATATAATCGCTTTAACTTAGGGCGACGGTACATGTACGCTTCGAAACTGTTGTTGTCGACGAAAGTGGGCTTTCCCTTTGCAGTATCACTTGTAAAACTTGGTGAATACAGTTACATTGGCGTAATACCAGTCGTTTACAATATAACGCCTTTAATTTAGTGATACGCTATATCTGCGCTTCGAAACTGTTGTTTTCGACGAAAGTCGGCTTTCCCTTTGCAGAATACCGTGCAAAACTTGGTAGATACAGTTACATTGGCCTAGTACAATCCGTTTGCAATATAATCGCTTTAATTAAGGGCGACGGTACATCTGCGCTTCGAAACTGTTGTTGTCGACGAAAGTGGGCTTTCCCTTTGCAGAATCACTTCCTAAACATGGTGAATACAATTCCATTGGCGTAGCACAAACCGTTTGCAATATCACGCCTTTAATTTAGGGATACGCTATATCTGCGCTTCGGAACTGTTGTTTTCGACGAAAGTGGGCTTTTCCTTTGCAGAATCACTTCCAAAACATGGTGAATACAGTTCCATTGGCGTAGCACAAACCGTTTCCAATATAATCGCTTTAACTTAGGGCGACGGTACATGTACGCTTCGAAACTGTTGTTGTCGACGAAAGTGGGCTTTCCCTTTGCAGTATCACTTGTAAAACTTGGTGAATACAGTTACATTGGCGTAATACCAGTCGTTTACAAGATGATCGCTTCTATTCAGGGATACGCTGTACCTGCGCTTCGAAACTGTTGTTCTCGACGAAAGTGGGCTTTCCCTTCGAAAATCACTTCCAAAACTTGGTGAATACAGTTACATTGGCGTAGCACAAACCGTTTGCAATATAATCGCTTTAATTTAGGGCGACGGTACATCTACGCTTCGGAACTATTGTTGTCGACGAAAGTGGGTTTTCCCTTTGCAGAATCACTTCCTAAATATGGTGAATACAGTTACATTGGCGTAGCACAAACCGTTTGCAATATAATCGCTTTAACTTAGGGCGACGGTACATGTACGCTTCGAAACTGTTGTTGTCGACGAAAGTGGGCTTTCCCTTTGCAGAATCACTTCCAAAACATGGCGAATACAGTTCCATTGGCGTAGCACAAACCGTTTGCAATATAATCGCTTTAACTTAGGGCGACGGTACATGTACGCTTCGAAACTGTTGTTGTCGACGAAAGTGGGCTTTCCCTTTGCAGTATCACTTGTAAAACTTGGTGAATACAGTTACATTGGCGTAATACCAGTCGTTTACAAGATGATCACTTTTATTCAGGGATACGCTGTACCTGCGCTTCGAAACTGTTGTTCTCGACGAAAGTGGGCTTTCCCTTCGAAAATCACTTCCAAAACTTGGTGAATACAGTTACATTGGCGTAGTACAATCCGTTTGCAATATAATCGCTTTAATTTAGGGCTACGGTACATCTGCGCTTCGAAACTGTTGTTGTCGACGAAAGTGGGCTTTCCCTTTGCAGAATCACTTCCTAAATATGGTGAATCCAGTTACATTGGCGTAGCACAAACCGTTTGCAATATAATCGCTTTAATTTAGGGCGACGGTACATCTACGCTTCGGAACTATTGTTGTCGACGAAAGTGGGTTTTCCCTCTGCAGAATCACTTCCTAAATATGGTGAATACAGTTACATTGGCGTAGCACAAACCGTTTGCAATATAATCGCTTTAATTTAGGGCGACGGTACATCTACGCTTCAGAACTGTTGTTGTCGACGAAAGTGGGTTTTCCCTTTGCAGAATCACTTCCAAAACATGGCGAATACAGTTCCATTGGCGTAGCACAAACCGTTTGCAATATAATCGCTTTAATTTAGGGCGACGGTACATGTACGCTTCGAAACTGTTGTTGTCGACGAAAGTGGGCTTTCCCTTTGCAGTATCACTTGTAAAACTTGGTGAATACAGTTACATTGGCGTAGCACAATCCGTTTACAAGATGATCGCTTTTGTTTAGGGATGCGCTATGTCTGCGCTTCGGAACTGTTGTTTTCGACGAAAGCGGGCTTTCCCTGTGCAGAATCACTTCCTAAATATGGTGAATACAGTTACATTGGCGTAGCACAAACCGTTTGCAATATAATCGCTTTAATTTTGGGCGACGGTACATCTACGCTTCGGAACTGTTGTTGTCGACGAAAGTGGGTTTTCCCTTTGCAGAATCACTTCCAAAACATGGCGAATATAGTTCCATTGGCGTAGCACAAACCGTTTCCAATATAATCGCTTTAATTTAGGGCGACGGTACATCTACGCTTCGGAACTGTTGTTGTCGACGACAGTGGGCTTTCCCTTTGCAAAATCACTTCCTAAACATGGTGAATACAGTTACATTGGCGTAGCACAAACCGTTTGCAATATAACGCCTTTAATTTAGTGATACGCTATATCTGCGCTTCGAAACTGTTGTTTTCGACGAAAGTCGGCTTTCCCTTTGCAGAAACACTTCCTAAATATGGTGAATACAGTTACATTGGCGTAGTACAATCCGTTTGCAATATAATCGCTTTAATTAAGGGCGACAGTACATCTACGCTTCGGAACTGTTGTTGTCGACGACAGTGGTCTTTCCCTTTGCAAAATCACTTCCTAAACATGGTGAATACAGTTACATTGGCGTAGCACAAACCGTTTGCAATATAACGCCTTTAATTTAGTGATACGCTATATCTGCGCTTCGAAACTGTTGTTTTCGACGAAAGTCAGCTTTCCCTTTGCAGAAACACTTCCTAAATATGGTGAATACAGTTACATTGGCGTAGTACAATCCGTTTGCAATATAATCGCTTTAATTAAGGGCGACAGTACATCTACGCTTCGGAACTGTTGTTGTCGACGAAAGTGGGCTTTTCCTTTGCAGAATCACTTCCAAAACATGGCGAATACAGTTCCATTGGCGTAGCACAAACCGTTTGCAATATCACGCCTTTAATTTAGGGATACGCTGTACCTGCGCTTCGAAACTGTTGTTCTCGACGAAAGTGGGCTTTCCCTTTGCAGAATCACTTCCTAAACATGGTGAATACAGTTCCATTGGCGTAGCACAAACCGTTTGCAATATCATGCCTTTAATTTAGGTATACGCTATATCTGCGCTTCGGAACTGTTGTTTTCGACGAAAGTGGGCTTTCCCTTTGCAGAATCACTTCCTAAACATGGTGAATACAATTCCATTGGCGTAGCACAAACCGTTTGCAATATCACGCCTTTAATTTAGGGATACGCTATATCTGCGCTTCGGAACTGTTGTTTTCGACGAAAGTGGGCTTTTCCTTTGCAGAATCACTTCCAAAACATGGTGAATACAGTTCCATTGGCGTAGCACAAACCGTTTCCAATATAATCGCTTTAACTTAGGGCGACGGTACATGTACGCTTCGAAACTGTTGTTGTCGACGAAAGTGGGCTTTCCCTTTGCAGTATCACTTGTAAAACTTGGTGAATACAGTTACATTGGCGAAATACCAGTCGTTTACAAGATGATCGCTTCTATTCAGGGATACGCTGTACCTGCGCTTCGAAACTGTTGTTCTCGACGAAAGTGGGCTTTCCCTTCGAAAATCACTTCCAAAACTTGGTGAATACAGTTACATTGGCTTAGCACAAACCGTTTGCAATATAATCGCTTTAATTTAGGGCGACGGTACATCTACGCTTCGGAACTGTTGTTGTCGACGAAAGTGGGTTTTCCCTTTGCAGAATCACTTCCAAAACATAGCGAATACAGTTCCATTGGCGTAGCACAAACCGTTTGCAATATAATCGCTTTAACTTAGGGCGACGGTACATGTACGCTTCGAAACTGTTGTTGTCGACGAAAGTGGGCTTTCCCTTTGCAGTATCACTTGTAAAACTTGGTGAATACAGTTACATTGGCGTAATACCAGTCGTTTACAAGATGATCGCTTCTATTCAGGGATACGCTGTACCTGCGCTTCGAAACTGTTGTTCTCGACGAAAGTGGGCTTTCCCTTCGAAAATCACTTCCAAAACATGGTGAATACAGTTCCATTGGCGTAGCACAAACCGTTTGCAATATCATGCCTTTAATTTAGGTATACGCTATATCTGCGCTTCGGAACTGTTGTTTTCGACGAAAGTGGGCTTTTCCTTTGCAGTACCACTTGTAAAACTTGGTGAATACAGTTACATTGGCGTAATACGAGTCGTTTACAAGATGATCGCTTTTATTCAGGGATACGCTGTACCTGGGCTTCGAAACTGTTGTTCTCGACGAAAGTGGGCTTTCCCTTCGAAAATCACTTCCAAAACTTGGTGAATACAGTTACATTCGCGTAGCACAAACCGTTTGCAATATAATCGCTTTAATTTAGGGCGACGGTACATCTACGCTTCGGAACTGTTGTTGTCGACGAAAGTGGGCTTTCCCTTTACAGAATCACTTCCTAAACATGGTGAATACAGTTACATTGGCGTAGCACAAACCGTTTGCAATATAACGCCTTTAATTTAGTGATACGCTATATCTGCGCTTCGAAACTGTTGTTTTCGACGAAAGTCGGCTTTCCCTTTGCAGAATACCGTGCAAAACTTGGTAGATACAGTTACATTGGCCTAGTACAATCCGTTTGCAATATAATCGCTTTAATTAAGGGCGACGGTACATCTGCGCTTCGAAACTGTTGTTGTCGACGAAAGTGGGCTTTCCCTTTGCAGAATCACTTCCTAAACATGGTGAATACAATTCCATTGGCGTAGCACAAACCGTTTGCAATATCACGCCTTTAATTTAGGGATACGCTATATCTGCGCTTCGGAACTGTTGTTTTCGACGAAAGTGGGCTTTTCCTTTGCAGAATCACTTCCAAAACATGGTGAATACAGTTCCATTGGCGTAGCACAAACCGTTTCCAATATAATCGCTTTAACTTAGGGCGACGGTACATGTACGCTTCGAAACTGTTGTTGTCGACGAAAGTGGGCTTTCCCTTTGCAGTATCACTTGTAAAACTTGGTGAATACAGTTACATTGGCGTAATACCAGTCGTTTACAAGATGATCGCTTCTATTCAGGGATACGCTGTACCTGCGCTTCGAAACTGTTGTTCTCGACGAAAGTGGGCTTTCCCTTCGAAAATCACTTCCAAAACTTGGTGAATACAGCTACATTGGCGTAGCACAAACCGTTTGCAATATAATCGCTTTAATTTAGGGCGACGGTACATCTACGCTTCGGAACTATTGTTGTCGACGAAAGTGGGTTTTCCCTTTGCAGAATCACTTCCTAAATATGGTGAATACAGTTACATTGGCGTAGCACAAACCGTTTGCAATATAATCGCTTTAACTTAGGGCGACGGTACATGTACGCTTCGAAACTGTTGTTGTCGACGAAAGTGGGCTTTCCCTTTGCAGAATCACTTCCAAAACATGGCGAATACAGTTCCATTGGCGTAGCACAAACCGTTTGCAATATAATCGCTTTAACTTAGGGCGACGGTACATGTACGCTTCGAAACTGTTGTTGTCGACGAAAGTGGGCTTTCCCTTTGCAGTATCACTTGTAAAACTTGGTGAATACAGTTACATTGGCGTAATACCAGTCGTTTACAAGATGATCACTTTTATTCAGGGATACGCTGTACCTGCGCTTCGAAACTGTTGTTCTCGACGAAAGTGGGCTTTCCCTTCGAAAATCACTTCCAAAACTTGGTGAATACAGTTACATTGGCGTAGTACAATCCGTTTGCAATATAATCGCTTTAATTTAGGGCTACGGTACATCTGCGCTTCGAAACTGTTGTTGTCGACGAAAGTGGGTTTTCCCTCTGCAGAATCACTTCCTAAATATGGTGAATACAGTTACATTGGCGTAGCACAAACCGTTTGCAATATAATCGCTTTAATTTAGGGCGACGGTACATCTACGCTTCAGAACTGTTGTTGTCGACGAAAGTGGGTTTTCCCTTTGCAGAATCACTTCCAAAACATGGCGAATACAGTTCCATTGGCGTAGCACAAACCGTTTGCAATATAATCGCTTTAATTTAGGGCGACGGTACATGTACGCTTCGAAACTGTTGTTGTCGACGAAAGTGGGCTTTCCCTTTGCAGTATCACTTGTAAAACTTGGTGAATACAGTTACATTGGCGTAGCACAATCCGTTTACAAGATGATCGCTTTTGTTTAGGGATGCGCTATGTCTGCGCTTCGGAACTGTTGTTTTCGACGAAAGCGGGCTTTCCCTGTGCAGAATCACTTCCTAAATATGGTGAATACAGTTACATTGGCGTAGCACAAACCGTTTGCAATATAATCGCTTTAATTTTGGGCGACGGTACATCTACGCTTCGGAACTGTTGTTGTCGACGAAAGTGGGTTTTCCCTTTGCAGAATCACTTCCAAAACATGGCGAATATAGTTCCATTGGCGTAGCACAAACCGTTTCCAATATAATCGCTTTAATTTAGGGCGACGGTACATCTACGCTTCGGAACTGTTGTTGTCGACGACAGTGGGCTTTCCCTTTGCAAAATCACTTCCTAAACATGGTGAATACAGTTACATTGGCGTAGCACAAACCGTTTGCAATATAACGCCTTTAATTTAGTGATACGCTATATCTGCGCTTCGAAACTGTTGTTTTCGACGAAAGTCGGCTTTCCCTTTGCAGAAACACTTCCTAAATATGGTGAATACAGTTACATTGGCGTAGTACAATCCGTTTGCAATATAATCGCTTTAATTAAGGGCGACAGTACATCTACGCTTCGGAACTGTTGTTGTCGACGAAAGTGGGTTTTCCCTTTGCAGAATCACTTCCAAAACATGGCGAATACAGTTCCATTGGCGTAGCACAAACCGTTTGCAATATCACGCCTTTAATTTAGTGATACGCTATATCTGCGCTTCGAAACTGTTGTTTTCGACGAAAGTGGGCTTTCCCTTTGCAGTATCACTTGTAAAACTTGGCGAATACAGTTACATTGGCGTAATACCAGTCGTTTACAAGATGATCGCTTCTATTCAGGGATACGCTGTACCTGCGCTTCGAAACTGTTGTTCTCGACGAAAGTGGGCTTTCCCTTCGAAAATCACTTCCAAAACTTGGTGAATACAGTTACATTGGCGTAGCACAAACCGTTTGCAATATAATCGCTTTAATTTAGGGCGACGGTACATCTACGCTTCGGAACTGTTGTTGTCGACGAAAGTGGGTTTTCCCTTTGCAGAATCACTTCCAAAACATGGCGAATACAGTTCCATTGGCGTAGCACAAACCGTTTGCAATATAATCGCTTTAACTTAGGGCGACGGTACATGTACGCTTCGAAACTGTTGTTGTCGACGAAAGTGGGCTTTCCCTTTGCAGTATCACTTGTAAAACTTGGTGAATACAGTTCCATTGGCGTAGCACAAACCGTTTCCAATATAATCGCTTTAACTTAGGGCGACGGTACATGTACGCTTCGAAACTGTTGTTGTCGACGAAAGTGGGCTTTCCCTTTGCAGTATCACTTGTAAAACTTGGTGAATACAGTTACATTGGCGTAATACCAGTCGTTTACAAGATGATCGCTTCTATTCAGGGATACGCTGTACCTGCGCTTCGAAACTGTTGTTCTCGACGAAAGTGGGCTTTCCCTTCGAAAATCACTTCCAAAACTTGGTGAATACAGTTACATTGGCGTAGTACAATCCGTTTGCAATATAATCGCTTTAATTTAGGGCTACGGTACATCTGCGCTTCGAAACTGTTGTTGTCGACGAAAGTGGGCTTTCCCTTTGCAGAATCACTTCCTAAACATGGTGAATACAATTCCATTGGCGTAGCACAAACCGTTTGCAATATCACGCCTTTAATTTAGGGATACGCTATATCTGCGCTTCGGAACTGTTGTTTTCGACGAAAGTGGGCTTTTCCTTTGCAGAATCACTTCCAAAACATGGTGAATACAGTTCCATTGGCGTAGCACAAACCGTTTCCAATATAATCGCTTTAACTTAGGGCGACGGTACATGTACGCTTCGAAACTGTTGTTGTCGACGAAAGTGGGCTTTCCCTTTGCAGTATCACTTGTAAAACTTGGTGAATACAGTTACATTGGCGTAATACCAGTCGTTTACAAGATGATCGCTTCTATTCAGGGATACGCTGTACCTGCGCTTCGAAACTGTTGTTCTCGACGAAAGTGGGCTTTCCCTTCGAAAATCACTTCCAGAACTTGGTGAATACAGTTACATTGGCGTAGTACAATCCGTTTGCAATATAATCGCTTTAATTTAGGGCTACGGTACATCTGCGCTTCGAAACTGTTGTTGTCGACGAAAGTGGGCTTTCCCTTTGCAGAATCACTTCCTAAACATGGTGAATACAGTTCCATTGGCGTAGCACAAACCGTTTGCAATATCACGCCTTTAATTTAGGGATACGCTATATCTGCGCTTCGGAACTGTTGTTTTCGACGAAAGTGGGCTTTTCCTTTGCAGAATCACTTCCAAAACATGGTGAATACAGTTCCATTGGCGTAGCACAAACCGTTTCCAATATAATCGCTTTAACTTAGGGCGACGGTACATGTACGCTTCGAAACTGTTGTTGTCGACGAAAGTGGGCTTTCCCTTTGCAGTATCACTTGTAAAACTTGGTGAATACAGTTACATTGGCGTAATACCAGTCGTTTACAAGATGATCGCTTCTATTCAGGGATACGCTGTACCTGCGCTTCGAAACTGTTGTTCTCGACGAAAGTGGGCTTTCCGTTCGAAAATCACTTCCAAAACTTGGTGAATACAGTTACATTGGCGTAGTACAATCCGTTTGCAATATAATCGCTTTAATTTAGGGCTACGGTACATCTGCGCTTCGAAACTGTTGTTGTCGACGAAAGTGGGCTTTCCCTTTGCAGAATCACTTCCTAAACATGGTGAAAACAGTTCCATTGGCGTAGCACAAACCGTTTGCAATATCACGCCTTTAATTTAGGGATACGCTATATCTGCGCTTCGGAACTGTTGTTTTCGACGAAAGTGGGCTTTTCCTTTGCAGAATCACTTCCAAAACATGGTGAATACAGTTCCATTGGCGTAGCACAAACCGTTTCCAATATAATCGCTTTAACTTAGGGCGACGGTACATGTACGCTTCGAAACTGTTGTTGTCGACGAAAGTGGGCTTTCCCTTTGCAGTATCACTTGTAAAACTTGGTGAATACAGTTACATTGGCGTAATACCAGTCGTTTACAAGATGATCGCTTCTATTCAGGGATACGCTGTACCTGCGCTTCGAAACTGTTGTTCTCGACGAAAGTGGGCTTTCCCTTTGCAGAATCACTTCCTAAATATGGTGAATACAGTTACATTGGCGTAGCACAAACCGTTTGCAATATAATCGCTTTAATTTAGGGCGACGGTACATGTACGCTTCGAAACTGTTGTTGTCGACGAAAGTGGGCTTTCCCTTTGCAGTATCACTTGTAAAACTTGGTGAATACAGTTCCATTGGCGTAGCACAAACCGTTTGCAATATAACGCCTTTAATTTAGTGATACGCTATATCTGCGCTTCGAAACTGTTGTTTTCGACGAAAGTCGGCTTTCCCTTTGCAGAATACCGTGCAAAACTTGGTAGATACAGTTACATTGGCCTAGTACAATCCGTTTGCAATATAATCGCTTTAATTAAGGGCGACGGTACATCTGCGCTTCGAAACTGTTGTTGTCGACGAAAGTGGGCTTTCCCTTTGCAGAATCACTTCCTAAACATGGTGAATACAATTCCATTGGCGTAGCACAAACCGTTTGCAATATCACGCCTTTAATTTAGGGATACGCTATATCTGCGCTTCGGAACTGTTGTTTTCGACGAAAGTGGGCTTTTCCTTTGCAGAATCACTTCCAAAACATGGTGAATACAGTTCCATTGGCGTAGCACAAACCGTTTCCAATATAATCGCTTTAACTTAGGGCGACGGTACATGTACGCTTCGAAACTGTTGTTGTCGACGAAAGTGGGCTTTCCCTTTGCAGTATCACTTGTAAAACTTGGTGAATACAGTTACATTGGCGTAATACCAGTCGTTTACAAGATGATCGCTTCTATTCAGGGATACGCTGTACCTGCGCTTCGAAACTGTTGTTCTCGACGAAAGTGGGCTTTCCCTTCGAAAATCACTTCCAAAACTTGGTGAATACAGTTACATTGGCGTAGCACAAACCGTTTGCAATATAATCGCTTTAACTTAGGGCGACGGTACATCTACGCTTCGGAACTATTGTTGTCGACGAAAGTGGGTTTTCCCTTTGCAGAATCACTTCCTAAATATGGTGAATACAGTTACATTGGCGTAGCACAAACCGTTTGCAATATAATCGCTTTAACTTAGGGCGACGGTACATGTACGCTTCGAAACTGTTGTTGTCGACGAAAGTGGGCTTTCCCTTTGCAGAATCACTTCCAAAACATGGCGAATACAGTTCCATTGGCGTAGCACAAACCGTTTGCAATATAATCGCTTTAACTTAGGGCGACGGTACATGTACGCTTCGAAACTGTTGTTGTCGACGAAAGTGGGCTTTCCCTTTGCAGTATCACTTGTAAAACTTGGTGAATACAGTTACATTGGCGTAATACCAGTCGTTTACAAGATGATCACTTTTATTCAGGGATACGCTGTACCTGCGCTTCGAAACTGTTGTTCTCGACGAAAGTGGGCTTTCCCTTCGAAAATCACTTCCAAAACTTGGTGAATACAGTTACATTGGCGTAGTACAATCCGTTTGCAATATAATCGCTTTAATTTAGGGCTACGGTACATCTGCGCTTCGAAACTGTTGTTGTCGACGAAAGTGGGCTTTCCCTTTGCAGAATCACTTCCTAAATATGGTGAATCCAGTTACATTGGCGTAGCACAAACCGTTTGCAATATAATCGCTTTAATTTAGGGCGACGGTACATCTACGCTTCGGAACTATTGTTGTCGACGAAAGTGGGTTTTCCCTCTGCAGAATCACTTCCTAAATATGGTGAATACAGTTACATTGGCGTAGCACAAACCGTTTGCAATATAATCGCTTTAATTTAGGGCGACGGTACATCTACGCTTCAGAACTGTTGTTGTCGACGAAAGTGGGTTTTCCCTTTGCAGAATCACTTCCAAAACATGGCGAATACAGTGCCATTGGCGTAGCACAAACCGTTTGCAATATAATCGCTTTAATTTAGGGCGACGGTACATGTACGCTTCGAAACTGTTGTTGTCGACGAAAGTGGGCTTTCCCTTTGCAGTATCACTTGTAAAACTTGGTGAATACAGTTACATTGGCGTAGCACAATCCGTTTACAAGATGATCGCTTTTGTTTAGGGATGCGCTATGTCTGCGCTTCGGAACTGTTGTTTTCGACGAAAGCGGGCTTTCCCTGTGCAGAATCACTTCCTAAATATGGTGAATACAGTTACATTGGCGTAGCACAAACCGTTTGCAATATAATCGCTTTAATTTTGGGCGACGGTACATCTACGCTTCGGAACTGTTGTTGTCGACGAAAGTGGGTTTTCCCTTTGCAGAATCACTTCCAAAACATGGCGAATATAGTTCCATTGGCGTAGCACAAACCGTTTCCAATATAATCGCTTTAATTTAGGGCGACGGTACATCTACGCTTCGGAACTGTTGTTGTCGACGACAGTGGGCTTTCCCTTTGCAAAATCACTTCCTAAACATGGTGAATACAGTTACATTGGCGTAGCACAAACCGTTTGCAATATAACGCCTTTAATTTAGTGATACGCTATATCTGCGCTTCGAAACTGTTGTTTTCGACGAAAGTCGGCTTTCCCTTTGCAGAAACACTTCCTAAATATGGTGAATACAGTTACATTGGCGTAGTACAATCCGTTTGCAATATAATCGCTTTAATTAAGGGCGACAGTACATCTAGGCTTCGGAACTGTTGTTGTCGACGAAAGTGGGTTTTCCCTTTGCAGAATCACTTCCAAAACATGGCGAATACAGTTCCATTGGCGTAGCACAAACCGTTTGCAATATCACGCCTTTAATTTAGGGATACGCTGTACCTGCGCTTCGAAACTGTTGTTGTCGACGAAAGTGGGCTTTCCCTTTGCAGAATCACTTCCTAAACATGGTGAATACAGTTCCATTGGCGTAGCACAAACCGTTTGCAATATCATGCCTTTAATTTAGGTATACGCTATATCTGCGCTTCGGAACTGTTGTTTTCGACGAAAGTGGGCTTTCCCTTTGCAGAATCACTTCCTAAACATGGTGAATACAATTCCATTGGCGTAGCACAAACCGTTTGCAATATCACGCCTTTAATTTAGGGATACGCTATATCTGCGCTTCGGAACTGTTGTTTTCGACGAAAGTGGGCTTTTCCTTTGCAGAATCACTTCCAAAACATGGTGAATACAGTTCCATTGGCGTAGCACAAACCGTTTCCAATATAATCGCTTTAACTTAGGGCGACGGTACATGTACGCTTCGAAACTGTTGTTGTCGACGAAAGTGGGCTTTCCCTTTGCAGTATCACTTGTAAAACTTGGTGAATACAGTTACATTGGCGAAATACCAGTCGTTTACAAGATGATCGCTTCTATTCAGGGATACGCTGTACCTGCGCTTCGAAACTGTTGTTCTCGACGAAAGTGGGCTTTCCCTTCGAAAATCACTTCCAAAACTTGGTGAATACAGTTACATTGGCGTAGCACAAACCGTTTGCAATATAATCGCTTTAATTTAGGGCGACGGTACATCTACGCTTCGGAACTGTTGTTGTCGACGAAAGTGGGTTTTCCCTTTGCAGAATCACTTCCAAAACATGGCGAATACAGTTCCATTGGCGTAGCACAAACCGTTTGCAATATAATCGCTTTAACTTAGGGCGACGGTACATGTACGCTTCGAAACTGTTGTTGTCGACGAAAGTGGGCTTTCCCTTTGCAGTATCACTTGTAAAACTTGGTGAATACAGTTACATTGGCGTAATACCAGTCGTTACAAGATGATCGCTTCTATTCAGGGATACGCTGTACCTGCGCTTCGAAACTGTTGTTCTCGACGAAAGTGGGCTTTCCCTTCGAAAATCACTTCCAAAACATGGTGAATACAGTTCCATTGGCGTAGCACAAACCGTTTGCAATATCATGCCTTTAATTTAGGTATACGCTATATCTGCGCTTCGGAACTGTTGTTTTCGACGAAAGTGGGCTTTTCCTTTGCAGTATCACTTGTAAAACTTGGTGAATACAGTTACATTGGCGTAATACGAGTCGTTTACAAGATGATCGCTTTTATTCAGGGATACGCTGTACCTGGGCTTCGAAACTGTTGTTCTCGACGAAAGTGGGCTTTCCCTTCGAAAATCACTTCCAAAACTTGGTGAATACAGTTACATTCGCGTAGCACAAACCGTTTGCAATATAATCGCTTTAATTTAGGGCGACGGTACATCTACGCTTCGGAACTGTTGTTGTCGACGAAAGTGGGCTTTCCCTTTACAGAATCACTTCCTAAACATGGTGAATACAGTTACATTGGCGTAGCACAAACCGTTTGCAATATAACGCCTTTAATTTAGTGATACGCTATATCTGCGCTTCGAAACTGTTGTTTTCGACGAAAGTCGGCTTTCCCTTTGCAGAATACCGTGCAAAACTTGGTAGATACAGTTACATTGGCCTAGTACAATCCGTTTGCAATATAATCGCTTTAATTAAGGGCGACGGTACATCTGCGCTTCGAAACTGTTGTTGTCGACGAAAGTGGGCTTTCCCTTTGCAGAATCACTTCCTAAACATGGTGAATACAATTCCATTGGCGTAGCACAAACCGTTTGCAATATCACGCCTTTAATTTAGGGATACGCTATATCTGCGCTTCGGAACTGTTGTTTTCGACGAAAGTGGGCTTTTCCTTTGCAGAATCACTTCCAAAACATGGTGAATACAGTTCCATTGGCGTAGCACAAACCGTTTCCAATATAATCGCTTTAACTTAGGGCGACGGTACATGTACGCTTCGAAACTGTTGTTGTCGACGAAAGTGGGCTTTCCCTTTGCAGTATCACTTGTAAAACTTGGTGAATACAGTTACATTGGCGTAATACCAGTCGTTTACAAGATGATCGCTTCTATTCAGGGATACGCTGTACCTGCGCTTCGAAACTGTTGTTCTCGACGAAAGTGGGCTTTCCCTTCGAAAATCACTTCCAAAACTTGGTGAATACAGTTACATTGGCGTAGCACAAACCGTTTGCAATATAATCGCTTTAATTTAGGGCGACGGTACATCTACGCTTCGGAACTGTTGTTGTCGACGAAAGTGGGTTTTCCCTTTGCAGAATCACTTCCAAAACATGGCGAATACAGTTCCATTGGCGTAGCACAAACCGTTTGCAATATAATCGCTTTAATTTAGGGCGACGGTACATCTACGCTTCGGAACTGTTGTTGTCGACGAAAGTGGGCTTTTCCTTTGCAGTATCACTTGTAAAACTTGGTGAATATAGTTACATTGGCGTAATACGAGTCGTTTACAAGATGATCGCTTTTATTCAGGGATACGCTGTACCTGGGCTTCGAAACTGTTGTTGTCGACGAAAGTGGGCTTTCCCTTCGAAAATCACTTCCAAAACTTGGTGAATACAGTTACATTGGCGTAGCACAAACCGTTTGCAATATAATCGCTTTAATTTAGGGCGACGGTACATCTACGCTTCGGAACTGTTGTTGTCGACGAAAGTGGGCTTTTCCTTTGCAGAATCACTTCCAAAACATGGTGAATACAGTTCCATTGGCGTAGCACAAACCGTTTCCAATATAATCGCTTTAACTTAGGGCGACGGTACATGTACGCTTCGAAACTGTTGTTGTCGACGAAAGTGGGCTTTCCCTTTGCAGTATCACTTGTAAAACTTGGTGAATACAGTTACATTGGCGTAATACCAGTCGTTTACAAGATGATCGCTTCTATTCAGGGATACGCTGTACCTGCGCTTCGAAACTGTTGTTCTCGACGAAAGTGGGCTTTCCCTTCGAAAATCACTTCCAAAACTTGGTGAATACTGTTACATTGGCGTAGCACAAACCGTTTGCAATATAATCGCTTTAATTTAGGGCGACGGTACATCTACGCTTCGGAACTGTTGTTGTCGACGAAAGTGGGTTTTCCCTTTGCAGAATCACTTCCAAAACATGGCGAATACAGTTCCATTGGCGTAGCACAAACCGTTTCCAATATAATCGCTTTAACTTAGGGCGACGGTACATGTACGCTTCGAAACTGTTGTTGTCGACGAAAGTGGGCTTTCCCTTTGCAGAATCACTTCCAAAACATGGTGAATACAGTTCCATTGGCGTAGCACAAACCGTTTGCAATATAATCGCTTTAACTTAGGGCGACGGTACATGTACGCTTCGAAACTGTTGTTGTCGACGAAAGTGGGCTTTCCCTTTGCAGTATCACTTGTAAAACTTGGTGAATACAGTTACATTGGCGTAATACCAGTCGTTTACAAGATGATCACTTTTATTCAGGGATACGCTGTACCTGCGCTTCGAAACTGTTGTTCTCGACGAAAGTGGGCTTTCCCTTCGAAAATCACTTCCAAAACTTGGTGAATACAGTTACATTGGCGTAGTACAATCCGTTTGCAATATAATCGCTTTAATTTAGGGCTACGGTACATCTGCGCTTCGAAACTGTTGTTGTCGACGAAAGTGGGCTTTCCCTTTGCAGAATCACTTCCTAAACATGGTGAATACAGTTACATTGGCGTAGCACAAACCGTTTGCAATATAACGCCTTTAATTTAGTCATACGCTATATCTGCGCTTCGAAACTGTTGTTTTCGACGAAAGTCGGCTTTCCCTTTGCAGAATACCGTGCAAAACTTGGTAGATACAGTTACATTGGCGTAGTACAATCCGTTTGCAATATAATCGCTTTAATTAAGGGCGACGGTACATCTATGCTTCGGAACTGTTGTTTTCGATGAAACTGTCTTTTCGCTTTGCAGAATCACTTCCAAAACATGGTGAATACAGTTCCATTGGCGTAGCACAAACCGTTTGCAATATAATCGCTTTTGTTTAGGGTCACGCTATGTCTGCGCTTCGGAACTGTTGTTTTCGACGAAAGTGGGCTTTCCCTTTGCAGAATCACTTCCTAAATATGGTGAATACAGTTACATTGGCGTAGCACAAACCGTTTGCAATATAATCGCTTTAATTTAGGGCGACGGTACATCTACGCTTCGGAACTGTTGTTGTCGACGAAAGTGGGCTTTCCCTTTGCAGAATCACTTCCAAAACATGGCGAATACAGTTCCATTGGCGTAGCACAAACCGTTTGCAATATAATCGCTTTAATTTAGTGCGACGGTACATCTACGCTTCGGAACTGTTGTTCTCGACGAAAGTGGGCTTTCCCTTCGAAAATCACTTCCAAAACTTGGTGAATACAGTTACATTGGCGTAGTACAATCCGTTTGCAATATAATAGCTTTAATTAAGGGCGACGGTACATCTACGCTTCGGAACTGTTGTTGTCGACGAAAGTGGGTTTTCCCTTTGCAGAATCACTTCCAAAACATGGCGAATATAGTTCCATTGGCGTAGCACAAACCGTTTGCAATATAATCGCTTTTGTTTAGGGATACGCTATGTCTGCGCTTCGGAACTGTTGTTTTCGACGAAAGTGGGCTTTCCCTTTGCAGAATCTCTTCCTAAATATGGTGAATACAGTTACATTGGCGTAGCACAAACCGTTTGCAATATAATCGCTTTAATTTAGGGCGACGGTACATCTACGCTTCGAAACTGTTGTTGTCGAGGAAAGTGGGCTTTCCCTTCGAAAATCACTTCCAAAACATGGTGAATACAGTTCCATTGGCGTAGCACAAACCGTTTCCAATATAATCGCTTTAACTTAGGGCGACGGTACATGTACGCTTCGAAACTGTTGTTGTCGACGAAAGTGGGCTTTCCCTTTGCAGTATCACTTGTAAAACTTGGTGAATACAGTTACATTGGCGTAATACCAGTCGTTTACAAGATGATCGCTTTTATTCAGGGATACGCTGTACCTGCGCTTCGAAACTGTTGTTCTCGACGAAAGTGGGCTTTCCCTTCGAAAATCACTTCCAGAACTTGGTGAATACAGTTACATTGGCGTAGTACAATCCGTTTGCAATATAATCGCTTTAATTTAGGGCTACGGTACATCTGCGCTTCGAAACTGTTGTTGTCGACGAAAGTGGGCTTTCCCTTTGCAGAATCACTTCCTAAACATGGTGAATACAGTTCCATTGGCGTAGCACAAATCGTTTGCAATATCACGCCTTTAATTTAGGGATACGCTATATCTGCGCTTCGGAACTGTTGTTTTCGACGAAAGTGGGCTTTTCCTTTGCAGAATCACTTCCAAAACATGGTGAATACAGTTCCATTGGCGTAGCACAAACCGTTTCCAATATAATCGCTTTAACTTAGGGCGACGGTACATGTACGCTTCGAAACTGTTGTTGTCGACGAAAGTGGGCTTTCCCTTTGCAGTATCACTTGTAAAACTTGGTGAATACAGTTACATTGGCGTAATACCAGTCGTTTACAAGATGATCGCTTCTATTCAGGGATACGCTGTACCTGCGCTTCGAAACTGTTGTTCTCGACGAAAGTGGGCTTTCCGTTCGAAAATCACTTCCAAAACTTGGTGAATACAGTTACATTGGCGTAGTACAATCCGTTTGCAATATAATCGCTTTAATTTAGGGCTACGGTACATCTGCGCTTCGAAACTGTTGTTGTCGACGAAAGTGGGCTTTCCCTTTGCAGAATCACTTCCTAAACATGGTGAATACAGTTCCATTGGCGTAGCACAAACCGTTTGCAATATCACGCCTTTAATTTAGGGATACGCTATATCTGCGCTTCGGAACTGTTGTTGTCGACGAAAGTGGGTTTTCCCTTTGCAGAATCACTTCCAAAACATGGCGAATACAGTTCCATTGGCGTAGCACAAACCGTTTGCAATATAATCGCTTTAACTTAGGGCGACGGTACATGTACGCTTCGAAACTGTTGTTGTCGACGGAAGTGGGCTTTCCCTTTGCAGTATCACTTGTAAAACTTGGTGAATACAGTTACATTGGCGTAATACCAGTCGTTTACAAGATGATCGCTTTTATTCAGGGATACGCTGTACCTGCGCTTCGAAACTGTTGTTCTCGACGAAAGTGGGCTTTCCGTTCGAAAATCACTTCCAAAACTTGGTGAATACAGTTACATTGGCGTAGTACAATCCGTTTGCAATATAATCGCTTTAATTTAGGGCTACGGTACATCTGCGCTTCGAAACTGTTGTTGTAGACGAAAGTGGGCTTTCCCTTTGCAGAATCACTTCCTAAACATGGTGAATACAGTTCCATTGGCGTAGCACAAACCGTTTGCAATATCACGCCTTTAATTTAGGGATACGCTATATCTGCGCTTCGGAACTGTTGTTTTCGACGAAAGTGGGCTTTTCCTTTGCAGAATCACTTCCAAAACATGGTGAATACAGTTCCATTGGCGTAGCACAAACCGTTTCCAATATAATCGCTTTAACTTAGGGCGACGGTACATGTACGCTTCGAAACTGTTGTTGTCGACGAAAGTGGGCTTTCCCTTTGCAGTATCACTTGTAAAACTTGGTGAATACAGTTACATTGGCGTAGCACAAACCGTTTGCAATATAATCGCTTTAATTTAGGGCGACGGTACATCTACGCTTCGGAACTGTTGTTGTCGACGAAAGTGGGTTTTCCCTTTGCAGAATCACTTCCAAAACATGGCGAATACAGTTCCATTGGCGTAGCACAAACCGTTTGCAATATAATCGCTTTAATTTAGGGCGACGGTACATCTACGCTTCGGAACTGTTGTTCTCGACGAAAGTGGGCTTTCCCTTCGAAAATCACTTCCAAAACTTGGTGAATACAGTTACATTGGCGTAGTACAATCCGTTTGCAATATAATCGCTTTAATTAAGGGCGACGGTACATCTACGCTTCGGAACTGTTGTTGTCGACGAAAGTGGGTTTTCCCTTTGCAGAATCACTTCCAAAACATGGCGAATATAGTTCCATTGGCGTAGCACAAACCGTTTGCAATATAATCGCTTTTGTTTAGGGATACGCTATGTCTGCGCTTCGGAACTGTTGTTTTCGACGAAAGTGGGCTTTCCCTTTGCAGAATCTCTTCCAAAACTTGGTGAATACAGTTACATTGGCGTAGTACAATCCGTTTGCAATATAATCGCTTTAATTTAGGGCTACGGTACATCTGCGCTTCGAAACTGTTGTTGTCGACGAAAGTGGGCTTTCCCTTTGCAGAATCACTTCCTAAACATGGTGAATACAGTTCCTTTGGCGTAGCACAAACCGTTTGCAATATCACGCCTTTAATTTAGGGATACGCTATATCTGCGCTTCGGAACTGTTGTTTTCGACGAAAGTGGGCTTTTCCTTTGCAGAATCACTTCCAAAACATGGTGAATACAGTTCCATTGGCGTAGCACAAACCGTTTCCAATATAATCGCTTTAACTTAGGGCGACGGTACATGTACGCTTCGAAACTGTTGTTGTCGACGAAAGTGGGCTTTCCCTTTGCAGTATCACTTGTAAAACTTGGTGAATACAGTTACATTGGCGTAATACCAGTCGTTTACAAGATGACCGCTTCTATTCAGGGATACGCTGTACCTGCGCTTCGAAACTGTTGTTCTCGACGAAAGTGGGCTTTCCCTTTGCAGAATCACTTCCTAAATATGGTGAATATAGTTACATTGGCGTAGCACAAACCGTTTGCAATATAATCGCTTTAATTTAGCGCGACGGTACATCTACGCTTCGGAACTGTTGTTGTCGACGAAAGTGGGTTTTCCCTTTGCAGAATCACTTCCAAAACATGGCGAATATAGTTCCATTGGCGTAGCACAAACCGTTTGCAGTATAATCGCTTTTGTTTAGGGATACGCTATGTCTGCGCTTCGGAACTGTTGTTTTCGACGAAAGTGGGCTTTCCCTTCGAAAATCACTTCCAAAACTTGGTGAATACAGTTACATTGGCGTAGCACAAACCGTTTGCAATATAATCGCTTTAATTTAGGGCGACGGTACATCTACGCTTCGGAACTGTTGTTGTCGACGAAAGTGGGCTTTCCCTTTGCAGAATCACTTCCTAAACATGGTGAATACAGTTACATTGGCGTAGCACAAACCGTTTGCAATATAATCGCTTTAATTTAGGGCGACGGTACATCTACGCTTCGGAACTGTTGTTGTCGACGAAAGTGGGTTTTCCCTTTGCAGAATCACTTCCAAAACATGGCGAATACAGTTCCATTGGCGTAGCACAAACCGTTTGCAATATAATCGCTTTAATTTAGGGCGACGGTACATCTACGCTTCGGAACTGTTGTTGTCGACGAAGGTGGGTTTTCCCTCTGCAGAATCACTTCCTAAATATGGTGAATACAGTTACATTGGCGTAGCACAAACCGTTTGCAATATAATCGCTTTAATTTAGGGCTACGGTACATCTGCGCTTCGGAACTGTTGTTTTCGACGAAAGTGGGCTTTTCCTTTGCAGAATCACTTCCTAAATATGGTGAATACAGTTACATTGGCGTAGCACAAACCGTTTGCAATGTAATCGCTTTAATTTAGGGCGACGGTACATCTACGCTTCGGAACTGTTGTTGTCGACGAAAGTGGGTTTTCCCTTTGCAGAATCACTTCCAAAACATGGCGAATACAGTTCCATTGGCGTAGCACAAACCGTTTGCAATATAATCGCTTTAATTTAGGGCGACGGTACATCTACGCTTCGGAACTGTTGTTGTCGACGAAGGTGGGTTTTCCCTCTGCAGAATCACTTCCTAAATATGGTGAATACAGTTACATTGGCGTAGCACAAACCGTTTGCAATGTAATCGCTTTAATTTAGGGCGACGGTACATCTACGCTTCGGAACTGTTGTTCTCGACGAAAGTGGGCTTTCCCTTCGAAAATCACTTCCAAAACTTGGTGAATACAGTTACATTGGCGTAGTACAATCCGTTTGCAATATAATCGCTTTAATTTAGGGCTACGGTACATCTGCGCTTCGAAACTGTTGTTGTCGACGAAAGTGGGCTTTCCCTTTGCAGAATCACTTCCTAAACATGGTGAATACAGTTCCATTGGCGTAGCACAAACCGTTTGCAATATCACGCCTTTAATTTAGGGATACGCTATATCTGCGCTTCGGAACTGTTGTTTTCGACGAAAGTGGGCTTTTCCTTTGCAGAATCACTTCCAAAACATGGTGAATACAGTTCCATTGGCGTAGCACAAACCGTTTCCAATATAATCGCTTTAACTTAGGGCGACGGTACATGTACGCTTCGAAACTGTTGTTGTCGACGAAAGTGGGCTTTCCCTTTGCAGTATCACTTGTAAAACTTGGTGAATACAGTTACATTGGCGTAATACCAGTCGTTTACAAGATGATCGCTTCTATTCAGGGATACGCTGTACCTGCGCTTCGAAACTGTTGTTCTCGACGAAAGTGGGCTTTCCCTTTGCAGAATCACTTCCTAAATATGGTGAATACAGTTACATTGGCGTAGCACAAACCGTTTGCAATATAATCGCTTTAATTTAGGGCGACGGTACATGTACGCTTCGAAACTGTTGTTGTCGACGAAAGTGGGCTTTCCCTTTGCAGTATCACTTGTAAAACTTGGTGAATACAGTTACATTGTCGTAATACCAGTCGTTTACAAGATGATCACTTTTATTCAGGGATACGCTGTACCTGCGCTTCGAAACTGTTGTTCTCGACGAAAGTGGGCTTTTCCTTTGCAGTATCACTTGTAAAACTTGGTGAATACAGTTACATTGGCGTAATACGAGTCGTTTACAAGATGATCGCTTTTATTCAGGGATACGCTGTACCTGGGCTTCGAAACTGTTGTTCTCGACGAAAGTGGGCTTTCCCTTCGAAAATCACTTCCAAAACTTGGTGAATACAGTTACATTCGCGTAGCACAAACCGTTTGCAATATCATGCCTTTAATTTAGGTATACGCTATATCTGCGCTTCGGAACTGTTGTTTTCGACGAAAGTGGGCTTTCCCTTTACAGAATCACTTCCTAAACATGGTGAATACAGTTCCATTGGCGTAGCACAAACCGTTTGCAATATCATGCCTTTAATTTAGGTATACGCTATATCTGCGCTTCGGAACTGTTGTTTTCGACGAAAGTGGGCTTTTCCTTTGCAGTATCACTTGTAAAACTTGGTGAATACAGTTACATTGGCGTAATACGAGTCGTTTACAAGATGATCGCTTTTATTCAGGGATACGCTGTACCTGGGCTTCGAAACTGTTGTTCTCGACGAAAGTGGGCTTTCCCTTCGAAAATCACTTCCAAAACTTGGTGAATACAGTTACATTCGCGTAGCACAAACCGTTTGCAATATAATCGCTTTAATTTAGGGCGACGGTACATCTACGCTTCGGAACTGTTGTTGTCGACGAAAGTGGGCTTTCCCTTTACAGAATCACTTCCTAAACATGGTGAATACAGTTACATTGGCGTAGCACAAACCGTTTGCAATATAACGCCTTTAATTTAGTGATACGCTATATCTGCGCTTCGAAACTGTTGTTTTCGACGAAAGTCGGCTTTCCCTTTGCAGAATACCGTGCAAAACTTGGTAGATACAGTTACATTGGCCTAGTACAATCCGTTTGCAATATAATCGCTTTAATTAAGGGCGACGGTACATCTGCGCTTCGAAACTGTTGTTGTCGACGAAAGTGGGCTTTCCCTTTGCAGAATCACTTCCTAAACATGGTGAATACAATTCCATTGGCGTAGCACAAACCGTTTGCAATATCACGCCTTTAATTTAGGGATACGCTATATCTGCGCTTCGGAACTGTTGTTTTCGACGAAAGTGGGCTTTTCCTTTGCAGAATCACTTCCAAAACATGGTGAATACAGTTCCATTGGCGTAGCACAAACCGTTTCCAATATAATCGCTTTAACTTAGGGCGACGGTACATGTACGCTTCGAAACTGTTGTTGTCGACGAAAGTGGGCTTTCCCTTTGCAGTATCACTTGTAAAACTTGGTGAATACAGTTACATTGGCGTAATACCAGTCGTTTACAAGATGATCGCTTCTATTCAGGGATACGCTGTACCTGCGCTTCGAAACTGTTGTTCTCGACGAAAGTGGGCTTTCCCTTCGAAAATCACTTCCAAAACTTGGTGAATACAGTTACATTGGCGTAGCACAAACCGTTTGCAATATAATCGCTTTAATTTAGGGCGACGGTACATCTACGCTTCGGAACTGTTGTTGTCGACGAAAGTGGGTTTTCCCTTTGCAGAATCACTTCCAAAACATGGCGAATACAGTTCCATTGGCGTAGCACAAACCGTTTGCAATATAATCGCTTTAATTTAGGGCGACGGTACATCTACGCTTCGGAACTGTTGTTGTCGACGAAAGTGGGCTTTTCCTTTGCAGTATCACTTGTAAAACTTGGTGAATACAGTTACATTGGCGTAATACGAGTCGTTTACAAGATGATCGCTTTTATTCAGGGATACGCTGTACCTGGGCTTCGAAACTGTTGTTGTCGACGAAAGTGGGCTTTCCCTTTGAAAATCACTTCCTAAACTTGGTGAATACAGTTACATTGGCGTAGCACAAACCGTTTGCAATATAATCGCTTTAATTTAGGGCGACGGTACATCTACGCTTCGGAACTGTTGTTGTCGACGAAAGTGGGCTTTTCCTTTGCAGAATCACTTCCAAAACATGGTGAATACAGTTCCATTGGCGTAGCACAAACCGTTTCCAATATAATCGCTTTAACTTAGGGCGACGGTACATGTACGCTTCGAAACTGTTGTTGTCGACGAAAGTGGGCTTTCCCTTTGCAGTATCACTTGTAAAACTTGGTGAATACAGTTACATTGGCGTAATACCAGTCGTTTACAAGATGATCGCTTCTATTCAGGGATACGCTGTACCTGCGCTTCGAAACTGTTGTTCTCGACGAAAGTGGGCTTTCCCTTCGAAAATCACTTCCAAAACTTGGTGAATACTGTTACATTGGCGTAGCACAAACCGTTTGCAATATAATCGCTTTAATTTAGGGCGACGGTACATCTACGCTTCGGAACTGTTGTTGTCGACGAAAGTGGGTTTTCCCTTTGCAGAATCACTTCCAAAACATGGCGAATACAGTTCCATTGGCGTAGCACAAACCGTTTGCAATATAATCGCTTTAACTTAGGGCGACGGTACATGTACGCTTCGAAACTGTTGTTGTCGACGAAAGTGGGCTTTCCCTTTGCAGAATCACTTCCAAAACATGGTGAATACAGTTCCATTGGCGTAGCACAAACCGTTTGCAATATAATCGCTTTAACTTAGGGCGACGGTACATGTACGCTTCGAAACTGTTGTTGTCGACGAAAGTGGGCTTTCCCTTTGCAGTATCACTTGTAAAACTTGGTGAATACAGTTACATTGGCGTAATACCAGTCGTTTACAAGATGATCACTTTTATTCAGGGATACGCTGTACCTGCGCTTCGAAACTGTTGTTCTCGACGAAAGTGGGCTTTCCCTTCGAAAATCACTTCCAAAACTTGGTGAATACAGTTACATTGGCGTAGTACAATCCGTTTGCAATATAATCGCTTTAATTTAGGGCTACGGTACATCTGCGCTTCGAAACTGTTGTTGTCGACGAAAGTGGGCTTTCCCTTTGCAGAATCACTTCCTAAACATGGTGAATACAGTTACATTGGCGTAGCACAAACCGTTTGCAATATAACGCCTTTAATTTAGTCATACGCTATATCTGCGCTTCGAAACTGTTGTTTTCGACGAAAGTCGGCTTTCCCTTTGCAGAATACCGTGCAAAACTTGGTAGATACAGTTACATTGGCGTAGTACAATCCGTTTGCAATATAATCGCTTTAATTAAGGGCGACGGTACATCTATGCTTCGGAACTGTTGTTTTCGATGAAACTGTCTTTTCGCTTTGCAGAATCACTTCCAAAACATGGTGAATACAGTTCCATTGGCGTAGCACAAACCGTTTGCAATATAATCGCTTTTGTTTAGGGTCACGCTATGTCTGCGCTTCGGAACTGTTGTTTTCGACGAAAGTGGGCTTTCCCTTTGCAGAATCACTTCCTAAATATGGTGAATACAGTTACATTGGCGTAGCACAAACCGTTTGCAATATAATCGCTTTAATTTAGGGCGACGGTACATCTACGCTTCGGAACTGTTGTTGTCGACGAAAGTGGGTTTTCCCTTTGCAGAATCACTTCCAAAACATGGCGAATACAGTTCCATTGGCGTAGCACAAACCGTTTGCAATATAATCGCTTTAATTTAGGGCGACGGTACATCTACGCTTCGGAACTGTTGTTCTCGACGAAAGTGGGCTTTCCCTTCGAAAATCACTTCCAAAACTTGGTGAATACAGTTACATTGGCGTAGTACAATCCGTTTGCAATATAATAGCTTTAATTAAGGGCGACGGTACATCTACGCTTCGGAACTGTTGTTGTCGACGAAAGTGGGTTTTCCCTTTGCAGAATCACTTCCAAAACATGGCGAATATAGTTCCATTGGCGTAGCACAAACCGTTTGCAATATAATCGCTTTTGTTTAGGGATACGCTATGTCTGCGCTTCGGAACTGTTGTTTTCGACGAAAGTGGGCTTTCCCTTTGCAGAATCTCTTCCTAAATATGGTGAATACAGTTACATTGGCGTAGCACAAACCGTTTGCAATATAATCGCTTTAATTTAGCGCGACGGTACATCTACGCTTCGGAACTGTTGTTGTCGACGAAAGTGGGTTTTCCCTTTGCAGAATCACTTCCAAAACATGGCGAATATAGTTCCATTGGCGTAGCACAAACCGTTTGCAGTATAATCGCTTTTGTTTAGGGATACGCTATGTCTGCGCTTCGGAACTGTTGTTTTCGACGAAAGTGGGCTTTCCCTTCGAAAATCACTTCCAAAACTTGGTGAATACAGTTACATTGGCGTAGCACAAACCGTTTGCAATATAATCGCTTTAATTTAGGGCGACGGTACATCTACGCTTCGGAACTGTTGTTGTCGACGAAAGTGGGCTTTCCCTTTGCAGAATCACTTCCTAAACATGGTGAATACAGTTACATTGGCGTAGCACAAACCGTTTGCAATATAATCGCTTTAATTTAGGGCGACGGTACATCTACGCTTCGGAACTGTTGTTGTCGACGAAAGTGGGTTTTCCCTTTGCAGAATCACTTCCAAAACATGGCGAATACAGTTCCATTGGCGTAGCACAAACCGTTTGCAATATAATCGCTTTAATTTAGGGCTACGGTACATCTGCGCTTCGAAACTGTTGTTTTCGACGAAAGTGGGCTTTTCCTTTGCAGAATCACTTCCTAAATATGGTGAATACAGTTACATTGGCGTAGCACAAACCGTTTGCAATGTAATCGCTTTAATTTAGGGCGACGGTACATCTACGCTTCGGAACTGTTGTTGTCGACGAAAGTGGGTTTTCCCTTTGCAGAATCACTTCCAAAACATGGCGAATACAGTTCCATTGGCGTAGCACAAACCGTTTGCAATATAATCGCTTTAATTTAGGGCGACGGTACATCTACGCTTCGGAACTGTTGTTGTCGACGAAGGTGGGTTTTCCCTCTGCAGAATCACTTCCTAAACATGGTGAATACAGTTACATTGGCGTAGCACAAACCGTTTGCAATATAATCGCTTTAATTTAGGGCGACGGTACATCTACGCTTCGGAACTGTTGTTGTCGACGAAAGTGGGTTTTCCCTTTGCAGAATCACTTCCAAAACATGGCGAATACAGTTCCATTGGCGTAGCACAAACCGTTTGCAATATAATCGCTTTAATTTAGGGCGACGGTACATCTACGCTTCGGAACTGTTGTTCTCGACGAAAGTGGGCTTTCCCTTCGAAAATCACTTCCAAAACTTGGTGAATACAGTTACATTGGCGTAGTACAATCCGTTTGCAATATAATCGCTTTAATTTAGGGCTACGGTACATCTGCGCTTCGAAACTGTTGTTGTCGACGAAAGTGGGCTTTCCCTTTGCAGAATCACTTCCTAAACATGGTGAATACAGTTCCATTGGCGTAGCACAAACCGTTTGCAATATCACGCCTTTAATTTAGGGATACGCTATATCTGCGCTTCGGAACTGTTGTTTTCGACGAAAGTGGGCTTTTCCTTTGCAGAATCACTTCCAAAACATGGTGAATACAGTTCCATTGGCGTAGCACAAACCGTTTCCAATATAATCGCTTTAACTTAGGGCGACGGTACATGTACGCTTCGAAACTGTTGTTGTCGACGAAAGTGGGCTTTCCCTTTGCAGTATCACTTGTAAAACTTGGTGAATACAGTTACATTGGCGTAATACCAGTCGTTTACAAGATGATCGCTTCTATTCAGGGATACGCTGTACCTGCGCTTCGAAACTGTTGTTCTCGACGAAAGTGGGCTTTCCCTTTGCAGAATCACTTCCTAAATATGGTGAATACAGTTACATTGGCGTAGCACAAACCGTTTGCAATATAATCGCTTTAATTTAGGGCGACGGTACATGTACGCTTCGAAACTGTTGTTGTCGACGAAAGTGGGCTTTCCCTTTGCAGTATCACTTGTAAAACTTGGTGAATACAGTTACATTGTCGTAATACCAGTCGTTTACAAGATGATCACTTTTATTCAGGGATACGCTGTACCTGCGCTTCGAAACTGTTGTTCTCGACGAAAGTGGGCTTTCCCTGCGAAAATCACTTCCAAAACTTCGTGAATACAGTTACATTGGCGTAGTACAATCCGTTTGCAATATAATCGCTTTAATTTAGGGCTACGGTACATCTGCGCTTCGAAACTGTTGTTGTCGACGAAAGTGGGCTTTCCCTTTGCAGTATCACTTGTAAAACTTGGTGAATACAGTTACATTGGCGTAATACCAGTCGTTTACAAGATGATCGCTTCTATTCAGGGATACGCTGTCCCTGCGCTTCGAAACTGTTGTTCTCGACGAAAGTGGGCTTTCCCTTCGAAAATCACTTCCAAAACTTGGTGAATACAGTTACATTGGCGTAGCACAAACCGTTTGCAATATAATCGCTTTAATTTAGGGCGACGGTACATCTACGCTTCGGAACTGTTGTTGTCGACGAAAGTGGGTTTTCCCTTTGCAGAATCACTTCCAAAACATGGCGAATACAGTTCCATTGGCGTAGCACAAACCGTTTGCAATATAATCGCTTTAACTTAGGGCGACGGTACATGTACGCTTCGAAACTGTTGTTGTCGACGAAAGTGGGCTTTCCCTTTGCAGTATCACTTGTAAAACTTGGTGAATACAGTTACATTGGCGTAATACCAGTCGTTTACAAGATGATCGCTTCTATTCAGGGATACGCTGTACCTGCGCTTCGAAACTGTTGTTCTCGACGAAAGTGGGCTTTCCCTTTGCAGAATCACTTCCTAAACATGGTGAATACAGTTCCATTGGCGTAGCACAAACCGTTTGCAATATCATGCCTTTAATTTAGGTATACGCTATATCTGCGCTTCGGAACTGTTGTTTTCGACGAAAGTGGGCTTTCCCTTTGCAGAATCACTTCCTAAACATGGTGAATACAATTCCATTGGCGTAGCACAAACCGTTTGCAATATCACGCCTTTAATTTAGGGATACGCTATATCTGCGCTTCGGAACTGTTGTTTTCGACGAAAGTGGGCTTTTCCTTTGCAGAATCACTTCCAAAACATGGTGAATACAGTTCCATTGGCGTAGCACAAACCGTTTCCAATATAATCGCTTTAACTTAGGGCGACGGTACATGTACGCTTCGAAACTGTTGTTGTCGACGAAAGTGGGCTTTCCCTTTGCAGTATCACTTGTAAAACTTGGTGAATACAGTTACATTGGCGAAATACCAGTCGTTTACAAGATGATCGCTTCTATTCAGGGATACGCTGTACCTGCGCTTCGAAACTGTTGTTCTCGACGAAAGTGGGCTTTCCCTTCGAAAATCACTTCCAAAACTTGGTGAATACAGTTACATTGGCTTAGCACAAACCGTTTGCAATATAATCGCTTTAATTTAGGGCGACGGTACATCTACGCTTCGGAACTGTTGTTGTCGACGAAAGTGGGTTTTCCCTTTGCAGAATCACTTCCAAAACATAGCGAATACAGTTCCATTGGCGTAGCACAAACCGTTTGCAATATAATCGCTTTAACTTAGGGCGACGGTACATGTACGCTTCGAAACTGTTGTTGTCGACGAAAGTGGGCTTTCCCTTTGCAGTATCACTTGTAAAACTTGGTGAATACAGTTACATTGGCGTAATACCAGTCGTTTACAAGATGATCGCTTCTATTCAGGGATACGCTGTACCTGCGCTTCGAAACTGTTGTTCTCGACGAAAGTGGGCTTTCCCTTCGAAAATCACTTCCAAAACATGGTGAATACAGTTCCATTGGCGTAGCACAAACCGTTTGCAATATCATGCCTTTAATTTAGGTATACGCTATATCTGCGCTTCGGAACTGTTGTTTTCGACGAAAGTGGGCTTTTCCTTTGCAGTACCACTTGTAAAACTTGGTGAATACAGTTACATTGGCGTAATACGAGTCGTTTACAAGATGATCGCTTTTATTCAGGGATACGCTGTACCTGGGCTTCGAAACTGTTGTTCTCGACGAAAGTGGGCTTTCCCTTCGAAAATCACTTCCAAAACTTGGTGAATACAGTTACATTCGCGTAGCACAAACCGTTTGCAATATAATCGCTTTAATTTAGGGCGACGGTACATCTACGCTTCGGAACTGTTGTTGTCGACGAAAGTGGGCTTTCCCTTTACAGAATCACTTCCTAAACATGGTGAATACAGTTACATTGGCGTAGCACAAACCGTTTGCAATATAACGCCTTTAATTTAGTGATACGCTATATCTGCGCTTCGAAACTGTTGTTTTCGACGAAAGTCGGCTTTCCCTTTGCAGAATACCGTGCAAAACTTGGTAGATACAGTTACATTGGCCTAGTACAATCCGTTTGCAATATAATCGCTTTAATTAAGGGCGACGGTACATCTGCGCTTCGAAACTGTTGTTGTCGACGAAAGTGGGCTTTCCCTTTGCAGAATCACTTCCTAAACATGGTGAATACAATTCCATTGGCGTAGCACAAACCGTTTGCAATATCACGCCTTTAATTTAGGGATACGCTATATCTGCGCTTCGGAACTGTTGTTTTCGACGAAAGTGGGCTTTTCCTTTGCAGAATCACTTCCAAAACATGGTGAATACAGTTCCATTGGCGTAGCACAAACCGTTTCCAATATAATCGCTTTAACTTAGGGCGACGGTACATGTACGCTTCGAAACTGTTGTTGTCGACGAAAGTGGGCTTTCCCTTTGCAGTATCACTTGTAAAACTTGGTGAATACAGTTACATTGGCGTAATACCAGTCGTTTACAAGATGATCGCTTCTATTCAGGGATACGCTGTACCTGCGCTTCGAAACTGTTGTTCTCGACGAAAGTGGGCTTTCCCTTCGAAAATCACTTCCAAAACTTGGTGAATACAGCTACATTGGCGTAGCACAAACCGTTTGCAATATAATCGCTTTAATTTAGGGCGACGGTACATCTACGCTTCGGAACTATTGTTGTCGACGAAAGTGGGTTTTCCCTTTGCAGAATCACTTCCTAAACATGGTGAATACAGTTACATTGGCGTAGCACAAACCGTTTGCAATATAATCGCTTTAACTTAGGGCGACGGTACATGTACGCTTCGAAACTGTTGTTGTCGACGAAAGTGGGCTTTCCCTTTGCAGAATCACTTCCAAAACATGGTGAATACAGTTCCATTGGCGTAGCACAAACCGTTTGCAATATAATCGCTTTAACTTAGGGCGACGGTACATGTACGCTTCGAAACTGTTGTTGTCGACGAAAGTGGGCTTTCCCTTTGCAGTATCACTTGTAAAACTTGGTGAATACAGTTACATTGGCGTAATACCAGTCGTTTACAAGATGATCACTTTTATTCAGGGATACGCTGTACCTGCGCTTCGAAACTGTTGTTCTCGACGAAAGTGGGCTTTCCCTTCGAAAATCACTTCCAAAACTTGGTGAATACAGTTACATTGGCGTAGTACAATCCGTTTGCAATATAATCGCTTTAATTTAGGGCTACGGTACATCTGCGCTTCGAAACTGTTGTTGTCGACGAAAGTGGGTTTTCCCTCTGCAGAATCACTTCCTAAATATGGTGAATACAGTTACATTGGCGTAGCACAAACCGTTTGCAATATAATCGCTTTAATTTAGGGCGACGGTACATCTACGCTTCAGAACTGTTGTTGTCGACGAAAGTGGGTTTTCCCTTTGCAGAATCACTTCCAAAACATGGCGAATACAGTTCCATTGGCGTAGCACAAACCGTTTGCAATATAATCGCTTTAATTTAGGGCGACGGTACATCTACGCTTCGAAACTGTTGTTGTCGACGAAAGTGGGTTTTCCCTTTGCAGTATCACTTGTAAAACTTGGTGAATACAGTTACATTGGCGTAGCACAATCCGTTTACAAGATGATCGCTTTTGTTTAGGGATGCGCTATGTCTGCGCTTCGGAACTGTTGTTTTCGACGAAAGCGGGCTTTCCCTGTGCAGAATCACTTCCTAAATATGGTGAATACAGTTACATTGGCGTAGCACAAACCGTTTGCAATATAATCGCTTTAATTTTGGGCGACGGTACATCTACGCTTCGGAACTGTTGTTGTCGACGAAAGTGGGTTTTCCCTTTGCAGAATCACTTCCAAAACATGGCGAATATAGTTCCATTGGCGTAGCACAAACCGTTTCCAATATAATCGCTTTAATTTAGGGCGACGGTACATCTACGCTTCGGAACTGTTGTTGTCGACGACAGTGGGCTTTCCCTTTGCAAAATCACTTCCTAAACATGGTGAATACAGTTACATTGGCGTAGCACAAACCGTTTGCAATATAACGCCTTTAATTTAGTGATACGCTATATCTGCGCTTCGAAACTGTTGTTTTCGACGAAAGTCGGCTTTCCCTTTGCAGAAACACTTCCTAAATATGGTGAATACAGTTACATTGGCGTAGTACAATCCGTTTGCAATATAATCGCTTTAATTAAGGGCGACAGTACATCTACGCTTCGGAACTGTTGTTGTCGACGAAAGTGGGTTTTCCCTTTGCAGAATCACTTCCAAAACATGGCGAATACAGTTCCATTGGCGTAGCACAAACCGTTTGCAATATCACGCCTTTAATTTAGTGATACGCTATATCTGCGCTTCGAAACTGTTGTTTTCGACGAAAGTGGGCTTTCCCTTTGCAGTATCACTTGTAAAACTTGGCGAATACAGTTACATTGGCGTAATACCAGTCGTTTACAAGATGATCGCTTCTATTCAGGGATACGCTGTACCTGCGCTTCGAAACTGTTGTTCTCGACGAAAGTGGGCTTTCCCTTCGAAAATCACTTCCAAAACTTGGTGAATACAGTTACATTGGCGTAGCACAAACCGTTTGCAATATAATCGCTTTAATTTAGGGCGACGGTACATCTACGCTTCGGAACTGTTGTTGTCGACGAAAGTGGGTTTTCCCTTTGCAGAATCACTTCCAAAACATGGCGAATACAGTTCCATTGGCGTAGCACAAACCGTTTGCAATATAATCGCTTTAACTTAGGGCGACGGTACATGTACGCTTCGAAACTGTTGTTGTCGACGAAAGTGGGCTTTCCCTTTGCAGTATCACTTGTAAAACTTGGTGAATACAGTTCCATTGGCGTAGCACAAACCGTTTCCAATATAATCGCTTTAACTTAGGGCGACGGTACATGTACGCTTCGAAACTGTTGTTGTCGACGAAAGTGGGCTTTCCCTTTGCAGTATCACTTGTAAAACTTGGTGAATACAGTTACATTGGCGTAATACCAGTCGTTTACAAGATGATCGCTTCTATTCAGGGATACGCTGTACCTGCGCTTCGAAACTGTTGTTCTCGACGAAAGTGGGCTTTCCCTTCGAAAATCACTTCCAAAACTTGGTGAATACAGTTACATTGGCGTAGTACAATCCGTTTGCAATATAATCGCTTTAATTTAGGGCTACGGTACATCTGCGCTTCGAAACTGTTGTTGTCGACGAAAGTGGGCTTTCCCTTTGCAGAATCACTTCCTAAACATGGTGAATACAATTCCATTGGCGTAGCACAAACCGTTTGCAATATCACGCCTTTAATTTAGGGATACGCTATATCTGCGCTTCGGAACTGTTGTTTTCGACGAAAGTGGGCTTTTCCTTTGCAGAATCACTTCCAAAACATGGTGAATACAGTTCCATTGGCGTAGCACAAACCGTTTCCAATATAATCGCTTTAACTTAGGGCGACGGTACATGTACGCTTCGAAACTGTTGTTGTCGACGAAAGTGGGCTTTCCCTTTGCAGTATCACTTGTAAAACTTGGTGAATACAGTTACATTGGCGTAATACCAGTCGTTTACAAGATGATCGCTTCTATTCAGGGATACGCTGTACCTGCGCTTCGAAACTGTTGTTCTCGACGAAAGTGGGCTTTCCCTTCGAAAATCACTTCCAGAACTTGGTGAATACAGTTACATTGGCGTAGTACAATCCGTTTGCAATATAATCGCTTTAATTTAGGGCTACGGTACATCTGCGCTTCGAAACTGTTGTTGTCGACGAAAGTGGGCTTTCCCTTTGCAGAATCACTTCCTAAACATGGTGAATACAGTTCCATTGGCGTAGCACAAACCGTTTGCAATATCACGCCTTTAATTTAGGGATACGCTATATCTGCGCTTCGGAACTGTTGTTTTCGACGAAAGTGGGCTTTTCCTTTGCAGAATCACTTCCAAAACATGGTGAATACAGTTCCATTGGCGTAGCACAAACCGTTTCCAATATAATCGCTTTAACTTAGGGCGACGGTACATGTACGCTTCGAAACTGTTGTTGTCGACGAAAGTGGGCTTTCCCTTTGCAGTATCACTTGTAAAACTTGGTGAATACAGTTACATTGGCGTAATACCAGTCGTTTACAAGATGATCGCTTCTATTCAGGGATACGCTGTACCTGCGCTTCGAAACTGTTGTTCTCGACGAAAGTGGGCTTTCCGTTCGAAAATCACTTCCAAAACTTGGTGAATACAGTTACATTCGCGTAGCACAAACCGTTTGCAATATAATCGCTTTAATTTAGGGCGACGGTACATCTACGCTTCGGAACTGTTGTTGTCGACGAAAGTGGGCTTTCCCTTTGCAGAATCACTTCCTAAACATGGTGAAAACAGTTCCATTGGCGTAGCACAAACCGTTTGCAATATCACGCCTTTAATTTAGGGATACGCTATATCTGCGCTTCGGAACTGTTGTTTTCGACGAAAGTGGGCTTTTCCTTTGCAGAATCACTTCCAAAACATGGTGAATACAGTTCCATTGGCGTAGCACAAACCGTTTCCAATATAATCGCTTTAACTTAGGGCGACGGTACATGTACGCTTCGAAACTGTTGTTGTCGACGAAAGTGGGCTTTCCCTTTGCAGTATCACTTGTAAAACTTGGTGAATACAGTTACATTGGCGTAATACCAGTCGTTTACAAGATGATCGCTTCTATTCAGGGATACGCTGTACCTGCGCTTCGAAACTGTTGTTCTCGACGAAAGTGGGCTTTCCCTTTGCAGAATCACTTCCTAAATATGGTGAATACAGTTACATTGGCGTAGCACAAACCGTTTGCAATATAATCGCTTTAATTTAGGGCGACGGTACATGTACGCTTCGAAACTGTTGTTGTCGACGAAAGTGGGCTTTCCCTTTGCAGTATCACTTGTAAAACTTGGTGAATACAGTTCCATTGGCGTAGCACAAACCGTTTGCAATATAACGCCTTTAATTTAGTGATACGCTATATCTGCGCTTCGAAACTGTTGTTTTCGACGAAAGTCGGCTTTCCCTTTGCAGAATACCGTGCAAAACTTGGTAGATACAGTTACATTGGCCTAGTACAATCCGTTTGCAATATAATCGCTTTAATTAAGGGCGACGGTACATCTGCGCTTCGAAACTGTTGTTGTCGACGAAAGTGGGCTTTCCCTTTGCAGAATCACTTCCTAAACATGGTGAATACAATTCCATTGGCGTAGCACAAACCGTTTGCAATATCACGCCTTTAATTTAGGGATACGCTATATCTGCGCTTCGGAACTGTTGTTTTCGACGAAAGTGGGCTTTTCCTTTGCAGAATCACTTCCAAAACATGGTGAATACAGTTCCATTGGCGTAGCACAAACCGTTTCCAATATAATCGCTTTAACTTAGGGCGACGGTACATGTACGCTTCGAAACTGTTGTTGTCGACGAAAGTGGGCTTTCCCTTTGCAGTATCACTTGTAAAACTTGGTGAATACAGTTACATTGGCGTAATACCAGTCGTTTACAAGATGATCGCTTCTATTCAGGGATACGCTGTACCTGCGCTTCGAAACTGTTGTTCTCGACGAAAGTGGGCTTTCCCTTCGAAAATCACTTCCAAAACTTGGTGAATACAGTTACATTGGCGTAGCACAAACCGTTTGCAATATAATCGCTTTAACTTAGGGCGACGGTACATCTACGCTTCGGAACTATTGTTGTCGACGAAAGTGGGTTTTCCCTTTGCAGAATCACTTCCTAAATATGGTGAATACAGTTACATTGGCGTAGCACAAACCGTTTGCAATATAATCGCTTTAACTTAGGGCGACGGTACATGTACGCTTCGAAACTGTTGTTGTCGACGAAAGTGGGCTTTCCCTTTGCAGAATCACTTCCAAAACATGGCGAATACAGTTCCATTGGCGTAGCACAAACCGTTTGCAATATAATCGCTTTAACTTAGGGCGACGGTACATGTACGCTTCGAAACTGTTGTTGTCGACGAAAGTGGGCTTTCCCTTTGCAGTATCACTTGTAAAACTTGGTGAATACAGTTACATTGGCGTAATACCAGTCGTTTACAAGATGATCACTTTTATTCAGGGATACGCTGTACCTGCGCTTCGAAACTGTTGTTCTCGACGAAAGTGGGCTTTCCCTTCGAAAATCACTTCCAAAACTTGGTGAATACAGTTACATTGGCGTAGTACAATCCGTTTGCAATATAATCGCTTTAATTTAGGGCTACGGTACATCTGCGCTTCGAAACTGTTGTTGTCGACGAAAGTGGGCTTTCCCTTTGCAGAATCACTTCCTAAATATGGTGAATCCAGTTACATTGGCGTAGCACAAACCGTTTGCAATATAATCGCTTTAATTTAGGGCGACGGTACATCTACGCTTCGGAACTATTGTTGTCGACGAAAGTGGGTTTTCCCTCTGCAGAATCACTTC
This sequence comes from Ectemnius continuus, assembly GCA_910591665.1. Classification (NCBI taxonomy): domain Eukaryota; kingdom Metazoa; phylum Arthropoda; class Insecta; order Hymenoptera; family Crabronidae; genus Ectemnius; species Ectemnius continuus. The sequence goes on from OU342860.1 coordinate 15,426,750, forward strand.
CTAAATATGGTGAATACAGTTACATTGGCGTAGCACAAACCGTTTGCAATATAACGCCTTTAATTTAGTGATACGCTATATCTGCGCTTCGAAACTGTTGTTTTCGACGAAAGTCGGCTTTCCCTTTGCAGAATACCGTGCAAAACTTGGTAGATACAGTTACATTGGCCTAGTACAATCCGTTTGCAATATAATCGCTTTAATTAAGGGCGACGGTACATCTGCGCTTCGAAACTGTTGTTGTCGACGAAAGTGGGCTTTCCCTTTGCAGAATCACTTCCTAAACATGGTGAATACAATTCCATTGGCGTAGCACAAACCGTTTGCAATATCACGCCTTTAATTTAGGGATACGCTATATCTGCGCTTCGGAACTGTTGTTTTCGACGAAAGTGGGCTTTTCCTTTGCAGAATCACTTCCAAAACATGGTGAATACAGTTCCATTGGCGTAGCACAAACCGTTTCCAATATAATCGCTTTAACTTAGGGCGACGGTACATGTACGCTTCGAAACTGTTGTTGTCGACGAAAGTGGGCTTTCCCTTTGCAGTATCACTTGTAAAACTTGGTGAATACAGTTACATTGGCGTAATACCAGTCGTTTACAAGATGATCGCTTCTATTCAGGGATACGCTGTACCTGCGCTTCGAAACTGTTGTTCTCGACGAAAGTGGGCTTTCCCTTCGAAAATCACTTCCAAAACTTGGTGAATACAGTTACATTGGCGTAGCACAAACCGTTTGCAATATAATCGCTTTAACTTAGGGCGACGGTACATCTACGCTTCGGAACTATTGTTGTCGACGAAAGTGGGTTTTCCCTTTGCAGAATCACTTCCTAAATATGGTGAATACAGTTACATTGGCGTAGCACAAACCGTTTGCAATATAATCGCTTTAACTTAGGGCGACGGTACATGTACGCTTCGAAACTGTTGTTGTCGACGAAAGTGGGCTTTCCCTTTGCAGAATCACTTCCAAAACATGGCGAATACAGTTCCATTGGCGTAGCACAAACCGTTTGCAATATAATCGCTTTAACTTAGGGCGACGGTACATGTACGCTTCGAAACTGTTGTTGTCGACGAAAGTGGGCTTTCCCTTTGCAGTATCACTTGTAAAACTTGGTGAATACAGTTACATTGGCGTAATACCAGTCGTTTACAAGATGATCACTTTTATTCAGGGATACGCTGTACCTGCGCTTCGAAACTGTTGTTCTCGACGAAAGTGGGCTTTCCCTTCGAAAATCACTTCCAAAACTTGGTGAATACAGTTACATTGGCGTAGTACAATCCGTTTGCAATATAATCGCTTTAATTTAGGGCTACGGTACATCTGCGCTTCGAAACTGTTGTTGTCGACGAAAGTGGGCTTTCCCTTTGCAGAATCACTTCCTAAATATGGTGAATCCAGTTACATTGGCGTAGCACAAACCGTTTGCAATATAATCGCTTTAATTTAGGGCGACGGTACATCTACGCTTCGGAACTATTGTTGTCGACGAAAGTGGGTTTTCCCTCTGCAGAATCACTTCCTAAATATGGTGAATACAGTTACATTGGCGTAGCACAAACCGTTTGCAATATAATCGCTTTAATTTAGGGCGACGGTACATCTACGCTTCAGAACTGTTGTTGTCGACGAAAGTGGGTTTTCCCTTTGCAGAATCACTTCCAAAACATGGCGAATACAATTCCATTGGCGTAGCACAAACCGTTTGCAATATCACGCCTTTAATTTAGGGATACGCTATATCTGCGCTTCGGAACTGTTGTTTTCGACAAAAGTGGGCTTTTCCTTTGCAGAATCACTTCCAAAACATGGTGAATACAGTTCCATTGGCGTAGCACAAACCGTTTCCAATATAATCGCTTTAACTTAGGGCGACGGTACATGTACGCTTCGAAACTGTTGTTGTCGACGAAAGTGGGCTTTCCCTTTGCAGTATCACTTGTAAAACTTGGTGAATACAGTTACATTGGCGAAATACCAGTCGTTTACAAGATGATCGCTTCTATTCAGGGATACGCTGTACCTGCGCTTCGAAACTGTTGTTCTCGACGAAAGTGGGCTTTCCCTTCGAAAATCACTTCCAAAACTTGGTGAATACAGTTACATTGGCGTAGCACAAACCGTTTGCAATATAATCGCTTTAATTTAGGGCGACGGTACATCTACGCTTCGGAACTGTTGTTGTCGACGAAAGCGGGTTTTCCCTTTGCAGAATCACTTCCAAAACATGGCGAATACAGTTCCATTGGCGTAGCACAAACCGTTTGCAATATAATCGCTTTAACTTAGGGCGACGGTACATGTACGCTTCGAAACTGTTGTTGTCGACGAAAGTGGGCTTTCCCTTTGCAGTATCACTTGTAAAACTTGGTGAATACAGTTACATTGGCGTAATACCAGTCGTTTACAAGATGATCGCTTCTATTCAGGGATACGCTGTACCTGCGCTTCGAAACTGTTGTTCTCGACGAAAGTGGGCTTTCCCTTCGAAAATCACTTCCAAAACATGGTGAATACAGTTCCATTGGCGTAGCACAAACCGTTTGCAATATCATGCCTTTAATTTAGGTATACGCTATATCTGCGCTTCGGAACTGTTGTTTTCGACGAAAGTGGGCTTTTCCTTTGCAGTATCACTTGTAAAACTTGGTGAATACAGTTACATTGGCGTAATACGAGTCGTTTACAAGATGATCGCTTTTATTCAGGGATACGCTGTACCTGGGCTTCGAAACTGTTGTTCTCGACGAAAGTGGGCTTTCCCTTCGAAAATCACTTCCAAAACTTGGTGAATACAGTTACATTGGCGTAGCACAAACCGTTTGCAATATAATCGCTTTAACTTAGGGCGACGGTACATGTACGCTTCGAAACTGTTGTTGTCGACGAAAGTGGGCTTTCCCTTTGCAGAATCACTTCCAAAACATGGCGAATACAGTTCCATTGGCGTAGCACAAACCGTTTGCAATATAATCGCTTTAACTTAGGGCGACGGTACATGTACGCTTCGAAACTGTTGTTGTCGACGAAAGTGGGCTTTCCCTTTGCAGTATCACTTGTAAAACTTGGTGAATACAGTTACATTGGCGTAATACCAGTCGTTTACAAGATGATCACTTTTATTCAGGGATACGCTGTACCTGCGCTTCGAAACTGTTGTTCTCGACGAAAGTGGGCTTTCCCTTCGAAAATCACTTCCAAAACTTGGTGAATACAGTTACATTGGCGTAGTACAATCCGTTTGCAATATAATCGCTTTAATTTAGGGCTACGGTACATCTGCGCTTCGAAACTGTTGTTGTCGACGAAAGTGGGCTTTCCCTTTGCAGAATCACTTCCTAAATATGGTGAATCCAGCTACATTGGCGTAGCACAAACCGTTTGCAATATAATCGCTTTAATTTAGGGCGACGGTACATCTACGCTTCGGAACTATTGTTGTCGACGAAAGTGGGTTTTCCCTCTGCAGAATCACTTCCTAAATATGGTGAATACAGTTACATTGGCGTAGCACAAACCGTTTGCAATATAATCGCTTTAATTTAGGGCGACGGTACATCTACGCTTCAGAACTGTTGTTGTCGACGAAAGTGGGTTTTCCCTTTGCAGAATCACTTCCAAAACATGGCGAATACAGTTCCATTGGCGTAGCACAAACCGTTTGCAATATCACGCCTTTAATTTAGGGATACGCTATATCTGCGCTTCGGAACTGTTGTTTTCGACGAAAGTGGGTTTTCCCTTTGCAGAATCATTTCCAAAACATGGCGAATACAGTTCCATTGGCGTAGCACAAACCGTTTGCAATATAATCGCTTTAACTTAGGGCGACGGTACATGTACGCTTCGAAACTGTTGTTGTCGACGAAAGTGGGCTTTCCCTTTGCAGTATCACTTGTAAAACTTGGTGAATACAGTTACATTGGCGTAATACCAGTCGTTTACAAGATGATCGCTTCTATTCAGGGATACGCTGTACCTGCGCTTCGAAACTGTTGTTCTCGACGAAAGTGGGCTTTCCCTTCGAAAATCACTTCCAAAACTTGGTGAATACAGTTACATTGGCGTAGCACAAACCGTTTGCAATATAATCGCTTTAATTTAGGGCGACGGTACATCTACGCTTCGGAACTGTTGTTGTCGACGAAAGTGGGTTTTCCCTTTGCAGAATCACTTCCAAAACATGGCGAATACAGTTCCATTGGCGTAGCACAAACCGTTTGCAATATAACGCCTTTAATTTAGTGATACGCTATATCTGCGCTACGAAACTGTTGTTTTCGACGAAAGTCGGCTTTCCCTTTGCAGAATACCGTGCAAAACTTGGTAGATACAGTTACATTGGCCTAGTACAATCCGTTTGCAATATAATCGCTTTAATTAAGGGCGACGGTACATCTGCGCTTCGAAACTGTTGTTGTCGACGAAAGTGGGCTTTCCCTTTGCAGAATCACTTCCTAAACATGGTGAATACAATTCCATTGGCGTAGCACAAACCGTTTGCAATATCACGCCTTTAATTTAGGGATACGCTATATCTGCGCTCCGGAACTGTTGTTTTCGACGAAAGTGGGCTTTTCCTTTGCAGAATCACTTCCAAAACATGGTGAATACAGTTCCATTGGCGTAGCACAAACCGTTTCCAATATAATCGCTTTAACTTAGGGCGACGGTACATGTACGCTTCGAAACTGTTGTTGTCGACGAAAGTGGGCTTTCCCTTTGCAGTATCACTTGTAAAACTTGGTGAATACAGTTACATTGGCGTAATACCAGTCGTTTACAAGATGATCGCTTCTATTCAGGGATACGCTGTACCTGCGCTTCGAAACTGTTGTTCTCGACGAAAGTGGGCTTTCCCTTCGAAAATCACTTCCAAAACTTGGTGAATACAGTTACATTGGCGTAGTACAATCCGTTTGCAATATAATCGCTTTAATTTAGGGCTACGGTACATCTGCGCTTCGAAACTGTTGTTGTCGACGAAAGTGGGCTTTCCCTTTGCAGAATCACTTCCTAAACATGGTGAATACAATTCCATTGGCGTAGCACAAACCGTTTGCAATATCACGCCTTTAATTTAGGGATACGCTATATCTGCGCTTCGGAACTGTTGTTTTCGACGAAAGTGGGCTTTTCCTTTGCAGAATCACTTCCAAAACATGGTGAATACAGTTCCATTGGCGTAGCACAAACCGTTTCCAATATAATCGCTTTAACTTAGGGCGACGGTACATGTACGCTTCGAAACTGTTGTTGTCGACGAAAGTGGGCTTTCCCTTTGCAGTATCACTTGTAAAACTTGGTGAATACAGTTACATTGGCGTAATACCAGTCGTTTACAAGATGATCGCTTCTATTCAGGGATACGCTGTACCTGCGCTTCGAAACTGTTGTTCTCGACGAAAGTGGGCTTTCCCTTCGAAAATCACTTCCAAAACTTGGTGAATACAGTTACATTGGCGTAGTACAATCCGTTTGCAATATAATCGCTTTAATTTAGGGCTACGGTACATCTGCGCTTCGAAACTGTTGTTGTCGACGAAAGTGGGCTTTCCCTTTGCAGAATCACTTCCTAAACATGGTGAATACAATTCCATTGGCGTAGCACAAACCGTTTGCAATATCACGCCTTTAATTTAGGGATACGCTATATCTGCGCTTCGGAACTGTTGTTTTCGACGAAAGTGGGCTTTTCCTTTGCAGAATCACTTCCAAAACATGGTGAATACAGTTCCATTGGCGTAGCACAAACCGTTTCCAATATAATCGCTTTAACTTAGGGCGACGGTACATGTACGCTTCGAAACTGTTGTTGTCGACGAAAGTGGGCTTTCCCTTTGCAGTATCACTTGTAAAACTTGGTGAATACAGTTACATTGGCGTAATACCAGTCGTTTACAAGAAGATCGCTTCTATTCAGGGATACGCTGTACCTGCGCTTCGAAACTGTTGTTCTCGACGAAAGTGGGCTTTCCCTTCGAAAATCACTTCCAAAACTTGGTGAATACAGTTACATTGGCGTAGCACAAACCGTTTGCAATATAATCGCTTTAATTTAGGGCGACGGTACATCTACGCTTCGGAACTGTTGTTGTCGACGAAAGTGGGTTTTCCCTTTGCAGAATCACTTCCAAAACATGGCGAATACAGTTCCATTGGCGTAGCACAAACCGTTTGCAATATAATCGCTTTAACTTAGGGCGACGGTACATGTACGCTTCGAAATTGTTGTTGTCGACGAAAGTGGGCTTTCCCTTTGCAGTATCACTTGTAAAACTTGGTGAATACAGTTACATTGGCGTAATACCAGTCGTTTACAAGATGATCACTTTTATTCAGGGATACGCTGTACCTGCGCTTCGAAACTGTTGTTCTCGACGAAAGTGGGCTTTTCCTTTGCAGTATCACTTGTAAAACTTGGTGAATACAGTTACATTGGCGTAATACGAGTCGTTTACAAGATGATCGCTTTTATTCAGGGATACGCTGTACCTGGGCTTCGAAACTGTTGTTCTCGACGAAAGTGGGCTTTCCCTTCGAAAATCACTTCCAAAACTTGGTGAATACAGTTACATTGGCGTAGCACAAACCGTTTGCAATATAATCGCTTTAATTTAGGGCGACGGTACATCTACGCTTCGGAACTGTTGTTGTCGACGAAAGTGGGCTTTCCCTTTGCAGAATCACTTCCTAAACATGGTGAATACAGTTACATTGGCGTAGCACAAACCGTTTGCAATATAACGCCTTTAATTTAGTGATACGCTATATCTGCGCTTCGAAACTGTTGTTTTCGACGAAAGTCGGCTTTCCCTTTGCAGAATACCGTGCAAAACTTGGTAGATACAGTTACATTGGCCTAGTACAATCCGTTTGCAATATAATCGCTTTAATTAAGGGCGACGGTACATCTGCGCTTCGAAACTGTTGTTGTCGACGGAAGTGGGCTTTCCCTTTGCAGAATCACTTCCTAAACATGGTGAATACAATTCCATTGGCGTAGCACAAACCGTTTGCAATATCACGCCTTTAATTTAGGGATACGCTATATCTGCGCTTCGGAACTGTTGTTTTCGACGAAAGTGGGCTTTTCCTTTGCAGAATCACTTCCAAAACATGGTGAATACAGTTCCATTGGCGTAGCACAAACCGTTTCCAATATAATCGCTTTAACTTAGGGCGACGGTACATGTACGCTTCGAAACTGTTGTTGTCGACGAAAGTGGGCTTTCCCTTTGCAGTATCACTTGTAAAACTTGGTGAATACAGTTACATTGGCGTAATACCAGTCGTTTACAAGATGATCGCTTCTATTCAGGGATACGCTGTACCTGCGCTTCGAAACTGTTGTTCTCGACGAAAGTGGGCTTTCCCTTCGAAAATCACTTCCAAAACTTGGTGAATACAGTTACATTGGCGTAGTACAATCCGTTTGCAATATAATCGCTTTAATTTAGGGCTACGGTACATCTGCGCTTCGAAACTGTTGTTGTCGACGAAAGTGGGCTTTCCCTTTGCAGAATCACTTCCTAAACATGGTGAATACAATTCCATTGGCGTAGCACAAACCGTTTGCAATATCACGCCTTTAATTTAGGGATACGCTATATCTGCGCTTCGGAACTGTTGTTTTCGACGAAAGTGGGCTTTTCCTTTGCAGAATCACTTCCAAAACATGGTGAATACAGTTCCATTGGCGTAGCACAAACCGTTTCCAATATAATCGCTTTAACTTAGGGCGACGGTACATGTACGCTTCGAAACTGTTGTTGTCGACGAAAGTGGGCTTTCCCTTTGCAGTATCACTTGTAAAACTTGGTGAATACAGTTACATTGGCGTAATACCAGTCGTTTACAAGATGATCGCTTCTATTCAGGGATACGCTGTACCTGCGCTTCGAAACTGTTGTTCTCGACGAAAGTGGGCTTTCCCTTCGAAAATCACTTCCAGAACTTGGTGAATACAGTTACATTGGCGTAGTACAATCCGTTTGCAATATAATCGCTTTAATTTAGGGCTACGGTACATCTGCGCTTCGAAACTGTTGTTGTCGACGAAAGTGGGCTTTCCCTTTGCAGTATCACTTGTAAAACTTGGTGAATACAGTTACATTGGCGTAATACGAGTCGTTTACAAGATGATCGCTTTTATTCAGGGATACGCTGTACCTGGGCTTCGAAACTGTTGTTCTCGACGAAAGTGGGCTTTCCCTTCGAAAATCACTTCCAAAACTTGGTGAATACAGTTACATTCGCGTAGCACAAACCGTTTGCAATATAATCGCTTTAATTTAGGGCGACGGTACATCTACGCTTCGGAACTGTTGTTGTCGACGAAAGTGGGCTTTCCCTTTACAGAATCACTTCCTAAACATGGTGAATACAGTTACATTGGCGTAGCACAAACCGTTTGCAATATAACGCCTTTAATTTAGTGATACGCTATATCTGCGCTTCGAAACTGTTGTTTTCGACGAAAGTCGGCTTTCCCTTTGCAGAATACCGTGCAAAACTTGGTAGATACAGTTACATTGGCCTAGTACAATCCGTTTGCAATATAATCGCTTTAATTAAGGGCGACGGTACATCTGCGCTTCGAAACTGTTGTTGTCGACGAAAGTGGGCTTTCCCTTTGCAGAATCACTTCCTAAACATGGTGAATACAATTCCATTGGCGTAGCACAAACCGTTTGCAATATCACGCCTTTAATTTACGGATACGCTATATCTGCGCTTCGGAACTGTTGTTTTCGACGAAAGTGGGCTTTTCCTTTGCAGAATCACTTCCAAAACATGGTGAATACAGTTCCATTGGCGTAGCACAAACCGTTTCCAATATAATCGCTTTAACTTAGGGCGACGGTACATGTACGCTTCGAAACTGTTGTTGTCGACGAAAGTGGGCTTTCCCTTTGCAGTATCACTTGTAAAACTTGGTGAATACAGTTACATTGGCGTAATACCAGTCGTTTACAAGATGATCGCTTCTATTCAGGGATACGCTGTACCTGCGCTTCGAAACTGTTGTTCTCGACGAAAGTGGGCTTTCCCTTCGAAAATCACTTCCAAAACTTGGTGAATACAGTTACATTGGCGTAGCACAAACCGTTTGCAATATAATCGCTTTAATTTAGGGCGACGGTACATCTACGCTTCGGAACTATTGTTGTCGACGAAAGTGGGTTTTCCCTTTGCAGAATCACTTCCTAAATATGGTGAATACAGTTACATTGGCGTAGCACAAACCGTTTGCAATATAATCGCTTTAACTTAGGGCGACGGTACATGTACGCTTCGAAACTGTTGTTGTCGACGAAAGTGGGCTTTCCCTTTGCAGAATCACTTCCAAAACATGGCGAATACAGTTCCATTGGCGTAGCACAAACCGTTTGCAATATAATCGCTTTAACTTAGGGCGACGGTACATGTACGCTTCGAAACTGTTGTTGTCGACGAAAGTGGGCTTTCCCTTTGCAGTATCACTTGTAAAACTTGGTGAATACAGTTACATTGGCGTAATACCAGTCGTTTACAAGATGATCACTTTTATTCAGGGATACGCTGTACCTGCGCTTCGAAACTGTTGTTCTCGACGAAAGTGGGCTTTCCCTTCGAAAATCACTTCCAAAACTTGGTGAATACAGTTACATTGGCGTAGTACAATCCGTTTGCAATATAATCGCTTTAATTTAGGGCGACGGTACATCTACGCTTCGAAACTGTTGTTGTCGACGAAAGTGGGCTTTCCCTTTGCAGAATCACTTCCTAAATATGGTGAATCCAGTTACATTGGCGTAGCACAAACCGTTTGCAATATAATCGCTTTAATTTAGGGCGACGGTACATCTACGCTTCGGAACTATTGTTGTCGACGAAAGTGGGTTTTCCCTGTGCAGAATCACTTCCAAAACATGGCGAATACAGTTCCATTGGCGTAGCACAAACCGTTTGCAATATAATCGCTTTAATTTAGGGCGACGGTACATGTACGCTTCGAAACTGTTGTTGTCGACGAAAGTGGGCTTTCCCTTTGCAGTATCACTTGTAAAACTTGGTGAATACAGTTACATTGGCGTAGCACAATCCGTTTACAAGATGATCGCTTTTGTTTAGGGATGCGCTATGTCTGCGCTTCGGAACTGTTGTTTTCGACGAAAGCGGGCTTTCCCTGTGCAGAATCACTTCCTAAATATGGTGAATACAGTTACATTGGCGTAGCACAAACCGTTTGCAATATAATCGCTTTAATTTTGGGCGACGGTACATCTACGCTTCGGAACTGTTGTTGTCGACGAAAGTGGGTTTTCCCTTTGCAGAATCACTTCCAAAACATGGCGAATATAGTTCCATTGGCGTAGCACAAACCGTTTCCAATATAATCGCTTTAATTTAGGGCGACGGTACATCTACGCTTCGGAACTGTTGTTGTCGACGACAGTGGGCTTTCCCTTTGCAAAATCACTTCCTAAACATGGTGAATACAGTTACATTGGCGTAGCACAAACCGTTTGCAATATAACGCCTTTAATTTAGTGATACGCTATATCTGCGCTTCGAAACTGTTGTTTTCGACGAAAGTCGGCTTTCCCTTTGCAGAAACACTTCCTAAATATGGTGAATACAGTTACATTGGCGTAGTACAATCCGTTTGCAATATAATCGCTTTAATTAAGGGCGACAGTACATCTACGCTTCGGAACTGTTGTTGTCGACGAAAGTGGGTTTTCCCTTTGCAGAATCACTTCCAAAACATGGCGAATACAGTTCCATTGGCGTAGCACAAACCGTTTGCAATATCACGCCTTTAATTTAGTGATACGCTATATCTGCGCTTCGAAACTGTTGTTTTCGACGAAAGTGGGCTTTCCCTTTGCAGTATCACTTGTAAAACTTGGTGAATACAGTTACATTGGCGTAATACCAGTCGTTTACAAGATGATCGCTTCTATTCAGGGATACGCTGTACCTGCGCTTCGAAACTGTTGTTCTCGACGAAAGTGGGCTTTCCCTTCGAAAATCACTTCCAAAACTTGGTGAATACAGTTACATTGGCGTAGCACAAACCGTTTGCAATATAATCGCTTTAATTTAGGGCGACGGTACATCTACGCTTCGAAACTGTTGTTGTCGACGAAAGTGGGCTTTCCCTTTGCAGTATCACTTGTAAAACTTGGTGAATACAGTTACATTGGCGTAATAACAGTCGTTTACAAGATGATCACTTTTATTCAGGGATACGCTGTACCTGCGCTTCGAAACTGTTGTTCTCGACGAAAGTGGGCTTTCCCTTCGAAAATCACTTCCAGAACTTGGTGAATACAGTTACATTGGCGTAGTACAATCCGTTTGCAATATAATCGCTTTAATTTAGGGCTACGGTACATCTGCGCTTCGAAACTGTTGTTGTCGACGAAAGTGGGCTTTCCCTTTGCAGAATCACTTCCTAAACATGGTGAATACAGTTCCATTGGCGTAGCACAAACCGTTTGCAATATCACGCCTTTAATTTAGGGATACGCTATATCTGCGCTTCGGAACTGTTGTTTTCGACGAAAGTGGGCTTTTCCTTTGCAGAATCACTTCCAAAACATGGTGAATACAGTTCCATTGGCGTAGCACAAACCGTTTCCAATATAATCGCTTTAACTTAGGGCGACGGTACATGTACGCTTCGAAACTGTTGTTGTCGACGAAAGTGGGCTTTCCCTTTGCAGCATCACTTGTAAAACTTGGTGAATACAGTTACATTGGCGTAATACCAGTCGTTTACAAGATGATCGCTTCTATTCAGGGATACGCTGTACCTGCGCTTCGAAACTGTTGTTCTCGACGAAAGTAGGCTTTCCGTTCGAAAATCACTTCCAAAACTTGGTGAATACAGTTACATTGGCGTAGTACAATCCGTTTGCAATATAATCGCTTTAATTTAGGGCTACGGTACATCTGCGCTTCGAAACTGTTGTTGTCGACGAAAGTGGGCTTTCCCTTTGCAGAATCACTTCCTAAACATGGTGAATACAGTTCCATTGGCGTAGCACAAACCGTTTGCAATATCACGCCTTTAATTTAGGGATACGCTATATCTGCGCTTCGGAACTGTTGTTGTCGACGAAAGTGGGTTTTCCCTTTGCAGAATCACTTCCAAAACATGGCGAATACAGTTCCATTGGCGTAGCACAAACCGTTTGCAATATAATCGCTTTAACTTAGGGCGACGGTACATGTACGCTTCGAAACTGTTGTTGTCGACGGAAGTGGGCTTTCCCTTTGCAGTATCACTTGTAAAACTTGGTGAATACAGTTACATTGGCGTAATACCAGTCGTTTACAAGATGATCGCTTTTATTCAGGGATACGCTGTACCTGCGCTTCGAAACTGTTGTTCTCGACGAAAGTGGGCTTTCCGTTCGAAAATCACTTCCAAAACTTGGTGAATACAGTTACATTGGCGTAGTACAATCCGTTTGCAATATAATCGCTTTAATTTAGGGCTACGGTACATCTGCGCTTCGAAACTGTTGTTGTCGACGAAAGTGGGCTTTCCCTTTGCAGAATCACTTCCTAAACATGGTGAATACAGTTCCATTGGCGTAGCACAAACCGTTTGCAATATCACGCCTTTAATTTAGGGATACGCTATATCTGCGCTTCGGAACTGTTGTTTTCGACGAAAGTGGGCTTTTCCTTTGCAGAATCACTTCCAAAACATGGTGAATACAGTTCCATTGGCGTAGCACAAACCGTTTCCAATATAATCGCTTTAACTTAGGGCGATGGTACATGTACGCTTCGAAACTGTTGTTGTCGACGAAAGTGGGCTTTCCCTTTGCAGTATCACTTGTAAAACTTGGTGAATACAGTTACATTGGCGTAATACCAGTCGTTTACAAGATGATCGCTTCTATTCAGGGATACGCTGTACCTGCGCTTCGAAACTGTTGTTCTCGACGAAAGTGGGCTTTCCCTTTGCAGAATCACTTCCTAAATATGGTGAATACAGTTACATTGGCGTAGCACAAACCGTTTGCAATATAATCGCTTTAATTTAGGGCGACGGTACATCTACGCTTCGGAACTGTTGTTGTCGACGAAAGTGGGTTTTCCCTTTGCAGAATCACTCCCAAAACATGGCGAATATAGTTCCATTGGCGTAGCACAAACCGTTTGCAATATAATCGCTTTTGTTTAGGGATACGCTATGTCTGCGCTTCGGAACTGTTGTTTTCGACGAAAGTGGGCTTTCCCTTTGCAGAATCACTTCCAAAACATGGCGAATACAGTTCCATTGGCGTAGCACAAACCGTTTGCAATATAATCGCTTTAACTTAGGGCGACGGTACATGTACGCTTCGAAACTGTTGTTGTCGACGGAAGTGGGCTTTCCCTTTGCAGTATCACTTGTAAAACTTGGTGAATACAGTTACATTGGCGTAATACCAGTCGTTTACAAGATGATCGCTTTTATTCAGGGATACGCTGTACCTGCGCTTCGAAACTGTTGTTCTCGACGAAAGTGGGCTTTCCGTTCGAAAATCACTTCCAAAACTTGGTGAATACAGTTACATTGGCGTAGTACAATCCGTTTGCAATATAATCGCTTTAATTTAGGGCTACGGTACATCTGCGCTTCGAAACTGTTGTTGTCGACGAAAGTGGGCTTTCCCTTTGCAGAATCACTTCCTAAACATGGTGAATACAGTTCCATTGGCGTAGCACAAACCGTTTGCAATATCACGCCTTTAATTTAGGGATACGCTATATCTGCGCTTCGGAACTGTTGTTTTCGACGAAAGTGGGCTTTTCCTTTGCAGAATCACTTCCAAAACATGGTGAATACAGTTCCATTGGCGTAGCACAAACCGTTTCCAATATAATCGCTTTAACTTAGGGCGACGGTACATGTACGCTTCGAAACTGTTGTTGTCGACGAAAGTGGGCTTTCCCTTTGCAGTATCACTTGTAAAACTTGGTGAATACAGTTACATTGGCGTAATACCAGTCGTTTACAAGATGATCGCTTCTATTCAGGGATACGCTGTACCTGCGCTTCGAAACTGTTGTTCTCGACGAAAGTGGGCTTTCCCTTTGCAGAATCACTTCCTAAATATGGTGAATACAGTTACATTGGCGTAGCACAAACCGTTTGCAATATAATCGCTTTAATTTAGGGCGACGGTACATCTACGCTTCGGAACTGTTGTTGTCGACGAAAGTGGGTTTTCCCTTTGCAGAATCACTCCCAAAACATGGCGAATATAGTTCCATTGGCGTAGCACAAACCGTTTGCAGTATAATCGCTTTTGTTTAGGGATACGCTATGTCTGCGCTTCGGAACTGTTGTTTTCGACGAAAGTGGGCTTTCCCTTTGCAGAATCACTTCCAAAACATGGCGAATACAGTTCCATTGGCGTAGCACAAACCGTTTGCAATATAATCGCTTTAACTTAGGGCGACGGTACATGTACGCTTCGAAACTGTTGTTGTCGACGGAAGTGGGTTTTCCCTTTGCAGAATCACTTCCAAAACATGGCGAATATAGTTCCATTGGCGTAGCACAAACCGTTTGCAATATAATCGCTTTAATTTAGGGCGACGGTACATCTACGCTTCGGAACTGTTGTTCTCGACGAAAGTGGGCTTTCCCTTCGAAAATCACTTCCAAAACTTGGTGAATACAGTTACATTGGCGTAGTACAATCCGTTTGCAATATAATCGCTTTAATTTAGGGCTACGGTACATCTGCGCTTCGAAACTGTTGTTGTCGACGAAAGTGGGCTTTCCCTTTGCAGAATCACTTCCTAAACATGGTGAATACAGTTCCATTGGCGTAGCACAAACCGTTTGCAATATCCCGCCTTTAATTTAGGGATACGCTATATCTGCGCTTCGGAACTGTTGTTTTCGACGAAAGTGGGCTTTTCCTTTGCAGAATCACTTCCAAAACATGGTGAATACAGTTCCATTGGCGTAGCACAAACCGTTTCCAATATAATCGCTTTAACTTAGGGCGACGGTACATGTACGCTTCGAAACTGTTGTTGTCGACGAAAGTGGGCTTTCCCTTTGCAGTATCACTTGTAAAACTTGGTGAATACAGTTACATTGGCGTAATACCAGTCGTTTACAAGATGATCGCTTCTATTCAGGGATACGCTGTACCTGCGCTTCGAAACTGTTGTTCTCGACGAAAGTGGGCTTTCCCTTTGCAGAATCACTTCCTAAATATGGTGAATACAGTTACATTGGCGTAGCACAAACCGTTTGCAATATAATCGCTTTAATTTAGGGCGACGGTACATGTACGCTTCGAAACTGTTGTTGTCGACGAAAGTGGGCTTTCCCTTTGCAGTATCACTTGTAAAACTTGGTGAATACAGTTACATTGTCGTAATACCAGTCGTTTACAAGATGATCACTTTTATTCAGGGATACGCTGTACCTGCGCTTCGAAACTGTTGTTCTCGACGAAAGTGGGCTTTCCCTGCGAAAATCACTTCCAAAACTTCGTGAATACAGTTACATTGGCGTAGTACAATCCGTTTGCAATATAATCGCTTTAATTTAGGGCTACGGTACATCTGCGCTTCGAAACTGTTGTTGTCGACGAAAGTGGGCTTTCCCTTTGCAGAATCACTTCCTAAACATGGTGAATACAATTCCATTGGCGTAGCACAAACCGTTTGCAATATCACGCCTTTAATTTAGGGATACGCTATATCTGCGCTTCGGAACTGTTGTTTTCGACGAAAGTGGGCTTTTCCTTTGCAGAATCACTTCCAAAACATGGTGAATACAGTTCCATTGGCGTAGCACAAACCGTTTCCAATATAATCGCTTTAACTTAGGGCGACGGTACATGTACGCTTCGAAACTGTTGTTGTCGACGAAAGTGGGCTTTCCCTTTGCAGTATCACTTGTAAAACTTGGTGAATACGGTTACATTGGCGTAATACGAGTCGTTTACAAGATGATCGCTTTTATTCAGGGATACGCTGTACCTGGGCTTCGAAACTGTTGTTCTCGACGAAAGTGGGCTTTCCCTTCGAAAATCACTTCCAAAACTTGGTGAATACAGTTACATTCGCGTAGCACAAACCGTTTGCAATATAATCGCTTTAATTTAGGGCGACGGTACATCTACGCTTCGGAACTGTTGTTGTCGACGAAAGTGGGTTTTCCCTTTGCAGAATCACTTCCAAAACATGGCGAATACAGTTCCATTGGCGTAGCACAAACCGTTTGCAATATAATCGCTTTAATTTAGGGCGACGGTACATCTACGCTTCGGAACTGTTGTTGTCGACGAAGGTGGGTTTTCCCTCTGCAGAATCACTTCCTAAATATGGTGAATACAGTTACATTGGCGTAGCACAAACCGTTTGCAATATAATCGCTTTAATTTAGGGCGACGGTACATCTACGCTTCGGAACTGTTGTTGTCGACGAAAGTGGGTTTTCCCTTTGCAGAATCACTTCCAAAACATGGCGAATACAGTTCCATTGGCGTAGCACAAACCGTTTGCAATATAATCGCTTTAATTTAGGGCGACGGTACATCTACGCTTCGGAACTGTTGTTCTCGACGAAAGTGGGCTTTCCCTTCGAAAATCACTTCCAAAACTTGGTGAATACAGTTACATTGGCGTAGTACAATCCGTTTGCAATATAATCGCTTTAATTTAGGGCTACGGTACATCTGCGCTTCGAAACTGTTGTTGTCGACGAAAGTGGGCTTTCCCTTTGCAGAATCACTTCCTAAACATGGTGAATACAGTTCCATTGGCGTAGCACAAACCGTTTGCAATATCACGCCTTTAATTTAGGGATACGCTATATCTGCGCTTCGGAACTGTTGTTTTCGACGAAAGTGGGCTTTTCCTTTGCAGAATCACTTCCAAAACATGGTGAATACAGTTCCATTGGCGTAGCACAAACCGTTTCCAATATAATCGCTTTAACTTAGGGCGACGGTACATGTACGCTTCGAAACTGTTGTTGTCGACGAAAGTGGGCTTTCCCTTTGCAGTATCACTTGTAAAACTTGGTGAATACAGTTACATTGGCGTAATACCAGTCGTTTACAAGATGATCGCTTCTATTCAGGGATACGCTGTACCTGCGCTTCGAAACTGTTGTTCTCGACGAAAGTGGGCTTTCCCTTTGCAGAATCACTTCCTAAATATGGTGAATACAGTTACATTGGCGTAGCACAAACCGTTTGCAATATAATCGCTTTAATTTAGGGCGACGGTACATGTACGCTTCGAAACTGTTGTTGTCGACGAAAGTGGGCTTTCCCTTTGCAGTATCACTTGTAAAACTTGGTGAATACAGTTACATTGTCGTAATACCAGTCGTTTACAAGATGATCACTTTTATTCAGGGATACGCTGTACCTGCGCTTCGAAACTGTTGTTCTCGACGAAAGTGGGCTTTCCCTGCGAAAATCACTTCCAAAACTTCGTGAATACAGTTACATTGGCGTAGTACAATCCGTTTGCAATATAATCGCTTTAATTTAGGGCTACGGTACATCTGCGCTTCGAAACTGTTGTTGTCGACGAAAGTGGGCTTTCCCTTTGCAGAATCACTTCCTAAACATGGTGAATACAATTCCATTGGCGTAGCACAAACCGTTTGCAATATCACGCCTTTAATTTAGGGATACGCTATATCTGCGCTTCGGAACTGTTGTTTTCGACGAAAGTGGGCTTTTCCTTTGCAGAATCACTTCCAAAACATGGTGAATACAGTTCCATTGGCGTAGCACAAACCGTTTCCAATATAATCGCTTTAACTTAGGGCGACGGTACATGTACGCTTCGAAACTGTTGTTGTCGACGAAAGTGGGCTTTCCCTTTGCAGTATCACTTGTAAAACTTGGTGAATACAGTTACATTGGCGTAATACGAGTCGTTTACAAGATGATCGCTTTTATTCAGGGATACGCTGTACCTGGGCTTCGAAACTGTTGTTCTCGACGAAAGTGGGCTTTCCCTTCGAAAATCACTTCCAAAACTTGGTGAATACAGTTACATTCGCGTAGCACAAACCGTTTGCAATATAATCGCTTTAATTTAGGGCGACGGTACATCTACGCTTCGGAACTGTTGTTGTCGACGAAAGTGGGTTTTCCCTTTGCAGAATCACTTCCAAAACATGGCGAATACAGTTCCATTGGCGTAGCACAAACCGTTTGCAATATAATCGCTTTAATTTAGGGCGACGGTACATCTACGCTTCGGAACTGTTGTTGTCGACGAAGGTGGGTTTTCCCTCTGCAGAATCACTTCCTAAATATGGTGAATACAGTTACATTGGCGTAGCACAAACCGTTTGCAATATAATCGCTTTAATTTAGGGCGACGGTACATCTACGCTTCGGAACTGTTGTTGTCGACGAAAGTGGGTTTTCCCTTTGCAGAATCACTTCCAAAACATGGCGAATACAGTTCCATTGGCGTAGCACAAACCGTTTGCAATATAATCGCTTTAATTTAGGGCGACGGTACATCTACGCTTCGGAACTGTTGTTCTCGACGAAAGTGGGCTTTCCCTTCGAAAATCACTTCCAAAACTTGGTGAATACAGTTACATTGGCGTAGTACAATCCGTTTGCAATATAATCGCTTTAATTTAGGGCTACGGTACATCTGCGCTTCGAAACTGTTGTTGTCGACGAAAGTGGGCTTTCCCTTTGCAGAATCACTTCCTAAACATGGTGAATACAGTTCCATTGGCGTAGCACAAACCGTTTGCAATATCACGCCTTTAATTTAGGGATACGCTATATCTGCGCTTCGGAACTGTTGTTTTCGACGAAAGTGGGCTTTTCCTTTGCAGAATCACTTCCAAAACATGGTGAATACAGTTCCATTGGCGTAGCACAAACCGTTTCCAATATAATCGCTTTAACTTAGGGCGACGGTACATGTACGCTTCGAAACTGTTGTTGTCGACGAAAGTGGGCTTTCCCTTTGCAGTATCACTTGTAAAACTTGGTGAATACAGTTACATTGGCGTAATACCAGTCGTTTACAAGATGATCGCTTCTATTCAGGGATACGCTGTACCTGCGCTTCGAAACTGTTGTTCTCGACGAAAGTGGGCTTTCCCTTTGCAGAATCACTTCCTAAATATGGTGAATACAGTTACATTGGCGTAGCACAAACCGTTTGCAATATAATCGCTTTAATTTAGGGCGACGGTACATGTACGCTTCGAAACTGTTGTTGTCGACGAAAGTGGGCTTTCCCTTTGCAGTATCACTTGTAAAACTTGGTGAATACAGTTACATTGTCGTAATACCAGTCGTTTACAAGATGATCACTTTTATTCAGGGATACGCTGTACCTGCGCTTCGAAACTGTTGTTCTCGACGAAAGTGGGCTTTCCCTGCGAAAATCACTTCCAAAACTTCGTGAATACAGTTACATTGGCGTAGTACAATCCGTTTGCAATATAATCGCTTTAATTTAGGGCTACGGTACATCTGCGCTTCGAAACTGTTGTTGTCGACGAAAGTGGGCTTTCCCTTTGCAGAATCACTTCCTAAACATGGTGAATACAATTCCATTGGCGTAGCACAAACCGTTTGCAATATCACGCCTTTAATTTAGGGATACGCTATATCTGCGCTTCGGAACTGTTGTTTTCGACGAAAGTGGGCTTTTCCTTTGCAGAATCACTTCCAAAACATGGTGAATACAGTTCCATTGGCGTAGCACAAACCGTTTCCAATATAATCGCTTTAACTTAGGGCGACGGTACATGTACGCTTCGAAACTGTTGTTGTCGACGAAAGTGGGCTTTCCCTTTGCAGTATCACTTGTAAAACTTGGTGAATACAGTTACATTGGCGTAATACGAGTCGTTTACAAGATGATCGCTTTTATTCAGGGATACGCTGTACCTGGGCTTCGAAACTGTTGTTCTCGACGAAAGTGGGCTTTCCCTTCGAAAATCACTTCCAAAACTTGGTGAATACAGTTACATTCGCGTAGCACAAACCGTTTGCAATATAATCGCTTTAATTTAGGGCGACGGTACATCTACGCTTCGGAACTGTTGTTGTCGACGAAAGTGGGCTTTCCCTTTACAGAATCACTTCCTAAACATGGTGAATACAGTTACATTGGCGTAGCACAAACCGTTTGCAATATAACGCCTTTAATTTAGTGATACGCTATATCTGCGCTTCGAAACTGTTGTTTTCGACGAAAGTCGGCTTTCCCTTTGCAGAATACCGTGCAAAACTTGGTAGATACAGTTACATTGGCCTAGTACAATCCGTTTGCAATATAATCGCTTTAATTAAGGGCGACGGTACATCTGCGCTTCGAAACAGTTGTTGTCGACGAAAGTGGGCTTTCCCTTTGCAGAATCACTTCCTAAACATGGTGAATACAATTCCATTGGCGTAGCACAAACCGTTTGCAATATCACGCCTTTAATTTAGGGATACGCTATATCTGCGCTTCGGAACTGTTGTTTTCGACGAAAGTGGGCTTTTCCTTTGCAGAATCACTTCCAAAACATGGTGAATACAGTTCCATTGGCGTAGCACAAACCGTTTCCAATATAATCGCTTTAACTTAGGGCGACGGTACATGTACGCTTCGAAACTGTTGTTGTCGACGAAAGTGGGCTTTCCCTTTGCAGTATCACTTGTAAAACTTGGTGAATACAGTTACATTGGCGTAATACCAGTCGTTTACAAGATGATCGCTTCTATTCAGGGATACGCTGTACCTGCGCTTCGAAACTGTTGTTCTCGACGAAAGTGGGCTTTCCCTTCGAAAATCACTTCCAAAACTTGGTGAATACAGTTACATTGGCGTAGCACAAACCGTTTGCAATATAATCGCTTTAATTTAGGGCGACGGTACATCTACGCTTCGGAACTATTGTTGTCGACGAAAGTGGGCTTTCCCTTTGCAGTATCACTTGTAAAACTTGGTGAATACAGTTACATTGGCGTAATACCAGTCGTTTACAAGATGATCGCTTCTATTCAGGGATACGCTGTACCTGCGCTTCGAAACTGTTGTTCTCGACGAAAGTGGGCTTTCCCTTCGAAAATCACTTCCAAAACTTGGTGAATACAGTTACATTGGCGTAGCACAAACCGTTTGCAATATAATCGCTTTAATTTAGGGCGACGGTACATCTACGCTTCGGAACTATTGTTGTCGACGAAAGTGGGTTTTCCCTTTGCAGAATCACTTCCTAAATATGGTGAATACAGTTACATTGGCGTAGCACAAACCGTTTGCAATATAATCGCTTTAACTTAGGGCGACGGTACATGTACGCTTCGAAACTGTTGTTGTCGACGAAAGTGGGCTTTCCCTTTGCAGAATCACTTCCAAAACATGGCGAATACAGTTCCATTGGCGTAGCACAAACCGTTTGCAATATAATCGCTTTAACTTAGGGCGACGGTACATGTACGCTTCGAAACTGTTGTTGTCGACGAAAGTGGGCTTTCCCTTTGCAGTATCACTTGTAAAACTTGGTGAATACAGTTACATTGGCGTAATACCAGTCGTTTACAAGATGATCACTTTTATTCAGGGATACGCTGTACCTGCGCTTCGAAACTGTTGTTCTCGACGAAAGTGGGCTTTCCCTTCGAAAATCACTTCCAAAACTTGGTGAATACAGTTACATTGGCGTAGTACAATCCGTTTGCAATATAATCGCTTTAATTTAGGGCTACGGTACATCTACGCTTCGAAACTGTTGTTGTCGACGAAAGTGGGCTTTCCCTTTGCAGAATCACTTCCTAAATATGGTGAATCCAGTTACATTGGCGTAGCACAAACCGTTTGCAATATAATCGCTTTAATTTAGGGCGACGGTACATCTACGCTTCGGAACTATTGTTGTCGACGAAAGTGGGTTTTCCCTCTGCAGAATCACTTCCTAAATATGGTGAATACAGTTACATTGGCGTAGCACAAACCGTTTGCAATATAATCGCTTTAATTTAGGGCGACGGTACATCTACGCTTCAGAACTGTTGTTGTCGACGAAAGTGGGTTTTCCCTTTGCAGAATCACTTCCAAAACATGGCGAATACAGTTCCATTGGCGTAGCACAAACCGTTTGCAATATAATCGCTTTAATTTAGGGCGACGGTACATGTACGCTTCGAAACTGTTGTTGTCGACGAAAGTGGGCTTTCCCTTTGCAGTATCACTTGTAAAACTTGGTGAATACAGTTACATTGGCGTAGCACAATCCGTTTACAAGATGATCGCTTTTGTTTAGGGATGCGCTATGTCTGCGCTTCGGAACTGTTGTTTTCGACGAAAGCGGGCTTTCCCTGTGCAGAATCACTTCCTAAATATGGTGAATACAGTTACATTGGCGTAGCACAAACCGTTTGCAATATCACGCCTTTAATTTAGGGATACGCTATATCTGCGCTTCGGAACTGTTGTTTTCGACGAAAGTGGGCTTTTCCTTTGCAGAATCACTTCCAAAACATGGTGAATACAGTTCCATTGGCGTAGCACAAACCGTTTCCAATATAATCGCTTTAACTTAGGGCGACGGTACATGTACGCTTCGAAACTGTTGTTGTCGACGAAAGTGGGCTTTCCCTTTGCAGTATCACTTGTAAAACTTGGTGAATACAGTTACATTGGCGTAATACGAGTCGTTTACAAGATGATCGCTTTTATTCAGGGATACGCTGTACCTGGGCTTCGAAACTGTTGTTCTCGACGAAAGTGGGCTTTCCCTTCGAAAATCACTTCCAAAACTTGGTGAATACAGTTACATTCGCGTAGCACAAACCGTTTGCAATATAATCGCTTTAATTTAGGGCGACGGTACATCTACGCTTCGGAACTGTTGTTGTCGACGAAAGTGGGCTTTCCCTTTACAGAATCACTTCCTAAACATGGTGAATACAGTTACATTGGCGTAGCACAAACCGTTTGCAATATAACGCCTTTAATTTAGTGATACGCTATATCTGCGCTTCGAAACTGTTGTTTTCGACGAAAGTCGGCTTTCCCTTTGCAGAATACCGTGCAAAACTTGGTAGATACAGTTACATTGGCCTAGTACAATCCGTTTGCAATATAATCGCTTTAATTAAGGGCGACGGTACATCTGCGCTTCGAAACTGTTGTTGTCGACGAAAGTGGGCTTTCCCTTTGCAGAATCACTTCCTAAACATGGTGAATACAATTCCATTGGCGTAGCACAAACCGTTTGCAATATCACGCCTTTAATTTAGGGATACGCTATATCTGCGCTTCGGAACTGTTGTTTTCGACGAAAGTGGGCTTTTCCTTTGCAGAATCACTTCCAAAACATGGTGAATACAGTTCCATTGGCGTAGCACAAACCGTTTCCAATATAATCGCTTTAACTTAGGGCGACGGTACATGTACGCTTCGAAACTGTTGTTGTCGACGAAAGTGGGCTTTCCCTTTGCAGTATCACTTGTAAAACTTGGTGAATACAGTTACATTGGCGTAATACCAGTCGTTTACAAGATGATCGCTTCTATTCAGGGATACGCTGTACCTGCGCTTCGAAACTGTTGTTCTCGACGAAAGTGGGCTTTCCCTTCGAAAATCACTTCCAAAACTTGGTGAATACAGTTACATTGGCGTAGCACAAACCGTTTGCAATATAATCGCTTTAATTTAGGGCGACGGTACATCTACGCTTCGGAACTATTGTTGTCGACGAAAGTGGGTTTTCCCTTTGCAGAATCACTTCCTAAATATGGTGAATACAGTTACATTGGCGTAGCACAAACCGTTTGCAATATAATCGCTTTAACTTAGGGCGACGGTACATGTACGCTTCGAAACTGTTGTTGTCGACGAAAGTGGGCTTTCCCTTTGCAGAATCACTTCCAAAACATGGCGAATACAGTTCCATTGGCGTAGCACAAACCGTTTGCAATATAATCGCTTTAACTTAGGGCGACGGTACATGTACGCTTCGAAACTGTTGTTGTCGACGAAAGTGGGCTTTCCCTTTGCAGTATCACTTGTAAAACTTGGTGAATACAGTTACATTGGCGTAATACAAGTCGTTTACAAGATGATCACTTTTATTCAGGGATACGCTGTACCTGCGCTTCGAAACTGTTGTTCTCGACGAAAGTGGGCTTTCCCTTCGAAAATCACTTCCAAAACTTGGTGAATACAGTTACATTGGCGTAGTACAATCCGTTTGCAATATAATCGCTTTAATTTAGGGCTACGGTACATCTACGCTTCGGAACTGTTGTTGTCGACGAAAGTGGGCTTTCCCTTTGCAGAATCACTTCCTAAATATGGTGAATCCAGTTACATTGGCGTAGCACAAACCGTTTGCAATATAATCGCTTTAATTTAGGGCGACGGTACATCTACGCTTCGGAACTATTGTTGTCGACGAAAGTGGGTTTTCCCTCTGCAGAATCACTTCCTAAATATGGTGAATACAGTTACATTGGCGTAGCACAAACCGTTTGCAATATAATCGCTTTAATTTAGGGCGACGGTACATCTACGCTTCAGAACTGTTGTTGTCGACGAAAGTGGGTTTTCCCTTTGCAGAATCACTTCCAAAACATGGCGAATACAGTTCCATTGGCGTAGCACAAACCGTTTGCAATATAATCGCTTTAATTTAGGGCGACGGTACATGTACGCTTCGAAACTGTTGTTGTCGACGAAAGTGGGCTTTCCCTTTGCAGTATCACTTGTAAAACTTGGTGAATACAGTTACATTGGCGTAGCACAATCCGTTTACAAGATGATCGCTTTTGTTTAGGGATGCGCTATGTCTGCGCTTCGGAACTGTTGTTTTCGACGAAAGCGGGCTTTCCCTGTGCAGAATCACTTCCTAAATATGGTGAATACAGTTACATTGGCGTAGCACAAACCGTTTGCAATATAATCGCTTTAATTTTGGGCGACGGTACATCTACGCTTCGGAACTGTTGTTGTCGACGAAAGTGGGTTTTCCCTTTGCAGAATCACTTCCAAAACATGGCGAATATAGTTCCATTGGCGTAGCACAAACCGTTTGCAGTATAATCGCTTTAATTTAGGGCGACGGTACATCTACGCTTCGGAACTGTTGTTGTCGACGACAGTGGGCTTTCCCTTTGCAAAATCACTTCCTAAACATGGTGAATACAGTTACATTGGCGTAGCACAAACCGTTTGCAATATAACGCCTTTAATTTAGTGATACGCTATATCTGCGCTTCGAAACTGTTGTTTTCGACGAAAGTCGGCTTTCCCTTTGCAGAAACACTTCCTAAATATGGTGAATACAGTTACATTGGCGTAGTACAATCCGTTTGCAATATAATCGCTTTAATTAAGGGCGACAGTACATCTACGCTTCGGAACTGTTGTTGTCGACGAAAGTGGGTTTTCCCTTTGCAGAATCACTTCCAAAACATGGCGAATACAGTTCCATTGGCGTAGCACAAACCGTTTGCAATATCACGCCTTTAATTTAGTGATACGCTATATCTGCGCTTCGAAACTGTTGGTTTCGACGAAAGTGGGCTTTCCCTTTGCAGTATCACTTGTAAAACTTGGTGAATACAGTTACATTGGCGTAATACCAGTCGTTTACAAGATGATCGCTTCTATTCAGGGATACGCTGTACCTGCGCTTCGAAACTGTTGTTCTCGACGAAAGTGGGCTATCCCTTCGAAAATCACTTCCAAAACATGGCGAATACAGTTCCATTGGCGTAGCACAAACCGTTTGCAATATAATCGCTTTAACTTAGGGCGACGGTACATGTACGCTTCGAAACTGTTGTTGTCGACGGAAGTGGGCTTTCCCTTTGCAGTATCACTTGTAAAACTTGGTGAATACAGTTACATTGGCGTAATACCAGTCGTTTACAAGATGATCGCTTTTATTCAGGGATACGCTGTACCTGCGCTTCGAAACTGTTGTTCTCGACGAAAGTGGGCTTTCCGTTCGAAAATCACTTCCAAAACTTGGTGAATACAGTTACATTGGCGTAGTACAATCCGTTTGCAATATAATCGCTTTAATTTAGGGCTACGGTACATCTGCGCTTCGAAACTGTTGTTGTCGACGAAAGTGGGCTTTCCCTTTGCAGAATCACTTCCTAAACATGGTGAATACAGTTCCATTGGCGTAGCACAAACCGTTTGCAATATCACGCCTTTAATTTAGGGATACGCTATATCTGCGCTTCGGAACTGTTGTTTTCGACGAAAGTGGGCTTTTCCTTTGCAGAATCACTTCCAAAACATGGTGAATACAGTTCCATTGGCGTAGCACAAACCGTTTCCAATATAATCGCTTTAACTTAGGGCGACGGTACATGTACGCTTCGAAACTGTTGTTGTCGACGAAAGTGGGCTTTCCCTTTGCAGTATCACTTGTAAAACTTGGTGAATACAGTTACATTGGCGTAATACCAGTCGTTTACAAGATGATCGCTTTTATTCAGGGATACGCTGTACCTGCGCTTCGAAACTGTTGTTCTCGACGAAAGTGGGCTTTCCGTTCGAAAATCACTTCCAAAACTTGGTGAATACAGTTACATTGGCGTAGTACAATCCGTTTGCAATATAATCGCTTTAATTTAGGGCTACGGTACATCTGCGCTTCGAAACTGTTGTTGTCGACGAAAGTGGGCTTTCCCTTTGCAGAATCACTTCCTAAACATGGTGAATACAGTTCCATTGGCGTAGCACAAACCGTTTGCAATATCACGCCTTTAATTTAGGGATACGCTATATCTGCGCTTCGGAACTGTTGTTTTCGATGAAAGTGGGCTTTTCCTTTGCAGAATCACTTCCAAAACATGGTGAATACAGTTCCATTGGCGTAGCACAAACCGTTTCCAATATAATCGCTTTAACTTAGGGCGACGGTACATGTACGCTTCGAAACTGTTGTTGTCGACGAAAGTGGGCTTTCCCTTTGCAGTATCACTTGTAAAACTTGGTGAATACAGTTACATTGGCGTAATACCAGTCGTTTACAAGATGATCGCTTCTATTCAGGGATACGCTGTACCTGCGCTTCGAAACTGTTGTTCTCGACGAAAGTGGGCTTTCCCTTTGCAGAAT
Source organism: Ectemnius continuus (assembly GCA_910591665.1). NCBI lineage: Eukaryota > Metazoa > Arthropoda > Insecta > Hymenoptera > Crabronidae > Ectemnius > Ectemnius continuus. The sequence continues at coordinate 15,453,865 of OU342860.1, forward strand.
CACTTCCTAAACATGGTGAATACAGTTACATTGGCGTAGCACAAACCGTTTGCAATATAATCGCTTTAATTTAGGGCGACGGTACATCTACGCTTCGGAACTGTTGTTGTCGACGAAAGTGGGTTTTCCCTTTGCAGAATCACTCCCAAAACATGGCGAATATAGTTCCATTGGCGTAGCACAAACCGTTTGCAGTATAATCGCTTTTGTTTAGGGATACGCTATGTCTGCGCTTCGGAACTGTTGTTTTCGACGAAAGTGGGCTTTCCCTTTGCAGAATCACTTCCAAAACATGGCGAATACAGTTCCATTGGCGTAGCACAAACCGTTTGCAATATAATCGCTTTAACTTAGGGCGACGGTACATGTACGCTTCGAAACTGTTGTTGTCGACGGAAGTGGGCTTTCCCTTTGCAGTATCACTTGTAAAACTTGGTGAATACAGTTACATTGGCGTAATACCAGTCGTTTACAAGATGATCGCTTTTATTCAGGGATACGCTGTACCTGCGCTTCGAAACTGTTGTTCTCGACGAAAGTGGGCTTTCCGTTCGAAAATCACTTCCAAAACTTGGTGAATACAGTTACATTGGCGTAGTACAATCCGTTTGCAATATAATCGCTTTAATTTAGGGCTACGGTACATCTGCGCTTCGAAACTGTTGTTGTCGACGAAAGTGGGCTTTCCCTTTGCAGAATCACTTCCTAAACATGGTGAATACAGTTCCATTGGCGTAGCACAAACCGTTTGCAATATCACGCCTTTAATTTAGGGATACGCTATATCTGCGCTTCGGAACTGTTGTTTTCGACGAAAGTGGGCTTTTCCTTTGCAGAATCACTTCCAAAACATGGTGAATACAGTTCCATTGGCGTAGCACAAACCGTTTCCAATATAATCGCTTTAACTTAGGGCGACGGTACATGTACGCTTCGAAACTGTTGTTGTCGACGAAAGTGGGCTTTCCCTTTGCAGTATCACTTGTAAAACTTGGTGAATACAGTTACATTGGCGTAATACCAGTCGTTTACAAGATGATCGCTTCTATTCAGGGATACGCTGTACCTGCGCTTCGAAACTGTTGTTCTCGACGAAAGTGGGCTTTCCCTTTGCAGAATCACTTCCTAAATATGGTGAATACAGTTACATTGGCGTAGCACAAACCGTTTGCAATATAATCGCTTTAATTTAGGGCGACGGTACATCTACGCTTCGGAACTGTTGTTGTCGACGAAAGTGGGTTTTCCCTTTGCAGAATCACTCCCAAAACATGGCGAATATAGTTCCATTGGCGTAGCACAAACCGTTTGCAGTATAATCGCTTTTGTTTAGGGAGACGCTATGTCTGCGCTTCGGAACTGTTGTTTTCGACGAAAGTGGGCTTTCCCTTTGCAGAAACACTTCCTAAATATGGTGAATACAGTTACATTGGCGTAGCACAAACCGTTTGCAATATAATCGCTTTAATTTAGGGCGACGGTACATCTACGCTTCGGAACTGTTGTTTTCGACGAAAGTGGGCTTTTCCTTTGCAGTATCACTTGTAAAACTTGGTGAATACAGTTACATTGGTGTAATACGAGTCGTTTACAAGATGATCGCTTTTATTCAGGGATACGCTGTACCTGGGCTTCGAAACTGTTGTTCTCGACGAAAGTGGGCTTTCCCTTCGAAAATCACTTCCAAAACTTGGTGAATACAGTTACATTGGCGTAGCACAAACCGTTTGCAATATAATCGCTTTAATTTAGGGCGACGGTACATCTACGCTTCGGAACTGTTGTTGTCGACGTAAGTGGGCTTTCCCTTTGCAGAATCACTTCCTAAACATGGTGAATACAGTTACATTGGCGTAGCACAAACCGTTTGCAATATAATCGCTTTAATTTAGGGCGACGGTACATCTACGCTTCGGAACTGTTGTTGTCGACGAAAGTGGGTTTTCCCTTTGCAGAATCACTTCCAAAACATGGCGAATACAGTTCCATTGGCGTAGCACAAACCGTTTGCAATATAATCGCTTTAATTTAGGGCGACGGTACATCTACGCTTCGGAACTGTTGTTCTCGACGAAAGTGGGCTTTCCCTTCGAAAATCACTTCCAAAACTTGGTGAATACAGTTACATTGGCGTAGTACAATCCGTTTGCAATATAATCGCTTTAATTAAGGGCGACGGTACATCTACGCTTCGGAACTGTTGTTGTCGACGAAAGTGGGTTTTCCCTTTGCAGAATCACTTCCAAAACATGGCGAATACAGTTCCATTGGCGTAGCACAAACCGTTTGCAATATAATCGCTTTTGTTTAGGGATACGCTATGTCTGCGCTTCGGAACTGTTGTTTTCGACGAAAGTGGGCTTTCCCTTTGCAGAATCTCTTCCAAAACTTGGTGAATACAGTAACATTGGCGTAGTACAATCCGTTTGCAATATAATCGCTTTAATTTAGGGCTACGGTACATCTGCGCTTCGAAACTGTTGTTGTCGACGAAAGTGGGCTTTCCCTTTGCAGAATCACTTCCTAAACATGGTGAATACAGTTCCATTGGCGTAGCACAAACCGTTTGCAATATCACGCCTTTAATTTAGGTATACGCTATATCTGCGCTTCGGAACTGTTGTTTTCGACGAAAGTGGGCTTTTCCTTTGCAGTATCACTTGTAAAACTTGGTGAATACAGTTACATTGGCGTAATACGAGTCGTTTACAAGATGATCGCTTTTATTCAGGGATACGCTGTACCTGGGCTTCGAAACTGTTGTTCTCGACGAAAGTGGGCTTTCCCTTCGAAAATCACTTCCAAAACTTGGTGAATACAGTTACATTGGCGTAGCACAAACCGTTTGCAATATAATCGCTTTAATTTAGGGCGACGGTACATCTACGCTTCGGAACTGTTGTTGTCGACGAAAGTGGGCTTTCCCTTTGCAGAATCACTTCCTAAACATGGTGAATACAGTTCCATTGGCGTAGCACAAACCGTTTCCAATATAATCGCTTTAACTTAGGGCGACGGTACATGTACGCTTCGAAACTGTTGTTGTCGACGAAAGTGGGCTTTCCCTTTGCAGTATCACTTGTAAAACTTGGTGAATACAGTTACATTGGCGTAATACCAGTCGTTTACAAGATGATCGCTTCTATTCAGGGATACGCTGTACCTGCGCTTCGAAACTGTTGTTCTCGACGAAAGTGGGCTTTCCCTTCGAAAATCACTTCCAAAACTTGGTGAATACAGTTACATTGGCGTAGTACAATCCGTTTGCAATATAATCGCTTTAATTTAGGGCTACGGTACATCTGCGCTTCGAAACTGTTGTTGTCGACGAAAGTGGGCTTTCCCTTTGCAGAATCACTTCCTAAACATGGTGAATACAGTTCCATTGGCGTAGCACAAACCGTTTGCAATATCACGCCTTTAATTTAGGGATACGCTATATCTGCGCTTCGGAACTGTTGTTTTCGACGAAAGTGGGCTTTTCCTTTGCAGAATCACTTCCAAAACATGGTGAATACAGTTCCATTGGCGTAGCACAAACCGTTTCCAATATAATCGCTTTAACTTAGGGCGACGGTACATGTACGCATCGAAACTGTTGTTGTCGACGAAAGTGGGCTTTCCCTTTGCAGTATCACTTGTAAAACTTGGTGAATACAGTTACATTGGCGTAATACCAGTCGTTTACAAGATGATCGCTTCTATTCAGGGATACGCTGTACCTGCGCTTCGAAACTGTTGTTCTCGACGAAAGTGGGCTTTCCCTTTGCAGAATCACTTCCTAAATATGGTGAATATAGTTACATTGGCGTAGCACAAACCGTTTGCAATATAATCGCTTTAATTTAGGGCGACGGTACATCTACGCTTCGGAACTGTTGTTGTCGACGAAAGTGGGTTTTCCCTTTGCAGAATCACTTCCAAAACATGGCGAATATAGTTCCATTGGCGTAGCACAAACCGTTTGCAGTATAATCGCTTTTGTTTAGGGATACGCTATGTCTGCGCTTCGGAACTGTTGTTTTCGACGAAAGTGGGCTTTCCCTTTGCAGAAACACTTCCTAAATATGGTGAATACAGTTACATTGGCGTAGCACAAACCGTTTGCAATATAATCGCTTTAATTTAGGGCGACGGTACATCTACGCTTCGGAACTGTTGTTTTCGACGAAAGTGGGCTTTTCCTTTGCAGTATCACTTGTAAAACTTGGTGAATACAGTTCCATTGGCGTAGCACAAACCGTTTGCAATATAATCGCTTTAATTTAGGGCGACGGTACATCTACGCTTCGGAACTGTTGTTCTCGACGAAAGTGGGCTTTCCCTTCGAAAATCACTTCCAAAACTTGGTGAATACAGTTACATTGGCGTAGTACAATCCGTTTGCAATATAATCGCTTTAATTTAGGGCTACGGTACATCTGCGCTTCGGAACTGTTGTTGTCGACGAAAGTGGGCTTTCCCTTTGCAGAATCACTTCCTAAACATGGTGAATACAGTTCCATTGGCGTAGCACAAACCGTTTGCAATATCACGCCTTTAATTTAGGGCTACGGTACATCTGCGCTTCGGAACTGTTGTTTTCGACGAAAGTGGGCTTTTCCTTTGCAGAATCACTTCCAAAACATGGTGAATACAGTTCCATTGGCGTAGCACAAACCGTTTCCAATATAATCGCTTTAACTTAGGGCGACGGTACATGTACGCTTCGAAACTGTTGTTGTCGACGAAAGTGGGCTTTCCCTTTGCAGTATCACTTGTAAAACTTGGTGAATACAGTTACATTGGCGTAATACCAGTCGTTTACAAGATGATCGCTTCTATTCAGGGATACGCTGTACCTGCGCTTCGAAACTGTTGTTCTCGACGAAAGTGGGCTTTCCCTTCGAAAATCACTTCCAAAACTTGGTGAATACAGTTACATTGGCGTAGCACAAACCGTTTGCAATATAATCGCTTTAATTTAGGGCGACGGTACATCTACGCTTCGGAACTGTTGTTGTCGACGAAAGTGGGTTTTCCCTTTGCAGAATCACTTCCAAAACATGGCGAATACAGTTCCATTGGCGTAGCACAAACCGTTTGCAATATAATCGCTTTAACTTAGGGCGACGGTACATGTACGCTTCGAAACTGTTGTTGTCGACGAAAGTGGGCTTTCCCTTTGCAGTATCACTTGTAAAACTTGGTGAATACAGTTACATTGGCGTAATACCAGTCGTTTACAAGATGATCACTTTTATTCAGGGATACGCTGTACCTGCGCTTCGAAACTGTTGTTGTCGACGAAAGTGGGCTTTCCCTTTGCAGAATCACTTCCTAAACATGGTGAATACAATTCCATTGGCGTAGCACAAACCGTTTGCAATATCACGCCTTTAATTTAGGGATACGCTATATCTGCGCTTCGGAACTGTTGTTTTCGACGAAAGTGGGCTTTTCCTTTGCAGAATCACTTCCAAAACATGGTGAATACAGTTCCATTGGCGTAGCACAAACCGTTTCCAATATAATCGCTTTAACTTAGGGCGACGGTACATGTACGCTTCGAAACTGTTGTTGTCGACGAAAGTGGGCTTTCCCTTTGCAGAATCACTTCCTAAACATGGTGAATACAGTTCCATTGGCGTAGCACAAACCGTTTCCAATATAATCGCTTTAACTTAGGGCGACGGTACATGTACGCTTCGAAACTGTTGTTGTCGACGAAAGTGGGCTTTCCCTTTGCAGTATCACTTGTAAAACTTGGTGAATACAGTTACATTGGCGTAATACCAGTCGTTTACAAGATGATCGCTTCTATTCAGGGATACGCTGTACCTGCGCTTCGAAACTGTTGTTCTCGACGAAAGTGGGCTTTCCCTTCGAAAATCACTTCCAAAACTTGGTGAATACAGTTACATTGGCGTAGTACAATCCGTTTGCAATATAATCGCTTTAATTTAGGGCTACGGTACATCTGCGCTTCGAAACTGTTGTTGTCGACGAAAGTGGGCTTTCCCTTTGCAGAATCACTTCCTAAACATGGTGAATACAGTTCCATTGGCGTAGCACAAACCGTTTGCAATATCACGCCTTTAATTTAGGGATACGCTATATCTGCGCTTCGGAACTGTTGTTTTCGACGAAAGTGGGCTTTTCCTTTGCAGAATCACTTCCAAAACATGGTGAATACAGTTCCATTGGCGTAGCACAAACCGTTTCCAATATAATCGCTTTAACTTAGGGCGACGGTACATGTACGCTTCGAAACTGTTGTTGTCGACGAAAGTGGGCTTTCCCTTTGCAGTATCACTTGTAAAACTTGGTGAATACAGTTACATTGGCGTAATACCAGTCGTTTACAAGATGATCGCTTCTATTCAGGGATACGCTGTACCTGCGCTTCGAAACTGTTGTTCTCGACGAAAGTGGGCTTTCCCTTTGCAGAATCACTTCCTAAATATGGTGAATATAGTTACATTGGCGTAGCACAAACCGTTTGCAATATAATCGCTTTAATTTAGGGCGACGGTACATCTACGCTTCGGAACTGTTGTTGTCGACGAAAGTGGGTTTTCCCTTTGCAGAATCACTTCCAAAACATGGCGAATATAGTTCCATTGGCGTAGCACAAACCGTTTGCAGTATAATCGCTTTTGTTTAGGGATACGCTATGTCTGCGCTTCGGAACTGTTGTTTTCGACGAAAGTGGGCTTTCCCTTTGCAGAAACACTTCCTAAATATGGTGAATACAGTTACATTGGCGTAGCACAAACCGTTTGCAATATAATCGCTTTAATTTAGGGCGACGGTACATCTACGCTTCGGAACTGTTGTTTTCGACGAAAGTGGACTTTTCCTTTGCAGTATCACTTGTAAAACTTGGTGAATACAGTTCCATTGGCGTAGCACAAACCGTTTGCAATATAATCGCTTTAATTTAGGGCGACGGTACATCTACGCTTCGGAACTGTTGTTCTCGACGAAAGTGGGCTTTCCCTTCGAAAATCACTTCCAAAACTTGGTGAATACAGTTACATTGGCGTAGTACAATCCGTTTGCAATATAATCGCTTTAATTTAGGGCTACGGTACATCTGCGCTTCGAAACTGTTGTTGTCGACGAAAGTGGGCTTTCCCTTTGCAGAATCACTTCCTAAACATGGTGAATACAGTTCCATTGGCGTAGCACAAACCGTTTGCAATATCACGCCTTTAATTTAGGGATACGCTATATCTGCGCTTCGGAACTGTTGTTTTCGACGAAAGTGGGCTTTTCCTTTGCAGAATCACTTCCAAAACATGGTGAATACAGTTCCATTGGCGTAGCACAAACCGTTTCCAATATAATCGCTTTAACTTAGGGCGACGGTACATGTACGCTTCGAAACTGTTGTTGTCGACGAAAGTGGGCTTTCCCTTTGCAGTATCACTTGTAAAACTTGGTGAATACAGTTACATTGGCGTAATACCAGTCGTTTACAAGATGATCGCCTCTATTCAGGGATACGCTGTACCTGCGCTTCGAAACTGTTGTTCTCGACGAAAGTGGGCTTTCCCTTCGAAAATCACTTCCAAAACTTGGTGAATACAGTTACATTGGCGTAGCACAAACCGTTTGCAATATAATCGCTTTAATTTAGGGCGACGGTACATCTACGCTTCGGAACTGTTGTTGTCGACGAAAGTGGGTTTTCCCTTTGCAGAATCACTTCCAAAACATGGCGAATACAGTTCCATTGGCGTAGCACAAACCGTTTGCAATATAATCGCTTTAACTTAGGGCGACGGTACATGTACGCTTCGAAACTGTTGTTGTCGACGAAAGTGGGCTTTCCCTTTGCAGTATCACTTGTAAAACTTGGTGAATACAGTTACATTGGCGTAATACCAGTCGTTTACAAGATGATCACTTTTATTCAGGGATACGCTGTACCTGCGCTTCGAAACTGTTGTTGTCGACGAAAGTGGGCTTTCCCTTTGCAGAATCACTTCCTAAACATGGTGAATACAATTCCATTGGCGTAGCACAAACCGTTTGCAATATCACGCCTTTAATTTAGGGATACGCTATATCTGCGCTTCGGAACTGTTGTTTTCGACGAAAGTGGGCTTTTCCTTTGCAGAATCACTTCCAAAACATGGTGAATACAGTTCCATTGGCGTAGCACAAACCGTTTCCAATATAATCGCTTTAACTTAGGGCGACGGTACATGTACGCTTCGAAACTGTTGTTGTCGACGAAAGTGGGCTTTCCCTTTGCAGTATCACTTGTAAAACTTGGTGAATACAGTTACATTGGCGTAATACCAGTCGTTTACAAGATGATCGCTTCTATTCAGGGATACGCTGTACCTGCGCTTCGAAACTGTTGTTCTCGACGAAAGTGGGCTTTCCCTTCGAAAATCACTTCCAAAACTTGGTGAATACAGTTACATTGGCGTAGTACAATCCGTTTGCAATATAATCACTTTAATTAAGGGCGACGGTACATCTACGCTTCGGAACTGTTGTTGTCGACGAAAGTGGGTTTTCCCTTTGCAGAATCACTTCCAAAACTTGGTGAATACAGTTACATTGGCGTAGCACAAAGCGTTTGCAATATAATCGCTTTAATTTAGGGCGACGGTACATCTACGCTTCGGAACTGTTGTTGTCGACGAAAGTGGGTTTTCCCTTTGCAGAATCACTTCCAAAACATGGCGAATACAGTTCCATTGGCGTAGCACAAACCGTTTGCAATATAATCGCTTTAATTTAGGGCGACGGTACATCTACGCTTCGGAACTGTTGTTGTCGACGAAGGTGGGTTTTCCCTCTGCAGAATCACTTCCTAAATATGGTGAATACAGTTACATTGGCGTAGCACAAACCGTTTGCAATATAATCGCTTTAATTTAGGGCTACGGTACATCTGCGCTTCGAAACTGTTGTTTTCGACGAAAGTGGGCTTTTCCTTTGCAGAATCACTTCCTAAATATGGTGAATACAGTTACATTGGCGTAGCACAAACCGTTTGCAATATCACGCCTTTAATTTAGGGATACGCTATATCTGCGCTTCGGAACTGTTGTTTTCGACGAAAGTGGGCTTTTCCTTTGCAGAATCACTTCCAAAACATGGTGAATACAGTTCCATTGGCGTAGCACAAACCGTTTCCAATATAATCGCTTTAACTTAGGGCGACGGTACATGTACGCTTCGAAACTGTTGTTGTCGACGAAAGTGGGCTTTCCCTTTGCAGTATCACTTGTAAAACTTGGTGAATACAGTTACATTGGCGTAATACCAGTCGTTTACAAGATGATCGCTTCTATTCAGGGATACGCTGTACCTGCGCTTCGAAACTGTTGTTCTCGACGAAAGTGGGCTTTCCCTTCGAAAATCACTTCCAAAACTTGGTGAATACAGTTACATTGGCGTAGTACAATCCGTTTGCAATATAATCGCTTTAATTAAGGGCGACGGTACATCTACGCTTCGGAACTGTTGTTGTCGACGAAAGTGGGTTTTCCCTTTGCAGAATCACTTCCAAAACTTGGTGAATACAGTTACATTGGCGTAGCACAAACCGTTTGCAATATAATCGCTTTAATTTAGGGCGACGGTACATCTACGCTTCGGAACTATTGTTGTCGACGAAAGTGGGTTTTCCCTTTGCAGAATCACTTCCAAAACATGGCGAATACAGTTCCATTGGCGTAGCACAAACCGTTTGCAATATAATCGCTTTAACTTAGGGCCACGGTACATGTACGCTTCGAAACTGTTGTTGTCGACGAAAGTGGGCTTTGCCTTTGCAGTATCACTTGTAAAACTTGGTGAATACAGTTACATTGGCGTAATACCAGTCGTTTACAAGATGATCGCTTTTATTCAGGGATACGCTGTACCTGCGCTTCGAAACTGTTGTTGTCGACGAAAGTGGGCTTTCCCTTTGCAGAATCACTTCCTAAACATGGTGAATACAGTTCCATTGGCGTAGCGCAAACCGTTTGCAATATCATGCCTTTAATTTAGGGATACGCTATATCTGCGCTTCGGAACTGTTGTTTTCGACGAAAGTGGGCTTTTCCTTTGCAGAATCACTTCCAAAACATGGTGAATACAGTTCCATTGGCGTAGCACAAACCGTTTCCAATATAATCGCTTTAACTTAGGGCGACGGTACATGTACGCTTCGAAACTGTTGTTGTCGACGAAAGTGGGCTTTCCCTTTGCAGTATCACTTGTAAAACTTGGTGAATACAGTTACATTGGCGTAATACCAGTCGTTTACAAGATGATCGCTTCTATTCAGGGATACGCTGTACCTGCGCTTCGAAACTGTTGTTCTCGACGAAAGTGGGCTTTCCCTTCGAAAATCACTTCCAAAACTTGGTGAATACAGTTACATTGGCGTAGCACAAACCGTTTGCAATATAATCGCTTTAATTTAGGGCGACGGTACATCTACGCTTCGGAACTATTGTTGTCGACGAAAGTGGGTTTTCCCTTTGCAGAATCACTTCCTAAATATGGTGAATACAGTTACATTGGCGTAGCACAAACCGTTTGCAATATAATCGCTTTAACTTAGGGCGACGGTACATGTACGCTTCGAAACTGTTGTTGTCGACGAAAGTGGGCTTTCCCTTTGCAGAATCACTTCCAAAACATGGCGAATACAGTTCCATTGGCGTAGCACAAACCGTTTGCAATATAATCGCTTTAACTTAGGGCGACGGTACATGTACGCTTCGAAACTGTTGTTGTCGACGAAAGTGGGCTTTCCCTTTGCAGTATCACTTGTAAAACTTGGTGAATACAGTTACATTGGCGTAATACCAGTCGTTTACAAGATGATCGCTTCTATTCAGGGATACGCTGTACCTGCGCTTCGAAACTGTTGTTCTCGACGAAAGTGGGCTTTCCCTTCGAAAATCACTTCCAAAACTTGGTGAATACAGTTACATTGGCGTAGCACAAACCGTTTGCAATATAATCGCTTTAATTTAGGGCGACGGTACATCTACGCTTCGGAACTATTGTTGTCGACGAAAGTGGGTTTTCCCTCTGCAGAATCACTTCCTAAATATGGTGAATACAGTTACATTGGTGTAGCACAAACCGTTTGCAATATAATCGCTTTAATTTAGGGCGACGGTACATCTACGCTTCAGAACTGTTGTTGTCGACGAAAGTGGGTTTTCCCTTTGCAGAATCACTTCCAAAACATGGCGAATACAGTTCCATTGGCGTAGCACAAACCGTTTGCAATATAATCGCTTTAATTTAGGGCGACGGTACATGTACGCTTCGAAACTGTTGTTGTCGACGAAAGTGGGCTTTCCCTTTGCAGTATCACTTGTAAAACTTGGTGAATACAGTTACATTGGCGTAGCACAATCCGTTTACAAGATGATCGCTTTTGTTTAGGGATGCGCTATGTCTGCGCTTCGGAACTGTTGTTTTCGACGAAAGCGGGCTTTCCCTCTGCAGAATCACTTCCTAAATATGGTGAATACAGTTACATTGGCGTAGCACAAACCGTTTGCAATATAATCGCTTTAATTTAGGGCGACGGTACATCTACGCTTCGAAACTGTTGTTCTCGACGAAAGTGGGCTTTCCCTTTGCAAAATCACTTCCTAAACATGGTGAATACAGTTACATTGGCGTAATACCAGTCGTTTACAAGATGATCGCTTTTATTCAGGGATACGCTGTACCTGCGCTTCGAAACTGTTGTTCTCGACGAAAGTGGGCTTTCCCTTCGAAAATCACTTCCAAAACTTGGTGAATACAGTTACATTGGCGTAGTACAATCCGTTTGCAATATAATCGCTTTAATTTAGGGCGACGGTACATCTGCGCTTCGAAACTGTTGTTGTCGACGAAAGTGGGCTTTCCCTTTGCAGAATCACTTCCTAAACATGGTGAATACAGTTACATTGGCGTAGCACAAACCGTTTGCAATATAATCGCTTTAATTTAGGGCGACGGTACATCTGCGCTTCGAAACTGTTGTTGTCGACGAAAGTGGGCTTTCCCTTTGCAGAATCACTTCCTAAACATGGTGAATACAGTTCCATTGGCGTAGCACAAACCGTTTGCAATATCACGCCTTTAATTTAGGGATACGCTATATCTGCGCTTCGGAACTGTTGTTCTCGACGAAAGTGGGCTTTCCCTTCGAAAATCACTTCCAAAACTTGGTGAATACAGTTACATTGGCGTAGTACAATCCGTTTGCAATATAATCGCTTTAATTTAGGGCGACGGTACATCTACGCTTCGGAACTGTTGTTGTCGACGAAAGTGGGTTTTCCCTTTGCAGAATCACTTCCAAAACATGGCGAATACAGTTCCATTGGCGTAGCACAAACCGTTTGCAATATAATCGCTTTAATTTAGGGCGACGGTACATCTACGCTTCGGAACTGTTGTTGTCGACGAAGGTGGGTTTTCCCTCTGCAGAATCACTTCCTAAATATGGTGAATACAGTTACATTGGCGTAGCACAAACCGTTTCCAATATAATCGCTTTAACTTAGGGCGACGGTACATGTACGCTTCGAAACTGTTGTTGTCGACGAAAGTGGGCTTTCCCTTTGCAGTATCACTTGTAAAGCTTGGTGAATACAGTTACATTGGCGTAATACCAGTCGTTTACAAGATGATCGCTTCTATTCAGGGATACGCTGTACCTGCGCTTCGAAACTGTTGTTCTCGACGAAAGTGGGCTCTCCCTTTGCAGAATCACTTCCTAAATATGGTGAATACAGTTACATTGGCGTAGCACAAACCGTTTGCAATATAATCGCTTTAATTTAGGGCGACGGTACATGTACGCTTCGAAACTGTTGTTGTCGACGAAAGTGGGCTTTCCCTTTGCAGTATCACTTGTAAAACTTGGTGAATACAGTTACATTGTCGTAATACCAGTCGTTTACAAGATGATCACTTTTATTCAGGGATACGCTGTACCTGCGCTTCGAAACTGTTGTTCTCGACGAAAGTGGGCTTTCCCTGCGAAAATCACTTCCAAAACTTCGTGAATACAGTTACATTGGCGTAGTACAATCCGTTTGCAATATAATCGCTTTAATTTAGGGCTACGGTACATCTGCGCTTCGAAACTGTTGTTGTCGACGAAAGTGGGCTTTCCCTTTGCAGAATCACTTCCTAAACATGGTGAATACAGTTACATTGGCGTAGCACAAACCGTTTGCAATATAATCGCTTTAATTTAGGGCGACGGTACATCTACGCTTCGGAACTGTTGTTGTCGACGAAAGTGGGCTTTCCCTTTACAGAATCACTTCCTAAACATGGTGAATACAGTTACATTGGCGTAGCACAAACCGTTTGCAATATAACGCCTTTAATTTAGTGATACGCTATATCTGCGCTTCGAAACTGTTGTTTTCGACGAAAGTCGGCTTTCCCTTTGCAGAATACCGTGCAAAACTTGGTAGATACAGTTACATTGGCCTAGTACAATCCGTTTGCAATATAATCGCTTTAATTAAGGGCGACGGTACATCTGCGCTTCGAAACTGTTGTTGTCGACGAAAGTGGGCTTTCCCTTTGCAGAATCACTTCCTAAACATGGTGAATACAATTCCATTGGCGTAGCACAAACCGTTTGCAATATCACGCCTTTAATTTAAGGATACGCTATATCTGCGCTTCGGAACTGTTGTTTTCGACGAAAGTGGGCTTTTCCTTTGCAGAATCACTTCCAAAACATGGTGAATACAGTTCCATTGGCGTAGCACAAACCGTTTCCAATATAATCGCTTTAACTTAGGGCGACGGTACATGTACGCTTCGAAACTGTTGTTGTCGACGAAAGTGGGCTTTCCCTTTGCAGTATCACTTGTAAAACTTGGTGAATACAGTTACATTGGCGTAATACCAGTCGTTTACAAGATGATCGCTTCTATTCAGGGATACGCTGTACCTGCGCTTCGAAACTGTTGTTCTCGACGAAAGTGGGCTTTCCCTTCGAAAATCACTTCCAAAACTTGGTGAATACAGTTACATTGGCGTAGCACAAACCGTTTGCAATATAATCGCTTTAATTTAGGGCGACGGTACATCTACGCTTCGGAACTGTTGTTGTCGACGAAAGTGGGTTTTCCCTTTGCAGAATCACTTCCAAAACATGGCGAATACAGTTCCATTGGCGTAGCACAAACCGTTTGCAATATAATCGCTTTAACTTAGGGCGACGGTACATGTACGCTTCGAAACTGTTGTTGTCGACGAAAGTGGGCTTTCCCTTTGCAGAATCACTTCCAAAACATGGCGAATACAGTTCCATTGGCGTAGCACAAACCGTTTGCAATATAATCGCTTTAACTTAGGGCGACGGTACATGTACGCTTCGAAACTGTTGTTGTCGACGAAAGTGGGCTTTCCCTTTGCAGTATCACTTGTAAAACTTGGTGAATACAGTTACATTGGCGTAATACCAGTCGTTTACAAGATGATCACTTTTATTCAGGGATACGCTGTACCTGCGCTTCGAAACTGTTGTTCTCGACGAAAGTGGGCTTTCCCTTCGAAAATCACTTCCAAAACTTGGTGAATACAGTTACATTGGCGTAGTACAATCCGTTTGCAATATAATCGCTTTAATTTAGGGCTACGGTACATCTGCGCTTCGAAACTGTAGTTGTCGACGAAAGTGGGCTTTCCCTTTGCAGTATCACTTGTAAAACTTGGTGAATACAGTTACATTGGCGTAATACCAGTCGTTTACAAGATGATCGCTTCTATTCAGGGATACGCTGTACCTGCGCTTCGAAACTGTTGTTCTCGACGAAAGTGGGCTTTCCGTTCGAAAATCACTTCCAAAACTTGGTGAATACAGTTACATTGGCGTAGTACAATCCGTTTGCAATATAATCGCTTTAATTTAGGGCTACGGTACATCTGCGCTTCGAAACTGTTGTTGTCGACGAAAGTGGGCTTTCCCTTTGCAGAATCACTTCCTAAACATGGTGAATACAGTTCCATTGGCGTAGCACAAACCGTTTGCAATATCACGCCTTTAATTTAGGGATACGCTATATCTGCGCTTCGGAACTGTTGTTTTCGACGAAAGTGGGCTTTTCCTTTGCAGAATCACTTCCAAAACATGGTGAATACAGTTCCATTGGCGTAGCACAAACCGTTTCCAATATAATCGCTTTAACTTAGGGCGATGGTACATGTACGCTTCGAAACGGTTGTTGTCGACGAAAGTGGGCTTTCCCTTTGCAGTATCACTTGTAAAACTTGGTGAATACAGTTACATTGGCGTAATACCAGTCGTTTACAAGATGATCGCTTCTATTCAGGGATACGCTGTACCTGCGCTTCGAAACTGTTGTTCTCGACGAAAGTGGGCTTTCCCTTTGCAGAATCACTTCCTAAATATGGTGAATACAGTTACATTGGCGTAGCACAAACCGTTTGCAATATAATCGCTTTAATTTAGGGCGACGGTACATCTACGCTTCGGAACTGTTGTTGTCGACGAAAGTGGGTTTTCCCTTTGCAGAATCACTCCCAAAACATGGCGAATATAGTTCCATTGGCGTAGCACAAACCGTTTGCAGTATAATCGCTTTTGTTTAGGGATACGCTATGTCTGCGCTTCGGAACTGTTGTTTTCGACGAAAGTGGGCTTTCCCTTTGCAGAATCACTTCCAAAACATGGCGAATACAGTTCCATTGGCGTAGCACAAACCGTTTGCAATATAATCGCTTTAACTTAGGGCGACGGTACATGTACGCTTCGAAACTGTTGTTGTCGACGAAAGTGGGCTTTCCCTTTGCAGTATCACTTGTAAAACTTGGTGAATACAGTTACATTGGCGTAATACCAGTCGTTTACAAGATGATCACTTTTATTCAGGGATACGCTGTACCTGCGCTTCGAAACTGTTGTTGTCGACGAAAGTGGGCTTTCCCTTTGCAGAATCACTTCCTAAACATGGTGAATACAATTCCATTGGCGTAGCACAAACCGTTTGCAATATCACGCCTTTAATTTAGGGATACGCTATATCTGCGCTTCGGAACTGTTGTTTTCGACGAAAGTGGGCTTTTCCTTTGCAGAATCACTTCCAAAACATGGTGAATACAGTTCCATTGGCGTAGCACAAACCGTTTCCAATATAATCGCTTTAACTTAGGGCGACGGTACATGTACGCTTCGAAACTGTTGTTGTCGACGAAAGTGGGCTTTCCCTTTGCAGTATCACTTGTAAAACTTGGTGAATACAGTTACATTGGCGTAATACCAGTCGTTTACAAGATGATCGCTTCTATTCAGGGATACGCTGTACCTGCGCTTCGAAACTGTTGTTCTCGACGAAAGTGGGCTTTCCCTTCGAAAATCACTTCCAAAACTTGGTGAATACAGTTACATTGGCGTAGTACAATCCGTTTGCAATATAATCACTTTAATTAAGGGCGACGGTACATCTACGCTTCGGAACTGTTGTTGTCGACGAAAGTGGGTTTTCCCTTTGCAGAATCACTTCCAAAACTTGGTGAATACAGTTACATTGGCGTAGCACAAAGCGTTTGCAATATAATCGCTTTAATTTAGGGCGACGGTACATCTACGCTTCGGAACTGTTGTTGTCGACGAAAGTGGGTTTTCCCTTTGCAGAATCACTTCCAAAACATGGCGAATACAGTTCCATTGGCGTAGCACAAACCGTTTGCAATATAATCGCTTTAATTTAGGGCGACGGTACATCTACGCTTCGGAACTGTTGTTGTCGACGAAGGTGGGTTTTCCCTCTGCAGAATCACTTCCTAAATATGGTGAATACAGTTACATTGGCGTAGCACAAACCGTTTGCAATATAATCGCTTTAATTTAGGGCTACGGTACATCTGCGCTTCGAAACTGTTGTTTTCGACGAAAGTGGGCTTTTCCTTTGCAGAATCACTTCCTAAATATGGTGAATACAGTTACATTGGCGTAGCACAAACCGTTTGCAATATCACGCCTTTAATTTAGGGATACGCTATATCTGCGCTTCGGAACTGTTGTTTTCGACGAAAGTGGGCTTTTCCTTTGCAGAATCACTTCCTAAACATGGTGAATACAGTTCCATTGGCGTAGCACAAACCGTTTCCAATATAATCGCTTTAACTTAGGGCGACGGTACATGTACGCTTCGAAACTGTTGTTGTCGACGAAAGTGGGCTTTCCCTTTGCAGTATCACTTGTAAAACTTGGTGAATACAGTTACATTGGCGTAATACCAGTCGTTTACAAGATGATCGCTTCTATTCAGGGATACGCTGTACCTGCGCTTCGAAACTGTTGTTCTCGACGAAAGTGGGCTTTCCCTTCGAAAATCACTTCCAAAACTTGGTGAATACAGTTACATTGGCGTAGTACAATCCGTTTGCAATATAATCGCTTTAATTAAGGGCGACGGTACATCTACGCTTCGGAACTGTTGTTGTCGACGAAAGTGGGTTTTCCCTTTGCAGAATCACTTCCAAAACTTGGTGAATACAGTTACATTGGCGTAGCACAAACCGTTTGCAATATAATCGCTTTAATTTAGGGCGACGGTACATCTACGCTTCGGAACTATTGTTGTCGACGAAAGTGGGTTTTCCCTTTGCAGAATCACTTCCAAAACATGGCGAATACAGTTCCATTGGCGTAGCACAAACCGTTTGCAATATAATCGCTTTAACTTAGGGCCACGGTACATGTACGCTTCGAAACTGTTGTTGTCGACGAAAGTGGGCTTTGCCTTTGCAGTATCACTTGTAAAACTTGGTGAATACAGTTACATTGGCGTAATACCAGTCGTTTACAAGATGATCGCTTTTATTCAGGGATACGCTGTACCTGCGCTTCGAAACTGTTGTTGTCGACGAAAGTGGGCTTTCCCTTTGCAGAATCACTTCCTAAACATGGTGAATACAGTTCCATTGGCGTAGCGCAAACCGTTTGCAATATCATGCCTTTAATTTAGGGATACGCTATATCTGCGCTTCGGAACTGTTGTTTTCGACGAAAGTGGGCTTTTCCTTTGCAGAATCACTTCCAAAACATGGTGAATACAGTTCCATTGGCGTAGCACAAACCGTTTCCAATATAATCGCTTTAACTTAGGGCGACGGTACATGTACGCTTCGAAACTGTTGTTGTCGACGAAAGTGGGCTTTCCCTTTGCAGTATCACTTGTAAAACTTGGTGAATACAGTTACATTGGCGTAATACCAGTCGTTTACAAGATGATCGCTTCTATTCAGGGATACGCTGTACCTGCGCTTCGAAACTGTTGTTCTCGACGAAAGTGGGCTTTCCCTTCGAAAATCACTTCCAAAACTTGGTGAATACAGTTACATTGGCGTAGCACAAACCGTTTGCAATATAATCGCTTTAATTTAGGGCGACGGTACATCTACGCTTCGGAACTATTGTTGTCGACGAAAGTGGGTTTTCCCTTTGCAGAATCACTTCCTAAATATGGTGAATACAGTTACATTGGCGTAGCACAAACCGTTTGCAATATAATCGCTTTAACTTAGGGCGACGGTACATGTACGCTTCGAAACTGTTGTTGTCGACGAAAGTGGGCTTTCCCTTTGCAGAATCACTTCCAAAACATGGCGAATACAGTTCCATTGGCGTAGCACAAACCGTTTGCAATATAATCGCTTTAACTTAGGGCGACGGTACATGTACGCTTCGAAACTGTTGTTGTCGACGAAAGTGGGCTTTCCCTTTGCAGTATCACTTGTAAAACTTGGTGAATACAGTTACATTGGCGTAATACCAGTCGTTTACAAGATGATCGCTTCTATTCAGGGATACGCTGTACCTGCGCTTCGAAACTGTTGTTCTCGACGAAAGTGGGCTTTCCCTTCGAAAATCACTTCCAAAACTTGGTGAATACAGTTACATTGGCGTAGCACAAACCGTTTGCAATATAATCGCTTTAATTTAGGGCGACGGTACATCTACGCTTCGGAACTATTGTTGTCGACGAAAGTGGGTTTTCCCTCTGCAGAATCACTTCCTAAATATGGTGAATACAGTTACATTGGTGTAGCACAAACCGTTTGCAATATAATCGCTTTAATTTAGGGCGACGGTACATCTACGCTTCAGAACTGTTGTTGTCGACGAAAGTGGGTTTTCCCTTTGCAGAATCACTTCCAAAACATGGCGAATACAGTTCCATTGGCGTAGCACAAACCGTTTGCAATATAATCGCTTTAATTTAGGGCGACGGTACATGTACGCTTCGAAACTGTTGTTGTCGACGAAAGTGGGCTTTCCCTTTGCAGTATCACTTGTAAAACTTGGTGAATACAGTTACATTGGCGTAGCACAATCCGTTTACAAGATGATCGCTTTTGTTTAGGGATGCGCTATGTCTGCGCTTCGGAACTGTTGTTTTCGACGAAAGCGGGCTTTCCCTCTGCAGAATCACTTCCTAAATATGGTGAATACAGTTACATTGGCGTAGCACAAACCGTTTGCAATATAATCGCTTTAATTTAGGGCGACGGTACATCTACGCTTCGAAACTGTTGTTCTCGACGAAAGTGGGCTTTCCCTTTGCAAAATCACTTCCTAAACATGGTGAATACAGTTACATTGGCGTAATACCAGTCGTTTACAAGATGATCGCTTTTATTCAGGGATACGCTGTACCTGCGCTTCGAAACTGTTGTTCTCGACGAAAGTGGGCTTTCCCTTCGAAAATCACTTCCAAAACTTGGTGAATACAGTTACATTGGCGTAGTACAATCCGTTTGCAATATAATCGCTTTAATTTAGGGCGACGGTACATCTGCGCTTCGAAACTGTTGTTGTCGACGAAAGTGGGCTTTCCCTTTGCAGAATCACTTCCTAAACATGGTGAATACAGTTACATTCGCGTAGCACAAACCGTTTGCAATATAATCGCTTTAATTTAGGGCGACGGTACATCTGCGCTTCGAAACTGTTGTTGTCGACGAAAGTGGGCTTTCCCTTTGCAGAATCACTTCCTAAACATGGTGAATACAGTTCCATTGGCGTAGCACAAACCGTTTGCAATATCACGCCTTTAATTTAGGGATACGCTATATCTGCGCTTCGGAACTGTTGTTCTCGACGAAAGTGGGCTTTCCCTTCGAAAATCACTTCCAAAACTTGGTGAATACAGTTACATTGGCGTAGTACAATCCGTTTGCAATATAATCGCTTTAATTTAGGGCGACGGTACATCTACGCTTCGGAACTGTTGTTGTCGACGAAAGTGGGTTTTCCCTTTGCAGAATCACTTCCAAAACATGGCGAATACAGTTCCATTGGCGTAGCACAAACCGTTTGCAATATAATCGCTTTAATTTAGGGCGACGGTACATCTACGCTTCGGAACTGTTGTTGTCGACGAAGGTGGGTTTTCCCTCTGCAGAATCACTTCCTAAATATGGTGAATACAGTTACATTGGCGTAGCACAAACCGTTTCCAATATAATCGCTTTAACTTAGGGCGACGGTACATGTACGCTTCGAAACTGTTGTTGTCGACGAAAGTGGGCTTTCCCTTTGCAGTATCACTTGTAAAACTTGGTGAATACAGTTACATTGGCGTAATACCAGTCGTTTACAAGATGATCGCTTCTATTCAGGGATACGCTGTACCTGCGCTTCGAAACTGTTGTTCTCGACGAAAGTGGGCTTTCCCTTTGCAGAATCACTTCCTAAATATGGTGAATACAGTTACATTGGCGTAGCACAAACCGTTTGCAATATAATCGCTTTAATTTAGGGCGACGGTACATGTACGCTTCGAAACTGTTGTTGTCGACGAAAGTGGGCTTTCCCTTTGCAGTATCACTTGTAAAACTTGGTGAATACAGTTACATTGTCGTAATACCAGTCGTTTACAAGATGATCACTTTTATTCAGGGATACGCTGTACCTGCGCTTCGAAACTGTTGTTCTCGACGAAAGTGGGCTTTCCCTGCGAAAATCACTTCCAAAACTTCGTGAATACAGTTACATTGGCGTAGTACAATCCGTTTGCAATATAATCGCTTTAATTTAGGGCTACGGTACATCTGCGCTTCGAAACTGTTGTTGTCGACGAAAGTGGGCTTTCCCTTTGCAGAATCACTTCCTAAACATGGTGAATACAGTTACATTCGCGTAGCACAAACCGTTTGCAATATAATCGCTTTAATTTAGGGCGACGGTACATCTACGCTTCGGAACTGTTGTTGTCGACGAAAGTGGGCTTTCCCTTTACAGAATCACTTCCTAAACATGGTGAATACAGTTACATTGGCGTAGCACAAACCGTTTGCAATATAACGCCTTTAATTTAGTGATACGCTATATCTGCGCTTCGAAACTGTTGTTTTCGACGAAAGTCGGCTTTCCCTTTGCAGAATACCGTGCAAAACTTGGTAGATACAGTTACATTGGCCTAGTACAATCCGTTTGCAATATAATCGCTTTAATTAAGGGCGACGGTACATCTGCGCTTCGAAACTGTTGTTGTCGACGAAAGTGGGCTTTCCCTTTGCAGAATCACTTCCTAAACATGGTGAATACAATTCCATTGGCGTAGCACAAACCGTTTGCAATATCACGCCTTTAATTTAAGGATACGCTATATCTGCGCTTCGGAACTGTTGTTTTCGACGAAAGTGGGCTTTTCCTTTGCAGAATCACTTCCAAAACATGGTGAATACAGTTCCATTGGCGTAGCACAAACCGTTTCCAATATAATCGCTTTAACTTAGGGCGACGGTACATGTACGCTTCGAAACTGTTGTTGTCGACGAAAGTGGGCTTTCCCTTTGCAGTATCACTTGTAAAACTTGGTGAATACAGTTACATTGGCGTAATACCAGTCGTTTACAAGATGATCGCTTCTATTCAGGGATACGCTGTACCTGCGCTTCGAAACTGTTGTTCTCGACGAAAGTGGGCTTTCCCTTCGAAAATCACTTCCAAAACTTGGTGAATACAGTTACATTGGCGTAGCACAAACCGTTTGCAATATAATCGCTTTAATTTAGGGCGACGGTACATCTACGCTTCGGAACTGTTGTTGTCGACGAAAGTGGGTTTTCCCTTTGCAGAATCACTTCCAAAACATGGTGAATACAGTTCCATTGGCGTAGCACAAACCGTTTGCAATATAATCGCTTTAACTTAGGGCGACGGTACATGTACGCTTCGAAACTGTTGTTGTCGACGAAAGTGGGCTTTCCCTTTGCAGAATCACTTCCAAAACATGGCGAATACAGTTCCATTGGCGTAGCACAAACCGTTTGCAATATAATCGCTTTAACTTAGGGCGACGGTACATGTACGCTTCGAAACTGTTGTTGTCGACGAAAGTGGGCTTTCCCTTTGCAGTATCACTTGTAAAACTTGGTGAATACAGTTACATTGGCGTAATACCAGTCGTTTACAAGATGATCACTTTTATTCAGGGATACGCTGTACCTGCGCTTCGAAACTGTTGTTCTCGACGAAAGTGGGCTTTCCCTTCGAAAATCACTTCCAAAACTTGGTGAATACAGTTACATTGGCGTAGTACAATCCGTTTGCAATATAATCGCTTTAATTTAGGGCTACGGTACATCTGCGCTTCGAAACTGTTGTTGTCGACGAAAGTGGGCTTTCCCTTTGCAGTATCACTTGTAAAACTTGGTGAATACAGTTACATTGGCGTAATACCAGTCGTTTACAAGATGATCGCTTTTATTCAGGGATACGCTGTACCTGCGCTTCGAAACTGTTGTTCTCGACGAAAGTGGGCTTTCCGTTCGAAAATCACTTCCAAAACTTGGTGAATACAGTTACATTGGCGTAGTACAATCCGTTTGCAATATAATCGCTTTAATTTAGGGCTACGGTACATCTGCGCTTCGAAACTGTTGTTGTCGACGAAAGTGGGCTTTCCCTTTGCAGAATCACTTCCTAAACATGGTGAATACAGTTCCATTGGCGTAGCACAAACCGTTTGCAATATCACGCCTTTAATTTAGGGATACGCTATATCTGCGCTTCGGAACTGTTGTTTTCGACGAAAGTGGGCTTTTCCTTTGCAGAATCACTTCCAAAACATGGTGAATACAGTTCCATTGGCGTAGCACAAACCGTTTCCAATATAATCGCTTTAACTTAGGGCGATGGTACATGTACGCTTCGAAACGGTTGTTGTCGACGAAAGTGGGCTTTCCCTTTGCAGTATCACTTGTAAAACTTGGTGAATACAGTTACATTGGCGTAATACCAGTCGTTTACAAGATGATCGCTTCTATTCAGGGATACGCTGTACCTGCGCTTCGAAACTGTTGTTCTCGACGAAAGTGGGCTTTCCCTTTGCAGAATCACTTCCTAAATATGGTGAATACAGTTACATTGGCGTAGCACAAACCGTTTGCAATATAATCGCTTTAATTTAGGGCGACGGTACATCTACGCTTCGGAACTGTTGTTGTCGACGAAAGTGGGTTTTCCCTTTGCAGAATCACTCCCAAAACATGGCGAATATAGTTCCATTGGCGTAGCACAAACCGTTTGCAGTATAATCGCTTTTGTTTAGGGATACGCTATGTCTGCGCTTCGGAACTGTTGTTTTCGACGAAAGTGGGCTTTCCCTTTGCAGAATCACTTCCAAAACATGGCGAATACAGTTCCATTGGCGTAGCACAAACCGTTTGCAATATAATCGCTTTAACTTAGGGCGACGGTACATGTACGCTTCGAAACTGTTGTTGTCGACGGAAGTGGGCTTTCCCTTTGCAGTATCACTTGTAAAACTTGGTGAATACAGTTACATTGGCGTAATACCAGTCGTTTACAAGATGATCGCTTTTATTCAGGGATACGCTGTACCTGCGCTTCGAAACTGTTGTTCTCGACGAAAGTGGGCTTTCCGTTCGAAAATCACTTCCAAAACTTGGTGAATACAGTTACATTGGCGTAGTACAATCCGTTTGCAATATAATCGCTTTAATTTAGGGCTACGGTACATCTGCGCTTCGAAACTGTTGTTGTCGACGAAAGTGGGCTTTCCCTTTGCATAATCACTTCCTAAACATGGTGAATACAGTTCCATTGGCGTAGCACAAACCGTTTGCAATATCACGCCTTTAATTTAGGGATACGCTATATCTGCGCTTCGGAACTGTTGTTTTCGACGAAAGTGGGCTTTTCCTTTGCAGAATCACTTCCAAAACATGGTGAATACAGTTCCATTGGCGTAGCACAAACCGTTTCCAATATAATCGCTTTAACTTAGGGCGACGGTACATGTACGCTTCGAAACTGTTGTTGTCGACGAAAGTGGGCTTTCCCTTTGCAGTATCACTTGTAAAACTTGGTGAATACAGTTACATTGGCGTAATACCAGTCGTTTACAAGATGATCGCTTCTATTCAGGGATACGCTGTACCTGCGCTTCGAAACTGTTGTTCTCGACGAAAGTGGGCTTTCCCTTTGCAGAATCACTTCCTAAATATGGTGAATACAGTTACATTGGCGTAGCACAAACCGTTTGCAATATAATCGCTTTAATTTAGGGCGACGGTACATCTACGCTTCGGAACTGTTGTTGTCGACGAAAGTGGGTTTTCCCTTTGCAGAATCACTCCCAAAACATGGCGAATATAGTTCCATTGGCGTAGCACAAACCGTTTGCAGTATAATCGCTTTTGTTTAGGGATACGCTATGTCTGCGCTTCGGAACTGTTGTTTTCGACGAAAGTGGGCTTTCCCTTTGCAGAATCACTTCCAAAACATGGCGAATACAGTTCCATTGGCGTAGCACAAACCGTTTGCAATATAATCGCTTTAACTTAGGGCGACGGTACATGTACGCTTCGAAACTGTTGTTGTCGACGGAAGTGGGTTTTCCCTTTGCAGAATCACTTCCAAAACATGGCGAATACAGTTCCATTGGCGTAGCACAAACCGTTTGCAATATAATCGCTTTAATTTAGGGCGACGGTACATCTACGCTTCGGAACTGTTGTTCTCGACGAAAGTGGGCTTTCCCTTCGAAAATCACTTCCAAAACTTGGTGAATACAGTTACATTGGCGTAGTACAATCCGTTTGCAATATAATCGCTTTAATTTAGGGCTACGGTACATCTGCGCTTC
Organism: Ectemnius continuus; assembly: GCA_910591665.1. Lineage (NCBI taxonomy): Eukaryota > Metazoa > Arthropoda > Insecta > Hymenoptera > Crabronidae > Ectemnius > Ectemnius continuus. The sequence goes on from OU342860.1 coordinate 15,478,989, forward strand.
GAAACTGTTGTTGTCGACGAAAGTGGGCTTTCCCTTTGCAGAATCACTTCCTAAACATGGTGAATACAGTTCCATTGGCGTAGCACAAACCGTTTGCAATATCACGCCTTTAATTTAGGGATACGCTATATCTGCGCTTCGGAACTGTTGTTTTCGACGAAAGTGGGCTTTTCCTTTGCAGAATCACTTCCAAAACATGGTGAATACAGTTCCATTGGCGTAGCACAAACCGTTTCCAATATAATCGCTTTAACTTAGGGCGACGGTACATGTACGCTTCGAAACTGTTGTTGTCGACGAAAGTGGGCTTTCCCTTTGCAGTATCACTTGTAAAACTTGGTGAATACAGTTACATTGGCGTAATACCAGTCGTTTACAAGATGATCGCTTCTATTCAGGGATACGCTGTACCTGCGCTTCGAAACTGTTGTTCTCGACGAAAGTGGGCTTTCCCTTTGCAGAATCACTTCCTAAATATGGTGAATACAGTTACATTGGCGTAGCACAAACCGTTTGCAATATAATCGCTTTAATTTAGGGCGACGGTACATGTACGCTTCGAAACTGTTGTTGTCGACGAAAGTGGGCTTTCCCTTTGCAGTATCACTTGTAAAACTTGGTGAATACAGTTACATTGTCGTAATACCAGTCGTTTACAAGATGATCACTTTTATTCAGGGATACGCTGTACCTGCGCTTCGAAACTGTTGTTCTCGACGAAAGTGGGCTTTCCCTTCGAAAATCACTTCCAAAACTTCGTGAATACAGTTACATTGGCGTAGTACAATCCGTTTGCAATATAATCGCTTTAATTTAGGGCTACGGTACATCTGCGCTTCGAAACTGTTGTTGTCGACGAAAGTGGGCTTTCCCTTTGCAGAATCACTTCCTAAACATGGTGAATACAATTCCATTGGCGTAGCACAAACCGTTTGCAATATCACGCCTTTAATTTAGGGATACGCTATATCTGCGCTTCGGAACTGTTGTTTTCGACGAAAGTGGGCTTTTCCTTTGCAGAATCACTTCCAAAACATGGTGAATACAGTTCCATTGGCGTAGCACAAACCGTTTCCAATATAATCGCTTTAACTTAGGGCGACGGTACATGTACGCTTCGAAACTGTTGTTGTCGACGAAAGTGGGCTTTCCCTTTGCAGTATCACTTGTAAAACTTGGTGAATACAGTTACATTGGCGTAATACGAGTCGTTTACAAGATGATCGCTTTTATTCAGGGATACGCTGTACCTGGGCTTCGAAACTGTTGTTCTCGACGAAAGTGGGCTTTCCCTTCGAAAATCACTTCCAAAACTTGGTGAATACAGTTACATTCGCGTAGCACAAACCGTTTGCAATATAATCGCTTTAATTTAGGGCGACGGTACATCTACGCTTCGGAACTGTTGTTGTCGACGAAAGTGGGTTTTCCCTTTGCAGAATCACTTCCAAAACATGGCGAATACAGTTCCATTGGCGTAGCACAAACCGTTTGCAATATAATCGCTTTAATTTAGGGCGACGGTACATCTACGCTTCGGAACTGTTGTTGTCGACGAAGGTGGGTTTTCCCTCTGCAGAATCACTTCCTAAATATGGTGAATACAGTTACATTGGCGTAGCACAAACCGTTTGCAATATAATCGCTTTAATTTAGGGCGACGGTACATCTACGCTTCGGAACTGTTGTTGTCGACGAAAGTGGGTTTTCCCTTTGCAGAATCACTTCCAAAACATGGCGAATACAGTTCCATTGGCGTAGCACAAACCGTTTGCAATATAATCGCTTTAATTTAGGGCGACGGTACATCTACGCTTCGGAACTGTTGTTCTCGACGAAAGTGGGCTTTCCCTTCGAAAATCACTTCCAAAACTTGGTGAATACAGTTACATTGGCGTAGTACAATCCGTTTGCAATATAATCGCTTTAATTTAGGGCTACGGTACATCTGCGCTTCGAAACTGTTGTTGTCGACGAAAGTGGGCTTTCCCTTTGCAGAATCACTTCCTAAACTTGGTGAATACAGTTACATTGGCGTAGTACAATCCGTTTGCAATATAATCGCTTTAATTTAGGGCTACGGTACATCTGCGCTTCGAAACTGTTGTTCTCGACGAAAGTGGGCTTTCCCTTTGCAGAATCACTTCCTAAATATGGTGAATACAGTTACATTGGCGTAGCACAAACCGTTTGCAATATAATCGCTTTAATTTAGGGCGACGGTACATGTACGCTTCGAAACTGTTGTTGTCGACGAAAGTGGGCTTTCCCTTTGCAGTATCACTTGTAAAACTTGGTGAATACAGTTACATTGGCGTAGCACAATCCGTTTACAAGATGATCGCTTTTGTTTAGGGATGCGCTATGTCTGCGCTTCGGAACTGTTGTTTTCGACGAAAGCGGGCTTTCCCTCTGCAGAATCACTTCCTAAATATGGTGAATACAGTTACATTGGCGTAGCACAAACCGTTTGCAATATAATCGCTTTAATTTAGGGCGACGGTACATCTACGCTTCGAAACTGTTGTTCTCGACGAAAGTGGGCTTTCCCTTTGCAAAATCACTTCCTAAACATGGTGAATACAGTTACATTGGCGTAATACCAGTCGTTTACAAGATGATCGCTTTTATTCAGGGATACGCTGTACCTGCGCTTCGAAACTGTTGTTCTCGACGAAAGTGGGCTTTCCCTTCGAAAATCACTTCCAAAACTTGGTGAATACAGTTACATTGGCGTAGCACAAACCGTTTGCAATATAATCGCTTTAATTTAGGGCGACGGTACATCTACGCTTCGGAACTGTTGTTGTCGACGAAAGTGGGTTTTCCCTTTGCAGAATCACTTCCAAAACATGGCGAATACAGTTCCATTGGCGTAGCACAAACCGTTTGCAATATAATCGCTTTAACTTAGGGCGACGGTACATGTACGCTTCGAAACTGTTGTTGTCGACGAAAGTGGGCTTTCCCTTTGCAGTATCACTTGTAAAACTTGGTGAATACAGTTACATTGGCGTAATACCAGTCGTTTACAAGATGATCGCTTCTATTCAGGGATACGCTGTACCTGCGCTTCGAAACTGTTGTTGTCGACGAAAGTGGGCTTTCCCTTTGCAGAATCACTTCCTAAACATGGTGAATACAGTTCCATTGGCGTAGCACAAACCGTTTGCAATATCATGCCTTTAATTTAGGTATACGCTATATCTGCGCTTCGGAACTGTTGTTTTCGACGAAAGTGGGCTTTTCCTTTGCAGTATCACTTGTAAAACTTGGTGAATACAGTTACATTGGCGTAATACGAGTCGTTTACAAGATGATCGCTTTTATTCAGGGATACGCTGTACCTGGGCTTCGAAACTGTTGTTCTCGACGAAAGTGGGCTTTCCCTTCGAAAATCACTTCCAAAACTTGGTGAATACAGTTACATTCGCGTAGCACAAACCGTTTGCAATATAATCGCTTTAATTTAGGGCGACGGTACATCTACGCTTCGGAACTGTTGTTGTCGACGAAAGTGGGCTTTCCCTTTACAGAATCACTTCCTAAACATGGTGAATACAGTTACATTGGCGTAGCACAAACCGTTTGCAATATAACGCCTTTAATTTAGTGATACGCTATATCTGCGCTTCGAAACTGTTGTTTTCGACGAAAGTCGGCTTTCCCTTTGCAGAATACCGTGCAAAACTTGGTAGATACAGTTACATTGGCCTAGTACAATCCGTTTGCAATATAATCGCTTTAATTAAGGGCGACGGTACATCTGCGCTTCGAAACTGTTGTTGTCGACGAAAGTGGGCTTTCCCTTTGCAGAATCACTTCCTAAACATGGTGAATACAATTCCATTGGCGTAGCACAAACCGTTTGCAATATCACGCCTTTAATTTAGGGATACGCTATATCTGCGCTTCGGAACTGTTGTTTTCGACGAAAGTGGGCTTTTCCTTTGCAGAATCACTTCCTAAACATGGTGAATACAGTTACATTGGCGTAATACCAGTCGTTTACAAGATGATCGCTTTTATTCAGGGATACGCTGTACCTGCGCTTCGAAACTGTTGTTCTCGACGAAAGTGGGCTTTCCCTTCGAAAATCACTTCCAAAACTTGGTGAATGCAGTTACATTGGCGTAGCACAAACCGTTTGCAATATAATCGCTTTAATTTAGGGCGACGGTACATCTACGCTTCGGAACTGTTGTTGTCGACGAAAGTGGGTTTTCCCTTTGCAGAATCACTTCCAAAACATGGCGAATACAGTTCCATTGGCGTAGCACAAACCGTTTGCAATATAATCGCTTTAATTTAGGGCGACGGTACATCTACGCTTCGGAACTGTTGTTGTCGACGAAGGTGGGTTTTCCCTCTGCAGAATCACTTCCTAAATATGGTGAATACAGTTACATTGGCGTAGCACAAACCGTTTGCAATATAATCGCTTTAATTTAGGGCTACGGTACATCTGCGCTTCGAAACTGTTGTTTTCGACGAAAGTGGGCTTTTCCTTTGCAGAATCACTTCCTAAATATGGTGAATACAGTTACATTGGCGTAGCACAAACCGTTTGCAATGTAATCGCTTTAATTTAGGGCGACGGTACATCTACGCTTCGGAACTGTTGTTGTCGACGAAAGTGGGTTTTCCCTTTGCAGAATCACTTCCAAAACATGGCGAATACAGTTCCATTGGCGTAGCACAAACCGTTTGCAATATAATCGCTTTAATTTAGGGCGACGGTACATCTACGCTTCGGAACTGCTGTTGTCGACGAAGGTGGGTTTTCCCTCTGCAGAATCACTTCCTAAATATGGTGAATACAGTTACATTGGCGTAGCACAAACCGTTTGCAATATAATCGCTTTAATTTAGGGCGACGGTACATCTACGCTTCGGAACTGTTGTTGTCGACGAAAGTGGGTTTTCCCTTTGCAGAATCACTTCCAAAACATGGCGAATACAGTTCCATTGGCGTAGCACAAACCGTTTGCAATATAATCGCTTTAATTTAGGGCGACGGTACATCTACGCTTCGGAACTGTTGTTCTCGACGAAAGTGGGCTTTCCCTTCGAAAATCACTTCCAAAACTTGGTGAATACAGTTACATTGGCGTAGTACAATCCGTTTGCAATATAATCGCTTTAATTTAGGGCTACGGTACATCTGCGCTTCGAAACTGTTGTTGTCGACGAAAGTGGGCTTTCCCTTTGCAGAATCACTTCCTAAACATGGTGAATACAGTTCCATTGGCGTAGCACAAACCGTTTGCAATATCACGCCTTTAATTTAGGGATACGCTATATCTGCGCTTCGGAACTGTTGTTCTCGACGAAAGTGGGCTTTCCCTTCGAAAATCACTTCCAAAACTTGGTGAATACAGTTACATTGGCGTAGTACAATCCGTTTGCAATATAATCGCTTTAATTTAGGGCGACGGTACATCTACGCTTCGGAACTGTTGTTGTCGACGAAAGTGGGTTTTCCCTTTGCAGAATCACTTCCAAAACATGGCGAATACAGTTCCATTGGCGTAGCACAAACCGTTTGCAATATAATCGCTTTAATTTAGGGCGACGGTACATCTACGCTTCGGAACTGTTGTTGTCGACGAAGGTGGGTTTTCCCTCTGCAGAATCACTTCCTAAATATGGTGAATACAGTTACATTGGCGTAGCACAAACCGTTTCCAATATAATCGCTTTAACTTAGGGCGACGGTACATGTACGCTTCGAAACTGTTGTTGTCGACGAAAGTGGGCTTTCCCTTTGCAGTATCACTTGTAAAACTTGGTGAATACAGTTACATTGGCGTAATACCAGTCGTTTACAAGATGATCGCTTCTATTCAGGGATACGCTGTACCTGCGCTTCGAAACTGTTGTTCTCGACGAAAGTGGGCTTTCCCTTTGCAGAATCACTTCCTAAATATGGTGAATACAGTTACATTGGCGTAGCACAAACCGTTTGCAATATAATCGCTTTAATTTAGGGCGACGGTACATGTACGCTTCGAAACTGTTGTTGTCGACGAAAGTGGGCTTTCCCTTTGCAGTATCACTTGTAAAACTTGGTGAATACAGTTACATTGTCGTAATACCAGTCGTTTACAAGATGATCACTTTTATTCAGGGATACGCTGTACCTGCGCTTCGAAACTGTTGTTCTCGACGAAAGTGGGCTTTCCCTGCGAAAATCACTTCCAAAACTTCGTGAATACAGTTACATTGGCGTAGTACAATCCGTTTGCAATATAATCGCTTTAATTTAGGGCTACGGTACATCTGCGCTTCGAAACTGTTGTTGTCGACGAAAGTGGGCTTTCCCTTTGCAGAATCACTTCCTAAACATGGTGAATACAGTTACATTGGCGTAGCACAAACCGTTTGCAATATAATCGCTTTAATTTAGGGCGACGGTACATCTACGCTTCGGAACTGTTGTTGTCGACGAAAGTGGGCTTTCCCTTTACAGAATCACTTCCTAAACATGGTGAATACAGTTACATTGGCGTAGCACAAACCGTTTGCAATATAACGCCTTTAATTTAGTGATACGCTATATCTGCGCTTCGAAACTGTTGTTTTCGACGAAAGTCGGCTTTCCCTTTGCAGAATACCGTGCAAAACTTGGTAGATACAGTTACATTGGCCTAGTACAATCCGTTTGCAATATAATCGCTTTAATTAAGGGCGACGGTACATCTGCGCTTCGAAACTGTTGTTGTCGACGAAAGTGGGCTTTCCCTTTGCAGAATCACTTCCTAAACATGGTGAATACAATTCCATTGGCGTAGCACAAACCGTTTGCAATATCACGCCTTTAATTTAAGGATACGCTATATCTGCGCTTCGGAACTGTTGTTTTCGACGAAAGTGGGCTTTTCCTTTGCAGAATCACTTCCAAAACATGGTGAATACAGTTCCATTGGCGTAGCACAAACCGTTTCCAATATAATCGCTTTAACTTAGGGCGACGGTACATGTACGCTTCGAAACTGTTGTTGTCGACGAAAGTGGGCTTTCCCTTTGCAGTATCACTTGTAAAACTTGGTGAATACAGTTACATTGGCGTAATACCAGTCGTTTACAAGATGATCGCTTCTATTCAGGGATACGCTGTACCTGCGCTTCGAAACTGTTGTTCTCGACGAAAGTGGGCTTTCCCTTCGAAAATCACTTCCAAAACTTGGTGAATACAGTTACATTGGCGTAGCACAAACCGTTTGCAATATAATCGCTTTAATTTAGGGCGACGGTACATCTACGCTTCGGAACTGTTGTTGTCGACGAAAGTGGGTTTTCCCTTTGCAGAATCACTTCCAAAACATGGCGAATACAGTTCCATTGGCGTAGCACAAACCGTTTGCAATATAATCGCTTTAACTTAGGGCGACGGTACATGTACGCTTCGAAACTGTTGTTGTCGACGAAAGTGGGCTTTCCCTTTGCAGAATCACTTCCAAAACATGGCGAATACAGTTCCATTGGCGTAGCACAAACCGTTTGCAATATAATCGCTTTAACTTAGGGCGACGGTACATGTACGCTTCGAAACTGTTGTTGTCGACGAAAGTGGGCTTTCCCTTTGCAGTATCACTTGTAAAACTTGGTGAATACAGTTACATTGGCGTAATACCAGTCGTTTACAAGATGATCACTTTTATTCAGGGATACGCTGTACCTGCGCTTCGAAACTGTTGTTCTCGACGAAAGTGGGCTTTCCCTTCGAAAATCACTTCCAAAACTTGGTGAATACAGTTACATTGGCGCAGTACAATCCGTTTGCAATATAATCGCTTTAATTTAGGGCTACGGTACATCTGCGCTTCGAAACTGTAGTTGTCGACGAAAGTGGGCTTTCCCTTTGCAGTATCACTTGTAAAACTTGGTGAATACAGTTACATTGGCGTAATACCAGTCGTTTACAAGATGATCGCTTTTATTCAGGGATACGCTGTACCTGCGCTTCGAAACTGTTGTTCTCGACGAAAGTGGGCTTTCCGTTCGAAAATCACTTCCAAAACTTGGTGAATACAGTTACATTGGCGTAGTACAATCCGTTTGCAATATAATCGCTTTAATTTAGGGCTACGGTACATCTGCGCTTCGAAACTGTTGTTGTCGACGAAAGTGGGCTTTCCCTTTGCAGAATCACTTCCTAAACATGGTGAATACAGTTCCATTGGCGTAGCACAAACCGTTTGCAATATCACGCCTTTAATTTAGGGATACGCTATATCTGCGCTTCGGAACTGTTGTTTTCGACGAAAGTGGGCTTTCCCTTCGAAAATCACTTCCAAAACTTGGTGAATACAGTTACATTGGCGTAGCACAAACCGTTTGCAATATAATCGCTTTAATTTAGGGCGACGGTACATCTACGCTTCGGAACTGTTGTTGTCGACGAAAGTGGGTTTTCCCTTTGCAGAATCACTTCCAAAACATGGCGAATACAGTTCCATTGGCGTAGCACAAACCGTTTGCAATATAATCGCTTTAACTTAGGGCGACGGTACATGTACGCTTCGAAACTGTTGTTGTCGACGAAAGTGGGCTTTCCCTTTGCAGAATCACTTCCAAAACATGGCGAATACAGTTCCATTGGCGTAGCACAAACCGTTTGCAATATAATCGCTTTAACTTAGGGCGACGGTACATGTACGCTTCGAAACTGTTGTTGTCGACGAAAGTGGGCTTTCCCTTTGCAGTATCACTTGTAAAACTTGGTGAATACAGTTACATTGGCGTAATACCAGTCGTTTACAAGATGATCACTTTTATTCAGGGATACGCTGTACCTGCGCTTCGAAACTGTTGTTCTCGACGAAAGTGGGCTTTCCCTTCGAAAATCACTTCCAAAACTTGGTGAATACAGTTACATTGGCGTAGCACAAACCGTTTGCAATATAATCGCTTTAATTTAGGGCGACGGTACATCTACGCTTCGGAACTGTTGTTGTCGACGAAAGTGGGTTTTCCCTTTGCAGAATCACTTCCAAAACATGGCGAATACAGTTCCATTGGCGTAGCACAAACCGTTTGCAATATAATCGCTTTAACTTAGGGCGACGGTACATGTACGCTTCGAAACTGTTGTTGTCGACGAAAGTGGGCTTTCCCTTTGCAGAATCACTTCCAAAACATGGCGAATACAGTTCCATTGGCGTAGCACAAACCGTTTGCAATATAATCGCTTTAACTTAGGGCGACGGTACATGTACGCTTCGAAACTGTTGTTGTCGACGAAAGTGGGCTTTCCCTTTGCAGTATCACTTGTAAAACTTGGTGAATACAGTTACATTGGCGTAATACCAGTCGTTTACAAGATGATCACTTTTATTCAGGGATACGCTGTACCTGCGCTTCGAAACTGTTGTTCTCGACGAAAGTGGGCTTTCCCTTCGAAAATCACTTCCAAAACTTGGTGAATACAGTTACATTGGCGCAGTACAATCCGTTTGCAATATAATCGCTTTAATTTAGGGCTACGGTACATCTGCGCTTCGAAACTGTAGTTGTCGACGAAAGTGGGCTTTCCCTTTGCAGTATCACTTGTAAAACTTGGTGAATACAGTTACATTGGCGTAATACCAGTCGTTTACAAGATGATCGCTTTTATTCAGGGATACGCTGTACCTGCGCTTCGAAACTGTTGTTCTCGACGAAAGTGGGCTTTCCGTTCGAAAATCACTTCCAAAACTTGGTGATTACAGTTACATTGGCGTAGTACAATCCGTTTGCAATATAATCGCTTTAATTTAGGGCTACGGTACATCTGCGCTTCGAAACTGTTGTTGTCGACGAAAGTGGGCTTTCCCTTTGCAGAATCACTTCCTAAACATGGTGAATACAGTTCCATTGGCGTAGCACAAACCGTTTGCAATATCACGCCTTTAATTTAGGGATACGCTATATCTGCGCTTCGGAACTGTTGTTTTCGACGAAAGTGGGCTTTCCCTTCGAAAATCACTTCCAAAACTTGGTGAATACAGTTACATTGGCGTAGCACAAACCGTTTGCAATATAATCGCTTTAATTTAGGGCGACGGTACATCTACGCTTCGGAACTGTTGTTGTCGACGAAAGTGGGCTTTCCCTTTGCAGAATCACTTCCAAAACATGGCGAATACAGTTCCATTGGCGTAGCACAAACCGTTTGCAATATAATCGCTTTAACTTAGGGCGACGGTACATGTACGCTTCGAAACTGTTGTTGTCGACGAAAGTGGGCTTTCCCTTTGCAGAATCACTTCCAAAACATGGCGAATACAGTTCCATTGGCGTAGCACAAACCGTTTGCAATATAATCGCTTTAACTTAGGGCGACGGTACATGTACGCTTCGAAACTGTTGTTGTCGACGAAAGTGGGCTTTCCCTTTGCAGTATCACTTGTAAAACTTGGTGAATACAGTTACATTGGCGTAATACCAGTCGTTTCCAAGATGATCACTTTTATTCAGGGATACGCTGTACCTGCGCTTCGAAACTGTTGTTCTCGACGAAAGTGGGCTTTCCCTTCGAAAATCACTTCCAAAACTTGGTGAATACAGTTACATTGGCGTAGTACAATCCGTTTGCAATATAATCGCTTTAATTTAGGGCTACGGTACATCTGCGCTTCGAAACTGTAGTTGTCGACGAAAGTGGGCTTTCCCTTTGCAGTATCACTTGTAAAACTTGGTGAATACAGTTACATTGGCGTAATACCAGTCGTTTACAAGATGATCGCTTTTATTCAGGGATACGCTGTACCTGCGCTTCGAAACTGTTGTTCTCGACGAAAGTGGGCTTTCCGTTCGAAAATCACTTCCAAAACTTGGTGAATACAGTTACATTGGCGTAGTACAATCCGTTTGCAATATAATCGCTTTAATTTAGGGCTACGGTACATCTGCGCTTCGAAACTGTTGTTGTCGACGAAAGTGGGCTTTCCCTTTGCAGAATCACTTCCTAAACATGGTGAATACAGTTCCATTGGCGTAGCACAAACCGTTTGCAATATCACGCCTTTAATTTAGGGATACGCTATATCTGCGCTTCGGAACTGTTGTTTTCGACGAAAGTGGGCTTTCCCTTCGAAAATCACTTCCAAAACTTGGTGAATACAGTTACATTGGCGTAGCACAAACCGTTTGCAATATAATCGCTTTAATTTAGGGCGACGGTACATCTACGCTTCGGAACTGTTGTTGTCGACGAAAGTGGGTTTTCCCTTTGCAGAATCACTTCCAAAACATGGCGAATACAGTTCCATTGGCGTAGCACAAACCGTTTGCAATATAATCGCTTTAACTTAGGGCGACGGTACATGTACGCTTCGAAACTGTTGTTGTCGACGAAAGTGGGCTTTCCCTTTGCAGAATCACTTCCAAAACATGGCGAATACAGTTCCATTGGCGTAGCACAAACCGTTTGCAATATAATCGCTTTAACTTAGGGCGACGGTACATGTACGCTTCGAAACTGTTGTTGTCGACGAAAGTGGGCTTTCCCTTTGCAGTATCACTTGTAAAACTTGGTGAATACAGTTACATTGGCGTAATACCAGTCGTTTACAAGATGATCACTTTTATTCAGGGATACGCTGTACCTGCGCTTCGAAACTGTTGTTCTCGACGAAAGTGGGCTTTCCCTTCGAAAATCACTTCCAAAACTTGGTGAATACAGTTACATTGGCGTAGCACAAACCGTTTGCAATATAATCGCTTTAATTTAGGGCGACGGTACATCTACGCTTCGGAACTGTTGTTGTCGACGAAAGTGGGTTTTCCCTTTGCAGAATCACTTCCAAAACATGGCGAATACAGTTCCATTGGCGTAGCACAAACCGTTTGCAATATAATCGCTTTAACTTAGGGCGACGGTACATGTACGCTTCGAAACTGTTGTTGTCGACGAAAGTGGGCTTTCCCTTTGCAGAATCACTTCCAAAACATGGCGAATACAGTTCCATTGGCGTAGCACAAACCGTTTGCAATATAATCGCTTTAACTTAGGGCGACGGTACATGTACGCTTCGAAACTGTTGTTGTCGACGAAAGTGGGCTTTCCCTTTGCAGTATCACTTGTAAAACTTGGTGAATACAGTTACATTGGCGTAATACCAGTCGTTTACAAGATGATCACTTTTATTCAGGGATACGCTGTACCTGCGCTTCGAAACTGTTGTTCTCGACGAAAGTGGGCTTTCCCTTCGAAAATCACTTCCAAAACTTGGTGAATACAGTTACATTGGCGCAGTACAATCCGTTTGCAATATAATCGCTTTAATTTAGGGCTACGGTACATCTGCGCTTCGAAACTGTAGTTGTCGACGAAAGTGGGCTTTCCCTTTGCAGTATCACTTGTAAAACTTGGTGAATACAGTTACATTGGCGTAATACCAGTCGTTTACAAGATGATCGCTTTTATTCAGGGATACGCTGTACCTGCGCTTCGAAACTGTTGTTCTCGACGAAAGTGGGCTTTCCGTTCGAAAATCACTTCCAAAACTTGGTGAATACAGTTACATTGGCGTAGTACAATCCGTTTGCAATATAATCGCTTTAATTTAGGGCTACGGTACATCTGCGCTTCGAAACTGTTGTTGTCGACGAAAGTGGGCTTTCCCTTTGCAGAATCACTTCCTAAACATGGTGAATACAGTTCCATTGGCGTAGCACAAACCGTTTGCAATATCACGCCTTTAATTTAGGGATACGCTATATCTGCGCTTCGGAACTGTTGTTTTCGACGAAAGTGGGCTTTCCCTTCGAAAATCACTTCCAAAACTTGGTGAATACAGTTACATTGGCGTAGCACAAACCGTTTGCAATATAATCGCTTTAATTTAGGGCGACGGTACATCTACGCTTCGGAACTGTTGTTGTCGACGAAAGTGGGTTTTCCCTTTGCAGAATCACTTCCAAAACATGGCGAATACAGTTCCATTGGCGTAGCACAAACCGTTTGCAATATAATCGCTTTAACTTAGGGCGACGGTACATGTACGCTTCGAAACTGTTGTTGTCGACGAAAGTGGGCTTTCCCTTTGCAGAATCACTTCCAAAACATGGCGAATACAGTTCCATTGGCGTAGCACAAACCGTTTGCAATATAATCGCTTTAACTTAGGGCGACGGTACATGTACGCTTCGAAACTGTTGTTGTCGACGAAAGTGGGCTTTCCCTTTGCAGTATCACTTGTAAAACTTGGTGAATACAGTTACATTGGCGTAATACCAGTCGTTTACAAGATGATCACTTTTATTCAGGGATACGCTGTACCTGCGCTTCGAAACTGTTGTTCTCGACGAAAGTGGGCTTTCCCTTCGAAAATCACTTCCAAAACTTGGTGAATACAGTTACATTGGCGTAGTACAATCCGTTTGCAATATAATCGCTTTAATTTAGGGCTACGGTACATCTGCGCTTCGAAACTGTAGTTGTCGACGAAAGTGGGCTTTCCCTTTGCAGTATCACTTGTAAAACTTGGTGAATACAGTTACATTGGCGTAATACCAGTCGTTTACAAGATGATCGCTTTTATTCAGGGATACGCTGTACCTGCGCTTCGAAACTGTTGTTCTCGACGAAAGTGGGCTTTCCGTTCGAAAATCACTTCCAAAACTTGGTGAATACAGTTACATTGGCGTAGTACAATCCGTTTGCAATATAATCGCTTTAATTTAGGGCTACGGTACATCTGCGCTTCGAAACTGTTGTTGTCGACGAAAGTGGGCTTTCCCTTTGCAGAATCACTTCCTAAACATGGTGAATACAGTTCCATTGGCGTAGCACAAACCGTTTGCAATATCACGCCTTTAATTTAGGGATACGCTATATCTGCGCTTCGGAACTGTTGTTTTCGACGAAAGTGGGCTTTTCCTTTGCAGAATCACTTCCAAAACATGGTGAATACAGTTCCATTGGCGTAGCACAAACCGTTTCCAATATAATCGCTTTAACTTAGGGCGACGGTACATGTACGCTTCGAAACTGTTGTTGTCGACGGAAGTGGGTTTTCCCTTTGCAGAATCACTTCCAAAACATGGCGAATACAGTTCCATTGGCGTAGCACAAACCGTTTGCAATATAATCGCTTTAATTTAGGGCGACGGTACATCTACGCTTCGGAACTGTTGTTCTCGACGAAAGTGGGCTTTCCCTTCGAAAATCACTTCCAAAACTTGGTGAATACAGTTACATTGGCGTAGTACAATCCGTTTGCAATATAATCGCTTTAATTTAGGGCTACGGTACATCTGCGCTTCGAAACTGTTGTTGTCGACGAAAGTGGGCTTTCCCTTTGCAGAATCACTTCCTAAACATGGTGAATACAGTTCCATTGGCGTAGCACAAACCGTTTGCAATATCACGCCTTTAATTTAGGGATACGCTATATCTGCGCTTCGGAACTGTTGTTTTCGACGAAAGTGGGCTTTTCCTTTGCAGAATCACTTCCAAAACATGGTGAATACAGTTCCATTGGCGTAGCACAAACCGTTTCCAATATAATCGCTTTAACTTAGGGCGACGGTACATGTACGCTTCGAAACTGTTGTTGTCGACGAAAGTGGGCTTTCCCTTTGCAGTATCACTTGTAAAACTTGGTGAATACAGTTACATTGGCGTAATACCAGTCGTTTACAAGATGATCGCTTCTATTCAGGGATACGCTGTACCTGCGCTTCGAAACTGTTGTTCTCGACGAAAGTGGGCTTTCCCTTTGCAGAATCACTTCCTAAATATGGTGAATACAGTTACATTGGCGTAGCACAAACCGTTTGCAATATAATCGCTTTAATTTAGGGCGCCGGTACATGTACGCTTCGAAACTGTTGTTGTCGACGAAAGTGGGCTTTCCCTTTGCAGTATCACTTGTAAAACTTGGTGAATACAGTTACATTGTCGTAATACCAGTCGTTTACAAGATGATCACTTTTATTCAGGGATACGCTGTACCTGCGCTTCGAAACTGTTGTTCTCGACGAAAGTGGGCTTTCCCTGCGAAAATCACTTCCAAAACTTCGTGAATACAGTTACATTGGCGTAGTACAATCCGTTTGCAATATAATCGCTTTAATTTAGGGCTACGGTACATCTGCGCTTCGAAACTGTTGTTGTCGACGAAAGTGGGCTTTCCCTTTGCAGAATCACTTCCTAAACATGGTGAATACAATTCCATTGGCGTAGCACAAACCGTTTGCAATATCACGCCTTTAATTTAGGGATACGCTATATCTGCGCTTCGGAACTGTTGTTTTCGACGAAAGTGGGCTTTTCCTTTGCAGAATCACTTCCAAAACATGGTGAATACAGTTCCATTGGCGTAGCACAAACCGTTTCCAATATAATCGCTTTAACTTAGGGCGACGGTACATGTACGCTTCGAAACTGTTGTTGTCGACGAAAGTGGGCTTTCCCTTTGCAGTATCACTTGTAAAACTTGGTGAATACAGTTACATTGGCGTAATACGAGTCGTTTACAAGATGATCGCTTTTATTCAGGGATACGCTGTACCTGGGCTTCGAAACTGTTGTTCTCGACGAAAGTGGGCTCTCCCTTCGAAAATCACTTCCAAAACTTGGTGAATACAGTTACATTCGCGTAGCACAAACCGTTTGCAATATAATCGCTTTAATTTAGGGCGACGGTACATCTACGCTTCGGAACTGTTGTTGTCGACGAAAGTGGGTTTTCCCTTTGCAGAATCACTTCCAAAACATGGCGAATACAGTTCCATTGGCGTAGCACAAACCGTTTGCAATATAATCGCTTTAATTTAGGGCGACGGTACATCTACGCTTCGGAACTGTTGTTGTCGACGAAGGTGGGTTTTCCCTCTGCAGAATCACTTCCTAAATATGGTGAATACAGTTACATTGGCGTAGCACAAACCGTTTGCAATATAATCGCTTTAATTTAGGGCGACGGTACATCTACGCTTCGGAACTGTTGTTGTCGACGAAAGTGGGTTTTCCCTTTGCAGAATCACTTCCAAAACATGGCGAATACAGTTCCATTGGCGTAGCACAAACCGTTTGCAATATAATCGCTTTAATTTAGGGCGACGGTACATCTACGCTTCGAAACTGTTGTTGTCGACGAAAGTGGGCTTTCCCTTTGCAGTATCACTTGTAAAACTTGGTGAATACAGTTACATTGGCGTAATACCAGTCGTTTACAAGATGATCGCTTCTATTCAGGGATACGCTGTACCTGCGCTTCGAAACTGTTGTTCTCGACGAAAGTGGGCTTTCCCTTTGCAGAATCACTTCCTAAATATGGTGAATACAGTTACATTGGCGTAGCACAAACCGTTTGCAATATAATCGCTTTAATTTAGGGCGACGGTACATCTACGCTTCGGAACTGTTGTTGTCGACGAAAGTGGGTTTTCCCTTTGCAGAATCACTCCCAAAACATGGCGAATATAGTTCCATTGGCGTAGCACAAACCGTTTGCAGTATAATCGCTTTTGTTTAGGGATACGCTATGTCTGCGCTTCGGAACTGTTGTTTTCGACGAAAGTGGGCTTTCCCTTTGCAGAATCACTTCCAAAACATGGCGAATACAGTTCCATTGGCGTAGCACAAACCGTTTGCAATATAATCGCTTTAACTTAGGGCGACGGTACATGTACGCTTCGAAACTGTTGTTGTCGACGGAAGTGGGTTTTCCCTTTGCAGAATCACTTCCAAAACATGGCGAATACAGTTCCATTGGCGTAGCACAAACCGTTTGCAATATAATCGCTTTAATTTAGGGCGACGGTACATCTACGCTTCGGAACTGTTGTTCTCGACGAAAGTGGGCTTTCCCTTCGAAAATCACTTCCAAAACTTGGTGAATACAGTTACATTGGCGTAGCACAATCCGTTTGCAATATAATCGCTTTAATTTAGGGCTACGGTACATCTGCGCTTCGAAACTGTTGTTGTCGACGAAAGTGGGCTTTCCCTTTGCAGAATCACTTCCTAAACATGGTGAATACAGTTCCATTGGCGTAGCACAAACCGTTTGCAATATCACGCCTTTAATTTAGGGATACGCTATATCTGCGCTTCGGAACTGTTGTTTTCGACGAAAGTGGGCTTTTCCTTTGCAGAATCACTTCCAAAACATGGTGAATACAGTTCCATTGGCGTAGCACAAACCGTTTCCAATATAATCGCTTTAACTTAGGGCGACGGTACATGTACGCTTCGAAACTGTTGTTGTCGACGAAAGTGGGCTTTCCCTTTGCAGTATCACTTGTAAAACTTGGTGAATACAGTTACATTGGCGTAATACCAGTCGTTTACAAGATGATCGCTTCTATTCAGGGATACGCTGTACCTGCGCTTCGAAACTGTTGTTCTCGACGAAAGTGGGCTTTCCCTTTGCAGAATCACTTCCTAAATATGGTGAATACAGTTACATTGGCGTAGCACAAACCGTTTGCAATATAATCGCTTTAATTTAGGGCGACGGTACATGTACGCTTCGAAACTGTTGTTGTCGACGAAAGTGGGCTTTCCCTTTGCAGTATCACTTGTAAAACTTGGTGAATACAGTTACATTGTCGTAATACCAGTCGTTTACAAGATGATCACTTTTATTCAGGGATACGCTGTACCTGCGCTTCGAAACTGTTGTTCTCGACGAAAGTGGGCTTTCCCTGCGAAAATCACTTCCAAAACTTCGTGAATACAGTTACATTGGCGTAGTACAATCCGTTTGCAATATAATCGCTTTAATTTAGGGCTACGGTACATCTGCGCTTCGAAACTGTTGTTGTCGACGAAAGTGGGCTTTCCCTTTGCAGAATCACTTCCTAAACATGGTGAATACAATTCCATTGGCGTAGCACAAACCGTTTGCAATATCACGCCTTTAATTTAGGGATACGCTATATCTGCGCTTCGGAACTGTTGTTTTCGACGAAAGTGGGCTTTTCCTTTGCAGAATCACTTCCAAAACATGGTGAATACAGTTCCATTGGCGTAGCACAAACCGTTTCCAATATAATCGCTTTAACTTAGGGCGACGGTACATGTACGCTTCGAAACTGTTGTTGTCGACGAAAGTGGGCTTTCCCTTTGCAGTATCACTTGTAAAACTTGGTGAATACAGTTACATTGGCGTAATACGAGTCGTTTACAAGATGATCGCTTTTATTCAGGGATACGCTGTACCTGGGCTTCGAAACTGTTGTTCTCGACGAAAGTGGGCTTTCCCTTCGAAAATCACTTCCAAAACTTGGTGAATACAGTTACATTCGCGTAGCACAAACCGTTTGCAATATAATCGCTTTAATTTAGGGCGACGGTACATCTACGCTTCGGAACTGTTGTTGTCGACGAAAGTGGGTTTTCCCTTTGCAGAATCACTTCCAAAACATGGCGAATACAGTTCCATTGGCGTAGCACAAACCGTTTGCAATATAATCGCTTTAATTTAGGGCGACGGTACATCTACGCTTCGGAACTGTTGTTGTCGACGAAGGTGGGTTTTCCCTCTGCAGAATCACTTCCTAAATATGGTGAATACAGTTACATTGGCGTAGCACAAACCGTTTGCAATATAATCGCTTTAATTTAGGGCGACGGTACATCTACGCTTCGGAACTGTTGTTGTCGACGAAAGTGGGCTTTCCCTTTGCAGAATCACTTCCAAAACATGGCGAATACAGTTCCATTGGCGTAGCACAAACCGTTTGCAATATAATCGCTTTAATTTAGGGCGACGGTACATCTACGCTTCGGAACTGTTGTTCTCGACGAAAGTGGGCTTTCCCTTCGAAAATCACTTCCAAAACTTGGTGAATACAGTTACATTGGCGTAGTACAATCCGTTTGCAATATAATCGCTTTAATTTAGGGCTACGGTACATCTGCGCTTCGAAACTGTTGTTGTCGACGAAAGTGGGCTTTCCCTTTGCAGAATCACTTCCTAAACATGGTGAATACAGTTCCATTGGCGTAGCACAAACCGTTTGCAATATCACGCCTTTAATTTAGGGATACGCTATATCTGCGCTTCGGAACTGTTGTTTTCGACGAAAGTGGGCTTTTCCTTTGCAGAATCACTTCCAAAACATGGTGAATACAGTTCCATTGGCGTAGCACAAACCGTTTCCAATATAATCGCTTTAACTTAGGGCGACGGTACATGTACGCTTCGAAACTGTTGTTGTCGACGAAAGTGGGCTTTCCCTTTGCAGTATCACTTGTAAAACTTGGTGAATACAGTTACATTGGCGTAATACGAGTCGTTTACAAGATGATCGCTTTTATTCAGGGATACGCTGTACCTGGGCTTCGAAACTGTTGTTCTCGACGAAAGTGGGCTTTCCCTTCGAAAATCACTTCCAAAACTTGGTGAATACAGTTACATTCGCGTAGCACAAACCGTTTGCAATATAATCGCTTTAATTTAGGGCGACGGTACATCTACGCTTCGGAACTGTTGTTGTCGACGAAAGTGGGTTTTCCCTTTGCAGAATCACTTCCAAAACATGGCGAATACAGTTCCATTGGCGTAGCACAAACCGTTTGCAATATAATCGCTTTAATTTAGGGCGACGGTACATCTACGCTTCGGAACTGTTGTTGTCGACGAAGGTGGGTTTTCCCTCTGCAGAATCACTTCCTAAATATGGTGAATACAGTTACATTGGCGTAGCACAAACCGTTTGCAATATAATCGCTTTAATTTAGGGCGACGGTACATCTACGCTTCGGAACTGTTGTTGTCGACGAAAGTGGGTTTTCCCTTTGCAGAATCACTTCCAAAACATGGCGAATACAGTTCCATTGGCGTAGCACAAACCGTTTGCAATATAATCGCTTTAATTTAGGGCGACGGTACATCTACGCTTCGAAACTGTTGTTGTCGACGAAAGTGGGCTTTCCCTTTGCAGTATCACTTGTAAAACTTGGTGAATACAGTTACATTGGCGTAATACCAGTCGTTTACAAGATGATCGCTTCTATTCAGGGATACGCTGTACCTGCGCTTCGAAACTGTTGTTCTCGACGAAAGTGGGCTTTCCCTTTGCAGAATCACTTCCTAAATATGGTGAATACAGTTACATTGGCGTAGCACAAACCGTTTGCAATATAATCGCTTTAATTTAGGGCGACGGTACATCTACGCTTCGGAACTGTTGTTGTCGACGAAAGTGGGTTTTCCCTTTGCAGAATCACTCCCAAAACATGGCGAATATAGTTCCATTGGCGTAGCACAAACCGTTTGCAGTATAATCGCTTTTGTTTAGGGATACGCTATGTCTGCGCTTCGGAACTGTTGTTTTCGACGAAAGTGGGCTTTCCCTTTGCAGAATCACTTCCAAAACATGGCGAATACAGTTCCATTGGCGTAGCACAAACCGTTTGCAATATAATCGCTTTAACTTAGGGCGACGGTACATGTACGCTTCGAAACTGTTGTTGTCGACGGAAGTGGGTTTTCCCTTTGCAGAATCACTTCCAAAACATGGCGAATACAGTTCCATTGGCGTAGCACAAACCGTTTGCAATATAATCGCTTTAATTTAGGGCGACGGTACATCTACGCTTCGGAACTGTTGTTCTCGACGAAAGTGGGCTTTCCCTTCGAAAATCACTTCCAAAACTTGGTGAATACAGTTACATTGGCGTAGTACAATCCGTTTGCAATATAATCGCTTTAATTTAGGGCTACGGTACATCTGCGCTTCGAAACTGTTGTTGTCGACGAAAGTGGGCTTTCCCTTTGCAGAATCACTTCCTAAACATGGTGAATACAGTTCCATTGGCGTAGCACAAACCGTTTGCAATATCACGCCTTTAATTTAGGGATACGCTATATCTGCGCTTCGGAACTGTTGTTTTCGACGAAAGTGGGCTTTTCCTTTGCAGAATCACTTCCAAAACATGGTGAATACAGTTCCATTGGCGTAGCACAAACCGTTTCCAATATAATCGCTTTAACTTAGGGCGACGGTACATGTACGCTTCGAAACTGTTGTTGTCGACGAAAGTGGGCTTTCCCTTTGCAGTATCACTTGTAAAACTTGGTGAATACAGTTACATTGGCGTAATACCAGTCGTTTACAAGATGATCGCTTCTATTCAGGGATACGCTGTACCTGCGCTTCGAAACTGTTGTTCTCGACGAAAGTGGGCTTTCCCTTTGCAGAATCACTTCCTAAATATGGTGAATACAGTTACATTGGCGTAGCACAAACCGTTTGCAATATAATCGCTTTAATTTAGGGCGACGGTACATGTACGCTTCGAAACTGTTGTTGTCGACGAAAGTGGGCTTTCCCTTTGCAGTATCACTTGTAAAACTTGGTGAATACAGTTACATTGTCGTAATACCAGTCGTTTACAAGATGATCACTTTTATTCAGGGATACGCTGTACCTGCGCTTCGAAACTGTTGTTCTCGACGAAAGTGGGCTTTCCCTGCGAAAATCACTTCCAAAACTTCGTGAATACAGTTACATTGGCGTAGTACAATCCGTTTGCAATATAATCGCTTTAATTTAGGGCTACGGTACATCTGCGCTTCGAAACTGTTGTTGTCGACGAAAGTGGGCTTTCCCTTTGCAGAATCACTTCCTAAACATGGTGAATACAATTCCATTGGCGTAGCACAAACCGTTTGCAATATCACGCCTTTAATTTAGGGATACGCTATATCTGCGCTTCGGAACTGTTGTTTTCGACGAAAGTGGGCTTTTCCTTTGCAGAATCACTTCCAAAACATGGTGAATACAGTTCCATTGGCGTAGCACAAACCGTTTCCAATATAATCGCTTTAACTTAGGGCGACGGTACATGTACGCTTCGAAACTGTTGTTGTCGACGAAAGTGGGCTTTCCCTTTGCAGTATCACTTGTAAAACTTGGTGAATACAGTTACATTGGCGTAATACGAGTCGTTTACAAGATGATCGCTTTTATTCAGGGATACGCTGTACCTGGGCTTCGAAACTGTTGTTCTCGACGAAAGTGGGCTTTCCCTTCGAAAATCACTTCCAAAACTTGGTGAATACAGTTACATTCGCGTAGCACAAACCGTTTGCAATATAATCGCTTTAATTTAGGGCGACGGTACATCTACGCTTCGGAACTGTTGTTGTCGACGAAAGTGGGTTTTCCCTTTGCAGAATCACTTCCAAAACATGGCGAATACAGTTCCATTGGCGTAGCACAAACCGTTTGCAATATAATCGCTTTAACTTAGGGCGACGGTACATCTACGCTTCGGAACTGTTGTTGTCGACGAAGGTGGGTTTTCCCTCTGCAGAATCACTTCCTAAATATGGTGAATACAGTTACATTGGCGTAGCACAAACCGTTTGCAATATAATCGCTTTAATTTAGGGCGACGGTACATCTACGCTTCGGAACTGTTGTTGTCGACGAAAGTGGGTTTTCCCTTTGCAGAATCACTTCCAAAACATGGCGAATACAGTTCCATTGGCGTAGCACAAACCGTTTGCAATATAATCGCTTTAATTTAGGGCGACGGTACATCTACGCTTCGGAACTGTTGTTCTCGACGAAAGTGGGCTTTCCCTTCGAAAATCACTTCCAAAACTTGGTGAATACAGTTACATTGGCGTAGTACAATCCGTTTGCAATATAATCGCTTTAATTTAGGGCTACGGTACATCTGCGCTTCGAAACTGTTGTTGTCGACGAAAGTGGGCTTTCCCTTTGCAGAATCACTTCCTAAACATGGTGAATACAGTTCCATTGGCGTAGCACAAACCGTTTGCAATATCACGCCTTTAATTTAGGGATACGCTATATCTGCGCTTCGGAACTGTTGTTTTCGACGAAAGTGGGCTTTTCCTTTGCAGAATCACTTCCAAAACATGGTGAATACAGTTCCATTGGCGTAGCACAAACCGTTTCCAATATAATCGCTTTAACTTAGGGCGACGGT
The DNA here is from genome assembly GCA_910591665.1 of Ectemnius continuus. Taxonomy (NCBI): domain Eukaryota; kingdom Metazoa; phylum Arthropoda; class Insecta; order Hymenoptera; family Crabronidae; genus Ectemnius; species Ectemnius continuus. Next base: position 15,501,898 of record OU342860.1, read on the forward strand.
ACATGTACGCTTCGAAACTGTTGTTGTCGACGAAAGTGGGCTTTCCCTTTGCAGTATCACTTGTAAAACTTGGTGAATACAGTTACATTGGCGTAATACCAGTCGTTTACAAGATGATCGCTTCTATTCAGGGATACGCTGTACCTGCGCTTCGAAACTGTTGTTCTCGACGAAAGTGGGCTTTCCCTTTGCAGAATCACTTCCTAAATATGGTGAATACAGTTACATTGGCGTAGCACAAACCGTTTGCAATATAATCGCTTTAATTTAGGGCGACGGTACATGTACGCTTCGAAACTGTTGTTGTCGACGAAAGTGGGCTTTCCCTTTGCAGTATCACTTGTAAAACTTGGTGAATACAGTTACATTGTCGTAATACCAGTCGTTTACAAGATGATCACTTTTATTCAGGGATACGCTGTACCTGCGCTTCGAAACTGTTGTTCTCGACGAAAGTGGGCTTTCCCTGCGAAAATCACTTCCAAAACTTCGTGAATACAGTTACATTGGCGTAGTACAATCCGTTTGCAATATAATCGCTTTAATTTAGGGCTACGGTACATCTGCGCTTCGAAACTGTTGTTGTCGACGAAAGTGGGCTTTCCCTTTGCAGAATCACTTCCTAAACATGGTGAATACAATTCCATTGGCGTAGCACAAACCGTTTGCAATATCACGCCTTTAATTTAGGGATACGCTATATCTGCGCTTCGGAACTGTTGTTTTCGACGAAAGTGGGCTTTTCCTTTGCAGAATCACTTCCAAAACATGGTGAATACAGTTCCATTGGCGTAGCACAAACCGTTTCCAATATAATCGCTTTAACTTAGGGCGACGGTACATGTACGCTTCGAAACTGTTGTTGTCGACGAAAGTGGGCTTTCCCTTTGCAGTATCACTTGTAAAACTTGGTGAATACAGTTACATTGGCGTAATACGAGTCGTTTACAAGATGATCGCTTTTATTCAGGGATACGCTGTACCTGGGCTTCGAAACTGTTGTTCTCGACGAAAGTGGGCTTTCCCTTCGAAAATCACTTCCAAAACTTGGTGAATACAGTTACATTCGCGTAGCACAAACCGTTTGCAATATAATCGCTTTAATTTAGGGCGACGGTACATCTACGCTTCGGAACTGTTGTTGTCGACGAAAGTGGGCTTTCCCTTTACAGAATCACTTCCTAAACATGGTGAATACAGTTACATTGGCGTAGCACAAACCGTTTGCAATATAACGCCTTTAATTTAGTGATACGCTATATCTGCGCTTCGAAACTGTTGTTTTCGACGAAAGTCGGCTTTCCCTTTGCAGAATACCGTGCAAAACTTGGTAGATACAGTTACATTGGCCTAGTACAATCCGTTTGCAATATAATCGCTTTAATTAAGGGCGACGGTACATCTGCGCTTCGAAACTGTTGTTGTCGACGAAAGTGGGCTTTCCCTTTGCAGAATCACTTCCTAAACATGGTGAATACAATTCCATTGGCGTAGCACAAACCGTTTGCAATATCACGCCTTTAATTTAGGGATACGCTATATCTGCGCTTCGGAACTGTTGTTTTCGACGAAAGTGGGCTTTTCCTTTGCAGAATCACTTCCAAAACATGGTGAATACAGTTACATTGGCGTAATACCAGTCGTTTACAAGATGATCGCTTCTATTCAGGGATACGCTGTACCTGCGCTTCGAAACTGTTGTTCTCGACGAAAGTGGGCTTTCCCTTTGCAGAATCACTTCCTAAATATGGTGAATACAGTTACATTGGCGTAGCACAAACCGTTTGCAATATAATCGCTTTAATTTAGGGCGACGGTACATGTACGCTTCGAAACTGTTGTTGTCGACGAAAGTGGGCTTTCCCTTTGCAGTATCACTTGTAAAACTTGGTGAATACAGTTACATTGTCGTAATACCAGTCGTTTACAAGATGATCACTTTTATTCAGGGATACGCTGTACCTGCGCTTCGAAACTGTTGTTCTCGACGAAAGTGGGCTTTCCCTGCGAAAATCACTTCCAAAACTTCGTGAATACAGTTACATTGGCGTAGTACAATCCGTTTGCAATATAATCGCTTTAATTTAGGGCTACGGTACATCTGCGCTTCGAAACTGTTGTTGTCGACGAAAGTGGGCTTTCCCTTTGCAGAATCACTTCCTAAACATGGTGAATACAATTCCATTGGCGTAGCACAAACCGTTTGCAATATCACGCCTTTAATTTAGGGATACGCTATATCTGCGCTTCGGAACTGTTGTTTTCGACGAAAGTGGGCTTTTCCTTTGCAGAATCACTTCCAAAACATGGTGAATACAGTTCCATTGGCGTAGCACAAACCGTTTCCAATATAATCGCTTTAACTTAGGGCGACGGTACATGTACGCTTCGAAACTGTTGTTGTCGACGAAAGTGGGCTTTCCCTTTGCAGTATCACTTGTAAAACTTGGTGAATACAGTTACATTGGCGTAATACGAGTCGTTTACAAGATGATCGCTTTTATTCAGGGATACGCTGTACCTGGGCTTCGAAACTGTTGTTCTCGACGAAAGTGGGCTTTCCCTTCGAAAATCACTTCCAAAACATGGTGAATACAGTTACATTCGCGTAGCACAAACCGTTTGCAATATAATCGCTTTAATTTAGGGCGACGGTACATCTACGCTTCGGAACTGTTGTTGTCGACGAAAGTGGGCTTTCCCTTTACAGAATCACTTCCTAAACATGGTGAATACAGTTACATTGGCGTAGCACAAACCGTTTGCAATATAACGCCTTTAATTTAGTGATACGCTATATCTGCGCTTCGAAACTGTTGTTTTCGACGAAAGTCGGCTTTCCCTTTGCAGAATACCGTGCAAAACTTGGTAGATACAGTTACATTGGCCTAGTACAATCCGTTTGCAATATAATCGCTTTAATTAAGGGCGACGGTACATCTGCGCTTCGAAACTGTTGTTGTCGACGAAAGTGGGCTTTCCCTTTGCAGAATCACTTCCTAAACATGGTGAATACAATTCCATTGGCGTAGCACAAACCGTTTGCAATATCACGCCTTTAATTTAGGGATACGCTATATCTGCGCTTCGGAACTGTTGTTTTCGACGAAAGTGGGCTTTTCCTTTGCAGAATCACTTCCAAAACATGGTGAATACAGTTCCATTGGCGTAGCACAAACCGTTTCCAATATAATCGCTTTAACTTAGGGCGACGGTACATGTACGCTTCGAAACTGTTGTTGTCGACGAAAGTGGGCTTTCCCTTTGCAGTATCACTTGTAAAACTTGGTGAATACAGTTACATTGGCGTAATACCAGTCGTTTACAAGATGATCGCTTCTATTCAGGGATACGCTGTACCTGCGCTTCGAAACTGTTGTTCTCGACGAAAGTGGGCTTTCCCTTCGAAAATCACTTCCAAAACTTGGTGAATACAGTTACATTGGCGTAGCACAAACCGTTTGCAATATAATCGCTTTAATTTAGGGCGACGGTACATCTACGCTTCGGAACTATTGTTGTCGACGAAAGTGGGTTTTCCCTTTGCAGAATCACTTCCTAAATATGGTGAATACAGTTACATTGGCGTAGCACAAACCGTTTGCAATATAATCGCTTTAACTTAGGGCGACGGTACATGTACGCTTCGAAACTGTTGTTGTCGACGAAAGTGGGCTTTCCCTTTGCAGAATCACTTCCAAAACATGGCGAATACAGTTCCATTGGCGTAGCACAAACCGTTTGCAATATAATCGCTTTAACTTAGGGCGACGGTACATGTACGCTTCGAAACTGTTGTTGTCGACGAAAGTGGGCTTTCCCTTTGCAGAATCACTTCCTAAACATGGTGAATACAGTTCCATTGGCGTAGCACAAACCGTTTGCAATATCACGCCTTTAATTTAGGGATACGCTATATCTGCGCTTCGGAACTGTTGTTCTCGACGAAAGTGGGCTTTCCCTTCGAAAATCACTTCCAAAACTTGGTGAATACAGTTACATTGGCGTAGTACAATCCGTTTGCAATATAATCGCTTTAATTTAGGGCGACGGTACATCTACGCTTCGGAACTGTTGTTGTCGACGAAAGTGGGTTTTCCCTTTGCAGAATCACTTCCAAAACATGGCGAATACAGTTCCATTGGCGTAGCACAAACCGTTTGCAATATAATCGCTTTAATTTAGGGCGACGGTACATCTACGCTTCGGAACTGTTGTTGTCGACGAAGGTGGGTTTTCCCTCTGCAGAATCACTTCCTAAATATGGTGAATACAGTTACATTGGCGTAGCACAAACCGTTTCCAATATAATCGCTTTAACTTAGGGCGACGGTACATGTACGCTTCGAAACTGTTGTTGTCGACGAAAGTGGGCTTTCCCTTTGCAGTATCACTTGTAAAACTTGGTGAATACAGTTACATTGGCGTAATACCAGTCGTTTACAAGATGATCGCTTCTATTCAGGGATACGCTGTACCTGCGCTTCGAAACTGTTGTTCTCGACGAAAGTGGGCTTTCCCTTTGCAGAATCACTTCCTAAATATGGTGAATACAGTTACATTGGCGTAGCACAAACCGTTTGCAATATAATCGCTTTAATTTAGGGCGACGGTACATGTACGCTTCGAAACTGTTGTTGTCGACGAAAGTGGGCTTTCCCTTTGCAGTATCACTTGTAAAACTTGGTGAATACAGTTACATTGTCGTAATACCAGTCGTTTACAAGATGATCACTTTTATTCAGGGATACGCTGTACCTGCGCTTCGAAACTGTTGTTCTCGACGAAAGTGGGCTTTCCCTGCGAAAATCACTTCCAAAACTTCGTGAATACAGTTACATTGGCGTAGTACAATCCGTTTGCAATATAATCGCTTTAATTTAGGGCTACGGTACATCTGCGCTTCGAAACTGTTGTTGTCGACGAAAGTGGGCTTTCCCTTTGCAGAATCACTTCCTAAACATGGTGAATACAATTCCATTGGCGTAGCACAAACCGTTTGCAATATCACGCCTTTAATTTAGGGATACGCTATATCTGCGCTTCGGAACTGTTGTTTTCGACGAAAGTGGGCTTTTCCTTTGCAGAATCACTTCCAAAACATGGTGAATACAGTTCCATTGGCGTAGCACAAACCGTTTCCAATATAATCGCTTTAACTTAGGGCGACGGTACATGTACGCTTCGAAACTGTTGTTGTCGACGAAAGTGGGCTTTCCCTTTGCAGTATCACTTGTAAAACTTGGTGAATACAGTTACATTGGCGTAATACGAGTCGTTTACAAGATGATCGCTTTTATTCAGGGATACGCTGTACCTGGGCTTCGAAACTGTTGTTCTCGACGAAAGTGGGCTTTCCCTTCGAAAATCACTTCCAAAACTTGGTGAATACAGTTACATTCGCGTAGCACAAACCGTTTGCAATATAATCGCTTTAATTTAGGGCGACGGTACATCTACGCTTCGGAACTGTTGTTGTCGACGAAAGTGGGTTTTCCCTTTGCAGAATCACTTCCAAAACATGGCGAATACAGTTCCATTGGCGTAGCACAAACCGTTTGCAATATAATCGCTTTAATTTAGGGCGACGGTACATCTACGCTTCGGAACTGTTGTTGTCGACGAAGGTGGGTTTTCCCTCTGCAGAATCACTTCCTAAATATGGTGAATACAGTTACATTGGCGTAGCACAAACCGTTTGCAATATAATCGCTTTAATTTAGGGCGACGGTACATCTACGCTTCGGAACTGTTGTTGTCGACGAAAGTGGGTTTTCCCTTTGCAGAATCACTTCCAAAACATGGCGAATACAGTTCCATTGGCGTAGCACAAACCGTTTGCAATATAATCGCTTTAATTTAGGGCGACGGTACATCTACGCTTCGGAACTGTTGTTCTCGACGAAAGTGGGCTTTCCCTTCGAAAATCACTTCCAAAACTTGGTGAATACAGTTACATTGGCGTAGTACAATCCGTTTGCAATATAATCGCTTTAATTTAGGGCTACGGTACATCTGCGCTTCGAAACTGTTGTTGTCGACGAAAGTGGGCTTTCCCTTTGCAGAATCACTTCCTAAACATGGTGAATACAGTTCCATTGGCGTAGCACAAACCGTTTGCAATATCACGCCTTTAATTTAGGGATACGCTATATCTGCGCTTCGGAACTGTTGTTTTCGACGAAAGTGGGCTTTTCCTTTGCAGAATCACTTCCAAAACATGGTGAATACAGTTCCATTGGCGTAGCACAAACCGTTTCCAATATAATCGCTTTAACTTAGGGCGACGGTACATGTACGCTTCGAAACTGTTGTTGTCGACGAAAGTGGGCTTTCCCTTTGCAGTATCACTTGTAAAACTTGGTGAATACAGTTACATTGGCGTAATACCAGTCGTTTACAAGATGATCGCTTCTATTCAGGGATACGCTGTACCTGCGCTTCGAAACTGTTGTTCTCGACGAAAGTGGGCTTTCCCTTTGCAGAATCACTTCCTAAATATGGTGAATACAGTTACATTGGCGTAGCACAAACCGTTTGCAATATAATCGCTTTAATTTAGGGCGACGGTACATGTACGCTTCGAAACTGTTGTTGTCGACGAAAGTGGGCTTTCCCTTTGCAGTATCACTTGTAAAACTTGGTGAATACAGTTACATTGTCGTAATACCAGTCGTTTACAAGATGATCACTTTTATTCAGGGATACGCTGTACCTGCGCTTCGAAACTGTTGTTCTCGACGAAAGTGGGCTTTCCCTGCGAAAATCACTTCCAAAACTTCGTGAATACAGTTACATTGGCGTAGTACAATCCGTTTGCAATATAATCGCTTTAATTTAGGGCTACGGTACATCTGCGCTTCGAAACTGTTGTTGTCGACGAAAGTGGGCTTTCCCTTTGCAGAATCACTTCCTAAACATGGTGAATACAATTCCATTGGCGTAGCACAAACCGTTTGCAATATCACGCCTTTAATTTAGGGATACGCTATATCTGCGCTTCGGAACTGTTGTTTTCGACGAAAGTGGGCTTTTCCTTTGCAGAATCACTTCCAAAACATGGTGAATACAGTTCCATTGGCGTAGCACAAACCGTTTCCAATATAATCGCTTTAACTTAGGGCGACGGTACATGTACGCTTCGAAACTGTTGTTGTCGACGAAAGTGGGCTTTCCCTTTGCAGTATCACTTGTAAAACTTGGTGAATACAGTTACATTGGCGTAATACGAGTCGTTTACAAGATGATCGCTTTTATTCAGGGATACGCTGTACCTGGGCTTCGAAACTGTTGTTCTCGACGAAAGTGGGCTTTCCCTTCGAAAATCACTTCCAAAACTTGGTGAATACAGTTACATTCGCGTAGCACAAACCGTTTGCAATATAATCGCTTTAATTTAGGGCGACGGTACATCTACGCTTCGGAACTGTTGTTGTCGACGAAAGTGGGCTTTCCCTTTACAGAATCACTTCCTAAACATGGTGAATACAGTTACATTGGCGTAGCACAAACCGTTTGCAATATAACGCCTTTAATTTAGTGATACGCTATATCTGCGCTTCGAAACTGTTGTTTTCGACGAAAGTCGGCTTTCCCTTTGCAGAATACCGTGCAAAACTTGGTAGATACAGTTACATTGGCCTAGTACAATCCGTTTGCAATATAATCGCTTTAATTAAGGGCGACGGTACATCTGCGCTTCGAAACTGTTGTTGTCGACGAAAGTGGGCTTTCCCTTTGCAGAATCACTTCCTAAACATGGTGAATACAATTCCATTGGCGTAGCACAAACCGTTTGCAATATCACGCCTTTAATTTAGGGATACGCTATATCTGCGCTTCGGAACTGTTGTTTTCGACGAAAGTGGGCTTTTCCTTTGCAGAATCACTTCCAAAACATGGTGAATACAGTTCCATTGGCGTAGCACAAACCGTTTCCAATATAATCGCTTTAACTTAGGGCGACGGTACATGTACGCTTCGAAACTGTTGTTGTCGACGAAAGTGGGCTTTCCCTTTGCAGTATCACTTGTAAAACTTGGTGAATACAGTTACATTGGCGTAATACCAGTCGTTTACAAGATGATCGCTTCTATTCAGGGATACGCTGTACCTGCGCTTCGAAACTGTTGTTCTCGACGAAAGTGGGCTTTCCCTTCGAAAATCACTTCCAAAACTTGGTGAATACAGTTACATTGGCGTAGCACAAACCGTTTGCAATATAATCGCTTTAATTTAGGGCGACGGTACATCTACGCTTCGGAACTATTGTTGTCGACGAAAGTGGGTTTTCCCTTTGCAGAATCACTTCCTAAATATGGTGAATACAGTTACATTGGCGTAGCACAAACCGTTTGCAATATAATCGCTTTAATTTAGGGCGACGGTACATCTACGCTTCGGAACTGTTGTTGTCGACGAAAGTGGGTTTTCCCTTTGCAGAATCACTCCCAAAACATGGCGAATATAGTTCCATTGGCGTAGCACAAACCGTTTGCAGTATAATCGCTTTTGTTTAGGGATACGCTATGTCTGCGCTTCGGAACTGTTGTTTTCGACGAAAGTGGGCTTTCCCTTTGCAGAATCACTTCCAAAACATGGCGAATACAGTTCCATTGGCGTAGCACAAACCGTTTGCAATATAATCGCTTTAATTTAGGGCGACGGTACATCTACGCTTCGGAACTGTTGTTCTCGACGAAAGTGGGCTTTCCCTTCGAAAATCACTTCCAAAACTTGGTGAATACAGTTACATTGGCGTAGTACAATCCGTTTGCAATATAATCGCTTTAATTTAGGGCTACGGTACATCTGCGCTTCGAAACTGTTGTTGTCGACGAAAGTGGGCTTTCCCTTTGCAGAATCACTTCCTAAACATGGTGAATACAGTTCCATTGGCGTAGCACAAACCGTTTGCAATATCACGCCTTTAATTTAGGGATACGCTATATCTGCGCTTCGGAACTGTTGTTTTCGACGAAAGTGGGCTTTTCCTTTGCAGAATCACTTCCAAAACATGGTGAATACAGTTCCATTGGCGTAGCACAAACCGTTTCCAATATAATCGCTTTAACTTAGGGCGACGGTACATGTACGCTTCGAAACTGTTGTTGTCGACGAAAGTGGGCTTTCCCTTTGCAGTATCACTTGTAAAACTTGGTGAATACAGTTACATTGGCGTAATACCAGTCGTTTACAAGATGATCGCTTCTATTCAGGGATACGCTGTACCTGCGCTTCGAAACTGTTGTTCTCGACGAAAGTGGGCTTTCCCTTTGCAGAATCACTTCCTAAATATGGTGAATACAGTTACATTGGCGTAGCACAAACCGTTTGCAATATAATCGCTTTAATTTAGGGCGACGGTACATGTACGCTTCGAAACTGTTGTTGTCGACGAAAGTGGGCTTTCCCTTTGCAGTATCACTTGTAAAACTTGGTGAATACAGTTACATTGTCGTAATACCAGTCGTTTACAAGATGATCACTTTTATTCAGGGATACGCTGTACCTGCGCTTCGAAACTGTTGTTCTCGACGAAAGTGGGCTTTCCCTGCGAAAATCACTTCCAAAACTTCGTGAATACAGTTACATTGGCGTAGTACAATCCGTTTGCAATATAATCGCTTTAATTTAGGGCTACGGTACATCTGCGCTTCGAAACTGTTGTTGTCGACGAAAGTGGGCTTTCCCTTTGCAGAATCACTTCCTAAACATGGTGAATACAATTCCATTGGCGTAGCACAAACCGTTTGCAATATCACGCCTTTAATTTAGGGATACGCTATATCTGCGCTTCGGAACTGTTGTTTTCGACGAAAGTGGGCTTTTCCTTTGCAGAATCACTTCCAAAACATGGTGAATACAGTTCCATTGGCGTAGCACAAACCGTTTCCAATATAATCGCTTTAACTTAGGGCGACGGTACATGTACGCTTCGAAACTGTTGTTGTCGACGAAAGTGGGCTTTCCCTTTGCAGTATCACTTGTAAAACTTGGTGAATACAGTTACATTGGCGTAATACGAGTCGTTTACAAGATGATCGCTTTTATTCAGGGATACGCTGTACCTGGGCTTCGAAACTGTTGTTCTCGACGAAAGTGGGCTTTCCCTTCGAAAATCACTTCCAAAACTTGGTGAATACAGTTACATTCGCGTAGCACAAACCGTTTGCAATATAATCGCTTTAATTTAGGGCGACGGTACATCTACGCTTCGGAACTGTTGTTGTCGACGAAAGTGGGTTTTCCCTTTGCAGAATCACTTCCAAAACATGGCGAATACAGTTCCATTGGCGTAGCACAAACCGTTTGCAATATAATCGCTTTAATTTAGGGCGACGGTACATCTACGCTTCGGAACTGTTGTTGTCGACGAAGGTGGGTTTTCCCTCTGCAGAATCACTTCCTAAATATGGTGAATACAGTTACATTGGCGTAGCACAAACCGTTTGCAATATAATCGCTTTAATTTAGGGCGACGGTACATCTACGCTTCGGAACTGTTGTTGTCGACGAAAGTGGGCTTTCCCTTTGCAGAATCACTTCCAAAACATGGCGAATACAGTTCCATTGGCGTAGCACAAACCGTTTGCAATATAATCGCTTTAATTTAGGGCGACGGTACATCTACGCTTCGGAACTGTTGTTCTCGACGAAAGTGGGCTTTCCCTTCGAAAATCACTTCCAAAACTTGGTGAATACAGTTACATTGGCGTAGTACAATCCGTTTGCAATATAATCGCTTTAATTTAGGGCTACGGTACATCTGCGCTTCGAAACTGTTGTTGTCGACGAAAGTGGGCTTTCCCTTTGCAGAATCACTTCCTAAACATGGTGAATACAGTTCCATTGGCGTAGCACAAACCGTTTGCAATATCACGCCTTTAATTTAGGGATACGCTATATCTGCGCTTCGGAACTGTTGTTTTCGACGAAAGTGGGCTTTTCCTTTGCAGAATCACTTCCAAAACATGGTGAATACAGTTCCATTGGCGTAGCACAAACCGTTTCCAATATAATCGCTTTAACTTAGGGCGACGGTACATGTACGCTTCGAAACTGTTGTTGTCGACGAAAGTGGGCTTTCCCTTTGCAGTATCACTTGTAAAACTTGGTGAATACAGTTACATTGGCGTAATACCAGTCGTTTACAAGATGATCGCTTCTATTCAGGGATACGCTGTACCTGCGCTTCGAAACTGTTGTTCTCGACGAAAGTGGGCTTTCCCTTTGCAGAATCACTTCCTAAATATGGTGAATACAGTTACATTGGCGTAGCACAAACCGTTTGCAATATAATCGCTTTAATTTAGGGCGACGGTACATGTACGCTTCGAAACTGTTGTTGTCGACGAAAGTGGGCTTTCCCTTTGCAGTATCACTTGTAAAACTTGGTGAATACAGTTACATTGTCGTAATACCAGTCGTTTACAAGATGATCACTTTTATTCAGGGATACGCTGTACCTGCGCTTCGAAACTGTTGTTCTCGACGAAAGTGGGCTTTCCCTGCGAAAATCACTTCCAAAACTTCGTGAATACAGTTACATTGGCGTAGTACAATCCGTTTGCAATATAATCGCTTTAATTTAGGGCTACGGTACATCTGCGCTTCGAAACTGTTGTTGTCGACGAAAGTGGGCTTTCCCTTTGCAGAATCACTTCCTAAACATGGTGAATACAATTCCATTGGCGTAGCACAAACCGTTTGCAATATCACGCCTTTAATTTAGGGATACGCTATATCTGCGCTTCGGAACTGTTGTTTTCGACGAAAGTGGGCTTTTCCTTTGCAGAATCACTTCCAAAACATGGTGAATACAGTTCCATTGGCGTAGCACAAACCGTTTCCAATATAATCGCTTTAACTTAGGGCGACGGTACATGTACGCTTCGAAACTGTTGTTGTCGACGAAAGTGGGCTTTCCCTTTGCAGTATCACTTGTAAAACTTGGTGAATACAGTTACATTGGCGTAATACGAGTCGTTTACAAGATGATCGCTTTTATTCAGGGATACGCTGTACCTGGGCTTCGAAACTGTTGTTCTCGACGAAAGTGGGCTTTCCCTTCGAAAATCACTTCCACAACTTGGTGAATACAGTTACATTCGCGTAGCACAAACCGTTTGCAATATAATCGCTTTAATTTAGGGCGACGGTACATCTACGCTTCGGAACTGTTGTTGTCGACGAAAGTGGGCTTTCCCTTTACAGAATCACTTCCTAAACATGGTGAATACAGTTACATTGGCGTAGCACAAACCGTTTGCAATATAACGCCTTTAATTTAGTGATACGCTATATCTGCGCTTCGAAACTGTTGTTTTCGACGAAAGTCGGCTTTCCCTTTGCAGAATACCGTGCAAAACTTGGTAGATACAGTTACATTGGCCTAGTACAATCCGTTTGCAATATAATCGCTTTAATTAAGGGCGACGGTACATCTGCGCTTCGAAACTGTTGTTGTCGACGAAAGTGGGCTTTCCCTTTGCAGAATCACTTCCTAAACATGGTGAATACAATTCCATTGGCGTAGCACAAACCGTTTGCAATATCACGCCTTTAATTTAGGGATACGCTATATCTGCGCTTCGGAACTGTTGTTTTCGACGAAAGTGGGCTTTTCCTTTGCAGAATCACTTCCAAAACATGGTGAATACAGTTCCATTGGCGTAGCACAAACCGTTTCCAATATAATCGCTTTAACTTAGGGCGACGGTACATGTACGCTTCGAAACTGTTGTTGTCGACGAAAGTGGGCTTTCCCTTTGCAGTATCACTTGTAAAACTTGGTGAATACAGTTACATTGGCGTAATACCAGTCGTTTACAAGATGATCGCTTCTATTCAGGGATACGCTGTACCTGCGCTTCGAAACTGTTGTTCTCGACGAAAGTGGGCTTTCCCTTCGAAAATCACTTCCAAAACTTGGTGAATACAGTTACATTGGCGTAGCACAAACCGTTTGCAATATAATCGCTTTAATTTAGGGCGACGGTACATCTACGCTTCGGAACTATTGTTGTCGACGAAAGTGGGTTTTCCCTTTGCAGAATCACTTCCTAAATATGGTGAATACAGTTACATTGGCGTAGCACAAACCGTTTGCAATATAATCGCTTTAACTTAGGGCGACGGTACATGTACGCTTCGAAACTGTTGTTGTCGACGAAAGTGGGCTTTCCCTTTGCAGAATCACTTCCAAAACATGGCGAATACAGTTCCATTGGCGTAGCACAAACCGTTTGCAATATAATCGCTTTAACTTAGGGCGACGGTACATGTACGCTTCGAAACTGTTGTTGTCGACGAAAGTGGGCTTTCCCTTTGCAGTATCACTTGTAAAACTTGGTGAATACAGTTACATTGGCGTAATACCAGTCGTTTACAAGATGATCACTTTTATTCAGGGATACGCTGTACCTGCGCTTCGAAACTGTTGTTCTCGACGAAAGTGGGCTTTCCCTTCGAAAATCACTTCCAAAACTTGGTGAATACAGTTACATTGGCGTAGTACAATCCGTTTGCAATATAATCGCTTTAATTTAGGGCTACGGTACATCTACGCTTCGAAACTGTTGTTGTCGACGAAAGTGGGCTTTCCCTTTGCAGAATCACTTCCTAAATATGGTGAATCCAGTTACATTGGCGTAGCACAAACCGTTTGCAATATAATCGCTTTAATTTAGGGCGACGGTACATCTACGCTTCGGAACTATTGTTGTCGACGAAAGTGGGTTTTCCCTCTGCAGAATCACTTCCTAAACATGGTGAATACAGTTACATTGGCGTAGCACAAACCGTTTGCAATATAATCGCTTTAATTTAGGGCGACGGTACATCTACGCTTCAGAACTGTTGTTGTCGACGAAAGTGGGTTTTCCCTTTGCAGAATCACTTCCAAAACATGGCGAATACAGTTCCATTGGCGTAGCACAAACCGTTTGCAATATAATCGCTTTAATTTAGGGCGACGGTACATGTACGCTTCGAAACTGTTGTTGTCGACGAAAGTGGGCTTTCCCTTTGCAGTATCACTTGTAAAACTTGGTGAATACAGTTACATTGGCGTAGCACAATCCGTTTACAAGATGATCGCTTTTGTTTAGGGATGCGCTATGTCTGCGCTTCGGAACTGTTGTTTTCGACGAAAGCGGGCTTTCCCTGTGCAGAATCACTTCCTAAATATGGTGAATACAGTTACATTGGCGTAGCACAAACCGTTTGCAATATAATCGCTTTAATTTTGGGCGACGGTACATCTACGCTTCGGAACTGTTGTTGTCGACGAAAGTGGGTTTTCCCTTTGCAGAATCACTTCCAAAACATGGCGAATATAGTTCCATTGGCGTAGCACAAACCGTTTCCAATATAATCGCTTTAATTTAGGGCGACGGTACATCTACGCTTCGGAACTGTTGTTGTCGACGACAGTGGGCTTTCCCTTTGCAAAATCACTTCCTAAACATGGTGAATACAGTTACATTGGCGTAGCACAAACCGTTTGCAATATAACGCCTTTAATTTAGTGATACGCTATATCTGCGCTTCGAAACTGTTGTTTTCGACGAAAGTCGGCTTTCCCTTTGCAGAAACACTTCCTAAATATGGTGAATACAGTTACATTGGCGTAGTACAATCCGTTTGCAATATAATCGCTTTAATTAAGGGCGACAGTACATCTACGCTTCGGAACTGTTGTTGTCGACGAAAGTGGGTTTTCCCTTTGCAGAATCACTTCCAAAACATGGCGAATACAGTTCCATTGGCGTAGCACAAACCGTTTGCAATATCACGCCTTTAATTTAGTGATACGCTATATCTGCGCTTCGAAACTGTTGGTTTCGACGAAAGTGGGCTTTCCCTTTGCAGTATCACTTGTAAAACTTGGTGAATACAGTTACATTGGCGTAATACCAGTCGTTTACAAGATGATCGCTTCTATTCAGGGATACGCTGTACCTGCGCTTCGAAACTGTTGTTCTCGACGAAAGTGGGCTATCCCTTCGAAAATCACTTCCAAAACATGGCGAATACAGTTCCATTGGCGTAGCACAAACCGTTTGCAATATAATCGCTTTAACTTAGGGCGACGGTACATGTACGCTTCGAAACTGTTGTTGTCGACGGAAGTGGGCTTTCCCTTTGCAGTATCACTTGTAAAACTTGGTGAATACAGTTACATTGGCGTAATACCAGTCGTTTACAAGATGATCGCTTTTATTCAGGGATACGCTGTACCTGCGCTTCGAAACTGTTGTTCTCGACGAAAGTGGGCTTTCCGTTCGAAAATCACTTCCAAAACATGGCGAATACAGTTACATTGGCGTAGCACAAACCGTTTGCAATATAATCGCTTTAATTTAGGGCGACGGTACATCTACGCTTCGGAACTGTTGTTTTCGACGAAAGTGGGCTTTTCCTTTGCAGTATCACTTGTAAAACTTGGTGAATACAGTTACATTGGTGTAATACGAGTCGTTTACAAGATGATCGCTTTTATTCAGGGATACGCTGTACCTGGGCTTCGAAACTGTTGTTCTCGACGAAAGTGGGCTTTCCCTTCGAAAATCACTTCCAAAACTTGGTGAATACAGTTACATTGGCGTAGCACAAACCGTTTGCAATATAATCGCTTTAATTTAGGGCGACGGTACATCTACGCTTCGGAACTGTTGTTGTCGACGTAAGTGGGCTTTCCCTTTGCAGAATCACTTCCTAAACATGGTGAATACAGTTACATTGGCGTAGCACAAACCGTTTGCAATATAATCGCTTTAATTTAGGGCGACGGTACATCTACGCTTCGGAACTGTTGTTGTCGACGAAAGTGGGTTTTCCCTTTGCAGAATCACTTCCAAAACATGGCGAATACAGTTCCATTGGCGTAGCACAAACCGTTTGCAATATAATCGCTTTAATTTAGGGCGACGGTACATGTACGCTTCGAAACTGTTGTTGTCGACGAAAGTGGGCTTTCCCTTTGCAGTATCACTTGTAAAACTTGGTGAATACAGTTACATTGTCGTAATACCAGTCGTTTACAAGATGATCACTTTTATTCAGGGATACGCTGTACCTGCGCTTCGAAACTGTTGTTCTCGACGAAAGTGGGCTTTCCCTGCGAAAATCACTTCCAAAACTTCGTGAATACAGTTACATTGGCGTAGTACAATCCGTTTGCAATATAATCGCTTTAATTTAGGGCTACGGTACATCTGCGCTTCGAAACTGTTGTTGTCGACGAAAGTGGGCTTTCCCTTTGCAGAATCACTTCCTAAACATGGTGAATACAGTTACATTGGCGTAGCACAAACCGTTTGCAATATAATCGCTTTAATTTAGGGCGACGGTACATCTACGCTTCGGAACTGTTGTTGTCGACGAAAGTGGGCTTTCCCTTTACAGAATCACTTCCTAAACATGGTGAATACAGTTACATTGGCGTAGCACAAACCGTTTGCAATATAACGCCTTTAATTTAGTGATACGCTATATCTGCGCTTCGAAACTGTTGTTTTCGACGAAAGTCGGCTTTCCCTTTGCAGAATACCGTGCAAAACTTGGTAGATACAGTTACATTGGCCTAGTACAATCCGTTTGCAATATAATCGCTTTAATTAAGGGCGACGGTACATCTGCGCTTCGAAACTGTTGTTGTCGACGAAAGTGGGCTTTCCCTTTGCAGAATCACTTCCTAAACATGGTGAATACAATTCCATTGGCGTAGCACAAACCGTTTGCAATATCACGCCTTTAATTTAAGGATACGCTATATCTGCGCTTCGGAACTGTTGTTTTCGACGAAAGTGGGCTTTTCCTTTGCAGAATCACTTCCAAAACATGGTGAATACAGTTCCATTGGCGTAGCACAAACCGTTTCCAATATAATCGCTTTAACTTAGGGCTACGGTACATGTACGCTTCGAAACTGTTGTTGTCGACGAAAGTGGGCTTTCCCTTTGCAGTATCACTTGTAAAACTTGGTGAATACAGTTACATTGGCGTAATACCAGTCGTTTACAAGATGATCGCTTCTATTCAGGGATACGCTGTACCTGCGCTTCGAAACTGTTGTTCTCGACGAAAGTGGGCTTTCCCTTCGAAAATCACTTCCAAAACTTGGTGAATACAGTTACATTGGCGTAGCACAAACCGTTTGCAATATAATCGCTTTAATTTAGGGCGACGGTACATCTACGCTTCGGAACTGTTGTTGTCGACGAAAGTGGGTTTTCCCTTTGCAGAATCACTTCCAAAACATGGCGAATACAGTTCCATTGGCGTAGCACAAACCGTTTGCAATATAATCGCTTTAACTTAGGGCGACGGTACATGTACGCTTCGAAACTGTTGTTGTCGACGAAAGTGGGCTTTCCCTTTGCAGAATCACTTCCAAAACATGGCGAATACAGTTCCATTGGCGTAGCACAAACCGTTTGCAATATAATCGCTTTAACTTAGGGCGACGGTACATGTACGCTTCGAAACTGTTGTTGTCGACGAAAGTGGGCTTTCCCTTTGCAGTATCACTTGTAAAACTTGGTGAATACAGTTACATTGGCGTAATACCAGTCGTTTACAAGATGATCACTTTTATTCAGGGATACGCTGTACCTGCGCTTCGAAACTGTTGTTCTCGACGAAAGTGGGCTTTCCCTTCGAAAATCACTTCCAAAACTTGGTGAATACAGTTACATTGGCGTAGTACAATCCGTTTGCAATATAATCGCTTTAATTTAGGGCTACGGTACATCTGCGCTTCGAAACTGTTGTTGTCGACGAAAGTGGGCTTTCCCTTTGCAGTATCACTTGTAAAACTTGGTGAATACAGTTACATTGGCGTAATACCAGTCGTTTACAAGATGATCGCTTTTATTCAGGGATACGCTGTACCTGCGCTTCGAAACTGTTGTTCTCGACGAAAGTGGGCTTTCCGTTCGAAAATCACTTCCAAAACTTGGTGAATACAGTTACATTGGCGTAGTACAATCCGTTTGCAATATAATCGCTTTAATTTAGGGCTACGGTACATCTGCGCTTCGAAACTGTTGTTGTCGACGAAAGTGGGCTTTCCCTTTGCAGAATCACTTCCTAAACATGGTGAATACAGTTCCATTGGCGTAGCACAAACCGTTTGCAATATCACGCCTTTAATTTAGGGATACGCTATATCTGCGCTTCGGAACTGTTGTTTTCGACGAAAGTGGGCTTTCCCTTCGAAAATCACTTCCAAAACTTGGTGAATACAGTTACATTGGCGTAGCACAAACCGTTTGCAATATAATCGCTTTAATTTAGGGCGACGGTACATCTACGCTTCGGAACTGTTGTTGTCGACGAAAGTGGGTTTTCCCTTTGCAGAATCACTTCCAAAACATGGCGAATACAGTTCCATTGGCGTAGCACAAACCGTTTGCAATATAATCGCTTTAACTTAGGGCGACGGTACATGTACGCTTCGAAACTGTTGTTGTCGACGAAAGTGGGCTTTCCCTTTGCAGAATCACTTCCAAAACATGGCGAATACAGTTCCATTGGCGTAGCACAAACCGTTTGCAATATAATCGCTTTAACTTAGGGCGACGGTACATGTACGCTTCGAAACTGTTGTTGTCGACGAAAGTGGGCTTTCCCTTTGCAGTATCACTTGTAAAACTTGGTGAATACAGTTACATTGGCGTAATACCAGTCGTTTACAAGATGATCACTTTTATTCAGGGATACGCTGTACCTGCGCTTCGAAACTGTTGTTCTCGACGAAAGTGGGCTTTCCCTTCGAAAATCACTTCCAAAACTTGGTGAATACAGTTACATTGGCGTAGTACAATCCGTTTGCAATATAATCGCTTTAATTTAGGGCTACGGTACATCTGCGCTTCGAAACTGTAGTTGTCGACGAAAGTGGGCTTTCCCTTTGCAGTATCACTTGTAAAACTTGGTGAATACAGTTACATTGGCGTAATACCAGTCGTTTACAAGATGATCGCTTTTATTCAGGGATACGCTGTACCTGCGCTTCGAAACTGTTGTTCTCGACGAAAGTGGGCTTTCCGTTCGAAAATCACTTCCAAAACTTGGTGAATACAGTTACATTGGCGTAGTACAATCCGTTTGCAATATAATCGCTTTAATTTAGGGCTACGGTACATCTGCGCTTCGAAACTGTTGTTGTCGACGAAAGTGGGCTTTCCCTTTGCAGAATCACTTCCTAAACATGGTGAATACAGTTCCATTGGCGTAGCACAAACCGTTTGCAATATCACGCCTTTAATTTAGGGATACGCTATATCTGCGCTTCGGAACTGTTGTTTTCGACGAAAGTGGGCTTTTCCTTTGCAGAATCACTTCCAAAACATGGTGAATACAGTTCCATTGGCGTAGCACAAACCGTTTCCAATATAATCGCTTTAACTTAGGGCGATGGTACATGTACGCTTCGAAACTGTTGTTGTCGACGAAAGTGGGCTTTCCCTTTGCAGTATCACTTGTAAAACTTGGTGAATACAGTTACATTGGCGTAATACCAGTCGTTTACAAGATGATCGCTTCTATTCAGGGATACGCTGTACCTGCGCTTCGAAACTGTTGTTCTCGACGAAAGTGGGCTTTCCCTTTGCAGAATCACTTCCTAAATATGGTGAATACAGTTACATTGGCGTAGCACAAACCGTTTGCAATATAATCGCTTTAATTTAGGGCGACGGTACATCTACGCTTCGGAACTGTTGTTGTCGACGAAAGTGGGTTTTCCCTTTGCAGAATCACTCCCAAAACATGGCGAATATAGTTCCATTGGCGTAGCACAAACCGTTTGCAGTATAATCGCTTTTGTTTAGGGATACGCTATGTCTGCGCTTCGGAACTGTTGTTTTCGACGAAAGTGGGCTTTCCCTTTGCAGAATCACTTCCAAAACATGGCGAATACAGTTCCATTGGCGTAGCACAAACCGTTTGCAATATAATCGCTTTAACTTAGGGCGACGGTACATGTACGCTTCGAAACTGTTGTTGTCGACGGAAGTGGGCTTTCCCTTTGCAGTATCACTTGTAAAACTTGGTGAATACAGTTACATTGGCGTAATACCAGTCGTTTACAAGATGATCGCTTTTATTCAGGGATACGCTGTACCTGCGCTTCGAAACTGTTGTTCTCGACGAAAGTGGGCTTTCCGTTCGAAAATCACTTCCAAAACTTGGTGAATACAGTTACATTGGCGTAGTACAATCCGTTTGCAATATAATCGCTTTAATTTAGGGCTACGGTACATCTGCGCTTCGAAACTGTTGTTGTCGACGAAAGTGGGCTTTCCCTTTGCAGAATCACTTCCTAAACATGGTGAATACAGTTCCATTGGCGTAGCACAAACCGTTTGCAATATCACGCCTTTAATTTAGGGATACGCTATATCTGCGCTTCGGAACTGTTGTTTTCGACGAAAGTGGGCTTTTCCTTTGCAGAATCACTTCCAAAACATGGTGAATACAGTTCCATTGGCGTAGCACAAACCGTTTCCAATATAATCGCTTTAACTTAGGGCGACGGTACATGTACGCTTCGAAACTGTTGTTGTCGACGAAAGTGGGCTTTCCCTTTGCAGTATCACTTGTAAAACTTGGTGAATACAGTTACATTGGCGTAATACCAGTCGTTTACAAGATGATCGCTTCTATTCAGGGATACGCTGTACCTGCGCTTCGAAACTGTTGTTCTCGACGAAAGTGGGCTTTCCCTTTGCAGAATCACTTCCTAAATATGGTGAATACAGTTACATTGGCGTAGCACAAACCGTTTGCAATATAATCGCTTTAATTTAGGGCGACGGTACATCTACGCTTCGGAACTGTTGTTGTCGACGAAAGTGGGTTTTCCCTTTGCAGAATCACTCCCAAAACATGGCGAATATAGTTCCATTGGCGTAGCACAAACCGTTTGCAGTATAATCGCTTTTGTTTAGGGATACGCTATGTCTGCGCTTCGGAACTGTTGTTTTCGACGAAAGTGGGCTTTCCCTTTGCAGAATCACTTCCAAAACATGGCGAATACAGTTCCATTGGCGTAGCACAAACCGTTTGCAATATAATCGCTTTAACTTAGGGCGACGGTACATGTACGCTTCGAAACTGTTGTTGTCGACGGAAGTGGGTTTTCCCTTTGCAGAATCACTTCCAAAACATGGCGAATACAGTTCCATTGGCGTAGCACAAACCGTTTGCAATATAATCGCTTTAATTTAGGGCGACGGTACATCTACGCTTCGGAACTGTTGTTCTCGACGAAAGTGGGCTTTCCCTTCGAAAATCACTTCCAAAACTTGGTGAATACAGTTACATTGGCGTAGTACAATCCGTTTGCAATATAATCGCTTTAATTTAGGGCTACGGTACATCTGCGCTTCGAAACTGTTGTTGTCGACGAAAGTGGGCTTTCCCTTTGCAGAATCACTTCCTAAACATGGTGAATACAGTTCCATTGGCGTAGCACAAACCGTTTGCAATATCACGCCTTTAATTTAGGGATACGCTATATCTGCGCTTCGGAACTGTTGTTTTCGACGAAAGTGGGCTTTTCCTTTGCAGAATCACTTCCAAAACATGGTGAATACAGTTCCATTGGCGTAGCACAAACCGTTTCCAATATAATCGCTTTAACTTAGGGCGACGGTACATGTACGCTTCGAAACTGTTGTTGTCGACGAAAGTGGGCTTTCCCTTTGCAGTATCACTTGTAAAACTTGGTGAATACAGTTACATTGGCGTAATACCAGTCGTTTACAAGATGATCGCTTCTATTCAGGGATACGCTGTACCTGCGCTTCGAAACTGTTGTTCTCGACGAAAGTGGGCTTTCCCTTTGCAGAATCACTTCCTAAATATGGTGAATACAGTTACATTGGCGTAGCACAAACCGTTTGCAATATAATCGCTTTAATTTAGGGCGACGGTACATGTACGCTTCGAAACTGTTGTTGTCGACGAAAGTGGGCTTTCCCTTTGCAGTATCACTTGTAAAACTTGGTGAATACAGTTACATTGTCGTAATACCAGTCGTTTACAAGATGATCACTTTTATTCAGGGATACGCTGTACCTGCGCTTCGAAACTGTTGTTCTCGACGAAAGTGGGCTTTCCCTGCGAAAATCACTTCCAAAACTTCGTGAATACAGTTACATTGGCGTAGTACAATCCGTTTGCAATATAATCGCTTTAATTTAGGGCTACGGTACATCTGCGCTTCGAAACTGTTGTTGTCGACGAAAGTGGGCTTTCCCTTTGCAGAATCACTTCCTAAACATGGTGAATACAATTCCATTGGCGTAGCACAAACCGTTTGCAATATCACGCCTTTAATTTAGGGATACGCTATATCTGCGCTTCGGAACTGTTGTTTTCGACGAAAGTGGGCTTTTCCTTTGCAGAATCACTTCCAAAACATGGTGAATACAGTTCCATTGGCGTAGCACAAACCGTTTCCAATATAATCGCTTTAACTTAGGGCGACGGTACATGTACGCTTCGAAACTGTTGTTGTCGACGAAAGTGGGCTTTCCCTTTGCAGTATCACTTGTAAAACTTGGTGAATACAGTTACATTGGCGTAATACGAGTCGTTTACAAGATGATCGCTTTTATTCAGGGATACGCTGTACCTGGGCTTCGGAACTGTTGTTCTCGACGAAAGTGGGCTTTCCCTTCGAAAATCACTTCCAAAACTTGGTGAATACAGTTACATTCGCGTAGCCCAAACCGTTTGCAATATAATCGCTTTAATTTAGGGCGACGGTACATCTACGCTTCGGAACTGTTGTTGTCGACGAAAGTGGGTTTTCCCTTTGCAGAATCACTTCCAAAACATGGAGAATACAGTTCCATTGGCGTAGCACAAACCGTTTGCAATATAATCGCTTTAATTTAGGGCGACGGTACATCTACGCTTCGGAACTGTTGTTGTCGACGAAGGTGGGTTTTCCCTCTGCAGAATCACTTCCTAAATATGGTGAATACAGTTACATTGGCGTAGCACAAACCGTTTGCAATATAATCGCTTTAATTTAGGGCGACGGTACATCTACGCTTCGGAACTGTTGTTGTCGACGAAAGTGGGTTTTCCCTTTGCAGAATCACTTCCAAAACATGGCGAATACAGTTCCATTGGCGTAGCACAAACCGTTTGCAATATAATCGCTTTAATTTAGGGCGACGGTACATCTACGCTTCGGAACTGTTGTTCTCGACGAAAGTGGGCTTTCCCTTCGAAAATCACTTCCAAAACTTGGTGAATACAGTTACATTGGCGTAGTACAATCCGTTTGCAATATAATCGCTTTAATTTAGGGCTACGGTACATCTGCGCTTCG
Source organism: Ectemnius continuus (assembly GCA_910591665.1). Classification (NCBI taxonomy): domain Eukaryota; kingdom Metazoa; phylum Arthropoda; class Insecta; order Hymenoptera; family Crabronidae; genus Ectemnius; species Ectemnius continuus. The sequence goes on from OU342860.1 coordinate 15,525,257, forward strand.
AAACTGTTGTTGTCGACGAAAGTGGGCTTTCCCTTTGCAGAATCACTTCCTAAACATGGTGAATACAGTTCCATTGGCGTAGCACAAACCGTTTGCAATATCACGCCTTTAATTTAGGGATACGCTATATCTGCGCTTCGGAACTGTTGTTTTCGACGAAAGTGGGCTTTTCCTTTGCAGAATCACTTCCAAAACATGGTGAATACAGTTCCATTGGCGTAGCACAAACCGTTTCCAATATAATCGCTTTAACTTAGGGCGACGGTACATGTACGCTTCGAAACTGTTGTTGTCGACGAAAGTGGGCTTTCCCTTTGCAGTATCACTTGTAAAACTTGGTGAATACAGTTACATTGGCGTAATACCAGTCGTTTACAAGATGATCGCTTCTATTCAGGGATACGCTGTACCTGCGCTTCGAAACTGTTGTTCTCGACGAAAGTGGGCTTTCCCTTTGCAGAATCACTTCCTAAATATGGTGAATACAGTTACATTGGCGTAGCACAAACCGTTTGCAATATAATCGCTTTAATTTAGGGCGACGGTACATGTACGCTTCGAAACTGTTGTTGTCGACGAAAGTGGGCTTTCCCTTTGCAGTATCACTTGTAAAACTTGGTGAATACAGTTACATTGTCGTAATACCAGTCGTTTACAAGATGATCACTTTTATTCAGGGATACGCTGTACCTGCGCTTCGAAACTGTTGTTCTCGACGAAAGTGGGCTTTCCCTGCGAAAATCACTTCCAAAACTTCGTGAATACAGTTACATTGGCGTAGTACAATCCGTTTGCAATATAATCGCTTTAATTTAGGGCTACGGTACATCTGCGCTTCGAAACTGTTGTTGTCGACGAAAGTGGGCTTTCCCTTTGCAGAATCACTTCCTAAACATGGTGAATACAATTCCATTGGCGTAGCACAAACCGTTTGCAATATCACGCCTTTAATTTAGGGATACGCTATATCTGCGCTTCGGAACTGTTGTTTTCGACGAAAGTGGGCTTTTCCTTTGCAGAATCACTTCCAAAACATGGTGAATACAGTTCCATTGGCGTAGCACAAACCGTTTCCAATATAATCGCTTTAACTTAGGGCGACGGTACATGTACGCTTCGAAACTGTTGTTGTCGACGAAAGTGGGCTTTCCCTTTGCAGTATCACTTGTAAAACTTGGTGAATACAGTTACATTGGCGTAATACGAGTCGTTTACAAGATGATCGCTTTTATTCAGGGATACGCTGTACCTGGGCTTCGAAACTGTTGTTCTCGACGAAAGTGGGCTTTCCCTTCGAAAATCACTTCCAAAACTTGGTGAATACAGTTACATTCGCGTAGCACAAACCGTTTGCAATATAATCGCTTTAATTTAGGGCGACGGTACATCTACGCTTCGGAACTGTTGTTGTCGACGAAAGTGGGCTTTCCCTTTACAGAATCACTTCCTAAACATGGTGAATACAGTTACATTGGCGTAGCACAAACCGTTTGCAATATAACGCCTTTAATTTAGTGATACGCTATATCTGCGCTTCGAAACTGTTGTTTTCGACGAAAGTCGGCTTTCCCTTTGCAGAATACCGTGCAAAACTTGGTAGATACAGTTACATTGGCCTAGTACAATCCGTTTGCAATATAATCGCTTTAATTAAGGGCGACGGTACATCTGCGCTTCGAAACTGTTGTTGTCGACGAAAGTGGGCTTTCCCTTTGCAGAATCACTTCCTAAACATGGTGAATACAATTCCATTGGCGTAGCACAAACCGTTTGCAATATCACGCCTTTAATTTAGGGATACGCTATATCTGCGCTTCGGAACTGTTGTTTTCGACGAAAGTGGGCTTTTCCTTTGCAGAATCACTTCCAAAACATGGTGAATACAGTTCCATTGGCGTAGCACAAACCGTTTCCAATATAATCGCTTTAACTTAGGGCGACGGTACATGTACGCTTCGAAACTGTTGTTGTCGACGAAAGTGGGCTTTCCCTTTGCAGTATCACTTGTAAAACTTGGTGAATACAGTTACATTGGCGTAATACCAGTCGTTTACAAGATGATCGCTTCTATTCAGGGATACGCTGTACCTGCGCTTCGAAACTGTTGTTCTCGACGAAAGTGGGCTTTCCCTTCGAAAATCACTTCCAAAACTTGGTGAATACAGTTACATTGGCGTAGCACAAACCGTTTGCAATATAATCGCTTTAATTTAGGGCGACGGTACATCTACGCTTCGGAACTATTGTTGTCGACGAAAGTGGGTTTTCCCTTTGCAGAATCACTTCCTAAATATGGTGAATACAGTTACATTGGCGTAGCACAAACCGTTTGCAATATAATCGCTTTAACTTAGGGCGACGGTACATGTACGCTTCGAAACTGTTGTTGTCGACGAAAGTGGGCTTTCCCTTTGCAGAATCACTTCCAAAACATGGCGAATACAGTTCCATTGGCGTAGCACAAACCGTTTGCAATATAATCGCTTTAACTTAGGGCGACGGTACATGTACGCTTCGAAACTGTTGTTGTCGACGAAAGTGGGCTTTCCCTTTGCAGTATCACTTGTAAAACTTGGTGAATACAGTTACATTGGCGTAATACCAGTCGTTTACAAGATGATCACTTTTATTCAGGGATACGCTGTACCTGCGCTTCGAAACTGTTGTTCTCGACGAAAGTGGGCTTTCCCTTCGAAAATCACTTCCAAAACTTGGTGAATACAGTTACATTGGCGTAGTACAATCCGTTTGCAATATAATCGCTTTAATTTAGGGCTACGGTACATCTACGCTTCGAAACTGTTGTTGTCGACGAAAGTGGGCTTTCCCTTTGCAGAATCACTTCCTAAATATGGTGAATCCAGTTACATTGGCGTAGCACAAACCGTTTGCAATATAATCGCTTTAATTTAGGGCGACGGTACATCTACGCTTCGGAACTATTGTTGTCGACGAAAGTGGGTTTTCCCTCTGCAGAATCACTTCCTAAATATGGTGAATACAGTTACATTGGCGTAGCACAAACCGTTTGCAATATAATCGCTTTAATTTAGGGCGACGGTACATCTACGCTTCAGAACTGTTGTTGTCGACGAAAGTGGGTTTTCCCTTTGCAGAATCACTTCCAAAACATGGCGAATACAGTTCCATTGGCGTAGCACAAACCGTTTGCAATATAATCGCTTTAATTTAGGGCGACGGTACATGTACGCTTCGAAACTGTTGTTGTCGACGAAAGTGGGCTTTCCCTTTGCAGTATCACTTGTAAAACTTGGTGAATACAGTTACATTGGCGTAGCACAATCCGTTTACAAGATGATCGCTTTTGTTTAGGGATGCGCTATGTCTGCGCTTCGGAACTGTTGTTTTCGACGAAAGCGGGCTTTCCCTGTGCAGAATCACTTCCTAAATATGGTGAATACAGTTACATTGGCGTAGCACAAACCGTTTGCAATATAATCGCTTTAATTTTGGGCGACGGTACATCTACGCTTCGGAACTGTTGTTGTCGACGAAAGTGGGTTTTCCCTTTGCAGAATCACTTCCAAAACATGGCGAATATAGTTCCATTGGCGTAGCACAAACCGTTTCCAATATAATCGCTTTAATTTAGGGCGACGGTACATCTACGCTTCGGAACTGTTGTTGTCGACGACAGTGGGCTTTCCCTTTGCAAAATCACTTCCTAAACATGGTGAATACAGTTACATTGGCGTAGCACAAACCGTTTGCAATATAACGCCTTTAATTTAGTGATACGCTATATCTGCGCTTCGAAACTGTTGTTTTCGACGAAAGTCGGCTTTCCCTTTGCAGAAACACTTCCTAAATATGGTGAATACAGTTACATTGGCGTAGTACAATCCGTTTGCAATATAATCGCTTTAATTAAGGGCGACAGTACATCTACGCTTCGGAACTGTTGTTGTCGACGAAAGTGGGCTTTCCCTTTGCAGTATCACTTGTAAAACTTGGTGAATACAGTTACATTGGCGTAATACGAGTCGTTTACAAGATGATCGCTTTTATTCAGGGATACGCTGTACCTGGGCTTCGAAACTGTTGTTCTCGACGAAAGTGGGCTTTCCCTTCGAAAATCACTTCCAAAACTTGGTGAATACAGTTACATTCGCGTAGCACAAACCGTTTGCAATATAATCGCTTTAATTTAGGGCGACGGTACATCTACGCTTCGGAACTGTTGTTGTCGACGAAAGTGGGCTTTCCCTTTACAGAATCACTTCCTAAACATGGTGAATACAGTTACATTGGCGTAGCACAAACCGTTTGCAATATAACGCCTTTAATTTAGTGATACGCTATATCTGCGCTTCGAAACTGTTGTTTTCGACGAAAGTCGGCTTTCCCTTTGCAGAATACCGTGCAAAACTTGGTAGATACAGTTACATTGGCCTAGTACAATCCGTTTGCAATATAATCGCTTTAATTAAGGGCGACGGTACATCTGCGCTTCGAAACTGTTGTTGTCGACGAAAGTGGGCTTTCCCTTTGCAGAATCACTTCCTAAACATGGTGAATACAATTCCATTGGCGTAGCACAAACCGTTTGCAATATCACGCCTTTAATTTAGGGATACGCTATATCTGCGCTTCGGAACTGTTGTTTTCGACGAAAGTGGGCTTTTCCTTTGCAGAATCACTTCCAAAACATGGTGAATACAGTTCCATTGGCGTAGCACAAACCGTTTCCAATATAATCGCTTTAACTTAGGGCGACGGTACATGTACGCTTCGAAACTGTTGTTGTCGACGAAAGTGGGCTTTCCCTTTGCAGTATCACTTGTAAAACTTGGTGAATACAGTTACATTGGCGTAATACCAGTCGTTTACAAGATGATCGCTTCTATTCAGGGATACGCTGTACCTGCGCTTCGAAACTGTTGTTCTCGACGAAAGTGGGCTTTCCCTTCGAAAATCACTTCCAAAACTTGGTGAATACAGTTACATTGGCGTAGCACAAACCGTTTGCAATATAATCGCTTTAATTTAGGGCGACGGTACATCTACGCTTCGGAACTATTGTTGTCGACGAAAGTGGGTTTTCCCTTTGCAGAATCACTTCCTAAATATGGTGAATACAGTTACATTGGCGTAGCACAAACCGTTTGCAATATAATCGCTTTAACTTAGGGCGACGGTACATGTACGCTTCGAAACTGTTGTTGTCGACGAAAGTGGGCTTTCCCTTTGCAGAATCACTTCCAAAACATGGCGAATACAGTTCCATTGGCGTAGCACAAACCGTTTGCAATATAATCGCTTTAACTTAGGGCGACGGTACATGTACGCTTCGAAACTGTTGTTGTCGACGAAAGTGGGCTTTCCCTTTGCAGTATCACTTGTAAAACTTGGTGAATACAGTTACATTGGCGTAATACCAGTCGTTTACAAGATGATCACTTTTATTCAGGGATACGCTGTACCTGCGCTTCGAAACTGTTGTTCTCGACGAAAGTGGGCTTTCCCTTCGAAAATCACTTCCAAAACTTGGTGAATACAGTTACATTGGCGTAGTACAATCCGTTTGCAATATAATCGCTTTAATTTAGGGCTACGGTACATCTACGCTTCGAAACTGTTGTTGTCGACGAAAGTGGGCTTTCCCTTTGCAGAATCACTTCCTAAATATGGTGAATCCAGTTACATTGGCGTAGCACAAACCGTTTGCAATATAATCGCTTTAATTTAGGGCGACGGTACATCTACGCTTCGGAACTATTGTTGTCGACGAAAGTGGGTTTTCCCTCTGCAGAATCACTTCCTAAATATGGTGAATACAGTTACATTGGCGTAGCACAAACCGTTTGCAATATAATCGCTTTAATTTAGGGCGACGGTACATCTACGCTTCAGAACTGTTGTTGTCGACGAAAGTGGGTTTTCCCTTTGCAGAATCACTTCCAAAACATGGCGAATACAGTTCCATTGGCGTAGCACAAACCGTTTGCAATATAATCGCTTTAATTTAGGGCGACGGTACATGTACGCTTCGAAACTGTTGTTGTCGACGAAAGTGGGCTTTCCCTTTGCAGTATCACTTGTAAAACTTGGTGAATACAGTTACATTGGCGTAGCACAATCCGTTTACAAGATGATCGCTTTTGTTTAGGGATGCGCTATGTCTGCGCTTCGGAACTGTTGTTTTCGACGAAAGCGGGCTTTCCCTGTGCAGAATCACTTCCTAAATATGGTGAATACAGTTACATTGGCGTAGCACAAACCGTTTGCAATATAATCGCTTTAATTTTGGGCGACGGTACATCTACGCTTCGGAACTGTTGTTGTCGACGAAAGTGGGTTTTCCCTTTGCAGAATCACTTCCAAAACATGGCGAATATAGTTCCATTGGCGTAGCACAAACCGTTTCCAATATAATCGCTTTAATTTAGGGCGACGGTACATCTACGCTTCGGAACTGTTGTTGTCGACGACAGTGGGCTTTCCCTTTGCAAAATCACTTCCTAAACATGGTGAATACAGTTACATTGGCGTAGCACAAACCGTTTGCAATATAACGCCTTTAATTTAGTGATACGCTATATCTGCGCTTCGAAACTGTTGTTTTCGACGAAAGTCGGCTTTCCCTTTGCAGAAACACTTCCTAAATATGGTGAATACAGTTACATTGGCGTAGTACAATCCGTTTGCAATATAATCGCTTTAATTAAGGGCGACAGTACATCTACGCTTCGGAACTGTTGTTGTCGACGAAAGTGGGTTTTCCCTTTGCAGAATCACTTCCAAAACATGGCGAATACAGTTCCATTGGCGTAGCACAAACCGTTTGCAATATCACGCCTTTAATTTAGTGATACGCTATATCTGCGCTTCGAAACTGTTGGTTTCGACGAAAGTGGGCTTTCCCTTTGCAGTATCACTTGTAAAACTTGGTGAATACAGTTACATTGGCGTAATACCAGTCGTTTACAAGATGATCGCTTCTATTCAGGGATACGCTGTACCTGCGCTTCGAAACTGTTGTTCTCGACGAAAGTGGGCTATCCCTTCGAAAATCACTTCCAAAACATGGCGAATACAGTTCCATTGGCGTAGCACAAACCGTTTGCAATATAATCGCTTTAACTTAGGGCGACGGTACATGTACGCTTCGAAACTGTTGTTGTCGACGGAAGTGGGCTTTCCCTTTGCAGTATCACTTGTAAAACTTGGTGAATACAGTTACATTGGCGTAATACCAGTCGTTTACAAGATGATCGCTTTTATTCAGGGATACGCTGTACCTGCGCTTCGAAACTGTTGTTCTCGACGAAAGTGGGCTTTCCGTTCGAAAATCACTTCCAAAACTTGGTGAATACAGTTACATTGGCGTAGTACAATCCGTTTGCAATATAATCGCTTTAATTTAGGGCTACGGTACATCTGCGCTTCGAAACTGTTGTTGTCGACGAAAGTGGGCTTTCCCTTTGCAGAATCACTTCCTAAACATGGTGAATACAGTTCCATTGGCGTAGCACAAACCGTTTGCAATATCACGCCTTTAATTTAGGGATACGCTATATCTGCGCTTCGGAACTGTTGTTTTCGACGAAAGTGGGCTTTTCCTTTGCAGAATCACTTCCAAAACATGGTGAATACAGTTCCATTGGCGTAGCACAAACCGTTTCCAATATAATCGCTTTAACTTAGGGCGACGGTACATGTACGCTTCGAAACTGTTGTTGTCGACGAAAGTGGGCTTTCCCTTTGCAGTATCACTTGTAAAACTTGGTGAATACAGTTACATTGGCGTAATACCAGTCGTTTACAAGATGATCGCTTCTATTCAGGGATACGCTGTACCTGCGCTTCGAAACTGTTGTTCTCGACGAAAGTGGGCTTTCCCTTTGCAGAATCACTTCCTAAATATGGTGAATACAGTTACATTGGCGTAGCACAAACCGTTTGCAATATAATCGCTTTAATTTAGGGCGACGGTACATCTACGCTTCGGAACTGTTGTTGTCGACGAAAGTGGGTTTTCCCTTTGCAGAATCACTCCCAAAACATGGCGAATATAGTTCCATTGGCGTAGCACAAACCGTTTGCAGTATAATCGCTTTTGTTTAGGGATACGCTATGTCTGCGCTTCGGAACTGTTGTTTTCGACGAAAGTGGGCTTTCCCTTTGCAGAATCACTTCCAAAACATGGCGAATACAGTTCCATTGGCGTAGCACAAACCGTTTGCAATATAATCGCTTTAACTTAGGGCGACGGTACATGTACGCTTCGAAACTGTTGTTGTCGACGGAAGTGGGCTTTCCCTTTGCAGTATCACTTGTAAAACTTGGTGAATACAGTTACATTGGCGTAATACCAGTCGTTTACAAGATGATCGCTTTTATTCAGGGATACGCTGTACCTGCGCTTCGAAACTGTTGTTCTCGACGAAAGTGGGCTTTCCGTTCGAAAATCACTTCCAAAACTTGGTGAATACAGTTACATTGGCGTAGTACAATCCGTTTGCAATATAATCGCTTTAATTTAGGGCTACGGTACATCTGCGCTTCGAAACTGTTGTTGTCGACGAAAGTGGGCTTTCCCTTTGCAGAATCACTTCCTAAATATGGTGAATACAGTTACATTGGCGTAGCACAAACCGTTTGCAATATAATCGCTTTAATTTAGGGCGACGGTACATCTACGCTTCGGAACTGTTGTTGTCGACGAAAGTGGGTTTTCCCTTTGCAGAATCACTCCCAAAACATGGCGAATATAGTTCCATTGGCGTAGCACAAACCGTTTGCAGTATAATCGCTTTTGTTTAGGGATACGCTATGTCTGCGCTTCGGAACTGTTGTTTTCGACGAAAGTGGGCTTTCCCTTTGCAGAAACACTTCCTAAATATGGTGAATACAGTTACATTGGCGTAGCACAAACCGTTTGCAATATAATCGCTTTAATTTAGGGCGACGGTACATCTACGCTTCGGAACTGTTGTTTTCGACGAAAGTGGGCTTTTCCTTTGCAGTATCACTTGTAAAACTTGGTGAATACAGTTACATTGGTGTAATACGAGTCGTTTACAAGATGATCGCTTTTATTCAGGGATACGCTGTACCTGGGCTTCGAAACTGTTGTTCTCGACGAAAGTGGGCTTTCCCTTCGAAAATCACTTCCAAAACTTGGTGAATACAGTTACATTGGCGTAGCACAAACCGTTTGCAATATAATCGCTTTAATTTAGGGCGACGGTACATCTACGCTTCGGAACTGTTGTTGTCGACGTAAGTGGGCTTTCCCTTTGCAGAATCACTTCCTAAACATGGTGAATACAGTTACATTGGCGTAGCACAAACCGTTTGCAATATAATCGCTTTAATTTAGGGCGACGGTACATCTACGCTTCGGAACTGTTGTTGTCGACGAAAGTGGGTTTTCCCTTTGCAGAATCACTTCCAAAACATGGCGAATACAGTTCCATTGGCGTAGCACAAACCGTTTGCAATATAATCGCTTTAATTTAGGGCGACGGTACATCTACGCTTCGGAACTGTTGTTCTCGACGAAAGTGGGCTTTCCCTTCGAAAATCACTTCCAAAACATGGCGAATATAGTTCCATTGGCGTAGCACAAACCGTTTGCAATATAATCGCTTTTGTTTAGGGATACGCTATGTCTGCGCTTCGGAACTGTTGTTTTCGACGAAAGTGGGCTTTCCCTTTGCAGAATCTCTTCCAAAACTTGGTGAATACAGTTACATTGGCGTAGTACAATCCGTTTGCAATATAATCGCTTTAATTTAGGGCTACGGTACATCTGCGCTTCGAAACTGTTGTTGTCGACGAAAGTGGGCTTTCCCTTTGCAGAATCACTTCCTAAACATGGTGAATACAGTTCCATTGGCGTAGCACAAACCGTTTGCAATATCACGCCTTTAATTTAGGTATACGCTATATCTGCGCTTCGGAACTGTTGTTTTCGACGAAAGTGGGCTTTTCCTTTGCAGTATCACTTGTAAAACTTGGTGAATACAGTTACATTGGCGTAATACGAGTCGTTTACAAGATGATCGCTTTTATTCAGGGATACGCTGTACCTGGGCTTCGAAACTGTTGTTCTCGACGAAAGTGGGCTTTCCCTTCGAAAATCACTTCCAAAACTTGGTGAATACAGTTACATTGGCGTAGCACAAACCGTTTGCAATATAATCGCTTTAATTTAGGGCGACGGTACATCTACGCTTCGGAACTGTTGTTGTCGACGAAAGTGGGCTTTCCCTTTGCAGAATCACTTCCTAAACATGGTGAATACAGTTCCATTGGCGTAGCACAAACCGTTTCCAATATAATCGCTTTAACTTAGGGCGACGGTACATGTACGCTTCGAAACTGTTGTTGTCGACGAAAGTGGGCTTTCCCTTTGCAGTATCACTTGTAAAACTTGGTGAATACAGTTACATTGGCGTAATACCAGTCGTTTACAAGATGACCGCTTCTATTCAGGGATACGCTGTACCTGCGCTTCGAAACTGTTGTTCTCGACGAAAGTGGGCTTTCCCTTCGAAAATCACTTCCAAAACTTGGTGAATACAGTTACATTGGCGTAGTACAATCCGTTTGCAATATAATCGCTTTAATTTAGGGCTACGGTACATCTGCGCTTCGAAACTGTTGTTGTCGACGAAAGTGGGCTTTCCCTTTGCAGAATCACTTCCTAAACATGGTGAATACAGTTCCATTGGCGTAGCACAAACCGTTTGCAATATCACGCCTTTAATTTAGGGATACGCTATATCTGCGCTTCGGAACTGTTGTTTTCGACGAAAGTGGGCTTTTCCTTTGCAGAATCACTTCCAAAACATGGTGAATACAGTTCCATTGGCGTAGCACAAACCGTTTCCAATATAATCGCTTTAACTTAGGGCGACGGTACATGTACGCTTCGAAACTGTTGTTGTCGACGAAAGTGGGCTTTCCCTTTGCAGTATCACTTGTAAAACTTGGTGAATACAGTTACATTGGCGTAATACCAGTCGTTTACAAGATGATCGCTTCTATTCAGGGATACGCTGTACCTGCGCTTCGAAACTGTTGTTCTCGACGAAAGTGGGCTTTCCCTTTGCAGAATCACTTCCTAAATATGGTGAATATAGTTACATTGGCGTAGCACAAACCGTTTGCAATATAATCGCTTTAATTTAGGGCGACGGTACATCTACGCTTCGGAACTGTTGTTGTCGACGAAAGTGGGTTTTCCCTTTGCAGAATCACTTCCAAAACATGGCGAATATAGTTCCATTGGCGTAGCACAAACCGTTTGCAGTATAATCGCTTTTGTTTAGGGATACGCTATGTCTGCGCTTCGGAACTGTTGTTCTCGACGAAAGTGGGCTTTCCCTTTGCAGAAACACTTCCTAAATATGGTGAATACAGTTACATTGGCGTAGCACAAACCGTTTGCAATATAATCGCTTTAATTTAGGGCGACGGTACATCTACGCTTCGGAACTGTTGTTGTCGACGTAAGTGGGCTTTCCCTTTGCAGAATCACTTCCTAAACATGGTGAATACAGTTACATTGGCGTAGCACAAACCGTTTGCAATATAATCGCTTTAATTTAGGGCGACGGTACATCTACGCTTCGGAACTGTTGTTGTCGACGAAAGTGGGTTTTCCCTTTGCAGAATCACTTCCAAAACATGGCGAATACAGTTCCATTGGCGTAGCACAAACCGTTTGCAATATAATCGCTTTAATTTAGGGCGACGGTACATCTACGCTTCGGAACTGTTGTTCTCGACGAAAGTGGGCTTTCCCTTCGAAAATCACTTCCAAAACTTGGTGAATACAGTTACATTGGCGTAGTACAATCCGTTTGCAATATAATCGCTTTAATTAAGGGCGACGGTACATCTACGCTTCGGAACTGTTGTTGTCGACGAAAGTGGGTTTTCCCTTTGCAGAATCACTTCCAAAACATGGCGAATATAGTTCCATTGGCGTAGCACAAACCGTTTGCAATATAATCGCTTTTGTTTAGGGATACGCTATGTCTGCGCTTCGGAACTGTTGTTTTCGACGAAAGTGGGCTTTCCCTTTGCAGAATCTCTTCCAAAACTTGGTGAATACAGTTACATTGGCGTAGTACAATCCGTTTGCAATATAATCGCTTTAATTTAGGGCTACGGTACATCTGCGCTTCGAAACTGTTGTTGTCGACGAAAGTGGGCTTTCCCTTTGCAGAATCACTTCCTAAACATGGTGAATACAGTTCCATTGGCGTAGCACAAACCGTTTGCAATATCACGCCTTTAATTTAGGTATACGCTATATCTGCGCTTCGGAACTGTTGTTTTCGACGAAAGTGGGCTTTTCCTTTGCAGTATCACTTGTAAAACTTGGTGAATACAGTTACATTGGCGTAATACGAGTCGTTTACAAGATGATCGCTTTTATTCAGGGATACGCTGTACCTGGGCTTCGAAACTGTTGTTCTCGACGAAAGTGGGCTTTCCCTTCGAAAATCACTTCCAAAACTTGGTGAATACAGTTACATTGGCGTAGCACAAACCGTTTGCAATATAATCGCTTTAATTTAGGGCGACGGTACATCTACGCTTCGGAACTGTTGTTGTCGACGAAAGTGGGCTTTCCCTTTGCAGAATCACTTCCTAAACATGGTGAATACAGTTCCATTGGCGTAGCACAAACCGTTTCCAATATAATCGCTTTAACTTAGGGCGACGGTACATGTACGCTTCGAAACTGTTGTTGTCGACGAAAGTGGGCTTTCCCTTTGCAGTATCACTTGTAAAACTTGGTGAATACAGTTACATTGGCGTAATACCAGTCGTTTACAAGATGATCGCTTCTATTCAGGGATACGCTGTACCTGCGCTTCGAAACTGTTGTTCTCGACGAAAGTGGGCTTTCCCTTCGAAAATCACTTCCAAAACTTGGTGAATACAGTTACATTGGCGTAGTACAATCCGTTTGCAATATAATCGCTTTAATTTAGGGCTACGGTACATCTGCGCTTCGAAACTGTTGTTGTCGACGAAAGTGGGCTTTCCCTTTGCAGAATCACTTCCTAAACATGGTGAATACAGTTCCATTGGCGTAGCACAAACCGTTTGCAATATCATGCCTTTAATTTAGGTATACGCTATATCTGCGCTTCGGAACTGTTGTTTTCGACGAAAGTGGGCTTTTCCTTTGCAGTATCACTTGTAAAACTTGGTGAATACAGTTACATTGGCGTAATACGAGTCGTTTACAAGATGATCGCTTTTATTCAGGGATACGCTGTACCTGGGCTTCGAAACTGTTGTTCTCGACGAAAGTGGGCTTTCCCTTCGAAAATCACTTCCAAAACTTGGTGAATACAGTTACATTCGCGTAGCACAAACCGTTTGCAATATAATCGCTTTAATTTAGGGCGACGGTACATCTACGCTTCGGAACTGTTGTTGTCGACGAAAGTGGGCTTTCCCTTTACAGAATCACTTCCTAAACATGGTGAATACAGTTACATTGGCGTAGCACAAACCGTTTGCAATATAACGCCTTTAATTTAGTGATACGCTATATCTGCGCTTCGAAACTGTTGTTTTCGACGAAAGTCGGCTTTCCCTTTGCAGAATACCGTGCAAAACTTGGTAGATACAGTTACATTGGCCTAGTACAATCCGTTTGCAATATAATCGCTTTAATTTAGGGCGACGGTACATCTGCGCTTCGAAACTGTTGTTGTCGACGAAAGTGGGCTTTCCCTTTGCAGAATCACTTCCTAAACATGGTGAATACAATTCCATTGGCGTAGCACAAACCGTTTGCAATATCACGCCTTTAATTTAGGGATACGCTATATCTGCGCTTCGGAACTGTTGTTTTCGACGAAAGTGGGCTTTTCCTTTGCAGAATCACTTCCTAAACATGGTGAATACAGTTACATTGGCGTAATACCAGTCGTTTACAAGATGATCGCTTTTATTCAGGGATACGCTGTACCTGCGCTTCGAAACTGTTGTTCTCGACGAAAGTGGGCTTTCCCTTCGAAAATCACTTCCAAAACTTGGTGAATGCAGTTACATTGGCGTAGCACAAACCGTTTGCAATATAATCGCTTTAATTTAGGGCGACGGTACATCTACGCTTCGGAACTGTTGTTGTCGACGAAAGTGGGTTTTCCCTTTGCAGAATCACTTCCAAAACATGGCGAATACAGTTCCATTGGCGTAGCACAAACCGTTTGCAATATAATCGCTTTAATTTAGGGCGACGGTACATCTACGCTTCGGAACTGTTGTTGTCGACGAAGGTGGGTTTTCCCTCTGCAGAATCACTTCCTAAATATGGTGAATACAGTTACATTGGCGTAGCACAAACCGTTTGCAATATAATCGCTTTAATTTAGGGCTACGGTACATCTGCGCTTCGAAACTGTTGTTTTCGACGAAAGTGGGCTTTTCCTTTGCAGAATCACTTCCTAAATATGGTGAATACAGTTACATTGGCGTAGCACAAACCGTTTGCAATGTAATCGCTTTAATTTAGGGCGACGGTACATCTACGCTTCGGAACTGTTGTTCTCGACGAAAGTGGGCTTTCCCTTCGAAAATCACTTCCAAAACTTGGTGAATACAGTTACATTGGCGTAGTACAATCCGTTTGCAATATAATCGCTTTAATTTAGGGCTACGGTACATCTGCGCTTCGAAACTGTTGTTGTCGACGAAAGTGGGCTTTCCCTTTGCAGAATCACTTCCTAAACATGGTGAATACAGTTCCATTGGCGTAGCACAAACCGTTTGCAATATCACGCCTTTAATTTAGGGATACGCTATATCTGCGCTTCGGAACTGTTGTTCTCGACGAAAGTGGGCTTTCCCTTCGAAAATCACTTCCAAAACTTGGTGAATACAGTTACATTGGCGTAGTACAATCCGTTTGCAATATAATCGCTTTAATTTAGGGCGACGGTACATCTACGCTTCGGAACTGTTGTTGTCGACGAAAGTGGGTTTTCCCTTTGCAGAATCACTTCCAAAACATGGCGAATACAGTTCCATTGGCGTAGCACAAACCGTTTGCAATATAATCGCTTTAATTTAGGGCGACGGTACATCTACGCTTCGGAACTGTTGTTGTCGACGAAGGTGGGTTTTCCCTCTGCAGAATCACTTCCTAAATATGGTGAATACAGTTACATTGGCGTAGCACAAACCGTTTCCAATATAATCGCTTTAACTTAGGGCGACGGTACATGTACGCTTCGAAACTGTTGTTGTCGACGAAAGTGGGCTTTCCCTTTGCAGTATCACTTGTAAAACTTGGTGAATACAGTTACATTGGCGTAATACCAGTCGTTTACAAGATGATCGCTTCTATTCAGGGATACGCTGTACCTGCGCTTCGAAACTGTTGTTCTCGACGAAAGTGGGCTTTCCCTTTGCAGAATCACTTCCTAAATATGGTGAATACAGTTACATTGGCGTAGCACAAACCGTTTGCAATATAATCGCTTTAATTTAGGGCGACGGTACATGTACGCTTCGAAACTGTTGTTGTCGACGAAAGTGGGCTTTCCCTTTGCAGTATCACTTGTAAAACTTGGTGAATACAGTTACATTGTCGTAATACCAGTCGTTTACAAGATGATCACTTTTATTCAGGGATACGCTGTACCTGCGCTTCGAAACTGTTGTTCTCGACGAAAGTGGGCTTTCCCTGCGAAAATCACTTCCAAAACTTCGTGAATACAGTTACATTGGCGTAGTACAATCCGTTTGCAATATAATCGCTTTAATTTAGGGCTACGGTACATCTGCGCTTCGAAACTGTTGTTGTCGACGAAAGTGGGCTTTCCCTTTGCAGAATCACTTCCAAAACATGGTGAATACAGTTACATTGGCGTAGCACAAACCGTTTGCAATATAACGCCTTTAATTTAGTGATACGCTATATCTGCGCTTCGAAACTGTTGTTTTCGACGAAAGTCGGCTTTCCCTTTGCAGAATACCGTGCAAAACTTGGTAGATACAGTTACATTGGCCTAGTACAATCCGTTTGCAATATAATCGCTTTAATTAAGGGCGACGGTACATCTGCGCTTCGAAACTGTTGTTGTCGACGAAAGTGGGCTTTCCCTTTGCAGAATCACTTCCTAAACATGGTGAATACAATTCCATTGGCGTAGCACAAACCGTTTGCAATATCACGCCTTTAATTTAAGGATACGCTATATCTGCGCTTCGGAACTGTTGTTTTCGACGAAAGTGGGCTTTTCCTTTGCAGAATCACTTCCAAAACATGGTGAATACAGTTCCATTGGCGTAGCACAAACCGTTTCCAATATAATCGCTTTAACTTAGGGCGACGGTACATGTACGCTTCGAAACTGTTGTTGTCGACGAAAGTGGGCTTTCCCTTTGCAGTATCACTTGTAAAACTTGGTGAATACAGTTACATTGGCGTAATACCAGTCGTTTACAAGATGATCGCTTCTATTCAGGGATACGCTGTACCTGCGCTTCGAAACTGTTGTTCTCGACGAAAGTGGGCTTTCCCTTCGAAAATCACTTCCAAAACTTGGTGAATACAGTTACATTGGCGTAGCACAAACCGTTTGCAATATAATCGCTTTAATTTAGGGCGACGGTACATCTACGCTTCGGAACTGTTGTTGTCGACGAAAGTGGGTTTTCCCTTTGCAGAATCACTTCCAAAACATGGCGAATACAGTTACATTGGCGTAGTACAATCCGTTTGCAATATAATCGCTTTAATTTAGGGCTACGGTACATCTGCGCTTCGAAACTGTTGTTGTCGACGAAAGTGGGCTTTCCCTTTGCAGAATCACTTCCTAAATATGGTGAATACAGTTACATTGGCGTAGCACAAACCGTTTGCAATATAATCGCTTTAATTTAGGGCGACGGTACATCTACGCTTCGGAACTGTTGTTTTCGACGAAAGTGGGCTTTTCCTTTGCAGAATCACTTCCAAAACATGGTGAATACAGTTCCATTGGCGTAGCACAAACCGTTTCCAATATAATCGCTTTAACTTAGGGCGACGGTACATGTACGCTTCGAAACTGTTGTTGTCGACGAAAGTGGGCTTTCCCTTTGCAGTATCACTTGTAAAACTTGGTGAATACAGTTACATTGGCGTAATACCAGTCGTTTACAAGATGATCGCTTCTATTCAGGGATACGCTGTACCTGCGCTTCGAAACTGTTGTTCTCGACGAAAGTGGGCTTTCCCTTTGCAGAATCACTTCCTAAATATGGTGAATACAGTTACATTGGCGTAGCACAAACCGTTTGCAATATAATCGCTTTAATTTAGGGCGACGGTACATCTACGCTTCGGAACTGTTGTTGTCGACGAAAGTGGGTTTTCCCTTTGCAGAATCACTCCCAAAACATGGCGAATATAGTTCCATTGGCGTAGCACAAACCGTTTGCAGTATAATCGCTTTTGTTTAGGGATACGCTATGTCTGCGCTTCGGAACTGTTGTTTTCGACGAAAGTGGGCTTTCCCTTTGCAGAAACACTTCCTAAATATGGTGAATACAGTTACATTGGCGTAGCACAAACCGTTTGCAATATAATCGCTTTAATTTAGGGCGACGGTACATCTACGCTTCGGAACTGTTGTTTTCGACGAAAGTGGGCTTTTCCTTTGCAGTATCACTTGTAAAACTTGGTGAATACAGTTACATTGGTGTAATACGAGTCGTTTACAAGATGATCGCTTTTATTCAGGGATACGCTGTACCTGGGCTTCGAAACTGTTGTTCTCGACGAAAGTGGGCTTTCCCTTCGAAAATCACTTCCAAAACTTGGTGAATACAGTTACATTGGCGTAGCACAAACCGTTTGCAATATAATCGCTTTAATTTAGGGCGACGGTACATCTACGCTTCGGAACTGTTGTTGTCGACGAAAGTGGGCTTTCCCTTTGCAGAATCACTTCCTAAACATGGTGAATACAGTTACATTGGCGTAGCACAAACCGTTTGCAATATAATCGCTTTAATTTAGGGCGACGGTACATCTACGCTTCGGAACTGTTGTTGTCGACGAAAGTGGGTTTTCCCTTTGCAGAATCACTTCCAAAACATGGCGAATACAGTTCCATTGGCGTAGCACAAACCGTTTGCAATATAATCGCTTTAATTTAGGGCGACGGTACATCTACGCTTCGGAACTGTTGTTCTCGACGAAAGTGGGCTTTCCCTTCGAAAATCACTTCCAAAACTTGGTGAATACAGTTACATTGGCGTAGTACAATCCGTTTGCAATATAATCGCTTTAATTAAGGGCGACGGTACATCTACGCTTCGGAACTGTTGTTGTCGACGAAAGTGGGTTTTCCCTTTGCAGAATCACTTCCAAAACATGGCGAATATAGTTCCATTGGCGTAGCACAAACCGTTTGCAATATAATCGCTTTGGTTTAGGGATACGCTATGTCTGCGCTTCGGAACTGTTGTTTTCGACGAAAGTGGGCTTTCCCTTTGCAGAATCTCTTCCAAAACTTGGTGAATACAGTTACATTGGCGTAGTACAATCCGTTTGCAATATAATCGCTTTAATTTAGGGCTACGGTACATCTGCGCTTCGAAACAGTTGTTGTCGACGAAAGTGGGCTTTCCCTTTGCAGAATCACTTCCTAAACATGGTGAATACAGTTCCTTTGGCGTAGCACAAACCGTTTGCAATATCACGCCTTTAATTTAGGGATACGCTATATCTGCGCTTCGGAACTGTTGTTTTCGACGAAAGTGGGCTTTTCCTTTGCAGAATCACTTCCAAAACATGGTGAATACAGTTCCATTGGCGTAGCACAAACCGTTTCCAATATAATCGCTTTAACTTAGGGCGACGGTACATGTACGCTTCGAAACTGTTGTTGTCGACGAAAGTGGGCTTTCCCTTTGCAGTATCACTTGTAAAACTTGGTGAATACAGTTACATTGGCGTAATACCAGTCGTTTACAAGATGATCACTTTTATTCAGGGATACGCTGTACCTGCGCTTCGAAACTGTTGTTCTCGACGAAAGTGGGCTTTCCCTTCGAAAATCACTTCCAAAACTTGGTGAATACAGTTACATTGGCGTAGTACAATCCGTTTGCAATATAATCGCTTTAATTTAGGGCTACGGTACATCTGCGCTTCGAAACTGTTGTTGTCGACGAAAGTGGGCTTTCCCTTTGCAGAATCACTTCCTAAACATGGTGAATACAGTTCCATTGGCGTAGCACAAACCGTTTGCAATATCACGCCTTTAATTTAGGTATACGCTATATCTGCGCTTCGGAACTGTTGTTTTCGACAAAAGTGGGCTTTTCCTTTGCAGTATCACTTGTAAAACTTGGTGAATACAGTTCCATTGGCGTAGCACAAACCGTTTCCAATATAATCGCTTTAACTTAGGGCGACGGTACATGTACGCTTCGAAACTGTTGTTGTCGACGAAAGTGGGCTTTCCCTTTGCAGTATCACTTGTAAAACTTGGTGAATACAGTTACATTGGCGTAATACCAGTCGTTTACAAGATGATCGCTTCTATTCAGGGATACGCTGTACCTGCGCTTCGAAACTGTTGTTCTCGACGAAAGTGGGCTTTCCCTTCGAAAATCACTTCCAAAACTTGGTGAATACTGTTACATTGGCGTAGCACAAACCGTTTGCAATATAATCGCTTTAATTTAGGGCGACGGTACATCTACGCTTCGGAACTGTTGTTGTCGACGAAAGTGGGTTTTCCCTTTGCAGAATCACTTCCAAAACATGGCGAATACAGTTCCATTGGCGTAGCACAAACCGTTTGCAATATAATCGCTTTAACTTAGGGCGACGGTACATGTACGCTTCGAAACTGTTGTTGTCGACGAAAGTGGGCTTTCCCTTTGCAGTATCACTTGTAAAACTTGGTGAATACAGTTACATTGGCGTAATACCAGTCGTTTACAAGATGATCACTTTTATTCAGGGATACGCTGTACCTGCGCTTCGAAACTGTTGTTCTCGACGAAAGTGGGCTTTCCCTTCGAAAATCACTTCCAAAACTTGGTGAATACAGTTACATTGGCGTAGTACAATCCGTTTGCAATATAATCGCTTTAATTTAGGGCTACGGTACATCTGCGCTTCGAAACTGTTGTTGTCGACGAAAGTGGGCTTTCCCTTTGCAGAATCACTTCCTAAACATGGTGAATACAGTTACATTGGCGTAGCACAAACCGTTTGCAATATAACGCCTTTAATTTAGTCATACGCTATATCTGCGCTTCGAAACTGTTGTTTTCGACGAAAGTCGACTTTCCCTTTGCAGAATACCGTGCAAAACTTGGTAGATACAGTTACATTGGCGTAGTACAATCCGTTTGCAATATAATCGCTTTAATTAAGGGCGACGGTACATCTATGCTTCGGAACTGTTGTTGTCGACGAAAGTGGGCTTTCCCTTTGCAGAATCACTTCCTAAACATGGTGAATACAGTTCCATTGGCGTAGCACAAACCGTTTGCAATATAATCGCTTTAATTTAGGGCGACGGTACATCTACGCTTCGGAACTGTTGTTTTCGACGAAAGTGGGCTTTCCCTTTGCAGAATCACTTCCAAAACTTGGTGAATACAGTTACATTGGCGTAGTACAATCCGTTTGCAATATAATCGCTTTAATTTAGGGCTACGGTACATCTGCGCTTCGAAACTGTTGTTGTCGACGAAAGTGGGCTTTCCCTTTGCAGAATCACTTCCTAAACATGGTGAATACAGTTCCTTTGGCGTAGCACAAACCGTTTGCAATATCACGCCTTTAATTTAGGGATACGCTATATCTGCGCTTCGGAACTGTTGTTTTCGACGAAAGTGGGCTTTTCCTTTGCAGAATCACTTCCAAAACATGGTGAATACAGTTCCATTGGCGTAGCACAAACCGTGTGCAATATAATCGCTTTAACTTAGGGCGACGGTACATGTACGCTTCGAAACTGTTGTTGTCGACGAAAGTGGGCTTTCCCTTTGCAGTATCACTTGTAAAACTTGGTGAATACAGTTACATTGGCGTAATACCAGTCGTTTACAAGATGATCGCTTCTATTCAGGGATACGCTGTACCTGCGCTTCGAAACTGTTGTTCTCGACGAAAGTGGGCTTTCCCTTCGAAAATCACTTCCAAAACTTGGTGAATACAGTTACATTGGCGTAGTACAATCCGTTTGCAATATAATCGCTTTAATTAAGGGCGACGGTACATGTACGCTTCGAAACTGTTGTTGTCGACGAAAGTGGGCTTTCCCTTTGCAGTATCACTTGTAAAACTTGGTGAATACAGTTACATTGGCGTAATACCAGTCGTTTACAAGATGATCGCTTCTATTCAGGGATACGCTGTACCTGCGCTTCGAAACTGTTGTTGTCGACGAAAGTGGGCTTTCCCTTTGCAGAATCACTTCCTAAACATGGTGAATACAGTTCCATTGGCGTAGCACAAACCGTTTGCAATATCATGCCTTTAATTTAGGTATACGCTATATCTGCGCTTCGGAACTGTTGTTTTCGACGAAAGTGGGCTTTTCCTTTGCAGTATCACTTGTAAAACTTGGTGAATACAGTTACATTGGCGTAATACGAGTCGTTTACAAGATGATCGCTTTTATTCAGGGATACGCTGTACCTGGGCTTCGAAACTGTTGTTCTCGACGAAAGTGGGCTTTCCCTTCGAAAATCACTTCCAAAACTTGGTGAATACAGTTACATTCGCGTAGCACAAACCGTTTGCAATATAATCGCTTTAATTTAGGGCGACGGTACATCTACGCTTCGGAACTGTTGTTGTCGACGAAAGTGGGCTTTCCCTTTACAGAATCACTTCCTAAACATGGTGAATACAGTTACATTGGCGTAGCACAAACCGTTTGCAATATAACGCCTTTAATTTAGTGATACGCTATATCTGCGCTTCGGAACTGTTGTTTTCGACGAAAGTGGGCTTTTCCTTTGCAGTATCACTTGTAAAACTTGGTGAATACAGTTACATTGGCGTAATACGAGTCGTTTACAAGATGATCGCTTTTATTCAGGGATACGCTGTACCTGGGCTTCGAAACTGTTGTTCTCGACGAAAGTGGGCTTTCCCTTCGAAAATCACTTCCAAAACTTGGTGAATACAGTTACATTGGCGTAGCACAAACCGTTTGCAATATAATCGCTTTAATTTAGGGCGACGGTACATCTACGCTTCGGAACTATTGTTGTCGACGAAAGTGGGTTTTCCCTTTGCAGAATCACTTCCTAAATATGGTGAATACAGTTACATTGGCGTAGCACAAACCGTTTGCAATATAATCGCTTTAACTTAGGGCGACGGTACATGTACGCTTCGAAACTGTTGTTGTCGACGAAAGTGGGCTTTCCCTTTGCAGAATCACTTCCAAAACATGGCGAATACAGTTCCATTGGCGTAGCACAAACCGTTTGCAATATAATCGCTTTAACTTAGGGCGACGGTACATGTACGCTTCGAAACTGTTGTTGTCGACGAAAGTGGGCTTTCCCTTTGCAGTATCACTTGTAAAACTTGGTGAATACAGTTACATTGGCGTAATACCAGTCGTTTACAAGATGATCACTTTTATTCAGGGATACGCTGTACCTGCGCTTCGAAACTGTTGTTCTCGACGAAAGTGGGCTTTCCCTTCGAAAATCACTTCCAAAACTTGGTGAATACAGTTACATTGGCGTAGCACAAACCGTTTGCAATATAATCGCTTTAATTTAGGGCTACGGTACATCTGCGCTTCGAAACTGTTGTTGTCGACGAAAGTGGGCTTTCCCTTTGCAGAATCACTTCCTAAATATGGTGAATCCAGTTACATTGGCGTAGCACAAACCGTTTGCAATATAATCGCTTTAATTTAGGGCGACGGTACATCTACGCTTCAGAACTGTTGTTGTCGACGAAAGTGGGTTTTCCCTGTGCAGAATCACTTCCAAAACATGGCGAATACAGTTCCATTGGCGTAGCACAAACCGTTTGCAATATAATCGCTTTAATTTAGGGCGACGGTACATGTACGCTTCGAAACTGTTGTTGTCGACGAAAGTGGGCTTTCCCTTTGCAGTATCACTTGTAAAACTTGGTGAATACAGTTACATTGGCGTAGCACAATCCGTTTACAAGATGATCGCTTTTGTTTAGGGCGACGGTACATCTACGCTTCGGAACTGTTGTTGTCGACGACAGTGGGCTTTCCCTTTGCAAAATCACTTCCTAAACATGGTGAATACAGTTACATTGGCGTAGCACAAACCGTTTGCAATATAACGCCTTTAATTTAGTGATACGCTATATCTGCGCTTCGAAACTGTTGTTTTCGACGAAAGTCGGCTTTCCCTTTGCAGAAACACTTCCTAAATATGGTGAATACAGTTACATTGGCGTAGTACAATCCGTTTGCAATATAATCGCTTTAATTAAGGGCGACAGTACATCTACGCTTCGGAACTGTTGTTGTCGACGAAAGTGGGTTTTCCCTTTGCAGAATCACTTCCAAAACATGGCGAATACAGTTCCATTGGCGTAGCACCAACCGTTTGCAATATCACGCCTTTAATTTAGTGATACGCTATATCTGCGCTTCGAAACTGTTGTTTTCGACGAAAGTGGGCTTTCCCTTTGCAGTATCACTTGTAAAACTTGGTGAATACAGTTACATTGGCGTAATACCAGTCGTTTACAAGATGATCGCTTCTATTCAGGGATACGCTGTACCTGCGCTTCGAAACTGTTGTTCTCGACGAAAGTGGGCTTTCCCTTCGAAAATCACTTCCAAAACTTGGTGAATACAGTTACATTGGCGTAGCACAAACCGTTTGCAATATAATCGCTTTAATTTAGGGCGACGGTACATCTACGCTTCGGAACTGTTGTTGTCGACGAAAGTGGGTTTTCCCTTTGCAGAATCACTTCCAAAACATGGCGAATACAGTTCCATTGGCGTAGCACAAACCGTTTGCAATATAATCGCTTTAACTTAGGGCGACGGTACATGTACGCTTCGAAACTGTTGTTGTCGACGAAAGTGGGCTTTCCCTTTGCAGTATCACTTGTAAAACTTGGTGAATACAGTTACATTGGCGTAATACCAGTCGTTTACAAGATGATCACTTTTATTCAGGGATACGCTGTACCTGCGCTTCGAAACAGTTGTTCTCGACGAAAGTGGGCTTTTCCTTTGCAGTATCACTTGTAAAACTTGGTGAATACAGTTACATTGGCGTAATACGAGTCGTTTACAAGATGATCGCTTTTATTCAGGGATACGCTGTACCTGGGCTTCGAAACTGTTGTTCTCGACGAAAGTGGGCTTTCCCTTCGAAAATCACTTCCAAAACTTGGTGAATACAGTTACATTGGCGTAGCACAAACCGTTTGCAATATAATCGCTTTAATTTAGGGCGACGGTACATCTACGCTTCGGAACTGTTGTTGTCGACGAAAGTGGGCTTTCCCTTTGCAGAATCACTTCCAAAACATGGTGAATACAGTTACATTGGCGTAGCACAAACCGTTTGCAATATAACGCCTTTAATTTAGTGATACGCTATATCTGCGCTTCGAAACTGTTGTTTTCGACGAAAGTCGGCTTTCCCTTTGCAGAATACCGTGCAAAACTTGGTAGATACAGTTACATTGGCCTAGTACAATCCGTTTGCAATATAATCGCTTTAATTAAGGGCGACGGTACATCTGCGCTTCGAAACTGTTGTTGTCGACGAAAGTGGGCTTTCCCTTTGCAGAATCACTTCCTAAACATGGTGAATACAATTCCATTGGCGTAGCACAAACCGTTTGCAATATCACGCCTTTAATTTAGGGATACGCTATATCTGCGCTTCGGAACTGTTGTTTTCGACGAAAGTGGGCTTTTCCTTTGCAGAATCACTTCCAAAACATGGTGAATACAGTTCCATTGGCGTAGCACAAACCGTTTCCAATATAATCGCTTTAACTTAGGGCGACGGTACATGTACGCTTCGAAACTGTTGTTGTCGACGAAAGTGGGCTTTCCCTTTGCAGTATCACTTGTAAAACTTGGTGAATACAGTTACATTGGCGTAATACCAGTCGTTTACAAGATGATCGCTTCTATTCAGGGATACGCTGTACCTGCGCTTCGAAACTGTTGTTCTCGACGAAAGTGGGCTTTCCCTTCGAAAATCACTTCCAAAACTTGGTGAATACAGTTACATTGGCGTAGTACAATCCGTTTGCAATATAATCGCTTTAATTTAGGGCTACGGTACATCTGCGCTTCGAAACTGTTGTTGTCGACGAAAGTGGGCTTTCCCTTTGCAGAATCACTTCCTAAACATGGTGAATACAATTCCATTGGCGTAGCACAAACCGTTTGCAATATCACGCCTTTAATTTAGGGATACGCTATATCTGCGCTTCGGAACTGTTGTTTTCGACGAAAGTGGGCTTTTCCTTTGCAGAATCACTTCCAAAACATGGTGAATACAGTTCCATTGGCGTAGCACAAACCGTTTCCAATATAATCGCTTTAACTTAGGGCGACGGTACATGTACGCTTCGAAACTGTTGTTGTCGACGAAAGTGGGCTTTCCCTTTGCAGTATCACTTGTAAAACTTGGTGAATACAGTTACATTGGCGTAATACCAGTCGTTTACAAGATGATCGCTTCTATTCAGGGATACGCTGTACCTGCGCTTCGAAACTGTTGTTCTCGACGAAAGTGGGCTTTCCCTTCGAAAATCACTTCCAAAACTTGGTGAATACAGTTACATTGGCGTAGCACAAACCGTTTGCAATATAATCGCTTTAATTTAGGGCGACGGTACATCTACGCTTCGGAACTGTTGTTGTCGACGAAAGTGGGTTTTCCCTTTGCAGAATCACTTCCAAAACATGGCGAATACAGTTCCATTGGCGTAGCACAAACCGTTTGCAATATCACGCCTTTAATTTAGGTATACGCTATATCTGCGCTTCGGAACTGTTGTTTTCGACGAAAGTGGGCTTTTCCTTTGCAGTATCACTTGTAAAACTTGGTGAATACAGTTACATTGGCGTAATACGAGTCGTTTACAAGATGATCGCTTTTAGTCAGGGATACGCTGTACCTGGGCTTCGAAACTGTTGTTCTCGACGAAAGTGGGCTTTCCCTTCGAAAATCACTTCCAAAACTTGGTGAATACAGTTACATTGGCGTAGCACAAACCGTTTGCAATATAATCGCTTTAATTTAGGGCGACGGTACATCTACGCTTCGGAACTGTTGTTGTCGACGAAAGTGGGTTTTCCCTTTGCAGAATCACTTCCTAAACATGGTGAATACAGTTACATTGGCGTAGCACAAACCGTTTGCAATATAATCGCTTTAATTTAGGGCGACGGTACATCTATGCTTCGGAACTGTTGTTGTCGACGAAAGTGGGCTTTTCCTTTGCAGAATCACTTCCAAAACATGGTGAATACAGTTCCATTGGCGTAGCACAAACCGTTTGCAATATCACGCCTTTAATTTAGGGATACGCTATATCTGCGCTTCGGAACTGTTGTTTTCGACGAAAGTGGGCTTTTCCTTTGCAGAATCACTTCCAAAACATGGTGAATACAGTTCCATTGGCGTAGCACAAACCGTTTGCAATATCACGGCTTTAATTTAGGTATACGCTATATCTGCGCTTCGGAACTGTTGTTTTCGACGAAAGTGGGCTTTTCCTTTGCAGTATCACTTGTAAAACTTGGTGAATATAGTTACATTGGCGTAATACGAGTCGTTTACAAGATGATCGCTTTTATTCAGGGATACGCTGTACCTGGGCTTCGAAACTGTTGTTGTCGACGAAAGTGGGCTTTCCCTTCGAAAATCACTTCCAAAACTTGGTGAATACAGTTACATTGGCGTAGCACAAACCGTTTGCAATATAATCGCTTTAATTTAGGGCGACGGTACATCTACGCTTCGGAACTGTTGTTGTCGACGAAAGTGGGCTTTTCCTTTGCAGAATCACTTCCAAAACATGGTGAATACAGTTCCATTGGCGTAGCACAAACCGTTTCCAATATAATCGCTTTAACTTAGGGCGACGGTACATGTACGCTTCGAAACTGTTGTTGTCGACGAAAGTGGGCTTTCCCTTCGAAAATCACTTCCAAAACTTGGTGAATACAGTTACATTGGCGTAGCACAAACCGTTTGCAATATCACGCCTTTAATTTAGGTATACGCTATATCTGCGCTTCGGAACTGTTGTTTTCGACGAAAGTGGGCTTTTCCTTTGCAGTATCACTTGTAAAACTTGGTGAATACAGTTACATTGGCGTAATACGAGTCGTTTACAAGATGATCGCTTTTATTCAGGGATACGCTGTACCTGGGCTTCGAAACTGTTGTTGTCGACGAAAGTGGGCTTTCCCTTCGAAAATCACTTCCAAAACTTGGTGAATACAGTTACATTGGCGTAGTACAATCCGTTTGCAATATAATCGCTTTAATTTAGGGCTACGGTACATCTGCGCTTCGAAACTGTTGTTGTCGACGAAAGTGGGCTTTCCCTTTGCAGAATCACTTCCTAAACATGGTGAATACAATTCCATTGGCGTAGCACAAACCGTTTGCAATATCACGCCTTTAATTTAGGGATACGCTATATCTGCGCTTCGGAACTGTTGTTTTCGACGAAAGTGGGCTTTTCCTTTGCAGAATCACTTCCAAAACATGGTGAATACAGTTCCATTGGCGTAGCACAAACCGTTTCCAATATAATCGCTTTAACTTAGGGCGACGGTACATGTACGCTTCGAAACTGTTGTTGTCGACGAAAGTGGGCTTTCCCTTTGCAGTATCACTTGTAAAACTTGGTGAATACAGTTACATTGGCGTAATACCAGTCGTTTACAAGATGATCGCTTCTATTCAGGGATACGCTGTACCTGCGCTTCGAAACTGTTGTTCTCGACGAAAGTGGGCTTTCCCTTCGAAAATCACTTCCAAAACTTGGTGAATACTGTTACATTGGCGTAGCACAAACCGTTTGCAATATAATCGCTTTAATTTAGGGCGACGGTACATCTACGCTTCGGAACTGTTGTTGTCGACGAAAGTCGGCTTTCCCTTTGCAGAATACCGTGCAAAACTTGGTAGATACAGTTACATTGGCGTAGTACAATCCGTTTGCAATATAATCGCTTTAATTAAGGGCGACGGTACATGTACGCTTCGAAACTGTTGTTGTCGACGAAAGTGGGCTTTCCCTTTGCAGTATCACTTGTAAAACTTGGTGAATACAGTTACATTGGCGTAATACCAGTCGTTTACAAGATGATCGCTTCTATTCAGGGATACGCTGTACCTGCGCTTCGAAACTGTTGTTCTCGACGAAAGTGGGCTTTCCCTTTGCAGAATCACTTCCTAAATATGGTGAATACAGTTACATTGGCGTAGCACAAACCGTTTGCAATATCACGCCTTTAATTTAGGGATACGCTATATCTGCGCTTCGAAACTGTTGTTTTCGACGAAAGTCGGCTTTCCCTTTGCAGAATACTGTGCAAAACTTGGTAGATACAGTTACATTGGCGTAGTACAATCCGTTTGCAATATAATCGCTTTAATTAAGGGCGACGGTACATCTATGCTTCGGAACTGTTGTTTTCGATGAAACTGTCTTTTCGCTTTGCAGAATCACTTCCAAAACATGGTGAATACAGTTCCATTGGCGTAGCACAAACCGTTTGCAATATAATCGCTTTTGTTTAGGGTCACGCTATGTCTGCGCTTCGGAACTGTTGTTTTCGACGAAAGTGGGCTTTCCCTTTGCAGAATCACTTCCTAAATATGGTGAATACAGTTACATTGGCGTAGCACAAACCGTTTGCAATATAATCGCTTTAATTTAGGGCGACGGTACATCTACGCTTCGGAACTGTTGTTGTCGACGAAAGTGGGTTTTCCCTTTGCAGAATCACTTCCAAAACATGGCGAATACAGTTCCATTGGCGTAGTACAATCCGTTTGCAATATAATAGCTTTAATTAAGGGCGACGGTACATCTACGCTTCGGAACTGTTGTTGTCGACGAAAGTGGGTTTTCCCTTTGCAGAATCACTTCCAAAACATGGCGAATATAGTTCCATTGGCGTAGCACAAACCGTTTGCAATATAATCGCTTTTGTTTAGGGATACGCTATGTCTGCGCTTCGGAACTGTTGTTTTCGACGAAAGTGGGCTTTCCCTTTGCAGAATCTCTTCCTAAATATGGTGAATACAGTTACATTGGCGTAGCACAAACCGTTTGCAATATAATCGCTTTAATTTAGGGCGACGGTACATCTACGCTTCGGAACTGTTGTTGTCGAGGAAAGTGGGTTTTCCCTTTGCAGAATCACTTCCAAAGCATGGCGAATACAGTTCCATTGGCGTAGCACAAACCGTGTGCAATATAATCGCTTTAACTTAGGGCGACGGTACATGTACGCTTCGAAACTGTTGTTGTCGACGAAAGTGGGCTTTCCCTTTGCAGTATCACTTGTAAAACTTGGTGAATACAGTTACATTGGCGTAATACCAGTCGTTTACAAGATGATCGCTTCTATTCAGGGATACGCTGTACCTGCGCTTCGAAACTGTTGTTCTCGACGAAAGTGGGCTTTCCCTTCGAAAATCACTTCCAAAACTTGGTGAATACAGTTACATTGGCGTAGTACAATCCGTTTGCAATATAATCGCTTTAATTAAGGGCGACGGTACATGTACGCTTCGAAACTGTTGTTGTCGACGAAAGTGGGCTTTCCCTTTGCAGTATCACTTGTAAAACTTGGTGAATACAGTTACATTGGCGTAATACCAGTCGTTTACAAGATGATCGCTTCTATTCAGGGATACGCTGTACCTGCGCTTCGAAACTGTTGTTGTCGACGAAAGTGGGCTTTCCCTTTGCAGAATCACTTCCTAAACATGGTGAATACAGTTCCATTGGCGTAGCACAAACCGTTTGCAATATCATGCCTTTAATTTAGGTATACGCTATATCTGCGCTTCGGAACTGTTGTTTTCGACGAAAGTGGGCTTTTCCTTTGCAGTATCACTTGTAAAACTTGGTGAATACAGTTACATTGGCGTAATACGAGTCGTTTACAAGATGATCGCTTTTATTCAGGGATACGCTGTACCTGGGCTTCGAAACTGTTGTTCTCGACGAAAGTGGGCTTTCCCTTCGAAAATCACTTCCAAAACTTGGTGAATACAGTTACATTCGCGTAGCACAAACCGTTTGCAATATAATCGCTTTAATTTAGGGCGACGGTACATCTACGCTTCGGAACTGTTGTTGTCGACGAAAGTGGGCTTTCCCTTTACAGAATCACTTCCTAAACATGGTGAATACAGTTACATTGGCGTAGCACAAACCGTTTGCAATATAACGCCTTTAATTTAGTGATACGCTATATCTGCGCTTCGAAACTGTTGTTTTCGACGAAAGTCGGCTTTCCCTTTGCAGAATACCGTGCAAAACTTGGTAGATACAGTTACATTGGCCTAGTACAATCCGTTTGCAATATAATCGCTTTAATTAAGGGCGACGGTACATCTGCGCTTCGAAACTGTTGTTGTCGACGAAAGTGGGCTTTCCCTTTGCAGAATCACTTCCTAAACATGGTGAATACAATTCCATTGGCGTAGCACAAACCGTTTGCAATATCACGCCTTTAATTTAGGGATACGCTATATCTGCGCTTCGGAACTGTTGTTTTCGACGAAAGTGGGCTTTTCCTTTGCAGAATCACTTCCAAAACATGGTGAATACAGTTCCATTGGCGTAGCACAAACCGTTTCCAATATAATCGCTTTAACTTAGGGCGACGGTACATGTACGCTTCGAAACTGTTGTTGTCGACGAAAGTGGGCTTTCCCTTTGCAGTATCAGTTGTAAAACTTGGTGAATACAGTTACATTGGCGTAATACCAGTCGTTTACAAGATGATCGCTTTTATTCAGGGATACGCTGTACCTGGGCTTCGAAACTGTTGTTGTCGACGAAAGTGGGCTTTCCCTTCGAAAATCACTTCCAAAACTTGGTGAATACAGTTACATTGGCGTAGCACAAACCGTTTGCAATATAATCGCTTTAATTTAGGGCGACGGTACATCTACGCTTCGGAACTGTTGTTGTCGACGAAAGTGGGCTTTTCCTTTGCAGAATCACTTCCAAAACATGGTGAATACAGTTCCATTGGCGTAGCACAAACCGTTTCCAATATAATCGCTTTAACTTAGGGCGACGGTACATGTACGCTTCGAAACTGTTGTTGTCGACGAAAGTGGGCTTTCCCTTTGCAGTATCACGTGTAAAACTTGGTGAATACAGTTACATTGGCGTAATACCAGTCGTTTACAAGATGATCGCTTCTATTCAGGGATACGCTGTACCTGCGCTTCGAAACTGTTGTTCTCGACGAAAGTGGGCTTTCCCTTCGAAAATCACTTCCAAAACTTGGTGAATACAGTTACATTGGCGTAGTACAATCCGTTTGCAATATAATCGCTTTAATTTAGGGCTACGGTACATCTGCGCTTCGAAACTGTTGTTGTCGACGAAAGTGGGCTTTCCCTTTGCAGAATCACTTCCTAAACATGGTGAATACAATTCCATTGGCGTAGCACAAACCGTTTGCAATATCACGCCTTTAATTTAGGGATACGCTATATCTGCGCTTCGGAACTGTTGTTTTCGACGAAAGTGGGCTTTTCCTTTGCAGAATCACTTCCAAAACATGGTGAATACAGTTCCATTGGCGTAGCACAAACCGTTTCCAATATAATCGCTTTAACTTAGGGCGACGGTACATTTACGCTTCGAAACTGTTGTTGTCGACGAAAGTGGGCTTTCCCTTTGCAGTATCACTTGTAAAACTTGGTGAATACAGTTACATTGGCGTAATACCAGTCGTTTACAAGATGATCGCTTCTATTCAGGGATACGCTGTACCTGCGCTTCGAAACTGTTGTTCTCGACGAAAGTGGGCTTTCCCTTCGAAAATCACTTCCAAAACTTGGTGAATACTGTTACATTGGCGTAGCACAAACCGTTTGCAATATAATCGCTTTAATTTAGGGCGACGGTACATCTACGCTTCGGAACTGTTGTTGTCGACGAAAGTCGGCTTTCCCTTTGCAGAATACCGTGCAAAACTTGGTAGATACAGTTACATTGGCGTAGTACAATCCGTTTGCAATATAATCGCTTTAATTAAGGGCGACGGTACATCTATGCTTCGAAACTGTTGTTTTCGATGAAAGTCGGCTTTCCCTTTGCAGAATACCGTGCAAAACTTGGTAGATACAGTTACATTGGCGTAGTACAATCCGTTTGCAATATAATCGCTTTAATTAAGGGCGACGGTACATGTACGCTTCGAAACTGTTGTTGTCGACGAAAGTGGGCTTTCCCTTTGCAGTATCACTTGTAAAACTTGGTGAATACAGTTACATTGGCGTAATACCAGTCGTTTACAAGATGATCGCTTCTATTCAGGGATACGCTGTACCTGCGCTTCGAAACTGTTGTTCTCGACGAAAGTGGGCTTTCCCTTTGCAGAATCACTTCCTAAATATGGTGAATACAGTTACATTGGCGTAGCACAAACCGTTTGCAATATCACGCCTTTAATTTAGGGATACGCTATATCTGCGCTTCGAAACTGTTGTTTTCGACGAAAGTGGGCTTTCCCTTTGCAGAATCACTTCCTAAATATGGTGAATACAGTTACATTGGCGTAGCACAAACCGTTTGCAATATAATCGCTTTAATTTAGGGCGACGGTACATCTACGCTTCGGAACTGTTGTTGTCGACGAAAGTGGGTTTTCCCTTTGCAGAATCACTTCCAAAACATGGCGAATACAGTTCCATTGGCGTAGTACAATCCGTTTGCAATATAATAGCTTTAATTAAGGGCGACGGTACATCTACGCTTCGGAACTGTTGTTGTCGACGAAAGTGGGCTTTCCCTTTGCAGTATCACGTGTAAAACTTGGTGAATACAGTTACATTGGCGTAATACCAGTCGTTTACAAGATGATCGCTTCTATTCAGGGATACGCTGTACCTGCGCTTCGAAACTGTTGTTCTCGACGAAAGTGGGCTTTCCCTTCGAAAATCACTTCCAAAACTTGGTGAATACAGTTACATTGGCGTAGTACAATCCGTTTGCAATATAATCGCTTTAATTAAGGGCGACGGTACATGTACGCTTCGAAACTGTTGTTGTCGACGAAAGTGGGCTTTCCCTTTGCAGTATCACTTGTAAAACTTGGTGAATACAGTTACATTGGCGTAATACCAGTCGTTTACAAGATGATCACTTTTATTCAGGGATACGCTGTACCTGCGCTTCGAAACTGTTGTTCTCGACGAAAGTGGGCTTTCCCTTCGAAAATCACTTCCAAAACTTGGTGAATACAGTTACATTGGCGTAGTACAATCCGTTTGCAATATAATCGCTTTAATTTAGGGCTACGGTACATCTGCGCTTCGAAACTGTTGTTGTCGACGAAAGTGGGCTTTCCCTTTGCAGAATCACTTCCTAAACATGGTGAATACAGTTCCATTGGCGTAGCACAAACCGTTTGCAATATCACGCCTTTAATTTAGGTATACGCTATATCTGCGCTTCGGAACTGTTGTTTTCGACAAAAGTGGGCTTTTCCTTTGCAGTATCACTTGTAAAACTTGGTGAATACAGTTCCATTGGCGTAGCACAAACCGTTTCCAATATAATCGCTTTAACTTAGGGCGACGGTACATGTACGCTTCGAAACTGTTGTTGTCGACGAAAGTGGGCTTTCCCTTTGCAGTATCACTTGTAAAACTTGGTGAATACAGTTACATTGGCGTAATACCAGTCGTTTACAAGATGATCGCTTCTATTCAGGGATACGCTGTACCTGCGCTTCGAAACTGTTGTTCTCGACGAAAGTGGGCTTTCCCTTCGAAAATCACTTCCAAAACTTGGTGAATACTGTTACATTGGCGTAGCACAAACCGTTTGCAATATAATCGCTTTAATTTAGGGCGACGGTACATCTACGCTTCGGAACTGTTGTTGTCGACGAAAGTGGGTTTTCCCTTTGCAGAATCACTTCCAAAACATGGCGAATACAGTTCCATTGGCGTAGCACAAACCGTTTGCAATATAATCGCTTTAACTTAGGGCGACGGTACATGTACGCTTCGAAACTGTTGTTGTCGACGAAAGTGGGCTTTCCCTTTGCAGTATCACTTGTAAAACTTGGTGAATACAGTTACATTGGCGTAATACCAGTCGTTTACAAGATGATCACTTTTATTCAGGGATACGCTGTACCTGCGCTTCGAAACTGTTGTTCTCGACGAAAGTGGGCTTTCCCTTCGAAAATCACTTCCAAAACTTGGTGAATACAGTTACATTGGCGTAGTACAATCCGTTTGCAATATAATCGCTTTAATTTAGGGCTACGGTACATCTGCGCTTCGAAACTGTTGTTGTCGACGAAAGTGGGCTTTCCCTTTGCAGAATCACTTCCTAAACATGGTGAATACAGTTACATTGGCGTAGCACAAACCGTTTGCAATATAACGCCTTTAATTTAGTCATACGCTATATCTGCGCTTCGAAACTGTTGTTTTCGACGAAAGTCGACTTTCCCTTTGCAGAATACCGTGCAAAACTTGGTAGATACAGTTACATTGGCGTAGTACAATCCGTTTGCAATATAATCGCTTTAATTAAGGGCGACGGTACATCTATGCTTCGGAACTGTTGTTGTCGACGAAAGTGGGCTTTCCCTTTGCAGAATCACTTCCTAAACATGGTGAATACAGTTCCATTGGCGTAGCACAAACCGTTTGCAATATAATCGCTTTAATTTAGGGCGACGGTACATCTACGCTTCGGAACTGTTGTTTTCGACGAAAGTGGGCTTTCCCTTTGCAGAATCTCTTCCAAAACTTGGTGAATACAGTTACATTGGCGTAGTACAATCCGTTTGCAATATAATCGCTTTAATTTAGGGCTACGGTACATCTGCGCTTCGGAACTGTTGTTGTCGACGAAAGTGGGCTTTCCCTTTGCAGAATCACTTCCTAAACATGGTGAATACAGTTCCTTTGGCGTAGCACAAACCGTTTGCAATATCACGCCTTTAATTTAGGGATACGCTATATCTGCGCTTCGGAACTGTTGTTTTCGACGAAAGTGGGCTTTTCCTTTGCAGAATCACTTCCAAAACATGGTGAATACAGTTCCATTGGCGTAGCACAAACCGTGTGCAATATAATCGCTTTAACTTAGGGC
This sequence comes from Ectemnius continuus, assembly GCA_910591665.1. Taxonomy (NCBI): domain Eukaryota; kingdom Metazoa; phylum Arthropoda; class Insecta; order Hymenoptera; family Crabronidae; genus Ectemnius; species Ectemnius continuus. Next base: position 15,560,607 of record OU342860.1, read on the forward strand.
GACGGTACATGTACGCTTCGAAACTGTTGTTGTCGACGAAAGTGGGCTTTCCCTTTGCAGTATCACTTGTAAAACTTGGTGAATACAGTTACATTGGCGTAATACCAGTCGTTTACAAGATGATCGCTTCTATTCAGGGATACGCTGTACCTGCGCTTCGAAACTGTTGTTCTCGACGAAAGTGGGCTTTCCCTTCGAAAATCACTTCCAAAACTTGGTGAATACAGTTACATTGGCGTAGTACAATCCGTTTGCAATATAATCGCTTTAATTAAGGGCGACGGTACATGTACGCTTCGAAACTGTTGTTGTCGACGAAAGTGGGCTTTCCCTTTGCAGTATCACTTGTAAAACTTGGTGAATACAGTTACATTGGCGTAATACCAGTCGTTTACAAGATGATCGCTTTTATTCAGGGATACGCTGTACCTGCGCTTCGAAACTGTTGTTGTCGACGAAAGTGGGCTTTCCCTTTGCAGAATCACTTCCTAAACATGGTGAATACAGTTCCATTGGCGTAGCACAAACCGTTTGCAATATCATGCCTTTAATTTAGGTATACGCTATATCTGCGCTTCGGAACTGTTGTTTTCGACGAAAGTGGGCTTTTCCTTTGCAGTATCACTTGTAAAACTTGGTGAATACAGTTACATTGGCGTAATACGAGTCGTTTACAAGATGATCGCTTTTATTCAGGGATACGCTGTACCTGGGCTTCGAAACTGTTGTTCTCGACGAAAGTGGGCTTTCCCTTCGAAAATCACTTCCAAAACTTGGTGAATACAGTTACATTCGCGTAGCACAAACCGTTTGCAATATAATCGCTTTAATTTAGGGCGACGGTACATCTACGCTTCGGAACTGTTGTTGTCGACGAAAGTGGGCTTTCCCTTTACAGAATCACTTCCTAAACATGGTGAATACAGTTACATTGGCGTAGCACAAACCGTTTGCAATATAACGCCTTTAATTTAGTGATACGCTATATCTGCGCTTCGGAACTGTTGTTTTCGACGAAAGTGGGCTTTTCCTTTGCAGTATCACTTGTAAAACTTGGTGAATACAGTTACATTGGCGTAATACGAGTCGTTTACAAGATGATCGCTTTTATTCAGGGATACGCTGTACCTGGGCTTCGAAACTGTTGTTCTCGACGAAAGTGGGCTTTCCCTTCGAAAATCACTTCCAAAACTTGGTGAATACAGTTACATTGGCGTAGCACAAACCGTTTGCAATATAATCGCTTTAATTTAGGGCGACGGTACATCTACGCTTCGGAACTATTGTTGTCGACGAAAGTGGGTTTTCCCTTTGCAGAATCACTTCCTAAATATGGTGAATACAGTTACATTGGCGTAGCACAAACCGTTTGCAATATAATCGCTTTAACTTAGGGCGACGGTACATGTACGCTTCGAAACTGTTGTTGTCGACGAAAGTGGGCTTTCCCTTTGCAGAATCACTTCCAAAACATGGCGAATACAGTTCCATTGGCGTAGCACAAACCGTTTGCAATATAATCGCTTTAACTTAGGGCGACGGTACATGTACGCTTCGAAACTGTTGTTGTCGACGAAAGTGGGCTTTCCCTTTGCAGTATCACTTGTAAAACTTGGTGAATACAGTTACATTGGCGTAATACCAGTCGTTTACAAGATGATCACTTTTATTCAGGGATACGCTGTACCTGCGCTTCGAAACTGTTGTTCTCGACGAAAGTGGGCTTTCCCTTCGAAAATCACTTCCAAAACTTGGTGAATACAGTTACATTGGCGTAGCACAAACCGTTTGCAATATAATCGCTTTAATTTAGGGCTACGGTACATCTGCGCTTCGAAACTGTTGTTGTCGACGAAAGTGGGCTTTCCCTTTGCAGAATCACTTCCTAAATATGGTGAATCCAGTTACATTGGCGTAGCACAAACCGTTTGCAATATAATCGCTTTAATTTAGGGCGACGGTACATCTACGCTTCAGAACTGTTGTTGTCGACGAAAGTGGGTTTTCCCTGTGCAGAATCACTTCCAAAACATGGCGAATACAGTTCCATTGGCGTAGCACAAACCGTTTGCAATATAATCGCTTTAATTTAGGGCGACGGTACATGTACGCTTCGAAACTGTTGTTGTCGACGAAAGTGGGCTTTCCCTTTGCAGTATCACTTGTAAAACTTGGTGAATACAGTTACATTGGCGTAGCACAATCCGTTTACAAGATGATCGCTTTTGTTTAGGGCGACGGTACATCTACGCTTCGGAACTGTTGTTGTCGACGACAGTGGGCTTTCCCTTTGCAAAATCACTTCCTAAACATGGTGAATACAGTTACATTGGCGTAGCACAAACCGTTTGCAATATAACGCCTTTAATTTAGTGATACGCTATATCTGCGCTTCGAAACTGTTGTTTTCGACGAAAGTCGGCTTTCCCTTTGCAGAAACACTTCCTAAATATGGTGAATACAGTTACATTGGCGTAGTACAATCCGTTTGCAATATAATCGCTTTAATTAAGGGCGACAGTACATCTACGCTTCGGAACTGTTGTTGTCGACGAAAGTGGGTTTTCCCTTTGCAGAATCACTTCCAAAACATGGCGAATACAGTTCCATTGGCGTAGCACAAACCGTTTGCAATATCACGCCTTTAATTTAGTGATACGCTATATCTGCGCTTCGAAACTGTTGTTTTCGACGAAAGTGGGCTTTCCCTTTGCAGTATCACTTGTAAAACTTGGTGAATACAGTTACATTGGCGTAATACCAGTCGTTTACAAGATGATCGCTTCTATTCAGGGCTACGCTGTACCTGCGCTTCGAAACTGTTGTTCTCGACGAAAGTGGGCTTTCCCTTCGAAAATCACTTCCAAAACTTGGTGAATACAGTTACATTGGCGTAGCACAAACCGTTTGCAATATAATCGCTTTAATTTAGGGCGACGGTACATCTACGCTTCGGAACTGTTGTTGTCGACGAAAGTGGGTTTTCCCTTTGCAGAATCACTTCCAAAACATGGCGAATACAGTTCCATTGGCGTAGCACAAACCGTTTGCAATATAATCGCTTTAACTTAGGGCGACGGTACATGTACGCTTCGAAACTGTTGTTGTCGACGAAAGTGGGCTTTCCCTTTGCAGTATCACTTGTAAAACTTGGTGAATACAGTTACATTGGCGTAATACCAGTCGTTTACAAGATGATCACTTTTATTCAGGGATACGCTGTACCTGCGCTTCGAAACAGTTGTTCTCGACGAAAGTGGGCTTTTCCTTTGCAGTATCACTTGTAAAACTTGGTGAATACAGTTACATTGGCGTAATACGAGTCGTTTACAAGATGATCGCTTTTATTCAGGGATACGCTGTACCTGGGCTTCGAAACTGTTGTTCTCGACGAAAGTGGGCTTTCCCTTCGAAAATCACTTCCAAAACTTGGTGAATACAGTTACATTGGCGTAGCACAAACCGTTTGCAATATAATCGCTTTAATTTAGGGCGACGGTACATCTACGCTTCGGAACTGTTGTTGTCGACGAAAGTGGGCTTTCCCTTTGCAGAATCACTTCCTAAACATGGTGAATACAGTTACATTGGCGTAGCACAAACCGTTTGCAATATAACGCCTTTAATTTAGTGATACGCTATATCTGCGCTTCGAAACTGTTGTTTTCGACGAAAGTCGGCTTTCCCTTTGCAGAATACCGTGCAAAACTTGGTAGATACAGTTACATTGGCCTAGTACAATCCGTTTGCAATATAATCGCTTTAATTAAGGGCGACGGTACATCTGCGCTTCGAAACTGTTGTTGTCGACGAAAGTGGGCTTTCCCTTTGCAGAATCACTTCCTAAACATGGTGAATACAATTCCATTGGCGTAGCACAAACCGTTTGCAATATCACGCCTTTAATTTAGGGATACGCTATATCTGCGCTTCGGAACTGTTGTTTTCGACGAAAGTGGGCTTTTCCTTTGCAGAATCACTTCCAAAACATGGTGAATACAGTTCCATTGGCGTAGCACAAACCGTTTCCAATATAATCGCTTTAACTTAGGGCGACGGTACATGTACGCTTCGAAACTGTTGTTGTCGACGAAAGTGGGCTTTCCCTTTGCAGTATCACTTGTAAAACTTGGTGAATACAGTTACATTGGCGTAATACCAGTCGTTTACAAGATGATCGCTTCTATTCAGGGATACGCTGTACCTGCGCTTCGAAACTGTTGTTCTCGACGAAAGTGGGCTTTCCCTTCGAAAATCACTTCCAAAACTTGGTGAATACAGTTACATTGGCGTAGTACAATCCGTTTGCAATATAATCGCTTTAATTTAGGGCTACGGTACATCTGCGCTTCGAAACTGTTGTTGTCGACGAAAGTGGGCTTTCCCTTTGCAGAATCACTTCCTAAACATGGTGAATACAATTCCATTGGCGTAGCACAAACCGTTTGCAATATCACGCCTTTAATTTAGGGATACGCTATATCTGCGCTTCGGAACTGTTGTTTTCGACGAAAGTGGGCTTTTCCTTTGCAGAATCACTTCCAAAACATGGTGAATACAGTTCCATTGGCGTAGCACAAACCGTTTCCAATATAATCGCTTTAACTTAGGGCGACGGTACATGTACGCTTCGAAACTGTTGTTGTCGACGAAAGTGGGCTTTCCCTTTGCAGTATCACTTGTAAAACTTGGTGAATACAGTTACATTGGCGTAATACCAGTCGTTTACAAGATGATCGCTTCTATTCAGGGATACGCTGTACCTGCGCTTCGAAACTGTTGTTCTCGACGAAAGTGGGCTTTCCCTTCGAAAATCACTTCCAAAACTTGGTGAATACAGTTACATTGGCGTAGCACAAACCGTTTGCAATATAATCGCTTTAATTTAGGGCGACGGTACATCTACGCTTCGGAACTGTTGTTGTCGACGAAAGTGGGTTTTCCCTTTGCAGAATCACTTCCAAAACATGGCGAATACAGTTCCATTGGCGTAGCACAAACCGCTTGCAATATCACGCCTTTAATTTAGGTATACGCTATATCTGCGCTTCGGAACTGTTGTTTTCGACGAAAGTGGGCTTTTCCTTTGCAGTATCACTTGTAAAACTTGGTGAATACAGTTACATTGGCGTAATACGAGTCGTTTACAAGATGATCGCTTTTAGTCAGGGATACGCTGTACCTGGGCTTCGAAACTGTTGTTCTCGACGAAAGTGGGCTTTCCCTTCGAAAATCACTTCCAAAACTTGGTGAATACAGTTACATTGGCGTAGCACAAACCGTTTGCAATATAATCGCTTTAATTTAGGGCGACGGTACATCTACGCTTCGGAACTGTTGTTGTCGACGAAAGTGGGTTTTCCCTTTGCAGAATCACTTCCTAAACATGGTGAATACAGTTACATTGGCGTAGCACAAACCGTTTGCAATATAATCGCTTTAATTTAGGGCGACGGTACATCTATGCTTCGGAACTGTTGTTGTCGACGAAAGTGGGCTTTTCCTTTGCAGAATCACTTCCAAAACATGGTGAATACAGTTCCATTGGCGTAGCACAAACCGTTTGCAATATCACGCCTTTAATTTAGGGATACGCTATATCTGCGCTTCGGAACTGTTGTTTTCGACGAAAGTGGGCTTTTCCTTTGCAGAATCACTTCCAAAACATGGTGAATACAGTTCCATTGGCGTAGCACAAACCGTTTGCAATATCACGGCTTTAATTTAGGTATACGCTATATCTGCGCTTCGGAACTGTTGTTTTCGACGAAAGTGGGCTTTTCCTTTGCAGTATCACTTGTAAAACTTGGTGAATATAGTTACATTGGCGTAATACGAGTCGTTTACAAGATGATCGCTTTTATTCAGGGATACGCTGTACCTGGGCTTCGAAACTGTTGTTGTCGACGAAAGTGGGCTTTCCCTTCGAAAATCACTTCCAAAACTTGGTGAATACAGTTACATTGGCGTAGCACAAACCGTTTGCAATATAATCGCTTTAATTTAGGGCGACGGTACATCTACGCTTCGGAACTGTTGTTGTCGACGAAAGTGGGCTTTTCCTTTGCAGAATCACTTCCAAAACATGGTGAATACAGTTCCATTGGCGTAGCACAAACCGTTTCCAATATAATCGCTTTAACTTAGGGCGACGGTACATGTACGCTTCGAAACTGTTGTTGTCGACGAAAGTGGGCTTTCCCTTCGAAAATCACTTCCAAAACTTGGTGAATACTGTTACATTGGCGTAGCACAAACCGTTTGCAATATCACGCCTTTAATTTAGGTATACGCTATATCTGCGCTTCGGAACTGTTGTTTTCGACGAAAGTGGGCTTTTCCTTTGCAGTATCACTTGTAAAACTTGGTGAATACAGTTACATTGGCGTAATACGAGTCGTTTACAAGATGATCGCTTTTATTCAGGGATACGCTGTACCTGGGCTTCGAAACTGTTGTTGTCGACGAAAGTGGGCTTTCCCTTCGAAAATCACTTCCAAAACTTGGTGAATACAGTTACATTGGCGTAGTACAATCCGTTTGCAATATAATCGCTTTAATTTAGGGCTACGGTACATCTGCGCTTCGAAACTGTTGTTGTCGACGAAAGTGGGCTTTCCCTTTGCAGAATCACTTCCTAAACATGGTGAATACAGTTCCATTGGCGTAGCACAAACCGTTTGCAATATCACGCCTTTAATTTAGGGATACGCTATATCTGCGCTTCGGAACTGTTGTTTTCGACGAAAGTGGGCTTTTCCTTTGCAGAATCACTTCCAAAACATGGTGAATACAGTTCCATTGGCGTAGCACAAACCGTTTCCAATATAATCGCTTTAACTTAGGGCGACGGTACATGTACGCTTCGAAACTGTTGTTGTCGACGAAAGTGGGCTTTCCCTTTGCAGTATCACTTGTAAAACTTGGTGAATACAGTTACATTGGCGTAATACCAGTCGTTTACAAGATGATCGCTTCTATTCAGGGATACGCTGTACCTGCGCTTCGAAACTGTTGTTCTCGACGAAAGTGGGCTTTCCCTTCGAAAATCACTTCCAAAACTTGGTGAATACTGTTACATTGGCGTAGCACAAACCGTTTGCAATATAATCGCTTTAATTTAGGGCGACGGTACATCTACGCTTCGGAACTGTTGTTGTCGACGAAAGTCGGCTTTCCCTTTGCAGAATACCGTGCAAAACTTGGTAGATACAGTTACATTGGCGTAGTACAATCCGTTTGCAATATAATCGCTTTAATTAAGGGCGACGGTACATCTATGCTTCGGAACTGTTGTTTTCGATGAAAGTCGGCTTTCCCTTTGCAGAATACCGTGCAAAACTTGGTAGATACAGTTACATTGGCGTAGTACAATCCGTTTGCAATATAATCGCTTTAATTAAGGGCGACGGTACATGTACGCTTCGAAACTGTTGTTGTCGACGAAAGTGGGCTTTCCCTTTGCAGTATCACTTGTAAAACTTGGTGAATACAGTTACATTGGCGTAATACCAGTCGTTTACAAGATGATCGCTTCTATTCAGGGATACGCTGTACCTGCGCTTCGAAACTGTTGTTCTCGACGAAAGTGGGCTTTCCCTTTGCAGAATCACTTCCTAAATATGGTGAATACAGTTACATTGGCGTAGCACAAACCGTTTGCAATATCACGCCTTTAATTTAGGGATACGCTATATCTGCGCTTCGAAACTGTTGTTTTCGACGAAAGTCGGCTTTCCCTTTGCAGAATACTGTGCAAAACTTGGTAGATACAGTTACATTGGCGTAGTACAATCCGTTTGCAATATAATCGCTTTAATTAAGGGCGACGGTACATCTATGCTTCGGAACTGTTGTTTTCGATGAAACTGTCTTTTCGCTTTGCAGAATCACTTCCAAAACATGGTGAATACAGTTCCATTGGCGTAGCACAAACCGTTTGCAATATAATCGCTTTTGTTTAGGGTCACGCTATGTCTGCGCTTCGGAACTGTTGTTTTCGACGAAAGTGGGCTTTCCCTTTGCAGAATCACTTCCTAAATATGGTGAATACAGTTACATTGGCGTAGCACAAACCGTTTGCAATATAATCGCTTTAATTTAGGGCGACGGTACATCTACGCTTCGGAACTGTTGTTGTCGACGAAAGTGGGTTTTCCCTTTGCAGAATCACTTCCAAAACATGGCGAATACAGTTCCATTGGCGTAGTACAATCCGTTTGCAATATAATAGCTTTAATTAAGGGCGACGGTACATCTACGCTTCGGAACTGTTGTTGTCGACGAAAGTGGGTTTTCCCTTTGCAGAATCACTTCCAAAACATGGCGAATATAGTTCCATTGGCGTAGCACAAACCGTTTGCAATATAATCGCTTTTGTTTAGGGATACGCTATGTCTGCGCTTCGGAACTGTTGTTTTCGACGAAAGTGGGCTTTCCCTTTGCAGAATCTCTTCCTAAATATGGTGAATACAGTTACATTGGCGTAGCACAAACCGTTTGCAATATAATCGCTTTAATTTAGGGCGACGGTACATCTACGCTTCGGAACTGTTGTTGTCGAGGAAAGTGGGTTTTCCCTTTGCAGAATCACTTCCAAAGCATGGCGAATACAGTTCCATTGGCGTAGCACAAACCGTGTGCAATATAATCGCTTTAACTTAGGGCGACGGTACATGTACGCTTCGAAACTGTTGTTGTCGACGAAAGTGGGCTTTCCCTTTGCAGTATCACTTGTAAAACTTGGTGAATACAGTTACATTGGCGTAATACCAGTCGTTTACAAGATGATCGCTTCTATTCAGGGATACGCTGTACCTGCGCTTCGAAACTGTTGTTCTCGACGAAAGTGGGCTTTCCCTTCGAAAATCACTTCCAAAACTTGGTGAATACAGTTACATTGGCGTAGTACAATCCGTTTGCAATATAATCGCTTTAATTAAGGGCGACGGTACATGTACGCTTCGAAACTGTTGTTGTCGACGAAAGTGGGCTTTCCCTTTGCAGTATCACTTGTAAAACTTGGTGAATACAGTTACATTGGCGTAATACCAGTCGTTTACAAGATGATCGCTTCTATTCAGGGATACGCTGTACCTGCGCTTCGAAACTGTTGTTGTCGACGAAAGTGGGCTTTCCCTTTGCAGAATCACTTCCTAAACATGGTGAATACAGTTCCATTGGCGTAGCACAAACCGTTTGCAATATCATGCCTTTAATTTAGGGATACGCTATATCTGCGCTTCGGAACTGTTGTTTTCGACGAAAGTGGGCTTTTCCTTTGCAGTATCACTTGTAAAACTTGGTGAATACAGTTACATTGGCGTAATACGAGTCGTTTACAAGATGATCGCTTTTATTCAGGGATACGCTGTACCTGGGCTTCGAAACTGTTGTTCTCGACGAAAGTGGGCTTTCCCTTCGAAAATCACTTCCAAAACTTGGTGAATACAGTTACATTCGCGTAGCACAAACCGTTTGCAATATAATCGCTTTAATTTAGGGCGACGGTACATCTACGCTTCGGAACTGTTGTTGTCGACGAAAGTGGGCTTTCCCTTTACAGAATCACTTCCTAAACATGGTGAATACAGTTACATTGGCGTAGCACAAACCGTTTGCAATATAACGCCTTTAATTTAGTGATACGCTATATCTGCGCTTCGAAACTGTTGTTTTCGACGAAAGTCGGCTTTCCCTTTGCAGAATACCGTGCAAAACTTGGTAGATACAGTTACATTGGCCTAGTACAATCCGTTTGCAATATAATCGCTTTAATTAAGGGCGACGGTACATCTGCGCTTCGAAACTGTTGTTGTCGACGAAAGTGGGCTTTCCCTTTGCAGAATCACTTCCTAAACATGGTGAATACAATTCCATTGGCGTAGCACAAACCGTTTGCAATATCACGCCTTTAATTTAGGGATATGCTATATCTGCGCTTCGGAACTGTTGTTTTCGACGAAAGTGGGCTTTTCCTTTGCAGAATCACTTCCAAAACATGGTGAATACAGTTCCATTGGCGTAGCACAAACCGTTTCCAATATAATCGCTTTAACTTAGGGCGACGGTACATGTACGCTTCGAAACTGTTGTTGTCGACGAAAGTGGGCTTTCCCTTTGCAGTATCACTTGTAAAACTTGGTGAATACAGTTACATTGGCGTAATACCAGTCGTTTACAAGATGATCACTTTTATTCAGGGATACGCTGTACCTGCGCTTCGAAACTGTTGTTCTCGACGAAAGTGGGCTTTCCCTTCGAAAATCACTTCCAAAACTTGGTGAATACAGTTACATTGGCGTAGTACAATCCGTTTGCAATATAATCGCTTTAATTTAGGGCTACGGTACATCTGCGCTTCGAAACTGTTGTTGTCGACGAAAGTGGGCTTTCCCTTTGCAGAATCACTTCCTAAATATGGTGAATCCAGTTACATTGGCGTAGCACAAACCGTTTGCAATATAATCGCTTTAATTTAGGGCGACGGTACATCTACGCTTCGGAACTGTTGTTGTCGACGAAAGTGGGTTTTCCCTTTGCAGAATCACTTCCAAAACATGGCGAATACAGTTACATTGGCGTAGCACAAACCGTTTGCAATATAACCGCTTTAATTTTGGGCGACGGTACATCTACGCTTCGGAACTGTTGTTGTCGACGAAAGTGGGTTTTCCCTTTGCAGAATCACTTCCAAAACATGGCGAATATAGTTCCATTGGCGTAGCACAAACCGTTTCCAATATAATCGCTTTAATTTAGGGCGACGGTACATCTACGCTTCGGAACTGTTGTTGTCGACGACAGTGGGCTTTCCCTTTGCAAAATCACTTCCTAAACATGGTGAATACAGTTACATTGGCGTAGCACAAACCGTTTGCAATATAACGCCTTTAATTTAGTGATACGCTATATCTGCGCTTCGAAACTGTTGTTTTCGACGAATGTCGGCTTTCCCTTTGCAGAAACACTTCCTAAATATGGTGAATACAGTTACATTGGCGTAGTACAATCCGTTTGCAATATAATCGCTTTAATTAAGGGCGACAGTACATCTACGCTTCGGAACTGTTGTTGTCGACGAAAGTGGGTTTTCCCTTTGCAGAATCACTTCCAAAACATGGCGAATACAGTTCCATTGGCGTAGCACAAACCGTTTGCAATATCACGCCTTTAATTTAGTGATACGCTATATCTGCGCTTCGAAACTGTTGTTTTCGACGAAAGTGGGCTTTCCCTTTGCAGTATCACTTGTAAAACTTGGTGAATACAGTTACATTGGCGTAATACCAGTCGTTTACAAGATGATCGCTTCTATTCAGGGATACGCTGTACCTGCGCTTCGAAACTGTTGTTCTCGACGAAAGTGGGCTTTCCCTTCGAAAATCACTTCCAAAACTTGGTGAATACAGTTACATTGGCGTAGCACAAACCGTTTGCAATATAATCGCTTTAACTTAGGGCGACGGTACATGTACGCTTCGAAACTGTTGTTGTCGACGAAAGTGGGCTTTCCCTTCGAAAATCACTTCCAAAACTTGGTGAATACAGTTACATTGGCGTAGCACAAACCGTTTGCAATATAATCGCTTTAATTTAGGGCGACGGTACATCTACGCTTCGGAACTGTTGTTGTCGACGAAAGTGGGTTTTCCCTTTGCAGAATCACTTCCAAAACATGGCGAATACAGTTCCATTGGCGTAGCACAAACCGTTTGCAATATAATCGCTTTAACTTATGGCGACGGTACATGTACGCTTCGAAACTGTTGTTGTCGACGAAAGTGGGCTTTCCCTTTGCAGTATCACTTGTAAAACTTGGTGAATACAGTTACATTGGCGTAATACCAGTCGTTTACAAGATGATCACTTTTATTCAGGGATACGCTGTACCTGCGCTTCGAAACAGTTGTTCTCGACGAAAGTGGGCTTTTCCTTTGCAGTATCACTTGTAAAACTTGGTGAATACAGTTACATTGGCGTAATACGAGTCGTTTACAAGATGATCGCTTTTATTCAGGGATACGCTGTACCTGGGCTTCGAAACTGTTGTTCTCGACGAAAGTGGGCTTTCCCTTCGAAAATCACTTCCAAAACTTGGTGAATACAGTTACATTGGCGTAGCACAAACCGTTTGCAATATAATCGCTTTAATTTAGGGCGACGGTACATCTACGCTTCGGAACTGTTGTTGTCGACGAAAGTGGGCTTTCCCTTTGCAGAATCACTTCCTAAACATGGTGAATACAGTTACATTGGCGTAGCACAAACCGTTTGCAATATAACGCCTTTAATTTAGTGATACGCTATATCTGCGCTTCGAAACTGTTGTTTTCGACGAAAGTCGGCTTTCCCTTTGCAGAATACCGTGCAAAACTTGGTAGATACAGTTACATTGGCCTAGTACAATCCGTTTGCAATATAATCGCTTTAATTAAGGGCGACGGTACATCTGCGCTTCGAAACTGTTGTTGTCGACGAAAGTGGGCTTTTCCTTTGCAGAATCACTTCCAAAACATGGTGAATACAGTTCCATTGGCGTAGCACAAACCGTTTCCAATATAATCGCTTTAACTTAGGGCGACGGTACATGTACGCTTCGAAACTGTTGTTGTCGACGAAAGTGGGCTTTCCCTTTGCAGTATCAGTTGTAAAACTTGGTGAATACAGTTACATTGGCGTAATACCAGTCGTTTACAAGATGATCGCTTTTATTCAGGGATACGCTGTACCTGGGCTTCGAAACTGTTGTTGTCGACGAAAGTGGGCTTTCCCTTCGAAAATCACTTCCAAAACTTGGTGAATACAGTTACATTGGCGTAGCACAAACCGTTTGCAATATAATCGCTTTAATTTAGGGCGACGGTACATCTACGCTTCGGAACTGTTGTTGTCGACGAAAGTGGGCTTTTCCTTTGCAGAATCACTTCCAAAACATGGTGAATACAGTTCCATTGGCGTAGCACAAACCGTTTCCAATATAATCGCTTTAACTTAGGGCGACGGTACATGTACGCTTCGAAACTGTTGTTGTCGACGAAAGTGGGCTTTCCCTTTGCAGTATCACGTGTAAAACTTGGTGAATACAGTTACATTGGCGTAATACCAGTCGTTTACAAGATGATCGCTTCTATTCAGGGATACGCTGTACCTGCGCTTCGAAACTGTTGTTCTCGACGAAAGTGGGCTTTCCCTTCGAAAATCACTTCCAAAACTTGGTGAATACAGTTACATTGGCGTAGTACAATCCGTTTGCAATATAATCGCTTTAATTTAGGGCTACGGTACATCTGCGCTTCGAAACTGTTGTTGTCGACGAAAGTGGGCTTTCCCTTTGCAGAATCACTTCCTAAACATGGTGAATACAATTCCATTGGCGTAGCACAAACCGTTTGCAATATCACGCCTTTAATTTAGGGATACGCTATATCTGCGCTTCGGAACTGTTGTTTTCGACGAAAGTGGGCTTTTCCTTTGCAGAATCACTTCCAAAACATGGTGAATACAGTTCCATTGGCGTAGCACAAACCGTTTCCAATATAATCGCTTTAACTTAGGGCGACGGTACATTTACGCTTCGAAACTGTTGTTGTCGACGAAAGTGGGCTTTCCCTTTGCAGTATCACTTGTAAAACTTGGTGAATACAGTTACATTGGCGTAATACCAGTCGTTTACAAGATGATCGCTTCTATTCAGGGATACGCTGTACCTGCGCTTCGAAACTGTTGTTCTCGACGAAAGTGGGCTTTCCCTTCGAAAATCACTTCCAAAACTTGGTGAATACTGTTACATTGGCGTAGCACAAACCGTTTGCAATATAATCGCTTTAATTTAGGGCGACGGTACATCTACGCTTCGGAACTGTTGTTGTCGACGAAAGTCGGCTTTCCCTTTGCAGAATACCGTGCAAAACTTGGTAGATACAGTTACATTGGCGTAGTACAATCCGTTTGCAATATAATCGCTTTAATTAAGGGCGACGGTACATCTATGCTTCGGAACTGTTGTTTTCGATGAAAGTCGGCTTTCCCTTTGCAGAATACCGTGCAAAACTTGGTAGATACAGTTACATTGGCGTAGTACAATCCGTTTGCAATATAATCGCTTTAATTAAGGGCGACGGTACATGTACGCTTCGAAACTGTTGTTGTCGACGAAAGTGGGCTTTCCCTTTGCAGTATCACTTGTAAAACTTGGTGAATACAGTTACATTGGCGTAATACCAGTCGTTTACAAGATGATCGCTTCTATTCAGGGATACGCTGTACCTGCGCTTCGAAACTGTTGTTCTCGACGAAAGTGGGCTTTCCCTTTGCAGAATCACTTCCTAAATATGGTGAATACAGTTACATTGGCGTAGCACAAACCGTTTGCAATATCACGCCTTTAATTTAGGGATACGCTATATCTGCGCTTCGAAACTGTTGTTTTCGACGAAAGTGGGCTTTCCCTTTGCAGAATCACTTCCTAAATATGGTGAATACAGTTACATTGGCGTAGCACAAACCGTTTGCAATATAATCGCTTTAATTTAGGGCGACGGTACATCTACGCTTCGGAACTGTTGTTGTCGACGAAAGTGGGTTTTCCCTTTGCAGAATCACTTCCAAAACATGGCGAATACAGTTCCATTGGCGTAGTACAATCCGTTTGCAATATAATCGCTTTAATTAAGGGCGACGGTACATCTACGCTTCGGAACTGTTGTTGTCGACGAAAGTGGGTTTTCCCTTTGCAGAATCACTTCCAAAACATGGCGAATATAGTTCCATTGGCGTAGCACAAACCGTTTGCAATATAATCGCTTTTGTTTAGGGATACGCTATGTCTGCGCTTCGGAACTGTTGTTTTCGACGAAAGTGGGCTTTCCCTTTGCAGAATCTCTTCCTAAATATGGTGAATACAGTTACATTGGCGTAGCACAAACCGTTTGCAATATAATCGCTTTAATTTGGGGCGACGGTACATCTACGCTTCGGAACTGTTGTTGTCGAGGAAAGTGGGTTTTCCCTTTGCAGAATCACTTCCAAAGCATGGCGAATACAGTTCCATTGGCGTAGCACAAACCGTGTGCAATATAATCGCTTTAACTTAGGGCGACGGTACATGTACGCTTCGAAACTGTTGTTGTCGACGAAAGTGGGCTTTCCCTTTGCAGTATCACTTGTAAAACTTGGTGAATACAGTTACATTGGCGTAATACCAGTCGTTTACAAGATGATCGCTTCTATTCAGGGATACGCTGTACCTGCGCTTCGAAACTGTTGTTCTCGACGAAAGTGGGCTTTCCGTTCGAAAATCACTTCCAAAACTTGGTGAATACAGTTACATTGGCGTAGTACAATCCGTTTGCAATATAATCGCTTTAATTTAGGGCTACGGTACATCTGCGCTTCGAAACTGTTGTTGTCGACGAAAGTGGGCTTTCCCTTTGCAGAATCACTTCCTAAACATGGTGAATACAGTTCCATTGGCGTAGCACAAACCGTTTGCAATATCACGCCTTTAATTTAGGGATACGCTATATCTGCGCTTCGGAACTGTTGTTGTCGACGAAAGTGGGTTTTCCCTTTGCAGAATCACTTCCAAAACATGGCGAATACAGTTCCATTGGCGTAGCACAAACCGTTTGCAATATAATCGCTTTAACTTAGGGCGACGGTACATGTACGCTTCGAAACTGTTGTTGTCGACGGAAGTGGGCTTTCCCTTTGCAGTATCACTTGTAAAACTTGGTGAATACAGTTACATTGGCGTAATACCAGTCGTTTACAAGATGATCGCTTTTATTCAGGGATACGCTGTACCTGCGCTTCGAAACTGTTGTTCTCGACGAAAGTGGGCTTTCCGTTCGAAAATCACTTCCAAAACTTGGTGAATACAGTTACATTGGCGTAGTACAATCCGTTTGCAATATAATCGCTTTAATTTAGGGCTACGGTACATCTGCGCTTCGAAACTGTTGTTGTCGACGAAAGTGGGCTTTCCCTTTGCAGAATCACTTCCTAAACGTGGTGAATACAGTTCCATTGGCGTAGCACAAACCGTTTGCAATATCACGCCTTTAATTTAGGGATACGCTATATCTGCGCTTCGAAACTGTTGTTCTCGACGAAAGTGGGCTTTCCGTTCGAAAATCACTTCCTAAACATGGTGAATACAGTTCCATTGGCGTAGCACAAACCGTTTGCAATATCACGCCTTTAATTTAGGGATACGCTATATCTGCGCTTCGGAACTGTTGTTGTCGACGAAAGTGGGCTTTCCCTTTGCAGAATCACTTCCTAAACATGGTGAATACAATTCCATTGGCGTAGCACAAACCGTTTGCAATATCACGCCTTTAATTTAGGGATACGCTATATCTGCGCTTCGGAACTGTTGTTTTCGACGAAAGTGGGCTTTTCCTTTGCAGAATCACTTCCAAAACATGGTGAATACAGTTCCATTGGCGTAGCACAAACCGTTTCCAATATAATCGCTTTAACTTAGGGCGACGGTACATGTACGCTTCGAAACTGTTGTTGTCGACGAAAGTGGGCTTTCCCTTTGCAGTATCACTTGTAAAACTTGGTGAATACAGTTACATTGGCGTAATACCAGTCGTTTACAAGATGATC
Source organism: Ectemnius continuus (assembly GCA_910591665.1). Lineage (NCBI taxonomy): Eukaryota > Metazoa > Arthropoda > Insecta > Hymenoptera > Crabronidae > Ectemnius > Ectemnius continuus. Next base: position 15,577,227 of record OU342860.1, read on the forward strand.
GCTTCTATTCAGGGATACGCTGTACCTGCGCTTCGAAACTGTTGTTCTCGACGAAAGTGGGCTTTCCCTTTGCAGAATCACTTCCTAAATATGGTGAATACAGTTACATTGGCGTAGCACAAACCGTTTGCAATATAATCGCTTTAATTTAGGGCGACGGTACATCTACGCTTCGGAACTGTTGTTGTCGACGAAAGTGGGTTTTCCCTTTGCAGAATCACTCCGAAAACATGGCGAATATAGTTCCATTGGCGTAGCACAAACCGTTTGCAGTATAATCGCTTTTGTTTAGGGATACGCTATGTCTGCGCTTCGGAACTGTTGTTTTCGACGAAAGTGGGCTTTCCCTTTGCAGAAACACTTCCTAAATATGGTGAATACAGTTACATTGGCGTAGCACAAACCGTTTGCAATATAATCGCTTTAATTTAGGGCGACGGTACATCTACGCTTCGGAACTGTTGTTTTCGACGAAAGTGGGCTTTTCCTTTGCAGTATCACTTGTAAAACTTGGTGAATACAGTTACATTGGTGGAATACGAGTCGTTTACAAGATGATCGCTTTTATTCAGGGATACGCTGTACCTGGGCTTCGAAACTGTTGTTCTCGACGAAAGTGGGCTTTCCCTTCGAAAATCACTTCCAAAACTTGGTGAATACAGTTACATTGGCGTAGCACAAACCGTTTGCAATATAATCGCTTTAATTTAGGGCGACGGTACATCTACGCTTCGGAACTGTTGTTGTCGACGAAAGTGGGCTTTCCCTTTGCAGAATCACTTCCTAAACATAGTGAATACAGTTACATTGGCGTAGCACAAACCGTTTGCAATATAATCGCTTTAATTTAGGGCGACGGTACATCTACGCTTCGGAACTGTTGTTGTCGACGAAAGTGGGTTTTCCCTTTGCAGAATCACTTCCAAAACATGGCGAATACAGTTCCATTGGCGTAGCACAAACCGTTTGCAATATAATCGCTTTAATTTAGGGCGACGGTACATCTACGCTTCGGAACTGTTGTTCTCGACGAAAGTGGGCTTTCCCTTCGAAAATCACTTCCAAAACTTGGTGAATACAGTTACATTGGCGTAGTACAATCCGTTTGCAATATAATCGCTTTAATTTAGGGCTACGGTACATCTGCGCTTCGAAACTGTTGTTGTCGACGAAAGTGGGCTTTCCCTTTGCAGAATCACTTCCTAAACATGGTGAATACAGTTACATTGGCGTAGCACAAACCGTTTGCAATATAACGCCTTTAATTTAGTCATACGCTATATCTGCGCTTCGAAACTGTTGTTTTCGACGAAAGTCGGCTTTCCCTTTGCAGAATACCGTGCAAAACTTGGTAGATACAGTTACATTGGCGTAGTACAATCCGTTTGCAATATAATCGCTTTAATTAAGGGCGACGGTACATCTATGCTTCGGAACTGTTGTTGTCGACGAAAGTGGGCTTTCCCTTTGCAGAATCACTTCCTAAACATGGTGAATACAGTTCCATTGGCGTAGCACAAACCGTTTGCAATATAATCGCTTTAATTTAGTCATACGCTATATCTGCGCTTCGAAACTGTTGTTTTCGACGAAAGTCGGCTTTCCCTTTGCAGAATACCGTGCAAAACTTGGTAGATACAGTTACATTGGCGTAGTACAATCCGTTTGCAATATAATCGCTTTAATTAAGGGCGACGGTACATCTATGCTTCGGAACTGTTGTTGTCGACGAAAGTGGGCTTTTCCTTTGCAGAATCACTTCCAAAACATGGTGAATACAGTTCCATTGGCGTAGCACAAACCGTTTCCAATATAATCGCTTTAACTTAGGGCGACGGTACATGTACGCTTCGAAACTGTTGTTGTCGACGAAAGTGGGCTTTCCCTTTGCAGTATCAGTTGTAAAACTTGGTGAATACAGTTACATTGGCGTAATACCAGTCGTTTACAAGATGATCGCTTTTATTCAGGGATACGCTGTACCTGGGCTTCGAAACTGTTGTTGTCGACGAAAGTGGGCTTTCCCTTCGAAAATCACTTCCAAAACTTGGTGAATACAGTTACATTGGCGTAGCACAAACCGTTTGCAATATAATCGCTTTAATTTAGGGCGACGGTACATCTACGCTTCGGAACTGTTGTTGTCGACGAAAGTGGGCTTTTCCTTTGCAGAATCACTTCCAAAACATGGTGAATACAGTTCCATTGGCGTAGCACAAACCGTTTCCAATATAATCGCTTTAACTTAGGGCGACGGTACATGTACGCTTCGAAACTGTTGTTGTCGACGAAAGTGGGCTTTCCCTTTGCAGTATCACGTGTAAAACTTGGTGAATACAGTTACATTGGCGTAATACCAGTCGTTTACAAGATGATCGCTTCTATTCAGGGATACGCTGTACCTGCGCTTCGAAACTGTTGTTCTCGACGAAAGTGGGCTTTCCCTTCGAAAATCACTTCCAAAACTTGGTGAATACAGTTACATTGGCGTAGTACAATCCGTTTGCAATATAATCGCTTTAATTTAGGGCTACGGTACATCTGCGCTTCGAAACTGTTGTTGTCGACGAAAGTGGGCTTTCCCTTTGCAGAATCACTTCCTAAACATGGTGAATACAATTCCATTGGCGTAGCACAAACCGTTTGCAATATCACGCCTTTAATTTAGGGATACGCTATATCTGCGCTTCGGAACTGTTGTTTTCGACGAAAGTGGGCTTTTCCTTTGCAGAATCACTTCCAAAACATGGTGAATACAGTTCCATTGGCGTAGCACAAACCGTTTCCAATATAATCGCTTTAACTTAGGGCGACGGTACATTTACGCTTCGAAACTGTTGTTGTCGACGAAAGTGGGCTTTCCCTTTGCAGTATCACTTGTAAAACTTGGTGAATACAGTTACATTGGCGTAATACCAGTCGTTTACAAGATGATCGCTTCTATTCAGGGATACGCTGTACCTGCGCTTCGAAACTGTTGTTCTCGACGAAAGTGGGCTTTCCCTTCGAAAATCACTTCCAAAACTTGGTGAATACTGTTACATTGGCGTAGCACAAACCGTTTGCAATATAATCGCTTTAATTTAGGGCGACGGTACATCTACGCTTCGGAACTGTTGTTGTCGACGAAAGTCGGCTTTCCCTTTGCAGAATACCGTGCAAAACTTGGTAGATACAGTTACATTGGCGTAGTACAATCCGTTTGCAATATAATCGCTTTAATTTAGGGCGACGGTACATCTACGCTTCGGAACTGTTGTTTTCGATGAAAGTCGGCTTTCCCTTTGCAGAATACCGTGCAAAACTTGGTAGATACAGTTACATTGGCGTAGTACAATCCGTTTGCAATATAATCGCTTTAATTAAGGGCGACGGTACATGTACGCTTCGAAACTGTTGTTGTCGACGAAAGTGGGCTTTCCCTTTGCAGTATCACTTGTAAAACTTGGTGAATACAGTTACATTGGCGTAATACCAGTCGTTTACAAGATGATCGCTTCTATTCAGGGATACGCTGTACCTGCGCTTCGAAACTGTTGTTCTCGACGAAAGTGGGCTTTCCCTTTGCAGAATCACTTCCTAAATATGGTGAATACAGTTACATTGGCGTAGCACAAACCGTTTGCAATATCACGCCTTTAATTTAGGGATACGCTATATCTGCGCTTCGAAACTGTTGTTTTCGACGAAAGTGGGCTTTCCCTTTGCAGAATCACTTCCTAAATATGGTGAATACAGTTACATTGGCGTAGCACAAACCGTTTGCAATATAATCGCTTTAATTTAGGGCGACGGTACATCTACGCTTCGGAACTGTTGTTGTCGACGAAAGTGGGTTTTCCCTTTGCAGAATCACTTCCAAAACATGGCGAATACAGTTCCATTGGCGTAGTACAATCCGTTTGCAATATAATAGCTTTAATTAAGGGCGACGGTACATCTACGCTTCGGAACTGTTGTTGTCGACGAAAGTGGGTTTTCCCTTTGCAGAATCACTTCCAAAACATGGCGAATATAGTTCCATTGGCGTAGCACAAACCGTTTGCAATATAATCGCTTTAACTTAGGGCGACGGTACATGTACGCTTCGAAACTGTTGTTGTCGACGGAAGTGGGCTTTCCCTTTGCAGTATCACTTGTAAAACTTGGTGAATACAGTTACATTGGCGTAATACCAGTCGTTTACAAGATGATCGCTTTTATTCAGGGATACGCTGTACCTGCGCTTCGAAACTGTTGTTCTCGACGAAAGTGGGCTTTCCGTTCGAAAATCACTTCCAAAACTTGGTGAATACAGTTACATTGGCGTAGTACAATCCGTTTGCAATATAATCGCTTTAATTTAGGGCTACGGTACATCTGCGCTTCGAAACTGTTGTTGTCGACGAAAGTGGGCTTTCCCTTTGCAGAATCACTTCCTAAACGTGGTGAATACAGTTCCATTGGCGTAGCACAAACCGTTTGCAATATCACGCCTTTAATTTAGGGATACGCTATATCTGCGCTTCGAAACTGTTGTTCTCGACGAAAGTGGGCTTTCCGTTCGAAAATCACTTCCTAAACATGGTGAATACAGTTCCATTGGCGTAGCACAAACCGTTTGCAATATCACGCCTTTAATTTAGGGATACGCTATATCTGCGCTTCGGAACTGTTGTTGTCGACGAAAGTGGGCTTTCCCTTTGCAGAATCACTTCCTAAACATGGTGAATACAATTCCATTGGCGTAGCACAAACCGTTTGCAATATCACGCCTTTAATTTAGGGATACGCTATATCTGCGCTTCGGAACTGTTGTTTTCGACGAAAGTGGGCTTTTCCTTTGCAGAATCACTTCCAAAACATGGTGAATACAGTTCCATTGGCGTAGCACAAACCGTTTCCAATATAATCGCTTTAACTTAGGGCGACGGTACATGTACGCTTCGAAACTGTTGTTGTCGACGAAAGTGGGCTTTCCCTTTGCAGTATCACTTGTAAAACTTGGTGAATACAGTTACATTGGCGTAATACCAGTCGTTTACAAGATGATCGCTTCTATTCAGGGATACGCTGTACCTGCGCTTCGAAACTGTTGTTCTCGACGAAAGTGGGCTTTCCCTTTGCAGAATCACTTCCTAAATATGGTGAATACAGTTACATTGGCGTAGCACAAACCGTTTGCAATATAATCGCTTTAATTTAGGGCGACGGTACATCTACGCTTCGGAACTGTTGTTGTCGACGAAAGTGGGTTTTCCCTTTGCAGAATCACTCCGAAAACATGGCGAATATAGTTCCATTGGCGTAGCACAAACCGTTTGCAGTATAATCGCTTTTGTTTAGGGATACGCTATGTCTGCGCTTCGGAACTGTTGTTTTCGACGAAAGTGGGCTTTCCCTTTGCAGAAACACTTCCTAAATATGGTGAATACAGTTACATTGGCGTAGCACAAACCGTTTGCAATATAATCGCTTTAATTTAGGGCGACGGTACATCTACGCTTCGGAACTGTTGTTTTCGACGAAAGTGGGCTTTTCCTTTGCAGTATCACTTGTAAAACTTGGTGAATACAGTTACATTGGTGGAATACGAGTCGTTTACAAGATGATCGCTTTTATTCAGGGATACGCTGTACCTGGGCTTCGAAACTGTTGTTCTCGACGAAAGTGGGCTTTCCCTTCGAAAATCACTTCCAAAACTTGGTGAATACAGTTACATTGGCGTAGCACAAACCGTTTGCAATATAATCGCTTTAATTTAGGGCGACGGTACATCTACGCTTCGGAACTGTTGTTGTCGACGAAAGTGGGCTTTCCCTTTGCAGAATCACTTCCTAAACATAGTGAATACAGTTACATTGGCGTAGCACAAACCGTTTGCAATATAATCGCTTTAATTTAGGGCGACGGTACATCTACGCTTCGGAACTGTTGTTGTCGACGAAAGTGGGTTTTCCCTTTGCAGAATCACTTCCAAAACATGGCGAATACAGTTCCATTGGCGTAGCACAAACCGTTTGCAATATAATCGCTTTAATTTAGGGCGACGGTACATCTACGCTTCGGAACTGTTGTTCTCGACGAAAGTGGGCTTTCCCTTCGAAAATCACTTCCAAAACTTGGTGAATACAGTTACATTGGCGTAGTACAATCCGTTTGCAATATAATCGCTTTAATTTAGGGCTACGGTACATCTGCGCTTCGAAACTGTTGTTGTCGACGAAAGTGGGCTTTCCCTTTGCAGAATCACTTCCTAAACATGGTGAATACAGTTACATTGGCGTAGCACAAACCGTTTGCAATATAACGCCTTTAATTTAGTCATACGCTATATCTGCGCTTCGAAACTGTTGTTTTCGACGAAAGTCGGCTTTCCCTTTGCAGAATACCGTGCAAAACTTGGTAGATACAGTTACATTGGCGTAGTACAATCCGTTTGCAATATAATCGCTTTAATTAAGGGCGACGGTACATCTATGCTTCGGAACTGTTGTTGTCGACGAAAGTGGGCTTTCCCTTTGCAGAATCACTTCCTAAACATGGTGAATACAGTTCCATTGGCGTAGCACAAACCGTTTGCAATATAATCGCTTTAATTTAGTCATACGCTATATCTGCGCTTCGAAACTGTTGTTTTCGACGAAAGTCGGCTTTCCCTTTGCAGAATACCGTGCAAAACTTGGTAGATACAGTTACATTGGCGTAGTACAATCCGTTTGCAATATAATCGCTTTAATTAAGGGCGACGGTACATCTATGCTTCGGAACTGTTGTTGTCGACGAAAGTGGGCTTTCCCTTTGCAGAATCACTTCCTAAACATGGTGAATACAGTTCCATTGGCGTAGCACAAACCGTTTGCAATATAATCGCTTTAATTTAGGGCGACGGTACATCTACGCTTCGGAACTGTTGTTGTCGACGAAAGTGGGCTTTTCCTTTGCAGAATCACTTCCAAAACATGGTGAATACAGTTCCATTGGCGTAGCACAAACCGTTTGCAATATAATCGCTTTTGTTTAGGGATACGCTATGTCTGCGCTTCGGAACTGTTGTTTTCGACGAAAGTGGGCTTTCCCTTTGCAGAATCTCTTCCAAAACTTGGTGAATACAGTTACATTGGCGTAGTACAATCCGTTTGCAATATAATCGCTTTAATTTAGGGCTACGGTACATCTGCGCTTCGAAACTGTTGTTGTCGACGAAAGTGGGCTTTCCCTTTGCAGAATCACTTCCTAAACATGGTGAATACAGTTCCTTTGGCGTAGCACAAACCGTTTGCAATATCACGCCTTTAATTTAGGGATACGCTATATCTGCGCTTCGGAACTGTTGTTTTCGACGAAAGTGGGCTTTTCCTTTGCAGAATCACTTCCAAAACATGGTGAATACAGTTCCATTGGCGTAGCACAAACCGTTTCCAATATAATCGCTTTAACTTAGGGCGACGGTACATGTACGCTTCGAAACTGTTGTTGTCGACGAAAGTGGGCTTTCCCTTTGCAGTATCACTTGTAAAACTTGGTGAATACAGTTACATTGGCGTAATACCAGTCGTTTACAAGATGATCGCTTCTATTCAGGGATACGCTGTACCTGCGCTTCGAAACTGTTGTTCTCGACGAAAGTGGGCTTTCCCTTCGAAAATCACTTCCAAAACTTGGTGAATACAGTTACATTGGCGTAGTACAATCCGTTTGCAATATAATCGCTTTAATTAAGGGCGACGGTACATGTACGCTTCGAAACTGTTGTTGTCGACGAAAGTGGGCTTTCCCTTTGCAGTATCACTTGTAAAACTTGGTGAATACAGTTACATTGGCGTAATACCAGTCGTTTACAAGATGATCGCTTCTATTCAGGGATACGCTGTACCTGCGCTTCGAAACTGTTGTTGTCGACGAAAGTGGGCTTTCCCTTTGCAGAATCACTTCCTAAACATGGTGAATACAGTTCCATTGGCGTAGCACAAACCGTTTGCAATACCATGCCTTTAATTTAGGTATACGCTATATCTGCGCTTCGGAACTGTTGTTTTCGACGAAAGTGGGCTTTTCCTTTGCAGTATCACTTGTAAAACTTGGTGAATACAGTTACATTGGCGTAATACGAGTCGTTTACAAGATGATCGCTTTTATTCAGGGATACGCTGTACCTGGGCTTCGAAACTGTTGTTCTCGACGAAAGTGGGCTTTCCCTTCGAAAATCACTTCCAAAACTTGGTGAATACAGTTACATTCGCGTAGCACAAACCGTTTGCAATATAATCGCTTTAATTTAGGGCGACGGTACATCTACGCTTCGGAACTGTTGTTGTCGACGAAAGTGGGCTTTCCCTTTACAGAATCACTTCCTAAACATGGTGAATACAGTTACATTGGCGTAGCACAAACCGTTTGCAATATAACGCCTTTAATTTAGTGATACGCTATATCTGCGCTTCGAAACTGTTGTTTTCGACGAAAGTCGGCTTTCCCTTTGCAGAATACCGTGCAAAACTTGGTAGATACAGTTACATTGGCCTAGTACAATCCGTTTGCAATATAATCGCTTTAATTAAGGGCGACGGTACATCTGCGCTTCGAAACTGTTGTTGTCGACGAAAGTGGGCTTTCCCTTTGCAGAATCACTTCCTAAACATGGTGAATACAATTCCATTGGCGTAGCACAAACCGTTTGCAATATCACGCCTTTAATTTAGGGATACGCTATATCTGCGCTTCGGAACTGTTGTTTTCGACGAAAGTGGGCTTTTCCTTTGCAGAATCACTTCCAAAACATGGTGAATACAGTTCCATTGGCGTAGCACAAACCGTTTCCAATATAATCGCTTTAACTTAGGGCGACGGTACATGTACGCTTCGAAACTGTTGTTGTCGACGAAAGTGGGCTTTCCCTTTGCAGTATCACTTGTAAAACTTGGTGAATACAGTTACATTGGCGTAATACCAGTCGTTTACAAGATGATCACTTTTATTCAGGGATACGCTGTACCTGCGCTTCGAAACTGTTGTTCTCGACGAAAGTGGGCTTTCCCTTCGAAAATCACTTCCAAAACTTGGTGAATACAGTTACATTGGCGTAGTACAATCCGTTTGCAATATAATCGCTTTAATTTAGGGCTACGGTACATCTGCGCTTCGAAACTGTTGTTGTCGACGAAAGTGGGCTTTCCCTTTGCAGAATCACTTCCTAAATATGGTGAATCCAGTTACATTGGCGTAGCACAAACCGTTTGCAATATAATCGCTTTAATTTAGGGCGACGGTACATCTACGCTTCAGAACTGTTGTTGTCGACGAAAGTGGGTTTTCCCTTTGCAGAATCACTTCCAAAACATGGCGAATACAGTTACATTGGCGTAGCACAAACCGTTTGCAATATAACCGCTTTAATTTTGGGCGACGGTACATCTACGCTTCGGAACTGTTGTTGTCGACGAAAGTGGGTTTTCCCTTTGCAGAATCACTTCCAAAACATGGCGAATATAGTTCCATTGGCGTAGCACAAACCGTTTGCAGTATAATCGCTTTAATTTAGGGCGACGGTACATCTACGCTTCGGAACTGTTGTTGTCGACGACAGTGGGCTTTCCCTTTGCAAAATCACTTCCTAAACATGGTGAATACAGTTACATTGGCGTAGCACAAACCGTTTGCAATATAACGCCTTTAATTTAGTGATACGCTATATCTGCGCTTCGAAACTGTTGTTTTCGACGAAAGTCGGCTTTCCCTTTGCAGAAACACTTCCTAAATATGGTGAATACAGTTACATTGGCGTAGTACAATCCGTTTGCAATATAATCGCTTTAATTAAGGGCGACAGTACATCTACGCTTCGGAACTGTTGTTGTCGACGAAAGTGGGTTTTCCCTTTGCAGAATCACTTCCAAAACATGGCGAATACAGTTCCATTGGCGTAGCACAAACCGTTTGCAATATCACGCCTTTAATTTAGTGATACGCTATATCTGCGCTTCGAAACTGTTGTTTTCGACGAAAGTGGGCTTTCCCTTTGCAGTATCACTTGTAAAACTTGGTGAATACAGTTACATTGGCGTAATACCAGTCGTTTACAAGATGATCGCTTCTATTCAGGGATACGCTGTACCTGCGCTTCGAAACTGTTGTTCTCGACGAAAGTGGGCTTTCCCTTCGAAAATCACTTCCAAAACTTGGTGAATACAGTTACATTGGCGTAGCACAAACCGTTTGCAATATAATCGCTTTAACTTATGGCGACGGTACATGTACGCTTCGAAACTGTTGTTGTCGACGAAAGTGGGCTTTCCCTTCGAAAATCACTTCCAAAACTTGGTGAATACAGTTACATTGGCGTAGCACAAACCGTTTGCAATATAATCGCTTTAATTTAGGGCGACGGTACATCTACGCTTCGGAACTGTTGTTGTCGACGAAAGTGGGTTTTCCCTTTGCAGAATCACTTCCAAAACATGGCGAATACAGTTCCATTGGCGTAGCACAAACCGTTTGCAATATAATCGCTTTAACTTATGGCGACGGTACATGTACGCTTCGAAACTGTTGTTGTCGACGAAAGTGGGCTTTCCCTTTGCAGTATCACTTGTAAAACTTGGTGAATACAGTTACATTGGCGTAATACCAGTCGTTTACAAGATGATCACTTTTATTCAGGGATACGCTGTACCTGCGCTTCGAAACTGTTGTTCTCGACGAAAGTGGGCTTTTCCTTTGCAGTATCACTTGTAAAACTTGGTGAATACAGTTACATTGGCGTAATACGAGTCGTTTACAAGATGATCGCTTTTATTCAGGGATACGCTGTACCTGGGCTTCGAAACTGTTGTTCTCGACGAAAGTGGGCTTTCCCTTCGAAAATCACTTCCAAAACTTGGTGAATACAGTTACATTGGCGTAGCACAAACCGTTTGCAATATAATCGCTTTAATTTAGGGCGACGGTACATCTACGCTTCGGAACTGTTGTTGTCGACGAAAGTGGGCTTTCCCTTTGCAGAATCACTTCCTAAACATGGTGAATACAGTTACATTGGCGTAGCACAAACCGTTTGCAATATAACGCCTTTAATTTAGTGATACGCTATATCTGCGCTTCGAAACTGTTGTTTTCGACGAAAGTCGGCTTTCCCTTTGCAGAATACCGTGCAAAACTTGGTAGATACAGTTACATTGGCCTAGTACAATCCGTTTGCAATATAATCGCTTTAATTAAGGGCGACGGTACATCTGCGCTTCGAAACTGTTGTTGTCGACGAAAGTGGGCTTTTCCTTTGCAGAATCACTTCCAAAACATGGTGAATACAGTTCCATTGGCGTAGCACAAACCGTTTCCAATATAATCGCTTTAACTTAGGGCGACGGTACATGTACGCTTCGAAACTGTTGTTGTCGACGAAAGTGGGCTTTCCCTTTGCAGTATCACTTGTAAAACTTGGTGAATACAGTTACATTGGCGTAATACCAGTCGTTTACAAGATGATCGCTTTTATTCAGGGATACGCTGTACCTGGGCTTCGAAACTGTTGTTGTCGACGAAAGTGGGCTTTCCCTTCGAAAATCACTTCCAAAACTTGGTGAATACAGTTACATTGGCGTAGCACAAACCGTTTGCAATATAATCGCTTTAATTTAGGGCGACGGTACATCTACGCTTCGGAACTGTTGTTGTCGACGAAAGTGGGCTTTTCCTTTGCAGAATCACTTCCAAAACATGGTGAATACAGTTCCATTGGCGTAGCACAAACCGTTTCCAATATAATCGCTTTAACTTAGGGCGACGGTACATGTACGCTTCGAAACTGTTGTTGTCGACGAAAGTGGGCTTTCCCTTTGCAGTATCACGTGTAAAACTTGGTGAATACAGTTACATTGGCGTAATACCAGTCGTTTACAAGATGATCGCTTCTATTCAGGGATACGCTGTACCTGCGCTTCGAAACTGTTGTTCTCGACGAAAGTGGGCTTTCCCTTCGAAAATCACTTCCAAAACTTGGTGAATACAGTTACATTGGCGTAGTACAATCCGTTTGCAATATAATCGCTTTAATTTAGGGCTACGGTACATCTGCGCTTCGAAACTGTTGTTGTCGACGAAAGTGGGCTTTCCCTTTGCAGAATCACTTCCTAAACATGGTGAATACAATTCCATTGGCGTAGCACAAACCGTTTGCAATATCACGCCTTTAATTTAGGGATACGCTATATCTGCGCTTCGGAACTGTTGTTTTCGACGAAAGTGGGCTTTTCCTTTGCAGAATCACTTCCAAAACATGGTGAATACAGTTCCATTGGCGTAGCACAAACCGTTTCCAATATAATCGCTTTAACTTAGGGCGACGGTACATTTACGCTTCGAAACTGTTGTTGTCGACGAAAGTGGGCTTTCCCTTTGCAGTATCACTTGTAAAACTTGGTGAATACAGTTACATTGGCGTAATACCAGTCGTTTACAAGATGATCGCTTCTATTCAGGGATACGCTGTACCTGCGCTTCGAAACTGTTGTTCTCGACGAAAGTGGGCTTTCCCTTCGAAAATCACTTCCAAAACTTGGTGAATACTGTTACATTGGCGTAGCACAAACCGTTTGCAATATAATCGCTTTAATTTAGGGCGACGGTACATCTACGCTTCGGAACTGTTGTTGTCGACGAAAGTCGGCTTTCCCTTTGCAGAATACCGTGCAAAACTTGGTAGATACAGTTACATTGGCGTAGTACAATCCGTTTGCAATATAATCGCTTTAATTAAGGGCGACGGTACATCTACGCTTCGGAACTGTTGTTTTCGATGAAAGTCGGCTTTCCCTTTGCAGAATACCGTGCAAAACTTGGTAGATACAGTTACATTGGCGTAGTACAATCCGTTTGCAATATAATCGCTTTAATTAAGGGCGACGGTACATGTACGCTTCGAAACTGTTGTTGTCGACGAAAGTGGGCTTTCCCTTTGCAGTATCACTTGTAAAACTTGGTGAATACAGTTACATTGGCGTAATACCAGTCGTTTACAAGATGATCGCTTCTATTCAGGGATACGCTGTACCTGCGCTTCGAAACTGTTGTTCTCGACGAAAGTGGGCTTTCCCTTTGCAGAATCACTTCCTAAATATGGTGAATACAGTTACATTGGCGTAGCACAAACCGTTTGCAATATCACGCCTTTAATTTAGGGATACGCTATATCTGCGCTTCGAAACTGTTGTTTTCGACGAAAGTGGGCTTTCCCTTTGCAGAATCACTTCCTAAATATGGTGAATACAGTTACATTGGCGTAGCACAAACCGTTTGCAATATAATCGCTTTAATTTAGGGCGACGGTACATCTACGCTTCGGAACTGTTGTTGTCGACGAAAGTGGGTTTTCCCTTTGCAGAATCACTTCCAAAACATGGCGAATACAGTTCCATTGGCGTAGTACAATCCGTTTGCAATATAATAGCTTTAATTAAGGGCGACGGTACATCTACGCTTCGGAACTGTTGTTGTCGACGAAAGTGGGTTTTCCCTTTGCAGAATCACTTCCAAAACATGGCGAATATAGTTCCATTGGCGTAGCACAAACCGTTTGCAATATAATCGCTTTTGTTTAGGGATACGCTATGTCTGCGCTTCGGAACTGTTGTTTTCGACGAAAGTGGGCTTTCCCTTTGCAGAATCTCTTCCTAAATATGGTGAATACAGTTACATTGGCGTAGCACAAACCGTTTGCAATATAATCGCTTTAATTTGGGGCGACGGTACATCTACGCTTCGGAACTGTTGTTGTCGAGGAAAGTGGGTTTTCCCTTTGCAGAATCACTTCCAAAGCATGGCGAATACAGTTCCATTGGCGTAGCACAAACCGTGTGCAATATAATCGCTTTAACTTAGGGCGACGGTACATGTACGCTTCGAAACTGTTGTTGTCGACGAAAGTGGGCTTTCCCTTTGCAGTATCACTTGTAAAACTTGGTGAATACAGTTACATTGGCGTAATACCAGTCGTTTACAAGATGATCGCTTCTATTCAGGGATACGCTGTACCTGCGCTTCGAAACTGTTGTTCTCGACGAAAGTGGGCTTTCCGTTCGAAAATCACTTCCAAAACTTGGTGAATACAGTTACATTGGCGTAGTACAATCCGTTTGCAATATAATCGCTTTAATTTAGGGCTACGGTACATCTGCGCTTCGAAACTGTTGTTGTCGACGAAAGTGGGCTTTCCCTTTGCAGAATCACTTCCTAAACATGGTGAATACAGTTCCATTGGCGTAGCACAAACCGTTTGCAATATCACGCCTTTAATTTAGGGATACGCTATATCTGCGCTTCGGAACTGTTGTTGTCGACGAAAGTGGGTTTTCCCTTTGCAGAATCACTTCCAAAACATGGCGAATACAGTTCCATTGGCGTAGCACAAACCGTTTGCAATATAATCGCTTTAACTTAGGGCGACGGTACATGTACGCTTCGAAACTGTTGTTGTCGACGGAAGTGGGCTTTCCCTTTGCAGTATCACTTGTAAAACTTGGTGAATACAGTTACATTGGCGTAATACCAGTCGTTTACAAGATGATCGCTTTTATTCAGGGATACGCTGTACCTGCGCTTCGAAACTGTTGTTCTCGACGAAAGTGGGCTTTCCGTTCGAAAATCACTTCCAAAACTTGGTGAATACAGTTACATTGGCGTAGTACAATCCGTTTGCAATATAATCGCTTTAATTTAGGGCTACGGTACATCTGCGCTTCGAAACTGTTGTTGTCGACGAAAGTGGGCTTTCCCTTTGCAGAATCACTTCCTAAACGTGGTGAATACAGTTCCATTGGCGTAGCACAAACCGTTTGCAATATCACGCCTTTAATTTAGGGATACGCTATATCTGCGCTTCGAAACTGTTGTTCTCGACGAAAGTGGGCTTTCCGTTCGAAAATCACTTCCTAAACATGGTGAATACAGTTCCATTGGCGTAGCACAAACCGTTTGCAATATCACGCCTTTAATTTAGGGATACGCTATATCTGCGCTTCGGAACTGTTGTTGTCGACGAAAGTGGGCTTTCCCTTTGCAGAATCACTTCCTAAACATGGTGAATACAATTCCATTGGCGTAGCACAAACCGTTTGCAATATCACGCCTTTAATTTAGGGATACGCTATATCTGCGCTTCGGAACTGTTGTTTTCGACGAAAGTGGGCTTTTCCTTTGCAGAATCACTTCCAAAACATGGTGAATACAGTTCCATTGGCGTAGCACAAACCGTTTCCAATATAATCGCTTTAACTTAGGGCGACGGTACATGTACGCTTCGAAACTGTTGTTGTCGACGAAAGTTGGCTTTCCCTTTGCAGTATCACTTGTAAAACTTGGTGAATACAGTTACATTGGCGTAATACCAGTCGTTTACAAGATGATCGCTTCTATTCAGGGATACGCTGTACCTGCGCTTCGAAACTGTTGTTCTCGACGAAAGTGGGCTTTCCCTTTGCAGAATCACTTCCTAAATATGGTGAATACAGTTACATTGGCGTAGCACAAACCGTTTGCAATATAATCGCTCTAATTTAGGGCGACGGTACATCTACGCTTCGGAACTGTTGTTGTCGACGAAAGTGGGTTTTCCCTTTGCAGAATCACTCCGAAAACATGGCGAATATAGTTCCATTGGCGTAGCACAAACCGTTTGCAGTATAATCGCTTTTGTTTAGGGATACGCTATGTCTGCGCTTCGGAACTGTTGTTTTCGACGAAAGTGGGCTTTCCCTTTGCAGAAACACTTCCTAAATATGGTGAATACAGTTACATTGGCGTAGCACAAACCGTTTGCAATATAATCGCTTTAATTTAGGGCGACGGTACATCTACGCTTCGGAACTGTTGTTTTCGACGAAAGTGGGCTTTTCCTTTGCAGTATCACTTGTAAAACTTGGTGAATACAGTTACATTGGTGGAATACGAGTCGTTTACAAGATGATCGCTTTTATTCAGGGATACGCTGTACCTGGGCTTCGAAACTGTTGTTCTCGACGAAAGTGGGCTTTCCCTTCGAAAATCACTTCCAAAACTTGGTGAATACAGTTACATTGGCGTAGCACAAACCGTTTGCAATATAATCGCTTTAATTTAGGGCGACGGTACATCTACGCTTCGGAACTGTTGTTGTCGACGAAAGTGGGCTTTCCCTTTGCAGAATCACTTCCTAAACATAGTGAATACAGTTACATTGGCGTAGCACAAACCGTTTGCAATATAATCGCTTTAATTTAGGGCGACGGTACATCTACGCTTCGGAACTGTTGTTGTCGACGAAAGTGGGTTTTCCCTTTGCAGAATCACTTCCAAAACATGGCGAATACAGTTCCATTGGCGTAGCACAAACCGTTTGCAATATAATCGCTTTAATTTAGGGCGACGGTACATCTACGCTTCGGAACTGTTGTTCTCGACGAAAGTGGGCTTTCCCTTCGAAAATCACTTCCAAAACTTGGTGAATACAGTTACATTGGCGTAGTACAATCCGTTTGCAATATAATCGCTTTAATTTAGGGCTACGGTACATCTGCGCTTCGAAACTGTTGTTGTCGACGAAAGTGGGCTTTCCCTTTGCAGAATCACTTCCTAAACATGGTGAATACAGTTACATTGGCGTAGCACAAACCGTTTGCAATATAACGCCTTTAATTTAGTCATACGCTATATCTGCGCTTCGAAACTGTTGTTTTCGACGAAAGTCGGCTTTCCCTTTGCAGAATACCGTGCAAAACTTGGTAGATACAGTTACATTGGCGTAGTACAATCCGTTTGCAATATAATCGCTTTAATTAAGGGCGACGGTACATCTATGCTTCGGAACTGTTGTTGTCGACGAAAGTGGGCTTTCCCTTTGCAGAATCACTTCCTAAACATGGTGAATACAGTTCCATTGGCGTAGCACAAACCGTTTGCAATATAATCGCTTTAATTTAGGGATACGCTATATCTGCGCTTCGAAACTGTTGTTTTCGACGAAAGTCGGCTTTCCCTTTGCAGAATACCGTGCAAAACTTGGTAGATACAGTTACATTGGCGTAGTACAATCCGTTTGCAATATAATCGCTTTAATTAAGGGCGACGGTACATCTATGCTTCGGAACTGTTGTTGTCGACGAAAGTGGGCTTTCCCTTTGCAGAATCACTTCCTAAACATGGTGAATACAGTTCCATTGGCGTAGCACAAACCGTTTGCAATATAATCGCTTTAATTTAGGGCGACGGTACATCTACGCTTCGGAACTGTTGTTGTCGACGAAAGTGGGCTTTTCCTTTGCAGAATCACTTCCAAAACATGGTGAATACAGTTCCATTGGCGTAGCACAAACCGTTTGCAATATAATCGCTTTTGTTTAGGGATACGCTATGTCTGCGCTTCGGAACTGTTGTTTTCGACGAAAGTGGGCTTTTCCTTTGCAGAATCACTTCCAAAACATGGTGAATACAGTTCCATTGGCGTAGCACAAACCGTTTCCAATATAATCGCTTTAACTTAGGGCGACGGTACATGTACGCTTCGAAACTGTTGTTGTCGACGAAAGTGGGCTTTCCCTTTGCAGTATCACTTGTAAAACTTGGTGAATACAGTTACATTGGCGTAATACCAGTCGTTTACAAGATGATCGCTTCTATTCAGGGATACGCTGTACCTGCGCTTCGAAACTGTTGTTCTCGACGAAAGTGGGCTTTCCCTTCGAAAATCACTTCCAAAACTTGGTGAATACAGTTACATTGGCGTAGTACAATCCGTTTGCAATATAATCGCTTTAATTAAGGGCGACGGTACATGTACGCTTCGAAACTGTTGTTGTCGACGAAAGTGGGCTTTCCCTTTGCAGTATCACTTGTAAAACTTGGTGAATACAGTTACATTGGCGTAATACCAGTCGTTTACAAGATGATCGCTTCTATTCAGGGATACGCTGTACCTGCGCTTCGAAACTGTTGTTGTCGACGAAAGTGGGCTTTCCCTTTGCAGAATCACTTCCTAAACATGGTGAATACAGTTCCATTGGCGTAGCACAAACCGTTTGCAATACCATGCCTTTAATTTAGGTATACGCTATATCTGCGCTTCGGAACTGTTGTTTTCGACGAAAGTGGGCTTTTCCTTTGCAGTATCACTTGTAAAACTTGGTGAATACAGTTACATTGGCGTAATACGAGTCGTTTACAAGATGATCGCTTTTATTCAGGGATACGCTGTACCTGGGCTTCGAAACTGTTGTTCTCGACGAAAGTGGGCTTTCCCTTCGAAAATCACTTCCAAAACTTGGTGAATACAGTTACATTCGCGTAGCACAAACCGTTTGCAATATAATCGCTTTAATTTAGGGCGACGGTACATCTACGCTTCGGAACTGTTGTTGTCGACGAAAGTGGGCTTTCCCTTTACAGAATCACTTCCTAAACATGGTGAATACAGTTACATTGGCGTAGCACAAACCGTTTGCAATATAACGCCTTTAATTTAGTGATACGCTATATCTGCGCTTCGAAACTGTTGTTTTCGACGAAAGTCGGCTTTCCCTTTGCAGAATACCGTGCAAAACTTGGTAGATACAGTTACATTGGCCTAGTACAATCCGTCTGCAATATAATCGCTTTAATTAAGGGCGACGGTACATCTGCGCTTCGAAACTGTTGTTGTCGACGAAAGTGGGCTTTCCCTTTGCAGAATCACTTCCTAAACATGGTGAATACAATCCCATTGGCGTAGCACAAACCGTTTGCAATATCACGCCTTTAATTTAGGGATACGCTATATCTGCGCTTCGGAACTGTTGTTTTCGACGAAAGTGGGCTTTTCCTTTGCAGAATCACTTCCAAAACATGGTGAATACAGTTCCATTGGCGTAGCACAAACCGTTTCCAATATAATCGCTTTAACTTAGGGCGACGGTACATGTACGCTTCGAAACTGTTGTTGTCGACGAAAGTGGGCTTTCCCTTTGCAGTATCACTTGTAAAACTTGGTGAATACAGTTACATTGGCGTAATACCAGTCGTTTACAAGATGATCGCTTCTATTCAGGGATACGCTGTACCTGCGCTTCGAAACTGTTGTTCTCGACGAAAGTGGGCTTTCCCTTCGAAAATCACTTCCAAAACTTGGTGAATACAGTTACATTGGCGTAGCACAAACCGTTTGCAATATAATCGCTTTAATTTAGGGCGACGGTACATCTACGCTTCGGAACTATTGTTGTCGACGAAAGTGGGTTTTCCCTTTGCAGAATCACTTCCTAAATATGGTGAATACAGTTACATTGGCGTAGCACAAACCGTTTGCAATATAATCGCTTTAACTTAGGGCGACGGTACATGTACGCTTCGAAACTGTTGTTGTCGACGAAAGTGGGCTTTCCCTTTGCAGAATCACTTCCAAAACATGGCGAATACAGTTCCATTGGCGTAGCACAAACCGTTTGCAATATAATCGCTTTAACTTAGGGCGACGGTACATGTACGCTTCGAAACTGTTGTTGTCGACGAAAGTGGGCTTTCCCTTTGCAGTATCACTTGTAAAACTTGGTGAATACAGTTACATTGGCGTAATACCAGTCGTTTACAAGATGATCACTTTTATTCAGGGATACGCTGTACCTGCGCTTCGAAACTGTTGTTCTCGACGAAAGTGGGCTTTCCCTTCGAAAATCACTTCCAAAACTTGGTGAATACAGTTACATTGGCGTAGTACAATCCGTTTGCAATATAATCGCTTTAATTTAGGGCTACGGTACATCTGCGCTTCGAAACTGTTGTTGTCGACGAAAGTGGGCTTTCCCTTTGCAGAATCACTTCCTAAATATGGTGAATCCAGTTACATTGGCGTAGCACAAACCGTTTGCAATATAATCGCTTTAATTTAGGGCGACGGTACATCTACGCTTCAGAACTGTTGTTGTCGACGAAAGTGGGTTTTCCCTTTGCAGAATCACTTCCAAAACATGGCGAATACAGTTCCATTGGCGTAGCACAAACCGTTTGCAATATAATCGCTTTAATTTAGGGCGACGGTACATGTACGCTTCGAAACTGTTGTTGTCGACGAAAGTGGGCTTTCCCTTTGCAGTATCACTTGTAAAACTTGGTGAATACAGTTACATTGGCGTAGCACAAACCGTTTGCAATATAACGCCTTTAATTTAGTGATACGCTATATCTGCGCTTCGAAACTGTTGTTTTCGACGAAAGTCGGCTTTCCCTTTGCAGAAACACTTCCTAAATATGGTGAATACAGTTACATTGGCGTAGTACAATCCGTTTGCAATATAATCGCTTTAATTAAGGGCGACAGTACATCTACGCTTCGGAACTGTTGTTGTCGACGAAAGTGGGTTTTCCCTTTGCAGAATCACTTCCAAAACATGGCGAATACAGTTCCATTGGCGTAGCACAAACCGTTTGCAATATCACGCCTTTAATTTAGTGATACGCTATATCTGCGCTTCGAAACTGTTGTTTTCGACGAAAGTGGGCTTTCCCTTTGCAGTATCACTTGTAAAACTTGGTGAATACAGTTACATTGGCGTAATACCAGTCGTTTACAAGATGATCGCTTCTATTCAGGGATACGCTGTACCTGCGCTTCGAAACTGTTGTTCTCGACGAAAGTGGGCTTTCCCTTTGCAGAATCACTTCCTAAATATGGTGAATACAGTTACATTGGCGTAGCACAAACCGTTTGCAATATAATCGCTTTAATTTAGGGCGACGGTACATCTACGCTTCGGAACTGTTGTTGTCGACGAAAGTGGGTTTTCCCTTTGCAGAATCACTCCCAAAACATGGCGAATATAGTTCCATTGGCGTAGCACAAACCGTTTGCAGTATAATCGCTTTTGTTTAGGGATACGCTATGTCTGCGCTTCGGAACTGTTGTTTTCGACGAAAGTGGGCTTTCCCTTTGCAGAAACACTTCCTAAATATGGTGAATACAGTTACATTGGCGTAGCACAAACCGTTTGCAATATAATCGCTTTAATTTAGGGCGACGGTACATCTACGCTTCGGAACTGTTGTTTTCGACGAAAGTGGGCTTTTCCTTTGCAGTATCACTTGTAAAACTTGGTGAATACAGTTACATTGGTGTAATACGAGTCGTTTACAAGATGATCGCTTTTATTCAGGGATACGCTGTACCTGGGCTTCGAAACTGTTGTTCTCGACGAAAGTGGGCTTTCCCTTCGAAAATCACTTCCAAAACTTGGTGAATACAGTTACATTGGCGTAGCACAAACCGTTTGCAATATAATCGCTTTAATTTAGGGCGACGGTACATCTACGCTTCGGAACTGTTGTTGTCGACGTAAGTGGGCTTTCCCTTTGCAGAATCACTTCCTAAACATGGTGAATACAGTTACATTGGCGTAGCACAAACCGTTTGCAATATAATCGCTTTAATTTAGGGCGACGGTACATCTACGCTTCGGAACTGTTGTTGTCGACGAAAGTGGGCTTTCCCTTTGCAGAATCACTTCCAAAACATGGCGAATACAGTTCCATTGGCGTAGCACAAACCGTTTGCAATATAATCGCTTTAATTTAGGGCGACGGTACATCTACGCTTCGGAACTGTTGTTCTCGACGAAAGTGGGCTTTCCCTTCGAAAATCACTTCCAAAACTTGGTGAATACAGTTACATTGGCGTAGTACAATCCGTTTGCAATATAATCGCTTTAATTAAGGGCGACGGTACATCTACGCTTCGGAACTGTTGTTGTCGACGAAAGTGGGTTTTCCCTTTGCAGAATCACTTCCAAAACATGGCGAATATAGTTCCATTGGCGTAGCACAAACCGTTTGCAATATAATCGCTTTTGTTTAGGGATACGCTATGTCTGCGCTTCGGAACTGTTGTTTTCGACGAAAGTGGGCTTTCCCTTTGCAGAATCTCTTCCAAAACTTGGTGAATACAGTTACATTGGCGTAGTACAATCCGTTTGCAATATAATCGCTTTAATTTAGGGCTACGGTACATCTGCGCTTCGAAACTGTTGTTGTCGACGAAAGTGGGCTTTCCCTTTGCAGAATCACTTCCTAAACATGGTGAATACAGTTCCATTGGCGTAGCACAAACCGTTTGCAATATCACGCCTTTAATTTAGGTATACGCTATATCTGCGCTTCGGAACTGTTGTTTTCGACGAAAGTGGGCTTTTCCTTTGCAGTATCACTTGTAAAACTTGGTGAATACAGTTACATTGGCGTAATACGAGTCGTTTACAAGATGATCGCTTTTATTCAGGGATACGCTGTACCTGGGCTTCGAAACTGTTGTTCTCGACGAAAGTGGGCTTTCCCTTCGAAAATCACTTCCAAAACTTGGTGAATACAGTTACATTGGCGTAGCACAAACCGTTTGCAATATAATCGCTTTAATTTAGGGCGACGGTACATCTACGCTTCGGAACTGTTGTTGTCGACGAAAGTGGGCTTTCCCTTTGCAGAATCACTTCCTAAACATGGTGAATACAGTTCCATTGGCGTAGCACAAACCGTTTCCAATATAATCGCTTTAACTTAGGGCGACGGTACATGTACGCTTCGAAACTGTTGTTGTCGACGAAAGTGGGCTTTCCCTTTGCAGTATCACTTGTAAAACTTGGTGAATACAGTTACATTGGCGTAATACCAGTCGTTTACAAGATGATCGCTTCTATTCAGGGATACGCTGTACCTGCGCTTCGAAACTGTTGTTCTCGACGAAAGTGGGCTTTCCCTTCGAAAATCACTTCCAAAACTTGGTGAATACAGTTACATTGGCGTAGTACAATCCGTTTGCAATACAATCGCTTTAATTTAGGGCTACGGTACATCTGCGCTTCGAAACTGTTGTTGTCGACGAAAGTGGGCTTTCCCTTTGCAGAATCACTTCCTAAACATGGTGAATACAGTTCCATTGGCGTAGCACAAACCGTTTGCAATATCACGCCTTTAATTTAGGGATACGCTATATCTGCGCTTCGGAACTGTTGTTTTCGACGAAAGTGGGCTTTTCCTTTGCAGAATCACTTCCAAAACATGGTGAATACAGTTCCATTGGCGTAGCACAAACCGTTTCCAATATAATCGCTTTAACTTAGGGCGACGGTACATGTACGCTTCGAAACTGTTGTTGTCGACGAAAGTGGGCTTTCCCTTTGCAGTATCACTTGTAAAACTTGGTGAATACAGTTACATTGGCGTAATACCAGTCGTTTACAAGATGATCGCTTCTATTCAGGGATACGCTGTACCTGCGCTTCGAAACTGTTGTTCTCGACGAAAGTGGGCTTTCCCTTCGAAAATCACTTCCAAAACTTGGTGAATACAGTTACATTGGCGTAGCACAAACCGTTTGCAATATAATCGCTTTAATTTAGGGCGACGGTACATCTACGCTTCGGAACTGTTGTTGTCGACGAAAGTGGGTTTTCCCTTTGCAGAATCACTTCCAAAACATGGCGAATACAGTTCCATTGGCGTAGCACAAACCGTTTGCAATATAATCGCTTTAACTTAGGGCGACGGTACATGTACGCTTCGAAACTGTTGTTGTCGACGAAAGTGGGCTTTCCCTTTGCAGTATCACTTGTAAAACTTGGTGAATACAGTTACATTGGCGTAATACCAGTCGTTTACAAGATGATCACTTCTATTCAGGGATA
The DNA here is from genome assembly GCA_910591665.1 of Ectemnius continuus. NCBI lineage: Eukaryota > Metazoa > Arthropoda > Insecta > Hymenoptera > Crabronidae > Ectemnius > Ectemnius continuus. Next base: position 15,600,872 of record OU342860.1, read on the forward strand.
CGCTGTACCTGCGCTTCGAAACTGTTGTTCTCGACGAAAGTGGGCTTTCCCTTCGAAAATCACTTCCAAAACTTGGTGAATACAGTTACATTGGCGTAGCACAAACCGTTTGCAATATAATCGCTTTAATTTAGGGCGACGGTACATCTACGCTTCGGAACTGTTGTTGTCGACGAAAGTGGGTTTTCCCTTTGCAGAATCACTTCCAAAACATGGCGAATACAGTTCCATTGGCGTAGCACAAACCGTTTGCAATATAATCGCTTTAACTTAGGGCGACGGTACATGTACGCTTCGAAACTGTTGTTGTCGACGAAAGTGGGCTTTCCCTTTGCAGTATCACTTGTAAAACTTGGTGAATACAGTTACATTGGCGTAATACCAGTCGTTTACAAGATGATCGCTTCTATTCAGGGATACGCTGTACCTGCGCTTCGAAACTGTTGTTCTCGACGAAAGTGGGCTTTCCCTTCGAAAATCACTTCGAAAACTTGGTGAATACAGTTACATTGGCGTAGTACAATCCGTTTGCAATATAATCGCTTTAATTAAGGGCGACGGTACATCTACGCTTCGGAACTGTTGTTGTCGACGAAAGTGGGTTTTCCCTTTGCAGAATCACTTCCAAAACTTGGTGAATACAGTTACATTGGCGTAGCACAAAGCGTTTGCAATATAATCGCTTTAATTTAGGGCGACGGTACATCTACGCTTCGGAACTGTTGTTGTCGACGAAAGTGGGTTTTCCCTTTGCAGAATCACTTCCAAAACATGGCGAATACAGTTCCATTGGCGTAGCACAAACCGTTTGCAATATAATCGCTTTAATTTAGGGCGACGGTACATCTACGCTTCGGAACTGTTGTTGTCGACGAAGGTGGGTTTTCCCTCTGCAGAATCACTTCCTAAATATGGTGAATACAGTTACATTGGCGTAGCACAAACCGTTTGCAATATAATCGCTTTAATTTAGGGCTACGGTACATCTGCGCTTCGAAACTGTTGTTTTCGACGAAAGTGGGCTTTTCCTTTGCAGAATCACTTCCTAAATATGGTGAATACAGTTACATTGGCGTAGCACAAACCGTTTGCAATATCACGCCTTTAATTTAGGGATACGCTATATCTGCGCTTCGGAACTGTTGTTCTCGACGAAAGTGGGCTTTCCCTTCGAAAATCACTTCCAAAACTTGGTGAATACAGTTACATTGTCGTAATACCAGTCGTTTACAAGATGATCACTTTTATTCAGGGATACGCTGTACCTGCGCTTCGAAACTGTTGTTCTCGACGAAAGTGGGCTTTCCCTTCGAAAATCACTTCCAAAACTTGGTGAATACAGTTACATTGGCGTAGTACAATCCGTTTGCAATATAATCGCTTTAATTTAGGGCTACGGTACATCTGCGCTTCGAAACTGTTGTTGTCGACGAAAGTGGGCTTTCCCTTTGCAGAATCACTTCCTAAACATGGTGAATACAATTCCATTGGCGTAGCACAAACCGTTTGCAATATTACGCCTTTAATTTAGGGATACGCTATATCTGCGCTTCGGAACTGTTGTTTTCGACGAAAGTGGGCTTTTCCTTTGCAGAATCACTTCCAAAACATGGTGAATACAGTTCCATTGGCGTAGCACAAACCGTTTCCAATATAATCGCTTTAACTTAGGGCGACGGTACATGTACGCTTCGAAACTGTTGTTGTCGACGAAAGTGGGCTTTCCCTTTGCAGTATCACTTGTAAAACTTGGTGAATACAGTTACATTGGCGTAATACCAGTCGTTTACAAGATGATCGCTTCTATTCAGGGATACGCTGTACCTGCGCTTCGAAACTGTTGTTCTCGACGAAAGTGGGCTTTCCCTTCGAAAATCACTTCCAAAACTTGGTGAATACAGTTACATTGGCGTAGTACAATCCGTTTGCAATATAATCGCTTTAATTAAGGGCGACGGTACATCTACGCTTCGGAACTGTTGTTGTCGACGAAAGTGGGTTTTCCCTTTGCAGAATCACTTCCAAAACTTGGTGAATACGGTTACATTGGCGTAGCACAAACCGTTTGCAATATAATCGCTTTAATTTAGGGCGACGGTACATCTACGCTTCGGAACTATTGTTGTCGACGAAAGTGGGTTTTCCCTTTGCAGAATCACTTCCAAAACATGGCGAATACAGTTCCATTGGCGTAGCACAAACCGTTTGCAATATAATCGCTTTAACTTAGGGCCACGGTACATGTACGCTTCGAAACTGTTGTTGTCGACGAAAGTGGGCTTTGCCTTTGCAGTATCACTTGTAAAACTTGGTGAATACAGTTACATTGGCGTAATACCAGTCGTTTACAAGATGATCGCTTTTATTCAGGGATACGCTGTACCTGCGCTTCGAAACTGTTGTTGTCGACGAAAGTGGGCTTTCCCTTTGCAGAATCACTTCCTAAACATGGTGAATACAGTTCCATTGGCGTAGCACAAACCGTTTGCAATATCATGCCTTTAATTTAGGGATACGCTATATCTGCGCTTCGGAACTGTTGTTTTCGACGAAAGTGGGCTTTTCCTTTGCAGAATCACTTCCAAAACATGGTGAATACAGTTCCATTGGCGTAGCACAAACCGTTTGCAATATAATCGCTTTAACTTAGGGCGACGGTACATGTACGCTTCGAAACTGTTGTTGTCGACGAAAGTGGGCTTTCCCTTTGCAGTATCACTTGTAAAACTTGGTGAATACAGTTACATTGGCGTAATACCAGTCGTTTACAAGATGATCGCTTCTATTCAGGGATACGCTGTACCTGCGCTTCGAAACTGTTGTTCTCGACGAAAGTGGGCTTTCCCTTCGAAAATCACTTCCAAAACTTGGTGAATACAGTTACATTGGCGTAGCACAAACCGTTTGCAATATAATCGCTTTAATTTAGGGCGACGGTACATCTACGCTTCGGAACTATTGTTGTCGACGAAAGTGGGTTTTCCCTCTGCAGAATCACTTCCTAAATATGGTGAATACAGTTACATTGGTGTAGCACAAACCGTTTGCAATATAATCGCTTTAATTTAGGGCGACGGTACATCTACGCTTCAGAACTGTTGTTGTCGACGAAAGTGGGTTTTCCCTTTGCAGAATCACTTCCAAAACATGGCGAATACAGTTCCATTGGCGTAGCACAAACCGTTTGCAATATAATCGCTTTAATTTAGGGCGACGGTACATGTACGCTTCGAAACTGTTGTTGTCGACGAAAGTGGGCTTTCCCTTTGCAGTATCACTTGTAAAACTTGGTGAATACAGTTACATTGGCGTAGCACAATCCGTTTACAAGATGATCGCTTTTGTTTAGGGATGCGCTATGTCTGCGCTTCGGAACTGTTGTTTTCGACGAAAGCGGGCTTTCCCTCTGCAGAATCACTTCCTAAATATGGTGAATACAGTTACATTGGCGTAGCACAAACCGTTTGCAATATAATCGCTTTAATTTAGGGCTACGGTACATCTGCGCTTCGAAACTGTTGTTTTCGACGAAAGTGGGCTTTTCCTTTGCAGAATCACTTCCTAAATATGGTGAATACAGTTACATTGGCGTAGCACAAACCGTTTGCAATATCACGCCTTTAATTTAGGGATACGCTATATCTGCGCTTCGGAACTGTTGTTCTCGACGAAAGTGGGCTTTCCCTTCGAAAATCACTTCCAAAACTTGGTGAATACAGTTACATTGTCGTAATACCAGTCGTTTACAAGATGATCACTTTTATTCAGGGATACGCTGTACCTGCGCTTCGAAACTGTTGTTCTCGACGAAAGTGGGCTTTCCCTTCGAAAATCACTTCCAAAACTTGGTGAATACAGTTACATTGGCGTAGTACAATCCGTTTGCAATATAATCGCTTTAATTTAGGGCTACGGTACATCTGCGCTTCGAAACTGTTGTTGTCGACGAAAGTGGGCTTTCCCTTTGCAGAATCACTTCCTAAACATGGTGAATACAATTCCATTGGCGTAGCACAAACCGTTTGCAATATCACGCCTTTAATTTAGGGATACGCTATATCTGCGCTTCGGAACTGTTGTTTTCGACGAAAGTGGGCTTTTCCTTTGCAGAATCACTTCCAAAACATGGTGAATACAGTTCCATTGGCGTAGCACAAACCGTTTCCAATATAATCGCTTTAACTTAGGGCGACGGTACATGTACGCTTCGAAACTGTTGTTGTCGACGAAAGTGGGCTTTCCCTTTGCAGTATCACTTGTAAAACTTGGTGAATACAGTTACATTGGCGTAATACCAGTCGTTTACAAGATGATCGCTTCTATTCAGGGATACGCTGTACCTGCGCTTCGAAACTGTTGTTCTCGACGAAAGTGGGCTTTCCCTTCGAAAATCACTTCCAAAACTTGGTGAATACAGTTACATTGGCGTAGTACAATCCGTTTGCAATATAATCGCTTTAATTAAGGGCGACGGTACATCTACGCTTCGGAACTGTTGTTGTCGACGAAAGTGGGTTTTCCCTTTGCAGAATCACTTCCAAAACTTGGTGAATACAGTTCCATTGGCGTAGCACAAACCGTTTGCAATATCACGCCTTTAATTTAGGGATACGCTATATCTGCGCTTCGGAACTGTTGTTTTCGACGAAAGTGGGCTTTTCCTTTGCAGAATCACTTCCAAAACATGGTGAATACAGTTCCATTGGCGTAGCACAAACCGTTTCCAATATAATCGCTTTAACTTAGGGCGACGGTACATGTACGCTTCGAAACTGTTGTTGTCGACGAAAGTGGGCTTTCCCTTTGCAGTATCACTTGTAAAACTTGGTGAATACAGTTACATTGGCGTAATACCAGTCGTTTACAAGATGATCGCTTCTATTCAGGGATACGCTGTACCTGCGCTTCGAAACTGTTGTTCTCGACGAAAGTGGGCTTTCCGTTCGAAAATCACTTCCAAAACTTGGTGAATACAGTTACATTGGCGTAGTACAATCCGTTTGCAATATAATCGCTTTAATTTAGGGCTACGGTACATCTGCGCTTCGAAACTGTTGTTGTCGACGAAAGTGGGCTTTCCCTTTGCAGAATCACTTCCTAAACATGGTGAATACAGTTCCATTGGCGTAGCACAAACCGTTTGCAATATCACGCCTTTAATTTAGGGATACGCTATATCTGCGCTTCGGAACTGTTGTTTTCGACGAAAGTGGGCTTTTCCTTTGCAGAATCACTTCCAAAACATGGTGAATACAGTTCCATTGGCGTAGCACAAACCGTTTCCAATATAATCGCTTTAACTTAGGGCGACGGTACATGTACGCTTCGAAACTGTTGTTGTCGACGAAAGTGGGCTTTCCCTTTGCAGTATCACTTGTAAAACTTGGTGAATACAGTTACATTGGCGTAATACCAGTCGTTTACAAGATGATCGCTTCTATTCAGGGATACGCTGTACCTGCGCTTCGAAACTGTTGTTCTCGACGAAAGTGGGCTTTCCGTTCGAAAATCACTTCCAAAACTTGGTGAATACAGTTACATTGGCGTAGTACAATCCGTTTGCAATATAATCGCTTTAATTTAGGGCTACGGTACATCTGCGCTTCGAAACTGTTGTTGTCGACGAAAGTGGGCTTTCCCTTTGCAGAATCACTTCCTAAACATGGTGAATACAGTTCCATTGGCGTAGCACAAACCGTTTGCAATATCACGCCTTTAATTTAGGGAAACGCTATATCTGCGCTTCGGAACTGTTGTTGTCGACGAAAGTGGGTTTTCCCTTTGCAGAATCACTTCCAAAACATGGCGAATACAGTTCCATTGGCGTAGCACAAACCGTTTGCAATATAATCGCTTTAACTTAGGGCGACGGTACATGTACGCTTCGAAACTGTTGTTGTCGACGGAAGTGGGCTTTCCCTTTGCAGTATCACTTGTAAAACTTGGTGAATACAGTTACATTGGCGTAATACCAGTCGTTTACAAGATGATCGCTTTTATTCAGGGATACGCTGTACCTGCGCTTCGAAACTGTTGTTCTCGACGAAAGTGGGCTTTCCGTTCGAAAATCACTTCCAAAACTTGGTGAATACAGTTACATTGGCGTAGCACAAACCGTTTGCAATATAATCGCTTTAATTTAGGGCGACGGTACATCTACGCTTCGGAACTGTTGTTGTCGACGAAAGTGGGTTTTCCCTTTGCAGAATCACTTCCAAAACATGGCGAATACAGTTCCATTGGCGTAGCACAAACCGTTTGCAATATAATCGCTTTAATTTAGGGCGACGGTACATCTACGCTTCGGAACTGTTGTTCTCGACGAAAGTGGGCTTTCCCTTCGAAAATCACTTCCAAAACTTGGTGAATACAGTTACATTGGCGTAGTACAATCCGTTTGCAATATAATCGCTTTAATTTAGGGCTACGGTACATCTGCGCTTCGAAACTGTTGTTGTCGACGAAAGTGGGCTTTCCCTTTGCAGAATCACTTCCTAAACATGGTGAATACAGTTCCATTGGCGTAGCACAAACCGTTTGCAATATCACGCCTTTAATTTAGGGATACGCTATATCTGCGCTTCGGAACTGTTGTTCTCGACGAAAGTGGGCTTTCCCTTCGAAAATCACTTCCAAAACTTGGTGAATACAGTTACATTGGCGTAGTACAATCCGTTTGCAATATAATCGCTTTAATTTAGGGCGACGGTACATCTACGCTTCGGAACTGTTGTTGTCGACGAAAGTGGGTTTTCCCTTTGCAGAATCACTTCCAAAACATGGCGAATACAGTTCCATTGGCGTAGCACAAACCGTTTGCAATATAATCGCTTTAATTTAGGGCGACGGTACATCTACGCTTCGGAACTGTTGTTGTCGACGAAGGTGGGTTTTCCCTCTGCAGAATCACTTCCTAAATATGGTGAATACAGTTACATTGGCGTAGCACAAACCGTTTCCAATATAATCGCTTTAACTTAGGGCGACGGTACATGTACGCTTCGAAACTGTTGTTGTCGACGAAAGTGGGCTTTCCCTTTGCAGTATCACTTGTAAAACTTGGTGAATACAGTTACATTGGCGTAATACCAGTCGTTTACAAGATGATCGCTTCTATTCAGGGATACGCTGTACCTGCGCTTCGAAACTGTTGTTCTCGACGAAAGTGGGCTTTCCCTTTGCAGAATCACTTCCTAAATATGGTGAATACAGTTACATTGGCGTAGCACAAACCGTTTGCAATATAATCGCTTTAATTTAGGGCGACGGTACATGTACGCTTCGAAACTGTTGTTGTCGACGAAAGTGGGCTTTCCCTTTGCAGTATCACTTGTAAAACTTGGTGAATACAGTTACATTGTCGTAATACCAGTCGTTTACAAGATGATCACTTTTATTCAGGGATACGCTGTACCTGCGCTTCGAAACTGTTGTTCTCGACAAAAGTGGGCTTTCCCTGCGAAAATCACTTCCAAAACTTCGTGAATACAGTTACATTGGCGTAGTACAATCCGTTTGCAATATAATCGCTTTAATTTAGGGCTACGGTACATCTGCGCTTCGAAACTGTTGTTGTCGACGAAAGTGGGCTTTCCCTTTGCAGAATCACTTCCTAAACATGGTGAATACAATTCCATTGGCGTAGCACAAACCGTTTGCAATATCACGCCTTTAATTTAGGGATACGCTATATCTGCGCTTCGGAACTGTTGTTTTCGACGAAAGTGGGCTTTTCCTTTGCAGAATCACTTCCAAAACATGGTGAATACAGTTCCATTGGCGTAGCACAAACCGTTTCCAATATAATCGCTTTAACTTAGGGCGACGGTACATGTACGCTTCGAAACTGTTGTTGTCGACGAAAGTGGGCTTTCCCTTTGCAGTATCACTTGTAAAACTTGGTGAATACAGTTACATTGGCGTAATACGAGTCGTTTACAAGATGATCGCTTTTATTCAGGGATACGCTGTACCTGGGCTTCGAAACTGTTGTTCTCGACGAAAGTGGGCTTTCCCTTCGAAAATCACTTCCAAAACTTGGTGAATACAGTTACATTCGCGTAGCACAAACCGTTTGCAATATAATCGCTTTAATTTAGGGCGACGGTACATCTACGCTTCGGAACTGTTGTTGTCGACGAAAGTGGGCTTTCCCTTTACAGAATCACTTCCTAAACATGGTGAATACAGTTACATTGGCGTAGCACAAACCGTTTGCAATATAACGCCTTTAATTTAGTGATACGCTATATCTGCGCTTCGAAACTGTTGTTTTCGACGAAAGTCGGCTTTCCCTTTGCAGAATACCGTGCAAAACTTGGTAGATACAGTTACATTGGCCTAGTACAATCCGTTTGCAATATAATCGCTTTAATTAAGGGCGACGGTACATCTGCGCTTCGAAACTGTTGTTGTCGACGAAAGTGGGCTTTCCCTTTGCAGAATCACTTCCTAAACATGGTGAATACAATTCCATTGGCGTAGCACAAACCGTTTGCAATATCACGCCTTTAATTTAGGGATACGCTATATCTGCGCTTCGGAACTGTTGTTTTCGACGAAAGTGGGCTTTTCCTTTGCAGAATCACTTCCAAAACATGGTGAATACAGTTCCATTGGCGTAGCACAAACCGTTTCCAATATAATCGCTTTAACTTAGGGCGACGGTACATGTACGCTTCGAAACTGTTGTTGTCGACGAAAGTGGGCTTTCCCTTTGCAGTATCACTTGTAAAACTTGGTGAATACAGTTACATTGGCGTAATACCAGTCGTTTACAAGATGATCGCTTCTATTCAGGGATACGCTGTACCTGCGCTTCGAAACTGTTGTTCTCGACGAAAGTGGGCTTTCCCTTCGAAAATCACTTCCAAAACTTGGTGAATACAGTTACATTGGCGTAGCACAAACCGTTTGCAATATAATCGCTTTAATTTAGGGCGACGGTACATCTACGCTTCGGAACTATTGTTGTCGACGAAAGTGGGCTTTCCCTTTGCAGAATCACTTCCTAAATATGGTGAATACAGTTACATTGGCGTAGCACAAACCGTTTGCAATATAATCGCTTTAACTTAGGGCGACGGTACATGTACGCTTCGAAACTGTTGTTGTCGACGAAAGTGGGCTTTCCCTTTGCAGAATCACTTCCAAAACATGGCGAATACAGTTCCATTGGCGTAGCACAAACCGTTTGCAATATAATCGCTTTAACTTAGGGCGACGGTACATGTACGCTTCGAAACTGTTGTTGTCGACGAAAGTGGGCTTTCCCTTTGCAGTATCACTTGTAAAACTTGGTGAATACAGTTACATTGGCGTAATACCAGTCGTTTACAAGATGATCACTTTTATTCAGGGATACGCTGTACCTGCGCTTCGAAACTGTTGTTCTCGACGAAAGTGGGCTTTCCCTTCGAAAATCACTTCCAAAACTTGGTGAATACAGTTACATTGGCGTAGTACAATCCGTTTGCAATATAATCGCTTTAATTTAGGGCTACGGTACATCTGCGCTTCGAAACTGTTGTTGTCGACGAAAGTGGGCTTTCCCTTTGCAGAATCACTTCCTAAATATGGTGAATCCAGTTACATTGGCGTAGCACAAACCGTTTGCAATATAATCGCTTTAATTTAGGGCGACGGTACATCTACGCTTCGGAACTATTGTTGTCGACGAAAGTGGGTTTTCCCTCTGCAGAATCACTTCCTAAATATGGTGAATACAGTTACATTGGCGTAGCACAAACCGTTTGCAATATAATCGCTTTAATTTAGGGCGACGGTACATCTACGCTTCAGAACTGTTGTTGTCGACGAAAGTGGGTTTTCCCTTTGCAGAATCACTTCCAAAACATGGCGAATACAGTTCCATTGGCGTAGCACAAACCGTTTGCAATATAATCGCTTTAATTTAGGGCGACGGTACATGTACGCTTCGAAACTGTTGTTGTCGACGAAAGTGGGCTTTCCCTTTGCAGTATCACTTGTAAAACTTGGTGAATACAGTTACATTGGCGTAATACCAGTCGTTTACAAGATGATCACTTTTATTCAGGGATACGCTGTACCTGCGCTTCGAAACTGTTGTTCTCGACGAAAGTGGGCTTTTCCTTTGCAGTATCACTTGTAAAACTTGGTGAATACAGTTACATTGGCGTAATACGAGTCGTTTACAAGATGATCGCTTTTATTCAGGGATACGCTGTACCTGGGCTTCGAAACTGTTGTTCTCGACGAAAGTGGGCTTTCCCTTCGAAAATCACTTCCAAAACTTGGTGAATACAGTTACATTGGCGTAGCACAAACCGTTTGCAATATAATCGCTTTAATTTAGGGCGACGGTACATCTACGCTTCGGAACTGTTGTTGTCGACGAAAGTGGGCTTTCCCTTTGCAGAATCACTTCCTAAACATGGTGAATACAGTTACATTGGCGTAGCACAAACCGTTTGCAATATAACGCCTTTAATTTAGTGATACGCTATATCTGCGCTTCGAAACTGTTGTTTTCGACGAAAGTCGGCTTTCCCTTTGCAGAATACCGTGCAAAACTTGGTAGATACAGTTACATTGGCCTAGTACAATCCGTTTGCAATATAATCGCTTTAAGTTAGGGCGACGGTACATGTACGCTTCGAAACTGTTGTTGTCGACGAAAGTGGGCTTTCCCTTTGCAGTATCACTTGTAAAACTTGGTGAATACAGTTACATTGTCGTAATACCAGTCGTTTACAAGATGATCACTTTTATTCAGGGATACGCTGTACCTGCGCTTCGAAACTGTTGTTCTCGACGAAAGTGGGCTTTCCCTGCGAAAATCACTTCCAAAACTTGGTGAATACAGTTACATTGGCGTAGCACAAACCGTTTGCAATATAATCGCTTTAATTTAGGGCGACGGTACATCTACGCTTCGGAACTGTTGTTGTCGACGAAAGTGGGCTTTCCCTTTGCAGAATCACTTCCTAAACATGGTGAATACAGTTACATTGGCGTAGCACAAACCGTTTGCAATATAACGCCTTTAATTTAGTGATACGCTATATCTGCGCTTCGAAACTGTTGTTTTCGACGAAAGTCGGCTTTCCCTTTGCAGAATACCGTGCAAAACTTGGTAGATACAGTTACATTGGCCTAGTACAATCCGTTTGCAATATAATCGCTTTAATTTAGGGCGACGGTACATGTACGCTTCGAAACTGTTGTTGTCGACGAAAGTGGGCTTTCCCTTTGCAGTATCACTTGTAAAACTTGGTGAATACAGTTACATTGTCGTAATACCAGTCGTTTACAAGATGATCACTTTTATTCAGGGATACGCTGTACCTGCGCTTCGAAACTGTTGTTCTCGACGAAAGTGGGCTTTCCCTGCGAAAATCACTTCCAAAACTTCGTGAATACAGTTACATTGGCGTAGTACAATCCGTTTGCAATATAATCGCTTTAATTTAGGGCTACGGTACATCTGCGCTTCGAAACTGTTGTTGTCGACGAAAGTGGGCTTTCCCTTTGCAGAATCACTTCCTAAACATGGTGAATACAATTCCATTGGCGTAGCACAAACCGTTTGCAATATCACGCCTTTAATTTAGGGATACGCTATATCTGCGCTTCGGAACTGTTGTTTTCGACGAAAGTGGGCTTTTCCTTTGCAGAATCACTTCCAAAACATGGTGAATACAGTTCCATTGGCGTAGCACAAACCGTTTGCAATATAATCGCTTTAACTTAGGGCGACGGTACATGTACGCTTCGAAACTGTTGTTGTCGACGAAAGTGGGCTTTCCCTTTGCAGTATCACTTGTAAAACTTGGTGAATACAGTTACATTGGCGTAATACCAGTCGTTTACAAGATGATCGCTTCTATTCAGGGATACGCTGTACCTGCGCTTCGAAACTGTTGTTCTCGACGAAAGTGGGCTTTCCCTTCGAAAATCACTTCCAAAACTTGGTGAATACAGTTACATTGGCGTAGCACAAACCGTTTGCAATATAATCGCTTTAATTTAGGGCGACGGTACATCTACGCTTCGGAACTATTGTTGTCGACGAAAGTGGGTTTTCCCTTTGCAGAATCACTTCCTAAATATGGTGAATACAGTTACATTGGCGTAGCACAAACCGTTTGCAATATAATCGCTTTAACTTAGGGCGACGGTACATGTACGCTTCGAAACTGTTGTTGTCGACGAAAGTGGGCTTTCCCTTTGCAGTATCACTTGTAAAACTTGGTGAATACAGTTACATTGGCGTAATACCAGTCGTTTACAAGATGATCACTTTTATTCAGGGATACGCTGTACCTGCGCTTCGAAACTGTTGTTGTCGACGAAAGTGGGCTTTCCCTTTGCAGAATCACTTCCTAAACATGGTGAATACAGTTCCATTGGCGTAGCACAAACCGTTTGCAATATCACGCCTTTAATTTAGGGAAACGCTATATCTGCGCTTCGGAACTGTTGTTGTCGACGAAAGTGGGTTTTCCCTTTGCAGAATCACTTCCAAAACATGGCGAATACAGTTCCATTGGCGTAGCACAAACCGTTTGCAATATAATCGCTTTAACTTAGGGCGACGGTACATGTACGCTTCGAAACTGTTGTTGTCGACGGAAGTGGGCTTTCCCTTTGCAGTATCACTTGTAAAACTTGGTGAATACAGTTACATTGGCGTAATACCAGTCGTTTACAAGATGATCGCTTTTATTCAGGGATACGCTGTACCTGCGCTTCGAAACTGTTGTTCTCGACGAAAGTGGGCTTTCCGTTCGAAAATCACTTCCAAAACTTGGTGAATACAGTTACATTGGCGTAGTACAATCCGTTTGCAATATCACGCCTTTAATTTAGGGATACGCTATATCTGCGCTTCGGAACTGTTGTTGTCGACGAAAGTGGGCTTTCCCTTTGCAGAATCACTTCCTAAACATGGTGAATACAGTTCCATTGGCGTAGCACAAACCGTTTGCAATATCACGCCTTTAATTTAGGGATACGCTATATCTGCGCTTCGGAACTGTTGTTGTCGACGAAAGTGGGTTTTCCCTTTGCAGAATCACTTCCAAAACATGGCGAATACAGTTCCATTGGCGTAGCACAAACCGTTTGCAATATAATCGCTTTAACTTAGGGCGACTGTACATGTACGCTTCGAAACTGTTGTTGTCGACGGAAGTGGGCTTTCCCTTTGCAGTATCACTTGTAAAACTTGGTGAATACAGTTACATTGGCGTAATACCAGTCGTTTACAAGATGATCGCTTTTATTCAGGGATACGCTGTACCTGCGCTTCGAAACTGTTGTTCTCGACGAAAGTGGGCTTTCCGTTCGAAAATCACTTCCAAAACTTGGTGAATACAGTTACATTGGCGTAGTACAATCCGTTTGCAATATAATCGCTTTAATTTAGGGCTACGGTACATCTGCGCTTCGAAACTGTTGTTGTCGACGAAAGTGGGCTTTCCCTTTGCAGAATCACTTCCTAAACATGGTGAATACAGTTCCATTGGCGTAGCACAAACCGTTTGCAATATCACGCCTTTAATTTAGGGATACGCTATATCTGCGCTTCGGAACTGTTGTTTTCGACGAAAGTGGGCTTTTCCTTTGCAGAATCACTTCCAAAACATGGTGAATACAGTTCCATTGGCGTAGCACAAACCGTTTCCAATATAATCGCTTTAACTTAGGGCGACGGTACATGTACGCTTCGAAACTGTTGTTGTCGACGAAAGTGGGCTTTCCCTTTACAGTATCACTTGTAAAACTTGGTGAATACAGTTACATTGGCGTAATACCAGTCGTTTACAAGATGATCGCTTCTATTCAGGGATACGCTGTACCTGCGCTTCGAAACTGTTGTTCTCGACGAAAGTGGGCTTTCCCTTTGCAGAATCACTTCCTAAATATGGTGAATACAGTTACATTGGCGTAGCACAAACCGTTTGCAATATAATCGCTTTAATTTAGGGCGACGGTACATCTACGCTTCGGAACTGTTGTTGTCGACGAAAGTGGGTTTTCCCTTTGCAGAATCACTTCCAAAACATGGCGAATACAGTTCCATTGGCGTAGCACAAACCGTTTGCAATATAATCGCTTTAATTTAGGGCGACGGTACATCTACGCTTCGGAACTGTTGTTGTCGACGAAGGTGGGTTTTCCCTCTGCAGAATCACTTCCTAAATATGGTGAATACAGTTACATTGGCGTAGCACAAACCGTTTGCAATATAATCGCTTTAATTTAGGGCGACGGTACATCTACGCTTCGGAACTGTTGTTTTCGACGAAAGTGGGCTTTTCCTTTGCAGTATCACTTGTAAAACTTGGTGAATACAGTTACATTGGCGTAATACCAGTCGTTTACAAGATGATCGCTTCTATTCAGGGATACGCTGTACCTGCGCTTCGGAACTGTTGTTGTCGACGAAAGTGGGCTTTCCCTTTGCAGAATCACTTCCTAAACATGGTGAATACAGTTACATTGGCGTAGCACAAACCGTTTGCAATATAATCGCTTTAATTTAGGGCGACGGTACATCTACGCTTCGGAACTGTTGTTGTCGACGAAAGTGGGCTTTCCCTTTGCAGTATCACTTGTAAAACTTGGTGAATACAGTTACATTGGCGTAATACCAGTCGTTTACAAGATGATCGCTTCTATTCAGGGATACGCTGTACCTGCGCTTCGAAACTGTTGTTCTCGACGAAAGTGGGCTTTCCCTTCGAAAATCACTTCCAAAACTTGGTGAATACAGTTACATTGGCGTAGCACAAACCGTTTGCAATATAATCGCTTTAATTTAGGGCGACGGTACATCTACGCTTCGGAACTATTGTTGTCGACGAAAGTGGGTTTTCCCTCTGCAGAATCACTTCCTAAATATGGTGAATACAGTTACATTGGTGTAGCACAAACCGTTTGCAATATAATCGCTTTAATTTAGGGCGATGGTACATCTACGCTTCAGAACTGTTGTTGTCGACGAAAGTGGGTTTTCCCTTTGCAGAATCACTTCCAAAACATGGCGAATACAGTTCCATTGGCGTAGCACAAACCGTTTGCAATATAATCGCTTTAATTTAGGGCGACGGTACATGTACGCTTCGAAACTGTTGTTGTCGACGAAAGTGGGCTTTCCCTTTGCAGTATCACTTGTAAAACTTGGTGAATACAGTTACATTGGCGTAGCACAATCCGTTTACAAGATGATCGCTTTTGTTTAGGGATGCGCTATGTCTGCGCTTCGGAACTGTTGTTTTCGACGAAAGCGGGCTTTCCCTTCGAAAATCACTTCCAAAACTTGGTGAATACAGTTACATTCGCGTAGCACAAACCGTTTGCAATATAATCGCTTTAATTTAGGGCGACGGTACATCTACGCTTCGGAACTGTTGTTGTCGACGAAAGTGGGCTTTCCCTTTACAGAATCACTTCCTAAACATGGTGAATACAGTTACATTGGCGTAGCACAAACCGTTTGCAATATAACGCCTTTAATTTAGTGATACGCTATATCTGCGCTTCGAAACTGTTGTTTTCGACGAAAGTCGGCTTTCCCTTTGCAGAATACCGTGCAAAACTTGGTAGATACAGTTACATTGGCCTAGTACAATCCGTTTGCAATATAATCGCTTTAATTAAGGGCGACGGTACATCTGCGCTTCGAAACTGTTGTTGTCGACGAAAGTGGGCTTTCCCTTTGCAGAATCACTTCCTAAACATGGTGAATACAATTCCATTGGCGTAGCACAAACCGTTTGCAATATCACGCCTTTAATTTAGGGATACGCTATATCTGCGCTTCGGAACTGTTGTTTTCGACGAAAGTGGGCTTTTCCTTTGCAGAATCACTTCCTAAACATGGTGAATACAGTTACATTGGCGTAATACCAGTCGTTTACAAGATGATCGCTTTTATTCAGGGATACGCTGTACCTGCGCTTCGAAACTGTTGTTCTCGACGAAAGTGGGCTTTCCCTTCGAAAATCACTTCCAAAACTTGGTGAATGCAGTTACATTGGCGTAGCACAAACCGTTTGCAATATAATCGCTTTAATTTAGGGCGACGGTACATCTACGCTTCGGAACTGTTGTTGTCGACGAAAGTGGGTTTTCCCTTTGCAGAATCACTTCCAAAACATGGCGAATACAGTTCCATTGGCGTAGCACAAACCGTTTGCAATATAATCGCTTTAATTTAGGGCGACGGTACATCTACGCTTCGGAACTGTTGTTGTCGACGAAGGTGGGTTTTCCCTCTGCAGAATCACTTCCTAAATATGGTGAATACAGTTACATTGGCGTAGCACAAACCGTTTGCAATATAATCGCTTTAATTTAGGGCTACGGTACATCTGCGCTTCGAAACTGTTGTTTTCGACGAAAGTGGGCTTTTCCTTTGCAGAATCACTTCCTAAATATGGTGAATACAGTTACATTGGCGTAGCACAAACCGTTTGCAATGTAATCGCTTTAATTTAGGGCGACGGTACATCTACGCTTCGGAACTGTTGTTGTCGACGAAAGTGGGTTTTCCCTTTGCAGAATCACTTCCAAAACATGGCGAATACAGTTCCATTGGCGTAGCACAAACCGTTTGCAATATAATCGCTTTAATTTAGGGCGACGGTACATCTACGCTTCGGAACTGTTGTTGTCGACGAAGGTGGGTTTTCCCTCTGCAGAATCACTTCCTAAATATGGTGAATACAGTTACATTGGCGTAGCACAAACCGTTTCCAATATAATCGCTTTAACTTAGGGCGACGGTACATGTACGCTTCGAAACTGTTGTTGTCGACGAAAGTGGGCTTTCCCTTTGCAGTATCACTTGTAAAACTTGGTGAATACAGTTACATTGGCGTAATACCAGTCGTTTACAAGATGATCGCTTCTATTCAGGGATACGCTGTACCTGCGCTTCGAAACTGTTGTTCTCGACGAAAGTGGGCTTTCCCTTTGCAGAATCACTTCCTAAATATGGTGAATACAGTTACATTGGCGTAGCACAAACCGTTTGCAATATAATCGCTTTAATTTAGGGCGACGGTACATGTACGCTTCGAAACTGTTGTTCTCGACGAAAGTGGGCTTTCCCTTCGAAAATCACTTCCAAAACTTGGTGAATACAGTTACATTGGCGTAGTACAATCCGTTTGCAATATAATCGCTTTAATTTAGGGCTACGGTACATCTGCGCTTCGAAACTGTTGTTGTCGACGAAAGTGGGCTTTCCCTTTGCAGAATCACTTCCTAAACATGGTGAATACAGTTCCATTGGCGTAGCACAAACCGTTTGCAATATCACGCCTTTAATTTAGGGATACGCTATATCTGCGCTTCGGAACTGTTGTTCTCGACGAAAGTGGGCTTTCCCTTCGAAAATCACTTCCAAAACTTGGTGAATACAGTTACATTGGCGTAGTACAATCCGTTTGCAATATAATCGCTTTAATTTAGGGCGACGGTACATCTACGCTTCGGAACTGTTGTTGTCGACGAAAGTGGGTTTTCCCTTTGCAGAATCACTTCCAAAACATGGCGAATACAGTTCCATTGGCGTAGCACAAACCGTTTGCAATATAATCGCTTTAATTTAGGGCGACGGTACATCTACGCTTCGGAACTGTTGTTGTCGACGAAGGTGGGTTTTCCCTCTGCAGAATCACTTCCTAAATATGGTGAATACAGTTACATTGGCGTAGCACAAACCGTTTCCAATATAATCGCTTTAACTTAGGGCGACGGTACATGTACGCTTCGAAACTGTTGTTGTCGACGAAAGTGGGCTTTCCCTTTGCAGTATCACTTGTAAAACTTGGTGAATACAGTTACATTGGCGTAATACCAGTCGTTTACAAGATGATCGCTTCTATTCAGGGATACGCTGTACCTGCGCTTCGAAACTGTTGTTCTCGACGAAAGTGGGCTTTCCCTTTGCAGAATCACTTCCTAAATATGGTGAATACAGTTACATTGGCGTAGCACAAACCGTTTGCAATATAATCGCTTTAATTTAGGGCGACGGTACATGTACGCTTCGAAACTGTTGTTGTCGACGAAAGTGGGCTTTCCCTTTGCAGTATCACTTGTAAAACTTGGTGAATACAGTTACATTGTCGTAATACCAGTCGTTTACAAGATGATCACTTTTATTCAGGGATACGCTGTACCTGCGCTTCGAAACTGTTGTTCTCGACGAAAGTGGGCTTTCCCTTTGCAGAATCACTTCCTAAATATGGTGAATACAGTTACATTGGCGTAGCACAAACCGTTTGCAATATAATCGCTTTAATTTAGGGCGACGGTACATGTACGCTTCGAAACTGTTGTTGTCGACGAAAGTGGGCTTTCCCTTTACAGAATCACTTCCTAAACATGGTGAATACAGTTACATTGGCGTAGCACAAACCGTTTGCAATATAACGCCTTTAATTTAGTGATACGCTATATCTGCGCTTCGAAACTGTTGTTTTCGACGAAAGTCGGCTTTCCCTTTGCAGAATACCGTGCAAAACTTGGTAGATACAGTTACATTGGCCTAGTACAATCCGTTTGCAATATAATCGCTTTAATTAAGGGCGACGGTACATCTGCGCTTCGAAACTGTTGTTGTCGACGAAAGTGGGCTTTCCCTTTGCAGAATCACTTCCTAAACATGGTGAATACAATTCCATTGGCGTAGCACAAACCGTTTGCAATATCACGCCTTTAATTTAGGGATACGCTATATCTGCGCTTCGAAACTGTTGTTTTCGACGAAAGTGGGCTTTTCCTTTGCAGAATCACTTCCAAAACATGGTGAATACAGTTCCATTGGCGTAGCACAAACCGTTTCCAATATAATCGCTTTAACTTAGGGCGACGGTACATGTACGCTTCGAAACTGTTGTTGTCGACGAAAGTGGGCTTTCCCTTTGCAGAATCACTTCCAAAACATGGCGAATACAGTTCCATTGGCGTAGCACAAACCGTGTGCAATATAATCGCTTTAACTTAGGGCGACGGTACATGTACGCTTCGAAACTGTTGTTGTCGACAAAAGTGGGCTTTCCCTTTGCAGAATCACTTCCAAAACATGGCGAATACAGTTCCATTGGCGTAGCACAAACCGTGTGCAATATAATCGCTTTAACTTAGGGCGACGGTACATGTACGCTTCGAAACTGTTGTTGTCGACGAAAGTGGGCTTTCCCTTTGCAGTATCACTTGTAAAACTTGGTGAATACAGTTACATTGGCGTAATACCAGTCGTTTACAAGATGATCGCTTCTATTCAGGGATACGCTGTACCTGCGCTTCGAAACTGTTGTTCTCGACGAAAGTGGGCTTTCCCTTCGAAAATCACTTCCAAAACTTGGTGAATACAGTTACATTGGCGTAGCACAAACCGTTTGCAATATAATCGCTTTAATTTAGGGCGACGGTACATCTACGCTTCGGAACTATTGTTGTCGACGAAAGTGGGTTTTCCCTTTGCAGAATCACTTCCTAAATATGGTGAATACAGTTACATTGGCGTAGCACAAACCGTTTGCAATATAATCGCTTTAACTTAGGGCGACGGTACATGTACGCTTCGAAACTGTTGTTGTCGACGAAAGTGGGCTTTCCCTTTGCAGAATCACTTCCAAAACATGGCGAATACAGTTCCATTGGCGTAGCACAAACCGTGTGCAATATAATCGCTTTAACTTAGGGCGACGGTACATGTACGCTTCGAAACTGTTGTTGTCGACGAAAGTGGGCTTTCCCTTTGCAGTATCACTTGTAAAACTTGGTGAATACAGTTACATTGGCGTAATACCAGTCGTTTACAAGATGATCGCTTTTATTCAGGGATACGCTGTACCTGCGCTTCGAAACTGTTGTTCTCGACGAAAGTGGGCTTTCCCTTCGAAAATCACTTCCAGAACTTGGTGAATACAGTTACATTGGCGTAGTACAATCCGTTTGCAATATAATCGCTTTAATTTAGGGCTACGGTACATCTGCGCTTCGAAACTGTTGTTGTCGACGAAAGTGGGCTTTCCCTTTGCAGAATCACTTCCTAAACATGGTGAATACAGTTCCATTGGCGTAGCACAAACCGTTTGCAATATCACGCCTTTAATTTAGGGATACGCTATATCTGCGCTTCGGAACTGTTGTTTTCGACGAAAGTGGGCTTTTCCTTTGCAGAATCACTTCCAAAACATGGTGAATACAGTTCCATTGGCGTAGCACAAACCGTTTCCAATATAATCGCTTTAACTTAGGGCGACGGTACATGTACGCTTCGAAACTGTTGTTGTCGACGAAAGTGGGCTTTCCCTTTGCAGTATCACTTGTAAAACTTGGTGAATACAGTTACATTGGCGTAATACCAGTCGTTTACAAGATGATCGCTTCTATTCAGGGATACGCTGTACCTGCGCTTCGAAACTGTTGTTCTCGACGAAAGTGGGCTTTCCGTTCGAAAATCACTTCCAAAACTTGGTGAATACAGTTACATTGGCGTAGTACAATCCGTTTGCAATATAATCGCTTTAATTTAGGGCTACGGTACATCTGCGCTTCGAAACTGTTGTTGTCGACGAAAGTGGGCTTTCCCTTTGCAGAATCACTTCCTAAACATGGTGAATACAGTTCCATTGGCGTAGCACAAACCGTTTGCAATATCACGCCTTTAATTTAGGGATACGCTATATCTGCGCTTCGGAACTGTTGTTGTCGACGAAAGTGGGTTTTCCCTTTGCAGAATCACTTCCAAAACATGGCGAATACAGTTCCATTGGCGTAGCACAAACCGTTTGCAATATAATCGCTTTAACTTAGGGCGACGGTACATGTACGCTTCGAAACTGTTGTTGTCGACGGAAGTGGGCTTTCCCTTTGCAGTATCACTTGTAAAACTTGGTGAATACAGTTACATTGGCGTAATACCAGTCGTTTACAAGATGATCGCTTTTATTCAGGGATACGCTGTACCTGCGCTTCGAAACTGTTGTTCTCGACGAAAGTGGGCTTTCCGTTCGAAAATCACTTCCAAAACTTGGTGAATACAGTTACATTGGCGTAGTACAATCCGTTTGCAATATAATCGCTTTAATTTAGGGCTACGGTACATCTGCGATTCGAAACTGTTGTTGTCGACGAAAGTGGGCTTTCCCTTTGCAGAATCACTTCCTAAACATGGTGAATACAGTTCCATTGGCGTAGCACAAACCGTTTGCAATATCACGCCTTTAATTTAGGGATACGCTATATCTGCGCTTCGGAACTGTTGTTTTCGACGAAAGTGGGCTTTTCCTTTGCAGAATCACTTCCAAAACATGGTGAATACAGTTCCATTGGCGTAGCACAAACCGTTTCCAATATAATCGCTTTAACTTAGGGCGACGGTACATGTACGCTTCGAAACTGTTGTTGTCGACGAAAGTGGGCTTTCCCTTTGCAGTATCACTTGTAAAACTTGGTGAATACAGTTACATTGGCGTAATACCAGTCGTTTACAAGATGATCGCTTCTATTCAGGGATACGCTGTACCTGCGCTTCGAAACTGTTGTTCTCGACGAAAGTGGGCTTTCCCTTTGCAGAATCACTTCCTAAATATGGTGAATACAGTTACATTGGCGTAGCACAAACCGTTTGCAATATAATCGCTTTAATTTAGGGCGACGGTACATCTACGCTTCGGAACTGTTGTTGTCGACGAAAGTGGGTTTTCCCTTTGCAGAATCACTCCCAAAACATGGCGAATATAGTTCCATTGGCGTAGCACAAACCGTTTGCAGTATAATCGCTTTTGTTTAGGGATACGCTATGTCTGCGCTTCGGAACTGTTGTTTTCGACGAAAGTGGGCTTTCCCTTTGCAGAAACACTTCCTAAATATGGTGAATACAGTTACATTGGCGTAGCACAAACCGTTTGCAATATAATCGCTTTAATTTAGGGCGACGGTACATCTACGCTTCGGAACTGTTGTTTTCGACGAAAGTGGGCTTTTCCTTTGCAGTATCACTTGTAAAACTTGGTGAATACAGTTACATTGGTGTAATACGAGTCGTTTACAAGATGATCGCTTTTATTCAGGGATACGCTGTACCTGGGCTTCGAAACTGTTGTTCTCGACGAAAGTGGGCTTTCCCTTCGAAAATCACTTCCAAAACTTGGTGAATACAGTTACATTGGCGTAGCACAAACCGTTTGCAATATAATCGCTTTAATTTAGGGCGACGGTACATCTACGCTTCGGAACTGTTGTTGTCGACGAAAGTGGGCTTTCCCTTTGCAGAATCACTTCCTAAACATGGTGAATACAGTTACATTGGCGTAGCACAAACCGTTTGCAATATAATCGCTTTAATTTAGGGCGACGGTACATCTACGCTTCGGAACTGTTGTTGTCGACGAAAGTGGGTTTTCCCTTTGCAGAATCACTTCCAAAACATGGCGAATACAGTTCCATTGGCGTAGCACAAACCGTTTGCAATATAATCGCTTTAATTTAGGGCGACGGTACATCTACGCTTCGGAACTGTTGTTCTCGACGAAAGTGGGCTTTCCCTTCGAAAATCACTTCCAAAACTTGGTGAATACAGTTACATTGGCGTAGTACAATCCGTTTGCAATATAATCGCTTTAATTAAGGGCGACGGTACATCTACGCTTCGGAACTGTTGTTGTCGACGAAAGTGGGTTTTCCCTTTGCAGAATCACTTCCAAAACATGGCGAATATAGTTCCATTGGCGTAGCACAAACCGTTTGCAATATAATCGCTTTGGTTTAGGGATGCGCTATGTCTGCGCTTCGGAACTGTTGTTTTCGACGAAAGTGGGCTTTCCCTTTGCAGAATCTCTTCCAAAACTTGGTGAATACAGTTACATTGGCGTAGTACAATCCGTTTGCAATATAATCGCTTTAATTTAGGGCTACGGTACATCTGCGCTTCGAAACTGTTGTTGTCGACGAAAGTGGGCTTTCCCTTTGCAGAATCACTTCCTAAACATGGTGAATACAGTTCCTTTGGCGTAGCACAAACCGTTTGCAATATCACGCCTTTAATTTAGGGATACGCTATATCTGCGCTTCGGAACTGTTGTTTTCGACGAAAGTGGGCTTTTCCTTTGCAGAATCACTTCCAAAACATGGTGAATACAGTTCCATTGGCGTAGCACAAACCGTTTCCAATATAATCGCTTTAACTTAGGGCGACGGTACATCTACGCTTCGGAACTGTTGTTTTCGACGAAAGTGGGCTTTTCCTTTGCAGTATCACTTGTAAAACTTGGTGAATACAGTTACATTGGTGTAATACGAGTCGTTTACAAGATGATCGCTTTTATTCAGGGATACGCTGTACCTGGGCTTCGAAACTGTTGTTCTCGACGAAAGTGGGCTTTCCCTTCGAAAATCACTTCCAAAACTTGGTGAATACAGTTACATTGGCGTAGCACAAACCGTTTGCAATATAATCGCTTTAATTTAGGGCGACGGTACATCTACGCTTCGGAACTGTTGTTGTCGACGAAAGTGGGCTTTCCCTTTGCAGAATCACTTCCTAAACATGGTGAATACAGTTACATTGGCGTAGCACAAACCGTTTGCAATATAATCGCTTTAATTTAGGGCGACGGTACATCTACGCTTCGGAACTGTTGTTGTCGACGAAAGTGGGTTTTCCCTTTGCAGAATCACTTCCAAAACATGGCGAATACAGTTCCATTGGCGTAGCACAAACCGTTTGCAATATAATCGCTTTAATTTAGGGCGACGGTACATCTACGCTTCGGAACTGTTGTTCTCGACGAAAGTGGGCTTTCCCTTCGAAAATCACTTCCAAAACTTGGTGAATACAGTTACATTGGCGTAGTACAATCCGTTTGCAATATAATCGCTTTAATTAAGGGCGACGGTACATCTACGCTTCGGAACTGTTGTTGTCGACGAAAGTGGGTTTTCCCTTTGCAGAATCACTTCCAAAACATGGCGAATATAGTTCCATTGGCGTAGCACAAACCGTTTGCAATATAATCGCTTTGGTTTAGGGATGCGCTATGTCTGCGCTTCGGAACTGTTGTTTTCGACGAAAGTGGGCTTTCCCTTTGCAGAATCTCTTCCAAAACTTGGTGAATACAGTTACATTGGCGTAGTACAATCCGTTTGCAATATAATCGCTTTAATTTAGGGCTACGGTACATCTGCGCTTCGAAACTGTTGTTGTCGACGAAAGTGGGCTTTCCCTTTGCAGAATCACTTCCTAAACATGGTGAATACAGTTCCTTTGGCGTAGCACAAACCGTTTGCAATATCACGCCTTTAATTTAGGGATACGCTATATCTGCGCTTCGGAACTGTTGTTTTCGACGAAAGTGGGCTTTTCCTTTGCAGAATCACTTCCAAAACATGGTGAATACAGTTCCATTGGCGTAGCACAAACCGTTTCCAATATAATCGCTTTAACTTAGGGCGACGGTACATGTACGCTTCGAAACTGTTGTTGTCGACGAAAGTGGGCTTTCCCTTTGCAGTATCACTTGTAAAACTTGGTGAATACAGTTACATTGGCGTAATACCAGTCGTTTACAAGATGATCACTTTTATTCAGGGATACGCTGTACCTGCGCTTCGAAACTGTTGTTCTCGACGAAAGTGGGCTTTCCCTTCGAAAATCACTTCCAAAACTTGGTGAATACAGTTACATTGGCGTAGTACAATCCGTTTGCAATATAATCGCTTTAATTTAGGGCTACGGTACATCTGCGCTTCGAAACTGTTGTTGTCGACGAAAGTGGGCTTTCCCTTTGCAGAATCACTTCCTAAACATGGTGAATACAGTTCCATTGGCGTAGCACAAACCGTTTGCAATATCACGCCTTTAATTTAGGTATACGCTATATCTGCGCTTCGGAACTGTTGTTTTCGACGAAAGTGGGCTTTTCCTTTGCAGTATCACTTGTAAAACTTGGTGAATACAGTTACATTGGCGTAATACGAGTCGTTTACAAGATGATCGCTTTTATTCAGGGATACGCTGTACCTGCGCTTCGAAACTGTTGTTCTCGACGAAAGTGGGCTTTCCCTTCGAAAATCACTTCCAAAACTTGGTGAATACAGTTACATTGGCGTAGCACAAACCGTTTGCAATATAATCGCTTTAATTTAGGGCGACGGTACATCTACGCTTCGGAACTGTTGTTGTCGACGAAAGTGGGCTTTCCCTTTGCAGAATCACTTCCTAAACATGGTGAATACAGTTACATTGGCGTAGCACAAACCGTTTGCAATATAATCGCTTTAATTTAGGGCGACGGTACATCTACGCTTCGGAACTGTTGTTGTCGACGAAAGTGGGCTTTTCCTTTGCAGAATCACTTCCAAAACATGGTGAATACAGTTCCATTGGCGTAGCACAAACCGTTTCCAATATAATCGCTTTAACTTAGGGCGACGGTACATGTACGCTTCGAAACTGTTGTTGTCGACGAAAGTGGGCTTTCCCTTTGCAGTATCACTTGTAAAACTTGGTGAATACAGTTACATTGGCGTAATACCAGTCGTTTACAAGATGATCGCTTCTATTCAGGGATACGCTGTACCTGCGCTTCGAAACTGTTGTTCTCGACGAAAGTGGGCTTTCCCTTCGAAAATCACTTCCAAAACTTGGTGAATACAGTTACATTGGCGTAGTACAATCCGTTTGCAATATAATCGCTTTAATTTAGGGCTACGGTACATCTGCGCTTCGAAACTGTTGTTGTCGACGAAAGTGGGCTTTCCCTTTGCAGAATCACTTCCTAAACATGGTGAATACAATTCCATTGGCGTAGCACAAACCGTTTGCAATATCACGCCTTTAATTTAGGGATACGCTATATCTGCGCTTCGGAACTGTTGTTTTCGACGAAAGTGGGCTTTTCCTTTGCAGAATCACTTCCAAAACATGGTGAATACAGTTCCATTGGCGTAGCACAAACCGTTTCCAATATAATCGCTTTAATTTAGGGCGACGGTACATGTACGCTTCGAAACTGTTGTTGTCGACGAAAGTGGGCTTTCCCTTTGCAGTATCACTTGTAAAACTTGGTGAATACAGTTACATTGGCGTAATACCAGTCGTTTACAAGATGATCGCTTCTATTCAGGGATACGCTGTACCTGCGCTTCGAAACTGTTGTTCTCGACGAAAGTGGGCTTTCCCTTCGAAAATCACTTCCAAAACTTGGTGAATACTGTTACATTGGCGTAGCACAAACCGTTTGCAATATAATCGCTTTAATTTAGGGCGACGGTACATCTACGCTTCGGAACTGTTGTTGTCGACGAAAGTGGGTTTTCCCTTTGCAGAATCACTTCCAAAACATGGCGAATACAGTTCCATTGGCGTAGCACAAACCGTTTGCAATATAATCGCTTTAACTTAGGGCGACGGTACATGTACGCTTCGAAACTGTTGTTGTCGACGAAAGTGGGCTTTCCCTTTGCAGTATCACTTGTAAAACTTGGTGAATACAGTTACATTGGCGTAATACCAGTCGTTTACAAGATGATCACTTTTATTCAGGGATACGCTGTACCTGCGCTTCGAAACTGTTGTTCTCGACGAAAGTGGGCTTTCCCTTCGAAAATCACTTCCAAAACTTGGTGAATACAGTTACATTGGCGTAGTACAATCCGTTTGCAATATAATCGCTTTAATTTAGGGCTACGGTACATCTGCGCTTCGAAACTGTTGTTGTCGACGAAAGTGGGCTTTCCCTTTGCAGAATCACTTCCTAAACATGGTGAATACAGTTACATTGGCGTAGCACAAACCGTTTGCAATATAACGCCTTTAATTTAGTCATACGCTATATCTGCGCTTCGAAACTGTTGTTTTCGACGAAAGTCGGCTTTCCCTTTGCAGAATACCGTGCAAAACTTGGTAGATACAGTTACATTGGCGTAGTACAATCCGTTTGCAATATAATCGCTTTAATTAAGGGCGACGGTACATCTACGCTTCGGAACTGTTGTTGTCGACGAAAGTGGGCTTTCCCTTTGCAGTATCACTTGTAAAACTTGGTGAATACAGTTACATTGGCGTAATACCAGTCGTTTACAAGATGATCACTTTTATTCAGGGATACGCTGTACCTGCGCTTCGAAACTGTTGTTGTCGACGAAAGTGGGCTTTCCCTTTGCAGAGTCACTTCCTAAACATGGTGAATACAGTTCCATTGGCGTAGCACAAACCGTTTGCAATATAATCGCTTTAATTTAGGGCGACGGTACATCTACGCTTCGGAACTGTTGTTTTCGACGAAAGTGGGCTTTCCCTTTGCAGAATCTCTTCCAAAACTTGGTGAATACAGTTACATTGGCGTAGCACAAACCGTTTGCAATATAATCGCTTTAATTTAGGGCGACGGTACATCTACGCTTCGGAACTGTTGTTGTCGACGAAAGTGGGCTTTCCCTTTGCAGAATCACTTCCTAAACATGGTGAATACAGTTACATTGGCGTAGCACAAACCGTTTGCAATATAATCGCTTTAATTTAGGGCGACGGTACATCTACGCTTCGGAACTGTTGTTGTCGACGAAAGTGGGTTTTCCCTTTGCAGAATCACTTCCAAAACATGGCGAATACAGTTCCATTGGCGTAGCACAAACCGTTTGCAATATAATCGCTTTAATTTAGGGCGACGGTACATCTACGCTTCGGAACTGTTGTTCTCGACGAAAGTGGGCTTTCCCTTCGAAAATCACTTCCAAAACTTGGTGAATACAGTTCCATTGGCGTAGCACAAACCGTTTGCAATATAATCGCTTTGGTTTAGGGATACGCTATGTCTGCGCTTCGGAACTGTTGTTTTCGACGAAAGTGGGCTTTCCCTTTGCAGAATCTCTTCCAAAACTTGGTGAATACAGTTACATTGGCGTAGTACAATCCGTTTGCAATATAATCGCTTTAATTTAGGGCTACGGTACATCTGCGCTTCGAAACTGTTGTTGTCGACGAAAGTGGGCTTTCCCTTTGCAGAATCACTTCCTAAACATGGTGAATACAGTTCCTTTGGCGTAGCACAAACCGTTTGCAATATCACGCCTTTAATTTAGGGATACGCTATATCTGCGCTTCGGAACTGTTGTTTTCGACGAAAGTGGGCTTTTCCTTTGCAGAATCACTTCCAAAACATGGTGAATACAGTTCCATTGGCGTAGCACAAACCGTTTCCAATATAATCGCTTTAACTTAGGGCGACGGTACATGTACGCTTCGAAACTGTTGTTGTCGACGAAAGTGGGCTTTCTCTTTGCAGTATCACTTGTAAAACTTGGTGAATACAGTTACATTGGCGTAATACCAGTCGTTTACAAGATGATCACTTTTATTCAGGGATACGCTGTACCTGCGCTTCGAAACTGTTGTTCTCGACGAAAGTGGGCTTTCCCTTCGAAAATCACTTCCAAAACTTGGTGAATACAGTTACATTGGCGTAGTACAATCCGTTTGCAATATAATCGCTTTAATTTAGGGCTACGGTACATCTGCGCTTCGAAACTGTTGTTGTCGACGAAAGTGGGCTTTCCCTTTGCAGAATCACTTCCTAAACATGGTGAATACAGTTCCATTGGCGTAGCACAAACCGTTTGCAATATCACGCCTTTAATTTAGGTATACGCTATATCTGCGCTTCGGAACTGTTGTTTTCGACGAAAGTGGGCTTTTCCTTTGCAGTATCACTTGTAAAACTTGGTGAATACAGTTACATTGGCGTAATACGAGTCGTTTACAAGATGATCGCTTTTATTCAGGGATACGCTGTACCTGGGCTTCGAAACTGTTGTTCTCGACGAAAGTGGGCTTTCCCTTCGAAAATCACTTCCAAAACTTGGTGAATACAGTTACATTGGCGTAGCACAAACCGTTTGCAATATAATCGCTTTAATTTAGGGCGACGGTACATCTACGCTTCGGAACTGTTGTTGTCGACGAAAGTGGGCTTTCCCTTTGCAGAATCACTTCCTAAACATGGTGAATACAGTTACATTGGCGTAGCACAAACCGTTTGCAATATAATCGCTTTAATTTAGGGCGACGGTACATCTACGCTTCGGAACTGTTGTTGTCGACGAAAGTGGGCTTTTCCTTTGCAGAATCACTTCCAAAACATGGTGAATACAGTTCCATTGGCGTAGCACAAACCGTTTCCAATATAATCGCTTTAACTTAGGGCGACGGTACATGTACGCTTCGAAACTGTTGTTGTCGACGAAAGTGGGCTTTCCCTTTGCAGTATCACTTGTAAAACTTGGTGAATACAGTTACATTGGCGTAATACCAGTCGTTTACAAGATGATCGCTTCTATTCAGGGATACGCTGTACCTGCGCTTCGAAACTGTTGTTCTCGACGAAAGTGGGCTTTCCCTTCGAAAATCACTTCCAAAACTTGGTGAATACAGTTACATTGGCGTAGTACAATCCGTTTGCAATATAATCGCTTTAATTTAGGGCTACGGTACATCTGCGCTTCGAAACTGTTGTTGTCGACGAAAGTGGGCTTTCCCTTTGCAGAATCACTTCCTAAACATGGTGAATACAATTCCATTGGCGTAGCACAAACCGTTTGCAATATCACGCCTTTAATTTAGGGATACGCTATATCTGCGCTTCGGAACTGTTGTTTTCGACGAAAGTGGGCTTTTCCTTTGCAGAATCACTTCCAAAACATGGTGAATACAGTTCCATTGGCGTAGCACAAACCGTTTCCAATATAATCGCTTTAACTTAGGGCGACGGTACATGTACGCTTCGAAACTGTTGTTGTCGACGAAAGTGGGCTTTCCCTTTGCAGTATCACTTGTAAAACTTGGTGAATACAGTTACATTGGCGTAATACCAGTCGTTTACAAGATGATCGCTTCTATTCAGGGATACGCTGTACCTGCGCTTCGAAACTGTTGTTCTCGACGAAAGTGGGCTTTCCCTTCGAAAATCACTTCCAAAACTTGGTGAATACTGTTACATTGGCGTAGCACAAACCGTTTGCAATATAATCGCTTTAATTTAGGGCGACGGTACATCTACGCTTCGGAACTGTTGTTGTCGACGAAAGTGGGTTTTCCCTTTGCAGAATCACTTCCAAAACATGGCGAATACAGTTCCATTGGCGTAGCACAAACCGTTTGCAATATAATCGCTTTAACTTAGGGCGACGGTACATGTACGCTTCGAAACTGTTGTTGTCGACGAAAGTGGGCTTTCCCTTTGCAGTATCACTTGTAAAACTTGGTGAATACAGTTACATTGGCGTAATACCAGTCGTTTACAAGATGATCACTTTTATTCAGGGATACGCTGTACCTGCGCTTCGAAACTGTTGTTCTCGACGAAAGTGGGCTTTCCCTTCGAAAATCACTTCCAAAACTTGGTGAATACAGTTACATTGGCGTAGTACAATCCGTTTGCAATATAATCGCTTTAATTTAGGGCTACGGTACATCTGCGCTTCGAAACTGTTGTTGTCGACGAAAGTGGGCTTTCCCTTTGCAGAATCACTTCCTAAACATGGTGAATACAGTTACATTGGCGTAGCACAAACCGTTTGCAATATAACGCCTTTAATTTAGTCATACGCTATATCTGCGCTTCGAAACTGTTGTTTTCGACGAAAGTCGGCTTTCCCTTTGCAGAATACCGTGCAAAACTTGGTAGATACAGTTACATTGGCGTAGTACAATCCGTTTGCAATATAATCGCTTTAATTAAGGGCGACGGTACATCTATGCTTCGGAACTGTTGTTGTCGACGAAAGTGGGCTTTCCCTTTGCAGAGTCACTTCCTAAACATGGTGAATACAGTTCCATTGGCGTAGCACAAACCGTTTGCAATATAATCGCTTTAATTTAGGGCGACGGTACATCTACGCTTCGGAACTGTTGTTTTCGACGAAAGTGGGCTTTCCCTTTGCAGAATCTCTTCCAAAACTTGGTGAATACAGTTACATTGGCGTAGCACAAACCGTTTGCAATATAATCGCTTTAATTTAGGGCGACGGTACATCTACGCTTCGGAACTGTTGTTGTCGACGAAAGTGGGCTTTCCCTTTGCAGAATCACTTCCTAAACATGGTGAATACAGTTACATTGGCGTAGCACAAACCGTTTGCAATATAATCGCTTTAATTTAGGGCGACGGTACATCTACGCTTCGGAACTGTTGTTGTCGACGAAAGTGGGTTTTCCCTTTGCAGAATCACTTCCAAAACATGGCGAATACAGTTCCATTGGCGTAGCACAAACCGTTTGCAATATAATCGCTTTAATTTAGGGCGACGGTACATCTAGGCTTCGGAACTGTTGTTCGCGACGAAAGTGGGCTTTCCCTTCGAAAATCACTTCCAAAACTTGGTGAATACAGTTACATTGGCGTAGTACAATCCGTTTGCAATATAATCGCTTTAATTAAGGGCGACGGTACATCTACGCTTCGGAACTGTTGTTGTCGACGAAAGTGGGTTTTCCCTTTGCAGAATCACTTCCAAAACATGGCGAATATAGTTCCATTGGCGTAGCACAAACCGTTTGCAATATAATCGCTTTGGTTTAGGGATACGCTATGTCTGCGCTTCGGAACTGTTGTTTTCGACGAAAGTGGGCTTTCCCTTTGCAGAATCTCTTCCAAAACTTGGTGAATACAGTTACATTGGCGTAGTACAATCCGTTTGCAATATAATCGCTTTAATTTAGGGCTACGGTACATCTGCGCTTCGAAACTGTTGTTGTCGACGAAAGTGGGCTTTCCCTTTGCAGAATCACTTCCTAAACATGGTGAATACAGTTCCTTTGGCGTAGCACAAACCGTTTGCAATATCACGCCTTTAATTTAGGGATACGCTATATCTGCGCTTCGGAACTGTTGTTTTCGACGAAAGTGGGCTTTCCCTTTGCAGAATCACTTCCAAAACATGGTGAATACAGTTCCATTGGCGTAGCACAAACCGTTTCCAATATAATCGCTTTAACTTAGGGCGACGGTACATGTACGCTTCGAAACTGTTGTTGTCGACGAAAGTGGGCTTTCCCTTTGCAGTATCACTTGTAAAACTTGGTGAATACAGTTACATTGGCGTAATACCAGTCGTTTACAAGATGATCACTTTTATTCAGGGATACGCTGTACCTGCGCTTCGAAACTGTTGTTCTCGACGAAAGTGGGCTTTCCCTTCGAAAATCACTTCCAAAACTTGGTGAATACAGTTACATTGGCGTAGTACAATCCGTTTGCAATATAATCGCTTTAATTTAGGGCTACGGTACATCTGCGCTTCGAAACTGTTGTTGTCGACGAAAGTGGGCTTTCCCTTTGCAGAATCACTTCCTAAACATGGTGAATACAGTTCCATTGGCGTAGCACAAACCGTTTGCAATATCACGCCTTTAATTTAGGTATACGCTATATCTGCGCTTCGGAACTGTTGTTTTCGACGAAAGTGGGCTTTTCCTTTGCAGTATCACTTGTAAAACTTGGTGAATACAGTTACATTGGCGTAATACGAGTCGTTTACAAGATGATCGCTTTTATTCAGGGATACGCTGTACCTGGGCTTCGAAACTGTTGTTCTCGACGAAAGTGGGCTTTCCCTTCGAAAATCACTTCCAAAACTTGGTGAATACAGTTACATTGGCGTAGCACAAACCGTTTGCAATATAATCGCTTTAATTTAGGGCGACGGTACATCTACGCTTCGGAACTGTTGTTGTCGACGAAAGTGGGCTTTCCCTTTGCAGAATCACTTCCTAAACATGGTGAATACAGTTACATTGGCGTAGCACAAACCGTTTGCAATATAATCGCTTTAATTTAGGGCGACGGTACATCTACGCTTCGGAACTGTTGTTGTCGACGAAAGTGGGCTTTTCCTTTGCAGAATCACTTCCAAAACATGGTGAATACAGTTCCATTGGCGTAGCACAAACCGTTTCCAATATAATCGCTTTAACTTAGGGCGACGGTACATGTACGCTTCGAAACTGTTGTTGTCGACGAAAGTGGGCTTTCCCTTTGCAGTATCACTTGTAAAACTTGGTGAATACAGTTACATTGGCGTAATACCAGTCGTTTACAAGATGATCGCTTCTATTCAGGGATACGCTGTACCTGCGCTTCGAAACTGTTGTTCTCGACGAAAGTGGGCTTTCCCTTCGAAAATCACTTCCAAAACTTGGTGAATACAGTTACATTGGCGTAGTACAATCCGTTTGCAATATAATCGCTTTAATTTAGGGCTACGGTACATCTGCGCTTCGAAACTGTTGTTGTCGACGAAAGTGGGCTTTCCCTTTGCAGAATCACTTCCTAAACATGGTGAATACAATTCCATTGGCGTAGCACAAACCGTTTGCAATATCACGCCTTTAATTTAGGGATACGCTATATCTGCGCTTCGGAACTGTTGTTTTCGACGAAAGTGGGCTTTTCCTTTGCAGAATCACTTCCAAAACATGGTGAATACAGTTCCATTGGCGTAGCACAAACCGTTTCCAATATAATCGCTTTAACTTAGGGCGACGGTACATGTACGCTTCGAAACTGTTGTTGTCGACGAAAGTGGGCTTTCCCTTTGCAGTATCACTTGTAAAACTTGGTGAATACAGTTACATTGGCGTAATACCAGTCGTTTACAAGATGATCGCTTCTATTCAGGGATACGCTGTACCTGCGCTTCGAAACTGTTGTTCTCGACGAAAGTGGGCTTTCCCTTCGAAAATCACTTCCAAAACTTGGTGAATACTGTTACATTGGCGTAGCACAAACCGTTTGCAATATAATCGCTTTAATTTAGGGCGACGGTACATCTACGCTTCGGAACTGTTGTTGTCGACGAAAGTGGGTTTTCCCTTTGCAGAATCACTTCCAAAACATGGCGAATACAGTTCCATTGGCGTAGCACAAACCGTTTGCAATATAATCGCTTTAACTTAGGGCGACGGTACATGTACGCTTCGAAACTGTTGTTGTCGACGAAAGTGGGCTTTCCCTTTGCAGTATCACTTGTAAAACTTGGTGAATACAGTTACATTGGCGTAATACCAGTCGTTTACAAGATGATCACTTTTATTCAGGGATACGCTGTACCTGCGCTTCGAAACTGTTGTTCTCGACGAAAGTGGGCTTTCCCTTCGAAAATCACTTCCAAAACTTGGTGAATACAGTTACATTGGCGTAGTACAATCCGTTTGCAATATAATCGCTTTAATTTAGGGCTACGGTACATCTGCGCTTCGAAACTGTTGTTGTCGACGAAAGTGGGCTTTCCCTTTGCAGAATCACTTCCTAAACATGGTGAATACAGTTACATTGGCGTAGCACAAACCGTTTGCAATATAACGCCTTTAATTTAGTCATACGCTATATCTGCGCTTCGAAACTGTTGTTTTCGACGAAAGTCGGCTTTCCCTTTGCAGAATACCGTGCAAAACTTGGTAGATACAGTTACATTGGCGTAGTACAATCCGTTTGCAATATAATCGCTTTAATTAAGGGCGACGGTACATCTACGCTTCGGAACTGTTGTTGTCGACGAAAGTGGGCTTTCCCTTTGCAGTATCACTTGTAAAACTTGGTGAATACAGTTACATTGGCGTAATACCAGTCGTTTACAAGATGATCACTTTTATTCAGGGATACGCTGTACCTGCGCTTCGAAACTGTTGTTGTCGACGAAAGTGGGCTTTCCCTTTGCAGAATCACTTCCTAAACATGGTGAATACAGTTCCATTGGCGTAGCACAAACCGTTTGCAATATAATCGCTTTAATTTAGGGCGACGGTACATCTACGCTTCGGAACTGTTGTTTTCGACGAAAGTGGGCTTTCCCTTTGCAGAATCTCTTCCAAAACTTGGTGAATACAGTTACATTGGCGTAGCACAAACCGTTTGCAATATAATCGCTTTAATTTAGGGCGACGGTACATCTACGCTTCGGAACTGTTGTTGTCGACGAAAGTGGGCTTTCCCTTTGCAGAATCACTTCCTAAACATGGTGAATACAGTTACATTGGCGTAGCACAAACCGTTTGCAATATAATCGCTTTAATTTAGGGCGACGGTACATCTACGCTTCGGAACTGTTGTTGTCGACGAAAGTGGGTTTTCCCTTTGCAGAATCACTTCCAAAACATGGCGAATACAGTTCCATTGGCGTAGCACAAACCGTTTGCAATATAATCGCTTTAATTTAGGGCGACGGTACATCTACGCTTCGGAACTGTTGTTCTCGACGAAAGTGGGCTTTCCCTTCGAAAATCACTTCCAAAACTTGGTGAATACAGTTACATTGGCGTAGTACAATCCGTTTGCAATATAATCGCTTTAATTAAGGGCGACGGTACATCTACGCTTCGGAACTGTTGTTGTCGACGAAAGTGGGTTTTCCCTTTGCAGAATCACTTCCAAAACATGGCGAATACAGTTCCATTGGCGTAGCACAAACCGTTTGCAATATAATCGCTTTGGTTTAGGGATACGCTATGTCTGCGCTTCGGAACTGTTGTTTTCGACGAAAGTGGGCTTTCCCTTTGCAGAATCTCTTCCAAAACTTGGTGAATACAGTTACATTGGCGTAGTACAATCCGTTTGCAATATAATCGCTTTAATTTAGGGCGACGGTACATCTGCGCTTCGAAACTGTTGTTGTCGACGAAAGTGGGCTTTCCCTTTGCAGAATCACTTCCTAAACATGGTGAATACAGTTCCTTTGGCGTAGCACAAACCGTTTGCAATATCACGCCTTTAATTTAGGGATACGCTATATCTGCGCTTCGGAACTGTTGTTTTCGACGAAAGTGGGCTTTTCCTTTGCAGAATCACTTCCAAAACATGGTGAATACAGTTCCATTGGCGTAGCACAAACCGTTTCCAATATAATCGCTTTAACTTAGGGCGACGGTACATGTACGCTTCGAAACTGTTGTTGTCGACGAAAGTGGGCTTTCTCTTTGCAGTATCACTTGTAAAACTTGGTGAATACAGTTACATTGGCGTAATACCAGTCGTTTACAAGATGATCACTTTTATTCAGGGATACGCTGTACCTGCGCTTCGAAACTGTTGTTCTCGACGAAAGTGGGCTTTCCCTTCGAAAATCACTTCCAAAACTTGGTGAATACAGTTACATTGGCGTAGTACAATCCGTTTGCAATATAATCGCTTTAATTTAGGGCTACGGTACATCTGCGCTTCGAAACTGTTGTTGTCGACGAAAGTGGGCTTTCCCTTTGCAGAATCACTTCCTAAACATGGTGAATACAGTTCCATTGGCGTAGCACAAACCGTTTGCAATATCACGCCTTTAATTTAGGTATACGCTATATCTGCGCTTCGGAACTGTTGTTTTCGACGAAAGTGGGCTTTTCCTTTGCAGTATCACTTGTAAAACTTGGTGAATACAGTTACATTGGCGTAATACGAGTCGTTTACAAGATGATCGCTTTTATTCAGGGATACGCTGTACCTGGGCTTCGAAACTGTTGTTCTCGACGAAAGTGGGCTTTCCCTTCGAAAATCACTTCCAAAACTTGGTGAATACAGTTACATTGGCGTAGCACAAACCGTTTGCAATATAATCGCTTTAATTTAGGGCGACGGTACATCTACGCTTCGGAACTGTTGTTGTCGACGAAAGTGGGCTTTCCCTTTGCAGAATCACTTCCTAAACATGGTGAATACAGTTACATTGGCGTAGCACAAACCGTTTGCAATATAATCGCTTTAATTTAGGGCGACGGTACATCTACGCTTCGGAACTGTTGTTGTCGACGAAAGTGGGCTTTTCCTTTGCAGAATCACTTCCAAAACATGGTGAATACAGTTCCATTGGCGTAGCACAAACCGTTTCCAATATAATCGCTTTAACTTAGGGCGACGGTACATGTACGCTTCGAAACTGTTGTTGTCGACGAAAGTGGGCTTTCCCTTTGCAGTATCACTTGTAAAACTTGGTGAATACAGTTACATTGGCGTAATACCAGTCGTTTACAAGATGATCGCTTCTATTCAGGGATACGCTGTACCTGCGCTTCGAAACTGTTGTTCTCGACGAAAGTGGGCTTTCCCTTCGAAAATCACTTCCAAAACTTGGTGAATACAGTTACATTGGCGTAGTACAATCCGTTTGCAATATAATCGCTTTAATTTAGGGCTACGGTACATCTGCGCTTCGAAACTGTTGTTGTCGACGAAAGTGGGCTTTCCCTTTGCAGAATCACTTCCTAAACATGGTGAATACAATTCCATTGGCGTAGCACAAACCGTTTGCAATATCACGCCTTTAATTTAGGGATACGCTATATCTGCGCTTCGGAACTGTTGTTTTCGACGAAAGTGGGCTTTTCCTTTGCAGAATCACTTCCAAAACATGGTGAATACAGTTCCATTGGCGTAGCACAAACCGTTTCCAATATAATCGCTTTAACTTAGGGCGACGGTACATGTACGCTTCGAAACTGTTGTTGTCGACGAAAGTGGGCTTTCCCTTTGCAGTATCACTTGTAAAACTTGGTGAATACAGTTACATTGGCGTAATACCAGTCGTTTACAAGATGATCGCTTCTATTCAGGGATACGCTGTACCTGCGCTTCGAAACTGTTGTTCTCGACGAAAGTGGGCTTTCCCTTCGAAAATCACTTCCAAAACTTGGTGAATACTGTTACATTGGCGTAGCACAAACCGTTTGCAATATAATCGCTTTAATTTAGGGCGACGGTACATCTACGCTTCGGAACTGTTGTTGTCGACGAAAGTGGGTTTTCCCTTTGCAGAATCACTTCCAAAACATGGCGAATACAGTTCCATTGGCGTAGCACAAACCGTTTGCAATATAATCGCTTTAACTTAGGGCGACGGTACATGTACGCTTCGAAACTGTTGTTGTCGACGAAAGTGGGCTTTCCCTTTGCAGTATCACTTGTAAAACTTGGTGAATACAGTTACATTGGCGTAATACCAGTCGTTTACAAGATGATCACTTTTATTCAGGGATACGCTGTACCTGCGCTTCGAAACTGTTGTTCTCGACGAAAGTGGGCTTTCCCTTCGAAAATCACTTCCAAAACTTGGTGAATACAGTTACATTGGCGTAGTACAATCCGTTTGCAATATAATCGCTTTAATTTAGGGCTACGGTACATCTGCGCTTCGAAACTGTTGTTGTCGACGAAAGTGGGCTTTCCCTTTGCAGAATCACTTCCTAAACATGGTGAATACAGTTACATTGGCGTAGCACAAACCGTTTGCAATATAACGCCTTTAATTTAGTCATACGCTATATCTGCGCTTCGAAACTGTTGTTTTCGACGAAAGTCGGCTTTCCCCTTGCAGAATACCGTGCAAAACTTGGTAGATACAGTTACATTGGCGTAGTACAATCCGTTTGCAATATAATCGCTTTAATTAAGGGCGACGGTACATCTATGCTTCGGAACTGTTGTTGTCGACGAAAGTGGGCTTTCCCTTTGCAGAGTCACTTCCTAAACATGGTGAATACAGTTCCATTGGCGTAGCACAAACCGTTTGCAATATAATCGCTTTAATTTAGGGCGACGGTACATCTACGCTTCGGAACTGTTGTTTTCGACGAAAGTGGGCTTTCCCTTTGCAGAATCTCTTCCAAAACTTGGTGAATACAGTTACATTGGCGTAGCACAAACCGTTTGCAATATAATCGCTTTAATTTAGGGCGACGGTACATCTACGCTTCGGAACTGTTGTTGTCGACGAAAGTGGGCTTTCCCTTTGCAGAATCACTTCCTAAACATGGTGAATACAGTTACATTGGCGTAGCACAAACCGTTTGCAATATAATCGCTTTAATTTAGGGCGACGGTACATCTACGCTTCGGAACTGTTGTTGTCGACGAAAGTGGGTTTTCCCTTTGCAGAATCACTTCCAAAACATGGCGAATACAGTTCCATTGGCGTAGCACAAACCGTTTGCAATATAATCGCTTTAATTTAGGGCGACGGTACATCTAGGCTTCGGAACTGTTGTTCTCGA
This sequence comes from Ectemnius continuus, assembly GCA_910591665.1. Classification (NCBI taxonomy): domain Eukaryota; kingdom Metazoa; phylum Arthropoda; class Insecta; order Hymenoptera; family Crabronidae; genus Ectemnius; species Ectemnius continuus. The sequence continues at coordinate 15,639,906 of OU342860.1, forward strand.
CGAAAGTGGGCTTTCCCTTCGAAAATCACTTCCAAAACTTGGTGAATACAGTTACATTGGCGTAGTACAATCCGTTTGCAATATAATCGCTTTAATTAAGGGCGACGGTACATCTACGCTTCGGAACTGTTGTTGTCGACGAAAGTGGGTTTTCCCTTTGCAGAATCACTTCCAAAACATGGCGAATATAGTTCCATTGGCGTAGCACAAACCGTTTGCAATATAATCGCTTTGGTTTAGGGATACGCTATGTCTGCGCTTCGGAACTGTTGTTTTCGACGAAAGTGGGCTTTCCCTTTGCAGAATCTCTTCCAAAACTTGGTGAATACAGTTACATTGGCGTAGTACAATCCGTTTGCAATATAATCGCTTTAATTTAGGGCTACGGTACATCTGCGCTTCGAAACTGTTGTTGTCGACGAAAGTGGGCTTTCCCTTTGCAGAATCACTTCCTAAACATGGTGAATACAGTTCCTTTGGCGTAGCACAAACCGTTTGCAATATCACGCCTTTAATTTAGGGATACGCTATATCTGCGCTTCGGAACTGTTGTTTTCGACGAAAGTGGGCTTTTCCTTTGCAGAATCACTTCCAAAACATGGTGAATACAGTTCCATTGGCGTAGCACAAACCGTTTCCAATATAATCGCTTTAACTTAGGGCGACGGTACATGTACGCTTCGAAACTGTTGTTGTCGACGAAAGTGGGCTTTCTCTTTGCAGTATCACTTGTAAAACTTGGTGAATACAGTTACATTGGCGTAATACCAGTCGTTTACAAGATGATCACTTTTATTCAGGGATACGCTGTACCTGCGCTTCGAAACTGTTGTTCTCGACGAAAGTGGGCTTTCCCTTCGAAAATCACTTCCAAAACTTGGTGAATACAGTTACATTGGCGTAGTACAATCCGTTTGCAATATAATCGCTTTAATTTAGGGCTACGGTACATCTGCGCTTCGAAACTGTTGTTGTCGACGAAAGTGGGCTTTCCCTTTGCAGAATCACTTCCTAAACATGGTGAATACAGTTCCATTGGCGTAGTACAAACCGTTTGCAATATCACGCCTTTAATTTAGGTATACGCTATATCTGCGCTTCGGAACTGTTGTTTTCGACGAAAGTGGGCTTTTCCTTTGCAGTATCACTTGTAAAACTTGGTGAATACAGTTACATTGGCGTAATACCAGTCGTTTACAAGATGATCGCTTCTATTCAGGGATACGCTGTACCTGCGCTTCGAAACTGTTGTTCTCGACGAAAGTGGGCTTTCCCTTCGAAAATCACTTCCAAAACTTGGTGAATACAGTTACATTGGCGTAGTACAATCCGTTTGCAATATAATCGCTTTAATTTAGGGCTACGGTACATCTGCGCTTCGAAACTGTTGTTGTCGACGAAAGTGGGCTTTCCCTTTGCAGAATCACTTCCTAAACATGGTGAATACAATTCCATTGGCGTAGCACAAACCGTTTGCAATATCACGCCTTTAATTTAGGGATACGCTATATCTGCGCTTCGGAACTGTTGTTTTCGACGAAAGTGGGCTTTTCCTTTGCAGAATCACTTCCAAAACATGGTGAATACAGTTCCATTGGCGTAGCACAAACCGTTTCCAATATAATCGCTTTAACTTAGGGCGACGGTACATGTACGCTTCGAAACTGTTGTTGTCGACGAAAGTGGGCTTTCCCTTTGCAGTATCACTTGTAAAACTTGGTGAATACAGTTACATTGGCGTAATACCAGTCGTTTACAAGATGATCGCTTCTATTCAGGGATACGCTGTACCTGCGCTTCGAAACTGTTGTTCTCGACGAAAGTGGGCTTTCCCTTCGAAAATCACTTCCAAAACTTGGTGAATACTGTTACATTGGCGTAGCACAAACCGTTTGCAATATAATCGCTTTAATTTAGGGCGACGGTACATCTACGCTTCGGAACTGTTGTTGTCGACGAAAGTGGGTTTTCCCTTTGCAGAATCACTTCCAAAACATGGCGAATACAGTTCCATTGGCGTAGCACAAACCGTGTGCAATATAATCGCTTTAACTTAGGGCGACGGTACATGTACGCTTCGAAACTGTTGTTGTCGACGAAAGTGGGCTTTCCCTTTGCAGAATCACTTCCAAAACATGGCGAATACAGTTCCATTGGCGTAGCACAAACCGTGTGCAATATAATCGCTTTAACTTAGGGCGACGGTACATGTACGCTTCGAAACTGTTGTTGTCGACGAAAGTGGGCTTTCCCTTTGCAGTATCACTTGTAAAACTTGGTGAATACAGTTACATTGGCGTAATACCAGTCGTTTACAAGATGATCGCTTCTATTCAGGGATACGCTGTACCTGCGCTTCGAAACTGTTGTTCTCGACGAAAGTGGGCTTTCCCTTCGAAAATCACTTCCAAAACTTGGTGAATACAGTTACATTGGCGTAGTACAATCCGTTTGCAATATAATCGCTTTAATTTAGGGCTACGGTACATCTGCGCTTCGAAACTGTTGTTGTCGACGAAAGTGGGCTTTCCCTTTGCAGAATCACTTCCTAAACATGGTGAATACAATTCCATTGGCGTAGCACAAACCGTTTGCAATATCACGCCTTTAATTTAGGGATACGCTATATCTGCGCTTCGGAACTGTTGTTTTCGACGAAAGTGGGCTTTTCCTTTGCAGAATCACTTCCAAAACATGGTGAATACAGTTCCATTGGCGTAGCACAAACCGTTTCCAATATAATCGCTTTAACTTAGGGCGACGGTACATGTACGCTTCGAAACTGTTGTTGTCGACGAAAGTGGGCTTTCCCTTTGCAGTATCACTTGTAAAACTTGGTGAATACAGTTACATTGGCGTAATACCAGTCGTTTACAAGATGATCGCTTCTATTCAGGGATACGCTGTACCTGCGCTTCGAAACTGTTGTTCTCGACGAAAGTGGGCTTTCCCTTCGAAAATCACTTCCAAAACTTGGTGAATACTGTTACATTGGCGTAGCACAAACCGTTTGCAATATAATCGCTTTAATTTAGGGCGACGGTACATCTACGCTTCGGAACTGTTGTTGTCGACGAAAGTGGGTTTTCCCTTTGCAGAATCACTTCCAAAACATGGCGAATACAGTTCCATTGGCGTAGCACAAACCGTTTGCAATATAATCGCTTTAACTTAGGGCGACGGTACATGTACGCTTCGAAACTGTTGTTGTCGACGAAAGTGGGCTTTCCCTTTGCAGTATCACTTGTAAAACTTGGTGAATACAGTTACATTGGCGTAATACCAGTCGTTTACAAGATGATCACTTTTATTCAGGGATACGCTGTACCTGCGCTTCGAAACTGTTGTTCTCGACGAAAGTGGGCTTTCCCTTCGAAAATCACTTCCAAAACTTGGTGAATACAGTTACATTGGCGTAGTACAATCCGTTTGCAATATAATCGCTTTAATTTAGGGCTACGGTACATCTGCGCTTCGAAACTGTTGTTGTCGACGAAAGTGGGCTTTCCCTTTGCAGAATCACTTCCTAAACATGGTGAATACAGTTACATTGGCGTAGCACAAACCGTTTGCAATATAACGCCTTTAATTTAGTCATACGCTATATCTGCGCTTCGAAACTGTTGTTTTCGACGAAAGTCGGCTTTCCCTTTGCAGAATACCGTGCAAAACTTGGTAGATACAGTTACATTGGCGTAGTACAATCCGTTTGCAATATAATCGCTTTAATTAAGGGCGACGGTACATCTATGCTTCGGAACTGTTGTTGTCGACGAAAGTGGGCTTTCCCTTTGCAGAGTCACTTCCTAAACATGGTGAATACAGTTCCATTGGCGTAGCACAAACCGTTTGCAATATAATCGCTTTAATTTAGGGCGACGGTACATCTACGCTTCGGAACTGTTGTTTTCGACGAAAGTGGGCTTTCCCTTTGCAGAATCTCTTCCAAAACTTGGTGAATACAGTTACATTGGCGTAGCACAAACCGTTTGCAATATAATCGCTTTAATTTAGGGCGACGGTACATCTACGCTTCGGAACTGTTGTTGTCGACGAAAGTGGGCTTTCCCTTTGCAGAATCACTTCCTAAACATGGTGAATACAGTTACATTGGCGTAGCACAAACCGTTTGCAATATAATCGCTTTAATTTAGGGCGACGGTACATCTACGCTTCGGAACTGTTGTTGTCGACGAAAGTGGGTTTTCCCTTTGCAGAATCACTTCCAAAACATGGCGAATACAGTTACATTGGCGTAGCACAAACCGTTTGCAATATAATCGCTTTAATTTAGGGCGACGGTACATCTAGGCTTCGGAACTGTTGTTCTCGACGAAAGTGGGCTTTCCCTTCGAAAATCACTTCCAAAACTTGGTGAATACAGTTACATTGGCGTAGTACAATCCGTTTGCAATATAATCGCTTTAATTAAGGGCGACGGTACATCTACGCTTCGGAACTGTTGTTGTCGACGAAAGTGGGTTTTCCCTTTGCAGAATCACTTCCAAAACATGGCGAATATAGTTCCATTGGCGTAGCACAAACCGTTTGCAATATAATCGCTTTGGTTTAGGGATACGCTATGTCTGCGCTTCGGAACTGTTGTTTTCGACGAAAGTGGGCTTTCCCTTTGCAGAATCTCTTCCAAAACTTGGTGAATACAGTTACATTGGCGTAGTACAATCCGTTTGCAATATAATCGCTTTAATTTAGGGCTACGGTACATCTGCGCTTCGAAACTGTTGTTGTCGACGAAAGTGGGCTTTCCCTTTGCAGAATCACTTCCTAAACATGGTGAATACAGTTCCTTTGGCGTAGCACAAACCGTTTGCAATATCACGCCTTTAATTTAGGGATACGCTATATCTGCGCTTCGGAACTGTTGTTTTCGACGAAAGTGGGCTTTTCCTTTGCAGAATCACTTCCAAAACATGGTGAATACAGTTCCATTGGCGTAGCACAAACCGTTTCCAATATAATCGCTTTAACATAGGGCGACGGTACATGTACGCTTCGAAACTGTTGTTGTCGACGAAAGTGGGCTTTCTCTTTGCAGTATCACTTGTAAAACTTGGTGAATACAGTTACATTGGCGTAATACCAGTCGTTTACAAGATGATCACTTTTATTCAGGGATACGCTGTACCTGCGCTTCGAAACTGTTGTTCTCGACGAAAGTGGGCTTTCCCTTCGAAAATCACTTCCAAAACTTGGTGAATACAGTTACATTGGCGTAGTACAATCCGTTTGCAATATAATCGCTTTAATTTAGGGCTACGGTACATCTGCGCTTCGAAACTGTTGTTGTCGACGAAAGTGGGCTTTCCCTTTGCAGAATCACTTCCTAAACATGGTGAATACAGTTCCATTGGCGTAGCACAAACCGTTTGCAATATCACGCCTTTAATTTAGGTATACGCTATATCTGCGCTTCGGAACTGTTGTTTTCGACGAAAGTGGGCTTTTCCTTTGCAGTATCACTTGTAAAACTTGGTGAATACAGTTACATTGGCGTAATACCAGTCGTTTACAAGATGATCGCTTCTATTCAGGGATACGCTGTACCTGCGCTTCGAAACTGTTGTTCTCGACGAAAGTGGGCTTTCCCTTCGAAAATCACTTCCAAAACTTGGTGAATACAGTTACATTGGCGTAGTACAATCCGTTTGCAATATAATCGCTTTAATTTAGGGCTACGGTACATCTGCGCTTCGAAACTGTTGTTGTCGACGAAAGTGGGCTTTCCCTTTGCAGAATCACTTCCTAAACATGGTGAATACAATTCCATTGGCGTAGCACAAACCGTTTGCAATATCACGCCTTTAATTTAGGGATACGCTATATCTGCGCTTCGGAACTGTTGTTTTCGACGAAAGTGGGCTTTTCCTTTGCAGAATCACTTCCAAAACATGGTGAATACAGTTCCATTGGCGTAGCACAAACCGTTTCCAATATAATCGCTTTAACTTAGGGCGACGGTACATGTACGCTTCGAAACTGTTGTTGTCGACGAAAGTGGGCTTTCCCTTTGCAGTATCACTTGTAAAACTTGGTGAATACAGTTACATTGGCGTAATACCAGTCGTTTACAAGATGATCGCTTCTATTCAGGGATACGCTGTACCTGCGCTTCGAAACTGTTGTTCTCGACGAAAGTGGGCTTTCCCTTCGAAAATCACTTCCAAAACTTGGTGAATACTGTTACATTGGCGTAGCACAAACCGTTTGCAATATAATCGCTTTAATTTAGGGCGACGGTACATCTACGCTTCGGAACTGTTGTTGTCGACGAAAGTGGGTTTTCCCTTTGCAGAATCACTTCCAAAACATGGCGAATACAGTTCCATTGGCGTAGCACAAACCGTGTGCAATATAATCGCTTTAACTTAGGGCGACGGTACATGTACGCTTCGAAACTGTTGTTGTCGACGAAAGTGGGCTTTCCCTTTGCAGAATCACTTCCAAAACATGGCGAATACAGTTCCATTGGCGTAGCACAAACCGTGTGCAATATAATCGCTTTAACTTAGGGCGACGGTACATGTACGCTTCGAAACTGTTGTTGTCGACGAAAGTGGGCTTTCCCTTTGCAGAATCACTTCCAAAACATGGCGAATACAGTTCCATTGGCGTAGCACAAACCGTGTGCAATATAATCGCTTTAACTTAGGGCGACGGTACATGTACGCTTCGAAACTGTTGTTGTCGACGAAAGTGGGCTTTCCCTTTGCAGTATCACTTGTAAAACTTGGTGAATACAGTTACATTGGCGTAATACCAGTCGTTTACAAGATGATCGCTTCTATTCAGGGATACGCTGTACCTGCGCTTCGAAACTGTTGTTCTCGACGAAAGTGGGCTTTCCCTTCGAAAATCACTTCCAAAACTTGGTGAATACAGTTACATTGGCGTAGCACAAACCGTTTGCAATATAATCGCTTTAATTTAGGGCGACGGTACATCTACGCTTCGGAACTATTGTTGTCGACGAAAGTGGGTTTTCCCTTTGCAGAATCACTTCCTAAATATGGTGAATACAGTTACATTGGCGTAGCACAAACCGTTTGCAATATAATCGCTTTAACTTAGGGCGACGGTACATGTACGCTTCGAAACTGTTGTTGTCGACGAAAGTGGGCTTTCCCTTTGCAGAATCACTTCCAAAACATGGCGAATACAGTTCCATTGGCGTAGCACAAACCGTGTGCAATATAATCGCTTTAACTTAGGGCGACGGTACATGTACGCTTCGAAACTGTTGTTGTCGACGAAAGTGGGCTTTCCCTTTGCAGTATCACTTGTAAAACTTGGTGAATACAGTTACATTGGCGTAATACCAGTCGTTTACAAGATGATCGCTTTTATTCAGGGATACGCTGTACCTGCGCTTCGAAACTGTTGTTCTCGACGAAAGTGGGCTTTCCCTTCGAAAATCACTTCCAGAACTTGGTGAATACAGTTACATTGGCGTAGTACAATCCGTTTGCAATATAATCGCTTTAATTTAGGGCTACGGTACATCTGCGCTTCGAAACTGTTGTTGTCGACGAAAGTGGGCTTTCCCTTTGCAGAATCACTTCCTAAACATGGTGAATACAGTTCCATTGGCGTAGCACAAACCGTTTGCAATATCACGCCTTTAATTTAGGGATACGCTATATCTGCGCTTCGGAACTGTTGTTCTCGACGAAAGTGGGCTTTCCCTTCGAAAATCACTTCCAAAACTTGGTGAATACAGTTACATTGGCGTAGTACAATCCGTTTGCAATATAATCGCTTTAATTTAGGGCGACGGTACATCTACGCTTCGGAACTGTTGTTGTCGACGAAAGTGGGTTTTCCCTTTGCAGAATCACTTCCAAAACATGGCGAATACAGTTCCATTGGCGTAGCACAAACCGTTTGCAATATAATCGCTTTAATTTAGGGCGACGGTACATCTACGCTTCGGAACTGTTGTTGTCGACGAAGGTGGGTTTTCCCTCTGCAGAATCACTTCCTAAATATGGTGAATACAGTTACATTGGCGTAGCACAAACCGTTTCCAATATAATCGCTTTAACTTAGGGCGACGGTACATGTACGCTTCGAAACTGTTGTTGTCGACGAAAGTGGGCTTTCCCTTTGCAGTATCACTTGTAAAACTTGGTGAATACAGTTACATTGGCGTAATACCAGTCGTTTACAAGATGATCGCTTCTATTCAGGGATACGCTGTACCTGCGCTTCGAAACTGTTGTTCTCGACGAAAGTGGGCTTTCCCTTTGCAGAATCACTTCCTAAATATGGTGAATACAGTTACATTGGCGTAGCACAAACCGTTTGCAATATAATCGCTTTAATTTAGGGCGACGGTACATGTACGCTTCGAAACTGTTGTTGTCGACGAAAGTGGGCTTTCCCTTTGCAGTATCACTTGTAAAACTTGGTGAATACAGTTACATTGTCGTAATACCAGTCGTTTACAAGATGATCACTTTTATTCAGGGATACGCTGTACCTGCGCTTCGAAACTGTTGTTCTCGACGAAAGTGGGCTTTCCCTTTGCAGAATCACTTCCTAAATATGGTGAATACAGTTACATTGGCGTAGCACAAACCGTTTGCAATATAATCGCTTTAATTTAGGGCGACGGTACATGTACGCTTCGAAACTGTTGTTGTCGACGAAAGTGGGCTTTCCCTTTACAGAATCACTTCCTAAACATGGTGAATACAGTTACATTGGCGTAGCACAAACCGTTTGCAATATAACGCCTTTAATTTAGTGATACGCTATATCTGCGCTTCGAAACTGTTGTTTTCGACGAAAGTCGGCTTTCCCTTTGCAGAATACCGTGCAAAACTTGGTAGATACAGTTACATTGGCCTAGTACAATCCGTTTGCAATATAATCGCTTTAATTAAGGGCGACGGTACATCTGCGCTTCGAAACTGTTGTTGTCGACGAAAGTGGGCTTTCCCTTTGCAGAATCACTTCCTAAACATGGTGAATACAATTCCATTGGCGTAGCACAAACCGTTTGCAATATCACGCCTTTAATTTAGGGATACGCTATATCTGCGCTTCGAAACTGTTGTTTTCGACGAAAGTGGGCTTTTCCTTTGCAGAATCACTTCCAAAACATGGTGAATACAGTTCCATTGGCGTAGCACAAACCGTTTCCAATATAATCGCTTTAACTTAGGGCGACGGTACATGTACGCTTCGAAACTGTTGTTGTCGACGAAAGTGGGCTTTCCCTTTGCAGAATCACTTCCAAAACATGGCGAATACAGTTCCATTGGCGTAGCACAAACCGTGTGCAATATAATCGCTTTAACTTAGGGCGACGGTACATGTACGCTTCGAAACTGTTGTTGTCGACAAAAGTGGGCTTTCCCTTTGCAGAATCACTTCCAAAACATGGCGAATACAGTTCCATTGGCGTAGCACAAACCGTGTGCAATATAATCGCTTTAACTTAGGGCGACGGTACATGTACGCTTCGAAACTGTTGTTGTCGACGAAAGTGGGCTTTCCCTTTGCAGTATCACTTGTAAAACTTGGTGAATACAGTTACATTGGCGTAATACCAGTCGTTTACAAGATGATCGCTTCTATTCAGGGATACGCTGTACCTGCGCTTCGAAACTGTTGTTCTCGACGAAAGTGGGCTTTCCCTTCGAAAATCACTTCCAAAACTTGGTGAATACAGTTACATTGGCGTAGCACAAACCGTTTGCAATATAATCGCTTTAATTTAGGGCGACGGTACATCTACGCTTCGGAACTATTGTTGTCGACGAAAGTGGGTTTTCCCTTTGCAGAATCACTTCCTAAATATGGTGAATACAGTTACATTGGCGTAGCACAAACCGTTTGCAATATAATCGCTTTAACTTAGGGCGACGGTACATGTACGCTTCGAAACTGTTGTTGTCGACGAAAGTGGGCTTTCCCTTTGCAGAATCACTTCCAAAACATGGCGAATACAGTTCCATTGGCGTAGCACAAACCGTGTGCAATATAATCGCTTTAACTTAGGGCGACGGTACATGTACGCTTCGAAACTGTTGTTGTCGACGAAAGTGGGCTTTCCCTTTGCAGTATCACTTGTAAAACTTGGTGAATACAGTTACATTGGCGTAATACCAGTCGTTTACAAGATGATCGCTTTTATTCAGGGATACGCTGTACCTGCGCTTCGAAACTGTTGTTCTCGACGAAAGTGGGCTTTCCCTTCGAAAATCACTTCCAGAACTTGGTGAATACAGTTACATTGGCGTAGTACAATCCGTTTGCAATATAATCGCTTTAATTTAGGGCTACGGTACATCTGCGCTTCGAAACTGTTGTTGTCGACGAAAGTGGGCTTTCCCTTTGCAGAATCACTTCCTAAACATGGTGAATACAGTTCCATTGGCGTAGCACAAACCGTTTGCAATATCACGCCTTTAATTTAGGGATACGCTATATCTGCGCTTCGGAACTGTTGTTTTCGACGAAAGTGGGCTTTTCCTTTGCAGAATCACTTCCAAAACATGGTGAATACAGTTCCATTGGCGTAGCACAAACCGTTTCCAATATAATCGCTTTAACTTAGGGCGACGGTACATGTACGCTTCGAAACTGTTGTTATCGACGAAAGTGGGCTTTCCCTTTGCAGTATCACTTGTAAAACTTGGTGAATACAGTTACATTGGCGTAATACCAGTCGTTTACAAGATGATCGCTTCTATTCAGGGATACGCTGTACCTGCGCTTCGAAACTGTTGTTCTCGACGAAAGTGGGCTTTCCGTTCGAAAATCACTTCCAAAACTTGGTGAATACAGTTACATTGGCGTAGTACAATCCGTTTGCAATATAATCGCTTTAATTTAGGGCTACGGTACATCTGCGCTTCGAAACTGTTGTTGTCGACGAAAGTGGGCTTTCCCTTTGCAGAATCACTTCCTAAACATGGTGAATACAGTTCCATTGGCGTAGCACAAACCGTTTGCAATATCACGCCTTTAATTTAGGGATACGCTATATCTGCGCTTCGGAACTGTTGTTGTCGACGAAAGTGGGTTTTCCCTTTGCAGAATCACTTCCAAAACATGGCGAATACAGTTCCATTGGCGTAGCACAAACCGTTTGCAATATAATCGCTTTAACTTAGGGCGACGGTACATGTACGCTTCGAAACTGTTGTTGTCGACGGAAGTGGGCTTTCCCTTTGCAGTATCACTTGTAAAACTTGGTGAATACAGTTACATTGGCGTAATACCAGTCGTTTACAAGATGATCGCTTTTATTCAGGGATACGCTGTACCTGCGCTTCGAAACTGTTGTTCTCGACGAAAGTGGGCTTTCCGTTCGAAAATCACTTCCAAAACTTGGTGAATACAGTTACATTGGCGTAGTACAATCCGTTTGCAATATAATCGCTTTAATTTAGGGCTACGGTACATCTGCGCTTCGAAACTGTTGTTGTCGACGAAAGTGGGCTTTCCCTTTGCAGAATCACTTCCTAAACATGGTGAATACAGTTCCATTGGCGTAGCACAAACCGTTTGCAATATCACGCCTTTAATTTAGGGATACGCTATATCTGCGCTTCGGAACTGTTGTTTTCGACGAAAGTGGGCTTTTCCTTTGCAGAATCACTTCCAAAACATGGTGAATACAGTTCCATTGGCGTAGCACAAACCGTTTCCAATATAATCGCTTTAACTTAGGGCGACGGTACATGTACGCTTCGAAACTGTTGTTGTCGACGAAAGTGGGCTTTCCCTTTGCAGTATCACTTGTAAAACTTGGTGAATACAGTTACATTGGCGTAATACCAGTCGTTTACAAGATGATCGCTTCTATTCAGGGATACGCTGTACCTGCGCTTCGAAACTGTTGTTCTCGACGAAAGTGGGCTTTCCCTTTGCAGAATCACTTCCTAAATATGGTGAATACAGTTACATTGGCGTAGCACAAACCGTTTGCAATATAATCGCTTTAATTTAGGGCGACGGTACATCTACGCTTCGGAACTGTTGTTGTCGACGAAAGTGGGTTTTCCCTTTGCAGAATCACTCCCAAAACATGGCGAATATAGTTCCATTGGCGTAGCACAAACCGTTTGCAGTATAATCGCTTTTGTTTAGGGATACGCTATGTCTGCGCTTCGGAACTGTTGTTTTCGACGAAAGTGGGCTTTCCCTTTGCAGAAACACTTCCTAAATATGGTGAATACAGTTACATTGGCGTAGCACAAACCGTTTGCAATATAATCGCTTTAATTTAGGGCGACGGTACATCTACGCTTCGGAACTGTTGTTTTCGACGAAAGTGGGCTTTTCCTTTGCAGTATCACTTGTAAAACTTGGTGAATACAGTTACATTGGTGTAATACGAGTCGTTTACAAGATGATCGCTTTTATTCAGGGATACGCTGTACCTGGGCTTCGAAACTGTTGTTCTCGACGAAAGTGGGCTTTCCGTTCGAAAATCACTTCCAAAACTTGGTGAATACAGTTACATTGGCGTAGTACAATCCGTTTGCAATATAATCGCTTTAATTTAGGGCTACGGTACATCTGCGCTTCGGAACTGTTGTTTTCGACGAAAGTGGGCTTTCCCTTTGCAGAAACACTTCCTAAATATGGTGAATACAGTTACATTGGCGTAGCACAAACCGTTTGCAATATAATCGCTTTAATTTAGGGCGACGGTACATCTACGCTTCGGAACTGTTGTTGTCGACGAAAGTGGGCTTTCCCTTTGCAGAATCACTTCCTAAACATGGTGAATACAGTTACATTGGCGTAGCACAAACCGTTTGCAATATAATCGCTTTAATTTAGGGCGACGGTACATCTACGCTTCGGAACTGTTGTTGTCGACGAAAGTGGGTTTTCCCTTTGCAGAATCACTTCCAAAACATGGCGAATACAGTTCCATTGGCGTAGCACAAACCGTTTGCAATATAATCGCTTTAATTTAGGGCGACGGTACATCTACGCTTCGGAACTGTTGTTCTCGACGAAAGTGGGCTTTCCCTTCGAAAATCACTTCCAAAACTTGGTGAATACAGTTACATTGGCGTAGTACAATCCGTTTGCAATATAATCGCTTTAATTAAGGGCGACGGTACATCTACGCTTCGGAACTGTTGTTGTCGACGAAAGTGGGTTTTCCCTTTGCAGAATCACTTCCAAAACATGGCGAATATAGTTCCATTGGCGTAGCACAAACCGTTTGCAATATAATCGCTTTGGTTTAGGGATGCGCTATGTCTGCGCTTCGGAACTGTTGTTTTCGACGAAAGTGGGCTTTCCCTTTGCAGAATCTCTTCCAAAACTTGGTGAATACAGTTACATTGGCGTAGTACAATCCGTTTGCAATATAATCGCTTTAATTTAGGGCTACGGTACATCTGCGCTTCGAAACTGTTGTTGTCGACGAAAGTGGGCTTTCCCTTTGCAGAATCACTTCCTAAACATGGTGAATACAGTTCCTTTGGCGTAGCACAAACCGTTTGCAATATCACGCCTTTAATTTAGGGATACGCTATATCTGCGCTTCGGAACTGTTGTTTTCGACGAAAGTGGGCTTTTCCTTTGCAGAATCACTTCCAAAACATGGTGAATACAGTTCCATTGGCGTAGCACAAACCGTTTCCAATATAATCGCTTTAACTTAGGGCGACGGTACATCTACGCTTCGGAACTGTTGTTTTCGACGAAAGTGGGCTTTTCCTTTGCAGTATCACTTGTAAAACTTGGTGAATACAGTTACATTGGTGTAATACGAGTCGTTTACAAGATGATCGCTTTTATTCAGGGATACGCTGTACCTGGGCTTCGAAACTGTTGTTCTCGACGAAAGTGGGCTTTCCCTTCGAAAATCACTTCCAAAACTTGGTGAATACAGTTACATTGGCGTAGCACAAACCGTTTGCAATATAATCGCTTTAATTTAGGGCGACGGTACATCTACGCTTCGGAACTGTTGTTGTCGACGAAAGTGGGCTTTCCCTTTGCAGAATCACTTCCTAAACATGGTGAATACAGTTACATTGGCGTAGCACAAACCGTTTGCAATATAATCGCTTTAATTTAGGGCGACGGTACATCTACGCTTCGGAACTGTTGTTGTCGACGAAAGTGGGTTTTCCCTTTGCAGAATCACTTCCAAAACATGGCGAATACAGTTCCATTGGCGTAGCACAAACCGTTTGCAATATAATCGCTTTAATTTAGGGCGACGGTACATCTACGCTTCGGAACTGTTGTTCTCGACGAAAGTGGGCTTTCCCTTCGAAAATCACTTCCAAAACTTGGTGAATACAGTTACATTGGCGTAGTACAATCCGTTTGCAATATAATCGCTTTAATTAAGGGCGACGGTACATCTACGCTTCGGAACTGTTGTTGTCGACGAAAGTGGGTTTTCCCTTTGCAGAATCACTTCCAAAACATGGCGAATATAGTTCCATTGGCGTAGCACAAACCGTTTGCAATATAATCGCTTTGGTTTAGGGATGCGCTATGTCTGCGCTTCGGAACTGTTGTTTTCGACGAAAGTGGGCTTTCCCTTTGCAGAATCTCTTCCAAAACTTGGTGAATACAGTTACATTGGCGTAGTACAATCCGTTTGCAATATAATCGCTTTAATTTAGGGCTACGGTACATCTGCGCTTCGAAACTGTTGTTGTCGACGAAAGTGGGCTTTCCCTTTGCAGAATCACTTCCTAAACATGGTGAATACAGTTCCTTTGGCGTAGCACAAACCGTTTGCAATATCACGGCTTTAGTTTAGGGATACGCTATATCTGCGCTTCGGAACTGTTGTTTTCGACGAAAGTGGGCTTTTCCTTTGCAGAATCACTTCCAAAACATGGTGAATACAGTTCCATTGGCGTAGCACAAACCGTTTCCAATATAATCGCTTTAACTTAGGGCGACGGTACATGTACGCTTCGAAACTGTTGTTGTCGACGAAAGTGGGCTTTCCCTTTGCAGTATCACTTGTAAAACTTGGTGAATACAGTTACATTGGCGTAATACCAGTCGTTTACAAGATGATCACTTTTATTCAGGGATACGCTGTACCTGCGCTTCGAAACTGTTGTTCTCGACGAAAGTGGGCTTTCCCTTCGAAAATCACTTCCAAAACTTGGTGAATACAGTT
The DNA here is from genome assembly GCA_910591665.1 of Ectemnius continuus. NCBI lineage: Eukaryota > Metazoa > Arthropoda > Insecta > Hymenoptera > Crabronidae > Ectemnius > Ectemnius continuus. The sequence continues at coordinate 15,655,057 of OU342860.1, forward strand.
ACATTGGCGTAGTACAATCCGTTTGCAATATAATCGCTTTAATTTAGGGCTACGGTACATCTGCGCTTCGAAACTGTTGTTGTCGACGAAAGTGGGCTTTCCCTTTGCAGAATCACTTCCTAAACATGGTGAATACAGTTCCATTGGCGTAGCACAAACCGTTTGCAATATCACGCCTTTAATTTAGGTATACGCTATATCTGCGCTTCGGAACTGTTGTTTTCGACGAAAGTGGGCTTTTCCTTTGCAGTATCACTTGTAAAACTTGGTGAATACAGTTACATTGGCGTAATACGAGTCGTTTACAAGATGATCGCTTTTATTCAGGGATACGCTGTACCTGGGCTTCGAAACTGTTGTTCTCGACGAAAGTGGGCTTTCCCTTCGAAAATCACTTCCAAAACTTGGTGAATACAGTTACATTGGCGTAGCACAAACCGTTTGCAATATAATCGCTTTAATTTAGGGCGACGGTACATCTACGCTTCGGAACTGTTGTTGTCGACGAAAGTGGGCTTTCCCTTTGCAGAATCACTTCCTAAACATGGTGAATACAGTTACATTGGCGTAGCACAAACCGTTTGCAATATAATCGCTTTAATTTAGGGCGACGGTACATCTACGCTTCGGAACTGTTGTTGTCGACGAAAGTGGGCTTTTCCTTTGCAGAATCACTTCCAAAACATGGTGAATACAGTTCCATTGGCGTAGCACAAACCGTTTCCAATATAATCGCTTTAACTTAGGGCGACGGTACATGTACGCTTCGAAACTGTTGTTGTCGACGAAAGTGGGCTTTCCCTTTGCAGTATCACTTGTAAAACTTGGTGAATACAGTTACATTGGCGTAATACCAGTCGTTTACAAGATGATCGCTTCTATTCAGGGATACGCTGTACCTGCGCTTCGAAACTGTTGTTCTCGACGAAAGTGGGCTTTCCCTTCGAAAATCACTTCCAAAACTTGGTGAATACAGTTACATTGGCGTAGTACAATCCGTTTGCAATATAATCGCTTTAATTTAGGGCTACGGTACATCTGCGCTTCGAAACTGTTGTTGTCGACGAAAGTGGGCTTTCCCTTTGCAGAATCACTTCCTAAACATGGTGAATACAATTCCATTGGCGTAGCACAAACCGTTTGCAATATCACGCCTTTAATTTAGGGATACGCTATATCTGCGCTTCGGAACTGTTGTTTTCGACGAAAGTGGGCTTTTCCTTTGCAGAATCACTTCCAAAACATGGTGAATACAGTTCCATTGGCGTAGCACAAACCGTTTCCAATATAATCGCTTTAACTTAGGGCGACGGTACATGTACGCTTCGAAACTGTTGTTGTCGACGAAAGTGGGCTTTCCCTTTGCAGTATCACTTGTAAAACTTGGTGAATACAGTTACATTGGCGTAATACCAGTCGTTTACAAGATGATCGCTTCTATTCAGGGATACGCTGTACCTGCGCTTCGAAACTGTTGTTCTCGACGAAAGTGGGCTTTCCCTTCGAAAATCACTTCCAAAACTTGGTGAATACTGTTACATTGGCGTAGCACAAACCGTTTGCAATATAATCGCTTTAATTTAGGGCGACGGTACATCTACGCTTCGGAACTGTTGTTGTCGACGAAAGTGGGTTTTCCCTTTGCAGAATCACTTCCAAAACATGGCGAATACAGTTCCATTGGCGTAGCACAAACCGTTTGCAATATAATCGCTTTAACTTAGGGCGACGGTACATGTACGCTTCGAAACTGTTGTTGTCGACGAAAGTGGGCTTTCCCTTTGCAGTATCACTTGTAAAACTTGGTGAATACAGTTACATTGGCGTAATACCAGTCGTTTACAAGATGATCACTTTTATTCAGGGATACGCTGTACCTGCGCTTCGAAACTGTTGTTCTCGACGAAAGTGGGCTTTCCCTTCGAAAATCACTTCCAAAACTTGGTGAATACAGTTACATTGGCGTAGTACAATCCGTTTGCAATATAATCGCTTTAATTTAGGGCTACGGTACATCTGCGCTTCGAAACTGTTGTTGTCGACGAAAGTGGGCTTTCCCTTTGCAGAATCACTTCCTAAACATGGTGAATACAGTTACATTGGCGTAGCACAAACCGTTTGCAATATAACGCCTTTAATTTAGTCATACGCTATATCTGCGCTTCGAAACTGTTGTTTTCGACGAAAGTCGGCTTTCCCTTTGCAGAATACCGTGCAAAACTTGGTAGATACAGTTACATTGGCGTAGTACAATCCGTTTGCAATATAATCGCTTTAATTAAGGGCGACGGTACATCTACGCTTCGGAACTGTTGTTGTCGACGAAAGTGGGCTTTCCCTTTGCAGTATCACTTGTAAAACTTGGTGAATACAGTTACATTGGCGTAATACCAGTCGTTTACAAGATGATCACTTTTATTCAGGGATACGCTGTACCTGCGCTTCGAAACTGTTGTTGTCGACGAAAGTGGGCTTTCCCTTTGCAGAGTCACTTCCTAAACATGGTGAATACAGTTCCATTGGCGTAGCACAAACCGTTTGCAATATAATCGCTTTAATTTAGGGCGACGGTACATCTACGCTTCGGAACTGTTGTTTTCGACGAAAGTGGGCTTTCCCTTTGCAGAATCTCTTCCAAAACTTGGTGAATACAGTTACATTGGCGTAGCACAAACCGTTTGCAATATAATCGCTTTAATTTAGGGCGACGGTACATCTACGCTTCGGAACTGTTGTTGTCGACGAAAGTGGGCTTTCCCTTTGCAGAATCACTTCCTAAACATGGTGAATACAGTTACATTGGCGTAGCACAAACCGTTTGCAATATAATCGCTTTAATTTAGGGCGACGGTACATCTACGCTTCGGAACTGTTGTTGTCGACGAAAGTGGGTTTTCCCTTTGCAGAATCACTTCCAAAACATGGCGAATACAGTTCCATTGGCGTAGCACAAACCGTTTGCAATATAATCGCTTTAATTTAGGGCGACGGTACATCTACGCTTCGGAACTGTTGTTCTCGACGAAAGTGGGCTTTCCCTTCGAAAATCACTTCCAAAACTTGGTGAATACAGTTACATTGGCGTAGTACAATCCGTTTGCAATATAATCGCTTTAATTAAGGGCGACGGTACATCTACGCTTCGGAACTGTTGTTGTCGACGAAAGTGGGTTTTCCCTTTGCAGAATCACTTCCAAAACATGGCGAATATAGTTCCATTGGCGTAGCACAAACCGTTTGCAATATAATCGCTTTGGTTTAGGGATACGCTATGTCTGCGCTTCGGAACTGTTGTTTTCGACGAAAGTGGGCTTTCCCTTTGCAGAATCTCTTCCAAAACTTGGTGAATACAGTTACATTGGCGTAGTACAATCCGTTTGCAATATAATCGCTTTAATTTAGGGCTACGGTACATCTGCGCTTCGAAACTGTTGTTGTCGACGAAAGTGGGCTTTCCCTTTGCAGAATCACTTCCTAAACATGGTGAATACAGTTCCTTTGGCGTAGCACAAACCGTTTGCAATATCACGCCTTTAATTTAGGGATACGCTATATCTGCGCTTCGGAACTGTTGTTTTCGACGAAAGTGGGCTTTTCCTTTGCAGAATCACTTCCAAAACATGGTGAATACAGTTCCATTGGCGTAGCACAAACCGTTTCCAATATAATCGCTTTAACTTAGGGCGACGGTACATGTACGCTTCGAAACTGTTGTTGTCGACGAAAGTGGGCTTTCTCTTTGCAGTATCACTTGTAAAACTTGGTGAATACAGTTACATTGGCGTAATACCAGTCGTTTACAAGATGATCGCTTTTATTCAGGGATACGCTGTACCTGCGCTTCGAAACTGTTGTTCTCGACGAAAGTGGGCTTTCCCTTCGAAAATCACTTCCAAAACTTGGTGAATACAGTTACATTGGCGTAGTACAATCCGTTTGCAATATAATCGCTTTAATTTAGGGCTACGGTACATCTGCGCTTCGAAACTGTTGTTGTCGACGAAAGTGGGCTTTCCCTTTGCAGAATCACTTCCTAAACATGGTGAATACAGTTCCATTGGCGTAGCACAAACCGTTTGCAATATCACGCCTTTAATTTAGGTATACGCTATATCTGCGCTTCGGAACTGTTGTTTTCGACGAAAGTGGGCTTTTCCTTTGCAGTATCACTTGTAAAACTTGGTGAATACAGTTACATTGGCGTAATACGAGTCGTTTACAAGATGATCGCTTTTATTCAGGGATACGCTGTACCTGGGCTTCGAAACTGTTGTTCTCGACGAAAGTGGGCTTTCCCTTCGAAAATCACTTCCAAAACTTGGTGAATACAGTTACATTGGCGTAGCACAAACCGTTTGCAATATAATCGCTTTAATTTAGGGCGACGGTACATCTACGCTTCGGAACTGTTGTTGTCGACGAAAGTGGGCTTTCCCTTTGCAGAATCACTTCCTAAACATGGTGAATACAGTTACATTGGCGTAGCACAAACCGTTTGCAATATAATCGCTTTAATTTAGGGCGACGGTACATCTACGCTTCGGAACTGTTGTTGTCGACGAAAGTGGGCTTTTCCTTTGCAGAATCACTTCCAAAACATGGTGAATACAGTTCCATTGGCGTAGCACAAACCGTTTCCAATATAATCGCTTTAACTTAGGGCGACGGTACATGTACGCTTCGAAACTGTTGTTGTCGACGAAAGTGGGCTTTCCCTTTGCAGTATCACTTGTAAAACTTGGTGAATACAGTTACATTGGCGTAATACCAGTCGTTTACAAGATGATCGCTTCTATTCAGGGATACGCTGTACCTGCGCTTCGAAACTGTTGTTCTCGACGAAAGTGGGCTTTCCCTTCGAAAATCACTTCCAAAACTTGGTGAATACAGTTACATTGGCGTAGTACAATCCGTTTGCAATATAATCGCTTTAATTTAGGGCTACGGTACATCTGCGCTTCGAAACTGTTGTTGTCGACGAAAGTGGGCTTTCCCTTTGCAGAATCACTTCCTAAACATGGTGAATACAATTCCATTGGCGTAGCACAAACCGTTTGCAATATCACGCCTTTAATTTAGGGATACGCTATATCTGCGCTTCGGAACTGTTGTTTTCGACGAAAGTGGGCTTTTCCTTTGCAGAATCACTTCCAAAACATGGTGAATACAGTTCCATTGGCGTAGCACAAACCGTTTCCAATATAATCGCTTTAACTTAGGGCGACGGTACATGTACGCTTCGAAACTGTTGTTGTCGACGAAAGTGGGCTTTCCCTTTGCAGTATCACTTGTAAAACTTGGTGAATACAGTTACATTGGCGTAATACCAGTCGTTTACAAGATGATCGCTTCTATTCAGGGATACGCTGTACCTGCGCTTCGAAACTGTTGTTCTCGACGAAAGTGGGCTTTCCCTTCGAAAATCACTTCCAAAACTTGGTGAATACTGTTACATTGGCGTAGCACAAACCGTTTGCAATATAATCGCTTTAATTTAGGGCGACGGTACATCTACGCTTCGGAACTGTTGTTGTCGACGAAAGTGGGTTTTCCCTTTGCAGAATCACTTCCAAAACATGGCGAATACAGTTCCATTGGCGTAGCACAAACCGTTTGCAATATAATCGCTTTAACTTAGGGCGACGGTACATGTACGCTTCGAAACTGTTGTTGTCGACGAAAGTGGGCTTTCCCTTTGCAGTATCACTTGTAAAACTTGGTGAATACAGTTACATTGGCGTAATACCAGTCGTTTACAAGATGATCACTTTTATTCAGGGATACGCTGTACCTGCGCTTCGAAACTGTTGTTCTCGACGAAAGTGGGCTTTCCCTTCGAAAATCACTTCCAAAACTTGGTGAATACAGTTACATTGGCGTAGTACAATCCGTTTGCAATATAATCGCTTTAATTTAGGGCTACGGTACATCTGCGCTTCGAAACTGTTGTTGTCGACGAAAGTGGGCTTTCCCTTTGCAGAATCACTTCCTAAACATGGTGAATACAGTTACATTGGCGTAGCACAAACCGTTTGCAATATAACGCCTTTAATTTAGGCATACGCTATATCTGCGCTTCGAAACTGTTGTTTTCGACGAAAGTCGGCTTTCCCTTTGCAGAATACCGTGCAAAACTTGGTAGATACAGTTACATTGGCGTAGTACAATCCGTTTGCAATATAATCGCTTTAATTAAGGGCGACGGTACATCTATGCTTCGGAACTGTTGTTGTCGACGAAAGTGGGCTTTCCCTTTGCAGAGTCACTTCCTAAACATGGTGAATACAGTTCCATTGGCGTAGCACAAACCGTTTGCAATATAATCGCTTTAATTTAGGGCGACGGTACATCTACGCTTCGGAACTGTTGTTGTCGACGAAAGTGGGCTTTCCCTTTGCAGAATCTCTTCCAAAACTTGGTGAATACAGTTACATTGGCGTAGCACAAACCGTTTGCAATATAATCGCTTTAATTTAGGGCGACGGTACATCTACGCTTCGGAACTGTTGTTGTCGACGAAAGTGGGCTTTCCCTTTGCAGAATCACTTCCTAAACATGGTGAATACAGTTACATTGGCGTAGCACAAACCGTTTGCAATATAATCGCTTTAATTTAGGGCGACGGTACATCTACGCTTCGGAACTGTTGTTGTCGACGAAAGTGGGTTTTCCCTTTGCAGAATCACTTCCAAAACATGGCGAATACAGTTCCATTGGCGTAGCACAAACCGTTTGCAATATAATCGCTTTAATTTAGGGCGACGGTACATCTAGGCTTCGGAACTGTTGTTCTCGACGAAGGTGGGCTTTCCCTTCGAAAATCACTTCCAAAACTTGGTGAATACAGTTACATTGGCGTAGTACAATCCGTTTGCAATATAATCGCTTTAATTAAGGGCGACGGTACATCTACGCTTCGGAACTGTTGTTGTCGACGAAAGTGGGTTTTCCCTTTGCAGAATCACTTCCAAAACATGGCGAATATAGTTCCATTGGCGTAGCACAAACCGTTTGCAATATAATCGCTTTGGTTTAGGGATACGCTATGTCTGCGCTTCGGAACTGTTGTTTTCGACGAAAGTGGGCTTTCCCTTTGCAGAATCTCTTCCAAAACTTGGTGAATACAGTTACATTGGCGTAGTACAATCCGTTTGCAATATAATCGCTTTAATTTAGGGCTACGGTACATCTGCGCTTCGAAACTGTTGTTGTCGACGAAAGTGGGCTTTCCCTTTGCAGAATCACTTCCTAAACATGGTGAATACAGTTCCTTTGGCGTAGCACAAACCGTTTGCAATATCACGCCTTTAATTTAGGGATACGCTATATCTGCGCTTCGGAACTGTTGTTTTCGACGAAAGTGGGCTTTTCCTTTGCAGAATCACTTCCAAAACATGGTGAATACAGTTCCATTGGCGTAGCACAAACCGTTTCCAATATAATCGCTTTAACTTAGGGCGACGGTACATGTACGCTTCGAAACTGTTGTTGTCGACGAAAGTGGGCTTTCTCTTTGCAGTATCACTTGTAAAACTTGGTGAATACAGTTACATTGGCGTAATACCAGTCGTTTACAAGATGATCACTTTTATTCAGGGATACGCTGTACCTGCGCTTCGAAACTGTTGTTCTCGACGAAAGTGGGCTTTCCCTTCGAAAATCACTTCCAAAACTTGGTGAATACAGTTACATTGGCGTAGTACAATCCGTTTGCAATATAATCGCTTTAATTTAGGGCTACGGTACATCTGCGCTTCGAAACTGTTGTTGTCGACGAAAGTGGGCTTTCCCTTTGCAGAATCACTTCCTAAACATGGTGAATACAGTTCCATTGGCGTAGCACAAACCGTTTGCAATATCACGCCTTTAATTTAGGTATACGCTATATCTGCGCTTCGGAACTGTTGTTTTCGACGAAAGTGGGCTTTTCCTTTGCAGTATCACTTGTAAAACTTGGTGAATACAGTTACATTGGCGTAATACCAGTCGTTTACAAGATGATCGCTTCTATTCAGGGATACGCTGTACCTGCGCTTCGAAACTGTTGTTCTCGACGAAAGTGGGCTTTCCCTTCGAAAATCACTTCCAAAACTTGGTGAATACAGTTACATTGGCGTAGTACAATCCGTTTGCAATATAATCGCTTTAATTTAGGGCTACGGTACATCTGCGCTTCGAAACTGTTGTTGTCGACGAAAGTGGGCTTTCCCTTTGCAGAATCACTTCCTAAACATGGTGAATACAATTCCATTGGCGTAGCACAAACCGTTTGCAATATCACGCCTTTAATTTAGGGATACGCTATATCTGCGCTTCGGAACTGTTGTTTTCGACGAAAGTGGGCTTTTCCTTTGCAGAATCACTTCCAAAACATGGTGAATACAGTTCCATTGGCGTAGCACAAACCGTTTCCAATATAATCGCTTTAACTTAGGGCGACGGTACATGTACGCTTCGAAACTGTTGTTGTCGACGAAAGTGGGCTTTCCCTTTGCAGTATCACTTGTAAAACTTGGTGAATACAGTTACATTGGCGTAATACCAGTCGTTTACAAGATGATCGCTTCTATTCAGGGATACGCTGTACCTGCGCTTCGAAACTGTTGTTCTCGACGAAAGTGGGCTTTCCCTTCGAAAATCACTTCCAAAACTTGGTGAATACTGTTACATTGGCGTAGCACAAACCGTTTGCAATATAATCGCTTTAATTTAGGGCGACGGTACATCTACGCTTCGGAACTGTTGTTGTCGACGAAAGTGGGTTTTCCCTTTGCAGAATCACTTCCAAAACATGGCGAATACAGTTCCATTGGCGTAGCACAAACCGTGTGCAATATAATCGCTTTAACTTAGGGCGACGGTACATGTACGCTTCGAAACTGTTGTTGTCGACGAAAGTGGGCTTTCCCTTTGCAGAATCACTTCCAAAACATGGCGAATACAGTTCCATTGGCGTAGCACAAACCGTGTGCAATATAATCGCTTTAACTTAGGGCGACGGTACATGTACGCTTCGAAACTGTTGTTGTCGACGAAAGTGGGCTTTCCCTTTGCAGTATCACTTGTAAAACTTGGTGAATACAGTTACATTGGCGTAATACCAGTCGTTTACAAGATGATCGCTTCTATTCAGGGATACGCTGTACCTGCGCTTCGAAACTGTTGTTCTCGACGAAAGTGGGCTTTCCCTTCGAAAATCACTTCCAAAACTTGGTGAATACAGTTACATTGGCGTAGTACAATCCGTTTGCAATATAATCGCTTTAATTTAGGGCTACGGTACATCTGCGCTTCGAAACTGTTGTTGTCGACGAAAGTGGGCTTTCCCTTTGCAGAATCACTTCCTAAACATGGTGAATACAATTCCATTGGCGTAGCACAAACCGTTTGCAATATCACGCCTTTAATTTAGGGATACGCTATATCTGCGCTTCGGAACTGTTGTTTTCGACGAAAGTGGGCTTTTCCTTTGCAGAATCACTTCCAAAACATGGTGAATACAGTTCCATTGGCGTAGCACAAACCGTTTCCAATATAATCGCTTTAACTTAGGGCGACGGTACATGTACGCTTCGAAACTGTTGTTGTCGACGAAAGTGGGCTTTCCCTTTGCAGTATCACTTGTAAAACTTGGTGAATACAGTTACATTGGCGTAATACCAGTCGTTTACAAGATGATCGCTTCTATTCAGGGATACGCTGTACCTGCGCTTCGAAACTGTTGTTCTCGACGAAAGTGGGCTTTCCCTTCGAAAATCACTTCCAAAACTTGGTGAATACTGTTACATTGGCGTAGCACAAACCGTTTGCAATATAATCGCTTTAATTTAGGGCGACGGTACATCTACGCTTCGGAACTGTTGTTGTCGACGAAAGTGGGCTTTCCCTTTGCAGAATCACTTCCAAAACATGGCGAATACAGTTCCATTGGCGTAGCACAAACCGTTTGCAATATAATCGCTTTAACTTAGGGCGACGGTACATGTACGCTTCGAAACTGTTGTTGTCGACGAAAGTGGGCTTTCCCTTTGCAGTATCACTTGTAAAACTTGGTGAATACAGTTACATTGGCGTAATACCAGTCGTTTACAAGATGATCACTTTTATTCAGGGATACGCTGTACCTGCGCTTCGAAACTGTTGTTCTCGACGAAAGTGGGCTTTCCCTTCGAAAATCACTTCCAAAACTTGGTGAATACAGTTACATTGGCGTAGTACAATCCGTTTGCAATATAATCGCTTTAATTTAGGGCTACGGTACATCTGCGCTTCGAAACTGTTGTTGTCGACGAAAGTGGGCTTTCCCTTTGCAGAATCACTTCCTAAACATGGTGAATACAGTTACATTGGCGTAGCACAAACCGTTTGCAATATAACGCCTTTAATTTAGTCATACGCTATATCTGCGCTTCGAAACTGTTGTTTTCGACGAAAGTCGGCTTTCCCTTTGCAGAATACCGTGCAAAACTTGGTAGATACAGTTACATTGGCGTAGTACAATCCGTTTGCAATATAATCGCTTTAATTAAGGGCGACGGTACATCTATGCTTCGGAACTGTTGTTGTCGACGAAAGTGGGCTTTCCCTTTGCAGAGTCACTTCCTAAACATGGTGAATACAGTTCCATTGGCGTAGCACAAACCGTTTGCAATATAATCGCTTTAATTTAGGGCGACGGTACATCTACGCTTCGGAACTGTTGTTTTCGACGAAAGTGGGCTTTCCCTTTGCAGAATCCCTTCCAAAACTTGGTGAATACAGTTACATTGGCGTAGCACAAACCGTTTGCAATATAATCGCTTTAATTTAGGGCGACGGTACATCTACGCTTCGGAACTGTTGTTGTCGACGAAAGTGGGCTTTCCCTTTGCAGAATCACTTCCTAAACATGGTGAATACAGTTACATTGGCGTAGCACAAACCGTTTGCAATATAATCGCTTTAATTTAGGGCGACGGTACATCTACGCTTCGGAACTGTTGTTGTCGACGAAAGTGGGTTTTCCCTTTGCAGAATCACTTCCAAAACATGGCGAATACAGTTCCATTGGCGTAGCACAAACCGTTTGCAATATAATCGCTTTAATTTAGGGCGACGGTACATCTAGGCTTCGGAACTGTTGTTCTCGACGAAAGTGGGCTTTCCCTTCGAAAATCACTTCCAAAACTTGGTGAATACAGTTACATTGGCGTAGTACAATCCGTTTGCAATATAATCGCTTTAATTAAGGGCGACGGTACATCTACGCTTCGGAACTGTTGTTGTCGACGAAAGTGGGTTTTCCCTTTGCAGAATCACTTCCAAAACATGGCGAATATAGTTCCATTGGCGTAGCACAAACCGTTTGCAATATAATCGCTTTGGTTTAGGGATACGCTATGTCTGCGCTTCGGAACTGTTGTTTTCGACGAAAGTGGGCTTTCCCTTTGCAGAATCTCTTCCAAAACTTGGTGAATACAGTTACATTGGCGTAGTACAATCCGTTTGCAATATAATCGCTTTAATTTAGGGCTACGGTACATCTGCGCTTCGAAACTGTTGTTGTCGACGAAAGTGGGCTTTCCCTTTGCAGAATCACTTCCTAAACATGGTGAATACAGTTCCTTTGGCGTAGCACAAACCGTTTGCAATATCACGCCTTTAATTTAGGGATAGGCTATATCTGCGCTTCGGAACTGTTGTTTTCGACGAAAGTGGGCTTTTCCTTTGCAGAATCACTTCCAAAACATGGTGAATACAGTTCCATTGGCGTAGCACAAACCGTTTCCAATATAATCGCTTTAACTTAGGGCGACGGTACATGTACGCTTCGAAACTGTTGTTGTCGACGAAAGTGGGCTTTCTCTTTGCAGTATCACTTGTAAAACTTGGTGAATACAGTTACATTGGCGTAATACCAGTCGTTTACAAGATGATCACTTCTATTCAGGGATACGCTGTACCTGCGCTTCGAAACTGTTGTTCTCGACGAAAGTGGGCTTTCCCTTCGAAAATCACTTCCAAAACTTGGTGAATACAGTTACATTGGCGTAGTACAATCCGTTTGCAATATAATCGCTTTAATTTAGGGCGACGGTACATCTGCGCTTCGAAACTGTTGTTGTCGACGAAAGTGGGCTTTCCCTTTGCAGAATCACTTCCTAAACATGGTGAATACAGTTCCATTGGCGTAGCACAAACCGTTTGCAATATCACGCCTTTAATTTAGGTATACGCTATATCTGCGCTTCGGAACTGTTGTTTTCGACGAAAGTGGGCTTTTCCTTTGCAGTATCACTTGTAAAACTTGGTGAATACAGTTACATTGGCGTAATACCAGTCGTTTACAAGATGATCGCTTCTATTCAGGGATACGCTGTACCTGCGCTTCGAAACTGTTGTTCTCGACGAAAGTGGGCTTTCCCTTCGAAAATCACTTCCAAAACTTGGTGAATACAGTTACATTGGCGTAGTACAATCCGTTTGCAATATAATCGCTTTAATTTAGGGCTACGGTACATCTGCGCTTCGAAACTGTTGTTGTCGACGAAAGTGGGCTTTCCCTTTGCAGAATCACTTCCTAAACATGGTGAATACAATTCCATTGGCGTAGCACAAACCGTTTGCAATATCACGCCTTTAATTTAGGGATACGCTATATCTGCGCTTCGGAACTGTTGTTTTCGACGAAAGTGGGCTTTTCCTTTGCAGAATCACTTCCAAAACATGGTGAATACAGTTCCATTGGCGTAGCACAAACCGTTTCCAATATAATCGCTTTAACTTAGGGCGACGGTACATGTACGCTTCGAAACTGTTGTTGTCGACGAAAGTGGGCTTTCCCTTTGCAGTATCACTTGTAAAACTTGGTGAATACAGTTACATTGGCGTAATACCAGTCGTTTACAAGATGATCGCTTCTATTCAGGGATACGCTGTACCTGCGCTTCGAAACTGTTGTTCTCGACGAAAGTGGGCTTTCCCTTCGAAAATCACTTCCAAAACTTGGTGAATACTGTTACATTGGCGTAGCACAAACCGTTTGCAATATAATCGCTTTAATTTAGGGCGACGGTACATCTACGCTTCGGAACTGTTGTTGTCGACGAAAGTGGGTTTTCCCTTTGCAGAATCACTTCCAAAACATGGCGAATACAGTTCCATTGGCGTAGCACAAACCGTGTGCAATATAATCGCTTTAACTTAGGGCGACGGTACATGTACGCTTCGAAACTGTTGTTGTCGACGAAAGTGGGCTTTCCCTTTGCAGAATCACTTCCAAAACATGGCGAATACAGTTCCATTGGCGTAGCACAAACCGTGTGCAATATAATCGCTTTAACTTAGGGCGACGGTACATGTACGCTTCGAAACTGTTGTTGTCGACGAAAGTGGGCTTTCCCTTTGCAGAATCACTTCCAAAACATGGCGAATACAGTTCCATTGGCGTAGCACAAACCGTGTGCAATATAATCGCTTTAACTTAGGGCGACGGTACATGTACGCTTCGAAACTGTTGTTGTCGACGAAAGTGGGCTTTCCCTTTGCAGTATCACTTGTAAAACTTGGTGAATACAGTTACATTGGCGTAATACCAGTCGTTTACAAGATGATCGCTTCTATTCAGGGATACGCTGTACCTGCGCTTCGAAACTGTTGTTCTCGACGAAAGTGGGCTTTCCCTTCGAAAATCACTTCCAAAACTTGGTGAATACAGTTACATTGGCGTAGCACAAACCGTTTGCAATATAATCGCTTTAATTTAGGGCGACGGTACATCTACGCTTCGGAACTATTGTTGTCGACGAAAGTGGGTTTTCCCTTTGCAGAATCACTTCCTAAATATGGTGAATACAGTTACATTGGCGTAGCACAAACCGTTTGCAATATAATCGCTTTAACTTAGGGCGACGGTACATGTACGCTTCGAAACTGTTGTTGTCGACGAAAGTGGGCTTTCCCTTTGCAGAATCACTTCCAAAACATGGCGAATACAGTTCCATTGGCGTAGCACAAACCGTGTGCAATATAATCGCTTTAACTTAGGGCGACGGTACATGTACGCTTCGAAACTGTTGTTGTCGACGAAAGTGGGCTTTCCCTTTGCAGTATCACTTGTAAAACTTGGTGAATACAGTTACATTGGCGTAATACCAGTCGTTTACAAGATGATCGCTTTTATTCAGGGATACGCTGTACCTGCGCTTCGAAACTGTTGTTCTCGACGAAAGTGGGCTTTCCCTTCGAAAATCACTTCCAGAACTTGGTGAATACAGTTACATTGGCGTAGTACAATCCGTTTGCAATATAATCGCTTTAATTTAGGGCTACGGTACATCTGCGCTTCGAAACTGTTGTTGTCGACGAAAGTGGGCTTTCCCTTTGCAGAATCACTTCCTAAACATGGTGAATACAGTTCCATTGGCGTAGCACAAACCGTTTGCAATATCACGCCTTTAATTTAGGGATACGCTATATCTGCGCTTCGGAACTGTTGTTTTCGACGAAAGTGGGCTTTTCCTTTGCAGAATCACTTCCAAAACATGGTGAATACAGTTCCATTGGCGTAGCACAAACCGTTTCCAATATAATCGCTTTAACTTAGGGCGACGGTACATGTACGCTTCGAAACTGTTGTTGTCGACGAAAGTGGGCTTTCCCTTTGCAGTATCACTTGTAAAACTTGGTGAATACAGTTACATTGGCGTAATACCAGTCGTTTACAAGATGATCGCTTCTATTCAGGGATACGCTGTACCTGCGCTTCGAAACTGTTGTTCTCGACGAAAGTGGGCTTTCCCTTTGCAGAATCACTTCCTAAATATGGTGAATACAGTTACATTGGCGTAGCACAAACCGTTTGCAATATAATCGCTTTAATTTAGGGCGACGGTACATCTACGCTTCGGAACTGTTGTTGTCGACGAAAGTGGGTTTTCCCTTTGCAGAATCACTCCCAAAACATGGCGAATATAGTTCCATTGGCGTAGCACAAACCGTTTGCAGTATAATCGCTTTTGTTTAGGGATACGCTATGTCTGCGCTTCGGAACTGTTGTTTTCGACGAAAGTGGGCTTTCCCTTTGCAGAAACACTTCCTAAATATGGTGAATACAGTTACATTGGCGTAGCACAAACCGTTTGCAATATAATCGCTTTAATTTAGGGCGACGGTACATCTACGCTTCGGAACTGTTGTTTTCGACGAAAGTGGGCTTTTCCTTTGCAGTATCACTTGTAAAACTTGGTGAATACAGTTACATTGGTGTAATACGAGTCGTTTACAAGATGATCGCTTTTATTCAGGGATACGCTGTACCTGGGCTTCGAAACTGTTGTTCTCGACGAAAGTGGGCTTTCCCTTCGAAAATCACTTCCAAAACTTGGTGAATACAGTTACATTGGCGTAGCACAAACCGTTTGCAATATAATCGCTTTAATTTAGGGCGACGGTACATCTACGCTTCGGAACTGTTGTTGTCGACGAAAGTGGGCTTTCCCTTTGCAGAATCACTTCCAAAACATGGTGAATACAGTTACATTGGCGTAGCACAAACCGTTTGCAATATAATCGCTTTAATTTAGGGCGACGGTACATCTACGCTTCGGAACTGTTGTTGTCGACGAAAGTGGGTTTTCCCTTTGCAGAATCACTTCCAAAACATGGCGAATACAGTTCCATTGGCGTAGCACAAACCGTTTGCAATATAATCGCTTTAATTTAGGGCGACGGTACATCTACGCTTCGGAACTGTTGTTCTCGACGAAAGTGGGCTTTCCCTTCGAAAATCACTTCCAAAACTTGGTGAATACAGTTACATTGGCGTAGTACAATCCGTTTGCAATATAATCGCTTTAATTTAGGGCGACGGTACATCTACGCTTCGGAACTGTTGTTGTCGACGAAAGTGGGTTTTCCCTTTGCAGAATCACTTCCAAAACATGGCGAATATAGTTCCATTGGCGTAGCACAAACCGTTTGCAATATAATCGCTTTGGTTTAGGGATACGCTATGTCTGCGCTTCGGAACTGTTGTTTTCGACGAAAGTGGGCTTTCCCTTTGCAGAATCTCTTCCAAAACTTGGTGAATACAGTTACATTGGCGTAGTACAATCCGTTTGCAATATAATCGCTTTAATTTAGGGCTACGGTACATCTGCGCTTCGAAACTGTTGTTGTCGACGAAAGTGGGCTTTCCCTTTGCAGAATCACTTCCTAAACATGGTGAATACAGTTCCTTTGGCGTAGCACAAACCGTTTGCAATATCACGCCTTTAATTTAGGGATACGCTATATCTGCGCTTCGGAACTGTTGTTTTCGACGAAAGTGGGCTTTTCCTTTGCAGAATCACTTCCAAAACATGGTGAATACAGTTCCATTGGCGTAGCACAAACCGTTTCCAATATAATCGCTTTAACTTAGGGCGACGGTACATGTACGCTTCGAAACTGTTGTTGTCGACGAAAGTGGGCTTTCCCTTTGCAGTATCACTTGTAAAACTTGGTGAATACAGTTACATTGGCGTAATACCAGTCGTTTACAAGATGATCACTTTTATTCAGGGATACGCTGTACCTGCGCTTCGAAACTGTTGTTCTCGACGAAAGTGGGCTTTCCCTTCGAAAATCACTTCCAAAACTTGGTGAATACAGTTACATTGGCGTAGTACAATCCGTTTGCAATATAATCGCTTTAATTTAGGGCTACGGTACATCTGGGCTTCGAAACTGTTGTTGTCGACGAAAGTGGGCTTTCCCTTTGCAGAATCACTTCCTAAACATGGTGAATACAGTTCCATTGGCGTAGCACAAACCGTTTGCAATATCACGCCTTTAATTTAGGTATACGCTATATCTGCGCTTCGGAACTGTTGTTTTCGACGAAAGTGGGCTTTTCCTTTGCAGTATCACTTGTAAAACTTGGTGAATACAGTTACATTGGCGTAATACGAGTCGTTTACAAGATGATCGCTTTTATTCAGGGATACGCTGTACCTGGGCTTCGAAACTGTTGTTCTCGACGAAAGTGGGCTTTCCCTTCGAAAATCACTTCCAAAACTTGGTGAATACAGTTACATTGGCGTAGCACAAACCGTTTGCAATATAATCGCTTTAATTTAGGGCGACGGTACATCTACGCTTCGGAACTGTTGTTTTCGACGAAAGTGGGCTTTCCCTTTGCAGAATCTCTTCCAAAACTTGGTGAATACAGTTACATTGGCGTAGTACAATCCGTTTGCAATATAATCGCTTTAATTAAGGGCGACGGTACATCTATGCTTCGGAACTGTTGTTGTCGACGAAAGTGGGCTTTCCCTTTGCAGAATCACTTCCTAAACATGGTGAATACAGTTCCATTGGCGTAGCACAAACCGTTTGCAATATAATCGCTTTAATTTAGGGCGACGGTACATCTACGCTTCGGAACTGTTGTTTTCGACGAAAGTGGGCTTTCCCTTTGCAGAATCTCTTCCAAAACTTGGTGAATACAGTTACATTGGCGTAGTACAATCCGTTTGCAATATAATCGCTTTAATTTAGGGCTACGGTACATCTGCGCTTCGAAACTGTTGTTGTCGACGAAAGTGGGCTTTCCCTTTGCAGAATCACTTCCTAAACATGGTGAATACAGTTCCTTTGGCGTAGCACAAACCGTTTGCAATATCACGCCTTTAATTTAGGGATACGCTATATCTGCGCTTCGGAACTGTTGTTTTCGACGAAAGTGGGCTTTTCCTTTGCAGAATCACTTCCAAAACATGGTGAATACAGTTCCATTGGCGTAGCACAAACCGTTTCCAATATAATCGCTTTAACTTAGGGCGACGGTACATGTACGCTTCGAAACTGTTGTTGTCGACGAAAGTGGGCTTTCCCTTTGCAGTATCACTTGTAAAACTTGGTGAATACAGTTACATTGGCGTAATACCAGTCGTTTACAAGATGATCGCTTCTATTCAGGGATACGCTGTACCTGCGCTTCGAAACTGTTGTTCTCGACGAAAGTGGGCTTTCCCTTCGAAAATCACTTCCAAAACTTGGTGAATACAGTTACATTGGCGTAGTACAATCCGTTTGCAATATAATCGCTTTAATTAAGGGCGACGGTACATGTACGCTTCGAAACTGTTGTTGTCGACGAAAGTGGGCTTTCCCTTTGCAGTATCACTTGTAAAACTTGGTGAATACAGTTACATTGGCGTAATACCAGTCGTTTACAAGATGATCGCTTCTATTCAGGGATACGCTGTACCTGCGCTTCGAAACTGTTGTTGTCGACGAAAGTGGGCTTTCCCTTTGCAGAATCACTTCCTAAACATGGTGAATACAGTTCCATTGGCGTAGCACAAACCGTTTGCAATATCATGCCTTTAATTTAGGTATACGCTATATCTGCGCTTCGGAACTGTTGTTTTCGACGAAAGTGGGCTTTTCCTTTGCAGTATCACTTGTAAAACTTGGTGAATACAGTTACATTGGCGTAATACGAGTCGTTTACAAGATGATCGCTTTTATTCAGGGATACGCTGTACCTGGGCTTCGAAACTGTTGTTCTCGACGAAAGTGGGCTTTCCCTTCGAAAATCACTTCCAAAACTTGGTGAATACAGTTACATTCGCGTAGCACAAACCGTTTGCAATATAATCGCTTTAATTTAGGGCGACGGTACATCTACGCTTCGGAACTGTTGTTGTCGACGAAAGTGGGCTTTCCCTTTACAGAATCACTTCCTAAACATGGTGAATACAGTTACATTGGCGTAGCACAAACCGTTTGCAATATAACGCCTTTAATTTAGTGATACGCTATATCTGCGCTTCGAAACTGTTGTTTTCGACGAAAGTGGGCTTTCCCTTTGCAGTATCACTTGTAAAACTTGGTGAATACAGTTACATTGGCGTAATACCAGTCGTTTACAAGATGATCGCTTCTATTCAGGGATACGCTGTACCTGCGCTTCGAAACTGTTGTTCTCGACGAAAGTGGGCTTTCCCTTCGAAAATCACTTCCAAAACTTGGTGAATACTGTTACATTGGCGTAGCACAAACCGTTTCCAATATAATCGCTTTAATTTAGGGCGACGGTACATCTACGCTTCGGAACTGTTGTTGTCGACGAAAGTGGGTTTTCCCTTTGCAGAATCACTTCCAAAACATGGCGAATACAGTTCCATTGGCGTAGCACAAACCGTTTGCAATATAATCGCTTTAACTTAGGGCGACGGTACATGTACGCTTCGAAACTGTTGTTGTCGACGAAAGTGGGCTTTCCCTTTGCAGTATCACTTGTAAAACTTGGTGAATACAGTTACATTGGCGTAATACCAGTCGTTTACAAGATGATCACTTTTATTCAGGGATACGCTGTACCTGCGCTTCGAAACTGTTGTTCTCGACGAAAGTGGGCTTTCCCTTCGAAAATCACTTCCAAAACTTGGTGAATACAGTTACATTGGCGTAGTACAATCCGTTTGCAATATAATCGCTTTAATTTAGGGCTACGGTACATCTGCGCTTCGAAACTGTTGTTGTCGACGAAAGTGGGCTTTCCCTTTGCAGAATCACTTCCTAAACATGGTGAATACAGTTACATTGGCGTAGCACAAACCGTTTGCAATATAACGCCTTTAATTTAGTCATACGCTATATCTGCGCTTCGAAACTGTTGTTTTCGACGAAAGTCGGCTTTCCCTTTGCAGAATACCGTGCAAAACTTGGTAGATACAGTTACATTGGCGTAGTACAATCCGTTTGCAATATAATCGCTTTAATTAAGGGCGACGGTACATCTATGCTTCGGAACTGTTGTTGTCGACGAAAGTGGGCTTTCCCTTTGCAGAATCACTTCCTAAACATGGTGAATACAGTTCCATTGGCGTAGCACAAACCGTTTGCAATATAATCGCTTTAATTTAGGGCGACGGTACATCTACGCTTCGGAACTGTTGTTTTCGACGAAAGTGGGCTTTCCCTTTGCAGAATCCCTTGCAAAACTTGGTGAATACAGTTACATTGGCGTAGTACAATCCGTTTGCAATATAATCGCTTTAATTTAGGGCTACGGTACATCTGCGCTTCGAAACTGTTGTTGTCGACGAAAGTGGGCTTTCCCTTTGCAGAATCACTTCCTAAACATGGTGAATACAGTTCCTTTGGCGTAGCACAAACCGTTTGCAATATCACGCCTTTAATTTAGGGATACGCTATATCTGCGCTTCGGAACTGTTGTTTTCGACGAAAGTGGGCTTTTCCTTTGCAGAATCACTTCCAAAACATGGTGAATACAGTTCCATTGGCGTAGCACAAACCGTTTCCAATATAATCGCTTTAACTTAGGGCGACGGTACATGTACGCTTCGAAACTGTTGTTGTCGACGAAAGTGGGCTTTCCCTTTGCAGTATCACTTGTAAAACTTGGTGAATACAGTTACATTGGCGTAATACCAGTCGTTTACAAGATGATCGCTTCTATTCAGGGATACGCTGTACCTGCGCTTCGAAACTGTTGTTCTCGACGAAAGTGGGCTTTCCCTTCGAAAATCACTTCCAAAACTTGGTGAATACAGTTACATTGGCGTAGTACAATCCGTTTGCAATATAATCGCTTTAATTAAGGGCGACGGTACATGTACGCTTCGAAACTGTTGTTGTCGACGAAAGTGGGCTTTCCCTTTGCAGTATCACTTGTAAAACTTGGTGAATACAGTTACATTGGCGTAATACCAGTCGTTTACAAGATGATCACTTTTATTCAGGGATACGCTGTACCTGCGCTTCGAAACAGTTGTTCTCGACGAAAGTGGGCTTTTCCTTTGCAGTATCACTTGTAAAACTTGGTGAATACAGTTACATTGGCGTAATACGAGTCGTTTACAAGATGATCGCTTTTATTCAGGGATACGCTGTACCTGGGCTTCGAAACTGTTGTTCTCGACGAAAGTGGGCTTTCCCTTCGAAAATCACTTCCAAAACTTGGTGAATACAGTTACATTGGCGTAGCACAAACCGTTTGCAATATAATCGCTTTAATTTAGGGCGACGGTACATCTACGCTTCGGAACTGTTGTTGTCGACGAAAGTGGGCTTTCCCTTTGCAGAATCACTTCCTAAACATGGTGAATACAGTTACATTGGCGTAGCACAAACCGTTTGCAATATCACGCCTTTAATTTAGGGATACGCTATATCTGCGCTTCGGAACTGTTGTTTTCGACGAAAGTGGGCTTTTCCTTTGCAGAATCACTTCCAAAACATGGTGAATACAGTTCCATTGGCGTAGCACAAACCGTTTCCAATATAATCGCTTTAACATAGGGCGACGGTACATGTACGCTTCGAAACTGTTGTTGTCGACGAAAGTGGGCTTTCTCTTTGCAGTATCACTTGTAAAACTTGGTGAATACAGTTACATTGGCGTAATACCAGTCGTTTACAAGATGATCACTTTTATTCAGGGATACGCTGTACCTGCGCTTCGAAACTGTTGTTCTCGACGAAAGTGGGCTTTCCCTTCGAAAATCACTTCCAAAACTTGGTGAATACAGTTACATTGGCGTAATACCAGTCGTTTACAAGATGATCGCTTCTATTCAGGGATACGCTGTACCTGCGCTTCGAAACTGTTGTTGTCGACGAAAGTGGGCTTTCCCTTTGCAGAATCACTTCCTAAACATGGTGAATACAGTTCCATTGGCGTAGCACAAACCGTTTGCAATATCATGCCTTTAATTTAGGTATACGCTATATCTGCGCTTCGGAACTGTTGTTTTCGACGAAAGTGGGCTTTTCCTTTGCAGTATCACTTGTAAAACTTGGTGAATACAGTTACATTGGCGTAATACGAGTCGTTTACAAGATGATCGCTTTTATTCAGGGATACGCTGTACCTGGGCTTCGAAACTGTTGTTCTCGACGAAAGTGGGCTTTCCCTTCGAAAATCACTTCCAAAACTTGGTGAATACAGTTACATTCGCGTAGCACAAACCGTTTGCAATATAATCGCTTTAATTTAGGGCGACGGTACATCTACGCTTCGGAACTGTTGTTGTCGACGAAAGTGGGCTTTCCCTTTACAGAATCACTTCCTAAACATGGTGAATACAGTTACATTGGCGTAGCACAAACCGTTTGCAATATAACGCCTTTAATTTAGTGATACGCTATATCTGCGCTTCGAAACTGTTGTTTTCGACGAAAGTGGGCTTTCCCTTTGCAGTATCACTTGTAAAACTTGGTGAATACAGTTACATTGGCGTAATACCAGTCGTTTACAAGATGATCGCTTCTATTCAGGGATACGCTGTACCTGCGCTTCGAAACTGTTGTTCTCGACGAAAGTGGGCTTTCCCTTCGAAAATCACTTCCAAAACTTGGTGAATACTGTTACATTGGCGTAGCACAAACCGTTTGCAATATAATCGCTTTAATTTAGGGCGACGGTACATCTACGCTTCGGAACTGTTGTTGTCGACGAAAGTGGGTTTTCCCTTTGCAGAATCACTTCCAAAACTTGGCGAATACAGTTCCATTGGCGTAGCACAAACCGTTTGCAATATAATCGCTTTAACTTAGGGCGACGGTACATGTACGCTTCGAAACTGTTGTTGTCGACGAAAGTGGGCTTTCCCTTTGCAGTATCACTTGTAAAACTTGGTGAATACAGTTACATTGGCGTAATACCAGTCGTTTACAAGATGATCACTTTTATTCAGGGATACGCTGTACCTGCGCTTCGAAACTGTTGTTCTCGACGAAAGTGGGCTTTCCCTTCGAAAATCACTTCCAAAACTTGGTGAATACAGTTACATTGGCGTAGTACAATCCGTTTGCAATATAATCGCTTTAATTTAGGGCTACGGTACATCTGGGCTTCGAAACTGTTGTTGTCGACGAAAGTGGGCTTTCCCTTTGCAGAATCACTTCCTAAACATGGTGAATACAGTTCCATTGGCGTAGCACAAACCGTTTGCAATATCACGCCTTTAATTTAGGTATACGCTATATCTGCGCTTCGGAACTGTTGTTTTCGACGAAAGTGGGCTTTTCCTTTGCAGTATCACTTGTAAAACTTGGTGAATACAGTTACATTGGCGTAATACGAGTCGTTTACAAGATGATCGCTTTTATTCAGGGATACGCTGTACCTGGGCTTCGAAACTGTTGTTCTCGACGAAAGTGGGCTTTCCCTTCGAAAATCACTTCCAAAACTTGGTGAATACAGTTACATTGGCGTAGCACAAACCGTTTGCAATATAATCGCTTTAATTTAGGGCGACGGTACATCTACGCTTCGGAACTGTTGTTTTCGACGAAAGTGGGCTTTCCCTTTGCAGAATCACTTCCAAAACTTGGTGAATACAGTTACATTGGCGTAGTACAATCCGTTTGCAATATAATCGCTTTAATTAAGGGCGACGGTACATCTATGCTTCGGAACTGTTGTTGTCGACGAAAGTGGGCTTTCCCTTTGCAGAATCACTTCCTAAACATGGTGAATACAGTTCCATTGGCGTAGCACAAACCGTTTGCAATATAATCGCTTTAATTTAGGGCGACGGTACATCTACGCTTCGGAACTGTTGTTTTCGACGAAAGTGGGCTTTCCCTTTGCAGAATCTCTTCCAAAACTTGGTGAATACAGTTACATTGGCGTAGTACAATCCGTTTGCAATATAATCGCTTTAATTTAGGGCTACGGTACATCTGCGCTTCGGAACTGTTGTTTTCGACGAAAGTGGGCTTTCCCTTTGCAGAATCACTTCCTAAACATGGTGAATACAGTTCCTTTGGCGTAGCACAAACCGTTTGCAATATCACGCCTTTAATTTAGGGATACGCTATATCTGCGCTTCGGAACTGTTGTTTTCGACGAAAGTGGGCTTTTCCTTTGCAGAATCACTTCCAAAACATGGTGAATACAGTTCCATTGGCGTAGCACAAACCGTTTCCAATATAATCGCTTTAACTTAGGGCGACGGTACATGTACGCTTCGAAACTGTTGTTGTCGACGAAAGTGGGCTTTCCCTTTGCAGTATCACTTGTAAAACTTGGTGAATACAGTTACATTGGCGTAATACCAGTCGTTTACAAGATGATCGCTTCTATTCAGGGATACGCTGTACCTGCGCTTCGAAACTGTTGTTCTCGACGAAAGTGGGCTTTCCCTTCGAAAATCACTTCCAAAACTTGGTGAATACAGTTACATTGGCGTAGTACAATCCGTTTGCAATATAATCGCTTTAATTAAGGGCGACGGTACATGTACGCTTCGAAACTGTTGTTGTCGACGAAAGTGGGCTTTCCCTTTGCAGTATCACTTGTAAAACTTGGTGAATACAGTTACATTGGCGTAATACCAGTCGTTTACAAGATGATCGCTTCTATTCAGGGATACGCTGTATCTGCGCTTCGAAACTGTTGTTGTCGACGAAAGTGGGCTTTCCCTTTGCAGAATCACTTCCAAAACATGGTGAATACAGTTCCATTGGCGTAGCACAAACCGTTTGCAATATCATGCCTTTAATTTAGGTATACGCTATATCTGCGCTTCGGAACTGTTGTTTTCGACGAAAGTGGGCTTTTCCTTTGCAGTATCACTTGTAAAACTTGGTGAATACAGTTACATTGGCGTAATACGAGTCGTTTACAAGATGATCGCTTTTATTCAGGGATACGCTGTACCTGGGCTTCGAAACTGTTGTTCTCGACGAAAGTGGGCTTTCCCTTCGAAAATCACTTCCAAAACTTGGTGAATACAGTTACATTCGCGTAGCACAAACCGTTTGCAATATAATCGCTTTAATTTAGGGCGACGGTACATCTACGCTTCGGAACTGTTGTTGTCGACGAAAGTGGGCTTTCCCTTTACAGAATCACTTCCTAAACATGGTGAATACAGTTACATTGGCGTAGCACAAACCGTTTGCAATATAACGCCTTTAATTTAGTGATACGCTATATCTGCGCTTCGAAACTGTTGTTTTCGACGAAAGTGGGCTTTCCCTTTGCAGTATCACTTGTAAAACTTGGTGAATACAGTTACATTGGCGTAATACCAGTCGTTTACAAGATGATCGCTTCTATTCAGGGATACGCTGTACCTGCGCTTCGAAACTGTTGTTCTCGACGAAAGTGGGCTTTCCCTTCGAAAATCACTTCCAAAACTTGGTGAATACTGTTACATTGGCGTAGCACAAACCGTTTGCAATATAATCGCTTTAATTTAGGGCGACGGTACATCTACGCTTCGGAACTGTTGTTGTCGACGAAAGTGGGTTTTCCCTTTGCAGAATCACTTCCAAAACATGGCGAATACAGTTCCATTGGCGTAGCACAAACCGTTTGCAATATAATCGCTTTAACTTAGGGCGACGGTACATGTACGCTTCGAAACTGTTGTTGTCGACGAAAGTGGGCTTTCCCTTTGCAGTATCACTTGTAAAACTTGGTGAATACAGTTACATTGGCGTAATACCAGTCGTTTACAAGATGATCACTTTTATTCAGGGATACGCTGTACCTGCGCTTCGAAACTGTTGTTCTCGACGAAAGTGGGCTTTCCCTTCGAAAATCACTTCCAAAACTTGGTGAATACAGTTACATTGGCGTAGTACAATCCGTTTGCAATATAATCGCTTTAATTTAGGGCTACGGTACATCTGCGCTTCGAAACTGTTGTTGTCGACGAAAGTGGGCTTTCCCTTTGCAGAATCACTTCCTAAACATGGTGAATACAGTTACATTGGCGTAGCACAAACCGTTTGCAATATAACGCCTTTAATTTAGTCATACGCTATATCTGCGCTTCGAAACTGTTGTTTTCGACGAAAGTCGGCTTTCCCTTTGCAGAATACCGTGCAAAACTTGGTAGATACAGTTACATTGGCGTAGTACAATCCGTTTGCAATATAATCGCTTTAATTAAGGGCGACGGTACATCTATGCTTCGGAACTGTTGTTGTCGACGAAAGTGGGCTTTCCCTTTGCAGAATCACTTCCTAAACATGGTGAATACAGTTCCATTGGCGTAGCACAAACCGTTTGCAATATAATCGCTTTAATTTAGGGCGACGGTACATCTACGCTTCGGAACTGTTGTTTTCGACGAAAGTGGGCTTTCCCTTTGCAGAATCACTTCCAAAACTTGGTGAATACAGTTACATTGGCGTAGTACAATCCGTTTGCAATATAATCGCTTTAATTTAGGGCTACGGTACATCTGCGCTTCGAAACTGTTGTTGTCGACGAAAGTGGGCTTTCCCTTTGCAGAATCACTTCCTAAACATGGTGAATACAGTTCCTTTGGCGTAGCACAAACCGTTTGCAATATCACGCCTTTAATTTAGGGATACGCTATATCTGCGCTTCGGAACTGTTGTTTTCGACGAAAGTGGGCTTTTCCTTTGCAGAATCACTTCCAAAACATGGTGAATACAGTTCCATTGGCGTAGCACAAACCGTTTCCAATATAATCGCTTTAACTTAGGGCGACGGTACATGTACGCTTCGAAACTGTTGTTGTCGACGAAAGTGGGCTTTCCCTTTGCAGTATCACTTGTAAAACTTGGTGAATACAGTTACATTGGCGTAATACCAGTCGTTTACAAGATGATCGCTTCTATTCAGGGATACGCTGTACCTGCGCTTCGAAACTGTTGTTCTCGACGAAAGTGGGCTTTCCCTTCGAAAATCACTTCCAAAACTTGGTGAATACAGTTACATTGGCGTAGTACAATCCGTTTGCAATATAATCGCTTTAATTTAGGGCGACGGTACATGTACGCTTCGAAACTGTTGTTGTCGACGAAAGTGGGCTTTCCCTTTGCAGTATCACTTGTAAAACTTGGTGAATACAGTTACATTGGCGTAATACCAGTCGTTTACAAGATGATCACTTTTATTCAGGGATACGCTGTACCTGCGCTTCGAAACAGTTGTTCTCGACGAAAGTGGGCTTTTCCTTTGCAGTATCACTTGTAAAACTTGGTGAATACAGTTACATTGGCGTAATACGAGTCGTTTACAAGATGATCGCTTTTATTCAGGGATACGCTGTACCTGGGCTTCGAAACTGTTGTTCTCGACGAAAGTGGGCTTTCCCTTCGAAAATCACTTCCAAAACTTGGTGAATACAGTTACATTGGCGTAGCACAAACCGTTTGCAATATAATCGCTTTAATTTAGGGCGACGGTACATCTACGCTTCGGAACTGTTGTTGTCGACGAAAGTGGGCTTTCCCTTTGCAGAATCACTTCCTAAACATGGTGAATACAGTTACATTGGCGTAGCACAAACCGTTTGCAATATAACGCCTTTAATTTAGTGATACGCTATATCTGCGCTTCGAAACTGTTGTTTTCGACGAAAGTCGGCTTTCCCTTTGCAGAATACCGTGCAAAACTTGGTAGATACAGTTACATTGGCCTAGTACAATCCGTTTGCAATATAATCGCTTTAATTAAGGGCGACGGTACATCTGCGCTTCGAAACTGTTGTTGTCGACGAAAGTGGGCTTTCCCTTTGCAGAATCACTTCCTAAACATGGTGAATACAGTTCCTTTGGCGTAGCACAAACCGTTTGCAATATCACGCCTTTAATTTAGGGATACGCTATATCTGCGCTTCGGAACTGTTGTTTTCGACGAAAGTGGGCTTTTCCTTTGCAGAATCACTTCCAAAACATGGTGAATACAGTTCCATTGGCGTAGCACAAACCGTTTCCAATATAATCGCTTTAACATAGGGCGACGGTACATGTACGCTTCGAAACTGTTGTTGTCGACGAAAGTGGGCTTTCTCTTTGCAGTATCACTTGTAAAACTTGGTGAATACAGTTACATTGGCGTAATACCAGTCGTTTACAAGATGATCACTTTTATTCAGGGATACGCTGTACCTGCGCTTCGAAACTGTTGTTCTCGACGAAAGTGGGCTTTCCCTTCGAAAATCACTTCCAAAACTTGGGGAATACAGTTACATTGGCGTAATACCAGTCGTTTACAAGATGATCGCTTCTATTCAGGGATACGCTGTACCTGCGCTTCGAAACTGTTGTTGTCGACGAAAGTGGGCTTTCCCTTTGCAGAATCACTTCCTAAACATGGTGAATACAGTTCCATTGGCGTAGCACAAACCGTTTGCAATATCATGCCTTTAATTTAGGTATACGCTATATCTGCGCTTCGGAACTGTTGTTTTCGACGAAAGTGGGCTTTTCCTTTGCAGTATCACTTGTAAAACTTGGTGAATACAGTTACATTGGCGTAATACGAGTCGTTTACAAGATGATCGCTTTTATTCAGGGATACGCTGTACCTGGGCTTCGAAACTGTTGTTCTCGACGAAAGTGGGCTTTCCCTTCGAAAATCACTTCCAAAACTTGGTGAATACAGTTACATTCGCGTAGCACAAACCGTTTGCAATATAATCGCTTTAATTTAGGGCGACGGTACATCTACGCTTCGGAACTGTTGTTGTCGACGAAAGTGGGCTTTCCCTTTACAGAATCACTTCCTAAACATGGTGAATACAGTTACATTGGCGTAGCACAAACCGTTTGCAATATAACGCCTTTAATTTAGTGATACGGTATATCTGCGCTTCGAAACTGTTGTTTTCGACGAAAGTGGGCTTTCCCTTTGCAGTATCACTTGTAAAACTTGGTGAATACAGTTACATTGGCGTAATACCAGTCGTTTACAAGATGATCGCTTCTATTCAGGGATACGCTGTACCTGCGCTTCGAAACTGTTGTTCCCGACGAAAGTGGGCTTTCCCTTCGAAAATCACTTCCAAAACTTGGTGAATACTGTTACATTGGCGTAGCACAAACCGTTTGCAATATAATCGCTTTAATTTAGGGCGACGGTACATCTACGCTTCGGAACTGTTGTTGTCGACGAAAGTGGGTTTTCCCTTTGCAGAATCACTTCCAAAACATGGCGAATACAGTTCCATTGGCGTAGCACAAACCGTTTGCAATATAATCGCTTTAACTTAGGGCGACGGTACATGTACGCTTCGAAACTGTTGTTGTCGACGAAAGTGGGCTTTCCCTTTGCAGTATCACTTGTAAAACTTGGTGAATACAGTTACATTGGCGTAATACCAGTCGTTTACAAGATGATCACTTTTATTCAGGGATACGCTGTACCTGCGCTTCGAAACTGTTGTTCTCGACGAAAGTGGGCTTTCCCTTCGAAAATCACTTCCAAAACTTGGTGAATACAGTTACATTGGCGTAGTACAAACCGTTTGCAATATAATCGCTTTAATTTAGGGCTACGGTACATCTGCGCTTCGAAACTGTTGTTGTCGACGAAAGTGGGCTTTCCCTTTGCAGAATCACTTCCTAAACATGGTGAATACAGTTACATTGGCGTAGCACAAACCGTTTGCAATATAACGCCTTTAATTTAGTCATACGCTATATCTGCGCTTCGAAACTGTTGTTTTCGACGAAAGTCGGCTTTCCCTTTGCAGAATACCGTGCAAAACTTGGTAGATACAGTTACATTGGCGTAGTACAATCCGTTTGCAATATAATCGCTTTAATTAAGGGCGACGGTACATCTATGCTTCGGAACTGTTGTTGTCGACGAAAGTGGGCTTTCCCTTTGCAGAATCACTTCCTAAACATGGTGCTTTCCCTTTGCAGAATCACTTCCTAAACATGGTGAATACAGTTCCATTGGCGTAGCACAAACCGTTTGCAATATAATCGCTTTAATTTAGGGCGACGGTACATCTACGCTTCGGAACTGTTGTTTTCGACGAAAGTGGGCTTTCCCTTTGCAGAATCTCTTCCAAAACTTGGTGAATACAGTTACATTGGCGTAGTACAATCCGTTTGCAATATAATCGCTTTAATTTAGGGCGACGGTACATCTGCGCTTCGAAACTGTTGTTGTCGACGAAAGTGGGCTTTCCCTTTGCAGAATCACTTCCTAAACATGGTGAATACAGTTCCATTGGCGTAGCACAAACCGTTTGCAATATCACGCCTTTAATTTAGGGATACGCTATATCTGCGCTTCGGAACTGTTGTTTTCGACGAAAGTGGGCTTTTCCTTTGCAGAATCACTTCCAAAACATGGTGAATACAGTTCCATTGGCGTAGCACAAACCGTTTCCAATATAATCGCTTTAACTTAGGGCGACGGTACATGTACGCTTCGAAACTGTTGTTGTCGACGAAAGTGGGCTTTCCCTTTGCAGTATCACTTGTAAAACTTGGTGAATACAGTTACATTGGCGTAATACCAGTCGTTTACAAGATGATCGCTTCTATTCAGGGATACGCTGTACCTGCGCTTCGAAACTGTTGTTCTCGACGAAAGTGGGCTTTCCCTTCGAAAATCACTTCCAAAACTTGGTGAATACAGTTACATTGGCGTAGTACAATCCGTTTGCAATATAATCGCTTTAATTAAGGGCGACGGTACATGTACGCTTCGAAACTGTTGTTGTCGACGAAAGTGGGCTTTCCCTTTGCAGTATCACTTGTAAAACTTGGTGAATACAGTTACATTGGCGTAATACCAGTCGTTTACAAGATGATCGCTTCTATTCAGGGATACGCTGTACCTGCGCTTCGAAACTGTTGTTGTCGACGAAAGTGGGCTTTCCCTTTGCAGAATCACTTCCTAAACATGGTGAATACAGTTCCATTGGCGTAGCACAAACCGTTTGCAATATCATGCCTTTAATTTAGGTATACGCTATATCTGCGCTTCGGAACTGTTGTTTTCGACGAAAGTGGGCTTTTCCTTTGCAGTATCACTTGTAAAACTTGGTGAATACAGTTACATTGGCGTAATACGAGTCGTTTACAAGATGATCGCTTTTATTCAGGGATACGCTGTACCTGGGCTTCGAAACTGTTGTTCTCGACGAAAGTGGGCTTTCCCTTCGAAAATCACTTCCAAAACTTGGTGAATACAGTTACATTCGCGTAGCACAAACCGTTTGCAATATAATCGCTTTAATTTAGGGCGACGGTACATCTACGCTTCGGAACTGTTGTTGTCGACGAAAGTGGGCTTTCCCTTTACAGAATCACTTCCTAAACATGGTGAATACAGTTACATTGGCGTAGCACAAACCGTTTGCAATATAACGCCTTTAATTTAGTGATACGCTATATCTGCGCTTCGAAACTGTTGTTTTCGACGAAAGTGGGCTTTCCCTTTGCAGTATCACTTGTAAAACTTGGTGAATACAGTTACATTGGCGTAATACCAGTCGTTTACAAGATGATCGCTTCTATTCAGGGATACGCTGTACCTGCGCTTCGAAACTGTTGTTCTCGACGAAAGTGGGCTTTCCCTTCGAAAATCACTTCCAAAACTTGGTGAATACTGTTACATTGGCGTAGCACAAACCGTTTGCAATATAATCGCTTTAATTTAGGGCGACGGTACATCTACGCTTCGGAACTGTTGTTGTCGACGAAAGTGGGTTTTCCCTTTGCAGAATCACTTCCAAAACATGGCGAATACAGTTCCATTGGCGTAGCACAAACCGTTTGCAATATAATCGCTTTAACTTAGGGCGACGGTACATGTACGCTTCGAAACTGTTGTTGTCGACGAAAGTGGGCTTTCCCTTTGCAGTATCACTTGTAAAACTTGGTGAATACAGTTACATTGGCGTAATACCAGTCGTTTACAAGATGATCACTTTTATTCAGGGATACGCTGTACCTGCGCTTCGAAACTGTTGTTCTCGACGAAAGTGGGCTTTCCCTTCGAAAATCACTTCCAAAACTTGGTGAATACAGTTACATTGGCGTAGTACAATCCGTTTGCAATATAATCGCTTTAATTTAGGGCTACGGTACATCTGCGCTTCGAAACTGTTGTTGTCGACGAAAGTGGGCTTTCCCTTTGCAGAATCACTTCCTAAACATGGTGAATACAGTTACATTGGCGTAGCACAAACCGTTTGCAATATAACGCCTTTAATTTAGTCATACGCTATATCTGCGCTTCGAAACTGTTGTTTTCGACGAAAGTCGGCTTTCCCTTTGCAGAATACCGTGCAAAACTTGGTAGATACAGTTACATTGGCGTAGTACAATCCGTTTGCAATATAATCGCTTTAATTAAGGGCGACGGTACATCTATGCTTCGGAACTGTTGTTGTCGACGAAAGTGGGCTTTCCCTTTGCAGAATCACTTCCTAAACATGGTGAATACAGTTCCATTGGCGTAGCACAAACCGTTTGCAATATAATCGCTTTAATTTAGGGCGACGGTACATCTACGCTTCGGAACTGTTGTTTTCGACGAAAGTGGGCTTTCCCTTTGCAGAATCTCTTCCAAAACTTGGTGAATACAGTTACATTGGCGTAGTACAATCCGTTTGCAATATAATCGCTTTAATTTAGGGCTACGGTACATCTGCGCTTCGAAACTGTTGTTGTCGACGAAAGTGGGCTTTCCCTTTGCAGAATCACTTCCTAAACATGGTGAATACAGTTCCTTTGGCGTAGCACAAACCGTTTGCAATATCACGCCTTTAATTTAGGGATACGCTATATCTGCGCTTCGGAACTGTTGTTTTCGACGAAAGTGGGCTTTTCCTTTGCAGAATCACTTCCAAAACATGGTGAATACAGTTCCATTGGCGTAGCACAAACCGTTTCCAATATAATCGCTTTAACTTAGGGCGACGGTACATGTACGCTTCGAAACTGTTGTTGTCGACGAAAGTGGGCTTTCCCTTTGCAGTATCACTTGTAAAACTTGGTGAATACAGTTACATTGGCGTAATACCAGTCGTTTACAAGATGATCGCTTCTATTCAGGGATACGCTGTACCTGCGCTTCGAAACTGTTGTTCTCGACGAAAGTGGGCTTTCCCTTCGAAAATCACTTCCAAAACTTGGTGAATACAGTTACATTGGCGTAGTACAATCCGTTTGCAATATAATCGCTTTAATTATGGGCGACGGTACATGTACGCTTCGAAACTGTTGTTGTCGACGAAAGTGGGCTTTCCCTTTGCAGTATCACTTGTAAAACTTGGTGAATACAGTTACATTGGCGTAATACCAGTCGTTTACAAGATGATCACTTTTATTCAGGGATACGCTGTACCTGCGCTTCGAAACAGTTGTTCTCGACGAAAGTGGGCTTTTCCTTTGCAGTATCACTTGTAAAACTTGGTGAATACAGTTACATTGGCGTAATACGAGTCGTTTACAAGATGATCGCTTTTATTCAGGGATACGCTGTACCTGGGCTTCGAAACTGTTGTTCTCGACGAAAGTGGGCTTTCCCTTCGAAAATCACTTCCAAAACTTGGTGAATACAGTTACATTGGCGTAGCACAAACCGTTTGCAATATAATCGCTTTAATTTAGGGCGACGGTACATCTACGCTTCGGAACTGTTGTTGTCGACGAAAGTGGGCTTTCCCTTTGCAGAATCACTTCCTAAACATGGTGAATACAGTTACATTGGCGTAGCACAAACCGTTTGCAATATAACGCCTTTAATTTAGTGATACGCTATATCTGCGCTTCGAAACTGTTGTTTTCGACGAAAGTCGGCTTTCCCTTTGCAGAATACCGTGCAAAACTTGGTAGATACAGTTACATTGGCCTAGTACAATCCGTTTGCAATATAATCGCTTTAATTAAGGGCGACGGTACATCTGCGCTTCGAAACTGTTGTTGTCGACGAAAGTGGGCTTTCCCTTTGCAGAATCACTTCCTAAACATGGTGAATACAGTTCCTTTGGCGTAGCACAAACCGTTTGCAATATCACGCCTTTAATTTAGGGATACGCTATATCTGCGCTTCGGAACTGTTGTTTTCGACGAAAGTGGGCTTTTCCTTTGCAGAATCACTTCCAAAACATGGTGAATACAGTTCCATTGGCGTAGCACAAACCGTTTCCAATATAATCGCTTTAACATAGGGCGACGGTACATGTACGCTTCGAAACTGTTGTTGTCGACGAAAGTGGGCTTTCTCTTTGCAGTATCACTTGTAAAACTTGGTGAATACAGTTACATTGGCGTAATACCAGTCGTTTACAAGATGATCGCTTTTATTCAGGGATACGCTGTACCTGCGCTTCGAAACTGTTGTTCTCGACGAAAGTGGGCTTTCCCTTCGAAAATCACTTCCAAAACTTGGTGAATACAGTTACATTGGCGTAATACCAGTCGTTTACAAGATGATCGCTTCTATTCAGGGATACGCTGTACCTGCGCTTCGAAACTGTTGTTCTCGACGAAAGT
The DNA here is from genome assembly GCA_910591665.1 of Ectemnius continuus. Classification (NCBI taxonomy): domain Eukaryota; kingdom Metazoa; phylum Arthropoda; class Insecta; order Hymenoptera; family Crabronidae; genus Ectemnius; species Ectemnius continuus. Next base: position 15,689,290 of record OU342860.1, read on the forward strand.
GGGCTTTCCCTTTGCAGAATCACTTCCTAAACATGGTGAATACAGTTCCATTGGCGTAGCACAAACCGTTTGCAATATCATGCCTTTAATTTAGGTATACGCTATATCTGCGCTTCGGAACTGTTGTTTTCGACGAAAGTGGGCTTTTCCTTTGCAGTATCACTTGTAAAACTTGGTGAATACAGTTACATTGGCGTAATACGAGTCGTTTACAAGATGATCGCTTTTATTCAGGGATACGCTGTACCTGGGCTTCGAAACTGTTGTTCTCGACGAAAGTGGGCTTTCCCTTCGAAAATCACTTCCAAAACTTGGTGAATACAGTTACATTGGCGTAGCACAAACCGTTTGCAATATAATCGCTTTAATTTAGGGCGACGGTACATCTACGCTTCGGAACTGTTGTTGTCGACGAAAGTGGGCTTTCCCTTTACAGAATCACTTCCTAAACATGGTGAATACAGTTACATTGGCGTAGCACAAACCGTTTGCAATATAACGCCTTTAATTTAGTGATACGCTATATCTGCGCTTCGAAACTGTTGTTTTCGACGAAAGTGGGCTTTCCCTTTGCAGTATCACTTGTAAAACTTGGTGAATACAGTTACATTGGCGTAATACCAGTCGTTTACAAGATGATCGCTTCTATTCAGGGATACGCTGTACCTGCGCTTCGAAACTGTTGTTCTCGACGAAAGTGGGCTTTCCCTTCGAAAATCACTTCCAAAACTTGGTGAATACTGTTACATTGGCGTAGCACAAACCGTTTGCAATATAATCGCTTTAATTTAGGGCGACGGTACATCTACGCTTCGGAACTGTTGTTGTCGACGAAAGTGGGTTTTCCCTTTGCAGAATCACTTCCAAAACATGGCGAATACAGTTCCATTGGCGTAGCACAAACCGTTTGCAATATAATCGCTTTAACTTAGGGCGACGGTACATGTACGCTTCGAAACTGTTGTTGTCGACGAAAGTGGGCTTTCCCTTTGCAGTATCACTTGTAAAACTTGGTGAATACAGTTACATTGGCGTAATACCAGTCGTTTACAAGATGATCACTTTTATTCAGGGATACGCTGTACCTGCGCTTCGAAACTGTTGTTCTCGACGAAAGTGGGCTTTCCCTTCGAAAATCACTTCCAAAACTTGGTGAATACAGTTACATTGGCGTAGTACAATCCGTTTGCAATATAATCGCTTTAATTTAGGGCTACGGTACATCTGGGCTTCGAAACTGTTGTTGTCGACGAAAGTGGGCTTTCCCTTTGCAGAATCACTTCCTAAACATGGTGAATACAGTTCCATTGGCGTAGCACAAACCGTTTGCAATATCACGCCTTTAATTTAGGTATACGCTATATCTGCGCTTCGGAACTGTTGTTTTCGACGAAAGTGGGCTTTTCCTTTGCAGTATCACTTGTAAAACTTGGTGAATACAGTTACATTGGCGTAATACGAGTCGTTTACAAGATGATCGCTTTTATTCAGGGATACGCTGTACCTGGGCTTCGAAACTGTTGTTCTCGACGAAAGTGGGCTTTCCCTTCGAAAATCACTTCCAAAACTTGGTGAATACAGTTACATTGGCGTAGCACAAACCGTTTGCAATATAATCGCTTTAATTTAGGGCGACGGTACATCTACGCTTCGGAACTGTTGTTTTCGACGAAAGTGGGCTTTCCCTTTGCAGAATCTCTTCCAAAACTTGGTGAATACAGTTACATTGGCGTAGTACAATCCGTTTGCAATATAATCGCTTTAATTAAGGGCGACGGTACATCTATGCTTCGGAACTGTTGTTGTCGACGAAAGTGGGCTTTCCCTTTGCAGAATCACTTCCTAAACATGGTGAATACAGTTCCATTGGCGTAGCACAAACCGTTTGCAATATAATCGCTTTAATTTAGGGCGACGGTACATCTACGCTTCGGAACTGTTGTTGTCGACGAAAGTGGGCTTTCCCTTTGCAGAATCACTTCCAAAACTTGGTGAATACAGTTACATTGGCGTAGTACAATCCGTTTGCAATATAATCGCTTTAATTTAGGGCTACGGTACATCTGCGCTTCGAAACTGTTGTTGTCGACGAAAGTGGGCTTTCCCTTTGCAGAATCACTTCCTAAACATGGTGAATACAGTTCCTTTGGCGTAGCACAAACCGTTTGCAATATCACGCCTTTAATTTAGGGATACGCTATATCTGCGCTTCGGAACTGTTGTTTTCGACGAAAGTGGGCTTTTCCTTTGCAGAATCACTTCCAAAACATGGTGAATACAGTTCCATTGGCGTAGCACAAACCGTTTCCAATATAATCGCTTTAACTTAGGGCGACGGTACATGTACGCTTCGAAACTGTTGTTGTCGACGAAAGTGGGCTTTCCCTTTGCAGTATCACTTGTAAAACTTGGTGAATACAGTTACATTGGCGTAATACCAGTCGTTTGCAATATGATCGCTTCTATTCAGGGATACGCTGTACCTGCGCTTCGAAACTGTTGTTCTCGACGAAAGTGGGCTTTCCCTTCGAAAATCACTTCCAAAACTTGGTGAATACAGTTACATTGGCGTAGTACAATCCGTTTGCAATATAATCGCTTTAATTAAGGGCGACGGTACATGTACGCTTCGAAACTGTTGTTGTCGACGAAAGTGGGCTTTCCCTTTGCAGTATCACTTGTAAAACTTGGTGAATACAGTTACATTGGCGTAATACCAGTCGTTTACAAGATGATCGCTTCTATTCAGGGATACGCTGTACCTGCGCTTCGAAACTGTTGTTGTCGACGAAAGTGGGCTTTCCCTTTGCAGAATCACTTCCTAAACATGGTGAATACAGTTCCATTGGCGTAGCACAAACCGTTTGCAATATCATGCCTTTAATTTAGGTATACGCTATATCTGCGCTTCGGAACTGTTGTTTTCGACGAAAGTGGGCTTTTCCTTTGCAGTATCACTTGTAAAACTTGGTGAATACAGTTACATTGGCGTAATACGAGTCGTTTACAAGATGATCGCTTTTATTCAGGGATACGCTGTACCTGGGCTTCGAAACTGTTGTTCTCGACGAAAGTGGGCTTTCCCTTCGAAAATCACTTCCAAAACTTGGTGAATACAGTTACATTCGCGTAGCACAAACCGTTTGCAATATAATCGCTTTAATTTAGGGCGACGGTACATCTACGCTTCGGAACTGTTGTTGTCGACGAAAGTGGGCTTTCCCTTTGCAGAATCACTTCCTAAACATGGTGAATACAGTTACATTGGCGTAGCACAAACCGTTTGCAATATAACGCCTTTAATTTAGTGATACGCTATATCTGCGCTTCGAAACTGTTGTTTTCGACGAAAGTGGGCTTTCCCTTTGCAGTATCACTTGTAAAACTTGGTGAATACAGTTACATTGGCGTAATACCAGTCGTTTACAAGATGATCGCTTCTATTCAGGGATACGCTGTACCTGCGCTTCGAAACTGTTGTTCTCGACGAAAGTGGGCTTTCCCTTCGAAAATCACTTCCAAAACTTGGTGAATACTGTTACATTGGCGTAGCACAAACCGTTTGCAATATAATCGCTTTAATTTAGGGCGACGGTACATCTACGCTTCGGAACTGTTGTTGTCGACGAAAGTGGGTTTTCCCTTTGCAGAATCACTTCCAAAACATGGCGAATACAGTTCCATTGGCGTAGCACAAACCGTTTGCAATATAATCGCTTTAACTTAGGGCGACGGTACATGTACGCTTCGAAACTGTTGTTGTCGACGAAAGTGGGCTTTCCCTTTGCAGTATCACTTGTAAAACTTGGTGAATACAGTTACATTGGCGTAATACCAGTCGTTTACAAGATGATCACTTTTATTCAGGGATACGCTGTACCTGCGCTTCGAAACTGTTGTTCTCGACGAAAGTGGGCTTTCCCTTCGAAAATCACTTCCAAAACTTGGTGAATACAGTTACATTGGCGTAGTACAATCCGTTTGCAATATAATCGCTTTAATTTAGGGCTACGGTACATCTGCGCTTCGAAACTGTTGTTGTCGACGAAAGTGGGCTTTCCCTTTGCAGAATCACTTCCTAAACATGGTGAATACAGTTACATTGGCGTAGCACAAACCGTTTGCAATATAACGCCTTTAATTTAGTCATACGCTATATCTGCGCTTCGAAACTGTTGTTTTCGACGAAAGTCGGCTTTCCCTTTGCAGAATACCGTGCAAAACTTGGTAGATACAGTTACATTGGCGTAGTACAATCCGTTTGCAATATAATCGCTTTAATTAAGGGCGACGGTACATCTATGCTTCGGAACTGTTGTTGTCGACGAAAGTGGGCTTTCCCTTTGCAGAATCACTTCCTAAACATGGTGAATACAGTTCCATTGGCGTAGCACAAACCGTTTGCAATATAATCGCTTTAATTTAGGGCGACGGTACATCTACGCTTCGGAACTGTTGTTTTCGACGAAAGTGGGCTTTCCCTTTGCAGAATCTCTTCCAAAACTTGGTGAATACAGTTACATTGGCGTAGTACAATCCGTTTGCAATATAATCGCTTTAATTTAGGGCTACGGTACATCTGCGCTTCGAAACTGTTGTTGTCGACGAAAGTGGGCTTTCCCTTTGCAGAATCACTTCCTAAACATGGTGAATACAGTTCCTTTGGCGTAGCACAAACCGTTTGCAATATCACGCCTTTAATTTAGGGATACGCTATATCTGCGCTTCGGAACTGTTGTTTTCGACGAAAGTGGGCTTTTCCTTTGCAGAATCACTTCCAAAACATGGTGAATACAGTTCCATTGGCGTAGCACAAACCGTTTCCAATATAATCGCTTTAACTTAGGGCGACGGTACATGTACGCTTCGAAACTGTTGTTGTCGACGAAAGTGGGCTTTCCCTTTGCAGTATCACTTGTAAAACTTGGTGAATACAGTTACATTGGCGTAATACCAGTCGTTTACAAGATGATCGCTTCTATTCAGGGATACGCTGTACCTGCGCTTCGAAACTGTTGTTCTCGACGAAAGTGGGCTTTCCCTTCGAAAATCACTTCCAAAACTTGGTGAATACAGTTACATTGGCGTAGTACAATCCGTTTGCAATATAATCGCTTTAATTATGGGCGACGGTACATGTACGCTTCGAAACTGTTGTTGTCGACGAAAGTGGGCTTTCCCTTTGCAGTATCACTTGTAAAACTTGGTGAATACAGTTACATTGGCGTAATACCAGTCGTTTACAAGATGATCACTTTTATTCAGGGATACGCTGTACCTGCGCTTCGAAACAGTTGTTCTCGACGAAAGTGGGCTTTTCCTTTGCAGTATCACTTGTAAAACTTGGTGAATACAGTTACATTGGCGTAATACGAGTCGTTTACAAGATGATCGCTTTTATTCAGGGATACGCTGTACCTGGGCTTCGAAACTGTTGTTCTCGACGAAAGTGGGCTTTCCCTTCGAAAATCACTTCCAAAACTTGGTGAATACAGTTACATTCGCGTAGCACAAACCGTTTGCAATATAATCGCTTTAATTTAGGGCGACGGTACATCTACGCTTCGGAACTGTTGTTGTCGACGAAAGTGGGCTTTCCCTTTGCAGAATCACTTCCTAAACATGGTGAATACAGTTACATTGGCGTAGCACAAACCGTTTGCAATATAACGCCTTTAATTTAGTGATACGCTATATCTGCGCTTCGAAACTGTTGTTTTCGACGAAAGTCGGCTTTCCCTTTGCAGAATACCGTGCAAAACTTGGTAGATACAGTTACATTGGCCTAGTACAATCCGTTTGCAATATAATCGCTTTAATTAAGGGCGACGGTACATCTGCGCTTCGAAACTGTTGTTGTCGACGAAAGTGGGCTTTCCCTTTGCAGAATCACTTCCTAAACATGGTGAATACAGTTCCTTTGGCGTAGCACAAACCGTTTGCAATATCACGCCTTTAATTTAGGGATACGCTATATCTGCGCTTCGGAACTGTTGTTTTCGACGAAAGTGGGCTTTTCCTTTGCAGAATCACTTCCAAAACATGGTGAATACAGTTCCATTGGCGTAGCACAAACCGTTTCCAATATAATCGCTTTAACATAGGGCGACGGTACATGTACGCTTCGAAACTGTTGTTGTCGACGAAAGTGGGCTTTCTCTTTGCAGTATCACTTGTAAAACTTGGTGAATACAGTTACATTGGCGTAATACCAGTCGTTTACAAGATGATCACTTTTATTCAGGGATACGCTGTACCTGCGCTTCGAAACTGTTGTTCTCGACGAAAGTGGGCTTTCCCTTCGAAAATCACTTCCAAAACTTGGTGAATACAGTTACATTGGCGTAATACCAGTCGTTTACAAGATGATCGCTTCTATTCAGGGATACGCTGTACCTGCGCTTCGAAACTGTTGTTGTCGACGAAAGTGGGCTTTCCCTTTGCAGAATCACTTCCTAAACATGGTGAATACAGTTCCATTGGCGTAGCACAAACCGTTTGCAATATCATGCCTTTAATTTAGGTATACGCTATATCTGCGCTTCGGAACTGTTGTTTTCGACGAAAGTGGGCTTTTCCTTTGCAGTATCACTTGTAAAACTTGGTGAATACAGTTACATTGGCGTAATACGAGTCGTTTACAAGATGATCGCTTTTATTCAGGGATACGCTGTACCTGGGCTTCGAAACTGTTGTTCTCGACGAAAGTGGGCTTTCCCTTCGAAAATCACTTCCAAAACTTGGTGAATACAGTTACATTCGCGTAGCACAAACCGTTTGCAATATAATCGCTTTAATTTAGGGCGACGGTACATCTACGCTTCGGAACTGTTGTTGTCGACGAAAGTGGGCTTTCCCTTTACAGAATCACTTCCTAAACATGGTGAATACAGTTACATTGGCGTAGCACAAACCGTTTGCAATATAACGCCTTTAATTTAGTGATACGCTATATCTGCGCTTCGAAACTGTTGTTTTCGACGAAAGTGGGCTTTCCCTTTGCAGTATCACTTGTAAAACTTGGTGAATACAGTTACATTGGCGTAATACCAGTCGTTTACAAGATGATCGCTTCTATTCAGGGATACGCTGTACCTGCGCTTCGAAACTGTTGTTCTCGACGAAAGTGGGCTTTCCCTTCGAAAATCACTTCCAAAACTTGGTGAATACTGTTACATTGGCGTAGCACAAACCGTTTGCAATATAATCGCTTTAATTTAGGGCGACGGTACATCTACGCTTCGGAACTGTTGTTGTCGACGAAAGTGGGTTTTCCCTTTGCAGAATCACTTCCAAAACATGGCGAATACAGTTCCATTGGCGTAGCACAAACCGTTTGCAATATAATCGCTTTAACTTAGGGCGACGGTACATGTACGCTTCGAAACTGTTGTTGTCGACGAAAGTGGGCTTTCCCTTTGCAGTATCACTTGTAAAACTTGGTGAATACAGTTACATTGGCGTAATACCAGTCGTTTACAAGATGATCACTTTTATTCAGGGATACGCTGTACCTGCGCTTCGAAACTGTTGTTCTCGACGAAAGTGGGCTTTCCCTTCGAAAATCACTTCCAAAACTTGGTGAATACAGTTACATTGGCGTAGTACAATCCGTTTGCAATATAATCGCTTTAATTTAGGGCTACGGTACATCTGCGCTTCGAAACTGTTGTTGTCGACGAAAGTGGGCTTTCCCTTTGCAGAATCACTTCCTAAACATGGTGAATACAGTTACATTGGCGTAGCACAAACCGTTTGCAATATAACGCCTTTAATTTAGTCATACGCTATATCTGCGCTTCGAAACTGTTGTTTTCGACGAAAGTCGGCTTTCCCTTTGCAGAATACCGTGCAAAACTTGGTAGATACAGTTACATTGGCGTAGTACAATCCGTTTGCAATATAATCGCTTTAATTAAGGGCGACGGTACATCTATGCTTCGGAACTGTTGTTGTCGACGAAAGTGGGCTTTCCCTTTGCAGAATCACTTCCTAAACATGGTGAATACAGTTCCATTGGCGTAGCACAAACCGTTTGCAATATAATCGCTTTAATTTAGGGCGACGGTACATCTACGCTTCGGAACTGTTGTTTTCGACGAAAGTGGGCTTTCCCTTTGCAGAATCTCTTCCAAAACTTGGTGAATACAGTTACATTGGCGTAGTACAATCCGTTTGCAATATAATCGCTTTAATTTAGGGCTACGGTACATCTGCGCTTCGAAACTGTTGTTGTCGACGAAAGTGGGCTTTCCCTTTGCAGAATCACTTCCTAAACATGGTGAATACAGTTCCTTTGGCGTAGCACAAACCGTTTGCAATATCACGCCTTTAATTTAGGGATACGCTATATCTGCGCTTCGGAACTGTTGTTTTCGACGAAAGTGGGCTTTTCCTTTGCAGAATCACTTCCAAAACATGGTGAATACAGTTCCATTGGCGTAGCACAAACCGTTTCCAATATAATCGCTTTAACTTAGGGCGACGGTACATGTACGCTTCGAAACTGTTGTTGTCGACGAAAGTGGGCTTTCCCTTTGCAGTATCACTTGTAAAACTTGGTGAATACAGTTACATTGGCGTAATACCAGTCGTTTACAAGATGATCGCTTCTATTCAGGGATACGCTGTACCTGCGCTTCGAAACTGTTGTTCTCGACGAAAGTGGGCTTTCCCTTCGAAAATCACTTCCAAAACTTGGTGAATACAGTTACATTGGCGTAGTACAATCCGTTTGCAATATAATCGCTTTAATTAAGGGCGACGGTACATGTACGCTTCGAAACTGTTGTTGTCGACGAAAGTGGGCTTTCCCTTTGCAGTATCACTTGTAAAACTTGGTGAATACAGTTACATTGGCGTAATACCAGTCGTTTACAAGATGATCACTTTTATTCAGGGATACGCTGTACCTGCGCTTCGAAACAGTTGTTCTCGACGAAAGTGGGCTTTTCCTTTGCAGTATCACTTGTAAAACTTGGTGAATACAGTTACATTGGCGTAATACGAGTCGTTTACAAGATGATCGCTTTTATTCAGGGATACGCTGTACCTGGGCTTCGAAACTGTTGTTCTCGACGAAAGTGGGCTTTCCCTTCGAAAATCACTTCCAAAACTTGGTGAATACAGTTACATTGGCGTAGCACAAACCGTTTGCAATATAATCGCTTTAATTTAGGGCGACGGTACATCTACGCTTCGGAACTGTTGTTGTCGACGAAAGTGGGCTTTCCCTTTGCAGAATCACTTCCTAAACATGGTGAATACAGTTACATTGGCGTAGCACAAACCGTTTGCAATATAACGCCTTTAATTTAGTGATACGCTATATCTGCGCTTCGAAACTGTTGTTTTCGACGAAAGTCGGCTTTCCCTTTGCAGAATACCGTGCAAAACTTGGTAGATACAGTTACATTGGCCTAGTACAATCCGTTTGCAATATAATCGCTTTAATTAAGGGCGACGGTACATCTGCGCTTCGAAACTGTTGTTGTCGACGAAAGTGGGCTTTCCCTTTGCAGAATCACTTCCTAAACATGGTGAATACAGTTCCTTTGGCGTAGCACAAACCGTTTGCAATATCACGCCTTTAATTTAGGGATACGCTATATCTGCGCTTCGGAACTGTTGTTTTCGACGAAAGTGGGCTTTTCCTTTGCAGAATCACTTCCAAAACATGGTGAATACAGTTCCATTGGCGTAGCACAAACCGTTTCCAATATAATCGCTTTAACATAGGGCGACGGTACATGTACGCTTCGAAACTGTTGTTGTCGACGAAAGTGGGCTTTCTCTTTGCAGTATCACTTGTAAAACTTGGTGAATACAGTTACATTGGCGTAATACCAGTCGTTTACAAGATGATCACTTTTATTCAGGGATACGCTGTACCTGCGCTTCGAAACTGTTGTTCTCGACGAAAGTGGGCTTTCCCTTCGAAAATCACTTCCAAAACTTGGTGAATACAGTTACATTGGCGTAATACCAGTCGTTTACAAGATGATCGCTTCTATTCAGGGATACGCTGTACCTGCGCTTCGAAACTGTTGTTGTCGACGAAAGTGGGCTTTCCCTTTGCAGAATCACTTCCTAAACATGGTGAATACAGTTCCATTGGCGTAGCACAAACCGTTTGCAATATCATGCCTTTAATTTAGGTATACGCTATATCTGCGCTTCGGAACTGTTGTTTTCGACGAAAGTGGGCTTTTCCTTTGCAGTATCACTTGTAAAACTTGGTGAATACAGTTACATTGGCGTAATACGAGTCGTTTACAAGATGATCGCTTTTATTCAGGGATACGCTGTACCTGGGCTTCGAAACTGTTGTTCTCGACGAAAGTGGGCTTTCCCTTCGAAAATCACTTCCAAAACTTGGTGAATACAGTTACATTCGCGTAGCACAAACCGTTTGCAATATAATCGCTTTAATTTAGGGCGACGGTACATCTACGCTTCGGAACTGTTGTTGTCGACGAAAGTGGGCTTTCCCTTTACAGAATCACTTCCTAAACATGGTGAATACAGTTACATTGGCGTAGCACAAACCGTTTGCAATATAACGCCTTTAATTTAGTGATACGCTATATCTGCGCTTCGAAACTGTTGTTTTCGACGAAAGTGGGCTTTCCCTTTGCAGTATCACTTGTAAAACTTGGTGAATACAGTTACATTGGCGTAATACCAGTCGTTTACAAGATGATCGCTTCTATTCAGGGATACGCTGTACCTGCGCTTCGAAACTGTTGTTCTCGACGAAAGTGGGCTTTCCCTTCGAAAATCACTTCCAAAACTTGGTGAATACTGTTACATTGGCGTAGCACAAACCGTTTGCAATATAATCGCTTTAATTTAGGGCGACGGTACATCTACGCTTCGGAACTGTTGTTGTCGACGAAAGTGGGTTTTCCCTTTGCAGAATCACTTCCAAAACATGGCGAATACAGTTCCATTGGCGTAGCACAAACCGTTTGCAATATAATCGCTTTAACTTAGGGCGACGGTACATGTACGCTTCGAAACTGTTGTTGTCGACGAAAGTGGGCTTTCCCTTTGCAGTATCACTTGTAAAACTTGGTGAATACAGTTACATTGGCGTAATACCAGTCGTTTACAAGATGATCACTTTTATTCAGGGATACGCTGTACCTGCGCTTCGAAACTGTTGTTCTCGACGAAAGTGGGCTTTCCCTTCGAAAATCACTTCCAAAACTTGGTGAATACAGTTACATTGGCGTAGTACAATCCGTTTGCAATATAATCGCTTTAATTTAGGGCTACGGTACATCTGCGCTTCGAAACTGTTGTTGTCGACGAAAGTGGGCTTTCCCTTTGCAGAATCACTTCCTAAACATGGTGAATACAGTTACATTGGCGTAGCACAAACCGTTTGCAATATAACGCCTTTAATTTAGTCATACGCTATATCTGCGCTTCGAAACTGTTGTTTTCGACGAAAGTCGGCTTTCCCTTTGCAGAATACCGTGCAAAACTTGGTAGATACAGTTACATTGGCGTAGTACAATCCGTTTGCAATATAATCGCTTTAATTAAGGGCGACGGTACATCTACGCTTCGGAACTGTTGTTGTCGACGAAAGTGGGCTTTCCCTTTGCAGAATCACTTCCTAAACATGGTGAATACAGTTCCATTGGCGTAGCACAAACCGTTTGCAATATAATCGCTTTAATTTAGGGCGACGGTACATCTGCGCTTCGGAACTGTTGTTTTCGACGAAAGTGGGCTTTCCCTTTGCAGAATCTCTTCCTAAACTTGGTGAATACAGTTACATTGGCGTAGTACAATCCGTTTGCAATATAATCGCTTTAATTTAGGGCTACGGTACATCTGCGCTTCGAAACTGTTGTTGTCGACGAAAGTGGGCTTTCCCTTTGCAGAATCACTTCCTAAACATGGTGAATACAGTTCCTTTGGCGTAGCACAAACCGTTTGCAATATCACGCCTTTAATTTAGGGATACGCTATATCTGCGCTTCGGAACTGTTGTTTTCGACGAAAGTGGGCTTTTCCTTTGCAGAATCACTTCCAAAACATGGTGAATACAGTTCCATTGGCGTAGCACAAACCGTTTCCAATATAATCGCTTTAACTTAGGGCGACGGTACATGTACGCTTCGAAACTGTTGTTGTCGACGAAAGTGGGCTTTCCCTTTGCAGTATCACTTGTAAAACTTGGTGAATACAGTTACATTGGCGTAATACCAGTCGTTTACAAGATGATCGCTTCTATTCAGGGATACGCTGTACCTGCGCTTCGAAACTGTTGTTCTCGACGAAAGTGGGCTTTCCCTTCGAAAATCACTTCCAAAACTTGGTGAATACAGTTACATTGGCGTAGTACAATCCGTTTGCAATATAATCGCTTTAATTAAGGGCGACGGTACATGTACGCTTCGAAACTGTTGTTGTCGACGAAAGTGGGCTTTCCCTTTGCAGTATCACTTGTAAAACTTGGTGAATACAGTTACATTGGCGTAATACCAGTCGTTTACAAGATGATCGCTTCTATTCAGGGATACGCTGTACCTGCGCTTCGAAACTGTTGTTGTCGACGAAAGTGGGCTTTCCCTTTGCAGAATCACTTCCTAAACATGGTGAATACAGTTCCATTGGCGTAGCACAAACCGTTTGCAATATCATGCCTTTAATTTAGGTATACGCTATATCTGCGCTTCGGAACTGTTGTTTTCGACGAAAGTGGGCTTTTCCTTTGCAGTATCACTTGTAAAACTTGGTGAATACAGTTACATTGGCGTAATACGAGTCGTTTACAAGATGATCGCTTTTATTCAGGGATACGCTGTACCTGGGCTTCGAAACTGTTGTTCTCGACGAAAGTGGGCTTTCCCTTCGAAAATCACTTCCAAAACTTGGTGAATACAGTTACATTCGCGTAGCACAAACCGTTTGCAATATAATCGCTTTAATTTAGGGCGACGGTACATCTACGCTTCGGAACTGTTGTTGTCGACGAAAGTGGGCTTTCCCTTTACAGAATCACTTCCTAAACATGGTGAATACAGTTACATTGGCGTAGCACAAACCGTTTGCAATATAACGCCTTTAATTTAGTGATACGCTATATCTGCGCTTCGAAACTGTTGTTTTCGACGAAAGTGGGCTTTCCCTTTGCAGTATCACTTGTAAAACTTGGTGAATACAGTTACATTGGCGTAATACCAGTCGTTTACAAGATGATCGCTTCTATTCAGGGATACGCTGTACCTGCGCTTCGAAACTGTTGTTCTCGACGAAAGTGGGCTTTCCCTTTGCAGAATCACTTCCTAAACATGGTGAATACAGTTCCATTGGCGTAGCACAAACCGTTTGCAATATCATGCCTTTAATTTAGGTATACGCTATATCTGCGCTTCGGAACTGTTGTTTTCGACGAAAGTGGGCTTTTCCTTTGCAGTATCACTTGTAAAACTTGGTGAATACAGTTACATTGGCGTAATACGAGTCGTTTACAAGATGATCGCTTTTATTCAGGGATACGCTGTACCTGGGCTTCGAAACTGTTGTTCTCGACGAAAGTGGGCTTTCCCTTCGAAAATCACTTCCAAAACTTGGTGAATACAGTTACATTCGCGTAGCACAAACCGTTTGCAATATAATCGCTTTAATTTAGGGCGACGGTACATCTACGCTTCGGAACTGTTGTTGTCGACGAAAGTGGGCTTTCCCTTTACAGAATCACTTCCTAAACATGGTGAATACAGTTACATTGGCGTAGCACAAACCGTTTGCAATATAACGCCTTTAATTTAGTGATACGCTATATCTGCGCTTCGAAACTGTTGTTTTCGACGAAAGTGGGCTTTCCCTTTGCAGTATCACTTGTAAAACTTGGTGAATACAGTTACATTGGCGTAATACCAGTCGTTTACAAGATGATCGCTTCTATTCAGGGATACGCTGTACCTGCGTTTCGAAACTGTTGTTCTCGACGAAAGTGGGCTTTCCCTTCGAAAATCACTTCCAAAACTTGGTGAATACTGTTACATTGGCGTAGCACAAACCGTTTGCAATATAATCGCTTTAATTTAGGGCGACGGTACATCTACGCTTCGGAACTGTTGTTGTCGACGAAAGTGGGTTTTCCCTTTGCAGAATCACTTCCAAAACATGGCGAATACAGTTCCATTGGCGTAGCACAAACCGTTTGCAATATAATCGCTTTAACTTAGGGCGACGGTACATGTACGCTTCGAAACTGTTGTTGTCGACGAAAGTGGGCTTTCCCTTTGCAGTATCACTTGTAAAACTTGGTGAATACAGTTACATTGGCGTAATACCAGTCGTTTACAAGATGATCACTTTTATTCAGGGATACGCTGTACCTGCGCTTCGAAACTGTTGTTCTCGACGAAAGTGGGCTTTCCCTTCGAAAATCACTTCCAAAACTTGGTGAATACAGTTACATTGGCGTAGTACAATCCGTTTGCAATATAATCGCTTTAATTTAGGGCTACGGTACATCTGCGCTTCGAAACTGTTGTTGTCGACGAAAGTGGGCTTTCCCTTTGCAGAATCACTTCCTAAACATGGTGAATACAGTTACATTGGCGTAGCACAAACCGTTTGCAATATAACGCCTTTAATTTAGTCATACGCTATATCTGCGCTTCGAAACTGTTGTTTTCGACGAAAGTCGGCTTTCCCTTTGCAGAATACCGTGCAAAACTTGGTAGATACAGTTACATTGGCGTAGTACAATCCGTTTGCAATATAATCGCTTTAATTAAGGGCGACGGTACATCTATGCTTCGGAACTGTTGTTGTCGACGAAAGTGGGCTTTCCCTTTGCAGAATCACTTCCTAAACATGGTGAATACAGTTCCATTGGCGTAGCACAAACCGTTTGCAATATAATCGCTTTAATTTAGGGCGACGGTACATCTACGCTTCGGAACTGTTGTTTTCGACGAAAGTGGGCTTTCCCTTTGCAGAATCTCTTCCAAAACTTGGTGAATACAGTTACATTGGCGTAGTACAATCCGTTTGCAATATAATCGCTTTAATTTAGGGCTACGGTACATCTGCGCTTCGAAACTGTTGTTGTCGACGAAAGTGGGCTTTCCCTTTGCAGAATCACTTCCTAAACATGGTGAATACAGTTCCTTTGGCGTAGCACAAACCGTTTGCAATATCACGCCTTTAATTTAGGGATACGCTATATCTGCGCTTCGGAACTGTTGTTTTCGACGAAAGTGGGCTTTTCCTTTGCAGAATCACTTCCAAAACATGGTGAATACAGTTCCATTGGCGTAGCACAAACCGTTTCCAATATAATCGCTTTAACTTAGGGCGACGGTACATGTACGCTTCGAAACTGTTGTTGTCGACGAAAGTGGGCTTTCCCTTTGCAGTATCACTTGTAAAACTTGGTGAATACAGTTACATTGGCGTAATACCAGTCGTTTACAAGATGATCGCTTCTATTCAGGGATACGCTGTACCTGCGCTTCGAAACTGTTGTTCTCGACGAAAGTGGGCTTTCCCTTCGAAAATCACTTCCAAAACTTGGTGAATACAGTTACATTGGCGTAGTACAATCCGTTTGCAATATAATCGCTTTAATTAAGGGCGACGGTACATGTACGCTTCGAAACTGTTGTTGTCGACGAAAGTGGGCTTTCCCTTTGCAGTATCACTTGTAAAACTTGGTGAATACAGTTACATTGGCGTAATACCAGTCGTTTACAAGATGATCACTTTTATTCAGGGATACGCTGTACCTGCGCTTCGAAACAGTTGTTCTCGACGAAAGTGGGCTTTTCCTTTGCAGTATCACTTGTAAAACTTGGTGAATACAGTTACATTGGCGTAATACGAGTCGTTTACAAGATGATCGCTTTTATTCAGGGATACGCTGTACCTGGGCTTCGAAACTGTTGTTCTCGACGAAAGTGGGCTTTCCCTTCGAAAATCACTTCCAAAACTTGGTGAATACAGTTACATTGGCGTAGCACAAACCGTTTGCAATATAATCGCTTTAATTTAGGGCGACGGTACATCTACGCTTCGGAACTGTTGTTGTCGACGAAAGTGGGCTTTCCCTTTGCAGAATACCGTGCAAAACTTGGTAGATACAGTTACATTGGCCTAGTACAATCCGTTTGCAATATAATCGCTTTAATTAAGGGCGACGGTACATCTGCGCTTCGAAACTGTTGTTGTCGACGAAAGTGGGCTTTCCCTTTGCAGAATCACTTCCTAAACATGGTGAATACAGTTCCTTTGGCGTAGCACAAACCGTTTGCAATATCACGCCTTTAATTTAGGGATACGCTATATCTGCGCTTCGGAACTGTTGTTTTCGACGAAAGTGGGCTTTTCCTTTGCAGAATCACTTCCAAAACATGGTGAATACAGTTCCATTGGCGTAGCACAAACCGTTTCCAATATAATCGCTTTAACATAGGGCGACGGTACATGTACGCTTCGAAACTGTTGTTGTCGACGAAAGTGGGCTTTCTCTTTGCAGTATCACTTGTAAAACTTGGTGAATACAGTTACATTGGCGTAATACCAGTCGTTTACAAGATGATCACTTTTATTCAGGGATACGCTGTACCTGCGCTTCGAAACTGTTGTTCTCGACGAAAGTGGGCTTTCCCTTCGAAAATCACTTCCAAAACTTGGTGAATACAGTTACATTGGCGTAATACCAGTCGTTTACAAGATGATCGCTTCTATTCAGGGATACGCTGTACCTGCGCTTCGAAACTGTTGTTGTCGACGAAAGTGGGCTTTCCCTTTGCAGAATCACTTCCTAAACATGGTGAATACAGTTCCATTGACGTAGCACAAACCGTTTGCAATATCATGCCTTTAATTTAGGTATACGCTATATCTGCGCTTCGGAACTGTTGTTTTCGACGAAAGTGGGCTTTTCCTTTGCAGTATCACTTGTAAAACTTGGTGAATACAGTTACATTGGCGTAATACGAGTCGTTTACAAGATGATCGCTTTTATTCAGGGATACGCTGTACCTGGGCTTCGAAACTGTTGTTCTCGACGAAAGTGGGCTTTCCCTTCGAAAATCACTTCCAAAACTTGGTGAATACAGTTACATTGGCGTAGCACAAACCGTTTGCAATATAATCGCTTTAATTTAGGGCGACGGTACATCTACGCTTCGGAACTGTTGTTGTCGACGAAAGTGGGCTTTCCCTTTGCAGAATCACTTCCTAAACATGGTGAATACAGTTACATTGGCGTAGCACAAACCGTTTGCAATATAATCGCTTTAATTTAGGGCGACGGTACATCTACGCTTCGGAACTGTTGTTGTCGACGAAAGTGGGCTTTTCCTTTGCAGAATCACTTCCAAAACATGGTGAATACAGTTCCATTGGCGTAGCACAAACCGTTTCCAATATAATCGCTTTAACTTAGGGCGACGGTACATGTACGCTTCGAAACTGTTGTTGTCGACGAAAGTGGGCTTTCCCTTTGCAGTATCACTTGTAAAACTTGGTGAATACAGTTACATTGGCGTAATACCAGTCGTTTACAAGATGATCGCTTTTATTCAGGGATACGCTGTACCTGGGCTTCGAAACTGTTGTTCTCGACGAAAGTGGGCTTTCCCTTCGAAAATCACTTCCAAAACTTGGTGAATACAGTTACATTCGCGTAGCACAAACCGTTTGCAATATAATCGCTTTAATTTAGGGCGACGGTACATCTACGCTTCGGAACTGTTGTTGTCGACGAAAGTGGGCTTTCCCTTTACAGAATCACTTCCTAAACATGGTGAATACAGTTACATTGGCGTAGCACAAACCGTTTGCAATATAACGCCTTTAATTTAGTGATACGCTATATCTGCGCTTCGAAACTGTTGTTTTCGACGAAAGTGGGCTTTCCCTTTGCAGTATCACTTGTAAAACTTGGTGAATACAGTTACATTGGCGTAATACCAGTCGTTTACAAGATGATCGCTTCTATTCAGGGATACGCTGTACCTGCGCTTCGAAACTGTTGTTCTCGACGAAAGTGGGCTTTCCCTTCGAAAATCACTTCCAAAACTTGGTGAATACTGTTACATTGGCGTAGCACAAACCGTTTGCAATATAATCGCTTTAATTTAGGGCGACGGTACATCTACGCTTCGGAACTGTTGTTGTCGACGAAAGTGGGTTTTCCCTTTGCAGAATCACTTCCAAAACATGGCGAATACAGTTCCATTGGCGTAGCACAAACCGTTTGCAATATAATCGCTTTAACTTAGGGCGACGGTACATGTACGCTTCGAAACTGTTGTTGTCGACGAAAGTGGGCTTTCCCTTTGCAGTATCACTTGTAAAACTTGGTGAATACAGTTACATTGGCGTAATACCAGTCGTTTACAAGATGATCACTTTTATTCAGGGATACGCTGTACCTGCGCTTCGAAACTGTTGTTCTCGACGAAAGTGGGCTTTCCCTTCGAAAATCACTTCCAAAACTTGGTGAATACAGTTACATTGGCGTAGTACAATCCGTTTGCAATATAATCGCTTTAATTTAGGGCTACGGTACATCTGCGCTTCGAAACTGTTGTTGTCGACGAAAGTGGGCTTTCCCTTTGCAGAATCACTTCCTAAACATGGTGAATACAGTTACATTGGCGTAGCACAAACCGTTTGCAATATAACGCCTTTAATTTAGTCATACGCTATATCTGCGCTTCGAAACTGTTGTTTTCGACGAAAGTCGGCTTTCCCTTTGCAGAATACCGTGCAAAACTTGGTAGATACAGTTACATTGGCGTAGTACAATCCGTTTGCAATATAATCGCTTTAATTAAGGGCGACGGTACATCTATGCTTCGGAACTGTTGTTGTCGACGAAAGTGGGCTTTCCCTTTGCAGAATCACTTCCTAAACATGGTGAATACAGTTCCATTGGCGTAGCACAAACCGTTTGCAATATAATCGCTTTAATTTAGGGCGACGGTACATCTACGCTTCGGAACTGTTGTTTTCGACGAAAGTGGGCTTTCCCTTTGCAGAATCACTTCCAAAACTTGGTGAATACAGTTACATTGGCGTAGTACAATCCGTTTGCAATATAATCGCTTTAATTTAGGGCTACGGTACATCTGCGCTTCGAAACTGTTGTTGTCGACGAAAGTGGGCTTTCCCTTTGCAGAATCACTTCCTAAACATGGTGAATACAGTTACATTGGCGTAGCACAAACCGTTTGCAATATCACGCCTTTAATTTAGGGATACGCTATATCTGCGCTTCGGAACTGTTGTTTTCGACGAAAGTGGGCTTTTCCTTTGCAGAATCACTTCCAAAACATGGTGAATACAGGTCCATTGGCGTAGCACAAACCGTTTCCAATATAATCGCTTTAACTTAGGGCGACGGTACATGTACGCTTCGAAACTGTTGTTGTCGACGAAGGTGGGCTTTCCCTTTGCAGTATCACTTGTAAAACTTGGTGAATACAGTTACATTGGCGTAATACCAGTCGTTTACAAGATGATCGCTTCTATTCAGGGATACGCTGTACCTGCGCTTCGAAACTGTTGTTCTCGACGAAAGTGGGCTTTCCCTTCGAAAATCACTTCCAAAACCTGGTGAATACAGTTACCTTGGCGTAGTACAATCCGTTTGCAATATAATCGCTTTAATTAAGGGCGACGGTACATGTACGCTTCGAAACTGTTGTTGTCGACGAAAGTGGGCTTTCCCTTTGCAGTATCACTTGTAAAACTTGGTGAATACAGTTACATTGGCGTAATACCAGTCGTTTACAAGATGATCGCTTCTATTCAGGGATACGCTGTACCTGCGCTTCGAAACTGTTGTTGTCGACGAAAGTGGGCTTTCCCTTTGCAGAATCACTTCCTAAACATGGTGAATACAGTTACATTGGCGTAGCACAAACCGTTTGCAATATCATGCCTTTAATTTAGGTATACGCTATATCTGCGCTTCGGAACTGTTGTTTTCGACGAAAGTGGGCTTTTCCTTTGCAGTATCACTTGTAAAACTTGGTGAATACAGTTACATTGGCGTAATACGAGTCGTTTACAAGATGATCGCTTTTATTCAGGGATACGCTGTACCTGGGCTTCGAAACTGTTGTTCTCGACGAAAGTGGGCTTTCCCTTCGAAAATCACTTCCAAAACTTGGTGAATACAGTTACATTCGCGTAGCACAAACCGTTTGCAATATAATCGCTTTAATTTAGGGCGACGGTACATCTACGCTTCGGAACTGTTGTTGTCGACGAAAGTGGGCTTTCCCTTTACAGAATCACTTCCTAAACATGGTGAATACAGTTACATTGGCGTAGCACAAACCGTTTGCAATATAACGCCTTTAATTTAGTGATACGCTATATCTGCGCTTCGAAACTGTTGTTTTCGACGAAAGTGGGCTTTCCCTTTGCAGTATCACTTGTAAAACTTGGTGAATACAGTTACATTGGCGTAATACCAGTCGTTTACAAGATGATCGCTTCTATTCAGGGATACGCTGTACCTGCGCTTCGAAACTGTTGTTCTCGACGAAAGTGGGCTTTCCCTTTGCAGAATCACTTCCTAAATATGGTGAATCCAGTTACATTGGCGTAGCACAAACCGTTTGCAATATAATCGCTTTAATTTAGGGCGACGGTACATCTACGCTTCAGAACTGTTGTTGTCGACGAAAGTGGGTTTTCCCTGTGCAGAATCACTTCCAAAACATGGCGAATACAGTTCCATTGGCGTAGCACAAACCGTTTGCAATATAATCGCTTTAATTTAGGGCGACGGTACATGTACGCTTCGAAACTGTTGTTGTCGACGAAAGTGGGCTTTCCCTTTGCAGTATCACTTGTAAAACTTGGTGAATACAGTTACATTGGCGTAGCACAATCCGTTTACAAGATGATCGCTTTTGTTTAGGGATGCGCTATGTCTGCGCTTCGGAACTGTTGTTTTCGACGAAAGCGGGCTTTCCCTGTGCAGAATCACTTCCTAAATATGGTGAATACAGTTACATTGGCGTAGCACAAACCGTTTGCAATATAACCGCTTTAATTTTGGGCGACGGTACATCTACGCTTCGGAACTGTTGTTGTCGACGAAAGTGGGTTTTCCCTTTGCAGAATCACTTCCAAAACATGGCGAATATAGTTCCATTGGCGTAGCACAAACCGTTTCCAATATAATCGCTTTAATTTAGGGCGACGGTACATCTACGCTTCGGAACTGTTGTTGTCGACGACAGTGGGCTTTCCCTTTGCAAAATCACTTCCTAAACATGGTGAATACAGTTACATTGGCGTAGCACAAACCGTTTGCAATATAACGCCTTTAATTTAGTGATACGCTATATCTGCGCTTCGAAACTGTTGTTTTCGACGAAAGTCGGCTTTCCCTTTGCAGAAACACTTCCTAAATATGGTGAATACAGTTACATTGGCGTAGTACAATCCGTTTGCAATATAATCGCTTTAATTAAGGGCGACAGTACATCTACGCTTCGGAACTGTTGTTGTCGACGAAAGTGGGTTTTCCCTTTGCAGAATCACTTCCAAAACATGGCGAATACAGTTCCATTGGCGTAGCACAAACCGTTTGCAATATCACGCCTTTAATTTAGTGATACGCTATATCTGCGCTTCGAAACTGTTGTTTTCGACGAAAGTGGGCTTTCCCTTTGCAGTATCACTTGTAAAACTTGGTGAATACAGTTACATTGGCGTAATACCAGTCGTTTACAAGATGATCGCTTCTATTCAGGGATACGCTGTACCTGCGCTTCGAAACTGTTGTTCTCGACGAAAGTGGGCTTTCCCTTCGAAAATCACTTCCAAAACTTGGTGAATACAGTTACATTGGCGTAGCACAAACCGTTTGCAATATAATCGCTTTAATTTAGGGCGACGGTACATCTACGCTTCGGAACTGTTGTTGTCGACGAAAGTGGGTTTTCCCTTTGCAGAATCACTTCCAAAACATGGCGAATACAGTTCCATTGGCGTAGCACAAACCGTTTGCAATATAATCGCTTTAACTTAGGGCGACGGTACATGTACGCTTCGAAACTGTTGTTGTCGACGAAAGTGGGCTTTCCCTTTGCAGTATCACTTGTAAAACTTGGTGAATACAGTTACATTGGCGTAATACCAGTCGTTTACAAGATGATCACTTTTATTCAGGGATACGCTGTACCTGCGCTTCGAAACTGTTGTTCTCGACGAAAGTGGGCTTTCCCTTCGAAAATCACTTCCAAAACTTGGTGAATACAGTTACATTGGCGTAGTACAATCCGTTTGCAATATAATCGCTTTAATTTAGGGCTACGGTACATCTGCGCTTCGAAACTGTTGTTGTCGACGAAAGTGGGCTTTCCCTTTGCAGAATCACTTCCTAAACATGGTGAATACAGTTACATTGGCGTAGCACAAACCGTTTGCAATATAACGCCTTTAATTTAGTCATACGCTATATCTGCGCTTCGAAACTGTTGTTTTCGACGAAAGTCGGCTTTCCCTTTGCAGAATACCGTGCAAAACTTGGTAGATACAGTTACATTGGCGTAGTACAATCCGTTTGCAATATAATCGCTTTAATTAAGGGCGACGGTACATCTATGCTTCGGAACTGTTGTTGTCGACGAAAGTGGGCTTTCCCTTTGCAGAATCACTTCCTAAACATGGTGAATACAGTTCCATTGGCGTAGCACAAACCGTTTGCAATATAATCGCTTTAATTTAGGGCGACGGTACATCTACGCTTCGGAACTGTTGTTTTCGACGAAAGTGGGCTTTCCCTTTGCAGAATCTCTTCCAAAACTTGGTGAATACAGTTACATTGGCGTAGTACAATCCGTTTGCAATATAATCGCTTTAATTTAGGGCTACGGTACATCTGCGCTTCGAAACTGTTGTTGTCGACGAAAGTGGGCTTTCCCTTTGCAGAATCACTTCCTAAACATGGTGAATACAGTTCCTTTGGCGTAGCACAAACCGTTTGCAATATCACGCCTTTAATTTAGGGATACGCTATATCTGCGCTTCGGAACTGTTGTTTTCGACGAAAGTGGGCTTTTCCTTTGCAGAATCACTTCCAAAACATGGTGAATACAGTTCCATTGGCGTAGCACAAACCGTTTCCAATATAATCGCTTTAACTTAGGGCGACGGTACATGTACGCTTCGAAACTGTTGTTGTCAACGAAAGTGGGCTTTCCCTTTGCAGTATCACTTGTAAAACTTGGTGAATACAGTTACATTGGCGTAATACCAGTCGTTTACAAGATGATCGCTTCTATTCAGGGATACGCTGTACCTGCGCTTCGAAACTGTTGTTCTCGACGAAAGTGGGCTTTCCCTTCGAAAATCACTTCCAAAACTTGGTGAATACAGTTACATTGGCGTAGTACAATCCGTTTGCAATATAATCGCTTTAATTAAGGGCGACGGTACATGTACGCTTCGAAACTGTTGTTGTCGACGAAAGTGGGCTTTCCCTTTGCAGTATCACTTGTAAAACTTGGTGAATACAGTTACATTGGCGTAATACCAGTCGTTTACAAGATGATCGCTTCTATTCAGGGATACGCTGTACCTGCGCTTCGAAACTGTTGTTGTCGACGAAAGTGGGCTTTCCCTTTGCAGAATCACTTCCTAAACATGGTGAATACAGTTCCATTGGCGTAGCACAAACCGTTTGCAATATCACGCCTTTAATTTAGGTATACGCTATATCTGCGCTTCGGAACTGTTGTTTTCGACGAAAGTGGGCTTTTCCTTTGCAGTATCACTTGTAAAACTTGGTGAATACAGTTACATTGGCGTAATACGAGTCGTTTACAAGATGATCGCTTTTATTCAGGGATACGCTGTACCTGGGCTTCGAAACTGTTGTTCTCGACGAAAGTGGGCTTTCCCTTCGAAAATCACTTCCAAAACTTGGTGAATACAGTTACATTCGCGTAGCACAAACCGTTTGCAATATAATCGCTTTAATTTAGGGCGACGGTACATCTACGCTTCGGAACTGTTGTTGTCGACGAAAGTGGGCTTTCCCTTTGCAGAATCACTTCCTAAACATGGTGAATACAGTTACATTGGCGTAGCACAAACCGTTTGCAATATAACGCCTTTAATTTAGTGATACGCTATATCTGCGCTTCGAAACTGTTGTTTTCGACGAAAGTGGGCTTTCCCTTTGCAGTATCACTTGTAAAACTTGGTGAATACAGTTACATTGGCGTAATACCAGTCGTTTACAAGATGATCGCTTCTATTCAGGGATACGCTGTACCTGCGCTTCGAAACTGTTGTTCTCGACGAAAGTGGGCTTTCCCTTTGCAGAATCACTTCCTAAATATGGTGAATCCAGTTACATTGGCGTAGCACAAACCGTTTGCAATATAATCGCTTTAATTTAGGGCGACGGTACATCTACGCTTCAGAACTGTTGTTGTCGACGAAAGTGGGTTTTCCCTGTGCAGAATCACTTCCAAAACATGGCGAATACAGTTCCATTGGCGTAGCACAAACCGTTTGCAATATAATCGCTTTAATTTAGGGCGACGGTACATGTACGCTTCGAAACTGTTGTTGTCGACGAAAGTGGGCTTTCCCTTTGCAGTATCACTTGTAAAACTTGGTGAATACAGTTACATTGGCGTAGCACAATCCGTTTACAAGATGATCGCTTTTGTTTAGGGATGCGCTATGTCTGCGCTTCGGAACTGTTGTTTTCGACGAAAGCGGGCTTTCCCTGTGCAGAATCACTTCCTAAATATGGTGAATACAGTTACATTGGCGTAGCACAAACCGTTTGCAATATAACCGCTTTAATTTTGGGCGACGGTACATCTACGCTTCGGAACTGTTGTTGTCGACGAAAGTGGGTTTTCCCTTTGCAGAATCACTTCCAAAACATGGCGAATATAGTTCCATTGGCGTAGCACAAACCGTTTGCAGTATAATCGCTTTAATTTAGGGCGACGGTACATCTACGCTTCGGAACTGTTGTTGTCGACGACAGTGGGCTTTCCCTTTGCAAAATCACTTCCTAAACATGGTGAATACAGTTACATTGGCGTAGCACAAACCGTTTGCAATATAACGCCTTTAATTTAGTGATACGCTATATCTGCGCTTCGAAACTGTTGTTTTCGACGAAAGTCGGCTTTCCCTTTGCAGAAACACTTCCTAAATATGGTGAATACAGTTACATTGGCGTAGTACAATCCGTTTGCAATATAATCGCTTTAATTAAGGGCGACAGTACATCTACGCTTCGGAACTGTTGTTGTCGACGAAAGTGGGTTTTCCCTTTGCAGAATCACTTCCAAAACATGGCGAATACAGTTCCATTGGCGTAGCACAAACCGTTTGCAATATCACGCCTTTAATTTAGTGATACGCTATATCTGCGCTTCGAAACTGTTGTTTTCGACGAAAGTGGGCTTTCCCTTTGCAGTATCACTTGTAA
This sequence comes from Ectemnius continuus, assembly GCA_910591665.1. Classification (NCBI taxonomy): domain Eukaryota; kingdom Metazoa; phylum Arthropoda; class Insecta; order Hymenoptera; family Crabronidae; genus Ectemnius; species Ectemnius continuus. The sequence continues at coordinate 15,714,761 of OU342860.1, forward strand.
AACATGGTGAATACAGTTACATTGGCGTAATACCAGTCGTTTACAAGATGATCGCTTCTATTCAGGGATACGCTGTACCTGCGCTTCGAAACTGTTGTTCTCGACGAAAGTGGGCTTTCCCTTCGAAAATCACTTCCAAAACTTGGTGAATACAGTTACATTGGCGTAGCACAAACCGTTTGCAATATAATCGCTTTAATTTAGGGCGACGGTACATCTACGCTTCGGAACTGTTGTTGTCGACGAAAGTGGGTTTTCCCTTTGCAGAATCACTTCCAAAACATGGCGAATACAGTTCCATTGGCGTAGCACAAACCGTTTGCAATATAATCGCTTTAACTTAGGGCGACGGTACATGTACGCTTCGAAACTGTTGTTGTCGACGAAAGTGGGCTTTCCCTTTGCAGTATCACTTGTAAAACTTGGTGAATACAGTTACATTGGCGTAATACCAGTCGTTTACAAGATGATCACTTTTATTCAGGGATACGCTGTACCTGCGCTTCGAAACAGTTGTTCTCGACGAAAGTGGGCTTTTCCTTTGCAGTATCACTTGTAAAACTTGGTGAATACAGTTACATTGGCGTAATACGAGTCGTTTACAAGATGATCGCTTTTATTCAGGGATACGCTGTACCTGGGCTTCGAAACTGTTGTTCTCGACGAAAGTGGGCTTTCCCTTCGAAAATCACTTCCAAAACTTGGTGAATACAGTTACATTGGCGTAGCACAAACCGTTTGCAATATAATCGCTTTAATTTAGGGCGACGGTACATCTACGCTTCGGAACTGTTGTTGTCGACGAAAGTGGGCTTTCCCTTTGCAGAATCACTTCCTAAACATGGTGAATACAGTTACATTGGCGTAGCACAAACCGTTTGCAATATAACGCCTTTAATTTAGTGATACGCTATATCTGCGCTTCGAAACTGTTGTTTTCGACGAAAGTCGGCTTTCCCTTTGCAGAATACCGTGCAAAACTTGGTAGATACAGTTACATTGGCCTAGTACAATCCGTTTGCAATATAATCGCTTTAATTAAGGGCGACGGTACATCTGCGCTTCGAAACTGTTGTTGTCGACGAAAGTGGGCTTTCCCTTTGCAGAATCACTTCCTAAACATGGTGAATACAGTTACATTGGCGTAGCACAAACCGTTTGCAATATAACGCCTTTAATTTAGTGATACGCTATATCTGCGCTTCGGAACTGTTGTTTTCGACGAAAGTGGGCTTTTCCTTTGCAGAATCACTTCCAAAACATGGTGAATACAGTTCCATTGGCGTAGCACAAACCGTTTCCAATATAATCGCTTTAACTTAGGGCGACGGTACATGTACGCTTCGAAACTGTTGTTGTCGACGAAAGTGGGCTTTCCCTTTGCAGTATCACTTGTAAAACTTGGTGAATACAGTTACATTGGCGTAATACCAGTCGTTTACAAGATGATCGCTTCTATTCAGGGATACGCTGTACCTGCGCTTCGAAACTGTTGTTCTCGACGAAAGTGGGCTTTCCCTTCGAAAATCACTTCCAAAACTTGGTGAATACAGTTACATTGGCGTAGTACAATCCGTTTGCAATATAATCGCTTTAATTTAGGGCTACGGTACATCTGCGCTTCGAAACTGTTGTTGTCGACGAAAGTGGGCTTTCCCTTTGCAGAATCACTTCCTAAACATGGTGAATACAATTCCATTGGCGTAGCACAAACCGTTTGCAATATCACGCCTTTAATTTAGGGATACGCTATATCTGCGCTTCGGAACTGTTGTTTTCGACGAAAGTGGGCTTTTCCTTTGCAGAATCACTTCCAAAACATGGTGAATACAGTTCCATTGGCGTAGCACAAACCGTTTCCAATATAATCGCTTTAACTTAGGGCGACGGTACATGTACGCTTCGAAACTGTTGTTGTCGACGAAAGTGGGCTTTCCCTTTGCAGTATCACTTGTAAAACTTGGTGAATACAGTTACATTGGCGTAATACCAGTCGTTTACAAGATGATCGCTTCTATTCAGGGATACGCTGTACCTGCGCTTCGAAACTGTTGTTCTCGACGAAAGTGGGCTTTCCCTTCGAAAATCACTTCCAAAACTTGGTGAATACAGTTACATTGGCGTAGCACAAACCGTTTGCAATATAATCGCTTTAATTTAGGGCGACGGTACATCTACGCTTCGGAACTGTTGTTGTCGACGAAAGTGGGTTTTCCCTTTGCAGAATCACTTCCAAAACATGGCGAATACAGTTCCATTGGCGTAGCACAAACCGTTTGCAATATCACGCCTTTAATTTAGGTATACGCTATATCTGCGCTTCGGAACTGTTGTTTTCGACGAAAGTGGGCTTTTCCTTTGCAGTATCACTTGTAAAACTTGGTGAATACAGTTACATTGGCGTAATACGAGTCGTTTACAAGATGATCGCTTTTAGTCAGGGATACGCTGTACCTGGGCTTCGAAACTGTTGTTCTCGACGAAAGTGGGCTTTCCCTTCGAAAATCACTTCCAAAACTTGGTGAATACAGTTACATTGGCGTAGCACAAACCGTTTGCAATATAATCGCTTTAATTTAGGGCGACGGTACATCTACGCTTCGGAACTGTTGTTGTCGACGAAAGTGGGCTTTCCCTTTGCAGAATCACTTCCTAAACATGGTGAATACAGTTACATTGGCGTAGCACAAACCGTTTGCAATATAATCGCTTTAATTTAGGGCGACGGTACATCTACGCTTCGGAACTGTTGTTGTCGACGAAAGTGGGCTTTTCCTTTGCAGAATCACTTCCAAAACATGGTGAATACAGTTCCATTGGCGTAGCACAAACCGTTTGCAATATCACGCCTTTAATTTAGGGATACGCTATATCTGCGCTTCGGAACTGTTGTTTTCGACGAAAGTGGGCTTTTCCTTTGCAGAATCACTTCCAAAACATGGTGAATACAGTTCCATTGGCGTAGCACAAACCGTTTGCAATATCACGGCTTTAATTTAGGTATACGCTATATCTGCGCTTCGGAACTGTTGTTTTCGACGAAAGTGGGCTTTTCCTTTGCAGTATCACTTGTAAAACTTGGTGAATATAGTTACATTGGCGTAATACGAGTCGTTTACAAGATGATCGCTTTTATTCAGGGATACGCTGTACCTGGGCTTCGAAACTGTTGTTGTCGACGAAAGTGGGCTTTCCCTTCGAAAATCACTTCCAAAACTTGGTGAATACAGTTACATTGGCGTAGCACAAACCGTTTGCAATATAATCGCTTTAATTTAGGGCGACGGTACATCTACGCTTCGGAACTGTTGTTGTCGACGAAAGTGGGCTTTTCCTTTGCAGAATCACTTCCAAAACATGGTGAATACAGTTCCATTGGCGTAGCACAAACCGTTTCCAATATAATCGCTTTAACTTAGGGCGACGGTACATGTACGCTTCGAAACTGTTGTTGTCGACGAAAGTGGGCTTTCCCTTTGCAGTATCACTTGTAAAACTTGGTGAATACAGTTACATTGGCGTAATACCAGTCGTTTACAAGATGATCGCTTCTATTCAGGGATACGCTGTACCTGCGCTTCGAAACTGTTGTTCTCGACGAAAGTGGGCTTTCCCTTCGAAAATCACTTCCAAAACTTGGTGAATACAGTTACATTGGCGTAGTACAATCCGTTTGCAATATAATCGCTTTAATTTAGGGCGACGGTACATCTACGCTTCGGAACTGTTGTTGTCGACGAAAGTGGGCTTTTCCTTTGCAGAATCACTTCCAAAACATGGTGAATACAGTTCCATTGGCGTAGCACAAACCGTTTCCAATATAATCGCTTTAACTTAGGGCGACGGTACATGTACGCTTCGAAACTGTTGTTGTCGACGAAAGTGGGCTTTCCCTTTGCAGTATCACTTGTAAAACTTGGTGAATACAGTTACATTGGCGTAATACCAGTCGTTTACAAGATGATCGCTTCTATTCAGGGATACGCTGTACCTGCGCTTCGAAACTGTTGTTCTCGACGAAAGTGGGCTTTCCCTTTGCAGAATCACTTCCTAAATATGGTGAATACAGTTACATTGGCGTAGCACAAACCGTTTGCAATATAATCGCTTTAATTTAGGGCGACGGTACATCTACGCTTCGGAACTGTTGTTGTCGACGAAAGTGGGTTTTCCCTTTGCAGAATCACTCCCAAAACATGGCGAATATAGTTCCATTGGCGTAGCACAAACCGTTTGCAGTATAATCGCTTTTGTTTAGGGATACGCTATGTCTGCGCTTCGGAACTGTTGTTTTCGACGAAAGTGGGCTTTCCCTTTGCAGAAACACTTCCTAAATATGGTGAATACAGTTACATTGGCGTAGCACAAACCGTTTGCAATATAATCGCTTTAATTTAGGGCGACGGTACATCTACGCTTCGGAACTGTTGTTTTCGACGAAAGTGGGCTTTTCCTTTGCAGTATCACTTGTAAAACTTTGTGAATACAGTTACATTGGTGTAATACGAGTCGTTTACAAGATGATCGCTTTTATTCAGGGATACGCTGTACCTGGGCTTCGAAACTGTTGTTCTCGACGAAAGTGGGCTTTCCCTTCGAAAATCACTTCCAAAACTTGGTGAATACAGTTACATTGGCGTAGCACAAACCGTTTGCAATATCACGCCTTTAATTTAGGGATACGCTATATCTGCGCTTCGAAACTGTTGTTTTCGACGAAAGTCGGCTTTCCCTTTGCAGAATACCGTGCAAAACTTGGTAGATACAGTTACATTGGCGTAGTACAATCCGTTTGCAATATAATCGCTTTAATTAAGGGCGACGGTACATCTGCGCTTCGAAACTGTTGTTGTCGACGAAAGTGGGCTTTCCCTTTGCAGAATCACTTCCTAAACATGGTGAATACAATTCCATTGGCGTAGCACAAACCGTTTGCAATATCACGCCTTTAATTTAGGGATACGCTATATCTGCGCTTCGGAACTGTTGTTTTCGACGAAAGTGGGCTTTTCCTTTGCAGAATCACTTCCAAAACATGGTGAATACAGTTCCATTGGCGTAGCACAAACCGTTTCCAATATAATCGCTTTAACTTAGGGCGACGGTACATGTACGCTTCGAAACTGTTGTTGTCGACGAAAGTGGGCTTTCCCTTTGCAGTATCACTTGTAAAACTTGGTGAATACAGTTACATTGGCGTAATACCAGTCGTTTACAAGATGATCGCTTCTATTCAGGGATACGCTGTACCTGCGCTTCGAAACTGTTGTTCTCGACGAAAGTGGGCTTTCCCTTCGAAAATCACTTCCAAAACTTGGTGAATACAGTTACATTGGCGTAGCACAAACCGTTTGCAATATAATCGCTTTAATTTAGGGCGACGGTACATCTACGCTTCGGAACTGTTGTTGTCGACGAAAGTCGGCTTTCCCTTTGCAGAATACCGTGCAAAACTTGGTAGATACAGTTACATTGGCGTAGTACAATCCGTTTGCAATATAATCGCTTTAATTAAGGGCGACGGTACATCTATGCTTCGGAACTGTTGTTTTCGATGAAAGTCGGCTTTCCCTTTGCAGAATACCGTGCAAAACTTGGTAGATACAGTTACATTGGCGTAGTACAATCCGTTTGCAATATAATCGCTTTAATTAAGGGCGACGGTACATGTACGCTTCGAAACTGTTGTTGTCGACGAAAGTGGGCTTTCCCTTTGCAGTATCACTTGTAAAACTTGGTGAATACAGTTACATTGGCGTAATACCAGTCGTTTACAAGATGATCGCTTCTATTCAGGGATACGCTGTACCTGCGCTTCGAAACTGTTGTTCTCGACGAAAGTGGGCTTTCCCTTTGCAGAATCACTTCCTAAATATGGTGAATACAGTTACATTGGCGTAGCACAAACCGTTTGCAATATCACGCCTTTAATTTAGGGATACGCTATATCTGCGCTTCGAAACTGTTGTTTTCGACGAAAGTCGGCTTTCCCTTTGCAGAATACCGTGCAAAACTTGGTAGATACAGTTACATTGGCGTAGTACAATCCGTTTGCAATATAATCGCTTTAATTAAGGGCGACGGTACATCTATGCTTCGGAACTGTTGTTTTCGATGAAACTGTCTTTTCGCTTTGCAGAATCACTTCCAAAACATGGTGAATACAGTTCCATTGGCGTAGCACAAACCGTTTGCAATATAATCGCTTTTGTTTAGGGTCACGCTATGTCTGCGCTTCGGAACTGTTGTTTTCGACGAAAGTGGGCTTTCCCTTTGCAGAATCACTTCCTAAATATGGTGAATACAGTTACATTGGCGTAGCACAAACCGTTTGCAATATAATCGCTTTAATTTAGGGCGACGGTACATCTACGCTTCGGAACTGTTGTTGTCGACGAAAGTGGGTTTTCCCTTTGCAGAATCACTTCCAAAACATGGCGAATACAGTTCCATTGGCGTAGTACAATCCGTTTGCAATATAATAGCTTTAATTAAGGGCGACGGTACATCTACGCTTCGGAACTGTTGTTGTCGATGAAAGTGGGTTTTCCCTTTGCAGAATCACTTCCAAAACATGGCGAATATAGTTCCATTGGCGTAGCACAAACCGTTTGCAATATAATCGCTTTTGTTTAGGGATACGCTATGTCTGCGCTTCGGAACTGTTGTTTTCGACGAAAGTGGGCTTTCCCTTTGCAGAATCTCTTCCTAAATATGGTGAATACAGTTACATTGGCGTAGCACAAACCGTTTGCAATATAATCGCTTTAATTTAGGGCGACGGTACATCTACGCTTCGGAACTGTTGTTGTCGAGGAAAGTGGGTTTTCCCTTTGCAGAATCACTTGTAAAACTTGGTGAATACAGTTACATTGGCGTAATACCAGTCGTTTACAAGATGATCGCTTCTATTCAGGGATACGCTGTACCTGCGCTTCGAAACTGTTGTTCTCGACGAAAGTGGGCTTTCCCTTTGCAGAATCACTTCCTAAATATGGTGAATACAGTTACATTGGCGTAGCACAAACCGTTTGCAATATAATCGCTTTAATTTAGGGCGACGGTACATCTACGCTTCGGAACTGTTGTTGTCGACGAAAGTGGGCTTTCCCTTTGCAGTATCACTTGTAAAACTTGGTGAATACAGTTACATTGGCGTAATACCAGTCGTTTACAAGATGATCGCTTTTATTCAGGGATACGCTGTACCTGCGCTTCGAAACTGTTGTTCTCGACGAAAGTGGGCTTTCCGTTCGAAAATCACTTCCAAAACTTGGTGAATACAGTTACATTGGCGTAGTACAATCCGTTTGCAATATAATCGCTTTAATTTAGGGCTACGGTACATCTGCGCTTCGAAACTGTTGTTGTCGACGAAAGTGGGCTTTCCCTTTGCAGAATCACTTCCTAAACATGGTGAATACAGTTCCATTGGCGTAGCACAAACCGTTTGCAATATCACGCCTTTAATTTAGGGATACGCTATATCTGCGCTTCGGAACTGTTGTTTTCGACGAAAGTGGGCTTTTCCTTTGCAGAATCACTTCCAAAACATGGTGAATACAGTTCCATTGGCGTAGCACAAACCGTTTCCAATATAATCGCTTTAACTTAGGGCGACGGTACATGTACGCTTCGAAACTGTTGTTGTCGACGAAAGTGGGCTTTCCCTTTGCAGTATCACTTGTAAAACTTGGTGAATACAGTTACATTGGCGTAATACCAGTCGTTTACAAGATGATCGCTTCTATTCAGGGATACGCTGTACCTGCGCTTCGAAACTGTTGTTCTCGACGAAAGTGGGCTTTCCCTTTGCAGAATCACTTCCTAAATATGGTGAATACAGTTACATTGGCGTAGCACAAACCGTTTGCAATATAATCGCTTTAATTTAGGGCGACGGTACATCTACGCTTCGGAACTGTTGTTGTCGACGAAAGTGGGTTTTCCCTTTGCAGAATCACTCCCAAAACATGGCGAATATAGTTCCATTGGCGTAGCACAAACCGTTTGCAGTATAATCGCTTTTGTTTAGGGATACGCTATGTCTGCGCTTCGGAACTGTTGTTTTCGACGAAAGTGGGCTTTCCCTTTGCAGAAACACTTCCTAAATATGGTGAATACAGTTACATTGGCGTAGCACAAACCGTTTGCAATATAATCGCTTTAATTTAGGGCGACGGTACATCTACGCTTCGGAACTGTTGTTTTCGACGAAAGTGGGCTTTTCCTTTGCAGTATCACTTGTAAAACTTGGTGAATACAGTTACATTGGTGTAATACGAGTCGTTTACAAGATGATCGCTTTTATTCAGGGATACGCTGTACCTGGGCTTCGAAACTGTTGTTCTCGACGAAAGTGGGCTTTCCCTTCGAAAATCACTTCCAAAACTTGGTGAATACAGTTACATTGGCGTAGCACAAACCGTTTGCAATATAATCGCTTTAATTTAGGGCGACGGTACATCTACGCTTCGGAACTGTTGTTGTCGACGAAAGTGGGCTTTCCCTTTGCAGAATCACTTCCTAAACATGGTGAATACAGTTACATTGGCGTAGCACAAACCGTTTGCAATATAATCGCTTTAATTTAGGGCGACGGTACATCTACGCTTCGGAACTGTTGTTGTCGACGAAAGTGGGTTTTCCCTTTGCAGAATCACTTCCAAAACATGGCGAATACAGTTCCATTGGCGTAGCACAAACCGTTTGCAATATAATCGCTTTAATTTAGGGCGACGGTACATCTACGCTTCGGAACTGTTGTTCTCGACGAAAGTGGGCTTTCCCTTCGAAAATCACTTCCAAAACTTGGTGAATACAGTTACATTGGCGTAGTACAATCCGTTTGCAATATAATCGCTTTAATTAAGGGCGACGGTACATCTACGCTTCGGAACTGTTGTTGTCGACGAAAGTGGGTTTTCCCTTTGCAGAATCACTTCCAAAACATAGCGAATATAGTTCCATTGGCGTAGCACAAACCGTTTGCAATATAATCGCTTTTGTTTAGGGATACGCTATGTCTGCGCTTCGGAACTGTTGTTTTCGACGAAAGTGGGCTTTCCCTTTGCAGAATCTCTTCCAAAACTTGGTGAATACAGTTACATTGGCGTAGTACAATCCGTTTGCAATATAATCGCTTTAATTTAGGGCTACGGTACATCTGCGCTTCGAAACTGTTGTTGTCGACGAAAGTGGGCTTTCCCTTTGCAGAATCACTTCCTAAACATGGTGAATACAGTTCCTTTGGCGTAGCACAAACCGTTTGCAATATCACGCCTTTAATTTAGGGATACGCTATATCTGCGCTTCGGAACTGTTGTTTTCGACGAAAGTGGGCTTTTCCTTTGCAGAATCACTTCCAAAACATGGTGAATACAGTTCCATTGGCGTAGCACAAACCGTTTCCAATATAATCGCTTTAACTTAGGGCGACGGTACATGTACGCTTCGAAACTGTTGTTGTCGACGAAAGTGGGCTTTCCCTTTGCAGTATCACTTGTAAAACTTGGTGAATACAGTTACATTGGCGTAATACCAGTCGTTTACAAGATGACCGCTTCTATTCAGGGATACGCTGTACCTGCGCTTCGAAACTGTTGTTCTCGACGAAAGTGGGTTTTCCCTTTGCAGAATCACTTCCAAAACATGGCGAATACAGTTCCATTGGCGTAGCACAAACCGTTTGCAATATAATCGCTTTAACTTAGGGCGACAGTACATGTACGCTTCGAAACTGTTGTTGTCGACGAAAGTGGGCTTTCCCTTTGCAGTATCACTTGTAAAACTTGGTGAATACAGTTACATTGGCGTAATACGAGTCGTTTACAAGATGATCGCTTTTATTCAGGGATACGCTGTACCTGGGCTTCGAAACTGTTGTTCTCGACGAAAGTGGGCTTTCCCTTCGAAAATCACTTCCAAAACTTGGTGAATACAGTTACATTGGCGTAGCACAAACCGTTTGCAATATAATCGCTTTAATTTAGGGCGACGGTACATCTACGCTTCGGAACTGTTGTTGTCGACGAAAGTGGGCTTTCCCTTTGCAGAATCACTTCCTAAACATGGTGAATACAGTTACATTGGCGTAGCACAAACCGTTTGCAATATAATCGCTTTAATTTAGGGCGACGGTACATCTACGCTTCGGAACTGTTGTTGTCGACGAAAGTGGGCTTTTCCTTTGCAGAATCACTTCCAAAACATGGTGAATACAGTTTCATTGGCGTAGCACAAACCGTTTCCAATATAATCGCTTTAACTTAGGGCGACGGTACATGTACGCTTCGAAACTGTTGTTGTCGACGAAAGTGGGCTTTCCCTTTGCAGTATCACTTGTAAAACTTGGTGAATACAGTTACATTGGCGTAATACCAGTCGTTTACAAGATGATCGCTTCTATTCAGGGATACGCTGTACCTGCGCTTCGAAACTGTTGTTCTCGACGAAAGTGGGCTTTCCCTTCGAAAATCACTTCCAAAACTTGGTGAATACAGTTACATTGGCGTAGTACAATCCGTTTGCAATATAATCGCTTTAATTTAGGGCTACGGTACATCTGCGCTTCGAAACTGTTGTTGTCGACGAAAGTGGGCTTTCCCTTTGCAGTATCACTTGTAAAACTTGGTGAATACAGTTACATTGGCGTAATACCAGTCGTTTACAAGATGATCGCTTTTATTCAGGGATACGCTGTACCTGCGCTTCGAAACTGTTGTTCTCGACGAAAGTGGGCTTTCCCTTCGAAAATCACTTCCAAAACTTGGTGAATACTGTTACATTGGCGTAGCACAAACCGTTTGCAATATAATCGCTTTAATTTAGGGCGACGGTACATCTACGCTTCGGAACTGTTGTTGTCGACGAAAGTGGGTTTTCCCTTTGCAGAATCACTTCCAAAACATGGCGAATACAGTTCCATTGGCGTAGCACAAACCGTTTGCAATATAATCGCTTTAACTTAGGGCGACGGTACATGTACGCTTCGAAACTGTTGTTGTCGACGAAAGTGGGCTTTCCCTTTGCAGTATCACTTGTAAAACTTGGTGAATACAGTTACATTGGCGTAATACCAGTCGTTTACAAGATGATCACTTTTATTCAGGGATACGCTGTACCTGCGCTTCGAAACTGTTGTTCTCGACGAAAGTGGGCTTTCCCTTCGAAAATCACTTCCAAAACTTGGTGAATACAGTTACATTGGCGTAGTACAATCCGTTTGCAATATAATCGCTTTAATTTAGGGCTACGGTACATCTGCGCTTCGAAACTGTTGTTGTCGACGAAAGTGGGCTTTCCCTTTGCAGAATCACTTCCTAAACATGGTGAATACAGTTACATTGGCGTAGCACAAACCGTTTGCAATATAACGCCTTTAATTTAGTCATACGCTATATCTGCGCTTCGAAACTGTTGTTTTCGACGAAAGTCGGCTTTCCCTTTGCAGAATACCGTGCAAAACTTGGTAGATACAGTTACATTGGCGTAGTACAATCCGTTTGCAATATAATCGCTTTAATTAAGGGCGACGGTACATCTATGCTTCGGAACTGTTGTTGTCGACGAAAGTGGGCTTTCCCTTTGCAGAATCACTTCCTAAACATGGTGAATACAGTTCCATTGGCGTAGCACAAACCGTTTGCAATATAATCGCTTTAATTTAGGGCGACGGTACATCTACGCTTCGAAACTGTTGTTCTCGACGAAAGTGGGCTTTCCCTTCGAAAATCACTTCCAAAACTTGGTGAATACAGTTACATTGGCGTAGTACAATCCGTTTGCAATATAATCGCTTTAATTTAGGGCTACGGTACATCTGCGCTTCGAAACTGTTGTTGTCGACGAAAGTGGGCTTTCCCTTTGCAGAATCACTTCCAAAACATGGTGAATACAGTTCCATTGGCGTAGCACAAACCGTTTCCAATATAATCGCTTTAACTTAGGGCGACGGTACATGTACGCTTCGAAACTGTTGTTGTCGACGAAAGTGGGCTTTCCCTTTGCAGTATCACTTGTAAAACTTGGTGAATACAGTTACATTGGCGTAATACCAGTCGTTTACAAGATGATCGCTTCTATTCAGGGATACGCTGTACCTGCGCTTCGAAACTGTTGTTCTCGACGAAAGTGGGCTTTCCCTTCGAAAATCACTTCCAAAACTTGGTGAATACAGTTACATTGGCGTAGCACAAACCGTTTGCAATATAATCGCTTTAATTTAGGGCGACGGTACATCTACGCTTCGGAACTATTGTTGTCGACGAAAGTGGGTTTTCCCTTTGCAGAATCACTTCCTAAATATGGTGAATACAGTTACATTGGCGTAGCACAAACCGTTTGCAATATAATCGCTTTAACTTAGGGCGACGGTACATGTACGCTTCGAAACTGTTGTTGTCGACGAAAGTGGGCTTTCCCTTTGCAGAATCACTTCCAAAACATGGCGAATACAGTTCCATTGGCGTAGCACAAACCGTTTGCAATATAATCGCTTTAACTTAGGGCGACGGTACATGTACGCTTCGAAACTGTTGTTGTCGACGAAAGTGGGCTTTCCCTTTGCAGTATCACTTGTAAAACTTGGTGAATACAGTTACATTGGCGTAATACCAGTCGTTTACAAGATGATCACTTTTATTCAGGGATACGCTGTACCTGCGCTTCGAAACTGTTGTTCTCGACGAAAGTGGGCTTTCCCTTCGAAAATCACTTCCAAAACTTGGTGAATACAGTTACATTGGCGTAGTACAATCCGTTTGCAATATAATCGCTTTAATTTAGGGCTACGGTACATCTGCGCTTCGAAACTGTTGTTGTCGACGAAAGTGGGCTTTCCCTTTGCAGAATCACTTCCTAAATATGGTGAATCCAGTTACATTGGCGTAGCACAAACCGTTTGCAATATAATCGCTTTAATTTAGGGCGACGGTACATCTACGCTTCAGAACTGTTGTTGTCGACGAAAGTGGGTTTTCCCTTTGCAGAATCACTTCCAAAACATGGCGAATACAGTTCCATTGGCGTAGCACAAACCGTTTGCAATATAATCGCTTTAATTTAGGGCGACGGTACATGTACGCTTCGAAACTGTTGTTGTCGACGAAAGTGGGCTTTCCCTTTGCAGTATCACTTGTAAAACTTGGTGAATACAGTTACATTGGCGTAGCACAATCCGTTTACAAGATGATCGCTTTTGTTTAGGGATGCGCTATGTCTGCGCTTCGGAACTGTTGTTTTCGACGAAAGCGGGCTTTCCCTGTGCAGAATCACTTCCTAAATATGGTGAATACAGTTACATTGGCGTAGCACAAACCGTTTGCAATATAATCGCTTTAATTTTGGGCGACGGTACATCTACGCTTCGGAACTGTTGTTGTCGACGAAAGTGGGCTTTCCCTTTGCAAAATCACTTCCTAAACATGGTGAATACAGTTACATTGGCGTAGCACAAACCGTTTGCAATATAACGCCTTTAATTTAGTGATACGCTATATCTGCGCTTCGAAACTGTTGTTTTCGACGAAAGTCGGCTTTCCCTTTGCAGAAACACTTCCTAAATATGGTGAATACAGTTACATTGGCGTAGTACAATCCGTTTGCAATATAATCGCTTTAATTAAGGGCGACAGTACATCTACGCTTCGGAACTGTTGTTGTCGACGAAAGTGGGTTTTCCCTTTGCAGAATCACTTCCAAAACATGGCGAATACAGTTCCATTGGCGTAGCACAAACCGTTTGCAATATCACGCCTTTAATTTAGTGATACGCTATATCTGCGCTTCGAAACTGTTGTTTTCGACGAAAGTGGGCTTTCCCTTTGCAGTATCACTTGTAAAACTTGGTGAATACAGTTACATTGGCGTAATACCAGTCGTTTACAAGATGATCGCTTCTATTCAGGGATACGCTGTACCTGCGCTTCGAAACTGTTGTTCTCGACGAAAGTGGGCTTTCCCTTCGAAAATCACTTCCAAAACTTGGTGAATACAGTTACATTGGCGTAGCACAAACCGTTTGCAATATAATCGCTTTAATTTAGGGCGACGGTACATCTACGCTTCGGAACTGTTGTTGTCGACGAAAGTGGGCTTTCCCTTTGCAGAATCACTTCCAAAACATGGTGAATACAGTTCCATTGGCGTAGCACAAACCGTTTGCAATATAATCGCTTTAACTTAGGGCGACGGTACATGTACGCTTCGAAACTGTTGTTGTCGACGAAAGTGGGCTTTCCCTTTGCAGTATCACTTGTAAAACTTGGTGAATACAGTTACATTGGCGTAATACCAGTCGTTTACAAGATGATCACTTTTATTCAGGGATACGCTGTACCTGCGCTTCGAAACTGTTGTTCTCGACGAAAGTGGGCTTTTCCTTTGCAGTATCACTTGTAAAACTTGGTGAATACAGTTACATTGGCGTAATACGAGTCGTTTACAAGATGATCGCTTTTATTCAGGGATACGCTGTACCTGGGCTTCGAAACTGTTGTTCTCGACGAAAGTGGGCTTTCCCTTCGAAAATCACTTCCAAAACTTGGTGAATACAGTTACATTGGCGTAGCACAAACCGTTTGCAATATAATCGCTTTAATTTAGGGCGACGGTACATCTACGCTTCGGAACTGTTGTTGTCGACGAAAGTGGGCTTTCCCTTTGCAGAATCACTTCCTAAACATGGTGAATACAATTCCATTGGCGTAGCACAAACCGTTTGCAATATCACGCCTTTAATTTAGGGATACGCTATATCTGCGCTTCGGAACTGTTGTTTTCGACGAAAGTGGGCTTTTCCTTTGCAGAATCACTTCCAAAACATGGTGAATACAGTTCCATTGGCGTAGCACAAACCGTTTCCAATATAATCGCTTTAACTTAGGGCGACGGTACATGTACGCTTCGAAACTGTTGTTGTCGACGAAAGTGGGCTTTCCCTTTGCAGTATCACTTGTAAAACTTGGTGAATACAGTTACATTGGCGTAATACCAGTCGTTTACAAGATGATCGCTTCTATTCAGGGATACGCTGTACCTGCGCTTCGAAACTGTTGTTCTCGACGAAAGTGGGCTTTCCCTTCGAAAATCACTTCCAAAACTTGGTGAATACAGTTACATTGGCGTAGTACAATCCGTTTGCAATATAATCGCTTTAATTTAGGGCTACGGTACATCTGCGCTTCGAAACTGTTGTTGTCGACGAAAGTGGGCTTTCCCTTTGCAGAATCACTTCCTAAACATGGTGAATACAATTCCATTGGCGTAGCACAAACCGTTTGCAATATCACGCCTTTAATTTAGGGATACGCTATATCTGCGCTTCGGAACTGTTGTTTTCGACGAAAGTGGGCTTTTCCTTTGCAGAATCACTTCCAAAACATGGTGAATACAGTTTCATTGGCGTAGCACAAACCGTTTCCAATATAATCGCTTTAACTTAGGGCGACGGTACATGTACGCTTCGAAACTGTTGTTGTCGACGAAAGTGGGCTTTCCCTTTGCAGTATCACTTGTAAAACTTGGTGAATACAGTTACATTGGCGTAATACCAGTCGTTTACAAGATGATCGCTTCTATTCAGGGATACGCTGTACCTCCGCTTCGAAACTGTTGTTCTCGACGAAAGTGGGCTTTCCCTTCGAAAATCACTTCCAAAACTTGGTGAATACAGTTACATTGGCGTAGCACAAACCGTTTGCAATATAATCGCTTTAATTTAGGGCGACGGTACATCTACGCTTCGGAACTGTTGTTGTCGACGAAAGTGGGTTTTCCCTTTGCAGAATCACTTCCAAAACATGGCGAATACAGTTCCATTGGCGTAGCACAAACCGTTTGCAATATCACGCCTTTAATTTAGGTATACGCTATATCTGCGCTTCGGAACTGTTGTTTTCGACGAAAGTGGGCTTTTCCTTTGCAGTATCACTTGTAAAACTTGGTGAATACAGTTACATTGGCGTAATACGAGTCGTTTACAAGATGATCGCTTTTATTCAGGGATACGCTGTACCTGGGCTTCGAAACTGTTGTTCTCGACGAAAGTGGGCTTTCCCTTCGAAAATCACTTCCAGAACTTGGTGAATACAGTTACATTGGCGTAGTACAATCCGTTTGCAATATAATCGCTTTAATTTAGGGCTACGGTACATCTGCGCTTCGAAACTGTTGTTGTCGACGAAAGTGGGCTTTCCCTTTGCAGAATCACTTCCTAAACATGGTGAATACAGTTCCATTGGCGTAGCACAAACCGTTTGCAATATCACGCCTTTAATTTAGGGATACGCTATATCTGCGCTTCGGAACTGTTGTTGTCGACGAAAGTGGGTTTTCCCTTTGCAGAATCACTTCCAAAACATGGCGAATACAGTTCCATTGGCGTAGCACAAACCGTTTGCAATATAATCGCTTTAACTTAGGGCGACGGTACATGTACGCTTCGAAACTGTTGTTGTCGACGGAAGTGGGCTTTCCCTTTGCAGTATCACTTGTAAAACTTGGTGAATACAGTTACATTGGCGTAATACCAGTCGTTTACAAGATGATCGCTTTTATTCAGGGATACGCTGTACCTGCGCTTCGAAACTGTTGTTCTCGACGAAAGTGGGCTTTCCGTTCGAAAATCACTTCCAAAACTTGGTGAATACAGTTACATTGGCGTAGTACAATCCGTTTGCAATATAATCGCTTTTATTCAGGGATACGCTGTACCTGGGCTTCGAAACTGTTGTTCTCGACGAAAGTGGGCTTTCCCTTCGAAAATCACTTCCAAAACTTGGCGAATACAGTTCCATTGGCGTAGCACAAACCGTTTGCAATATAATCGCTTTAACTTAGGGCGACGGTACATGTACGCTTCGAAACTGTTGTTTTCGACGAAAGTGGGCTTTCCCTTTGCAGAATCTCTTCCTAAATATGGTGAATACAGTTACATTGGCGTAGCACAAACCGTTTGCAATATAATCGCTTTAATTTAGGGCGACGGTACATCTACGCTTCGGAACTGTTGTTGTCGAGGAAAGTGGGTTTTCCCTTTGCAGAATCACTTCCAAAGCATGGCGAATACAGTTCCATTGGCGTAGCACAAACCGTGTGCAATATAATCGCTTTAACTTAGGGCGACGGTACATGTACGCTTCGAAACTGTTGTTGTCGACGAAAGTGGGCTTTCCCTTTGCAGTATCACTTGTAAAACTTGGTGAATACAGTTACATTGGCGTAATACCAGTCGTTTACAAGATGATCACTTTTATTCAGGGATACGCTGTACCTGCGCTTCGAAACTGTTGTTCTCGACGAAAGTGGGCTTTCCCTTCGAAAATCACTTCCAGAACTTGGTGAATACAGTTACATTGGCGTAGTACAATCCGTTTGCAATATAATCGCTTTAATTTAGGGCTACGGTACATCTGCGCTTCGAAACTGTTGTTGTCGACGAAAGTGGGCTTTCCCTTTGCAGAATCACTTCCTAAACATGGTGAATACAGTTCCATTGGCGTAGCACAAACCGTTTGCAATATCACGCCTTTAATTTAGGGATACGCTATATCTGCGCTTCGGAACTGTTGTTGTCGACGAAAGTGGGCTTTCCCTTTGCAGAATCACTTCCTAAACATGGTGAATACAGTTCCATTGGCGTAGCACAAACCGTTTGCAATATCACGCCTTTAATTTAGGGATACGCTATATCTGCGCTTCGGAACTGTTGTTTTCGACGAAAGTGGGCTTTTCCTTTGCAGAATCACTTCCAAAACATGGTGAATACAGTTCCATTGGCGTAGCACAAACCGTTTCCAATATAATCGCTTTAACTTAGGGCGACGGTACATGTACGCTTCGAAACTGTTGTTGTCGACGAAAGTGGGCTTTCCCTTTGCAGTATCACTTGTAAAACTTGGTGAATACAGTTACATTGGCGTAATACCAGTCGTTTACAAGATGATCGCTTCTATTCAGGGATACGCTGTACCTGCGCTTCGAAACTGTTGTTCTCGACGAAAGTGGGCTTTCCGTTCGAAAATCACTTCCAAAACTTGGTGAATACAGTTACATTGGCGTAGTACAATCCGTTTGCAATATAATCGCTTTAATTTAGGGCTACGGTACATCTGCGCTTCGAAACTGTTGTTGTCGACGAAAGTGGGCTTTCCCTTTGCAGAATCACTTCCTAAACATGGTGAATACAGTTCCATTGGCGTAGCACAAACCGTTTGCAATATCACGCCTTTAATTTAGGGATACGCTATATCTGCGCTTCGGAACTGTTGTTGTCGACGATAGTGGGTTTTCCCTTTGCAGAATCACTTCCAAAACATGGCGAATACAGTTCCATTGGCGTAGCACAAACCGTTTGCAATATAATCGCTTTAACTTAGGGCGACGGTACATGTACGCTTCGAAACTGTTGTTGTCGACGGAAGTGGGCTTTCCCTTTGCAGTATCACTTGTAAAACTTGGTGAATACAGTTACATTGGCGTAATACCAGTCGTTTACAAGATGATCGCTTTTATTCAGGGATACGCTGTACCTGCGCTTCGAAACTGTTGTTCTCGACGAAAGTGGGCTTTCCGTTCGAAAATCACTTCCAAAACTTGGCGAATACAGTTCCATTGGCGTAGCACAAACCGTTTGCAATATAATCGCTTTAACTTAGGGCGACGGTACATGTACGCTTCGAAACTGTTGTTGTCGACGAAAGTGGGTTTTCCCTTTGCAGAATCACTTCCAAAACATGGCGAATATAGTTCCATTGGCGTAGCACAAACCGTTTGCAGTATAATCGCTTTTGTTTAGGGATACGCTATGTCTGCGCTTCGGAACTGTTGTTTTCGACGAAAGTGGGCTTTCCCTTTGCAGAAACACTTCCTAAATATGGTGAATACAGTTACATTGGCGTAGCACAAACCGTTTGCAATATAATCGCTTTAATTTAGGGCGACGGTACATCTACGCTTCGGAACTGTTGTTTTCGACGAAAGTGGGCTTTTCCTTTGCAGTATCACTTGTAAAACTTGGTGAATACAGTTACATTGGTGTAATACGAGTCGTTTACAAGATGATCGCTTTTATTCAGGGATACGCTGTACCTGGGCTTCGAAACTGTTGTTCTCGACGAAAGTGGGCTTTCCCTTCGAAAATCACTTCCAAAACTTGGTGAATACAGTTACATTGGCGTAGCACAAACCGTTTGCAATATAATCGCTTTAATTTAGGGCGACGGTACATCTACGCTTCGGAACTGTTGTTGTCGACGAAAGTGGGCTTTCCCTTTGCAGAATCACTTCCTAAACATGGTGAATACAGTTACATTGGCGTAGCACAAACCGTTTGCAATATAATCGCTTTAATTTAGGGCGACGGTACATCTACGCTTCGGAACTGTTGTTGTCGACGAAAGTGGGTTTTCCCTTTGCAGAATCACTTCCAAAACATGGCGAATACAGTTCCATTGGCGTAGCACAATCCGTTTGCAATATAATCGCTTTAATTAAGGGCGACGGTACATCTACGCTTCGGAACTGTTGTTGTCGACGAAAGTGGGTTTTCCCTTTGCAGAATCACTTCCAAAACATGGCGAATATAGTTCCATTGGCGTAGCACAAACCGTTTGCAATATAATCGCTTTTGTTTAGGGATACGCTATGTCTGCGCTTCGGAACTGTTGTTTTCGACGAAAGTGGGCTTTCCCGTTGCAGAATCTCTTCCAAAACTTGGTGAATACAGTTACATTGGCGTAGTACAATCCGTTTGCAATATAATCGCTTTAATTTAGGGCTACGGTACATCTGCGCTTCGAAACTGTTGTTGTCGACGAAAGTGGGCTTTCCCTTTGCAGAATCACTTCCTAAACATGGTGAATACAGTTACATTGGCGTAATACCAGTCGTTTACAAGATGACCGCTTCTATTCAGGGATACGCTGTACCTGCGCTTCGAAACTGTTGTTCTCGACGAAAGTGGGCTTTCCCTTCGAAAATCACTTCCAGAACTTGGTGAATACAGTTACATTGGCGTAGTACAATCCGTTTGCAATATAATCGCTTTAGTTTAGGGCTACGGTACATCTGCGCTTCGAAACTGTTGTTGTCGACGAAAGTGGGCTTTCCCTTTGCAGAATCACTTCCTAAACATGGTGAATACAGTTCCATTGGCGTAGCACAAACCGTTTGCAATATCACGCCTTTAATTTAGGGATACGCTATATCTGCGCTTCGGAACTGTTGTTGTCGACGAAAGTGGGCTTTCCCTTTGCAGAATCACTTCCTAAACATGGTGAATACAGTTCCATTGGCGTAGCACAAACCGTTTGCAATATCACGCCTTTAATTTAGGGATACGCTATATCTGCGCTTCGGAACTGTTGTTTTCGACGAAAGTGGGCTTTTCCTTTGCAGAATCACTTCCAAAACATGGTGAATACAGTTCCATTGGCGTAGCACAAACCGTTTCCAATATAATCGCTTTAACTTAGGGCGACGGTACATGTACGCTTCGAAACTGTTGTTGTCGACGAAAGTGGGCTTTCCCTTTGCAGTATCACTTGTAAAACTTGGTGAATACAGTTACATTGGCGTAATACCAGTCGTTTACAAGATGATCGCTTTTATTCAGGGATACGCTGTACCTGCGCTTCGAAACTGTTGTTCTCGACGAAAGTGGGCTTTCCGTTCGAAAATCACTTCCAAAACTTGGTGAATACAGTTACATTGGCGTAGTACAATCCGTTTGCAATATAATCGCTTTAATTTAGGGCTACGGTACATCTGCGCTTCGAAACTGTTGTTGTCGACGAAAGTGGGCTTTCCCTTTGCAGAATCACTTCCTAAACATGGTGAATACAGTTCCATTGGCGTAGCACAAACCGTTTGCAATATCACGCCTTTAATTTAGGGATACGCTATATCTGCGCTTCGGAACTGTTGTTGTCGACGAAAGTGGGTTTTCCCTTTGCAGAATCACTTCCAAAACATGGCGAATACAGTTCCATTGGCGTAGCACAAACCGTTTGCAATATAATCGCTTTAACTTAGGGCGACGGTACATGTACGCTTCGAAACTGTTGTTGTCGACGGAAGTGGGCTTTCCCTTTGCAGTATCACTTGTAAAACTTGGTGAATACAGTTACATTGGCGTAATACCAGTCGTTTACAAGATGATCGCTTTTATTCAGGGATACGCTGTACCTGCGCTTCGAAACTGTTGTTCTCGACGAAAGTGGGCTTTCCGTTCGAAAATCACTTCCAAAACTTGGTGAATACAGTTACACTGGCGTAGTACAATCCGTTTGCAATATAATCGCTTTAATTTAGGGCTACGGTACATCTGCGCTTCGAAACTGTTGTTGTCGACGAAAGTGGGCTTTCCCTTTGCAGAATCACTTCCTAAACATGGTGAATACAGTTCCATTGGCGTAGCACAAACCGTTTGCAATATCACGCCTTTAATTTAGGGATACGCTATATCTGCGCTTCGGAACTGTTGTTTTCGACGAAAGTGGGCTTTTCCTTTGCAGAATCACTTCCAAAACATGGTGAATACAGTTCCATTGGCGTAGCACAAACCGTTTGCAATATAATCGCTTTAATTTAGGGCGACGGTACATCTACGCTTCGGAACTGTTGTTTTCGACGAAAGTGGGCTTTTCCTTTGCAGTATCACTTGTAAAACTTGGTGAATACAGTTACATTGGTGTAATACGAGTCGTTTACAAGATGATCGCTTTTATTCAGGGATACGCTGTACCTGGGCTTCGAAACTGTTGTTCTCGACGAAAGTGGGCTTTCCCTTCGAAAATCACTTCCAAAACTTGGTGAATACAGTTACATTGGCGTAGCACAAACCGTTTGCAATATAATCGCTTTAATTTAGGGCGACGGTACATCTACGCTTCGGAACTGTTGTTGTCGACGAAAGTGGGCTTTCCCTTTGCAGAATCACTTCCTAAACATGGTGAATACAGTTACATTGGCGTAGCACAAACCGTTTGCAATATAATCGCTTTAATTTAGGGCGACGGTACATCTACGCTTCGGAACTGTTGTTGTCGACGAAAGTGGGTTTTCCCTTTGCAGAATCACTTCCAAAACATGGCGAATACAGTTCCATTGGCGTAGCACAATCCGTTTGCAATATAATCGCTTTAATTAAGGGCGACGGTACATCTACGCTTCGGAACTGTTGTTGTCGACGAAAGTGGGTTTTCCCTTTGCAGAATCACTTCCAAAACATGGCGAATATAGTTCCATTGGCGTAGCACAAACCGTTTGCAATATAATCGCTTTTGTTTAGGGATACGCTATGTCTGCGCTTCGGAACTGTTGTTTTCGACGAAAGTGGGCTTTCCCGTTGCAGAATCTCTTCCAAAACTTGGTGAATACAGTTACATTGGCGTAGTACAATCCGTTTGCAATATAATCGCTTTAATTTAGGGCTACGGTACATCTGCGCTTCGAAACTGTTGTTGTCGACGAAAGTGGGCTTTCCCTTTGCAGAATCACTTCCTAAACATGGTGAATACAGTTCCTTTGGCGTAGCACAAACCGTTTGCAATATCACGCCTTTAATTTAGGGATACGCTATATCTGCGCTTCGGAACTGTTGTTTTCGACGAAAGTGGGCTTTTCCTTTGCAGAATCACTTCCAAAACATGGTGCATACAGTTCCATTGGCGTAGCACAAACCGTTTCCAATATAATCGCTTTAACTTAGGGCGACGGTACATGTACGCTTCGAAACTGTTGTTGTCGACGAAAGTGGGCTTTCCCTTTGCAGTATCACTTGTAAAACTTGGTGAATACAGTTACATTGGCGTAATACCAGTCGTTTACAAGATGACCGCTTCTATTCAGGGATACGCTGTACCTGCGCTTCGAAACTGTTGTTCTCGACGAAAGTGGGCTTTCCCTTTGCAGAATCACTTCCTAAATATGGTGAATATAGTTACATTGGCGTAGCACAAACCGTTTGCAATATAATCGCTTTAATTTAGGGCGACGGTACATCTACGCTTCGGAACTGTTGTTGTCGACGAAAGTGGGTTTTCCCTTTGCAGAATCACTTCCAAAACATGGCGAATATAGTTCCATTGGCGTAGCACAAACCGTTTGCAGTATAATCGCTTTTGTTTAGGGATACGCTATGTCTGCGCTTCGGAACTGTTGTTTTCGACGAAAGTGGGCTTTCCCTTCGAAAATCACTTCCAAAACTTGGTGAATACAGTTACATTGGCGTAGCACAAACCGTTTGCAATGTAATCGCTTTAATTTAGGGCGACGGTACATCTACGCTTCGGAACTGTTGTTGTCGACGAAAGTGGGCTTTCCCTTTGCAGAATCACTTCCTAAACATGGTGAATACAGTTACATTGGCGTAGCACAAACCGTTTGCAATATAATCGCTTTAATTTAGGGCGACGGTACATCTACGCTTCGGAACTGTTGTTGTCGACGAAAGTGGGTTTTCCCTTTGCAGAATCACTTCCAAAACATGGCGAATACAGTTCCATTGGCGTAGCACAAACCGTTTGCAATATAATCGCTTTAATTTAAGGCGACGGTACATCTACGCTTCGGAACTGTTGTTCTCGACGAAAGTGGGCTTTCCCTTCGAAAATCACTTCCAAAACATGGTGAATACAGTTCCATTGGCGTAGCACAAACCGTTTCCAATATAATCGCTTTAACTTAGGGCGACGGTACATGTACGCTTCGAAACTGTTGTTGTCGACGAAAGTGGGCTTTCCCTTTGCAGTATCACTTGTAAAACTTGGTGAATACAGTTACATTGGCGTAATACCAGTCGTTTACAAGATGATCGCTTCTATTCAGGGATACGCTGTACCTGCGCTTCGAAACTGTTGTTCTCGACGAAAGTGGGCTTTCCCTTCGAAAATCACTTCCAAAACTTGGTGAATACAGTTACATTGGCGTAGTACAATCCGTTTGCAATATAATCGCTTTAATTTAGGGCTACGGTACATCTGCGCTTCGAAACTGTTGTTGTCGACGAAAGTGGGCTTTCCCTTTGCAGAATCACTTCCTAAACATGGTGAATACAATTCCATTGGCGTAGCACAAACCGTTTGCAATATCACGCCTTTAATTTAGGGATACGCTATATCTGCGCTTCGGAACTGTTGTTTTCGACGAAAGTGGGCTTTTCCTTTGCAGAATCACTTCCAAAACATGGTGAATACAGTTCCATTGGCATAGCACAAACCGTTTCCAATATAATCGCTTTAACTTAGGGCGACGGTACATGTACGCTTCGAAACTGTTGTTGTCGACGAAAGTGGGCTTTCCCTTTGCAGTATCACTTGTAAAACTTGGTGAATACAGTTACATTGGCGTAATACCAGTCGTTTACAAGATGATCGCTTCTATTCAGGGATACGCTGTACCTGCGCTTCGAAACTGTTGTTCTCGACGAAAGTGGGCTTTCCCTTCGAAAATCACTTCCAAAACTTGGTGAATACAGTTACATTGGCGTAGCACAAACCGTTTGCAATATAATCGCTTTAATTTAGGGCGACGGTACATCTACGCTTCGGAACTGTTGTTGTCGACGAAAGTGGGTTTTCCCTTTGCAGAATCACTTCCAAAACATGGCGAATACAGTTCCATTGGCGTAGCACAAACCGTTTGCAATATAATCGCTTTAACTTAGGGCGACGGTACATGTACGCTTCGAAACTGTTGTTGTCGACGAAAGTGGGCTTTCCCTTTGCAGTATCACTTGTAAAACTTGGTGAATACAGTTACATTGGCGTAATACCAGTCGTTTACAAGATGATCACTTTTATTCAGGGATACGCTGTACCTGCGCTTCGAAACTGTTGTTCTCGACGAAAGTGGGCTTTCCCTTCGAAAATCACTTCCAAAACTTGGTGAATACAGTTACATTGGCGTAGTACAATCCGTTTGCAATATAATCGCTTTAATTTAGGGCTACGGTACATCTGCGCTTCGAAACTGTTGTTGTCGACGAAAGTGGGCTTTCCCTTTGCAGAATCACTTCCTAAACATGGTGAATACAGTTCCATTGGCGTGGCACAAACCGTTTGCAATATCACGCCTTTAATTTAGGTATACGCTATATCTGCGCTTCGGAACTGTTGTTTTCGACGAAAGTGGGCTTTTCCTTTGCAGTATCACTTGTAAAACTTGGTGAATACAGTTACATTGGCGTAATACGAGTCGTTTACAAGATGATCGCTTTTATTCAGGGATACGCTGTACCTGGGCTTCGAAACTGTTGTTCTCGACGAAAGTGGGCTTTCCCTTTGCAGAATCACTTCCAAAACTTGGTGAATACAGTTACATTGGCGTAGCACAAACCGTTTGCAATATAATCGCTTTAATTTAGGGCGACGGTACATCTACGCTTCGGAACTGTTGTTGTCGACGAAAGTGGGCTTTTCCTTTGCAGAATCACTTCCAAAACATGGTGAATACAGTTCCATTGGCGTAGCACAAACCGTTTCCAATATAATCGCTTTAACTTAGGGCGACGGTACATGTACGCTTCGAAACTGTTGTTGTCGACGAAAGTGGGCTTTCCCTTTGCAGTATCACTTGTAAAACTTGGTGAATACAGTTACATTGGCGTAATACCAGTCGTTTACAAGATGATCGCTTCTATTCAGGGATACGCTGTACCTGCGCTTCGAAACTGTTGTTCTCGACGAAAGTGGGCTTTCCCTTCGAAAATCACTTCCAAAACTTGGTGAATACAGTTACATTGGCGTAGTACAATCCGTTTGCAATATAATCGCTTTAATTTAGGGCTACGGTACATCTGCGCTTCGAAACTGTTGTTGTCGACGAAAGTGGGCTTTCCCTTTGCAGAATCACTTCCTAAACATGGTGAATACAATTCCATTGGCGTAGCACAAACCGTTTGCAATATCACGCCTTTAATTTAGGGATACGCTATATCTGCGCTTCGGAACTGTTGTTTTCGACGAAAGTGGGCTTTTCCTTTGCAGAATCACTTCCAAAACATGGTGAATACAGTTCCATTGGCGTAGCACAAACCGTTTCCAATATAATCGCTTTAACTTAGGGCGACGGTACATGTACGCTTCGAAACTGTTGTTGTCGACGAAAGTGGGCTTTCCCTTTGCAGTATCACTTGTAAAACTTGGTGAATACAGTTACATTGGCGTAATACCAGTCGTTTACAAGATGATCGCTTCTATTCAGGGATACGCTGTACCTGCGCTTCGAAACTGTTGTTCTCGACGAAAGTGGGCTTTCCCTTCGAAAATCACTTCCAAAACTTGGTGAATACTGTTACATTGGCGTAGCACAAACCGTTTGCAATATAATCGCTTTAATTTAGGGCGACGGTACATCTACGCTTCGGAACTGTTGTTGTCGACGAAAGTGGGTTTTCCCTTTGCAGAATCACTTCCAAAACATGGCGAATACAGTTCCATTGGCGTAGCACAAACCGTTTGCAATATAATCGCTTTAACTTAGGGCGACGGTACATGTACGCTTCGAAACTGTTGTTGTCGACGAAAGTGGGCTTTCCCTTTGCAGTATCACTTGTAAAACTTGGTGAATACAGTTACATTGGCGTAATACCAGTCGTTTACAAGATGATCACTTTTATTCAGGGATACGCTGTACCTGCGCTTCGAAACTGTTGTTCTCGACGAAAGTGGGCTTTCCCTTCGAAAATCACTTCCAAAACTTGGTGAATACAGTTACATTGGCGTAGTACAATCCGTTTGCAATATAATCGCTTTAATTTAGGGCTACGGTACATCTGCGCTTCGAAACTGTTGTTGTCGACGAAAGTGGGCTTTCCCTTTGCAGAATCACTTCCTAAACATGGTGAATACAGTTACATTGGCGTAGCACAAACCGTTTGCAATATAACGCCTTTAATTTAGTCATACGCTATATCTGCGCTTCGAAACTGTTGTTTTCGACGAAAGTCGGCTTTCCCTTTGCAGAATACCGTGCAAAACTTGGTAGATACAGTTACATTGGCGTAGTACAATCCGTTTGCAATATAATCGCTTTAATTAAGGGCGACGGTACATCTATGCTTCGGAACTGTTGTTGTCGACGAAAGTGGGCTTTCCCTTTGCAGAATCACTTCCTAAACATGGTGAATACAGTTCCATTGGCGTAGCACAAACCGTTTGCAATATCACGGCTTTAATTTAGGTATACGCTATATCTGCGCTTCGGAACTGTTGTTTTCGACGAAAGTGGGCTTTTCCTTTGCAGTATCACTTGTAAAACTTGGTGAATACAGTTACATTGGCGTAATACGAGTCGTTTACAAGATGATCGCTTTTATTCAGGGATACGCTGTACCTGGGCTTCGAAACTGTTGTTGTCGACGAAAGTGGGCTTTCCCTTCGAAAATCACTTCCAAAACTTGGTGAATACAGTTACATTGGCGTAGCACAAACCGTTTGCAATATAATCGCTTTAATTTAGGGCGACGGTACATCTACGCTTCGGAACTGTTGTTGTCGACGAAAGTGGGCTTTTCCTTTGCAGAATCACTTCCAAAACATGGTGAATACAGTTCCATTGGCGTAGCACAAACCGTTTGCAATATAATCGCTTTTGTTTAGGGATACGCTATGTCTGCGCTTCGGAACTGTTGTTTTCGACGAAAGTGGGCTTTCCCTTTGCAGAATCTCTTCCAAAACTTGGTGAATACAGTTACATTGGCGTAGTACAATCCGTTTGCAATATAATCGCTTTAATTTAGGGCTACGGTACATCTGCGCTTCGAAACTGTTGTTGTCGACGAAAGTGGGCTTTCCCTTTGCAGAATCACTTCCTAAACATGGTGAATACAGTTCCTTTGGCGTAGCACAAACCGTTTGCAATATCACGCCTTTAATTTAGGGATACGCTATATCTGCGCTTCGGAACTGTTGTTTTCGACGAAAGTGGGCTTTTCCTTTGCAGAATCACTTCCAAAACATGGTGAATACAGTTCCATTGGCGTAGCACAAACCGTTTCCAATATAATCGCTTTAACTTAGGGCGACGGTACATGTACGCTTCGAAACTGTTGTTGTCGACGAAAGTGGGCTTTCCCTTTGCAGTACCACTTGTAAAACTTGGTGAATACAGTTACATTGGCGTAATACGAGTCGTTTACAAGATGATCGCTTTTATTCAGGGATACGCTGTACCTGGGCTTCGAAACTGTTGTTCTCGACGAAAGTGGGCTTTCCCTTTGCAGAATCACTTCCAAAACTTGGTGAATACAGTTACATTGGCGTAGCACAAACCGTTTGCAATATAATCGCTTTAATTTAGGGCGACGGTACATCTACGCTTCGGAACTGTTGTTGTCGACGAAAGTGGGCTTTCCCTTTGCAGAATCACTTCCAAAACTTGGTGAATACAGTTACATTGGCGTAGCACAAACCGTTTGCAATATAATCGCTTTTGTTTAGGGATACGCTATGTCTGCGCTTCGGAACTGTTGTTTTCGACGAAAGTGGGCTTTCCCTTTGCAGAATCTCTTCCAAAACTTGGTGAATACAGTTACATTGGCGTAGTACAATCCGTTTGCAATATAATCGCTTTAATTTAGGGCTACGGTACATCTGCGCTTCGAAACTGTTGTTGTCGACGAAAGTGGGCTTTCCCTTTGCAGAATCACTTCCTAAACATGGTGAATACAGTTCCATTGGCGTGGCACAAACCGTTTGCAATATCACGCCTTTAATTTAGGTATACGCTATATCTGCGCTTCGGAACTGTTGTTTTCGACGAAAGTGGGCTTTTCCTTTGCAGTATCACTTGTAAAACTTGGTGAATACAGTTACATTGGCGTAATACGAGTCGTTTACAAGATGATCGCTTTTATTCAGGGATACGCTGTACCTGGGCTTCGAAACTGTTGTTCTCGACGAAAGTGGGCTTTCCCTTTGCAGAATCACTTCCAAAACTTGGTGAATACAGTTACATTGGCGTAGCACAAACCGTTTGCAATATAATCGCTTTAATTTAGGGCGACGGTACATCTACGCTTCGGAACTGTTGTTGTCGACGAAAGTGGGCTTTTCCTTTGCAGAATCACTTCCAAAACATGGTGAATACAGTTCCATTGGCGTAGCACAAACCGTTTCCAATATAATCGCTTTAACTTAGGGCGACGGTACATGTACGCTTCGAAACTGTTGTTGTCGACGAAAGTGGGCTTTCCCTTTGCAGTATCACTTGTAAAACTTGGTGAATACAGTTACATTGGCGTAATACCAGTCGTTTACAAGATGATCGCTTCTATTCAGGGATACGCTGTACCTGCGCTTCGAAACTGTTGTTCTCGACGAAAGTGGGCTTTCCCTTCGAAAATCACTTCCAAAACTTGGTGAATACAGTTACATTGGCGTAGTACAATCCGTTTGCAATATAATCGCTTTAATTTAGGGCTACGGTACATCTGCGCTTCGAAACTGTTGTTGTCGACGAAAGTGGGCTTTCCCTTTGCAGAATCACTTCCTAAACATGGTGAATACAATTCCATTGGCGTAGCACAAACCGTTTGCAATATCACGCCTTTAATTTAGGGATACGCTATATCTGCGCTTCGGAACTGTTGTTTTCGACGAAAGTGGGCTTTTCCTTTGCAGAATCACTTCCAAAACATGGTGAATACAGTTCCATTGGCGTAGCACAAACCGTTTCCAATATAATCGCTTTAACTTAGGGCGACGGTACATGTACGCTTCGAAACTGTTGTTGTCGACGAAAGTGGGCTTTCCCTTTGCAGTATCACTTGTAAAACTTGGTGAATACAGTTACATTGGCGTAATACCAGTCGTTTACAAGATGATCGCTTCTATTCAGGGATACGCTGTACCTGCGCTTCGAAACTGTTGTTCTCGACGAAAGTGGGCTTTCCCTTCGAAAATCACTTCCAAAACTTGGTGAATACTGTTACATTGGCGTAGCACAAACCGTTTGCAATATAATCGCTTTAATTTAGGGCGACGGTACATCTACGCTTCGGAACTGTTGT
This sequence comes from Ectemnius continuus, assembly GCA_910591665.1. Taxonomy (NCBI): domain Eukaryota; kingdom Metazoa; phylum Arthropoda; class Insecta; order Hymenoptera; family Crabronidae; genus Ectemnius; species Ectemnius continuus. Next base: position 15,744,774 of record OU342860.1, read on the forward strand.
TGTCGACGAAAGTGGGTTTTCCCTTTGCAGAATCACTTCCAAAACATGGCGAATACAGTTCCATTGGCGTAGCACAAACCGTTTGCAATATAATCGCTTTAACTTAGGGCGACGGTACATGTACGCTTCGAAACTGTTGTTGTCGACGAAAGTGGGCTTTCCCTTTGCAGTATCACTTGTAAAACTTGGTGAATACAGTTACATTGGCGTAATACCAGTCGTTTACAAGATGATCACTTTTATTCAGGGATACGCTGTACCTGCGCTTCGAAACTGTTGTTCTCGACGAAAGTGGGCTTTCCCTTCGAAAATCACTTCCAAAACTTGGTGAATACAGTTACATTGGCGTAGCACAATCCGTTTGCAATATAATCGCTTTAATTAAGGGCGACGGTACATCTATGCTTCGGAACTGTTGTTTTCGATGAAACTGTCTTTTCGCTTTGCAGAATCACTTCCAAAACATGGTGAATACAGTTCCATTGGCGTAGCACAAACCGTTTGCAATATAATCGCTTTTGTTTAGGGATACGCTATGTCTGCGCTTCGGAACTGTTGTTTTCGACGAAAGTGGGCTTTCCCTTTGCAGAATCACTTCCTAAATATGGTGAATACAGTTACATTGGCGTAGCACAAACCGTTTGCAATATAATCGCTTTAATTTAGGGCGACGGTACATCTACGCTTCGGAACTGTTGTTGTCGACGAAAGTGGGTTTTCCCTTTGCAGAATCACTTCCAAAACATGGCGAATACAGTTCCATTGGCGTAGCACAAACCGTTTGCAATATAATCGCTTTAATTTAGTGCGACGGTACATCTACGCTTCGGAACTGTTGTTCTCGACGAAAGTGGGCTTTCCCTTCGAAAATCACTTCCAAAACTTGGTGAATACAGTTACATTGGCGTAGTACAATCCGTTTGCAATATAATAGCTTTAATTAAGGGCGACGGTACATCTACGCTTCGGAACTGTTGTTGTCGACGAAAGTGGGTTTTCCCTTTGCAGAATCACTTCCAAAACATGGCGAATATAGTTCCATTGGCGTAGCACAAACCGTTTGCAATATAATCGCTTTTGTTTAGGGATACGCTATGTCTGCGCTTCGGAACTGTTGTTTTCGACGAAAGTGGGCTTTCCCTTTGCAGAATCTCTTCCTAAATATGGTGAATACAGTTACATTGGCGTAGCACAAACCGTTTGCAATATAATCGCTTTAATTTAGGGCGACGGTACATCTACGCTTCGGAACTGTTGTTGTCGAGGAAAGTGGGTTTTCCCTTTGCAGAATCACTTCCAAAGCATGGCGAATACAGTTCCATTGGCGTAGCACAAACCGTGTGCAATATAATCGCTTTAACTTAGGGCGACGGTACATGTACGCTTCGAAACTGTTGTTGTCGACGAAAGTGGGCTTTCCCTTTGCAGTATCACTTGTAAAACTTGGTGAATACAGTTACATTGGCGTAATACCAGTCGTTTACAAGATGATCACTTTTATTCAGGGATACGCTGTACCTGCGCTTCGAAACTGTTGTTCTCGACGAAAGTGGGCTTTCCCTTCGAAAATCACTTCCAGAACTTGGTGAATACAGTTACATTGGCGTAGTACAATCCGTTTGCAATATAATCGCTTTAATTTAGGGCTACGGTACATCTGCGCTTCGAAACTGTTGTTTTCGACGAAAGTGGGCTTTTCCTTTGCAGAATCACTTCCTAAATATGGTGAATACAGTTACATTGGCGTAGCGCAAACCGTTTGCAATGTAATCGCTTTAATTTAGGGCGACGGTACATCTACGCTTCGGAACTGTTGTTGTCGACGAAAGTGGGTTTTCCCTTTGCAGAATCACTTCCAAAACATGGCGAATACAGTTCCATTGGCGTAGCACAAACCGTTTGCAATATAATCGCTTTTGTTTAGGGACACGCTATGTCTGCGCTTCGGAACTGTTGTTTTCGACGAAAGTGGGCTTTCCCTTTGCAGAATCACTTCCTAAATATGGTGAATACAGTTACATTGGCGTAGCACAAACCGTTTGCAATATAATCGCTTTAATTTAGGGCGACGGTACATCTACGCTTCGGAACTGTTGTTGTCGACGAAAGTGGGTTTTCCCTTTGCAGAATCACTTCCAAAACATGGCGAATACAGTTCCATTGGCGTAGCACAAACCGTTTGCAATATAATCGCTTTAATTTAGTGCGACGGTACATCTACGCTTCGGAACTGTTGTTCTCGACGAAAGTGGGCTTTCCCTTCGAAAATCACTTCCAAAACTTGGTGAATACAGTTACATTGGCGTAGTACAATCCGTTTGCAATATAATAGCTTTAATTAAGGGCGACGGTACATCTACGCTTCGGAACTGTTGTTGTCGACGAAAGTGGGTTTTCCCTTTGCAGAATCACTTCCAAAACATGGCGAATATAGTTCCATTGGCGTAGCACAAACCGTTTGCAATATAATCGCTTTTGTTTAGGGATACGCTATGTCTGCGCTTCGGAACTGTTGTTTTCGACGAAAGTGGGCTTTCCCTTTGCAGAATCTCTTCCTAAATATGGTGAATACAGTTACATTGGCGTAGCACAAACCGTTTGCAATATAATCGCTTTAATTTAGGGCGACGGTACATCTACGCTTCGGAACTGTTGTTGTCGAGGAAAGTGGGTTTTCCCTTTGCAGAATCACTTCCAAAGCATGGCGAATACAGTTCCATTGGCGTAGCACAAACCGTGTGCAATATAATCGCTTTAACTTAGGGCGACGGTACATGTACGCTTCGAAACTGTTGTTGTCGACGAAAGTGGGCTTTCCCTTTGCAGTATCACTTGTAAAACTTGGTGAATACAGTTACATTGGCGTAATACCAGTCGTTTACAAGATGATCACTTTTATTCAGGGATACGCTGTACCTGCGCTTCGAAACTGTTGTTCTCGACGAAAGTGGGCTTTCCCTTCGAAAATCACTTCCAGAACTTGGTGAATACAGTTACATTGGCGTAGTACAATCCGTTTGCAATATAATCGCTTTAATTTAGGGCTACGGTACATCTGCGCTTCGAAACTGTTGTTTTCGACGAAAGTGGGCTTTTCCTTTGCAGAATCACTTCCTAAATATGGTGAATACAGTTACATTGGCGTAGCGCAAACCGTTTGCAATGTAATCGCTTTAATTTAGGGCGACGGTACATCTACGCTTCGGAACTGTTGTTGTCGACGAAAGTGGGTTTTCCCTTTGCAGAATCACTTCCAAAACATGGCGAATACAGTTCCATTGGCGTAGCACAAACCGTTTGCAATATAATCGCTTTAATTTAGGGCGACGGTACATCTACGCTTCGGAACTGTTGTTGTCGACGAAGGTGGGTTTTCCCTCTGCAGAAACACTTCCTAAATATGGTGAATACAGTTACATTGGCGTAGCACAACCGTTTGCAATATAATCGCTTTAATTTAGGGCGACGGTACATCTACGCTTCGGAACTGTTGTTGTCGACGAAAGTGGGTTTTCCCTTTGCAGAATCACTTCCAAAACATGGCGAATACAGTTCCATTGGCGTAGCACAAACCGTTTGCAATATAATCGCTTTAATTTAGGGCGACGGTACATCTACGCTTCGGAACTGTTGTTCTCGACGAAAGTGGGCTTTCCCTTCGAAAATCACTTCCAAAACTTGGTGAATACAGTTACATTGGCGTAGTACAATCCGTTTGCAATATAATCGCTTTAATTTAGGGCTACGGTACATCTGCGCTTCGAAACTGTTGTTGTCGACGAAAGTGGGCTTTCCCTTTGCAGAATCACTTCCTAAACATGGTGAATACAGTTCCATTGGCGTAGCACAAACCGTTTGCAATATCACGCCTTTAATTTAGGGATACGCTATATCTGCGCTTCGGAACTGTTGTTTTCGACGAAAGTGGGCTTTTCCTTTGCAGAATCACTTCCTAAACATGGTGAATACAGTTACATTGGCGTAGCACAAACCGTTTGCAATATAATCGCTTTAATTTAGGGCGACGGTACATCTACGCTTCGGAACTGTTGTTGTCGACGAAAGTGGGTTTTCCCTTTGCAGAATCACTTCCAAAACATGGCGAATACAGTTCCATTGGCGTAGCACAATCCGTTTGCAATATAATCGCTTTAATTAAGGGCGACGGTACATCTACGCTTCGGAACTGTTGTTGTCGACGAAAGTGGGTTTTCCCTTTGCAGAATCACTTCCAAAACATGGCGAATATAGTTCCATTGGCGTAGCACAAACCGTTTGCAATATAATCGCTTTTGTTTAGGGATACGCTATGTCTGCGCTTCGGAACTGTTGTTTTCGACGAAAGTGGGCTTTCCCGTTGCAGAATCTCTTCCAAAACTTGGTGAATACAGTTACATTGGCGTAGTACAATCCGTTTGCAATATAATCGCTTTAATTTAGGGCTACGGTACATCTGCGCTTCGAAACTGTTGTTGTCGACGAAAGTGGGCTTTCCCTTTGCAGAATCACTTCCTAAACATGGTGAATACAGTTCCTTTGGCGTAGCACAAACCGTTTGCAATATCACGCCTTTAATTTAGGGATACGCTATATCTGCGCTTCGGAACTGTTGTTTTCGACGAAAGTGGGCTTTTCCTTTGCAGAATCACTTCCAAAACATGGTGCATACAGTTCCATTGGCGTAGCACAAACCGTTTCCAATATAATCGCTTTAACTTAGGGCGACGGTACATGTACGCTTCGAAACTGTTGTTGTCGACGAAAGTGGGCTTTCCCTTTGCAGTATCACTTGTAAAACTTGGTGAATACAGTTACATTGGCGTAATACCAGTCGTTTACAAGATGACCGCTTCTATTCAGGGATACGCTGTACCTGCGCTTCGAAACTGTTGTTCTCGACGAAAGTGGGCTTTCCCTTTGCAGAATCACTTCCTAAATATGGTGAATATAGTTACATTGGCGTAGCACAAACCGTTTGCAATATAATCGCTTTAATTTAGGGCGACGGTACATCTACGCTTCGGAACTGTTGTTGTCGACGAAAGTGGGTTTTCCCTTTGCAGAATCACTTCCAAAACATGGCGAATATAGTTCCATTGGCGTAGCACAAACCGTTTGCAGTATAATCGCTTTTGTTTAGGGATACGCTATGTCTGCGCTTCGGAACTGTTGTTTTCGACGAAAGTGGGCTTTCCCTTCGAAAATCACTTCCAAAACTTGGTGAATACAGTTACATTGGCGTAGCACAAACCGTTTGCAATGTAATCGCTTTAATTTAGGGCGACGGTACATCTACGCTTCGGAACTGTTGTTGTCGACGAAAGTGGGCTTTCCCTTTGCAGAATCACTTCCTAAACATGGTGAATACAGTTACATTGGCGTAGCACAAACCGTTTGCAATATAATCGCTTTAATTTAGGGCGACGGTACATCTACGCTTCGGAACTGTTGTTGTCGACGAAAGTGGGTTTTCCCTTTGCAGAATCACTTCCAAAACATGGCGAATACAGTTCCATTGGCGTAGCACAAACCGTTTGCAATATAATCGCTTTAATTTAAGGCGACGGTACATCTACGCTTCGGAACTGTTGTTCTCGACGAAAGTGGGCTTTCCCTTCGAAAATCACTTCCAAAACATGGTGAATACAGTTCCATTGGCGTAGCACAAACCGTTTCCAATATAATCGCTTTAACTTAGGGCGACGGTACATGTACGCTTCGAAACTGTTGTTGTCGACGAAAGTGGGCTTTCCCTTTGCAGTATCACTTGTAAAACTTGGTGAATACAGTTACATTGGCGTAATACCAGTCGTTTACAAGATGATCGCTTCTATTCAGGGATACGCTGTACCTGCGCTTCGAAACTGTTGTTCTCGACGAAAGTGGGCTTTCCCTTCGAAAATCACTTCCAAAACTTGGTGAATACAGTTACATTGGCGTAGTACAATCCGTTTGCAATATAATCGCTTTAATTTAGGGCTACGGTACATCTGCGCTTCGAAACTGTTGTTGTCGACGAAAGTGGGCTTTCCCTTTGCAGAATCACTTCCTAAACATGGTGAATACAATTCCATTGGCGTAGCACAAACCGTTTGCAATATCACGCCTTTAATTTAGGGATACGCTATATCTGCGCTTCGGAACTGTTGTTTTCGACGAAAGTGGGCTTTTCCTTTGCAGAATCACTTCCAAAACATGGTGAATACAGTTCCATTGGCATAGCACAAACCGTTTCCAATATAATCGCTTTAACTTAGGGCGACGGTACATGTACGCTTCGAAACTGTTGTTGTCGACGAAAGTGGGCTTTCCCTTTGCAGTATCACTTGTAAAACTTGGTGAATACAGTTACATTGGCGTAATACCAGTCGTTTACAAGATGATCGCTTCTATTCAGGGATACGCTGTACCTGCGCTTCGAAACTGTTGTTCTCGACGAAAGTGGGCTTTCCCTTCGAAAATCACTTCCAAAACTTGGTGAATACAGTTACATTGGCGTAGCACAAACCGTTTGCAATATAATCGCTTTAATTTAGGGCGACGGTACATCTACGCTTCGGAACTGTTGTTGTCGACGAAAGTGGGTTTTCCCTTTGCAGAATCACTTCCAAAACATGGCGAATACAGTTCCATTGGCGTAGCACAAACCGTTTGCAATATAATCGCTTTAACTTAGGGCGACGGTACATGTACGCTTCGAAACTGTTGTTGTCGACGAAAGTGGGCTTTCCCTTTGCAGTATCACTTGTAAAACTTGGTGAATACAGTTACATTGGCGTAATACCAGTCGTTTACAAGATGATCACTTTTATTCAGGGATACGCTGTACCTGCGCTTCGAAACTGTTGTTCTCGACGAAAGTGGGCTTTCCCTTCGAAAATCACTTCCAAAACTTGGTGAATACAGTTACATTGGCGTAGTACAATCCGTTTGCAATATAATCGCTTTAATTTAGGGCTACGGTACATCTGCGCTTCGAAACTGTTGTTGTCGACGAAAGTGGGCTTTCCCTTTGCAGAATCACTTCCTAAACATGGTGAATACAGTTCCATTGGCGTGGCACAAACCGTTTGCAATATCACGCCTTTAATTTAGGTATACGCTATATCTGCGCTTCGGAACTGTTGTTTTCGACGAAAGTGGGCTTTTCCTTTGCAGTATCACTTGTAAAACTTGGTGAATACAGTTACATTGGCGTAATACGAGTCGTTTACAAGATGATCGCTTTTATTCAGGGATACGCTGTACCTGGGCTTCGAAACTGTTGTTCTCGACGAAAGTGGGCTTTCCCTTTGCAGAATCACTTCCAAAACTTGGTGAATACAGTTACATTGGCGTAGCACAAACCGTTTGCAATATAATCGCTTTAATTTAGGGCGACGGTACATCTACGCTTCGGAACTGTTGTTGTCGACGAAAGTGGGCTTTTCCTTTGCAGAATCACTTCCAAAACATGGTGAATACAGTTCCATTGGCGTAGCACAAACCGTTTCCAATATAATCGCTTTAACTTAGGGCGACGGTACATGTACGCTTCGAAACTGTTGTTGTCGACGAAAGTGGGCTTTCCCTTTGCAGTATCACTTGTAAAACTTGGTGAATACAGTTACATTGGCGTAATACCAGTCGTTTACAAGATGATCGCTTCTATTCAGGGATACGCTGTACCTGCGCTTCGAAACTGTTGTTCTCGACGAAAGTGGGCTTTCCCTTCGAAAATCACTTCCAAAACTTGGTGAATACAGTTACATTGGCGTAGTACAATCCGTTTGCAATATAATCGCTTTAATTTAGGGCTACGGTACATCTGCGCTTCGAAACTGTTGTTGTCGACGAAAGTGGGCTTTCCCTTTGCAGAATCACTTCCTAAACATGGTGAATACAATTCCATTGGCGTAGCACAAACCGTTTGCAATATCACGCCTTTAATTTAGGGATACGCTATATCTGCGCTTCGGAACTGTTGTTTTCGACGAAAGTGGGCTTTTCCTTTGCAGAATCACTTCCAAAACATGGTGAATACAGTTCCATTGGCGTAGCACAAACCGTTTCCAATATAATCGCTTTAACTTAGGGCGACGGTACATGTACGCTTCGAAACTGTTGTTGTCGACGAAAGTGGGCTTTCCCTTTGCAGTATCACTTGTAAAACTTGGTGAATACAGTTACATTGGCGTAATACCAGTCGTTTACAAGATGATCGCTTCTATTCAGGGATACGCTGTACCTGCGCTTCGAAACTGTTGTTCTCGACGAAAGTGGGCTTTCCCTTCGAAAATCACTTCCAAAACTTGGTGAATACTGTTACATTGGCGTAGCACAAACCGTTTGCAATATAATCGCTTTAATTTAGGGCGACGGTACATCTACGCTTCGGAACTGTTGTTGTCGACGAAAGTGGGTTTTCCCTTTGCAGAATCACTTCCAAAACATGGCGAATACAGTTCCATTGGCGTAGCACAAACCGTTTGCAATATAATCGCTTTAACTTAGGGCGACGGTACATGTACGCTTCGAAACTGTTGTTGTCGACGAAAGTGGGCTTTCCCTTTGCAGTATCACTTGTAAAACTTGGTGAATACAGTTACATTGGCGTAATACCAGTCGTTTACAAGATGATCACTTTTATTCAGGGATACGCTGTACCTGCGCTTCGAAACTGTTGTTCTCGACGAAAGTGGGCTTTCCCTTCGAAAATCACTTCCAAAACTTGGTGAATACAGTTACATTGGCGTAGTACAATCCGTTTGCAATATAATCGCTTTAATTTAGGGCTACGGTACATCTGCGCTTCGAAACTGTTGTTGTCGACGAAAGTGGGCTTTCCCTTTGCAGAATCACTTCCTAAACATGGTGAATACAGTTACATTGGCGTAGCACAAACCGTTTGCAATATAACGCCTTTAATTTAGTGATACGCTATATCTGCGCTTCGAAACTGTTGTTTTCGACGAAAGTCGGCTTTCCCTTTGCAGAATACCGTGCAAAACTTGGTAGATACAGTTACATTGGCGTAGTACAATCCGTTTGCAATATAATCGCTTTAATTAAGGGCGACGGTACATCTATGCTTCGGAACTGTTGTTGTCGACGAAAGTGGGCTTTCCCTTTGCAGAATCACTTCCTAAACATGGTGAATACAGTTCCATTGGCGTAGCACAAACCGTTTGCAATATCACGGCTTTAATTTAGGTATACGCTATATCTGCGCTTCGGAACTGTTGTTTTCGACGAAAGTGGGCTTTTCCTTTGCAGTATCACTTGTAAAACTTGGTGAATACAGTTACATTGGCGTAATACGAGTCGTTTACAAGATGATCGCTTTTATTCAGGGATACGCTGTACCTGGGCTTCGAAACTGTTGTTGTCGACGAAAGTGGGCTTTCCCTTCGAAAATCACTTCCAAAACTTGGTGAATACAGTTACATTGGCGTAGCACAAACCGTTTGCAATATAATCGCTTTAATTTAGGGCGACGGTACATCTACGCTTCGGAACTGTTGTTGTCGACGAAAGTGGGCTTTTCCTTTGCAGAATCACTTCCAAAACATGGTGAATACAGTTCCATTGGCGTAGCACAAACCGTTTGCAATATAATCGCTTTTGTTTAGGGATACGCTATGTCTGCGCTTCGGAACTGTTGTTTTCGACGAAAGTGGGCTTTCCCTTTGCAGAATCTCTTCCAAAACTTGGTGAATACAGTTACATTGGCGTAGTACAATCCGTTTGCAATATAATCGCTTTAATTTAGGGCTACGGTACATCTGCGCTTCGAAACTGTTGTTGTCGACGAAAGTGGGCTTTCCCTTTGCAGATTCACTTCCTAAACATGGTGAATACAGTTCCTTTGGCGTAGCACAAACCGTTTGCAATATCACGCCTTTAATTTAGGGATACGCTATATCTGCGCTTCGGAACTGTTGTTTTCGACGAAAGTGGGCTTTTCCTTTGCAGAATCACTTCCAAAACATGGTGAATACAGTTCCATTGGCGTAGCACAAACCGTTTCCAATATAATCGCTTTAACTTAGGGCGACGGTACATGTACGCTTCGAAACTGTTGTTGTCGACGAAAGTGGGCTTTCCCTTTGCAGTATCACTTGTAAAACTTGGTGAATACAGTTACATTGGCGTAATACCAGTCGTTTACAAGATGACCGCTTCTATTCAGGGATACGCTGTACCTGCGCTTCGAAACTGTTGTTCTCGACGAAAGTGGGCTTTCCCTTTGCAGAATCACTTCCTAAACATGGTGAATACAGTTACATTGGCGTAGCACAAACCGTTTGCAATATAATCGCTTTAATTTAGGGCGACGGTACATCTACGCTTCGGAACTGTTGTTCTCGACGAAAGTGGGCTTTCCCTTCGAAAATCACTTCCAAAACATGGTGAATACAGTTCCATTGGCGTAGCACAAACCGTTTCCAATATAATCGCTTTAACTTAGGGCGACGGTACATCTACGCTTCGGAACTGTTGTTCTCGACGAAAGTGGGCTTTCCCTTCGAAAATCACTTCCAAAACATGGTGAATACAGTTCCATTGGCGTAGCACAAACCGTTTCCAATATAATCGCTTTAACTTAGGGCGACGGTACATGTACGCTTCGAAACTGTTGTTGTCGACGAAAGTGGGCTTTCCCTTTGCAGTATCACTTGTAAAACTTGGTGAATACAGTTACATTGGCGTAATACCAGTCGTTTACAAGATGATCGCTTCTATTCAGGGATACGCTGTACCTGCGCTTCGAAACTGTTGTTCTCGACGAAAGTGGGCTTTCCCTTCGAAAATCACTTCCAAAACTTGGTGAATACAGTTACATTGGCGTAGTACAATCCGTTTGCAATATAATCGCTTTAATTTAGGGCTACGGTACATCTGCGCTTCGAAACTGTTGTTGTCGACGAAAGTGGGCTTTCCCTTTGCAGAATCACTTCCTAAACATGGTGAATACAATTCCATTGGCGTAGCACAAACCGTTTGCAATATCACGCCTTTAATTTAGGGATACGCTATATCTGCGCTTCGGAACTGTTGTTTTCGACGAAAGTGGGCTTTTCCTTTGCAGAATCACTTCCAAAACATGGTGAATACAGTTACATTGGCGTAGCACAAACCGTTTGCAATATAATCGCTTTAATTTAGGGCGACGGTACATCTACGCTTCGGAACTGTTGTTGTCGACGAAAGTGGGTTTTCCCTTTGCAGAATCACTTCCAAAACATGGCGAATACAGTTCCATTGGCGTAGCACAAACCGTTTGCAATATAATCGCTTTAACTTAGGGCGACGGTACATGTACGCTTCGAAACTGTTGTTGTCGACGAAAGTGGGCTTTCCCTTTGCAGTATCACTTGTAAAACTTGGTGAATACAGTTACATTGGCGTAATACCAGTCGTTTACAAGATGATCACTTTTATTCAGGGATACGCTGTACCTGCGCTTCGAAATTGTTGTTCTCGACGAAAGTGGGCTTTCCCTTCGAAAATCACTTCCAAAACTTGGTGAATACAGTTACATTGGCGTAGTACAATCCGTTTGCAATATAATCGCTTTAATTTAGGGCTACGGTACATCTGCGCTTCGAAACTGTTGTTGTCGACGAAAGTGGGCTTTCCCTTTGCAGAATCACTTCCTAAACATGGTGAATACAGTTCCATTGGCGTAGCACAAACCGTTTGCAATATCACGCCTTTAATTTAGGGATACGCTATATCTGCGCTTCGGAACTGTTGTTTTCGACGAAAGTGGGCTTTTCCTTTGCAGTATCACTTGTAAAACTTGGTGAATACAGTTACATTGGCGTAATACGAGTCGTTTACAAGATGATCGCTTTTATTCAGGGATACGCTGTACCTGGGCTTCGAAACTGTTGTTCTCGACGAAAGTGGGCTTTCCCTTCGAAAATCACTTCCAAAACTTGGTGAATACAGTTACATTGGCGTAGCACAAACCGTTTGCAATATAATCGCTTTAATTTAGGGCGACGGTACATCTACGCTTCGGAACTGTTGTTGTCGACGAAAGTGGGCTTTCCCTTTGCAGAATCACTTCCTAAACATGGTGAATACAGTTACATTGGCGTAGCACAAACCGTTTGCAATATAATCGCTTTAATTTTGGGCGACGGTACATCTACGCTTCGAAACTGTTGTTGTCGACGAAAGTGGGCTTTCCCTTTGCAGAATCACTTCCTAAACATGGTGAATACAGTTCCATTGGCGTAGCACAAACCGTTTGCAATATCACGCCTTTAATTTAGGTATACGCTATATCTGCGCTTCGGAACTGTTGTTTTCGACGAAAGTGGGCTTTTCCTTTGCAGTATCACTTGTAAAACTTGGTGAATACAGTTACATTGGCGTAATACGAGTCGTTTACAAGATGATCGCTTTTATTCAGGGATACGCTGTACCTGGGCTTCGAAACTGTTGTTGTCGACGAAAGTGGGCTTTCCCTTCGAAAATCACTTCCAAAACTTGGTGAATACAGTTACATTGGCGTAGCACAAACCGTTTGCAATATAATCGCTTTAATTTAGGGCGACGGTACATCTACGCTTCGGAACTGTTGTTGTCGACGAAAGTGGGCTTTTCCTTTGCAGAATCACTTCCAAAACATGGTGAATACAGTTCCATTGGCGTAGCACAAACCGTTTGCAATATAATCGCTTTTGTTTAGGGATACGCTATGTCTGCGCTTCGGAACTGTTGTTTTCGACGAAAGTGGGCTTTCCCTTTGCAGAATCTCTTCCAAAACTTGGTGAATACAGTTACATTGGCGTAGTACAATCCGTTTGCAATATAGTCGCTTTAATTTAGGGCTACGGTACATCTGCGCTTCGAAACTGTTGTTGTCGACGAAAGTGGGCTTTCCCTTTGCAGAATCACTTCCTAAACATGGTGAATACAGTTCCTTTGGCGTAGCACAAACCGTTTGCAATATCACGCCTTTAATTTAGGGATACGCTATATCTGCGCTTCGGAACTGTTGTTTTCGACGAAAGTGGGCTTTTCCTTTGCAGAATCACTTCCAAAACATGGTGAATACAGTTCCATTGGCGTAGCACAAACCGTTTCCAATATAATCGCTTTAACTTAGGGCGACGGTACATGTACGCTTCGAAACTGTTGTTGTCGACGAAAGTGGGCTTTCCCTTTGCAGTATCACTTGTAAAACTTGGTGAATACAGTTACATTGGCGTAATACCAGTCGTTTACAAGATGACCGCTTTTATTCAGGGATACGCTGTACCTGCGCTTCGAAACTGTTGTTCTCGACGAAAGTGGGCTTTCCCTTTGCAGAATCACTTCCTAAACATGGTGAATACAGTTACATTGGCGTAGCACAAACCGTTTGCAATATAATCGCTTTAATTTAGGGCGACGGTACATCTACGCTTCGGAACTGTTGTTCTCGACGAAAGTGGGCTTTCCCTTCGAAAATCACTTCCAAAACATGGTGAATACAGTTCCATTGGCGTAGCACAAACCGTTTCCAATATAATCGCTTTAACTTAGGGCGACGGTACATCTACGCTTCGGAACTGTTGTTCTCGACGAAAGTGGGCTTTCCCTTCGAAAATCACTTCCAAAACATGGTGAATACAGTTCCATTGGCGTAGCACAAACCGTTTCCAATATAATCGCTTTAACTTAGGGCGACGGTACATGTACGCTTCGAAACTGTTGTTGTCGACGAAAGTGGGCTTTCCCTTTGCAGTATCACTTGTAAAACTTGGTGAATACAGTTACATTGGCGTAATACCAGTCGTTTACAAGATGATCGCTTCTATTCAGGGATACGCTGTACCTGCGCTTCGAAACTGTTGTTCTCGACGAAAGTGGGCTTTCCCTTCGAAAATCACTTCCAAAACTTGGTGAATACAGTTACATTGGCGTAGTACAATCCGTTTGCAATATAATCGCTTTAATTTAGGGCTACGGTACATCTGCGCTTCGAAACTGTTGTTGTCGACGAAAGTGGGCTTTCCCTTTGCAGAATCACTTCCTAAACATGGTGAATACAATTCCATTGGCGTAGCACAAACCGTTTGCAATATCACGCCTTTAATTTAGGGATACGCTATATCTGCGCTTCGGAACTGTTGTTTTCGACGAAAGTGGGCTTTTCCTTTGCAGAATCACTTCCAAAACATGGTGAATACAGTTACATTGGCGTAGCACAAACCGTTTGCAATATAATCGCTTTAATTTAGGGCGACGGTACATCTACGCTTCGGAACTGTTGTTGTCGACGAAAGTGGGTTTTCCCTTTGCAGAATCACTTCCAAAACATGGCGAATACAGTTCCATTGGCGTAGCACAAACCGTTTGCAATATAATCGCTTTAACTTAGGGCGACGGTACATGTACGCTTCGAAACTGTTGTTGTCGACGAAAGTGGGCTTTCCCTTTGCAGTATCACTTGTAAAACTTGGTGAATACAGTTACATTGGCGTAATACCAGTCGTTTACAAGATGATCACTTTTATTCAGGGATACGCTGTACCTGCGCTTCGAAATTGTTGTTCTCGACGAAAGTGGGCTTTCCCTTCGAAAATCACTTCCAAAACTTGGTGAATACAGTTACATTGGCGTAGTACAATCCGTTTGCAATATAATCGCTTTAATTTAGGGCTACGGTACATCTGCGCTTCGAAACTGTTGTTGTCGACGAAAGTGGGCTTTCCCTTTGCAGAATCACTTCCTAAACATGGTGAATACAGTTCCATTGGCGTAGCACAAACCGTTTGCAATATCACGCCTTTAATTTAGGTATACGCTATATCTGCGCTTCGGAACTGTTGTTTTCGACGAAAGTGGGCTTTCCCTTTGCAGTATCACTTGTAAAACTTGGTGAATACAGTTACATTGGCGTAATACGAGTCGTTTACAAGATGATCGCTTTTATTCAGGGATACGCTGTACCTGGGCTTCGAAACTGTTGTTCTCGACGAAAGTGGGCTTTCCCTTCGAAAATCACTTCCAAAACTTGGTGAATACAGTTACATTGGCGTAGCACAAACCGTTTGCAATATAATCGCTTTAATTTAGGGCGACGGTACATCTACGCTTCGGAACTGTTGTTGTCGACGAAAGTGGGCTTTCCCTTTGCAGAATCACTTCCTAAACATGGTGAATACAGTTACATTGGCGTAGCACAAACCGTTTGCAATATAATCGCTTTAATTTAGGGCGACGGTACATCTACGCTTCGAAACTGTTGTTGTCGACGAAAGTGGGCTTTCCCTTTGCAGAATCACTTCCTAAACATGGTGAATACAGTTCCATTGGCGTAGCACAAACCGTTTGCAATATCACGCCTTTAATTTAGGTATACGCTATATCTGCGCTTCGGAACTGTTGTTTTCGACGAAAGTGGGCTTTTCCTTTGCAGTATCACTTGTAAAACTTGGTGAATACAGTTACATTGGCGTAATACGAGTCGTTTACAAGATGATCGCTTTTATTCAGGGATACGCTGTACCTGGGCTTCGAAACTGTTGTTCTCGACGAAAGTGGGCTTTCCCTTCGAAAATCACTTCCAAAACTTGGTGAATACAGTTACATTGGCGTAGCACAAACCGTTTGCAATATAATCGCTTTAATTTAGGGCGACGGTACATCTACGCTTCGGAACTGTTGTTGTCGACGAAAGTGGGCTTTCCCTTTGCAGAATCACTTCCTAAACATGGTGAATACAGTTACATTGGCGTAGCACAAACCGTTTGCAATATAATCGCTTTAATTTTGGGCGACGGTACATCTACGCTTCGGAACTGTTGTTGTCGACGAAAGTGGGCTTTTCCTTTGCAGAATCACTTCCAAAACATGGTGAATACAGTTCCATTGGCGTAGCACAAACCGTTTCCAATATAATCGCTTTAACTTAGGGCGACGGTACATGTACGCTTCGAAACTGTTGTTGTCGACGAAAGTGGGCTTTCCCTTTGCAGTATCACTTGTAAAACTTGGTGAATACAGTTACATTGGCGTAATACCAGTCGTTTACAAGATGATCGCTTCTATTCAGGGATACGCTGTACCTGCGCTTCGAAACTGTTGTTCTCGACGAAAGTGGGCTTTCCCTTCGAAAATCACTTCCAAAACTTGGTGAATACAGTTACATTGGCGTAGTACAATCCGTTTGCAATATAATCGCTTTAATTTAGGGCTACGGTACATCTGCGCTTCGAAACTGTTGTTGTCGACGAAAGTGGGCTTTTCCTTTGCAGAATCACTTCCAAAACATGGTGAATACAGTTCCATTGGCGTAGCACAAACCGTTTCCAATATAATCGCTTTAACTTAGGGCGACGGTACATGTACGCTTCGAAACTGTTGTTGTCGACGAAAGTGGGCTTTCCCTTTGCAGTATCACTTGTAAAACTTGGTGAATACAGTTACATTGGCGTAATACCAGTCGTTTACAAGATGACCGCTTCTATTCAGGGATACGCTGTACCTGCGCTTCGAAACTGTTGTTCTCGACGAAAGTGGGCTTTCCCTTTGCAGAATCACTTCCTAAACATGGTGAATACAGTTACATTGGCGTAGCACAAACCGTTTGCAATATAATCGCTTTAATTTAGGGCGACGGTACATCTACGCTTCGGAACTGTTGTTCTCGACGAAAGTGGGCTTTCCCTTCGAAAATCACTTCCAAAACATGGTGAATACAGTTCCATTGGCGTAGCACAAACCGTTTCCAATATAATCGCTTTAACTTAGGGCGACGGTACATCTACGCTTCGGAACTGTTGTTCTCGACGAAAGTGGGCTTTCCCTTCGAAAATCACTTCCAAAACATGGTGAATACAGTTCCATTGGCGTAGCACAAACCGTTTCCAATATAATCGCTTTAACTTAGGGCGACGGTACATGTACGCTTCGAAACTGTTGTTGTCGACGAAAGTGGGCTTTCCCTTTGCAGTATCACTTGTAAAACTTGGTGAATACAGTTACATTGGCGTAATACCAGTCGTTTACAAGATGATCGCTTCTATTCAGGGATACGCTGTACCTGCGCTTCGAAACTGTTGTTCTCGACGAAAGTGGGCTTTCCCTTCGAAAATCACTTCCAAAACTTGGTGAATACAGTTACATTGGCGTAGTACAATCCGTTTGCAATATAATCGCTTTAATTTAGGGCTACGGTACATCTGCGCTTCGAAACTGTTGTTGTCGACGAAAGTGGGCTTTCCCTTTGCAGAATCACTTCCTAAACATGGTGAATACAGTTCCATTGGCGTAGCACAAACCGTTTGCAATATCACGCCTTTAATTTAGGGATACGCTATATCTGCGCTTCGGAACTGTTGTTTTCGACGAAAGTGGGCTTTTCCTTTGCAGAATCACTTCCAAAACATGGTGAATACAGTTACATTGGCGTAGCACAAACCGTTTGCAATATAATCGCTTTAATTTAGGGCGACGGTACATCTACGCTTCGGAACTGTTGTTGTCGACGAAAGTGGGTTTTCCCTTTGCAGAATCACTTCCAAAACATGGCGAATACAGTTCCATTGGCGTAGCACAAACCGTTTGCAATATAATCGCTTTAACTTAGGGCGACGGTACATGTACGCTTCGAAACTGTTGTTGTCGACGAAAGTGGGCTTTCCCTTTGCAGTATCACTTGTAAAACTTGGTGAATACAGTTACATTGGCGTAATACCAGTCGTTTACAAGATGATCACTTTTATTCAGGGATACGCTGTACCTGCGCTTCGAAATTGTTGTTCTCGACGAAAGTGGGCTTTCCCTTCGAAAATCACTTCCAAAACTTGGTGAATACAGTTACATTGGCGTAGTACAATCCGTTTGCAATATAATCGCTTTAATTTAGGGCTACGGTACATCTGCGCTTCGAAACTGTTGTTGTCGACGAAAGTGGGCTTTCCCTTTGCAGAATCACTTCCTAAACATGGTGAATACAGTTCCATTGGCGTAGCACAAACCGTTTGCAATATCACGCCTTTAATTTAGGTATACGCTATATCTGCGCTTCGGAACTGTTGTTTTCGACGAAAGTGGGCTTTTCCTTTGCAGTATCACTTCTAAAACTTGGTGAATACAGTTACATTGGCGTAATACGAGTCGTTTACAAGATGATCGCTTTTATTCAGGGATACGCTGTACCTGGGCTTCGAAACTGTTGTTCTCGACGAAAGTGGGCTTTCCCTTCGAAAATCACTTCCAAAACTTGGTGAATACAGTTACATTGGCGTAGCACAAACCGTTTGCAATATAATCGCTTTAATTTAGGGCGACGGTACATCTACGCTTCGGAACTGTTGTTGTCGACGAAAGTGGGCTTTCCCTTTGCAGAATCACTTCCTAAACATGGTGAATACAGTTACATTGGCGTAGCACAAACCGTTTGCAATATAATCGCTTTAATTTTGGGCGACGGTACATCTACGCTTCGAAACTGTTGTTGTCGACGAAAGTGGGCTTTCCCTTTGCAGAATCACTTCCTAAACATGGTGAATACAGTTCCATTGGCGTAGCACAAACCGTTTGCAATATCACGCCTTTAATTTAGGTATACGCTATATCTGCGCTTCGGAACTGTTGTTTTCGACGAAAGTGGGCTTTTCCTTTGCAGTATCACTTGTAAAACTTGGTGAATACAGTTACATTGGCGTAATACGAGTCGTTTACAAGATGATCGCTTTTATTCAGGGATACGCTGTACCTGGGCTTCGAAACTGTTGTTGTCGACGAAAGTGGGCTTTCCCTTCGAAAATCACTTCCAAAACTTGGTGAATACAGTTACATTGGCGTAGCACAAACCGTTTGCAATATAATCGCTTTAATTTAGGGCGACGGTACATCTACGCTTCGGAACTGTTGTTGTCGACGAAAGTGGGCTTTCCCTTTGCAGAATCACTTCCAAAACATGGTGAATACAGTTCCATTGGCGTAGCACAAACCGTTTGCAATATAATCGCTTTTGTTTAGGGATACGCTATGTCTGCGCTTCGGAACTGTTGTTTTCGACGAAAGTGGGCTTTCCCTTTGCAGAATCTCTTCCAAAACTTGGTGAATACAGTTACATTGGCGTAGTACAATCCGTTTGCAATATAATCGCTTTAATTTAGGGCTACGGTACATCTGCGCTTCGAAACTGTTGTTGTCGACGAAAGTGGGCTTTCCCTTTGCAGAATCACTTCCTAAACATGGTGAATACAGTTCCTTTGGCGTAGCACAAACCGTTTGCAATATCACGCCTTTAATTTAGGGATACGCTATATCTGCGCTTCGGAACTGTTGTTTTCGACGAAAGTGGGCTTTTCCTTTGCAGAATCACTTCCAAAACATGGTGAATACAGTTCCATTGGCGTAGCACAAACCGTTTCCAATATAATCGCTTTAACTTAGGGCGACGGTACATGTACGCTTCGAAACTGTTGTTGTCGACGAAAGTGGGCTTTCCCTTTGCAGTATCACTTGTAAAACTTGGTGAATACAGTTACATTGGCGTAATACCAGTCGTTTACAAGATGACCGCTTCTATTCAGGGATACGCTGTACCTGCGCTTCGAAACTGTTGTTCTCGACGAAAGTGGGCTTTCCCTTTGCAGAATCACTTCCTAAACATGGTGAATACAGTTACATTGGCGTAGCACAAACCGTTTGCAATATAATCGCTTTAATTTAGGGCGACGGTACATCTACGCTTCGGAACTGTTGTTCTCGACGAAAGTGGGCTTTCCCTTCGAAAATCACTTCCAAAACATGGTGAATACAGTTCCATTGGCGTAGCACAAACCGTTTCCAATATAATCGCTTTAACTTAGGGCGACGGTACATCTACGCTTCGGAACTGTTGTTCTCGACGAAAGTGGGCTTTCCCTTCGAAAATCACTTCCAAAACATGGTGAATACAGTTCCATTGGCGTAGCACAAACCGTTTCCAATATAATCGCTTTAACTTAGGGCGACGGTACATGTACGCTTCGAAACTGTTGTTGTCGACGAAAGTGGGCTTTCCCTTTGCAGTATCACTTGTAAAACTTGGTGAATACAGTTACATTGGCGTAATACCAGTCGTTTACAAGATGATCGCTTCTATTCAGGGATACGCTGTACCTGCGCTTCGAAACTGTTGTTCTCGACGAAAGTGGGCTTTCCCTTCGAAAATCACTTCCAAAACTTGGTGAATACAGTTACATTGGCGTAGTACAATCCGTTTGCAATATAATCGCTTTAATTTAGGGCTACGGTACATCTGCGCTTCGAAACTGTTGTTGTCGACGAAAGTGGGCTTTCCCTTTGCAGAATCACTTCCTAAACATGGTGAATACAATTCCATTGGCGTAGCACAAACCGTTTGCAATATCACGCCTTTAATTTAGGGATACGCTATATCTGCGCTTCGGAACTGTTGTTTTCGACGAAAGTGGGCTTTTCCTTTGCAGAATCACTTCCAAAACATGGTGAATACAGTTACATTGGCGTAGCACAAACCGTTTGCAATATAATCGCTTTAATTTAGGGCGACGGTACATCTACGCTTCGGAACTGTTGTTGTCGACGAAAGTGGGTTTTCCCTTTGCAGAATCACTTCCAAAACATGGCGAATACAGTTCCATTGGCGTAGCACAAACCGTTTGCAATATAATCGCTTTAACTTAGGGCGACGGTACATGTACGCTTCGAAACTGTTGTTGTCGACGAAAGTGGGCTTTCCCTTTGCAGTATCACTTGTAAAACTTGGTGAATACAGTTACATTGGCGTAATACCAGTCGTTTACAAGATGATCACTTTTATTCAGGGATACGCTGTACCTGCGCTTCGAAATTGTTGTTCTCGACGAAAGTGGGCTTTCCCTTCGAAAATCACTTCCAAAACTTGGTGAATACAGTTACATTGGCGTAGTACAATCCGTTTGCAATATTATCGCTTTAATTTAGGGCTACGGTACATCTGCGCTTCGAAACTGTTGTTGTCGACGAAAGTGGGCTTTCCCTTTGCAGAATCACTTCCTAAACATGGTGAATACAGTTCCATTGGCGTAGCACAAACCGTTTGCAATATCACGCCTTTAATTTAGGTATACGCTATATCTGCGCTTCGGAACTGTTGTTTTCGACGAAAGTGGGCTTTTCCTTTGCAGTATCACTTGTAAAACTTGGTGAATACAGTTACATTGGCGTAATACGAGTCGTTTACAAGATGATCGCTTTTATTCAGGGATACGCTGTACCTGGGCTTCGAAACTGTTGTTCTCGACGAAAGTGGGCTTTCCCTTCGAAAATCACTTCCAAAACTTGGTGAATACAGTTACATTGGCGTAGCACAAACCGTTTGCAATATAATCGCTTTAATTTAGGGCGACGGTACATCTACGCTTCGGAACTGTTGTTGTCGACGAAAGTGGGCTTTCCCTTTGCAGAATCACTTCCAAAACATGGTGAATACAGTTACATTGGCGTAGCACAAACCGTTTGCAATATAATCGCTTTAATTTAGGGCGACGGTACATCTACGCTTCGAAACTGTTGTTGTCGACGAAAGTGGGCTTTCCCTTTGCAGAATCACTTCCTAAACATGGTGAATACAGTTCCATTGGCGTAGCACAAACCGTTTGCAATATCACGCCTTTAATTTAGGTATACGCTATATCTGCGCTTCGGAACTGTTGTTTTCGACGAAAGTGGGCTTTTCCTTTGCAGTATCACTTGTAAAACTTGGTGAATACAGTTACATTGGCGTAATACGAGTCGTTTACAAGATGATCGCTTTTATTCAGGGATACGCTGTACCTGGGCTTCGAAACTGTTGTTCTCGACGAAAGTGGGCTTTCCCTTCGAAAATCACTTCCAAAACTTGGTGAATACAGTTACATTGGCGTAGCACAAACCGTTTGCAATATAATCGCTTTAATTTAGGGCGACGGTACATCTACGCTTCGGAACTGTTGTTGTCGACGAAAGTGGGCTTTCCCTTTGCAGAATCACTTCCTAAATATGGTGAATACAGTTACATTGGCGTAGCACAAACCGTTTGCAATATAATCGCTTTAATTTTGGGCGACGGTACATCTACGCTTCGGAACTGTTGTTGTCGACGAAAGTGGGCTTTCCCTTTGCAGAATCACTTCCAAAACATGGTGAATACAGTTCCATTGGCGTAGCACAAACCGTTTCCAATATAATCGCTTTAACTTAGGGCGACGGTACATGTACGCTTCGAAACTGTTGTTGTCGACGAAAGTGGGCTTTCCCTTTGCAGTATCACTTGTAAAACTTGGTGAATACAGTTACATTGGCGTAATACCAGTCGTTTACAAGATGATCGCTTCTATTCAGGGATACGCTGTACCTGCGCTTCGAAACTGTTGTTCTCGACGAAAGTGGGCTTTCCCTTCGAAAATCACTTCCAAAACTTGGTGAATACAGTTACATTGGCGTAGTACAATCCGTTTGCAATATAATCGCTTTAATTTAGGGCTACGGTACATCTGCGCTTCGAAACTGTTGTTGTCGACGAAAGTGGGCTTTCCCTTTGCAGAATCACTTCCTAAACATGGTGAATACAATTCCATTGGCGTAGCACAAACCGTTTGCAATATCACGCCTTTAATTTAGGGATACGCTATATCTGCGCTTCGGAACTGTTGTTTTCGACGAAAGTGGGCTTTTCCTTTGCAGAATCACTTCCAAAACATGGTGAATACAGTTCCATTGGCGTAGCACAAACCGTTTCCAATATAATCGCTTTAACTTAGGGCGACGGTACATGTACGCTTCGAAACTGTTGTTGTCGACGAAAGTGGGCTTTCCCTTTGCAGTATCACTTGTAAAACTTGGTGAATACAGTTACATTGGCGTAATACCAGTCGTTTACAAGATGATCGCTTCTATTCAGGGATACGCTGTACCTGCGCTTCGAAACTGTTGTTCTCGACGAAAGTGGGCTTTCCCTTCGAAAATCACTTCCAAAACTTGGTGAATACTGTTACATTGGCGTAGCACAAACCGTTTGCAATATAATCGCTTTAATTTAGGGCGACGGTACATCTACGCTTCGGAACTGTTGTTGTCGACGAAAGTGGGTTTTCCCTTTGCAGAATCACTTCCAAAACATGGCGAATACAGTTCCATTGGCGTAGCACAAACCGTTTGCAATATAATCGCTTTAACTTAGGGCGACGGTACATGTACGCTTCGAAACTGTTGTTGTCGACGAAAGTGGGCTTTCCCTTTGCAGTATCACTTGTAAAACTTGGTGAATACAGTTACATTGGCGTAATACCAGTCGTTTACAAGATGATCACTTTTATTCAGGGATACGCTGTACCTGCGCTTCGAAACTGTTGTTCTCGACGAAAGTGGGCTTTCCCTTCGAAAATCACTTCCAAAACTTGGTGAATACAGTTACATTGGCGTAGTACAATCCGTTTGCAATATAATCGCTTTAATTAAGGGCGACGGTACATCTATGCTTCGGAACTGTTGTTTTCGATGAAACTGTCTTTTCGCTTTGCAGAATCACTTCCAAAACATGGTGAATACAGTTCCATTGGCGTAGCACAAACCGTTTGCAATATAATCGCTTTTGTTTAGGGACACGCTATGTCTGCGCTTCGGAACTGTTGTTTTCGACGAAAGTGGGCTTTCCCTTTGCAGAATCACTTCCTAAATATGGTGAATACAGTTACATTGGCGTAGCACAAACCGTTTGCAATATAATCGCTTTAATTTAGGGCGACGGTACATCTACGCTTCGGAACTGTTGTTGTCGACGAAAGTGGGTTTTCCCTTTGCAGAATCACTTCCAAAACATGGCGAATACAGTTCCATTGGCGTAGCACAAACCGTTTGCAATATAATCGCTTTAATTTAGTGCGACGGTACATCTACGCTTCGGAACTGTTGTTCTCGACGAAAGTGGGCTTTCCCTTCGAAAATCACTTCCAAAACTTGGTGAATACAGTTACATTGGCGTAGTACAATCCGTTTGCAATATAATAGCTTTAATTAAGGGCGACGGTACATCTACGCTTCGGAACTGTTGTTGTCGACGAAAGTGGGTTTTCCCTTTGCAGAATCACTTCCAAAACATGGCGAATATAGTTCCATTGGCGTAGCACAAACCGTTTGCAATATAATCGCTTTTGTTTAGGGATACGCTATGTCTGCGCTTCGGAACTGTTGTTTTCGACGAAAGTGGGCTTTCCCTTTGCAGAATCTCTTCCTAAATATGGTGAATACAGTTACATTGGCGTAGCACAAACCGTTTGCAATATAATCGCTTTAATTTAGGGCGACGGTACATCTACGCTTCGGAACTGTTGTTGTCGAGGAAAGTGGGTTTTCCCTTTGCAGAATCACTTCCAAAGCATGGCGAATACAGTTCCATTGGCGTAGCACAAACCGTGTGCAATATAATCGCTTTAACTTAGGGCGACGGTACATGTACGCTTCGAAACTGTTGTTGTCGACGAAAGTGGGCTTTCCCTTTGCAGTATCACTTGTAAAACTTGGTGAATACAGTTACATTGGCGTAATACCAGTCGTTTACAAGATGATCACTTTTATTCAGGGATACGCTGTACCTGCGCTTCGAAACTGTTGTTCTCGACGAAAGTGGGCTTTCCCTTCGAAAATCACTTCCAGAACTTGGTGAATACAGTTACATTGGCGTAGTACAATCCGTTTGCAATATAATCGCTTTAATTTAGGGCGACGGTACATCTACGCTTCGGAACTGTTGTTGTCGACGAAAGTGGGCTTTCCCTTTGCAGAATCACTTCCTAAACATGGTGAATACAGTTACATTGGCGTAGCACAAACCGTTTGCAATATAATCGCTTTAATTTAGGGCGACGGTACATCTACGCTTCGGAACTGTTGTTGTCGACGAAAGTGGGTTTTCCCTTTGCAGAATCACTTCCAAAACATGGCGAATATAGTTCCATTGGCGTAGCACAAACCGTTTGCAGTATAATCGCTTTTGTTTAGGGATACGCTATGTCTGCGCTTCGGAACTGTTGTTTTCGACGAAAGTGGGCTTTCCCTTTGCAGAAACACTTCCTAAATATGGTGAATACAGTTACATTGGCGTAGCACAAACCGTTTGCAATATAATCGCTTTAATTTAGGGCGACGGTACATCTACGCTTCGGAACTGTTGTTTTCGACGAAGGTGGGTTTTCCTTTGCAGTATCACTTGTAAAACTTGGTGAATACAGTTACATTGGCGTAATACGAGTCGTTTACAAGATGATCGCTTTTATTCAGGGATACGTTGTACCTGGGCTTCGAAACTGTTGTTCTCGACGAAAGTGGGCTTTCCCTTCGAAAATCACTTCCAAAACTTGGTGAATACAGTTACATTGGCGTAGCACAAACCGTTTGCAATATAATCGCTTTAATTTAGGGCGACGGTACATCTACGCTTCGGAACTGTTGTTGTCGACGAAAGTGGGCTTTCCCTTTGCAGAATCACTTCCTAAACATGGTGAATACAGTTACATTGGCGTAGCACAAACCGTTTGCAATATAATCGCTTTAATTTAGGGCGACGGTACATCTACGCTTCGGAACTGTTGTTGTCGACGAAAGTGGGTTTTCCCTTTGCAGAATCACTTCCAAAACATGTCGAATATAGTTCCATTGGCGTAGCACAAACCGTTTGCAATATAATCGCTTTTGTTTAGGGATACGCTATGTCTGCGCTTCGGAACTGTTGTTTTCGACGAAAGTGGGCTTTCCCTTTGCAGAATCACTTCCTAAATATGGTGAATACAGTTACATTGGCGTAGCACAAACCGTTTGCAATATAATCGCTTTAATTTAGGGCGACGGTACATGTACGCTTCGAAACTGTTGTTGTCGACGAAAGTGGGCTTTCCCTTTGCAGTATCACTTGTAAAACTTGGTGAATACAGTTACATTGGCGTAGTACAATCCGTTTGCAATATAATCGCTTTAATTAAGGGCGACGGTACATCTACGCTTCGGAACTGTTGTTGTCGACGAAAGTGGGCTTTCCCTTCGAAAATCACTTCCAGAACTTGGTGAATACAGTTACATTGGCGTAGTACAATCCGTTTGCAATATAATCGCTTTAATTTAGGGCTACGGTACATCTGCGCTTCGAAACTGTTGTTTTCGACGAAAGTGGGCTTTTCCTTTGCAGAATCACTTCCTAAATATGGTGAATACAGTTACATTGGCGTAGCACAAACCGTTTGCAATGTAATCGCTTTAATTTAGGGCGACGGTACATCTACGCTTCGGAACTGTTGTTGTCGACGAAAGTGGGTTTTCCCTTTGCAGAATCACTTCCAAAACATGGCGAATACAGTTCCATTGGCGTAGCACAAACCGTTTGCAATATAATCGCTTTAATTTAGGGCGACGGTACATCTACGCTTCGGAACTGTTGTTGTCGACGAAGGTGGGTTTTCCCTCTGCAGAAACACTTCCTAAATATGGTGAATACAGTTACATTGGCGTAGCACAACCGTTTGCAATATAATCGCTTTAATTTAGGGCGACGGTACATCTACGCTTCGGAACTGTTGTTGTCGACGAAAGTGGGTTTTCCCTTTGCAGAATCACTTCCAAAACATGGCGAATACAGTTCCATTGGCGTAGCACAAACCGTTTGCAATATAATCGCTTTAATTTAGGGCGACGGTACATCTACGCTTCGGAACTGTTGTTCTCGACGAAAGTGGGCTTTCCCTTCGAAAATCACTTCCAAAACTTGGTGAATACAGTTACATTGGCGTAGTACAATCCGTTTGCAATATAATCGCTTTAATTTAGGGCTACGGTACATCTGCGCTTCGAAACTGTTGTTGTCGACGAAAGTGGGCTTTCCCTTTGCAGAATCACTTCCTAAACATGGTGAATACAGTTCCATTGGCGTAGCACAAACCGTTTGCAATATCACGCCTTTAATTTAGGGATACGCTATATCTGCGCTTCGGAACTGTTGTTTTCGACGAAAGTGGGCTTTTCCTTTGCAGAATCACTTCCAAAACATGGTGAATACAGTTCCATTGGCGTAGCACAAACCGTTTCCAATATAATCGCTTTAACTTAGGGCGACGGTACATGTACGCTTCGAAACTGTTGTTGTCGACGAAAGTGTGCTTTCCCTTTGCAGTATCACTTGTAAAACTTGGTGAATACAGTTACATTGGCGTAATACCAGTCGTTTACAAGATGATCGCTTCTATTCAGGGATACGCTGTACCTGCGCTTCGAAACTGTTGTTCTCGACGAAAGTGGGCTTTCCCTTTGCAGAATCACTTCCTAAATATGGTGAATACAGTTACATTGGCGTAGCACAAACCGTTTGCAATATAATCGCTTTAATTTAGGGCGACGGTACATCTACGCTTCGGAACTGTTGTTGTCGACGAAAGTGGGTTTTCCCTTTGCAGAATCACTTCCAAAACATGGCGAATATAGTTCCATTGGCGTAGCACAAACCGTTTGCAGTATAATCGCTTTTGTTTAGGGATACGCTATGTCTGCGCTTCGGAACTGTTGTTTTCGACGAAAGTGGGCTTTCCCTTTGCAGAAACACTTCCTAAATATGGTGAATACAGTTACATTGGCGTAGCACAAACCGTTTGCAATATAATCGCTTTAATTTAGGGCGACGGTACATCTACGCTTCGGAACTGTTGTTTTCGACGAAGGTGGGTTTTCCTTTGCAGTATCACTTGTGAAACTTGGTGAATACAGTTACATTGGCGTAATACGAGTCGTTTACAAGATGATCGCTTTTATTCAGGGATACGTTGTACCTGGGCTTCGAAACTGTTGTTCTCGACGAAAGTGGGCTTTCCCTTCGAAAATCGCTTCCAAAACTTGGTGAATACAGTTACATTGGCGTAGCACAAACCGTTTGCAATATAATCGCTTTAATTTAGGGCGACGGTACATCTACGCTTCGGAACTGTTGTTGTCGACGAAAGTGGGCTTTCCCTTTGCAGAATCACTTCCTAAACATGGTGAATACAGTTACATTGGCGTAGCACAAACCGTTTGCAATATAATCGCTTTAATTTAGGGCGACGGTACATCTACGCTTCGGAACTGTTGTTGTCGACGAAAGTGGGTTTTCCCTTTGCAGAATCACTTCCAAAACATGTCGAATATAGTTCCATTGGCGTAGCACAAACCGTTTGCAATATAATCGCTTTTGTTTAGGGATACGCTATGTCTGCGCTTCGGAACTGTTGTTTTCGACGAAAGTGGGCTTTCCCTTTGCAGAATCACTTCCTAAATATGGTGAATACAGTTACATTGGCGTAGCACAAACCGTTTGCAATATAATCGCTTTAATTTAGGGCGACGGTACATGTACGCTTCGAAACTGTTGTTGTCGACGAAAGTGGGCTTTCCCTTTGCAGTATCACTTGTAAAACTTGGTGAATACAGTTACATTGGCGTAGTACAATCCGTTTGCAATATAATCGCTTTAATTAAGGGCGACGGTACATCTACGCTTCGGAACTGTTGTTGTCGACGAAAGTGGGTTTTCCCTTTGCAGAATCACTTCCAAAACTTGGTGAATACAGTTACATTGGCGTAGCACAAACCGTTTGCAATATAATCGCTTTAATTTAGGGCGACGGTACATCTACGCTTCGGAACTATTGTTGTCGACGAAAGTGGGTTTTCCCTTTGCAGAATCACTTCCAAAACATGGCGAATACAGTTCCATTGGCGTAGCACAAACCGTTTGCAATATAATCGCTTTAACTTAGGGCGACGGTACATCTACGCTTCGGAACTGTTGTTGTCGACGAAAGTCGGCTTTCCCTTTGCAGAATACCGTGCAAAACTTGGTAGATACAGTTACATTGGCGTAGTACAATCCGTTTGCAATATAATCGCTTTTATTTAGGGATACGCTATGTCTGCGCTTCGGAACTGTTGTTTTCGACGAAAGTGGGCTTTCCCTTTGCAGAATCACTTCCTAAATATGGTGAATACAGTTACATTGGCGTAGCACAAACCGTTTGCAATATAATCGCTTTAATTTAGGGCGACGGTACATGTACGCTTCGAAACTGTTGTTGTCGACGAAAGTGGGCTTTCCCTTTGCAGTATCACTTGTAAAACTTGGTGAATACAGTTACATTGGCGTAGTACAATCCGTTTGCAATATAATCGCTTTAATTAAGGGCGACGGTACATCTACGCTTCGGAACTGTTGTTGTCGACGAAAGTGGGTTTTCCCTTTGCAGAATCACTTCCAAAACTTGGTGAATACAGTTACATTGGCGTAGCACAAACCGTTTGCAATATAATCGCTTTAATTTAGGGCGACGGTACATCTACGCTTCGGAACTATTGTTGTCGACGAAAGTGGGTTTTCCCTTTGCAGAATCACTTCCAAAACATGGCGAATACAGTTCCATTGGCGTAGCACAAACCGTTTGCAATATAATCGCTTTAACTTAGGGCGACGGTACATGTACGCTTCGAAACTGTTGTTGTCGACGAAAGTGGGCTTTCCCTTTGCAGTATCACTTGTAAAACTTGGTGAATACAGTTACATTGGCGTAATACCAGTCGTTTACAAGATGATCGCTTCTATTCAGGGATACGCTGTACCTGCGCTTCGAAACTGTTGTTCTCGACGAAAGTGGGCTTTCCCTTCGAAAATCACTTCCAAAACTTGGTGAATACAGTTACATTGGCGTAGTACAATCCGTTTGCAATATAATCGCTTTAATTTAGGGCTACGGTACATCTGCGCTTCGAAACTGTTGTTGTCGACGAAAGTGGGCTTTCCCTTTGCAGAATCACTTCCTAAACATGGTGAATACAATTCCATTGGCGTAGCACAAACCGTTTGCAATATAATCGCTTTAACTTAGGGCGACGGTACATGTACGCTTCGAAACTGTTGTTGTCGACGAAAGTGGGCTTTCCCTTTGCAGTATCACTTGTAAAACTTGGTGAATACAGTTACATTGGCGTAATACCAGTCGTTTACAAGATGATCACTTTTATTCAGGGATACGCTGTACCTGCGCTTCGAAACTGTTGTTCTCGACGAAAGTGGGCTTTCCCTTCGAAAATCACTTCCAAAACTTGGTGAATACAGTTACATTGGCGTAGTACAATCCGTTTGCAATATAATCGCTTTAATTTAGGGCTACGGTACATCTGCGCTTCGAAACTGTTGTTGTCGACGAAAGTGGGCTTTCCCTTTGCAGAATCACTTCCTAAACATGGTGAATACAGTTACATTGGCGTAGCACAAACCGTTTGCAATATAACGCCTTTAATTTAGTCATACGCTATATCTGCGCTTCGAAACTGTTGTTTTCGACGAAAGTCGGCTTTCCCTTTGCAGAATACCGTGCAAAACTTGGTAGATACAGTTACATTGGCGTAGTACAATCCGTTTGCAATATAATCGCTTTAATTAAGGGCGACGGTACATCTATGCTTCGGAACTGTTGTTGTCGACGAAAGTGGGCTTTCCCTTTGCAGAATCACTTCCTAAACATGGTGAATACAGTTCCATTGGCGTAGCACAAACCGTTTGCAATATCACCGCTTTAATTTAGGTATACGCTATATCTGCGCTTCGGAACTGTTGTTTTCGACGAAAGTGGGCTTTTCCTTTGCAGTATCACTTGTAAAACTTGGTGAATACAGTTACATTGGCGTAATACGAGTCGTTTACAAGATGATCGCTTTTATTCAGGGATACGCTGTACCTGGGCTTCGAAACTGTTGTTGTCGACGAAAGTGGGCTTTCCCTTCGAAAATCACTTCCAAAACTTGGTGAATACAGTTACATTGGCGTAGCACAAACCGTTTGCAATATAATCGCTTTAATTTAGGGCGACGGTACATCTACGCTTCGGAACTGTTGTTGTCGACGAAAGTGGGCTTTCCCTTTGCAGAATCACTTCCAAAACATGGTGAATACAGTTCCATTGGCGTAGCACAAACCGTTTGCAATATAATCGCTTTTGTTTAGGGATACGCTATGTCTGCGCTTCGGAACTGTTGTTTTCGACGAAAGTGGGCTTTCCCTTTGCAGAATCACTTCCAAAACTTGGTGAATACAGTTACATTGGCGTAGTACAATCCGTTTGCAATATAATCGCTTTAATTTAGGGCTACGGTACATCTGCGCTTCGAAACTGTTGTTGTCGACGAAAGTGGGCTTTCCCTTTGCAGAATCACTTCCTAAACATGGTGAATACAGTTCCTTTGGCGTAGCACAAACCGTTTGCAATATCACGCCTTTAATTTAGGGATACGCTATATCTGCGCTTCGGAACTGTTGTTTTCGACGAAAGTGGGCTTTTCCTTTGCAGAATCACTTCCAAAACATGGTGAATACAGTTCCATTGGCGTAGCACAAACCGTTTCCAATATAATCGCTTTAACTTAGGGCGACGGTACATGTACGCTTCGAAACTGTTGTTGTCGACGAAAGTGGGCTTTCCCTTTGCAGTATCACTTGTAAAACTTGGTGAATACAGTTACATTGGCGTAATACCAGTCGTTTACAAGATGACCGCTTCTATTCAGGGATACGCTGTACCTGCGCTTCGAAACTGTTGTTCTCGACGAAAGTGGGCTTTCCCTTTGCAGAATCACTTCCTAAATATGGTGAATATAGTTACATTGGCGTAGCACAAACCGTTTGCAATATAATCGCTTTAATTTAGGGCGACGGTACATCTACGCTTCGGAACTGTTGTTTTCGACGAAAGTGGGCTTTCCCTTCGAAAATCACTTCCAAAACTTGGTGAATACAGTTACATTGGCGTAGCACAAACCGTTTGCAATATAATCGCTTTTGTTTAGGGATACGCTATGTCTGCGCTTCGGAACTGTTGTTTTCGACGAAAGTGGGCTTTCCCTTTGCAGAATCACTTCCTAAACATGGTGAATACAGTTACATTGGCGTAGCACAAACCGTTTGCAATATAATCGCTTTAATTTAGGGCGACGGTACATCTACGCTTCGGAACTGTTGTTGTCGACGAAAGTGGGTTTTCCCTTTGCAGAATCACTTCCAAAACATGGCGAATACAGTTCCATTGGCGTAGCACAAACCGTTTGCAATATAATCGCTTTTGTTTAGGGATACGCTATGTCTGCGCTTCGGAACTGTTGTTTTCGACGAAAGTGGGCTTTCCCTTTGCAGAATCACTTCCTAAATATGGTGAATACAGTTACATTGGCGTAGCACAAACCGTTTGCAATATAATCGCTTTAATTTAGGGCGACGGTACATGTACGCTTCGAAACTGTTGTTGTCGACGAAAGTGGGCTTTCCCTTTGCAGTATCACTTGTGAAACTTGGTGAATACAGTTACATTGGCGTAGTACAATCCGTTTGCAATATAATCGCTTTAATTAAGGGCGACGGTACATCTACGCTTCGGAACTGTTGTTGTCGACGAAAGTGGGTTTTCCCTTTGCAGAATCACTTCCAAAACTTGGTGAATACAGTTACATTGGCGTAGCACAATCCGTTTGCAATATAATCGCTTTAATTAAGGGCGACGGTACATCTGCGCTTCGGAACTGTTGTTTTCGACGAAAGTGGGCTTTCCCTTTGCAGAATCACTTCCAAAACATGGCGAATACAGTTCCATTGGCGTAGCACAAACCGTTTGCAATATAATCGCTTTAACTTAGGGCGACGGTACATCTACGCTTCGGAACTGTTGTTGTCGACGAAAGTCGGCTTTCCCTTTGCAGAATACCGTGCAAAACTTGGTAGATACAGTTACATTGGCGTAGTACAATCCGTTTGCAATATAATCGCTTTTGTTTAGGGATACGCTATGTCTGCGCTTCGGAACTGTTGTTTTCGACGAAAGTGGGCTTTCCCTTTGCAGAATCACTTCCTAAATATGGTGAATACAGTTACATTGGCGTAGCACAAACCGTTTGCAATATAATCGCTTTAACTTAGGGCGACGGTACATGTACGCTTCGAAACTGTTGTTGTCGACGAAAGTGGGCTTTCCCTTTGCAGTATCACTTGTAAAACTTGGTGAATACAGTTACATTGGCGTAGTACAATCCGTTTGCAATATAATCGCTTTAATTTAGGGCGACGGTACATCTACGCTTCGGAACTGTTGTTGTCGACGAAAGTGGGTTTTCCCTTTGCAGAATCACTTCCAAAACTTGGTGAATACAGTTACATTGGCGTAGCACAAACCGTTTGCAATATAATCGCTTTAATTTAGGGCGACGGTACATCTACGCTTCGGAACTATTGTTGTCGACGAAAGTGGGTTTTCCCTTTGCAGAATCACTTCCAAAACATGGTGAATACAGTTCCATTGGCGTAGCACAAACCGTTTGCAATATAATCGCTTTAACTTAGGGCGACGGTACATGTACGCTTCGAAACTGTTGTTGTCGACGAAAGTGGGCTTTCCCTTTGCAGTATCACTTGTAAAACTTGGTGAATACAGTTACATTGGCGTAATACCAGTCGTTTACAAGATGATCGCTTCTATTCAGGGATACGCTGTACCTGCGCTTCGAAACTGTTGTTCTCGACGAAAGTGGGCTTTCCCTTCGAAAATCACTTCCAAAACTTGGTGAATACAGTTACATTGGGGTAGTACAATCCGTTTGCAATATAATCGCTTTAATTTAGGGCTACGGTACATCTGCGCTTCGAAACTGTTGTTGTCGACGAAAGTGGGCTTTCCCTTTGCAGAATCACTTCCTAAACATGGTGAATACAATTCCATTGGCGTAGCACAAACCGTTTGCAATATCACGCCTTTAATTTAGGGATACGCTATATCTGCGCTTCGGAACTGTTGTTTTCGACGAAAGTGGGCTTTTCCTTTGCAGAATCACTTCCAAAACATGGTGAATACAGTTCCATTGGCGTAGCACAAACCGTTTCCAATATAATCGCTTTAACTTAGGGCGACGGTACATGTACGCTTCGAAACTGTTGTTGTCGACGAAAGTGGGCTTTCCCTTTGCAGTATCACTTGTAAAACTTGGTGAATACAGTTACATTGGCGTAATACCAGTCGTTTACAAGATGATCGCTTCTATTCAGGGATACGCTGTACCTGCGCTTCGAAACTGTTGTTCTCGACGAAAGTGGGCTTTCCCTTCGAAAATCACTTCCAAAACTTGGTGAATACTGTTACATTGGCGTAGCACAAACCGTTTGCAATATAATCGCTTTAATTTAGGGCGACGGTACATCTACGCTTCGGAACTGTTGTTGTCGACGAAAGTGGGTTTTCCCTTTGCAGAATCACTTCCAAAACATGGCGAATACAGTTCCATTGGCGTAGCACAAACCGTTTGCAATATAATCGCTTTAACTTAGGGCGACGGTACATGTACGCTTCGAAACTGTTGTTGTCGACGAAAGTGGGCTTTCCCTTTGCAGTATCACTTGTAAAACTTGGTGAATACAGTTACATTGGCGTAATACCAGTCGTTTACAAGATGATCACTTTTATTCAGGGATACGCTGTACCTGCGCTTCGAAACTGTTGTTCTCGACGAAAGTGGGCTTTCCCTTCGAAAATCACTTCCAAAACTTGGTGAATACAGTTACATTGGCGTAGTACAATCCGTTTGCAATATAATCGCTTTAATTTAGGGCTACGGTACATCTGCGCTTCGAAACTGTTGTTGTCGACGAAAGTGGGCTTTCCCTTTGCAGAATCACTTCCTAAACATGGTGGATACAGTTACATTGGCGTAGCACAAACCGTTTGCAATATAACGCCTTTAATTTAGTCATACGCTATATCTGCGCTTCGAAACTGTTGTTTTCGACGAAAGTCGGCTTTCCCTTTGCAGAATACCGTGCAAAACTTGGTAGATACAGTTACATTGGCGTAGTACAATCCGTTTGCAATATAATCGCTTTAATTAAGGGCGACGGTACATCTATGCTTCGGAACTGTTGTTGTCGACGAAAGTGGGCTTTCCCTTTGCAGAATCACTTCCTAAACATGGTGAATACAGTTCCATTGGCGTAGCACAAACCGTTTGCAATATCACGGCTTTAATTTAGGGATACGCTATATCTGCGCTTCGGAACTGTTGTTTTCGACGAAAGTGGGCTTTTCCTTTGCAGTATCACTTGTAAAACTTGGTGAATACAGTTACATTGGCGTAATACGAGTCGTTTACAAGATGATCGCTTTTATTCAGGGATACGCTGTACCTGGGCTTCGAAACTGTTGTTGTCGACGAAAGTGGGCTTTCCCTTCGAAAATCACTTCCAAAACTTGGTGAATACAGTTACATTGGCGTAGCACAAACCGTTTGCAATATAATCGCTTTAATTTAGGGCGACGGTACATCTACGCTTCGGAACTGTTGTTGTCGACGAAAGTGGGCTTTTCCTTTGCAGAATCACTTCCAAAACATGGCGAATACAGTTCCATTGGCGTAGCACAAACCGTTTGCAATATAATCGCTTTTGTTTAGGGATACGCTATGTCTGCGCTTCGGAACTGTTGTTTTCGACGAAAGTGGGCTTTCCCTTTGCAGAATCTCTTCCAAAACTTGGTGAATACAGTTACATTGGCGTAGTACAATCCGTTTGCAATATAATCGCTTTAATTTAGGGCTACGGTACATCTGCGCTTCGAAACTGTTGTTGTCGACGAAAGTGGGCTTTCCCTTTGCAGAATCACTTCCTAAACATGGTGAATACAGTTCCTTTGGCGTAGCACAAACCGTTTGCAATATCACGCCTTTAATTTAGGGATACGCTATATCTGCGCTTCGGAACTGTTGTTTTCGACGAAAGTGGGCTTTTCCTTTGCAGAATCACTTCCAAAACATGGTGAATACAGTTCCATTGGCGTAGCACAAACCGTTTCCAATATAATCGCTTTAACTTAGGGCGACGGTACATGTACGCTTCGAAACTGTTGTTGTCGACGAAAGTGGGCTTTCCCTTTGCAGTATCACTTGTAAAACTTGGTGAATACAGTTACATTGGCGTAATACCAGTCGTTTACAAGATGACCGCTTCTATTCAGGGATACGCTGTACCTGCGCTTCGAAACTGTTGTTCTCGACGAAAGTGGGCTTTCCCTTTGCAGAATCACTTCCTAAATATGGTGAATATAGTTACATTGGCGTAGCACAAACCGTTTGCAATATAATCGCTTTAGTTTAGGGCGACGGTACATCTACGCTTCGGAACTGTTGTTTTCGACGAAAGTGGGCTTTCCCTTCGAAAATCACTTCCAAAACTTGGTGAATACAGTTACATTGGCGTAGCACAAACCGTTTGCAATATAATCGCTTTAATTTAGGGCGACGGTACATCTACGCTTCGGAACTGTTGTTGTCGACGAAAGTGGGCTTTCCCTTTGCAGAATCACTTGTAAAACTTGGTGAATACAGTTACATTGGCGTAATACCAGTCGTTTACAAGATGATCGCTTCTATTCAGGGATACGCTGTACCTGCGCTTCGAAACTGTTGTTCTCGACGAAAGTGGGCTTTCCCTTTGCAGAATCACTTCCTAAATATGGTGAATACAGTTACATTGGCGTAGCACAAACCGTTTGCAATATAATCGCTTTAATTTAGGGCGACGGTACATCTACGCTTCGGAACTGTTGTTGTCGACGAAAGTGGGTTTTCCCTTTGCAGAATCACTTCCAAAACATGGCGAATATAGTTCCATTGGCGTAGCACAAACCGTTTGCAGTATAATCGCTTTTGTTTAGGGATACGCTATGTCTGCGCTTCGGAACTGTTGTTTTCGACGAAAGTGGGCTTTCCCTTTGCAGAAACACTTCCTAAATATGGTGAATACAGTTACATTGGCGTAGCACAAACCGTTTGCAATATAATCGCTTTAATTTAGGGCGACGGTACATCTACGCTTCGGAACTGTTGTTTTCGACGAAGGTGGGTTTTCCTTTGCAGTATCACTTGTAAAACTTGGTGAATACAGTTACATTGGCGTAATACGAGTCGTTTACAAGATGATCGCTTTTATTCAGGGATACGTTGTACCTGGGCTTCGAAACTGTTGTTCTCGACGAAAGTGGGCTTTCCCTTCGAAAATCACTTCCAAAACTTGGTGAATACAGTTACATTGGCGTAGCACAAACCGTTTGCAATATAATCGCTTTAATTTAGGGCGACGGTACATCTACGCTTCGGAACTGTTGTTGTCGACGAAAGTGGGTTTTCCCTTTGCAGAATCACTTCCAAAACATGTCGAATATAGTTCCATTGGCGTAGCACAAACCGTTTGCAATATAATCGCTTTTGTTTAGGGATACGCTATGTCTGCGCTTCGGAACTGTTGTTTTCGACGAAAGTGGGCTTTCCCTTTGCAGAATCACTTCCTAAATATGGTGAATACAGTTACATTGGCGTAGCACAAACCGTTTGCAATATAATCGCTTTAATTTAGGGCGACGGTACATGTACGCTTCGAAACTGTTGTTGTCGACGAAAGTGGGCTTTCCCTTTGCAGTATCACTTGTAAAACTTGGTGAATACAGTTACATTGGCGTAGTACAAACCGTTTGCAATATAATCGCTTTAATTAAGGGCGACGGTACATCTACGCTTCGAAACTGTTGTTGTCGACGAAAGTGGGCTTTCCCTTTGCAGAATCACTTCCAAAACTTGGTGAATACAGTTACATTGGCGTAGCACAAACCGTTTGCAATATAATCGCTTTAATTTAGGGCGACGGTACATCTACGCTTCGGAACTATTGTTGTCGACGAAAGTGGGTTTTCCCTTTGCAGAATCACTTCCAAAACATGGCGAATACAGTTCCATTGGCGTAGCACAAACCGTTTGCAATATAATCGCTTTAACTTAGGGCGACGGTACATCTACGCTTCGGAACTGTTGTTTTCGACGAAAGTGGGCTTTTCCTTTGCAGAATCACTTCCAAAACATGGTGAATACAGTTCCATTGGCGTAGCACAAACCGTTTCCAATATAATCGCTTTAACTTAGGGCGACGGTACATGTACGCTTCGAAACTGTTGTTGTCGACGAAAGTGGGCTTTCCCTTTGCAGTATCACTTGTAAAACTTGGTGAATACAGTTACATTGGCGTAATACCAGTCGTTTACAAGATGATCGCTTCTATTCAGGGATACGCTGTACCTGCGCTTCGAAACTGTTGTTCTCGACGAAAGTGGGCTTTCCCTTTGCAGAATCACTTCCTAAATATGGTGAATACAGTTACATTGGCGTAGCACAAACCGTTTGCAATATAATCGCTTTAATTTAGGGCGACGGTACATCTACGCTTCGGAACTGTTGTTGTCGACGAAAGTGGGTTTTCCCTTTGCAGAATCACTTCCAAAACATGGCGAATATAGTTCCATTGGCGTAGCACAAACCGTTTGCAGTATAATCGCTTTTGTTTAGGGATACGCTATGTCTGCGCTTCGGAACTGTTGTTTTCGACGAAAGTGGGCTTTCCCTTTGCAGAATCACTTCCTAAATATGGTGAATACAGTTACATTGGCGTAGCACAAACCGTTTGCAATATAATCGCTTTAATTTAGGGCGACGGTACATCTACGCTTCGGAACTGTTGTTTTCGACGAAGGTGGGTTTTCCTTTGCAGTATCACTTGTAAAACTTGGTGAATACAGTTACATTGGCGTAATACGAGTCGTTTACAAGATGATCGCTTTTATTCAGGGATACGTTGTACCTGGGCTTCGAAACTGTTGTTCTCGACGAAAGTGGGCTTTCCCTTCGAAAATCACTTCCAAAACTTGGTGAATACAGTTACATTGGCGTAGCACAAACCGTTTGCAATATAATCGCTTTAATTTAGGGCGACGGTACATCTACGCTTCGGAACTGTTGTTGTCGACGAAAGTGGGCTTTCCCTTTGCAGAATCACTTCCTAAACATGGTGAATACAGTTACATTGGCGTAGCACAAACCGTTTGCAATATAATCGCTTTAATTTAGGGCGACGGTACATCTACGCTTCGGAACTGTTGTTGTCGACGAAAGTGGGTTTTCCCTTTGCAGAATCACTTCCAAAACATGTCGAATATAGTTCCATTGGCGTAGCACAAACCGTTTGCAATATAATCGCTTTTGTTTAGGGATACGCTATGTCTGCGCTTCGGAACTGTTGTTTTCGACGAAAGTGGGCTTTCCCTTTGCAGAATCACTTCCTAAATATGGTGAATACAGTTACATTGGCGTAGCACAAACCGTTTGCAATATAATCGCTTTAATTTAGGGCGACGGTACATCTACGCTTCGGAACTGTTGTTGTCGACGAAAGTGGGCTTTCCCTTTGCAGTATCACTTGTAAAACTTGGTGAATACAGTTACATTGGCGTAGTACAATCCGTTTGCAATATAATCGCTTTAATTAAGGGCGACGGTACATCTACGCTTCGGAACTGTTGTTGTCGACGAAAGTGGGTTTTCCCTTTGCAGAATCACTTCCAAAACTTGGTGAATACAGTTACATTGGCGTAGCACAAACCGTTTGCAATATAATCGCTTTAATTTAGGGCGACGGTACATCTACGCTTCGGAACTGTTGTTGTCGACGAAAGTGGGTTTTCCCTTTGCAGAATCACTTCCAAAACATGGCGAATACAGTTCCATTGGCGTAGCACAAACCGTTTGCAATATAATCGCTTTAACTTAGGGCGACGGTACATCTACGCTTCGGAACTGTTGTTTTCGACGAAAGTGGGCTTTTCCTTTGCAGAATCACTTCCAAAACATGGTGAATACAGTTCCATTGGCGTAGCACAAACCGTTTCCAATATAATCGCTTTAACTTAGGGCGACGGTACATGTACGCTTCGAAACTGTTGTTGTCGACGAAAGTGGGCTTTCCCTTTGCAGTATCACTTGTAAAACTTGGTGAATACAGTTACATTGGCGTAATACCAGTCGTTTACAAGATGATCGCTTCTATTCAGGGATACGCTGTACCTGCGCTTCGAAACTGTTGTTCTCGACGAAAGTGGGCTTTCCCTTTGCAGAATCACTTCCCAAATATGGTGAATACAGTTACATTGGCGTAGCACAAACCGTTTGCAATATAATCGCTTTAATTTAGGGCGACGGTACATCTACGCTTCGGAACTGTTGTTGTCGACGAAAGTGGGTTTTCCCTTTGCAGAATCACTTCCAAAACATGGCGAATATAGTTCCATTGGCGTAGCACAAACCGTTTGCAGTATAATCGCTTTTGTTTAGGGATACGCTATGTCTGCGCTTCGGAACTGTTGTTTTCGACGAAAGTGGGCTTTCCCTTTGCAGAAACACTTCCTAAATATGGTGAATACAGTTACATTGGCGTAGCACAAACCGTTTGCAATATAATCGCTTTAATTTAGGGCGACGGTACATCTACGCTTCGGAACTGTTGTTTTCGACGAAGGTGGGTTTTCCTTTGCAGTATCACTTGTAAAACTTGGTGAATACAGTTACATTGGCGTAATACGAGTCGTTTACAAGATGATCGCTTTTATTCAGGGATACGCTGTACCTGGGCTTCGAAACTGTTGTTCTCGACGAAAGTGGGCTTTCCCTTCGAAAATCACTTCCAAAACTTGGTGAATACAGTTACATTGGCGTAGCTCAAACCGTTTGCAATATAATCGCTTTAATTTAGGGCGACGGTACATCTACGCTTCGGAACTGTTGTTGTCGACGAAAGTGGGCTTTCCCTTTGCAGAATCACTTCCTAAACATGGTGAATACAGTTACATTGGCGTAGCACAAACCGTTTGCAATATA
Organism: Ectemnius continuus; assembly: GCA_910591665.1. Classification (NCBI taxonomy): domain Eukaryota; kingdom Metazoa; phylum Arthropoda; class Insecta; order Hymenoptera; family Crabronidae; genus Ectemnius; species Ectemnius continuus. The sequence goes on from OU342860.1 coordinate 15,785,538, forward strand.
ATCGCTTTAATTTAGGGCGACGGTACATGTACGCTTCGAAACTGTTGTTGTCGACGAAAGTGGGCTTTCCCTTTGCAGTATCACTTGTAAAACTTGGTGAATACAGTTACATTGGCGTAGTACAATCCGTTTGCAATATAATCGCTTTAATTAAGGGCGACGGTACATCTACGCTTCGGAACTGTTGTTGTCGACGAAAGTGGGTTTTCCCTTTGCAGAATCACTTCCAAAACTTGGTGAATACAGTTACATTGGCGTAGCACAAACCGTTTGCAATATAATCGCTTTAATTTAGGGCGACGGTACATCTACGCTTCGGAACTGTTGTTGTCGACGAAAGTGGGTTTTCCCTTTGCAGAATCACTTCCAAAACATGGCGAATATAGTTCCATTGGCGTAGCACAAACCGTTTGCAATATAATCGCTTTAACTTAGGGCGACGGTACATCTACGCTTCGGAACTGTTGTTGTCGACGAAAGTGGGCTTTCCCTTTGCAGAATACCGTGCAAACCTTGGTAGATACAGTTACATTGGCGTAGTACAATCCGTTTGCAATATAATCGCTTTTGTTTAGGGATACGCTATGTCTGCGCTTCGGAACTGTTGTTTTCGACGAAAGTGGGCTTTCCCTTTGCAGAATCACTTCCTAAATATGGTGAATACAGTTACATTGGCGTAGCACAAACCGTTTGCAATATAATCGCTTTAATTTAGGGCGACGGTACATGTACGCTTCGAAACTGTTGTTGTCGACGAAAGTGGGCTTTCCCTTTGCAGTATCACTTGTAAAACTTGGTGAATACAGTTACATTGGCGTAGTACAATCCGTTTGCAATATAATCGCTTTAATTAAGGGCGACGGTACATCTACGCTTCGGAACTGTTGTTGTCGACGAAAGTGGGTTTTCCCTTTGCAGAATCACTTCCAAAACTTGGTGAATACAGTTACATTGGCGTAGCACAAACCGTTTGCAATATAATCGCTTTAATTTAGGGCGACGGTACATCTACGCTTCGGAACTATTGTTGTCGACGAAAGTGGGTTTTCCCTTTGCAGAATCACTTCCAAAACATGGCGAATACAGTTCCATTGGCGTAGCACAAACCGTTTGCAATATAATCGCTTTAACTTAGGGCGACGGTACATGTACGCTTCGAAACTGTTGTTGTCGACGAAAGTGGGCTTTCCCTTTGCAGTATCACTTGTAAAACTTGGTGAATACAGTTACATTGGCGTAATACCAGTCGTTTACAAGATGATCGCTTCTATTCAGGGATACGCTGTACCTGCGCTTCGAAACTGTTGTTCTCGACGAAAGTGGGCTTTCCCTTCGAAAATCACTTCCAAAACTTGGTGAATACAGTTACATTGGCGTAGCACAAACCGTTTGCAATATAATCGCTTTAATTTAGGGCGACGGTACATCTACGCTTCGGAACTGTTGTTGTCGACGAAAGTGGGTTTTCCCTTTGCAGAATCACTTCCAAAACATGGCGAATACAGTTCCATTGGCGTAGCACAAACCGTTTGCAATATAATCGCTTTTGTTTAGGGATACGCTATGTCTGCGCTTCGGAACTGTTGTTTTCGACGAAAGTGGGCTTTCCCTTTGCAGAATCACTTCCTAAATATGGTGAATACAGTTACATTGGCGTAGCACAAACCGTTTGCAATATAATCGCTTTAATTTAGGGCGACGGTACATGTACGCTTCGAAACTGTTGTTGTCGACGAAAGTGGGCTTTCCCTTTGCAGTATCACTTGTGAAACTTGGTGAATACAGTTACATTGGCGTAGTACAATCCGTTTGCAATATAATCGCTTTAATTAAGGGCGACGGTACATCTACGCTTCGGAACTGTTGTTGTCGACGAAAGTGGGTTTTCCCTTTGCAGAATCACTTCCAAAACTTGGTGAATACAGTTACATTGGCGTAGCACAAACCGTTTGCAATATAATCGCTTTAATTTAGGGCGACGGTACATCTACGCTTCGGAACTGTTGTTGTCGACGAAAGTGGGTTTTCCCTTTGCAGAATCACTTCCAAAACATGGCGAATACAGTTCCATTGGCGTAGCACAAACCGTTTGCAATATAATCGCTTTAACTTAGGGCGACGGTACATCTACGCTTCGGAACTGTTGTTGTCGACGAAAGTCGGCTTTCCCTTTGCAGAATACCGTGCAAAACTTGGTAGATACAGTTACATTGGCGTAGTACAATCCGTTTGCAATATAATCGCTTTTGTTTAGGGATACGCTATGTCTGCGCTTCGGAACTGTTGTTTTCGACGAAAGTGGGCTTTCCCTTTGCAGAATCACTTCCTAAATATGGTGAATACAGTTACATTGGCGTAGCACAAACCGTTTGCAATATAATCGCTTTAATTTAGGGCGACGGTACATGTACGCTTCGAAACTGTTGTTGTCGACGAAAGTGGGCTTTCCCTTTGCAGTATCACTTGTAAAACTTGGTGAATACAGTTACATTGGCGTAGTACAATCCGTTTGCAATATAATCGCTTTAATTAAGGGCGACGGTACATCTACGCTTCGGAACTGTTGTTGTCGACGAAAGTGGGTTTTCCCTTTACAGAATCACTTCCAAAACTTGGTGAATACAGTTACATTGGCGTAGCACAAACCGTTTGCAATATAATCGCTTTAATTTAGGGCGACGGTACATCTACGCTTCGGAACTATTGTTGTCGACGAAAGTGGGTTTTCCCTTTGCAGAATCACTTCCAAAACATGGCGAATACAGTTCCATTGGCGTAGCACAAACCGTTTGCAATATAATCGCTTTAACTTAGGGCGACGGTACATGTACGCTTCGAAACTGTTGTTGTCGACGAAAGTGGGCTTTCCCTTTGCAGTATCACTTGTAAAACTTGGTGAATACAGTTACATTGGCGTAATACCAGTCGTTTACAAGATGATCGCTTCTATTCAGGGATACGCTGTACCTGCGCTTCGAAACTGTTGTTCTCGACGAAAGTGGGCTTTCCCTTCGAAAATCACTTCCAAAACTTGGTGAATACAGTTACATTGGCGTAGTACAATCCGTTTGCAATATAATCGCTTTAATTTAGGGCTACGGTACATCTGCGCTTCGAAACTGTTGTTGTCGACGAAAGTGGGCTTTCCCTTTGCAGAATCACTTCCTAAACATGGTGAATACAATTCCATTGGCGTAGCACAAACCGTTTGCAATATCACGCCTTTAATTTAGGGATACGCTATATCTGCGCTTCGGAACTGTTGTTTTCGACGAAAGTGGGCTTTTCCTTTGCAGAATCACTTCCAAAACATGGTGAATACAGTTCCATTGGCGTAGCACAAACCGTTTCCAATATAATCGCTTTAACTTAGGGCGACGGTACATGTACGCTTCGAAACTGTTGTTGTCGACGAAAGTGGGCTTTCCCTTTGCAGTATCACTTGTAAAACTTGGTGAATACAGTTACATTGGCGTAATACCAGTCGTTTACAAGATGATCGCTTCTATTCAGGGATACGCTGTACCTGCGCTTCGAAACTGTTGTTCTCGACGAAAGTGGGCTTTCCCTTTGCAGAATCACTTCCTAAATATGGTGAATATAGTTACATTGGCGTAGCACAAACCGTTTGCAATATAATCGCTTTAATTTAGGGCGACGGTACATCTACGCTTCGGAACTGTTGTTGTCGACGAAAGTGGGCTTTCCCTTTGCAGAATCACTTCCAAAACATGGCGAATATAGTTCCATTGGCGTAGCACAAACCGTTTGCAGTATAATCGCTTTTGTTTAGGGATACGCTATGTCTGCGCTTCGGAACTGTTGTTTTCGACGAAAGTGGGCTTTCCCTTTGCAGAATCACTTCCTAAATATGGTGAATACAGTTACATTGGCGTAGCACAAACCGTTTGCAATATAATCGCTTTAATTTAGGGCGACGGTACATCTACGCTTCGGAACTGTTGTTTTCGACGAAAGTGGGCTTTTCCTTTGCAGTATCACTTGTAAAACTTGGTGAATACAGTTCCATTGGCGTAGCACAAACCGTTTGCAATATAATCGCTTTAATTTAGGGCGACGGTACATCTACGCTTCGGAACTGTTGTTCTCGACGAAAGTGGGCTTTCCCTTCGAAAATCACTTCCAAAACTTGGTGAATACAGTTACATTGGCGTAGCACAATCCGTTTGCAATATAATCGCTTTAATTTAGGGCTACGGTACATCTGCGCTTCGAAACTGTTGTTGTCGACGAAAGTGGGCTTTCCCTTTGCAGAATCACTTCCTAAACATGGTGAATACAGTTCCATTGGCGTAGCACAAACCGTTTGCAATATCACGCCTTTAATTTAGGGATACGCTATATCTGCGCTTCGGAACTGTTGTTTTCGACGAAAGTGGGCTTTTCCTTTGCAGAATCACTTCCAAAACATGGTGAATACAGTTCCATTGGCGTAGCACAAACCGTTTCCAATATAATCGCTTTAACTTAGGGGGACGGTACATGTACGCTTCGAAACTGTTGTTGTCGACGAAAGTGGGCTTTCCCTTTCCAGTATCACTTGTAAAACTTGGTGAATACAGTTACATTGGCGTAATACCAGTCGTTTACAAGATGATCGCTTCTATTCAGGGATACGCTGTACCTGCGCTTCGAAACTGTTGTTCTCGACGAAAGTGGGCTTTCCCTTCGAAAATCACTTCCAAAACTTGGTGAATACAGTTACATTGGCGTAGCACAAACCGTTTGCAATATAATCGCTTTAATTTAGGGCGACGGTACATCTACGCTTCGGAACTGTTGTTGTCGACGAAAGTGGGTTTTCCCTTTGCAGAATCACTTCCAAAACATGGCGAATACAGTTCCATTGGCGTAGCACAAACCGTTTGCAATATAATCGCTTTAACTTAGGGCGACGGTACATGTACGCTTCGAAACTGTTGTTGTCGACGAAAGTGGGCTTTCCCTTTGCAGAATCACTTCCTAAACATGGTGAATACAGTTCCATTGGCGTAGCACAAACCGTTTGCAATATCACGCCTTTAATTTAGGTATACGCTATATCTGCGCTTCGGAACTGTTGTTTTCGACGAAAGTGGGCTTTTCCTTTGCAGTATCACTTGTAAAACTTGGTGAATACAGTTACATTGGCGTAATACGAGTCGTTTACAAGATGATCGCTTTTATTCAGGGATACGCTGTACCTGGGCTTCGAAACTGTTGTTCTCGACGAAAGTGGGCTTTCCCTTCGAAAATCACTTCCAAAACTTGGTGAATACAGTTACATTGGCGTAGCACAAACCGTTTGCAATATAATCGCTTTAATTTAGGGCGACGGTACATCTACGCTTCGGAACTGTTGTTGTCGACGAAAGTGGGCTTTCCCTTTGCAGAATCACTTCCTAAACATGGTGAATACAGTTACATTGGCGTAGCACAAACCGTTTGCAATATAATCGCTTTAATTTAGGGCGACGGTACATCTACGCTTCGAAACTGTTGTTGTCGACGAAAGTGGGCTTTCCCTTTGCAGAATCACTTCCTAAACATGGTGAATACAGTTCCATTGGCGTAGCACAAACCGTTTGCAATATCACGCCTTTAATTTAGGTATACGCTATATCTGCGCTTCGGAACTGTTGTTTTCGACGAAAGTGGGCTTTTCCTTTGCAGTATCACTTGTAAAACTTGGTGAATCCAGTTACATTGGCGTAATACGAGTCGTTTACAAGATGATCGCTTTTATTCAGGGATACGCTGTACCTGGGCTTCGAAACTGTTGTTCTCGACGAAAGTGGGCTTTCCCTTCGAAAATCACTTCCAAAACTTGGTGAATACAGTTACATTGGCGTAGCACAAACCGTTTGCAATATAATCGCTTTAATTTAGGGCGACGGTACATCTACGCTTCGGAACTGTTGTTGTCGACGAAAGTGGGCTTTCCCTTTGCAGAATCACTTCCTAAACATGGTGAATACAGTTACATTGGCGTAGCACAAACCGTTTGCAATATAATCGCTTTAATTTTGGGCGACGGTACATCTACGCTTCGGAACTGTTGTTGTCGACGAAAGTGGGCTTTTCCTTTGCAGAATCACTTCCAAAACATGGTGAATACAGTTCCATTGGCGTAGCACAAACCGTTTCCAATATAATCGCTTTAACTTAGGGCGACGGTACATGTACGCTTCGAAACTGTTGTTGTCGACGAAAGTGGGCTTTCCCTTTGCAGTATCACTTGTAAAACTTGGTGAATACAGTTACATTGGCGTAATACCAGTCGTTTACAAGATGATCGCTTCTATTCAGGGATACGCTGTACCTGCGCTTCGAAACTGTTGTTCTCGACGAAAGTGGGCTTTCCCTTCGAAAATCACTTCCAAAACTTGGTGAATACAGTTACATTGGCGTAGTACAATCCGTTTGCAATATAATCGCTTTAATTTAGGGCTACGGTACATCTGCGCTTCGAAACTGTTGTTGTCGACGAAAGTGGGCTTTCCCTTTGCAGAATCACTTCCTAAACATGGTGAATACAATTCCATTGGCGTAGCACAAACCGTTTGCAATATCACGCCTTTAATTTAGGGATACGCTATATCTGCGCTTCGGAACTGTTGTTTTCGACGAAAGTGGGCTTTTCCTTTGCAGAATCACTTCCAAAACATGGTGAATACAGTTCCATTGGCGTAGCACAAACCGTTTCCAATATAATCGCTTTAACTTAGGGCGACGGTACATGTACGCTTCGAAACTGTTGTTGTCGACGAAAGTGGGCTTTCCCTTTGCAGTATCACTTGTAAAACTTGGTGAATACAGTTACATTGGCGTAATACCAGTCGTTTACAAGATGATCGCTTCTATTCAGGGATACGCTGTACCTGCGCTTCGAAACTGTTGTTCTCGACGAAAGTGGGCTTTCCCTTCGAAAATCACTTCCAAAACATGGTGAATACTGTTACATTGGCGTAGCACAAACCGTTTGCAATATAATCGCTTTAATTTAGGGCGACGGTACATCTACGCTTCGGAACTGTTGTTGTCGACGAAAGTGGGTTTTCCCTTTGCAGAATCACTTCCAAAACATGGCGAATACAGTTCCATTGGCGTAGCACAAACCGTTTGCAATATAATCGCTTTAACTTAGGGCGACGGTACATGTACGCTTCGAAACTGTTGTTGTCGACGAAAGTGGGCTTTCCCTTTGCAGTATCACTTGTAAAACTTGGTGAATACAGTTACATTGGCGTAATACCAGTCGTTTACAAGATGATCACTTTTATTCAGGGATACGCTGTACCTGCGCTTCGAAACTGTTGTTCTCGACGAAAGTGGGCTTTCCCTTCGAAAATCACTTCCAAAACTTGGTGAATACAGTTACATTGGCGTAGTACAATCCGTTTGCAATATAATCGCTTTAATTAAGGGCGACGGTACATCTATGCTTCGGAACTGTTGTTTTCGATGAAACTGTCTTTTCGCTTTGCAGAATCACTTCCAAAACATGGTGAATACAGTTCCATTGGCGTAGCACAAACCGTTTGCAATATAATCGCTTTTGTTTAGGGACACGCTATGTCTGCGCTTCGGAACTGTTGTTTTCGACGAAAGTGGGCTTTCCCTTTGCAGAATCACTTCCTAAATATGGTGAATACAGTTACATTGGCGTAGCACAAACCGTTTGCAATATAATCGCTTTAATTTAGGGCGACGGTACATCTACGCTTCGGAACTGTTGTTGTCGACGAAAGTGGGTTTTCCCTTTGCAGAATCACTTCCAAAACATGGCGAATACAGTTCCATTGGCGTAGCACAAACCGTTTGCAATATAATCGCTTTAATTTAGTGCGACGGTACATCTACGCTTCGGAACTGTTGTTCTCGACGAAAGTGGGCTTTCCCTTCGAAAATCACTTCCAAAACTTGGTGAATACAGTTACATTGGCGTAGTACAATCCGTTTGCAATATAATAGCTTTAATTAAGGGCGACGGTACATCTACGCTTCGGAACTGTTGTTGTCGACGAAAGTGGGTTTTCCCTTTGCAGAATCACTTCCAAAACATGGCGAATATAGTTCCATTGGCGTAGCACAAACCGTTTGCAATATAATCGCTTTTGTTTAGGGATACGCTATGTCTGCGCTTCGGAACTGTTGTTTTCGACGAAAGTGGGCTTTCCCTTTGCAGAATCTCTTCCTAAATATGGTGAATACAGTTACATTGGCGTAGCACAAACCGTTTGCAATATAATCGCTTTAATTTAGGGCGACGGTACATCTACGCTTCGGAACTGTTGTTGTCGAGGAAAGTGGGTTTTCCCTTTGCAGAATCACTTCCAAAGCATGGCGAATACAGTTCCATTGGCGTAGCACAAACCGTGTGCAATATAATCGCTTTAACTTAGGGCGACGGTACATGTACGCTTCGAAACTGTTGTTGTCGACGAAAGTGGGCTTTCCCTTTGCAGTATCACTTGTAAAACTTGGTGAATACAGTTACATTGGCGTAATACCAGTCGTTTACAAGATGATCACTTTTATTCAGGGATACGCTGTACCTGCGCTTCGAAACTGTTGTTCTCGACGAAAGTGGGCTTTCCCTTCGAAAATCACTTCCAGAACTTGGTGAATACAGTTACATTGGCGTAGTACAATCCGTTTGCAATATAATCGCTTTAATTTAGGGCGACGGTACATCTACGCTTCGGAACTGTTGTTGTCGACGAAAGTGGGCTTTCCCTTTGCAGAATCACTTCCTAAACATGGTGAATACAGTTACATTGGCGTAGCACAAACCGTTTGCAATATAATCGCTTTAATTTAGGGCGACGGTACATCTACGCTTCGGAACTGTTGTTGTCGACGAAAGTGGGTTTTCCCTTTGCAGAATCACTTCCAAAACATGGCGAATATAGTTCCATTGGCGTAGCACAAACCGTTTGCAGTATAATCGCTTTTGTTTAGGGATACGCTATGTCTGCGCTTCGGAACTGTTGTTTTCGACGAAAGTGGGCTTTCCCTTTGCAGAAACACTTCCTAAATATGGTGAATACAGTTACATTGGCGTAGCACAAACCGTTTGCAATATAATCGCTTTAATTTAGGGCGACGGTACATCTACGCTTCGGAACTCTCTTTGCAGTATCACTTGTAAAACTTGGTGAATACAGTTACATTGGCGTAATACGAGTCGTTTACAAGATGATCGCTTTTATTCAGGGATACGTTGTACCTGGGCTTCGAAACTGTTGTTCTCGACGAAAGTGGGCTTTCCCTTCGAAAATCACTTCCAAAACTTGGTGAATACAGTTACATTGGCGTAGCACAAACCGTTTGCAATATAATCGCTTTAATTTAGGGCGACGGTACATCTACGCTTCGGAACTGTTGTTGTCGACGAAAGTGGGCTTTCCCTTTGCAGAATCACTTCCTAAACATGGTGAATACAGTTACATTGGCGTAGCACAAACCGTTTGCAATATAATCGCTTTAATTTAGGGCGACGGTACATCTACGCTTCGGAACTGTTGTTGTCGACGAAAGTGGGCTTTCCCTTTGCAGAATCACTTCCAAAACATGTCGAATATAGTTCCATTGGCGTAGCACAAACCGTTTGCAATATAATCGCTTTTGTTTAGGGATACGCTATGTCTGCGCTTCGGAACTGTTGTTTTCGACGAAAGTGGGCTTTCCCTTTGCAGAATCACTTCCTAAATATGGTGAATACAGTTACATTGGCGTAGCACAAACCGTTTGCAATATAATCGCTTTAATTTAGGGCGACGGTACATGTACGCTTCGAAACTGTTGTTGTCGACGAAAGTGGGCTTTCCCTTTGCAGTATCACTTGTAAAACTTGGTGAATACAGTTACATTGGCGTAGTACAATCCGTTTGCAATATAATCGCTTTAATTAAGGGCGACGGTACATCTACGCTTCGGAACTGTTGTTGTCGACGAAAGTGGGCTTTCCCTTCGAAAATCACTTCCAGAACTTGGTGAATACAGTTACATTGGCGTAGTACAATCCGTTTGCAATATAATCGCTTTAATTTAGGGCTACGGTACATCTGCGCTTCGAAACTGTTGTTTTCGACGAAAGTGGGCTTTTCCTTTGCAGAATCACTTCCTAAATATGGTGAATACAGTTACATTGGCGTAGCACAAACCGTTTGCAATGTAATCGCTTTAATTTAGGGCGACGGTACATCTACGCTTCGGAACTGTTGTTGTCGACGAAAGTGGGTTTTCCCTTTGCAGAATCACTTCCAAAACATGGCGAATACAGTTCCATTGGCGTAGCACAAACCGTTTGCAATATAATCGCTTTAATTTAGGGCGACGGTACATCTACGCTTCGGAACTGTTGTTGTCGACGAAGGTGGGTTTTCCCTCTGCAGAAACACTTCCTAAATATGGTGAATACAGTTACATTGGCGTAGCACAACCGTTTGCAATATAATCGCTTTAATTTAGGGCGACGGTACATCTACGCTTCGGAACTGTTGTTGTCGACGAAAGTGGGTTTTCCCTTTGCAGAATCACTTCCAAAACATGGCGAATACAGTTCCATTGGCGTAGCACAAACCGTTTGCAATATAATCGCTTTAATTTAGGGCGACGGTACATCTACGCTTCGGAACTGTTGTTCTCGACGAAAGTGGGCTTTCCCTTCGAAAATCACTTCCAAAACTTGGTGAATACAGTTACATTGGCGTAGTACAATCCGTTTGCAATATAATCGCTTTAATTTAGGGCTACGGTACATCTGCGCTTCGAAACTGTTGTTGTCGACGAAAGTGGGCTTTCCCTTTGCAGAATCACTTCCTAAACATGGTGAATACAGTTCCATTGGCGTAGCACAAACCGTTTGCAATATCACGCCTTTAATTTAGGGATACGCTATATCTGCGCTTCGGAACTGTTGTTTTCGACGAAAGTGGGCTTTTCCTTTGCAGAATCACTTCCAAAACATGGTGAATACAGTTCCATTGGCGTAGCACAAACCGTTTCCAATATAATCGCTTTAACTTAGGGCGACGGTACATGTACGCTTCGAAACTGTTGTTGTCGACGAAAGTGTGCTTTCCCTTTGCAGTATCACTTGTAAAACTTGGTGAATACAGTTACATTGGCGTAATACCAGTCGTTTACAAGATGATCGCTTCTATTCAGGGATACGCTGTACCTGCGCTTCGAAACTGTTGTTCTCGACGAAAGTGGGCTTTCCCTTTGCAGAATCACTTCCTAAATATGGTGAATACAGTTACATTGGCGTAGCACAAACCGTTTGCAATATAATCGCTTTAATTTAGGGCGACGGTACATCTACGCTTCGGAACTGTTGTTGTCGACGAAAGTGGGTTTTCCCTTTGCAGAATCACTTCCAAAACATGGCGAATATAGTTCCATTGGCGTAGCACAAACCGTTTGCAGTATAATCGCTTTTGTTTAGGGATACGCTATGTCTGCGCTTCGGAACTGTTGTTTTCGACGAAAGTGGGCTTTCCCTTTGCAGAAACACTTCCTAAATATGGTGAATACAGTTACATTGGCGTAGCACAAACCGTTTGCAATATAATCGCTTTAATTTAGGGCGACGGTACATCTACGCTTCGGAACTGTTGTTTTCGACGAAGGTGGGTTTTCCTTTGCAGTATCACTTGTGAAACTTGGTGAATACAGTTACATTGGCGTAATACGAGTCGTTTACAAGATGATCGCTTTTATTCAGGGATACGTTGTACCTGGGCTTCGAAACTGTTGTTCTCGACGAAAGTGGGCTTTCCCTTCGAAAATCGCTTCCAAAACTTGGTGAATACAGTTACATTGGCGTAGCACAAACCGTTTGCAATATAATCGCTTTAATTTAGGGCGACGGTACATCTACGCTTCGGAACTGTTGTTGTCGACGAAAGTGGGCTTTCCCTTTGCAGAATCACTTCCAAAACATGGTGAATACAGTTACATTGGCGTAGCACAAACCGTTTGCAATATAATCGCTTTAATTTAGGGCGACGGTACATCTACGCTTCGGAACTGTTGTTGTCGACGAAAGTGGGTTTTCCCTTTGCAGAATCACTTCCAAAACATGTCGAATATAGTTCCATTGGCGTAGCACAAACCGTTTGCAATATAATCGCTTTTGTTTAGGGATACGCTATGTCTGCGCTTCGGAACTGTTGTTTTCGACGAAAGTGGGCTTTCCCTTTGCAGAATCACTTCCTAAATATGGTGAATACAGTTACATTGGCGTAGCACAAACCGTTTGCAATATAATCGCTTTAACTTAGGGCGACGGTACATGTACGCTTCGAAACTGTTGTTGTCGACGAAAGTGGGCTTTCCCTTTGCAGTATCACTTGTAAAACTTGGTGAATACAGTTACATTGGCGTAGTACAATCCGTTTGCAATATAATCGCTTTAATTAAGGGCGACGGTACATCTACGCTTCGGAACTGTTGTTGTCGACGAAAGTGGGTTTTCCCTTTGCAGAATCACTTGCAAAACTTGGTGAATACAGTTACATTGGCGTAGCACAAACCGTTTGCAATATAATCGCTTTAATTTAGGGCGACGGTACATCTACGCTTCGGAACTATTGTTGTCGACGAAAGTGGGTTTTCCCTTTGCAGAATCACTTCCAAAACATGGCGAATACAGTTCCATTGGCGTAGCACAAACCGTTTGCAATATAATCGCTTTAACTTAGGGCGACGGTACATCTACGCTTCGGAACTGTTGTTGTCGACGAAAGTCGGCTTTCCCTTTGCAGAATACCGTGCAAAACTTGGTAGATACAGTTACATTGGCGTAGTACAATCCGTTTGCAATATAATCGCTTTTGTTTAGGGATACGCTATGTCTGCGCTTCGGAACTGTTGTTTTCGACGAAAGTGGGCTTTCCCTTTGCAGAATCACTTCCTAAATATGGTGAATACAGTTACATTGGCGTAGCACAAACCGTTTGCAATATAATCGCTTTAATTTAGGGCGACGGTACATGTACGCTTCGAAACTGTTGTTGTCGACGAAAGTGGGCTTTCCCTTTGCAGTATCACTTGTAAAACTTGGTGAATACAGTTACATTGGCGTAGTACAATCCGTTTGCAATATAATCGCTTTAATTAAGGGCGACGGTACATCTACGCTTCGGAACTGTTGTTGTCGACGAAAGTGGGTTTTCCCTTTGCAGAATCACTTCCAAAACTTGGTGAATACAGTTACATTGGCGTAGCACAAACCGTTTGCAATATAATCGCTTTAATTTAGGGCGACGGTACATCTACGCTTCGGAACTATTGTTGTCGACGAAAGTGGGTTTTCCCTTTGCAGAATCACTTCCAAAACATGGCGAATACAGTTCCATTGGCGTAGCACAAACCGTTTGCAATATAATCGCTTTAACTTAGGGCGACGGTACATGTACGCTTCGAAACTGTTGTTGTCGACGAAAGTGGGCTTTCCCTTTGCAGTATCACTTGTAAAACTTGGTGAATACAGTTACATTGGCGTAATACCAGTCGTTTACAAGATGATCGCTTCTATTCAGGGATACGCTGTACCTGCGCTTCGAAACTGTTGTTCTCGACGAAAGTGGGCTTTCCCTTCGAAAATCACTTCCAAAACTTGGTGAATACAGTTACATTGGCGTAGTACAATCCGTTTGCAATATAATCGCTTTAATTTAGGGCTACGGTACATCTGCGCTTCGAAACTGTTGTTGTCGACGAAAGTGGGCTTTCCCTTTGCAGAATCACTTCCTAAACATGGTGAATACAATTCCATTGGCGTAGCACAAACCGTTTGCAATATAATCGCTTTAACTTAGGGCGACGGTACATGTACGCTTCGAAACTGTTGTTGTCGACGAAAGTGGGCTTTCCCTTTGCAGTATCACTTGTAAAACTTGGTGAATACAGTTACATTGGCGTAATACCAGTCGTTTACAAGATGATCACTTTTATTCAGGGATACGCTGTACCTGCGCTTCGAAACTGTTGTTCTCGACGAAAGTGGGCTTTCCCTTCGAAAATCACTTCCAAAACTTGGTGAATACAGTTACATTGGCGTAGTACAATCCGTTTGCAATATAATCGCTTTAATTTAGGGCTACGGTACATCAAGCGCTTCGAAACTGTTGTTGTCGACGAAAGTGGGCTTTCCCTTTGCAGAATCACTTCCTAAACATGGTGAATACAGTTACATTGGCGTAGCACAAACCGTTTGCAATATAACGCCTTTAATTTAGTCATACGCTATATCTGCGCTTCGAAACTGTTGTTTTCGACGAAAGTCGGCTTTCCCTTTGCAGAATACCGTGCAAAACTTGGTAGATACAGTTACATTGGCGTAGTACAATCCGTTTGCAATATAATCGCTTTAATTAAGGGCGACGGTACATCTATGCTTCGGAACTGTTGTTGTCGACGAAAGTGGGCTTTCCCTTTGCAGAATCACTTCCTAAACATGGTGAATACAGTTCCATTGGCGTAGCACAAACCGTTTGCAATATCACGGCTTTAATTTAGGTATACGCTATATCTGCGCTTCGGAACTGTTGTTTTCGACGAAAGTGGGCTTTTCCTTTGCAGTATCACTTGTAAAACTTGGTGAATACAGTTACATTGGCGTAATACGAGTCGTTTACAAGATGATCGCTTTTATTCAGGGATACGCTGTACCTGGGCTTCGAAACTGTTGTTGTCGACGAAAGTGGGCTTTCCCTTCGAAAATCACTTCCAAAACTTGGTGAATACAGTTACATTGGCGTAGCACAAACCGTTTGCAATATAATCGCTTTAATTTAGGGCGACGGTACATCTACGCTTCGGAACTGTTGTTGTCGACGAAAGTGGGCTTTTCCTTTGCAGAATCACTTCCAAAACATGGTGAATACAGTTCCATTGGCGTAGCACAAACCGTTTGCAATATAATCGCTTTTGTTTAGGGATACGCTATGTCTGCGCTTCGGAACTGTTGTTTTCGACGAAAGTGGGCTTTCCCTTTGCAGAATCTCTTCCAAAACTTGGTGAATACAGTTACATTGGCGTAGTACAATCCGTTTGCAATATAATCGCTTTAATTTAGGGCTACGGTACATCTGCGCTTCGAAACTGTTGTTGTCGACGAAAGTGGGCTTTCCCTTTGCAGAATCACTTCCTAAACATGGTGAATACAGTTCCTTTGGCGTAGCACAAACCGTTTGCAATATCACGCCTTTAATTTAGGGATACGCTATATCTGCGCTTCGGAACTGTTGTTTTCGACGAAAGTGGGCTTTTCCTTTGCAGAATCACTTCCAAAACATGGTGAATACAGTTCCATTGGCGTAGCACAAACCGTTTCCAATATAATCGCTTTAACTTAGGGCGACGGTACATGTACGCTTCGAAACTGTTGTTGTCGACGAAAGTGGGCTTTCCCTTTGCAGTATCACTTGTAAAACTTGGTGAATACAGTTACATTGGCGTAATACCAGTCGTTTACAAGATGACCGCTTCTATTCAGGGATACGCTGTACCTGCGCTTCGAAACTGTTGTTCTCGACGAAAGTGGGCTTTCCCTTTGCAGAATCACTTCCTAAATATGGTGAATATAGTTACATTGGCGTAGCACAAACCGTTTGCAATATAATCGCTTTAATTTAGGGCGACGGTACATCTACGCTTCGGAACTGTTGTTTTCGACGAAAGTGGGCTTTCCCTTCGAAAATCACTTCCAAAACTTGGTGAATACAGTTACATTGGCGTAGCACAAACCGTTTGCAATATAATCGCTTTTGTTTAGGGATACGCTATGTCTGCGCTTCGGAACTGTTGTTTTCGACGAAAGTGGGCTTTCCCTTTGCAGAATCACTTCCTAAACATGGTGAATACAGTTACATTGGCGTAGCACAAACCGTTTGCAATATAATCGCTTTAATTTAGGGCGACGGTACATCTACGCTTCGGAACTGTTGTTGTCGACGAAAGTGGGTTTTCCCTTTGCAGAATCACTTCCAAAACATGGCGAATACAGTTCCATTGGCGTAGCACAAACCGTTTGCAATATAATCGCTTTTGTTTAGGGATACGCTATGTCTGCGCTTCGGAACTGTTGTTTTCGACGAAAGTGGGCTTTCCCTTTGCAGAATCACTTCCTAAATATGGTGAATACAGTTACATTGGCGTAGCACAAACCGTTTGCAATATAATCGCTTTAATTTAGGGCGACGGTACATGTACGCTTCGAAACTGTTGTTGTCGACGAAAGTGGGCTTTCCCTTTGCAGTATCACTTGTGAAACTTGGTGAATACAGTTACATTGGCGTAGTACAATCCGTTTGCAATATAATCGCTTTAATTAAGGGCGACGGTACATCTACGCTTCGGAACTGTTGTTGTCGACGAAAGTGGGTTTTCCCTTTGCAGAATCACTTCCAAAACTTGGTGAATACAGTTACATTGGCGTAGCACAATCCGTTTGCAATATAATCGCTTTAATTAAGGGCGACGGTACATCTGCGCTTCGGAACTGTTGTTTTCGACGAAAGTGGGCTTTCCCTTTGCAGAATCACTTCCAAAACATGGCGAATACAGTTCCATTGGCGTAGCACAAACCGTTTGCAATATAATCGCTTTAACTTAGGGCGACGGTACATCTACGCTTCGGAACTGTTGTTGTCGACGAAAGTCGGCTTTCCCTTTGCAGAATACCGTGCAAAACTTGGTAGATACAGTTACATTGGCGTAGTACAATCCGTTTGCAATATAATCGCTTTTGTTTAGGGATACGCTATGTCTGCGCTTCGGAACTGTTGTTTTCGACGAAAGTGGGCTTTCCCTTTGCAGAATCACTTCCTAAATATGGTGAATACAGTTACATTGGCGTAGCACAAACCGTTTGCAATATAATCGCTTTAACTTAGGGCGACGGTACATGTACGCTTCGAAACTGTTGTTGTCGACGAAAGTGGGCTTTCCCTTTGCAGTATCACTTGTAAAACTTGGTGAATACAGTTACATTGGCGTAGTACAATCCGTTTGCAATATAATCGCTTTAATTTAGGGCGACGGTACATCTACGCTTCGGAACTGTTGTTGTCGACGAAAGTGGGTTTTCCCTTTGCAGAATCACTTCCAAAACTTGGTGAATACAGTTACATTGGCGTAGCACAAACCGTTTGCAATATAATCGCTTTAATTTAGGGCGACGGTACATCTACGCTTCGGAACTATTGTTGTCGACGAAAGTGGGTTTTCCCTTTGCAGAATCACTTCCAAAACATGGCGAATACAGTTCCATTGGCGTAGCACAAACCGTTTGCAATATAATCGCTTTAACTTAGGGCGACGGTACATGTACGCTTCGAAACTGTTGTTGTCGACGAAAGTGGGCTTTCCCTTTGCAGTATCACTTGTAAAACTTGGTGAATACAGTTACATTGGCGTAATACCAGTCGTTTACAAGATGATCGCTTCTATTCAGGGATACGCTGTACCTGCGCTTCGAAACTGTTGTTCTCGACGAAAGTGGGCTTTCCCTTCGAAAATCACTTCCAAAACTTGGTGAATACAGTTACATTGGGGTAGTACAATCCGTTTGCAATATAATCGCTTTAATTTAGGGCTACGGTACATCTGCGCTTCGAAACTGTTGTTGTCGACGAAAGTGGGCTTTCCCTTTGCAGAATCACTTCCTAAACATGGTGAATACAATTCCATTGGCGTAGCACAAACCGTTTGCAATATCACGCCTTTAATTTAGGGATACGCTATATCTGCGCTTCGGAACTGTTGTTTTCGACGAAAGTGGGCTTTTCCTTTGCAGAATCACTTCCAAAACATGGTGAATACAGTTCCATTGGCGTAGCACAAACCGTTTCCAATATAATCGCTTTAACTTAGGGCGACGGTACATGTACGCTTCGAAACTGTTGTTGTCGACGAAAGTGGGCTTTCCCTTTGCAGTATCACTTGTAAAACTTGGTGAATACAGTTACATTGGCGTAATACCAGTCGTTTACAAGATGATCGCTTCTATTCAGGGATACGCTGTACCTGCGCTTCGAAACTGTTGTTCTCGACGAAAGTGGGCTTTCCCTTCGAAAATCACTTCCAAAACTTGGTGAATACTGTTACATTGGCGTAGCACAAACCGTTTGCAATATAATCGCTTTAATTTAGGGCGACGGTACATCTACGCTTCGGAACTGTTGTTGTCGACGAAAGTGGGCTTTCCCTTTGCAGAATCACTTCCAAAACATGGCGAATACAGTTCCATTGGCGTAGCACAAACCGTTTGCAATATAATCGCTTTAACTTAGGGCGACGGTACATGTACGCTTCGAAACTGTTGTTGTCGACGAAAGTGGGCTTTCCCTTTGCAGTATCACTTGTAAAACTTGGTGAATACAGTTACATTGGCGTAATACCAGTCGTTTACAAGATGATCACTTTTATTCAGGGATACGCTGTACCTGCGCTTCGAAACTGTTGTTCTCGACGAAAGTGGGCTTTCCCTTCGAAAATCACTTCCAAAACTTGGTGAATACAGTTACATTGGCGTAGTACAATCCGTTTGCAATATAATCGCTTTAATTTAGGGCTACGGTACATCTGCGCTTCGAAACTGTTGTTGTCGACGAAAGTGGGCTTTCCCTTTGCAGAATCACTTCCTAAACATGGTGAATACAGTTACATTGGCGTAGCACAAACCGTTTGCAATATAACGCCTTTAATTTAGTCATACGCTATATCTGCGCTTCGAAACTGTTGTTTTCGACGAAAGTCGGCTTTCCCTTTGCAGAATACCGTGCAAAACTTGGTAGATACAGTTACATTGGCGTAGTACAATCCGTTTGCAATATAATCGCTTTAATTAAGGGCGACGGTACATCTATGCTTCGGAACTGTTGTTGTCGACGAAAGTGGGCTTTCCCTTTGCAGAATCACTTCCTAAACATGGTGAATACAGTTCCATTGGCGTAGCACAAACCGTTTGCAATATCACGGCTTTAATTTAGGTATACGCTATATCTGCGCTTCGGAACTGTTGTTTTCGACGAAAGTGGGCTTTTCCTTTGCAGTATCACTTGTAAAACTTGGTGAATACAGTTACATTGGCGTAATACGAGTCGTTTACAAGATGATCGCTTTTATTCAGGGATACGCTGTACCTGGGCTTCGAAACTGTTGTTGTCGACGAAAGTGGGCTTTCCCTTCGAAAATCACTTCCAAAACTTGGTGAATACAGTTACATTGGCGTAGCACAAACCGTTTGCAATATAATCGCTTTAATTTAGGGCGACGGTACATCTACGCTTCGGAACTGTTGTTGTCGACGAAAGTGGGCTTTCCCTTTGCAGAATCACTTCCAAAACATGGTGAATACAGTTCCATTGGCGTAGCACAAACCGTTTGCAATATAATCGCTTTTGTTTAGGGATACGCTATGTCTGCGCTTCGGAACTGTTGTTTTCGACGAAAGTGGGCTTTCCCTTTGCAGAATCTCTTCCAAAACTTGGTGAATACAGTTACATTGGCGTAGTACAATCCGTTTGCAATATAATCGCTTTAATTTAGGGCTACGGTACATCTGCGCTTCGAAACTGTTGTTGTCGACGAAAGTGGGCTTTCCCTTTGCAGAATCACTTCCTAAACATGGTGAATACAGTTCCTTTGGCGTAGCACAAACCGTTTGCAATATCACGCCTTTAATTTAGGGATACGCTATATCTGCGCTTCGGAACTGTTGTTTTCGACGAAAGTGGGCTTTTCCTTTGCAGAATCACTTCCAAAACATGGTGAATACAGTTCCATTGGCGTAGCACAAACCGTTTCCAATATAATCGCTTTAACTTAGGGCGACGGTACATGTACGCTTCGAAACTGTTGTTGTCGACGAAAGTGGGCTTTCCCTTTGCAGTATCACTTGTAAAACTTGGTGAATACAGTTACATTGGCGTAATACCAGTCGTTTACAAGATGACCGCTTCTATTCAGGGATACGCTGTACCTGCGCTTCGAAACTGTTGTTCTCGACGAAAGTGGGCTTTCCCTTTGCAGAATCACTTCCTAAATATGGTGAATATAGTTACATTGGCGTAGCACAAACCGTTTGCAATATAATCGCTTTAGTTTAGGGCGACGGTACATCTACGCTTCGGAACTGTTGTTTTCGACGAAAGTGGGCTTTCCCTTCGAAAATCACTTCCAAAACTTGGTGAATACAGTTACATTGGCGTAGCACAAACCGTTTGCAATATAATCGCTTTAATTTAGGGCGACGGTACATCTACGCTTCGGAACTGTTGTTGTCGACGAAAGTGGGCTTTCCCTTTGCAGAATCACTTGTAAAACTTGGTGAATACAGTTACATTGGCGTAATACCAGTCGTTTACAAGATGATCGCTTCTATTCAGGGATACGCTGTACCTGCGCTTCGAAACTGTTGTTCTCGACGAAAGTGGGCTTTCCCTTTGCAGAATCACTTCCTAAATATGGTGAATACAGTTACATTGGCGTAGCACAAACCGTTTGCAATATAATCGCTTTAATTTAGGGCGACGGTACATCTACGCTTCGGAACTGTTGTTGTCGACGAAAGTGGGTTTTCCCTTTGCAGAATCACTTCCAAAACATGGCGAATATAGTTCCATTGGCGTAGCACAAACCGTTTGCAGTATAATCGCTTTTGTTTAGGGATACGCTATGTCTGCGCTTCGGAACTGTTGTTTTCGACGAAAGTGGGCTTTCCCTTTGCAGAAACACTTCCTAAACATGGTGAATACAGTTACATTGGCGTAGCACAAACCGTTTGCAATATAATCGCTTTAATTTAGGGCGACGGTACATCTACGCTTCGGAACTGTTGTTTTCGACGAAGGTGGGTTTTCCTTTGCAGTATCACTTGTAAAACTTGGTGAATACAGTTACATTGGCGTAATACGAGTCGTTTACAAGATGATCGCTTTTATTCAGGGATACGTTGTACCTGGGCTTCGAAACTGTTGTTCTCGACGAAAGTGGGCTTTCCCTTCGAAAATCACTTCCAAAACTTGGTGAATACAGTTACATTGGCGTAGCACAAACCGTTTGCAATATAATCGCTTTAATTTAGGGCGACGGTACATCTACGCTTCGGAACTGTTGTTGTCGACGAAAGTGGGCTTTCCCTTTGCAGAATCACTTCCTAAACATGGTGAATACAGTTACATTGGCGTAGCACAAACCGTTTGCAATATAATCGCTTTAATTTAGGGCGACGGTACATCTACGCTTCGGAACTGTTGTTGTCGACGAAAGTGGGTTTTCCCTTTGCAGAATCACTTCCAAAACATGTCGAATATAGTTCCATTGGCGTAGCACAAACCGTTTGCAATATAATCGCTTTTGTTTAGGGATACGCTATGTCTGCGCTTCGGAACTGTTGTTTTCGACGAAAGTGGGCTTTCCCTTTGCAGAATCACTTCCTAAATATGGTGAATACAGTTACATTGGCGTAGCACAAACCGTTTGCAATATAATCGCTTTAATTTAGGGCGACGGTACATGTACGCTTCGAAACTGTTGTTGTCGACGAAAGTGGGCTTTCCCTTTGCAGTATCACTTGTAAAACTTGGTGAATACAGTTACATTGGCGTAGTACAATCCGTTTGCAATATAATCGCTTTAATTTAGGGCGACGGTACATCTACGCTTCGGAACTGTTGTTGTCGACGAAAGTGGGTTTTCCCTTTGCAGAATCACTTCCAAAACTTGGTGAATACAGTTACATTGGCGTAGCACAAACCGTTTGCAATATAATCGCTTTAATTTAGGGCGACGGTACATCTACGCTTCGGAACTATTGTTGTCGACGAAAGTGGGTTTTCCCTTTGCAGAATCACTTCCAAAACATGGCGAATACAGTTCCATTGGCGTAGCACAAACCGTTTGCAATATAATCGCTTTAACTTAGGGCGACGGTACATCTACGCTTCGGAACTGTTGTTTTCGACGAAAGTGGGCTTTTCCTTTGCAGAATCACTTCCAAAACATGGTGAATACAGTTCCATTGGCGTAGCACAAACCGTTTCCAATATAATCGCTTTAACTTAGGGCGACGGTACATGTACGCTTCGAAACTGTTGTTGTCGACGAAAGTGGGCTTTCCCTTTGCAGTATCACTTGTAAAACTTGGTGAATACAGTTACATTGGCGTAATACCAGTCGTTTACAAGATGATCGCTTCTATTCAGGGATACGCTGTACCTGCGCTTCGAAACTGTTGTTCTCGACGAAAGTGGGCTTTCCCTTTGCAGAATCACTTCCTAAATATGGTGAATACAGTTACATTGGCGTAGCACAAACCGTTTGCAATATAATCGCTTTAATTTAGGGCGACGGTACATCTACGCTTCGGAACTGTTGTTGTCGACGAAAGTGGGTTTTCCCTTTGCAGAATCACTTCCAAAACATGGCGAATATAGTTCCATTGGCGTAGCACAAACCGTTTGCAGTATAATCGCTTTTGTTTAGGGATACGCTATGTCTGCGCTTCGGAACTGTTGTTTTCGACGAAAGTGGGCTTTCCCTTTGCAGAAACACTTCCTAAATATGGTGAATACAGTTACATTGGCGTAGCACAAACCGTTTGCAATATAATCGCTTTAATTTAGGGCGACGGTACATCTACGCTTCGGAACTGTTGTTTTCGACGAAGGTGGGTTTTCCTTTGCAGTATCACTTGTAAAACTTGGTGAATACAGTTACATTGGCGTAATACGAGTCGTTTACAAGATGATCGCTTTTATTCAGGGATACGTTGTACCTGGGCTTCGAAACTGTTGTTCTCGACGAAAGTGGGCTTTCCCTTCGAAAATCACTTCCAAAACTTGGTGAATACAGTTACATTGGCGTAGCACAAACCGTTTGCAATATAATCGCTTTAATTTAGGGCGACGGTACATCTACGCTTCGGAACTGTTGTTGTCGACGAAAGTGGGCTTTCCCTTTGCAGAAACACTTCCTAAACATGGTGAATACAGTTACATTGGCGTAGCACAAACCGTTTGCAATATAATCGCTTTAATTTAGGGCGACGGTACATCTACGCTTCGGAACTGTTGTTGTCGACGAAAGTGGGTTTTCCCTTTGCAGAATCACTTCCAAAACATGTCGAATATAGTTCCATTGGCGTAGCACAAACCGTTTGCAATATAATCGCTTTTGTTTAGGGATACGCTATGTCTGCGCTTCGGAACTGTTGTTTTCGACGAAAGTGGGCTTTCCCTTTGCAGAATCACTTCCTAAATATGGTGAATACAGTTACATTGGCGTAGCACAAACCGTTTGCAATATAATCGCTTTAATTTAGGGCGACGGTACATGTACGCTTCGAAACTGTTGTTGTCGACGAAAGTGGGCTTTCCCTTTGCAGTATCACTTGTAAAACTTGGTGAATACAGTTACATTGGCGTAGTACAATCCGTTTGCAATATAATCGCTTTAATTAAGGGCGACGGTACATCTACGCTTCGGAACTGTTGTTGTCGACGAAAGTGGGTTTTCCCTTTGCAGAATCACTTCCAAAACTTGGTGAATACAGTTACATTGGCGTAGCACAAACCGTTTGCAATATAATCGCTTTAATTTAGGGCGACGGTACATCTACGCTTCGGAACTATTGTTGTCGACGAAAGTGGGTTTTCCCTTTGCAGAATCACTTCCAAAACATGGCGAATACAGTTCCATTGGCGTAGCACAAACCGTTTGCAATATAATCGCTTTAACTTAGGGCGACGGTACATCTACGCTTCGGAACTGTTGTTTTCGACGAAAGTGGGCTTTTCCTTTGCAGAATCACTTCCAAAACATGGTGAATACAGTTCCATTGGCGTAGCACAAACCGTTTCCAATATAATCGCTTTAACTTAGGGCGACGGTACATGTACGCTTCGAAACTGTTGTTGTCGACGAAAGTGGGCTTTCCCTTTGCAGTATCACTTGTAAAACTTGGTGAATACAGTTACATTGGCGTAATACCAGTCGTTTACAAGATGATCGCTTCTATTCAGGGATACGCTGTACCTGCGCTTCGAAACTGTTGTTCTCGACGAAAGTGGGCTTTCCCTTTGCAGAATCACTTCCTAAATATGGTGAATACAGTTACATTGGCGTAGCACAAACCGTTTGCAATATAATCGCTTTAATTTAGGGCGACGGTACATCTACGCTTCGGAACTGTTGTTGTCGACGAAAGTGGGTTTTCCCTTTGCAGAATCACTTCCAAAACATGGCGAATATAGTTCCATTGGCGTAGCACAAACCGTTTGCAGTATAATCGCTTTTGTTTAGGGATACGCTATGTCTGCGCTTCGGAACTGTTGTTTTCGACGAAAGTGGGCTTTCCCTTTGCAGAAACACTTCCTAAATATGGTGAATACAGTTACATTGGCGTAGCACAAACCGTTTGCAATATAATCGCTTTAATTTAGGGCGACGGTACATCTACGCTTCGGAACTGTTGTTTTCGACGAAGGTGGGTTTTCCTTTGCAGTATCACTTGTAAAACTTGGTGAATACAGTTACATTGGCGTAATACGAGTCGTTTACAAGATGATCGCTTTTATTCAGGGATACGTTGTACCTGGGCTTCGAAACTGTTGTTCTCGACGAAAGTGGGCTTTCCCTTCGAAAATCACTTCCAAAACTTGGTGAATACAGTTACATTGGCGTAGCTCAAACCGTTTGCAATATAATCGCTTTAATTTAGGGCGACGGTACATCTACGCTTCGGAACTGTTGTTGTCGACGAAAGTGGGCTTTCCCTTTGCAGAATCACTTCCTAAACATGGTGAATACAGTTACATTGGCGTAGCACAAACCGTTTGCAATATAATCGCTTTAATTTAGGGCGACGGTACATGTACGCTTCGAAACTGTTGTTGTCGACGAAAGTGGGCTTTCCCTTTGCAGTATCACTTGTAAAACTTGGTGAATACAGTTACATTGGCGTAGTACAATCCGTTTGCAATATAATCGCTTTAATTAAGGGCGACGGTACATCTACGCTTCGGAACTGTTGTTGTCGACGAAAGTGGGTTTTCCCTTTGCAGAATCACTTCCAAAACTTGGTGAATACAGTTACATTGGCGTAGCACAAACCGTTTGCAATATAATCGCTTTAATTTAGGGCGACGGTACATCTACGCTTCGGAACTATTGTTGTCGACGAAAGTGGGTTTTCCCTTTGCAGAATCACTTCCAAAACATGGCGAATACAGTTCCATTGGCGTAGCACAAACCGTTTGCAATATAATCGCTTTAACTTAGGGCGACGGTACATCTACGCTTCGGAACTGTTGTTGTCGACGAAAGTCGGCTTTCCCTTTGCAGAATACCGTGCAAAACTTGGTAGATACAGTTACATTGGCGTAGTACAATCCGTTTGCAATATAATCGCTTTTGTTTAGGGATACGCTATGTCTGCGCTTCGGAACTGTTGTTTTCGACGAAAGTGGGCTTTCCCTTTGCAGAATCACTTCCTAAATATGGTGAATACAGTTACATTGGCGTAGCACAAACCGTTTGCAATATAATCGCTTTAATTTAGGGCGACGGTACATGTACGCTTCGAAACTGTTGTTGTCGACGAAAGTGGGCTTTCCCTTTGCAGTATCACTTGTAAAACTTGGTGAATACAGTTACATTGGCGTAGTACAATCCGTTTGCAATATAATCGCTTTAATTTAGGGCGACGGTACATCTACGCTTCGGAACTGTTGTTGTCGACGAAAGTGGGTTTTCCCTTTGCAGAATCACTTCCAAAACTTGGTGAATACAGTTACATTGGCGTAGCACAAACCGTTTGCAATATAATCGCTTTAATTTAGGGCGACGGTACATCTACGCTTCGGAACTATTGTTGTCGACGAAAGTGGGTTTTCCCTTTGCAGAATCACTTCCAAAACATGGCGAATACAGTTCCATTGGCGTAGCACAAACCGTTTGCAATATAATCGCTTTAACTTAGGGCGACGGTACATGTACGCTTCGAAACTGTTGTTGTCGACGAAAGTGGGCTTTCCCTTTGCAGTATCACTTGTAAAACTTGGTGAATACAGTTACATTGGCGTAATACCAGTCGTTTACAAGATGATCGCTTCTATTCAGGGATACGCTGTACCTGCGCTTCGAAACTGTTGTTCTCGACGAAAGTGGGCTTTCCCTTCGAAAATCACTTCCAAAACTTGGTGAATACAGTTACATTGGCGTAGCACAAACCGTTTGCAATATAATCGCTTTAATTTAGGGCGACGGTACATCTACGCTTCGGAACTGTTGTTGTCGACGAAAGTGGGTTTTCCCTTTGCAGAATCACTTCCAAAACATGGCGAATACAGTTCCATTGGCGTAGCACAAACCGTTTGCAATATAATCGCTTTTGTTTAGGGATACGCTATGTCTGCGCTTCGGAACTGTTGTTTTCGACGAAAGTGGGCTTTCCCTTTGCAGAATCACTTCCTAAATATGGTGAATACAGTTACATTGGCGTAGCACAAACCGTTTGCAATATAATCGCTTTAATTTAGGGCGACGGTACATGTACGCTTCGAAACTGTTGTTGTCGACGAAAGTGGGCTTTCCCTTTGCAGTATCACTTGTGAAACTTGGTGAATACAGTTACATTGGCGTAGTACAATCCGTTTGCAATATAATCGCTTTAATTAAGGGCGACGGTACATCTACGCTTCGGAACTGTTGTTGTCGACGAAAGTGGGTTTTCCCTTTGCAGAATCACTTCCAAAACTTGGTGAATACAGTTACATTGGCGTAGCACAAACCGTTTGCAATATAATCGCTTTAATTTAGGGCGACGGTACATCTACGCTTCGGAACTATTGTTGTCGACGAAAGTGGGTTTTCCCTTTGCAGAATCACTTCCAAAACATGGCGAATACAGTTCCATTGGCGTAGCACAAACCGTTTGCAATATAATCGCTTTAACTTAGGGCGACGGTACATCTACGCTTCGGAACTGTTGTTGTCGACGAAAGTGGGCTTTCCCTTTGCAGAATACCGTGCAAAACTTGGTAGATACAGTTACATTGGCGTAGTACAATCCGTTTGCAATATAATCGCTTTTGTTTAGGGATACGCTATGTCTGCGCTTCGGAACTGTTGTTTTCGACGAAAGTGGGCTTTCCCTTTGCAGAATCACTTCCTAAACATGGTGAATACAGTTACATTGGCGTAGCACAAACCGTTTGCAATATAATCGCTTTAATTTAGGGCGACGGTACATGTACGCTTCGAAACTGTTGTTGTCGACGAAAGTGGGCTTTCCCTTTGCAGTATCACTTGTAAAACTTGGTGAATACAGTTACATTGGCGTAGTACAATCCGTTTGCAATATAATCGCTTTAATTAAGGGCGACGGTACATCTACGCTTCGGAACTGTTGTTGTCGACGAAAGTGGGTTTTCCCTTTACAGAATCACTTCCAAAACTTGGTGAATACAGTTACATTGGCGTAGCACAAACCGTTTGCAATATAATCGCTTTAATTTAGGGCGACGGTACATCTACGCTTCGGAACTATTGTTGTCGACGAAAGTGGGTTTTCCCTTTGCAGAATCACTTCCAAAACATGGCGAATACAGTTCCATTGGCGTAGCACAAACCGTTTGCAATATAATCGCTTTAACTTAGGGCGACGGTACATGTACGCTTCGAAACTGTTGTTGTCGACGAAAGTGGGCTTTCCCTTTGCAGTATCACTTGTAAAACTTGGTGAATACAGTTACATTGGCGTAATACCAGTCGTTTACAAGATGATCGCTTCTATTCAGGGATACGCTGTACCTGCGCTTCGAAACTGTTGTTCTCGACGAAAGTGGGCTTTCCCTTCGAAAATCACTTCCAAAACTTGGTGAATACAGTTACATTGGCGTAGTACAATCCGTTTGCAATATAATCGCTTTAATTTAGGGCTACGGTACATCTGCGCTTCGAAACTGTTGTTGTCGACGAAAGTGGGCTTTCCCTTTGCAGAATCACTTCCTAAACATGGTGAATACAATTCCATTGGCGTAGCACAAACCGTTTGCAATATCACGCCTTTAATTTAGGGATACGCTATATCTGCGCTTCGGAACTGTTGTTGTCGACGAAAGTGGGCTTTTCCTTTGCAGAATCACTTCCAAAACATGGTGAATACAGTTCCATTGGCGTAGCACAAACCGTTTCCAATATAATCGCTTTAACTTAGGGCGACGGTACATGTACGCTTCGAAACTGTTGTTGTCGACGAAAGTGGGCTTTCCCTTTGCAGTATCACTTGTAAAACTTGGTGAATACAGTTCCATTGGCGTAATACCAGTCGTTTACAAGATGATCGCTTCTATTCAGGGATACGCTGTACCTGCGCTTCGAAACTGTTGTTCTCGACGAAAGTGGGCTTTCCCTTTGCAGAATCACTTCCTAAATATGGTGAATATAGTTACATTGGCGTAGCACAAACCGTTTGCAATATAATCGCTTTAATTTAGGGCGACGGTACATCTACGCTTCGGAACTGTTGTTGTCGACGAAAGTGGGTTTTCCCTTTGCAGAATCACTTCCAAAACATGGCGAATATAGTTCCATTGGCGTAGCACAAACCGTTTGCAGTATAATCGCTTTTGTTTAGGGATACGCTATGTCTGCG
This sequence comes from Ectemnius continuus, assembly GCA_910591665.1. NCBI lineage: Eukaryota > Metazoa > Arthropoda > Insecta > Hymenoptera > Crabronidae > Ectemnius > Ectemnius continuus. The sequence continues at coordinate 15,814,213 of OU342860.1, forward strand.
CTTCGGAACTGTTGTTTTCGACGAAAGTGGGCTTTCCCTTTGCAGAAACACTTCCTAAATATGGTGAATACAGTTACATTGGCGTAGCACAAACCGTTTGCAATATAATCGCTTTAATTTAGGGCGACGGTACATCTGCGCTTCGGAACTGTTGTTTTCGACGAAAGTGGGCTTTTCCTTTGCAGTATCACTTGTAAAACTTGGTGAATACAGTTCCATTGGCGTAGCACAAACCGTTTGCAATATAATCGCTTTAATTTAGGGCGACGGTACATCTACGCTTCGGAACTGTTGTTCTCGACGAAAGTGGGCTTTCCCTTCGAAAATCACTTCCAAAACTTGGTGAATACAGTTACATTGGCGTAGTACAATCCGTTTGCAATATAATCGCTTTAATTTAGGGCTACGGTACATCTGCGCTTCGAAACTGTTGTTGTCGACGAAAGTGGGCTTTCCCTTTGCAGAATCACTTCCTAAACATGGTGAATACAGTTCCATTGGCGTAGCACAAACCGTTTGCAATATCACGCCTTTAATTTAGGGATACGCTATATCTGCGCTTCGGAACTGTTGTTTTCGACGAAAGTGGGCTTTTCCTTTGCAGAATCACTTCCAAAACATGGTGAATACAGTTCCATTGGCGTAGCACAAACCGTTTCCAATATAATCGCTTTAACTTAGGGGGACGGTACATGTACGCTTCGAAACTGTTGTTGTCGACGAAAGTGGGCTTTCCCTTTCCAGTATCACTTGTAAAACTTGGTGAATACAGTTACATTGGCGTAATACCAGTCGTTTACAAGATGATCGCTTCTATTCAGGGATACGCTGTACCTGCGCTTCGAAACTGTTGTTCTCGACGAAAGTGGGCTTTCCCTTCGAAAATCACTTCCAAAACTTGGTGAATACAGTTACATTGGCGTAGCACAAACCGTTTGCAATATAATCGCTTTAATTTAGGGCGACGGTACATCTACGCTTCGGAACTGTTGTTGTCGACGAAAGTGGGTTTTCCCTTTGCAGAATCACTTCCAAAACATGGCGAATACAGTTCCATTGGCGTAGCACAAACCGTTTGCAATATAATCGCTTTAACTTAGGGCGACGGTACATGTACGCTTCGAAACTGTTGTTGTCGACGAAAGTGGGCTTTCCCTTTGCAGTATCACTTGTAAAACTTGGTGAATACAGTTACATTGGCGTAATACCAGTCGTTTACAAGATGATCACTTTTATTCAGGGATACGCTGTACCTGCGCTTCGAAACTGTTGTTCTCGACGAAAGTGGGCTTTCCCTTCGAAAATCACTTCCAAAACTTGGTGAATACAGTTACATTGGCGTAGTACAATCCGTTTGCAATATAATCGCTTTAATTTAGGGCTACGGTACATCTGCGCTTCGAAACTGTTGTTGTCGACGAAAGTGGGCTTTCCCTTTGCAGAATCACTTCCAAAACTTGGTGAATACAGTTACATTGGCGTAGTACAATCCGTTTGCAATATAATCGCTTTAATTTAGGGCTACGGTACATCTGCGCTTCGAAACTGTTGTTGTCGACGAAAGTGGGCTTTCCCTTTGCAGAATCACTTCCTAAACATGGTGAATACAGTTCCATTGGCGTAGCACAAACCGTTTGCAATATCACGCCTTTAATTTAGGGATACGCTATATCTGCGCTTCGGAACTGTTGTTTTCGACGAAAGTGGGCTTTTCCTTTGCAGTATCACTTGTAAAACTTGGTGAATACAGTTACATTGGCGTAGTACAATCCGTTTGCAATATAATCGCTTTAATTTAGGGCTACGGTACATCTGCGCTTCGAAACTGTTGTTGTCGACGAAAGTGGGCTTTCCCTTTGCAGAATCACTTCCTAAACATGGCGAATACAGTTCCATTGGCGTAGCACAAACCGTTTCCAATATAATCGCTTTAACTTAGGGCGACGGTACATGTACGCTTCGGAACTGTTGTTGTCAACGAAAGTGGGCTTTCCCTTTGCAGTATCACTTGTAAAACTTGGTGAATACAGTTACATTGGCGTAATACCAGTCGTTTACAAGATGATCGCTTTTATTCAGGGATACGCTGTACCTGCGCTTCGAAACTGTTGTTCTCGACGAAAGCGGGCTTTCCCTTCGACAATCACTTCCAAAACTTGGTGAATATGGTTACATTGGCGTAGCACAAACCGTTTGCAATATAATCGCTTTAATTTAGGGCGACGGTACATCTACGCTTCGGAACTGTTGTTGTCGACGAAAGTGGGTTTTCCCTTTGCAGAATCACTTCCAAAACTTGGTGAATACAGTTACATTGGCGTAGCACAAACCGTTTGCAATATAATCGCTTTAATTTAGGGCGACGGTACATCTACGCTTCGGAACTGTTGTTGTCGACGAAAGTGGGTTTTCCCTTTGCAGAATCACTTCCAAAACATGGCGAATATAGTTCCATTGGCGTAGCACAAACCGTTTGCAATATCACGCCTTTAATTTAGGGATACGCTATATCTGCGCTTCGGAACTGTTGTTTTCGACGAAAGTGGGCTTTTCCTTTGCAGAATCACTTCCAAAACATGGTGAATACAGTTCCATTGGCGTAGCACAAACCGTTTCCAATATAATCGCTTTAACTTAGGGCGACGGTACATGTACGCTTCGAAACTGTTGTTGTCGACGAAAGTGGGCTTTCCCTTTGCAGTATCACTTGTAAAACTTGGTGAATACAGTTACATTGGCGTAATACCAGTCGTTTACAAGATGATCACTTTTATTCAGGGATACGCTGTACCTGCGCTTCGAAACTGTTGTTCTCGACGAAAGTGGGCTTTCCCTTCGAAAATCACTTCCAAAACTTGGTGAATACAGTTACATTGGCGTAGTACAATCCGTTTGCAATATAATCGCTTTAATTTAGGGCTACGGTACATCTGCGCTTCGAAACTGTTGTTGTCGACGAAAGTGGGCTTTCCCTTTGCAGAATCACTTCCAAAACTTGGTGAATACAGTTACATTGGCGTAGTACAATCCGTTTGCAATATAATCGCTTTAATTTAGGGCTACGGTACATCTGCGCTTCGAAACTGTTGTTGTCGACGAAAGTGGGCTTTCCCTTTGCAGAATCACTTCCTAAACATGGTGAATACAGTTCCATTGGCGTAGCACAAACCGTTTGCAATATCACGCCTTTAATTTAGGGATACGGTACATCTGCGCTTCGAAACTGTTGTTGTCGACGAAAGTGGGCTTTCCCTTTGCAGAATCACTTCCTAAACATGGCGAATACAGTTCCATTGGCGTAGCACAAACCGTTTCCAATATAATCGCTTTAACTTAGGGCGACGGTACATGTACGCTTCGGAACTGTTGTTGTCAACGAAAGTGGGCTTTCCCTTTGCAGTATCACTTGTAAAACTTGGTGAATACAGTTACATTGGCGTAATACCAGTCGTTTACAAGATGATCGCTTTTATTCAGGGATACGCTGTACCTGCGCTTCGAAACTGTTGTTCTCGACGAAAGCGGGCTTTCCCTTCGACAATCACTTCCAAAACTTGGTGAATACAGTTACATTGGCGTAGCACAAACCGTTTGCAATATAATCGCTTTAATTTAGGGCGACGGTACATCTACGCTTCGGAACTGTTGTTGTCGACGAAAGTGGGTTTTCCCTTTGCAGAATCACTTCCAAAACTTGGTGAATACAGTTACATTGGCGTAGCACAAACCGTTTGCAATATAATCGCTTTAATTTAGGGCGACGGTACATCTACGCTTCGGAACTGTTGTTGTCGACGAAAGTGGGTTTTCCCTTTGCAGAATCACTTCCAAAACATGGCGAATATAGTTCCATTGGCGTAGCACAAACCGTTTGCAATATAATCGCTTTTGTTTAGGGATACGCTATGTCTGCGCTTCGGAACTGTTGTTTTCGACGAAAGTGGGCTTTCCCTTTGCAGAATCACTTCCAAAACTTGGTGAATACAGTTACATTGGCGTAGTACAATCCGTTTGCAATATAATCGCTTTAATTTAGGGCTACGGTACATCTGCGCTTCGAAACTGTTGTTGTCAACGAAAGTGGGCTTTCCCTTTGCAGAATCACTTCCTAAACATGGTGAATACAGTTCCATTGGCGTAGCACAAACCGTTTGCAATATAATCGCTTTAATTTAGGGCGACGGTACATCTACGCTTCGAAACTGTTGTTGTCGACGAAAGTGGGCTTTCCCTTTCCAGTATCACTTGTAAAACTTGGTGAATACAGTTACATTGGCGTAATACCAGTCGTTTACAAGATGATCGCTTCTATTCAGGGATACGCTGTACCTGCGCTTCGAAACTGTTGTTCTCGACGAAAGTGGGCTTTCCCTTCGAAAATCACTTCCAAAACTTCGTGAATACAGTTACATTGGCGTAGCACAAACCGTTTGCAATATAATCGCTTTAATTTAGGGCGACGGTACATCTACGCTTCGGAACTGTTGTTGTCGACGAAAGTGGGTTTTCCCTTTGCAGAATCACTTCCAAAACATGGCGAATACAGTTCCATTGGCGTAGCACAAACCGTTTGCAATATCACGCCTTTAATTTAGGGATACGCTATATCTGCGCTTCGGAACTGTTGTTTTCGACGAAAGTGGGCTTTCCCTTTGCAGAATCACTTCCTAAACATGGTGAATACAGTTCCATTGGCGTAGCACAAACCGTTTGCAATATAATCGCTTTTGTTTAGGGATACGCTATGTCTGCGCTTCGGAACTGTTGTTTTCGACGAAAGTGGGCTTTCCCTTTGCAGAATCTCTTCCAAAACTTGGTGAATACAGTTACATTGGCGTAGTACAATCCGTTTGCAATATAATCGCTTTAATTTAGGGCTACGGTACATCTGCGCTTCGAAACTGTTGTTGTCGACGAAAGTGGGCTTTCCCTTTGCAGAATCACTTCCTAAACATGGTGAATACAGTTCCTTTGGCGTAGCACAAACCGTTTGCAATATCACGCCTTTAATTTAGGGATACGCTATATCTGCGCTTCGGAACTGTTGTTTTCGACGAAAGTGGGCTTTTCCTTTGCAGAATCACTTCCAAAACATGGTGAATACAGTTCCATTGGCGTAGCACAAACCGTTTGCATTATAATCGCTTTAATTTAGGGATACGCTATATCTGCGCTTCGGAACTGTTGTTTTCGACGAAAGTGGGCTTTTCCTTTGCAGAATCACTTCCAAAACATGGTGAATACAGTTCCATTGGCGTAGCACAAACCGTTTCCAATATAATCGCTTTAACTTAGGGGGACGGTACATGTACGCTTCGAAACTGTTGTTGTCGACGAAAGTGGGCTTTCCCTTTCCAGTATCACTTGTAAAACTTGGTGAATACAGTTACATTGGCGTAATACCAGTCGTTTACAAGATGATCGCTTCTATTCAGGGATACGCTGTACCTGCGCTTCGAAACTGTTGTTCTCGACGAAAGTGGGCTTTCCCTTCGAAAATCACTTCCAAAACTTGGTGAATACAGTTACATTGGCGTAGCACAAACCGTTTGCAATATAATCGCTTTAATTTAGGGCGACGGTACATCTACGCTTCGGAACTGTTGTTGTCGACGAAAGTGGGTTTTCCCTTTGCAGAATCACTTCCAAAACATGGCGAATACAGTTCCATTGGCGTAGCACAAACCGTTTGCAATATAATCGCTTTAACTTAGGGCGACGGTACATGTACGCTTCGAAACTGTTGTTGTCGACGAAAGTGGGCTTTCCCTTTGCAGTATCACTTGTAAAACTTGGTGAATACAGTTACATTGGCGTAATACCAGTCGTTTACAAGATGATCACTTTTATTCAGGGATACGCTGTACCTGCGCTTCGAAACTGTTGTTCTCGACGAAAGTGGGCTTTCCCTTCGAAAATCACTTCCAAAACTTGGTGAATACAGTTACATTGGCGTAGTACAATCCGTTTGCAATATAATCGCTTTAATTTAGGGCTACGGTACATCTGCGCTTCGAAACTGTTGTTGTCGACGAAAGTGGGCTTTCCCTTTGCAGAATCACTTCCAAAACTTGGTGAATACAGTTACATTGGCGTAGTACAATCCGTTTGCAATATAATCGCTTTAATTTAGGGCTACGGTACATCTGCGCTTCGAAACTGTTGTTGTCGACGAAAGTGGGCTTTCCCTTTGCAGAATCACTTCCTAAACATGGTGAATACAGTTCCATTGGCGTAGCACAAACCGTTTGCAATATCACGCCTTTAATTTAGGGATACGCTATATCTGCGCTTCGGAACTGTTGTTTTCGACGAAAGTGGGCTTTTCCTTTGCAGAATCACTTCCAAAACTTGGTGAATACAGTTACATTGGCGTAGTACAATCCGTTTGCAATATAATCGCTTTAATTTAGGGCTACGGTACATCTGCGCTTCGAAACTGTTGTTGTCGACGAAAGTGGGCTTTCCCTTTGCAGAATCACTTCCTGAACATGGCGAATACAGTTCCATTGGCGTAGCACAAACCGTTTCCAATATAATCGCTTTAACTTAGGGCGACGGTACATGTACGCTTCGGAACTGTTGTTGTCAACGAAAGTGGGCTTTCCCTTTGCAGTATCACTTGTAAAACTTGGTGAATACAGTTACATTGGCGTAATACCAGTCGTTTACAAGATGATCGCTTTTATTCAGGGATACGCTGTACCTGCGCTTCGAAACTGTTGTTCTCGACGAAAGCGGGCTTTCCCTTCGACAATCACTTCCAAAACTTGGTGAATACAGTTACATTGGCGTAGCACAAACCGTTTGCAATATAATCGCTTTAATTTAGGGCGACGGTACATCTACGCTTCGGAACTGTTGTTGTCGACGAAAGTGGGTTTTCCCTTTGCAGAATCACTTCCAAAACTTGGTGAATACAGTTACATTGGCGTAGCACAAACCGTTTGCAATATAATCGCTTTAATTTAGGGCGACGGTACATCTACGCTTCGGAACTGTTGTTGTCGACGAAAGTGGGTTTTCCCTTTGCAGAATCACTTCCAAAACATGGCGAATATAGTTCCATTGGCGTAGCACAAACCGTTTGCAATATAATCGCTTTTGTTTAGGGATACGCTATGTCTGCGCTTCGGAACTGTTGTTTTCGACGAAAGTGGGCTTTCCCTTTGCAGAATCACTTCCTAAATATGGTGAATACAGTTACATTGGCGTAGCACAAACCGTTTGCAATATAATCGCTTTAATTTAGGGCGACGGTACATCTACGCTTCGAAACTGTTGTTGTCGACGAAAGTGGGCTTTCCCTTTCCAGTATCACTTGTAAAACTTGGTGAATACAGTTACATTGGCGTAATACCAGTCGTTTACAAGATGATCGCTTCTATTCAGGGATACGCTGTACCTGCGCTTCGAAACTGTTGTTCTCGACGAAAGTGGGCTTTCCCTTCGAAAATCACTTCCAAAACTTGGTGAATACAGTTACATTGGCGTAGCACAAACCGTTTGCAATATAATCGCTTTAATTTAGGGCGACGGTACATCTACGCTTCGGAACTGTTGTTGTCGACGAAAGTGGGTTTTCCCTTTGCAGAATCACTTCCAAAACATGGCGAATACAGTTCCATTGGCGTAGCACAAACCGTTTGCAATATAATCGCTTTAACTTAGGGCGACGGTACATGTACGCTTCGAAACTGTTGTTGTCGACGAAAGTGGGCTTTCCCTTTGCAGTATCACTTGTAAAACTTGGTGAATACAGTTACATTGGCGTAATACCAGTCGTTTACAAGATGATCACTTTTATTCAGGGATACGCTGTACCTGCGCTTCGAAACTGTTGTTCTCGACGAAAGTGGGCTTTCCCTTCGAAAATCACTTCCAAAACTTGGTGAATACAGTTACATTGGCGTAGTACAATCCGTTTGCAATATCATCGCTTTAATTTAGGGCTACGGTACATCTGCGCTTCGAAACTGTTGTTGTCGACGAAAGTGGGCTTTCCCTTTGCAGAATCACTTCCTAAACATGGTGAATACAGTTCCATTGGCGTAGCACAAACCGTTTGCAATATCACGCCTTTAATTTAGGGATACGCTATATCTGCGCTTCGGAACTGTTGTTTTCGACGAAAGTGGGCTTTTCCTTTGCAGAATCACTTCCAAAACATGGTGAATACAGTTCCATTGGCGTAGCACAAACCGTTTCCAATATAATCGCTTTAACTTAGGGGGACGGTACATGTACGCTTCGAAACTGTTGTTGTCGACGAAAGTGGGCTTTCCCTTTCCAGTATCACTTGTAAAACTTGGTGAATACAGTTACATTGGCGTAATACCAGTCGTTTACAAGATGATCGCTTCTATTCAGGGATACGCTGTACCTGCGCTTCGAAACTGTTGTTCTCGACGAAAGTGGGCTTTCCCTTCGAAAATCACTTCCAAAACTTGGTGAATACAGTTACATTGGCGTAGCACAAACCGTTTGCAATATAATCGCTTTAATTTAGGGCGACGGTACATCTACGCTTCGGAACTGTTGTTGTCGACGAAAGTGGGTTTTCCCTTTGCAGAATCACTTCCAAAACATGGCGAATACAGTTCCATTGGCGTAGCACAAACCGTTTGCAATATAATCGCTTTAACTTAGGGCGACGGTACATGTACGCTTCGAAACTGTTGTTGTCGACGAAAGTGGGCTTTCCCTTTGCAGTATCACTTGTAAAACTTGGTGAATACAGTTACATTGGCGTAATACCAGTCGTTTACAAGATGATCACTTTTATTCAGGGATACGCTGTACCTGCGCTTCGAAACTGTTGTTCTCGACGAAAGTGGGCTTTCCCTTCGAAAATCACTTCCAAAACTTGGTGAATACAGTTACATTGGCGTAGTACAATCCGTTTGCAATATAATCGCTTTAATTTAGGGCTACGGTACATCTGCGCTTCGAAACTGTTGTTGTCGACGAAAGTGGGCTTTCCCTTTGCAGAATCACTTCCAAAACTTGGTGAATACAGTTACATTGGCGTAGTACAATCCGTTTGCAATATAATCGCTTTAATTTAGGGCTACGGTACATCTGCGCTTCGAAACTGTTGTTGTCGACGAAAGTGGGCTTTCCCTTTGCAGAATCACTTCCTAAACATGGTGAATACAGTTCCATTGGCGTAGCACAAACCGTTTGCAATATCACGCCTTTAATTTAGGGATACGCTATATCTGCGCTTCGGAACTGTTGTTTTCGACGAAAGTGGGCTTTTCCTTTGCAGAATCACTTCCAAAACTTGGTGAATACAGTTACATTGGCGTAGTACAATCCGTTTGCAATATAATCGCTTTAATTTAGGGCTACGGTACATCTGCGCTTCGAAACTGTTGTTGTCGACGAAAGTGGGCTTTCCCTTTGCAGAATCACTTCCTAAACATGGCGAATACAGTTCCATTGGCGTAGCACAAACCGTTTCCAATATAATCGCTTTAACTTAGGGCGACGGTACATGTACGCTTCGGAACTGTTGTTGTCAACGAAAGTGGGCTTTCCCTTTGCAGTATCACTTGTAAAACTTGGTGAATACAGTTACATTGGCGTAATACCAGTCGTTTACATGATGATCGCTTTTATTCAGGGATACGCTGTACCTGCGCTTCGAAACTGTTGTTCTCGACGAAAGCGGGCTTTCCCTTCGACAATCACTTCCAAAACTTGGTGAATACAGTTACATTGGCGTAGCACAAACCGTTTGCAATATAATCGCTTTAATTTAGGGCGACGGTACATCTACGCTTCGGAACTGTTGTTGTCGACGAAAGTGGGTTTTCCCTTTGCAGAATCACTTCCAAAACTTGGTGAATACAGTTACATTGGCGTAGCACAAACCGTTTGCAATATAATCGCTTTAATTTAGGGCGACGGTACATCTACGCTTCGGAACTGTTGTTGTCGACGAAAGTGGGTTTTCCCTTTGCAGAATCACTTCCAAAACATGGCGAATATAGTTCCATTGGCGTAGCACAAACCGTTTGCAATATCACGCCTTTAATTTAGGGATACGCTATATCTGCGCTTCGGAACTGTTGTTTTCGACGAAAGTGGGCTTTTCCTTTGCAGAATCACTTCCAAAACATGGTGAATACAGTTCCATTGGCGTAGCACAAACCGTTTCCAATATAATCGCTTTAACTTAGGGCGACGGTACATGTACGCTTCGAAACTGTTGTTGTCGACGAAAGTGGGCTTTCCCTTTGCAGTATCACTTGTAAAACTTGGTGAATACAGTTACATTGGCGTAATACCAGTCGTTTACAAGATGATCACTTTTATTCAGGGATACGCTGTACCTGCGCTTCGAAACTGTTGTTCTCGACGAAAGTGGGCTTTCCCTTCGAAAATCACTTCCAAAACTTGGTGAATACAGTTACATTGGCGTAGTACAATCCGTTTGCAATATAATCGCTTTAATTTAGGGCTACGGTACATCTGCGCTTCGAAACTGTTGTTGTCGACGAAAGTGGGCTTTCCCTTTGCAGAATCACTTCCAAAACTTGGTGAATACAGTTACATTGGCGTAGTACAATCCGTTTGCAATATAATCGCTTTAATTTAGGGCTACGGTACATCTGCGCTTCGAAACTGTTGTTGTCGACGAAAGTGGGCTTTCCCTTTGCAGAATCACTTCCTAAACATGGTGAATACAGTTCCATTGGCGTAGCACAAACCGTTTGCAATATCACGCCTTTAATTTAGGGATACGCTATATCTGCGCTTCGGAACTGTTGTTTTCGACGAAAGTGGGCTTTTCCTTTGCAGAATCACTTCCAAAACTTGGTGAATACAGTTACATTGGCGTAGTACAATCCGTTTGCAATATAATCGCTTTAATTTAGGGCTACGGTACATCTGCGCTTCGAAACTGTTGTTGTCGACGAAAGTGGGCTTTCCCTTTGCAGAATCACTTCCTAAACATGGCGAATACAGTTCCATTGGCGTAGCACAAACCGTTTCCAATATAATCGCTTTAACTTAGGGCGACGGTACATGTACGCTTCGGAACTGTTGTTGTCAACGAAAGTGGGCTTTCCCTTTGCAGTATCACTTGTAAAACTTGGTGAATACAGTTACATTGGCGTAATACCAGTCGTTTACAAGATGATCGCTTTTATTCAGGGATACGCTGTACCTGCGCTTCGAAACTGTTGTTCTCGACGAAAGCGGGCTTTCCCTTCGACAATCACTTCCAAAACTTGGTGAATACAGTTACATTGGCGTAGCACAAACCGTTTGCAATATAATCGCTTTAATTTAGGGCGACGGTACATCTACGCTTCGGAACTGTTGTTGTCGACGAAAGTGGGTTTTCCCTTTGCAGAATCACTTCCAAAACTTGGTGAATACAGTTACATTGGCGTAGCACAAACCGTTTGCAATATAATCGCTTTAATTTAGGGCGACGGTACATCTACGCTTCGGAACTGTTGTTGTCGACGAAAGTGGGTTTTCCCTTTGCAGAATCACTTCCAAAACATGTCGAATATAGTTCCATTGGCGTAGCACAAACCGTTTGCAATATAATCGCTTTTGTTTAGGGATACGCTATGTCTGCGCTTCGGAACTGTTGTTTTCGACGAAAGTGGGCTTTCCCTTTGCAGTATCACTTGTAAAACTTGGTGAATACAGTTACATTGGCGTAGTACAATCCGTTTGCAATATAATCGCTTTAATTAAGGGCGACGGTACATCTACGCTTCGGAACTGTTGTTGTCGACGAAAGTGGGTTTTCCCTTTGCAGAATCACTTCCAAAACTTGGTGAATACAGTTACATTGGCGTAGTACAATCCGTTTGCAATATAATCGCTTTAATTAAGGGCGACGGTACATCTACGCTTCGGAACTGTTGTTGTCGACGAAAGTGGGTTTTCCCTTTGCAGAATCACTTCCAAAACTTGGTGAATACAGTTACATTGGCGTAGTACAATCCGTTTGCAATATAATCGCTTTAATTTAGGGCGACGGTACATCTACGCTTCGGAACTATTGTTGTCGACGAAAGTGGGTTTTCCCTTTGCAGAATCACTTCCAAAACATGGCGAATACAGTTCCATTGGCGTAGCACAAACCGTTTGCAATATAATCGCTTTAACTTAGGGCCACGGTACATGTACGCTTCGAAACTGTTGTTGTCGACGAAAGTGGGCTTTCCCTTTGCAGTATCACTTGTAAAACTTGGTGAATACAGTTACATTGGCGTAATACCAGTCGTTTACAAGATGATCGCTTTTATTCAGGGATACGCTGTACCTGCGCTTCGAAACTGTTGTTCTCGACGAAAGTGGGCTTTCCCTTCGAAAATCACTTCCAAAACTTGGTGAATACAGTTACATTGTCGTAATACCAGTCGTTTACAAGATGATCACTTTTATTCAGGGATACGCTGTACCTGCGCTTCGAAACTGTTGTTCTCGACGAAAGTGGGCTTTCCCTTCGAAAATCACTTCCAAAACTTGGTGAATACAGTTACATTGGCGTAGTACAATCCGTTTGCAATATAATCGCTTTAATTTAGGGCTACGGTACATCTGCGCTTCGAAACTGTTGTTGTCGACGAAAGTGGGCTTTCCCTTTGCAGAATCACTTCCTAAACATGGTGAATACAATTCCATTGGCGTAGCACAAACCGTTTGCAACATCACGCCTTTAATTTAGGGATACGCTATATCTGCGCTTCGGAACTGTTGTTTTCGACGAAAGTGGGCTTTTCCTTTGCAGAATCACTTCCAAAACATGGTGAATACAGTTCCATTGGCGTAGCACAAACCGTTTCCAATATAATCGCTTTAACTTAGGGCGACGGTACATGTACGCTTCGAAACTGTTGTTGTCGACGAAAGTGGGTTTTCCCTTTGCAGAATCACTTCCAAAACTTGGTGAATACAGTTACATTGGCGTAGCACAAACCGTTTGCAATATAATCGCTTTAATTTAGGGCGACGGTACATCTACGCTTCGGAACTATTGTTGTCGACGAAAGTGGGTTTTCCCTTTGCAGAATCACTTCCAAAACATGGCGAATACAGTTCCATTGGCGTAGCACAAACCGTTTGCAATATAATCGCTTTAACTTAGGGCCACGGTACATGTACGCTTCGAAACTGTTGTTGTCGACGAAAGTGGGCTTTCCCTTTGCAGTATCACTTGTAAAACTTGGTGAATACAGTTACATTGGCGTAATACCAGTCGTTTACAAGATGATCGCTTTTATTCAGGGATACGCTGTACCTGCGCTTCGAAACTGTTGTTCTCGACGAAAGTGGGCTTTCCCTTCGAAAATCACTTCCAAAACTTGGTGAATGCAGTTACATTGGCGTAGCACAAACCGTTTGCAATATAATCGCTTTAATTTAGGGCGACGGTACATCTACGCTTCGGAACTGTTGTTGTCGACGAAAGTCGGCTTTCCCTTTGCAGAATACCGTGCAAAACTGGGTAGATATAGTTACATTGGCGTAGTACAATCCGTTTGCAATATAATCGCTTTAATTAAGGGCGACGGTACATCTACGCTTCGGACCTGTTGTTTTCGACGAAAGTGGGCTTTTCCTTTGCAGAATCACTTCCAAAACATGGTGAATACAGTTCCATTGGCGTAGCACAAACCGTTTCCAATATAATCGCTTTAACTTAGGGCGACGGTACATGTACGCTTCGAAACTGTTGTTGTCGACGAAAGTGGGCTTTCCCTTTGCAGTATCACTTGTAAAACTTGGTGAATACAGTTACATTGGCGTAATACCAGTCGTTTACAAGATGATCGCTTCTATTCAGGGATACGCTGTACCTGCGCTTCGAAACTGTTGTTCTCGACGAAAGTGGGCTTTCCCTTTGCAGAATCACTTCCTAAATATGGTGAATATAGTTACATTGGCGTAGCACAAACCGTTTGCAATATAATCGCTTTAATTTAGGGCGACGGTACATCTACGCTTCGGAACTGTTGTTGTCGACGAAAGTGGGTTTTCCCTTTGCAGAATCACTTCCAAAACATGGCGAATATAGTTCCATTGGCGTAGCACAAACCGTTTGCAGTATAATCGCTTTTGTTTAGGGATACGCTATGTCTGCGCTTCGGAACTGTTGTTTTCGACGAAAGTGGGCTTTCCCTTTGCAGAAACACTTCCTAAATATGGTGAATACAGTTACATTGGCGTAGCACAAACCGTTTGCAATATAATCGCTTTAATTTAGGGCGACGGTACATCTACGCTTCGGAACTGTTGTTTTCGACGAAAGTGGGCTTTTCCTTTGCAGTATCACTTGTAAAACTTGGTGAATACAGTTCCATTGGCGTAGCACAAACCGTTTGCAATATAATCGCTTTAATTTAGGGCGACGGTACATCTACGCTTCGGAACTGTTGTTGTCGACGAAAGTGGGTTTTCCCTTTGCAGAATCACTTCCAAAACATGGCGAATACAGTTCCATTGGCGTAGCACAAACCGTTTGCAATATAATCGCTTTAATTTAGGGCGACGGTACATCTACGCTTCGGAACTGTTGTTGTCGACGAAGGTGGGTTTTCCCTCTGCAGAATCACTTCCTAAATATGGTGAATACAGTTACATTGGCGTAGCACAAACCGTTTGCAATATAATCGCTTTAATTTAGGGCTACGGTACATCTGCGCTTCGAAACTGTTGTTTTCGACGAAAGTGGGCTTTTCCTTTGCAGAATCACTTCCTAAATATGGTGAATACAGTTACATTGGCGTAGCACAAACCGTTTGCAATGTAATCGCTTTAATTTAGGGCGACGGTACATCTACGCTTCGGAACTGTTGTTGTCGACGAAAGTGGGTTTTCCCTTTGCAGAATCACTTCCAAAACATGGCGAATACAGTTCCATTGGCGTAGCACAAACCGTTTGCAATATAATCGCTTTAATTTAGGGCGACGGTACATCTACGCTTCGGAACTGTTGTTCTCGACGAAAGTGGGCTTTCCCTTCGAAAATCACTTCCAAAACTTGGTGAATACAGTTACATTGGCGTAGTACAATCCGTTTGCAATATAATCGCTTTAATTTAGGGCTACGGTACATCTGCGCTTCGAAACTGTTGTTTTCGACGAAAGTGGGCTTTCCCTTTGCAGAATCACTTCCTAAACATGGTGAATACAGTTCCATTGGCGTAGCACAAACCGTTTGCAATATCACGCCTTTAATTTAGGGATACGCTATATCTGCGCTTCGGAACTGTTGTTTTCGACGAAAGTGGGCTTTTCCTTTGCAGAATCACTTCCAAAACATGGTGAATACAGTTCCATTGGCGTAGCACAAACCGTTTCCAATATAATCGCTTTAACTTAGGGCGACGGTACATGTACGCTTCGAAACTGTTGTTGTCGACGAAAGTGGGCTTTCCCTTTGCAGTATCACTTGTAAAACTTGGTGAATACAGTTACATTGGCGTAATACCAGTCGTTTACAAGATGATCGCTTCTATTCAGGGATACGCTGTACCTGCGCTTCGAAACTGTTGTTCTCGACGAAAGTGGGCTTTCCCTTTGCAGAATCACTTCCTAAATATGGTGAATACAGTTACATTGGCGTAGCACAAACCGTTTGCAATATAATCGCTTTAATTTAGGGCGACGGTACATCTACGCTTCGGAACTGTTGTTGTCGACGAAAGTGGGTTTTCCCTTTGCAGAATCACTTCCAAAACATGGCGAATATAGTTCCATTGGCGTAGCACAAACCGTTTGCAGTATAATCGCTTTTGTTTAGGGATACGCTATGTCTGCGCTTCGGAACTGTTGTTTTCGACGAAAGTGGGCTTTCCCTTTGCAGAAACACTTCCTAAATATGGTGAATACAGTTACATTGGCGTAGCACAAACCGTTTGCAATATAATCGCTTTAATTTAGGGCGACGGTACATCTACGCTTCGGAACTGTTGTTTTCGACGAAGGTGGGTTTTCCTTTGCAGTATCACTTGTAAAACTTGGTGAATACAGTTACATTGGCGTAATACGAGTCGTTTACAAGATGATCGCTTTTATTCAGGGATACGTTGTACCTGGGCTTCGAAACTGTTGTTCTCGACGAAAGTGGGCTTTCCCTTCGAAAATCACTTCCAAAACTTGGTGAATACAGTTACATTGGCGTAGCACAAACCGTTTGCAATATAATCGCTTTAATTTAGGGCGACGGTACATCTACGCTTCGGAACTGTTGTTGTCGACGAAAGTGGGCTTTCCCTTTGCAGAATCACTTCCTAAACATGGTGAATACAGTTACATTGGCGTAGCACAAACCGTTTGCAATATAATCGCTTTAATTTAGGGCGACGGTACATCTACGCTTCGGAACTGTTGTTGTCGACGAAAGTGGGTTTTCCCTTTGCAGAATCACTTCCAAAACATGTCGAATATAGTTCCATTGGCGTAGCACAAACCGTTTGCAATATAATCGCTTTTGTTTAGGGATACGCTATGTCTGCGCTTCGGAACTGTTGTTTTCGACGAAAGTGGGCTTTCCCTTTGCAGAATCACTTCCTAAATATGGTGAATACAGTTACATTGGCGTAGCACAAACCGTTTGCAATATAATCGCTTTAATTTAGGGCGACGGTACATGTACGCTTCGAAACTGTTGTTGTCGACGAAAGTGGGCTTTCCCTTTGCAGAATCACTTCCAAAACATGGCGAATACAGTTCCATTGGCGTAGCACAAACCGTTTCCAATATAATCGCTTTAACTTAGGGCGACGGTACATGTACGCTTCGGAACTGTTGTTGTCAACGAAAGTGGGCTTTCCCTTTGCAGTATCACTTGTAAAACTTGGTGAATACAGTTACATTGGCGTAATACCAGTCGTTTACAAGATGATCGCTTTTATTCAGGGATACGCTGTACCTGCGCTTCGAAACTGTTGTTCTCGACGAAAGCGGGCTTTCCCTTCGACAATCACTTCCAAAACTTGGTGAATACAGTTACATTGGCGTAGCACAAACCGTTTGCAATATAATCGCTTTAATTTAGGGCGACGGTACATCTACGCTTCGGAACTGTTGTTGTCGACGAAAGTGGGCTTTCCCTTTGCAGAATCACTTCCTAAACATGGTGAATACAGTTACATTGGCGTAGCACAAACCGTTTGCAATATAATCGCTTTAATTTAGGGCGACGGTACATCTACGCTTCGGAACTGTTGTTGTCGACGAAAGTCGGCTTTCCCTTTGCAGAATACCGTGCAAAACTTGGTAGATACAGTTACATTGGCGTAGTACAATCCGTTTGCAATATAATCGCTTTAATTAAGGGCGACGGTACATCTACGCTTCGAAACTGTTGTTGTCGACGAAAGTGGGCTTTCCCTTTGCAGAATCACTTCCTAAACATGGCGAATATAGTTCCATTGGCGTAGCACAAACCGTTTCCAATATAATCGCTTTTGTTTAGGGATACGCTATGTCTGCGCTTCGGAACTGTTGTTTTCGACGAAAGTGGGCTTTCCCTTTGCAGTATCACTTGTAAAACTTGGTGAATACAGTTACATTGGCGTAGCACAAACCGTTTGCAATATAATCGCTTTAATTTAGGGCGACGGTACATGTACGCTTCGAAACTGTTGTTGTCGACGAAAGTGGGCTTTCCCTTTGCAGAATCACTTCCAAAACATGGCGAATATAGTTCCATTGGCGTAGCACAAACCGTTTGCAATATAATCGCTTTTGTTTAGGGATACGCTATGTCTGCGCTTCGGAACTGTTGTTTTCGACGAAAGTGGGCTTTCCCTTTGCAGAATCACTTCCAAAACTTGGTGAATACAGTTACATTGGCGTAGTACAATCCGTTTGCAATATAATCGCTTTAATTTAGGGCTACGGTACATCTGCGCTTCGAAACTGTTGTTGTCGACGAAAGTGGGCTTTCCCTTTGCAGAATCACTTCCTAAACATGGTGAATACAGTTCCATTGGCGTAGCACAAACCGTTTGCAATATCACGCCTTTAATTTAGGGATACGCTATATCTGCGCTTCGGAACTGTTGTTTTCGACGAAAGTGGGCTTTTCCTTTGCAGAATCACTTCCAAAACTTGGTGAATACAGTTACATTGGCGTAGTACAATCCGTTTGCAATATAATCGCTTTAATTTAGGGCTACGGTACATCTGCGCTTCGAAACTGTTGTTGTCGACGAAAGTGGGCTTTCCCTTTGTAGAATCACTTCCTAAACATGGCGAATACAGTTCCATTGGCGTAGCACAAACCGTTTCCAATATAATCGCTTTAACTTAGGGCGACGGTACATGTACGCTTCGGAACTGTTGTTGTCAACGAAAGTGGGCTTTCCCTTTGCAGTATCACTTGTAAAACTTGGTGAATACAGTTACATTGGCGTAATACCAGTCGTTTACAAGATGATCGCTTTTATTCAGGGATACGCTGTACCTGCGCTTCGAAACTGTTGTTCTCGACGAAAGCGGGCTTTCCCTTCGACAATCACTTCCAAAACTTGGTGAATACAGTTACATTGGCGTAGCACAAACCGTTTGCAATATAATCGCTTTAATTTAGGGCGACGGTACATCTACGCTTCGGAACTGTTGTTGTCGACGAAAGTGGGTTTTCCCTTTGCAGAATCACTTCCAAAACTTGGTGAATACAGTTACATTGGCGTAGCACAAACCGTTTGCAATATAATCGCTTTAATTTAGGGCGACGGTACATCTACGCTTCGGAACTGTTGTTGTCGACGAAAGTGGGTTTTCCCTTTGCAGAATCACTTCCAAAACTTGGTGAATACAGTTACATTGGCGTAGCACAAACCGTTTGCAATATAATCGCTTTAATTTAGGGCGACGGTACATCTACGCTTCGGAACTATTGTTGTCGACGAAAGTGGGTTTTCCCTTTGCAGAATCACTTCCAAAACATGGCGAATACAGTTCCATTGGCGTAGCACAAACCGTTTGCAATATAATCGCTTTAACTTAGGGCCACGGTACATGTACGCTTCGAAACTGTTGTTGTCGACGAAAGTGGGCTTTCCCTTTGCAGTATCACTTGTAAAACTTGGTGAATACAGTTACATTGGCGTAATACCAGTCGTTTACAAGATGATCGCTTTTATTCAGGGATACGCTGTACCTGCGCTTCGAAACTGTTGTTCTCGACGAAAGTGGGCTTTCCCTTTGCAGAATCACTTCCTAAACATGGTGAATACAGTTACATTGGCGTAGCACAAACCGTTTGCAATATAACGCCTTTAATTTAGTGATACGCTATATCTGCGCTTCGGAACTGTTGTTTTCGACGAAAGTGGGCTTTCCCTTTGCAGAATCACTTCCTAAATATGGTGAATACAGTTACATTGGCGTAGCACAAACCGTTTGCAATATAATCGCTTTAATTTAGGGCGACGGTACATGTACGCTTCGAAACTGTTGTTGTCGACGAAAGTGGGCTTTCCCTTTGCAGAATCACTTCCAAAACATGGCGAATACAGTTCCATTGGCGTAGCACAAACCGTTTCCAATATAATCGCTTTAACTTAGGGCGACGGTACATGTACGCTTCGGAACTGTTGTTGTCAACGAAAGTGGGCTTTCCCTTTGCAGTATCACTTGTAAAACTTGGTGAATACAGTTACATTGGCGTAATACCAGTCGTTTACAAGATGATCGCTTTTATTCAGGGATACGCTGTACCTGCGCTTCGAAACTGTTGTTCTCGACGAAAGCGGGCTTTCCCTTCGACAATCACTTCCAAAACTTGGTGAATACAGTTACATTGGCGTAGCACAAACCGTTTGCAATATAATCGCTTTAATTTAGGGCGACGGTACATCTACGCTTCGGAACTGTTGTTGTCGACGAAAGTGGGCTTTCCCTTTGCAGAATCACTTCCTAAACATGGTGAATACAGTTACATTGGCGTAGCACAAACCGTTTGCAATATAATCGCTTTAATTTAGGGCGACGGTACATCTACGCTTCGGAACTGTTGTTGTCGACGAAAGTCGGCTTTCCCTTTGCAGAATACCGTGCAAAACTTGGTAGATACAGTTACATTGGCGTAGTACAATCCGTTTGCAATATAATCGCTTTAATTAAGGGCGACGGTACATCTACGCTTCGAAACTGTTGTTGTCGACGAAAGTGGGCTTTCCCTTTGCAGAATCACTTCCTAAACATGGCGAATATAGTTCCATTGGCGTAGCACAAACCGTTTCCAATATAATCGCTTTTGTTTAGGGATACGCTATGTCTGCGCTTCGGAACTGTTGTTTTCGACGAAAGTGGGCTTTCCCTTTGCAGTATCACTTGTAAAACTTGGTGAATACAGTTACATTGGCGTAGCACAAACCGTTTGCAATATAATCGCTTTAATTTAGGGCGACGGTACATGTACGCTTCGAAACTGTTGTTGTCGACGAAAGTGGGCTTTCCCTTTGCAGAATCACTTCCAAAACATGGCGAATATAGTTCCATTGGCGTAGCACAAACCGTTTGCAATATAATCGCTTTTGTTTAGGGATACGCTATGTCTGCGCTTCGGAACTGTTGTTTTCGACGAAAGTGGGCTTTCCCTTTGCAGAATCACTTCCAAAACTTGGTGAATACAGTTACATTGGCGTAGTACAATCCGTTTGCAATATAATCGCTTTAATTTAGGGCTACGGTACATCTGCGCTTCGAAACTGTTGTTGTCGACGAAAGTGGGCTTTCCCTTTGCAGAATCACTTCCTAAACATGGTGAATACAGTTCCATTGGCGTAGCACAAACCGTTTGCAATATCACGCCTTTAATTTAGGGATACGCTATATCTGCGCTTCGGAACTGTTGTTTTCGACGAAAGTGGGCTTTTCCTTTGCAGAATCACTTCCAAAACTTGGTGAATACAGTTCCATTGGCGTAGCACAAACCGTTTGCAATATAATCGCTTTAATTTAGGGCGACGGTACATCTACGCTTCGGAACTGTTGTTGTCGACGAA
This sequence comes from Ectemnius continuus, assembly GCA_910591665.1. Taxonomy (NCBI): domain Eukaryota; kingdom Metazoa; phylum Arthropoda; class Insecta; order Hymenoptera; family Crabronidae; genus Ectemnius; species Ectemnius continuus. The sequence continues at coordinate 15,835,212 of OU342860.1, forward strand.
AGTGGGTTTTCCCTTTGCAGTATCACTTGTAAAACTTGGTGAATACAGTTCCATTGGCGTAGCACAAACCGTTTGCAATATAATCGCTTTAATTTAGGGCGACGGTACATCTACGCTTCGGAACTGTTGTTTTCGACGAAAGTGGGCTTTTCCTTTGCAGTATCACTTGTAAAACTTGGTGAATACAGTTACATTGGCGTAATACGAGTCGTTTACAAGATGATCGCTTTTATTCAGGGATACGTTGTACCTGGGCTTCGAAACTGTTGTTCTCGACGAAAGTGGGCTTTCCCTTCGAAAATCACTTCCAAAACTTGGTGAATACAGTTACATTGGCGTAGCACAAACCGTTTGCAATATAATCGCTTTAATTTAGGGCGACGGTACATCTACGCTTCGGAACTGTTGTTGTCGACGAAAGTGGGCTTTCCCTTTGCAGAATCACTTCCTAAACATGGTGAATACAGTTACATTGGCGTAGCACAAACCGTTTGCAATATAATCGCTTTAATTTAGGGCGACGGTACATCTACGCTTCGGAACTGTTGTTGTCGACGAAAGTGGGTTTTCCCTTTGCAGAATCACTTCCAAAACATGTCGAATATAGTTCCATTGGCGTAGCACAAACCGTTTGCAATATAATCGCTTTTGTTTAGGGATACGCTATGTCTGCGCTTCGGAACTGTTGTTTTCGACGAAAGTGGGCTTTCCCTTTGCAGAATCACTTCCTAAATATGGTGAATACAGTTACATTGGCGTAGCACAAACCGTTTGCAATATAATCGCTTTAATTTAGGGCGACGGTACATGTACGCTTCGAAACTGTTGTTGTCGACGAAAGTGGGCTTTCCCTTTGCAGTATCACTTGTAAAACTTGGTGAATACAGTTACATTGGCGTAGTACAATCCGTTTGCAATATAATCGCTTTAATTAAGGGCGACGGTACATCTACGCTTCGGAACTGTTGTTGTCGACGAAAGTGGGTTTTCCCTTTGCAGAATCACTTCCAAAACTTGGTGAATACAGTTACATTGGCGTAGCACAAACCGTTTGCAATATAATCGCTTTAATTTAGGGCGACGGTACATCTACGCTTCGGAACTATTGTTGTCGACGAAAGTGGGTTTTCCCTTTGCAGAATCACTTCCAAAACATGGCGAATACAGTTCCATTGGCGTAGCACAAACCGTTTGCAATATAATCGCTTTAACTTAGGGCGACGGTACATCTACGCTTCGGAACTGTTGTTGTCGACGAAAGTCGGCTTTCCCTTTGCAGAATACCGTGCAAAACTTGGTAGATACAGTTACATTGGCGTAGTACAATCCGTTTGCAATATAATCGCTTTAATTAAGGGCGACGGTACATCTACGCTTCGGAACTGTTGTTGTCGACGAAAGTGGGTTTTCCCTTTGCAGAATCACTTCCAAAACATGTCGAATATAGTTCCATTGGCGTAGCACAAACCGTTTGCAATATAATCGCTTTTGTTTAGGGATACGCTATGTCTGCGCTTCGGAACTGTTGTTTTCGACGAAAGTGGGCTTTCCCTTTGCAGAATCACTTCCTAAATATGGTGAATACAGTTACATTGGCGTAGCACAAACCGTTTGCAATATAATCGCTTTAATTTAGGGCGACGGTACATGTACGCTTCGAAACTGTTGTTGTCGACGAAAGTGGGCTTTCCCTTTGCAGAATCACTTCCAAAACATGGCGAATACAGTTCCATTGGCGTAGCACAAACCGTTTCCAATATAATCGCTTTAACTTAGGGCGACGGTACATGTACGCTTCGGAACTGTTGTTGTCAACGAAAGTGGGCTTTCCCTTTGCAGTATCACTTGTAAAACTTGGTGAATACAGTTACATTGGCGTAATACCAGTCGTTTACAAGATGATCGCTTTTATTCAGGGATACGCTGTACCTGCGCTTCGAAACTGTTGTTCTCGACGAAAGCGGGCTTTCCCTTCGACAATCACTTCCAAAACTTGGTGAATACAGTTACATTGGCGTAGCACAAACCGTTTGCAATATAATCGCTTTAATTTAGGGCGACGGTACATCTACGCTTCGGAACTGTTGTTGTCGACGAAAGTGGGCTTTCCCTTTGCAGAATCACTTCCTAAACATGGTGAATACAGTTACATTGGCGTAGCACAAACCGTTTGCAATATAATCGCTTTAATTTAGGGCGACGGTACATCTACGCTTCGGAACTGTTGTTGTCGACGAAAGTCGGCTTTCCCTTTGCAGAATACCGTGCAAAACTTGGTAGATACAGTTACATTGGCGTAGTACAATCCGTTTGCAATATAATCGCTTTAATTAAGGGCGACGGTACATCTACGCTTCGAAACTGTTGTTGTCGACGAAAGTGGGCTTTCCCTTTGCAGAATCACTTCCTAAACATGGCGAATATAGTTCCATTGGCGTAGCACAAACCGTTTGCAATATAATCGCTTTTGTTTAGGGATACGCTATGTCTGCGCTTCGGAACTGTTGTTTTCGACGAAAGTGGGCTTTCCCTTTGCAGTATCACTTGTAAAACTTGGTGAATACAGTTACATTGGCGTAGCACAAACCGTTTGCAATATAATCGCTTTAATTTAGGGCGACGGTACATGTACGCTTCGAAACTGTTGTTGTCGACGAAAGTGGGCTTTCCCTTTGCAGTATCACTTGTAAAACTTGGTGAATACAGTTACATTGGCGTAGCACAAACCGTTTGCAATATAATCGCTTTAATTTAGGGCGACGGTACATCTACGCTTCGGAACTATTGTTGTCGACGAAAGTGGGTTTTCCCTTTGCAGAATCACTTCCAAAACATGGCGAATACAGTTCCATTGGCGTAGCACAAACCGTTTGCAATATAATCGCTTTAACTTAGGGCCACGGTACATGTACGCTTCGAAACTGTTGTTGTCGACGAAAGTGGGCTTTCCCTTTGCAGTATCACTTGTAAAACTTGGTGAATACAGTTACATTGGCGTAATACCAGTCGTTTACAAGATGATCGCTTTTATTCAGGGATACGCTGTACCTGCGCTTCGAAACTGTTGTTCTCGACGAAAGTGGGCTTTCCCTTCGAAAATCACTTCCAAAACTTGGTGAATGCAGTTACATTGGCGTAGCACAAACCGTTTGCAATATAATCGCTTTAATTTAGGGCGACGGTACATCTACGCTTCGGAACTGTTGTTGTCGACGAAAGTGGGTTTTCCCTTTGCAGAATCACTTCCAAAACTTGGTGAATACAGTTACATTGGCGTAGCACAAACCGTTTGCAATATAACGCCTTTAATTTAGTGATACGCTATATCTGCGCTTCGAAACTGTTGTTTTCGACGAAAGTCGGCTTTCCCTTTGCAGAATACCGTGCAAAACTTGGTAGATACAGTTACATTGGCGTAGTACAATCCGTTTGCAATATAATCGCTTTAATTAAGGGCGACGGTACATCTACGCTTCGGAACTGTTGTTGTCGACGAAAGTGGGTTTTCCCTTTGCAGAATCACTTCCAAAACATGTCGAATATGGTTCCATTGGCGTAGCACAAACCGTTTGCAATATAATCGCTTTTGTTTAGGGATACGCTATGTCTGCACTTCGGAACTGTTGTTTTCGACGAAAGTGGGCTTTCCCTTTGCAGAATCACTTCCTAAATATGGTGAATACAGTTACATTGGCGTAGCACAAACCGTTTGCAATATCACGCCTTTAATTTAGGGATACGCTATATCTGCGCTTCGGAACTGTTGTTTTCGACGAAAGTGGGCTTTTCCTTTGCAGAATCACTTCCAAAACATGGTGAATACAGTTCCATTGGCGTAGCACAAACCGTTTCCAATATAATCGCTTTAATTTAGGGATACGCTATATCTGCGCTTCGGAACTGTTGTTTTCGACGAAAGTGGGCTTTTCCTTTGCAGAATCACTTCCAAAACATGGTGAATACAGTTCCATTGGCGTAGCACAAACCGTTTCCAATATAATCGCTTTAACTTAGGGCGACGGTACATGTACGCTTCGAAACTGTTGTTGTCGACGAAAGTGGGCTTTCCCTTTCCAGTATCACTTGTAAAACTTGGTGAATACAGTTACATTGGCGTAATACCAGTCGTTTACAAGATGATCGCTTCTATTCAGGGATACGCTGTACCTGCGCTTCGAAACTGTTGTTCTCGACGAAAGTGGGCTTTCCCTTTGCAGTATCACTTGTAAAACTTGGTGAATACAGTTACATTGGCGTAATACCAGTCGTTTACAAGATGATCACTTTTATTCAGGGATACGCTGTACCTGCGCTTCGAAACTGTTGTTGTCGACGAAAGTGGGTTTTCCCTTTGCAGAATCACTTCCAAAACATGGCGAATACAGTTCCATTGGCGTAGCACAAACCGTTTGCAATATAATCGCTTTAACTTAGGGCGACGGTACATGTACGCTTCGAAACTGTTGTTGTCGACGAAAGTGGGCTTTCCCTTTGCAGTATCACTTGTAAAACTTGGTGAATACAGTTACATTGGCGTAATACCAGTCGTTTACAAGATGATCACTTTTATTCAGGGATACGCTGTACCTGCGCTTCGAAACTGTTGTTCTCGACGAAAGTGGGCTTTCCCTTCGAAAATCACTTCCAAAACTTGGTGAATACAGTTACATTGGCGTAGTACAATCCGTTTGCAATATAATCGCTTTAATTTAGGGCTACGGTACATCTGCGCTTCGAAACTGTTGTTGTCGACGAAAGTGGGCTTTCCCTTTGCAGAATCACTTCCAAAACTTGGTGAATACAGTTACATTGGCGTAGTACAATCCGTTTGCAATATAATCGCTTTAATTTAGGGCTACGGTACATCTGCGCTTCGAAACTGTTGTTGTCGACGAAAGTGGGCTTTCCCTTTGCAGAATCACTTCCTAAACATGGTGAATACAGTTCCATTGGCGTAGCACAAACCGTTTGCAATATCACGCCTTTAATTTAGGGATACGCTATATCTGCGCTTCGGAACTGTTGTTTTCGACGAAAGTGGGCTTTTCCTTTGCAGAATCACTTCCAAAACTTGGTGAATACAGTTACATTGGCGTAGTACAATCCGTTTGCAATATAATCGCTTTAATTTAGGGCTACGGTACATCTGCGCTTCGAAACTGTTGTTGTCGACGAAAGTGGGCTTTCCCTTTGCAGAATCACTTCCTAAACATGGCGAATACAGTTCCATTGGCGTAGCACAAACCGTTTCCAATATAATCGCTTTAACTTAGGGCGACGGTACATGTACGCTTCGGAACTGTTGTTGTCAACGAAAGTGGGCTTTCCCTTTGCAGTATCACTTGTAAAACTTGGTGAATACAGTTACATTGGCGTAGCACAAACCGTTTGCAATATAATCGCTTTAATTTAGGGCGACGGTACATCTACGCTTCGGAACTGTTGTTGTCGACGAAAGTGGGTTTTCCCTTTGCAGAATCACTTCCAAAACTTGGTGAATACAGTTACATTGGCGTAGCACAAACCGTTTGCAATATAATCGCTTTAATTTAGGGCGACGGTACATCTACGCTTCGGAACTGTTGTTGTCGACGAAAGTGGGTTTTCCCTTTGCAGAATCACTTCCAAAACATGGCGAATATAGTTCCATTGGCGTAGCACAAACCGTTTGCAATATAATCGCTTTTGTTTAGGGATACGCTATGTCTGCGCTTCGGAACTGTTGTTTTCGACGAAAGTGGGCTTTCCCTTTGCAGAAACACTTCCTAAATATGGTGAATACAGTTACATTGGCGTAGCACAAACCGTTTGCAATATAATCGCTTTAATTTAGGGCGACGGTACATCTACGCTTCGGAACTGTTGTTTTCGACGAAAGTGGGCTTTTCCTTTGCAGTATCACTTGTAAAACTTGGTGAATACAGTTCCATTGGCGTAGCACAAACCGTTTGCAATATAATCGCTTTAATTTAGGGCGACGGTACATCTACGCTTCGGAACTGTTGTTCTCGACGAAAGTGGGCTTTCCCTTCGAAAATCACTTCCAAAACTTGGTGAATACAGTTACATTGGCGTAGTACAATCCGTTTGCAATATAATCGCTTTAATTTAGGGCTACGGTACATCTGCGCTTCGAAACTGTTGTTGTCGACGAAAGTGGGCTTTCCCTTTGCAGAATCACTTCCTAAACATGGTGAATACAGTTCCATTGGCGTAGCACAAACCGTTTGCAATATCACGCCTTTAATTTAGGGATACGCTATATCTGCGCTTCGGAACTGTTGTTTTCGACGAAAGTGGGCTTTTCCTTTGCAGAATCACTTCCAAAACATGGTGAATACAGTTCCATTGGCGTAGCACAAACCGTTTGCAATATCACGCCTTTAATTTAGGGATACGCTATATCTGCGCTTCGGAACTGTTGTTTTCGACGAAAGTGGGCTTTTCCTTTGCAGAATCACTTCCAAAACTTGGTGAATACAGTTACATTGGCGTAGTACAATCCGTTTGCAATATAATCGCTTTAATTTAGGGCTACGGTACATCTGCGCTTCGAAACTGTTGTTGTCGACGAAAGTGGGCTTTCCCTTTGCAGAATCACTTCCTAAACATGGCGAATACAGTTCCATTGGCGTAGCACAAACCGTTTCCAATATAATCGCTTTAACTTAGGGCGACGGTACATGTACGCTTCGAAACTGTTGTTCTCGACGAAAGTGGGCTTTCCCTTCGAAAATCACTTCCAAAACTTGGTGAATACAGTTACATTGGCGTAGTACAATCCGTTTGCAATATAATCGCTTTAATTTAGGGCTACGGTACATCTGCGCTTCGAAACTGTTGTTGTCGACGAAAGTGGGCTTTCCCTTCGACAATCACTTCCAAAACTTGGTGAATACAGTTACATTGGCGTAGCACAAACCGTTTGCAATATAATCGCTTTAATTTAAGGCGACGGTACATCTACGCTTCGGAACTGTTGTTGTCGACGAAAGTGGGTTTTTCCTTTGCAGAATCACTTCCAAAACTTGGTGAATACAGTTACATTGGCGTAGTACAATCCGTTTGCAGTATAATCGCTTTAATTTAGGGCTACGGTACATCTGCGCTTCGAAACTGTTGTTGTCGACGAAAGTGGGCTTTCCCTTTGCAGAATCACTTCCTAAACATGGCGAATATAGTTCCATTGGCGTAGCACAAACCGTTTGCAATATAATCGCTTTTGTTTAGGGATACGCTATGTCTGCGCTTCGGAACTGTTGTTTTCGACGAAAGTGGGCTTTTCCTTTGCAGAATCACTTCCAAAACATGGTGAATACAGTTACATTGGCGTAGCACAAACCGTTTGCAATATAATCGCTTTAATTTAAGGCGACGGTACATGTACGCTTCGGAACTGTTGTTGTCAACGAAAGTGGGCTTTCCCTTTGCAGTATCACTTGTAAAACTTGGTGAATACAGTTACATTGGCGTAATACCAGTCGTTTACAAGATGATCGCTTTTATTCAGGGATACGCTGTACCTGCGCTTCGAAACTGTTGTTCTCGACGAAAGCGGGCTTTCCCTTTGCAGAATCACTTCCTAAATATGGTGAATATAGTTACATTGGCGTAGCACAAACCGTTTGCAATATAATCGCTTTAATTTAGGGCGACGGTACATCTACGCTTCGGAACTGTTGTTGTCGACGAAAGTGGGCTTTCCCTTTGCAGAAACACTTCCTAAATATGGTGAATACAGTTACATTGGCGTAGCACAAACCGTTTGCAATATAATCGCTTTAATTTAGGGCGACGGTACATCTACGCTTCGGAACTGTTGTTTTCGACGAAAGTGGGCTTTTCCTTTGCAGTATCACTTGTAAAACTTGGTGAATACAGTTCCATTGGCGTAGCACAAACCGTTTGCAATATAATCGCTTTAACTTAGGGCGACGGTACATGTACGCTTCGAAACTGTTGTTGTCGACGAAAGTGGGCTTTCCCTTTGCAGTATCACTTGTAAAACTTGGTGAATACAGTTACATTGGCGTAATACCAGTCGTTTACAAGATGATCGCTTCTATTCAGGGATACGCTGTACCTGCGCTTCGGAACTGTTGTTGTCGACGAAAGTGGGCTTTCCCTTCGAAAATCACTTCCAAAACTTGGTGAATACAGTTACATTGGCGTAGTACAATCCGTTTGCAATATAATCGCTTTAATTTAGGGCTACGGTACATCTGCGCTTCGAAACTGTTGTTGTCGACGAAAGTGGGCTTTCCCTTTGCAGAATCACTTCCTAAACATGGTGAATACAGTTCCATTGGCGTAACACAAACCGTTTGCAATATCACGCCTTTAATTTAGGGATACGCTATATCTGCGCTTCGGAACTGTTGTTTTCGACGAAAGTGGGCTTTTCCTTTGCAGAATCACTTCCAAAACATGGTGAATACAGTTCCATTGGCGTAGCACAAACCGTTTCCAATATAATCGCTTTAACTTAGGGCGACGGTACATGTACGCTTCGAAACTGTTGTTGTCGACGAAAGTGGGCTTTCCCTTTGCAGTATCACTTGTAAAACTTGGTGAATACAGTTACATTGGCGTAATACCAGTCGTTTACAAGATGATCACTTTTATTCAGGGATACGCTGTACCTGCGCTTCGAAACTGTTGTTCTCGACGAAAGTGGGCTTTCCCTTCGAAAATCACTTCCAAAACTTGGTGAATACAGTTACATTGTCGTAATACCAGTCGTTTACAAGATGATCACTTTTATTCAGGGATACGCTGTACCTGCGCTTCGAAACTGTTGTTCTCGACGAAAGTGGGCTTTCCCTTCGAAAATCACTTCCAAAACTTGGTGAATACAGTTACATTGGCGTAGTACAATCCGTTTGCAATATAATCGCTTTAATTAAGGGCGACGGTACATCTACGCTTCGGAACTGTTGTTCTCGACGAAAGTGGGCTTTCCCTTCGAAAATCACTTCCAAAACTTGGTGAATACAGTTACATTGGCGTAGTACAATCCGTTTGCAATATAATCGCTTTAATTTAGGGCTACGGTACATCTGCGCTTCGAAACTGTTGTTGTCGACGAAAGTGGGCTTTCCCTTTGCAGAATCACTTCCTAAACATGGTGAATACAGTTCCATTGGCGTAGCACAAACCGTTTGCAATATCACGCCTTTAATTTAGGGATACGCTATATCTGCGCTTCGGAACTGTTGTTTTCGACGAAAGTGGGCTTTTCCTTTGCAGAATCACTTCCAAAACTTGGTGAATACAGTTACATTGGCGTAGTACAATCCGTTTGCAATATAATCGCTTTAATTTAGGGCTACGGTACATCTGCGCTTCGAAACTGTTGTTGTCGACGAAAGTGGGCTTTCCCTTTGCAGAATCACTTCCTAAACATGGCGAATACAGTTCCATTGGCGTAGCACAAACCGTTTCCAATATAATCGCTTTAACTTTGGGCGACGGTACATGTACGCTTCGAAACTGTTGTTCTCGACGAAAGTGGGCTTTCCCTTCGAAAATCACTTCCAAAACTTGGTGAATACAGTTACATTGGCGTAGTACAATCCGTTTGCAATATAATCGCTTTAATTTAGGGCTACGGTACATCTGCGCTTCGAAACTGTTGTTGTCGACGAAAGTGGGCTTTCCCTTCGACAATCACTTCCAAAACTTGGTGAATACAGTTACATTGGCGTAGCACAAACCGTTTGCAATATAATCGCTTTAATTTAAGGCGACGGTACATCTACGCTTCGGAACTGTTGTTGTCGACGAAAGTGGGTTTTTCCTTTGCAGAATCACTTCCAAAACTTGGTGAATACAGTTACATTGGCGTAGTACAATCCGTTTGCAGTATAATCGCTTTAATTTAGGGCTACGGTACATCTGCGCTTCGAAACTGTTGTTGTCGACGAAAGTGGGCTTTCCCTTTGCAGAATCACTTCCTAAACATGGCGAATATAGTTCCATTGGCGTAGCACAAACCGTTTGCAATATAATCGCTTTTGTTTAGGGATACGCTATGTCTGCGCTTCGGAACTGTTGTTTTCGACGAAAGTGGGCTTTTCCTTTGCAGAATCACTTCCAAAACATGGTGAATACAGTTCCATTGGCGTAGCACAAACCGTTTCCAATATAATCGCTTTAACTTAGGGCGACGGTACATGTACGCTTCGGAACTGTTGTTGTCAACGAAAGTGGGCTTTCCCTTTGCAGTATCACTTGTAAAACTTGGTGAATACAGTTACATTGGCGTAATACCAGTCGTTTACAAGATGATCGCTTTTATTCAGGGATACGCTGTACCTGCGCTTCGAAACTGTTGTTCTCGACGAAAGCGGGCTTTCCCTTTGCAGAATCACTTCCTAAATATGGTGAATATAGTTACATTGGCGTAGCACAAACCGTTTGCAATATAATCGCTTTAATTTAGGGCGACGGTACATCTACGCTTCGGAACTGTTGTTGTCGACGAAAGTGGGCTTTCCCTTTGCAGAAACACTTCCTAAATATGGTGAATACAGTTACATTGGCGTAGCACAAACCGTTTGCAATATAATCGCTTTAATTTAGGGCGACGGTACATCTACGCTTCGGAACTGTTGTTTTCGACGAAAGTGGGCTTTTCCTTTGCAGTATCACTTGTAAAACTTGGTGAATACAGTTCCATTGGCGTAGCACAAACCGTTTGCAATATAATCGCTTTAACTTAGGGCGACGGTACATGTACGCTTCGAAACTGTTGTTGTCGACGAAAGTGGGCTTTCCCTTTGCAGTATCACTTGTAAAACTTGGTGAATACAGTTACATTGGCGTAATACCAGTCGTTTACAAGATGATCGCTTCTATTCAGGGATACGCTGTACCTGCGCTTCGGAACTGTTGTTGTCGACGAAAGTGGGCTTTCCCTTTGCAGAATCACTTCCAAAACATGGCGAATATAGTTCCATTGGCGTAGCACAAACCGTTTGCAGTATAATCGCTTTTGTTTAGGGATACGCTATGTCTGCGCTTCGGAACTGTTGTTTTCGACGAAAGTGGGCTTTTCCTTTGCAGTATCACTTGTAAAACTTGGTGAATACAGTTCCATTGGCGTAGCACAAACCGTTTGCAATATAATCGCTTTAATTTAGGGCGACGGTACATCTACGCTTCGGAACTGTTGTTCTCGACGAAAGTGGGCTTTCCCTTCGAAAATCACTTCCAAAACTTGGTGAATACAGTTACATTGGCGTAGTACAATCCGTTTGCAATATAATCGCTTTAATTTAGGGCTACGGTACATCTGCGCTTCGAAACTGTTGTTGTCGACGAAAGTGGGCTTTCCCTTTGCAGAATCACTTCCTAAACATGGTGAATACAGTTCCATTGGCGTAGCACAAACCGTTTGCAATATCACGCCTTTAATTTAGGGATACGCTATATCTGCGCTTCGGAACTGTTGTTTTCGACGAAAGTGGGCTTTTCCTTTGCAGAATCACTTCCAAAACATGGTGAATACAGTTCCATTGGCGTAGCACAAACCGTTTCCAATATAATCGCTTTAACTTAGGGCGACGGTACATGTACGCTTCGAAACTGTTGTTGTCGACGAAAGTGGGCTTTCCCTTTGCAGTATCACTTGTAAAACTTGGTGAATACAGTTACATTGGCGTAATACCAGTCGTTTACAAGATGATCACTTTTATTCAGGGATACGCTGTACCTGCGCTTCGAAACTGTTGTTCTCGACGAAAGTGGGCTTTCCCTTCGAAAATCACTTCCAAAACTTGGTGAATACAGTTACATTGTCGTAATACCAGTCGTTTACAAGATGATCACTTTTATTCAGGGATACGCTGTACCTGCGCTTCGAAACTGTTGTTCTCGACGAAAGTGGGCTTTCCCTTCGAAAATCACTTCCAAAACTTGGTGAATACAGTTACATTGGCGTAGTACAATCCGTTTGCAATATAATCGCTTTAATTAAGGGCGACGGTACATGTACGCTTCGAAACTGTTGTTCTCGACGAAAGTGGGCTTTCCCTTCGAAAATCACTTCCAAAACATGGTGAATACAGTTCCATTGGCGTAGCACAAACCGTTTGCAATATCACGCCTTTAATTTAGGGATACGCTATATCTGCGCTTCGGAACTGTTGTTTTCGACGAAAGTGGGCTTTTCCTTTGCAGAATCACTTCCAAAACTTGGTGAATACAGTTACATTGGCGTAGTACAATCCGTTTGCAATATAATCGCTTTAATTTAGGGCTACGGTACATCTGCGCTTCGAAACTGTTGTTGTCGACGAAAGTGGGCTTTCCCTTTGCAGAATCACTTCCTAAACATGGCGAATACAGTTCCATTGGCGTAGCACAAACCGTTTCCAATATAATCGCTTTAACTTAGGGCGACGGTACATGTACGCTTCGAAACTGTTGTTCTCGACGAAAGTGGGCTTTCCCTTCGAAAATCACTTCCAAAACTTGGTGAATACAGTTACATTGGCGTAGTACAATCCGTTTGCAATATAATCGCTTTAATTTAGGGCTACGGTACATCTGCGCTTCGAAACTGTTGTTGTCGACGAAAGTGGGCTTTCCCTTCGACAATCACTTCCAAAACTTGGTGAATACAGTTACATTGGCGTAGTACAATCCGTTTGCAATATAATCGCTTTAATTTAGGGCTACGGTACATCTGCGCTTCGAAACTGTTGTTGTCGACGAAAGTGGGTTTTTCCTTTGCAGAATCACTTCCAAAACTTGGTGAATACAGTTACATTGGCGTAGTACAATCCGTTTGCAGTATAATCGCTTTAATTTAGGGCTACGGTACATCTGCGCTTCGAAACTGTTGTTGTCGACGAAAGTGGGTTTTTCCTTTGCAGAATCACTTCCAAAACTTGGTGAATACAGTTACATTGGCGTAGTACAATCCGTTTGCAGTATAATCGCTTTAATTTAGGGCTACGGTACATCTGCGCTTCGAAACTGTTGTTGTCGACGAAAGTGGGCTTTCCCTTTGCAGAATCACTTCCTAAACATGGCGAATATAGTTCCATTGGCGTAGCACAAACCGTTTGCAATATAATCGCTTTTGTTTAGGGATACGCTATGTCTGCGCTTCGGAACTGTTGTTTTCGACGAAAGTGGGCTTTTCCTTTGCAGAATCACTTCCAAAACATGGTGAATACAGTTCCATTGGCGTAGCACAAACCGTTTCCAATATAATCGCTTTAACTTAGGGCGACGGTACATGTACGCTTCGGAACTGTTGTTGTCAACGAAAGTGGGCTTTCCCTTTGCAGTATCACTTGTAAAACTTGGTGAATACAGTTACATTGGCGTAATACCAGTCGTTTACAAGATGATCGCTTCTATTCAGGGATACGCTGTACCTGCGCTTCGGAACTGTTGTTGTCGACGAAAGTGGGCTTTCCCTTTGCAGAATCACTTCCAAAACATGGCGAATATAGTTCCATTGGCGTAGCACAAACCGTTTGCAGTATAATCGCTTTTGTTTAGGGATACGCTATGTCTGCGCTTCGGAACTGTTGTTTTCGACGAAAGTGGGCTTTCCCTTTGCAGAAACACTTCCTAAATATGGTGAATACAGTTACATTGGCGTAGCACAAACCGTTTGCAATATAATCGCTTTAATTTAGGGCGACGGTACATGTACGCTTCGAAACTGTTGTTGTCGACGAAAGTGGGCTTTCCCTTTGCAGTATCACTTGTAAAACTTGGTGAATACAGTTACATTGGCGTAGTACAATCCGTTTGCAATATAATCGCTTTAATTAAGGGCGACGGTACATCTACGCTTCGGAACTGTTGTTGTCGACGAAAGTGGGTTTTCCCTTTGCAGAATCACTTCCAAAACTTGGTGAATACAGTTACATTGGCGTAGCACAAACCGTTTGCAATATAATCGCTTTAATTTAGGGCGACGGTACATCTACGCTTCGGAACTATTGTTGTCGACGAAAGTGGGTTTTCCCTTTGCAGAATCACTTCCAAAACATGGCGAATACAGTTCCATTGGCGTAGCACAAACCGTTTGCAATATAATCGCTTTAACTTAGGGCCACGGTACATGTACGCTTCGAAACTGTTGTTGTCGACGAAAGTGGGCTTTCCCTTTGCAGTATCACTTGTAAAACTTGGTGAATACAGTTACATTGGCGTAATACCAGTCGTTTACAAGATGATCGCTTTTATTCAGGGATACGCTGTACCTGCGCTTCGAAACTGTTGTTCTCGACGAAAGTGGGCTTTCCCTTCGAAAATCACTTCCAAAACTTGGTGAATGCAGTTACATTGGCGTAGCACAAACCGTTTGCAATATAATCGCTTTAATTTAGGGCGACGGTACATCTACGCTTCGGAACTGTTGTTGTCGACGAAAGTCGGCTTTCCCTTTGCAGAATACCGTGCAAAACTTGGTAGATATAGTTACATTGGCGTAGTACAATCCGTTTGCAATATAATCGCTTTAATTAAGGGCGACGGTACATCTACGCTTCGGAACTGTTGTTTTCGACGAAAGTGGGCTTTTCCTTTGCAGAATCACTTCCAAAACATGGTGAATACAGTTCCATTGGCGTAGCACAAACCGTTTCCAATATAATCGCTTTAACTTAGGGCGACGGTACATGTACGCTTCGAAACTGTTGTTGTCGACGAAAGTGGGCTTTCCCTTTGCAGTATCACTTGTAAAACTTGGTGAATACAGTTACATTGGCGTAATACCAGTCGTTTACAAGATGATCGCTTCTATTCAGGGATACGCTGTACCTGCGCTTCGAAACTGTTGTTCTCGACGAAAGTGGGCTTTCCCTTTGCAGAATCACTTCCTAAATATGGTGAATATAGTTACATTGGCGTAGCACAAACCGTTTGCAATATAATCGCTTTAATTTAGGGCGACGGTACATCTACGCTTCGGAACTGTTGTTGTCGACGAAAGTGGGTTTTCCCTTTGCAGAATCACTTCCAAAACATGGCGAATATAGTTCCATTGGCGTAGCACAAACCGTTTGCAGTATAATCGCTTTTGTTTAGGGATACGCTATGTCTGCGCTTCGGAACTGTTGTTTTCGACGAAAGTGGGCTTTCCCTTTGCAGAAACACTTCCTAAATATGGTGAATACAGTTACATTGGCGTAGCACAAACCGTTTGCAATATAATCGCTTTAATTTAGGGCGACGGTACATCTACGCTTCGGAACTGTTGTTTTCGACGAAAGTGGGCTTTTCCTTTGCAGTATCACTTGTAAAACTTGGTGAATACAGTTCCATTGGCGTAGCACAAACCGTTTGCAATATAATCGCTTTAATTTAGGGCGACGGTACATCTGCGCTTCGAAACTGTTGTTTTCGACGAAAGTGGGCTTTTCCTTTGCAGAATCACTTCCTAAATACGGTGAATACAGTTACATTGGCGTAGCACAAACCGTTTGCAATATAATCGCTTTAATTTAGGGCGACGGTACATCTACGCTTCGGAACTGTTGTTGTCGACGAAAGTGGGTTTTCCCTTTGCAGAATCACTTCCAAAACATGGCGAATACAGTCCCATTGGCGTAGCACAAACCGTTTGCAATATAATCGCTTTAATTTAGGGCGACGGTACATCTACGCTTCGAAACTGTTGTTCTCGACGAAAGTGGGCTTTCCCTTTGCAGAATCACTTCCTAAACATGGTGAATACAGTTACATTGGCGTAGCACAAACCGTTTGCAATATAACGCCTTTAATTTAGTGATACGCTATATCTGCGCTTCGAAACTGTTGTTTTCGACGAAAGTCGGCTTTCCCTTTGCAGAATACCGTGCAAAACTTGGTAGATACAGTTACATTGGCGTAGTACAATCCGTTTGCAATATAATCGCTTTAATTAAGGGCGACGGTACATCTACGCTTCGGAACTGTTGTTGTCGACGAAAGTGGGTTTTCCCTTTGCAGAATCACTTCCAAAACATGTCGAATATGGTTCCATTGGCGTAGCACAAACCGTTTGCAATATAATCGCTTTTGTTTAGGGATACGCTATGTCTGCGCTTCGGAACTGTTGTTTTCGACGAAAGTGGGCTTTCCCTTTGCAGAATCACTTCCTAAATATGGTGAATACAGTTACATTGGCGTAGCACAAACCGTTTGCAATATCACGCCTTTAATTTAGGGATACGCTATATCTGCGCTTCGGAACTGTTGTTTTCGACGAAAGTGGGTTTTCCCTTTGCAGAATCACTTCCAAAACTTGGTGAATACAGTTACATTGGCGTAGCACAAACCGTTTGCAATATAATCGCTTTAATTTAGGGCGACGGTACATCTACGCTTCGGAACTGTTGTTTTCGACGAAAGTGGGCTTTTCCTTTGCAGTATCACTTGTAAAACTTGGTGAATACAGTTCCATTGGCGTAGCACAAACCGTTTGCAATATAATCGCTTTAATTAAGGGCGACGGTACATCTACGCTTCGGAACTGTTGTTGTCGACGAAAGTGGGCTTTCCCTTCGAAAATCACTTCCAAAACTTGGTGAATACAGTTACATTGGCGTAGTACAATCCGTTTGCAATATAATCGCTTTAATTTAGGGCTACGGTACATCTGCGCTTCGAAACTGTTGTTGTCGACGAAAGTGGGCTTTCCCTTTGCAGAATCACTTCCTAAACATGGTGAATACAGTTCCATTGGCGTAGCACAAACCGTTTGCAATATCACGCCTTTAATTTAGGGATACGCTATATCTGCGCTTCGGAACTGTTGTTTTCGACGAAAGTGGGCTTTTCCTTTGCAGAATCACTTCCAAAACATGGTGAATACAGTTCCATTGGCGTAGCACAAACCGTTTCCAATATAATCGCTTTAACTTAGGGCGACGGTACATGTACGCTTCGAAACTGTTGTTGTCGACGAAAGTGGGCTTTCCCTTTCCAGTATCACTTGTAAAACTTGGTGAATACAGTTACATTGGCGTAATACCAGTCGTTTACAAGATGATCGCTTCTATTCAGGGATACGCTGTACCTGCGCTTCGAAACTGTTGTTCTCGACGAAAGTGGGCTTTCCCTTCGAAAATCACTTCCAAAACTTGGTGAATACAGTTACATTGGCGTAGCACAAACCGTTTGCAATATAATCGCTTTAATTTAGGGCGACGGTACATCTACGCTTCGGAACTGTTGTTGTCGACGAAAGTGGGTTTTCCCTTTGCAGAATCACTTCCAAAACATGGCGAATACAGTTCCATTGGCGTAGCACAAACCGTTTGCAATATAATCGCTTTAACTTAGGGCGACGGTACATGTACGCTTCGAAACTGTTGTTGTCGACGAAAGTGGGCTTTCCCTTTGCAGTATCACTTGTAAAACTTGGTGAATACAGTTACATTGGCGTAATACCAGTCGTTTACAAGATGATCACTTTTATTCAGGGATACGCTGTACCTGCGCTTCGAAACTGTTGTTCTCGACGAAAGTGGGCTTTCCCTTCGAAAATCACTTCCAAAACTTGGTGAATACAGTTACATTGGCGTAGTACAATCCGTTTGCAATATAATCGCTTTAATTTAGGGCTACGGTACATCTGCGCTTCGAAACTGTTGTTGTCGACGAAAGTGGGCTTTCCCTTTGCAGAATCACTTCCAAAACTTGGTGAATACAGTTACATTGGCGTAGTACAATCCGTTTGCAATATAATCGCTTTAATTTAGGGCTACGGTACATCTGCGCTTCGAAACTGTTGTTGTCGACGAAAGTGGGCTTTCCCTTTGCAGAATCACTTCCTAAACATGGTGAATACAGTTCCATTGGCGTAGCACAAACCGTTTGCAATATCACGCCTTTAATTTAGGGATACGCTATATCTGCGCTTCGGAACTGTTGTTTTCGACGAAAGTGGGCTTTTCCTTTGCAGAATCACTTGTAAAACTTGGTGAATACAGTTACATTGGCGTAGTACAATCCGTTTGCAATATAATCGCTTTAATTTAGGGCTACGGTACATCTGCGCTTCGAAACTGTTGTTGTCGACGAAAGTGGGCTTTCCCTTTGCAGAATCACTTCCTAAACATGGCGAATACAGTTCCATTGGCGTAGCACAAACCGTTTCCAATATAATCGCTTTAACTTAGGGCGACGGTACATGTACGCTTCGGAACTGTTGTTGTCAACGAAAGTGGGCTTTCCCTTTGCAGTATCACTTGTAAAACTTGGTGAATACAGTTACATTGGCGTAGCACAAACCGTTTGCAATATAATCGCTTTAATTTAGGGCGACGGTACATCTACGCTTCGGAACTGTTGTTGTCGACGAAAGTGGGTTTTCCCTTTGCAGAATCACTTCCAAAACTTGGTGAATACAGTTACATTGGCGTAGCACAAACCGTTTGCAATATAATCGCTTTAATTTAGGGCGACGGTACATCTACGCTTCGGAACTGTTGTTGTCGACGAAAGTGGGTTTTCCCTTTGCAGAATCACTTCCAAAACATGGCGAATATAGTTCCATTGGCGTAGCACAAACCGTTTGCAATATAATCGCTTTTGTTTAGGGATACGCTATGTCTGCGCTTCGGAACTGTTGTTTTCGACGAAAGTGGGCTTTCCCTTTGCAGAAACACTTCCTAAATATGGTGAATACAGTTACATTGGCGTAGCACAAACCGTTTGCAATATAATCGCTTTAATTTAGGGCGACGGTACATCTACGCTTCGGAACTGTTGTTTTCGACGAAAGTGGGCTTTTCCTTTGCAGTATCACTTGTAAAACTTGGTGAATACAGTTCCATTGGCGTAGCACAAACCGTTTGCAATATAATCGCTTTAATTTAGGGCGACGGTACATCTACGCTTCGGAACTGTTGTTCTCGACGAAAGTGGGCTTTCCCTTCGAAAATCACTTCCAAAACTTGGTGAATACAGTTACATTGGCGTAGTACAATCCGTTTGCAATATAATCGCTTTAATTTAGGGCTACGGTACATCTGCGCTTCGAAACTGTTGTTGTCGACGAAAGTGGGCTTTCCCTTTGCAGAATCACTTCCTAAACATGGTGAATACAGTTCCATTGGCGTAGCACAAACCGTTTGCAATATCACGCCTTTAATTTAGGGATACGCTATATCTGCGCTTCGGAACTGTTGTTTTCGACGAAAGTGGGCTTTTCCTTTGCAGAATCACTTCCAAAACATGGTGAATACAGTTCCATTGGCGTAGCACAAACCGTTTGCAATATCACGCCTTTAATTTAGGGATACGCTATATCTGCGCTTCGGAACTGTTGTTTTCGACGAAAGTGGGCTTTTCCTTTGCAGAATCACTTCCAAAACTTGGTGAATACAGTTACATTGGCGTAGTACAATCCGTTTGCAATATAATCGCTTTAATTTAGGGCTACGGTACATCTGCGCTTCGAAACTGTTGTTGTCGACGAAAGTGGGCTTTCCCTTTGCAGAATCACTTCCTAAACATGGCGAATACAGTTCCATTGGCGTAGCACAAACCGTTTCCAATATAATCGCTTTAACTTAGGGCGACGGTACATGTACGCTTCGAAACTGTTGTTCTCGACGAAAGTGGGCTTTCCCTTCGAAAATCACTTCCAAAACTTGGTGAATACAGTTACATTGGCGTAGTACAATCCGTTTGCAATATAATCGCTTTAATTTAGGGCTACGGTACATCTGCGCTTCGAAACTGTTGTTGTCGACGAAAGTGGGCTTTCCCTTCGACAATCACTTCCAAAACTTGGTGAATACAGTTCCATTGGCGTAGCACAAACCGTTTCCAATATAATCGCTTTAACTTAGGGCGACGGTACATGTACGCTTCGGAACTGTTGTTGTCAACGAAAGTGGGCTTTCCCTTTGCAGTATCACTTGTAAAACTTGGTGAATACAGTTACATTGGCGTAATACCAGTCGTTTACAAGATGATCGCTTTTATTCAGGGATACGCTGTACCTGCGCTTCGAAACTGTTGTTCTCGACGAAAGCGGGCTTTCCCTTTGCAGAATCACTTCCTAAATATGGTGAATATAGTTACATTGGCGTAGCACAAACCGTTTGCAATATAATCGCTTTAATTTAGGGCGACGGTACATCTACGCTTCGGAACTGTTGTTGTCGACGAAAGTGGGCTTTCCCTTTGCAGAAACACTTCCTAAATATGGTGAATACAGTTACATTGGCGTAGCACAAACCGTTTGCAATATAATCGCTTTAATTTAGGGCGACGGTACATCTACGCTTCGGAACTGTTGTTTTCGACGAAAGTGGGCTTTTCCTTTGCAGTATCACTTGTAAAACTTGGTGAATACAGTTCCATTGGCGTAGCACAAACCGTTTGCAATATAATCGCTTTAACTTAGGGCGACGGTACATGTACGCTTCGAAACTGTTGTTGTCGACGAAAGTGGGCTTTCCCTTTGCAGTATCACTTGTAAAACTTGGTGAATACAGTTACATTGGCGTAATACCAGTCGTTTACAAGATGATCGCTTCTATTCAGGGATACGCTGTACCTGCGCTTCGGAACTGTTGTTGTCGACGAAAGTGGGCTTTCCCTTTGCAGAATCACTTCCAAAACATGGCGAATATAGTTCCATTGGCGTAGCACAAACCGTTTGCAATATAATCGCTTTTGTTTAGGGATACGCTATGTCTGCGCTTCGGAACTGTTGTTTTCGACGAAAGTGGGCTTTCCCTTTGCAGAAACACTTCCTAAATATGGTGAATACAGTTACATTGGCGTAGCACAAACCGTTTGCAATATAATCGCTTTAATTTAGGGCGACGGTACATCTACGCTTCGGAACTGTTGTTTTCGACGAAAGTGGGCTTTTCCTTTGCAGTATCACTTGTAAAACTTGGTGAATACAGTTCCATTGGCGTAGCACAAACCGTTTGCAATATAATCGCTTTAATTTAGGGCGACGGTACATCTACGCTTCGGAACTGTTGTTGTCGACGAAAGTGGGCTTTCCCTTCGAAAATCACTTCCAAAACTTGGTGAATACAGTTACATTGGCGTAGTACAATCCGTTTGCAATATAATCGCTTTAATTTAGGGCTACGGTACATCTGCGCTTCGAAACTGTTGTTGTCGACGAAAGTGGGCTTTCCCTTTGCAGAATCACTTCCTAAACATGGTGAATACAGTTCCATTGGCGTAGCACAAACCGTTTGCAATATCACGCCTTTAATTTAGGGATACGCTATATCTGCGCTTCGGAACTGTTGTTTTCGACGAAAGTGGGCTTTTCCTTTGCAGAATCACTTCCAAAACATGGTGAATACAGTTCCATTGGCGTAGCACAAACCGTTTCCAATATAATCGCTTTAACTTAGGGCGACGGTACATGTACGCTTCGAAACTGTTGTTGTCGACGAAAGTGGGCTTTCCCTTTGCAGTATCACTTGTAAAACTTGGTGAATACAGTTACATTGGCGTAATACCAGTCGTTTACAAGATGATCACTTTTATTCAGGGATACGCTGTACCTGCGCTTCGAAACTGTTGTTCTCGACGAAAGTGGGCTTTCCCTTCGAAAATCACTTCCAAAACTTGGTGAATACAGTTACATTGTCGTAATACCAGTCGTTTACAAGATGATCACTTTTATTCAGGGATACGCTGTACCTGCGCTTCGAAACTGTTGTTCTCGACGAAAGTGGGCTTTCCCTTCGAAAATCACTTCCAAAACTTGGTGAATACAGTTACATTGGCGTAGTACAATCCGTTTGCAATATAATCGCTTTAATTAAGGGCGACGGTACATGTACGCTTCGAAACTGTTGTTCTCGACGAAAGTGGGCTTTCCCTTCGAAAATCACTTCCAAAACATGGTGAATACAGTTCCATTGGCGTAGCACAAACCGTTTGCAATATCACGCCTTTAATTTAGGGATACGCTATATCTGCGCTTCGGAACTGTTGTTTTCGACGAAAGTGGGCTTTTCCTTTGCAGAATCACTTCCAAAACTTGGTGAATACAGTTACATTGGCGTAGTACAATCCGTTTGCAATATAATCGCTTTAATTTAGGGCTACGGTACATCTGCGCTTCGAAACTGTTGTTGTCGACGAAAGTGGGCTTTCCCTTTGCAGAATCACTTCCTAAACATGGCGAATACAGTTCCATTGGCGTAGCACAAACCGTTTCCAATATAATCGCTTTAACTTAGGGCGACGGTACATGTACGCTTCGAAACTGTTGTTCTCGACGAAAGTGGGCTTTCCCTTCGAAAATCACTTCCAAAACTTGGTGAATACAGTTACATTGGCGTAGTACAATCCGTTTGCAATATAATCGCTTTAATTTAGGGCTACGGTACATCTGCGCTTCGAAACTGTTGTTGTCGACGAAAGTGGGCTTTCCCTTCGACAATCACTTCCAAAACTTGGTGAATACAGTTACATTGGCGTAGCACAAACCGTTTGCAATATAATCGCTTTAATTTAGGGCGACGGTACATCTACGCTTCGGAACTGTTGTTGTCGACGAAAGTGGGTTTTTCCTTTGCAGAATCACTTCCAAAACTTGGTGAATACAGTTACATTGGCGTAGTACAATCCGTTTGCAGTATAATCGCTTTAATTTAGGGCTACGGTACATCTGCGCTTCGAAACTGTTGTTGTCGACGAAAGTGGGCTTTCCCTTTGCAGAATCACTTCCTAAACATGGCGAATATAGTTCCATTGGCGTAGCACAAACCGTTTGCAATATAATCGCTTTTGTTTAGGGATACGCTATGTCTGCGCTTCGGAACTGTTGTTTTCGACGAAAGTGGGCTTTTCCTTTGCAGAATCACTTCCAAAACATGGTGAATACAGTTCCATTGGCGTAGCACAAACCGTTTCCAATATAATCGCTTTAACTTAGGGCGACGGTACATGTACGCTTCGGAACTGTTGTTGTCAACGAAAGTGGGCTTTCCCTTTGCAGTATCACTTGTAAAACTTGGTGAATACAGTTACATTGGCGTAATACCATTCGTTTACAAGATGATCGCTTTTATTCAGGGATACGCTGTACCTGCGCTTCGAAACTGTTGTTCTCGACGAAAGCGGGCTTTCCCTTTGCAGAATCACTTCCTAAATATGGTGAATATAGTTACATTGGCGTAGCACAAACCGTTTGCAATATAATCGCTTTAATTTAGGGCGACGGTACATCTACGCTTCGGAACTGTTGTTGTCGACGAAAGTGGGCTTTCCCTTTGCAGAAACACTTCCTAAATATGGTGAATACAGTTACATTGGCGTAGCACAAACCGTTTGCAATATAATCGCTTTAATTTAGGGCGACGGTACATCTACGCTTCGGAACTGTTGTTTTCGACGAAAGTGGGCTTTTCCTTTGCA
Source organism: Ectemnius continuus (assembly GCA_910591665.1). Taxonomy (NCBI): domain Eukaryota; kingdom Metazoa; phylum Arthropoda; class Insecta; order Hymenoptera; family Crabronidae; genus Ectemnius; species Ectemnius continuus. The sequence goes on from OU342860.1 coordinate 15,858,579, forward strand.
GTATCACTTGTAAAACTTGGTGAATACAGTTCCATTGGCGTAGCACAAACCGTTTGCAATATAATCGCTTTAACTTAGGGCGACGGTACATGTACGCTTCGAAACTGTTGTTGTCGACGAAAGTGGGCTTTCCCTTTGCAGTATCACTTGTAAAACTTGGTGAATACAGTTACATTGGCGTAATACCAGTCGTTTACAAGATGATCGCTTCTATTCAGGGATACGCTGTACCTGCGCTTCGGAACTGTTGTTGTCGACGAAAGTGGGCTTTCCCTTTGCAGAATCACTTCCAAAACATGGCGAATATAGTTCCATTGGCGTAGCACAAACCGTTTGCAGTATAATCGCTTTTGTTTAGGGATACGCTATGTCTGAGCTTCGGACTGTTGTTTTCGACGAAAGTGGGCTTTCCCTTTGCAGAAACACTTCCTAAATATGGTGAATACAGTTACATTGGCGTAGCACAAACCGTTTGCAATATAATCGCTTTAATTTAGGGCGACGGTACATGTACGCTTCGAAACTGTTGTTGTCGACGAAAGTGGGCTTTCCCTTTGCAGTATCACTTGTAAAACTTGGTGAATACAGTTACATTGGCGTAGTACAATCCGTTTGCAATATAATCGCTTTAATTAAGGGCGACGGTACATCTACGCTTCGGAACTGTTGTTGTCGACGAAAGTGGGTTTTCCCTTTGCAGAATCACTTCCAAAACTTGGTGAATACAGTTACATTGGCGTAGCACAAACCGTTTGCAATATAATCGCTTTAATTTAGGGCGACGGTACATCTACGCTTCGGAACTATTGTTGTCGACGAAAGTGGGTTTTCCCTTTGCAGAATCACTTCCAAAACATGGCGAATACAGTTCCATTGGCGTAGCACAAACCGTTTGCAATATAATCGCTTTAACTTAGGGCCACGGTACATGTACGCTTCGAAACTGTTGTTGTCGACGAAAGTGGGCTTTCCCTTTGCAGTATCACTTGTAAAACTTGGTGAATACAGTTACATTGGCGTAATACCAGTCGTTTACAAGATGATCGCTTTTATTCAGGGATACGCTGTACCTGCGCTTCGAAACTGTTGTTCTCGACGAAAGTGGGCTTTCCCTTCGAAAATCACTTCCAAAACTTGGTGAATGCAGTTACATTGGCGTAGCACAAACCGTTTGCAATATAATCGCTTTAATTTAGGGCGACGGTACATCTACGCTTCGGAACTGTTGTTGTCGACGAAAGTCGGCTTTCCCTTTGCAGAATACCGTGCAAAACTTGGTAGATATAGTTACATTGGCGTAGTACAATCCGTTTGCAATATAATCGCTTTAATTAAGGGCGACGGTACATCTACGCTTCGGAACTGTTGTTTTCGACGAAAGTGGGCTTTTCCTTTGCAGAATCACTTCCAAAACATGGTGAATACAGTTCCATTGGCGTAGCACAAACCGTTTCCAATATAATCGCTTTAACTTAGGGCGACGGTACATGTACGCTTCGAAACTGTTGTTGTCGACGAAAGTGGGCTTTCCCTTTGCAGTATCACTTGTAAAACTTGGTGAATACAGTTACATTGGCGTAATACCAGTCGTTTACAAGATGATCGCTTCTATTCAGGGATACGCTGTACCTGCGCTTCGAAACTGTTGTTCTCGACGAAAGTGGGCTTTCCCTTTGCAGAATCACTTCCTAAATATGGTGAATATAGTTACATTGGCGTAGCACAAACCGTTTGCAATATAATCGCTTTAATTTAGGGCGACGGTACATCTACGCTTCGGAACTGTTGTTGTCGACGAAAGTGGGTTTTCCCTTTGCAGAATCACTTCCAAAACATGGCGAATATAGTTCCATTGGCGTAGCACAAACCGTTTGCAGTATAATCGCTTTTGTTTAGGGATACGCTATGTCTGCGCTTCGGAACTGTTGTTTTCGACGAAAGTGGGCTTTCCCTTTGCAGAAACACTTCCTAAATATGGTGAATACAGTTACATTGGCGTAGCACAAACCGTTTGCAATATAATCGCTTTAATTTAGGGCGACGGTACATCTACGCTTCGCAACTGTTGTTTTCGACGAAAGTGGGCTTTTCCTTTGCAGTATCACTTGTAAAACTTGGTGAATACAGTTCCATTGGCGTAGCACAAACCGTTTGCAATATAATCGCTTTAATTTAGGGCGACGGTACATCTGCGCTTCGAAACTGTTGTTTTCGACGAAAGTGGGCTTTTCCTTTGCAGAATCACTTCCTAAATACGGTGAATACAGTTACATTGGCGTAGCACAAACCGTTTGCAATATAATCGCTTTAATTTAGGGCGACGGTACATCTACGCTTCGGAACTGTTGTTGTCGACGAAAGTGGGTTTTCCCTTTGCAGAATCACTTCCAAAACATGGCGAATATAGTTCCATTGGCGTAGCACAAACCGTTTGCAGTATAATCGCTTTTGTTTAGGGATACGCTATGTCTGCGCTTCGGAACTGTTGTTTTCGACGAAAGTGGGCTTTCCCTTTGCAGCAACACTTCCTAAATATGGTGAATACAGTTACATTGGCGTAGCACAAACCGTTTGCAATATAATCGCTTTAATTTAGGGCGACGGTACATCTACGCTTCGGAACTGTTGTTTTCGACGAAGGTGGGTTTTCCTTTGCAGTATCACTTGTAAAACTTGGTGAATACAGTTACATTGGCGTAATACGAGTCGTTTACAAGATGATCGCTTTTATTCAGGGATACGTTGTACCTGGGCTTCGAAACTGTTGTTCTCGACGAAAGTGGGCTTTCCCTTCGAAAATCACTTCCAAAACTTGGTGAATACAGTTACATTGGCGTAGCACAAACCGTTTGCAATATAATCGCTTTAATTTAGGGCGACGGTACATCTACGCTTCGGAACTGTTGTTGTCGACGAAAGTGGGCTTTCCCTTTGCAGAATCACTTCCTAAACATGGTGAATACAGTTACATTGGCGTAGCACAAACCGTTTGCAATATAATCGCTTTAATTTAGGGCGACGGTACATCTACGCTTCGGAACTGTTGTTGTCGACGAAAGTGGGTTTTCCCTTTGCAGAATCACTTCCAAAACATGTCGAATATAGTTCCATTGGCGTAGCACAAACCGTTTGCAATATAATCGCTTTTGTTTAGGGATACGCTATGTCTGCGCTTCGGAACTGTTGTTTTCGACGAAAGTGGGCTTTCCCTTTGCAGAATCACTTCCTAAATATGGTGAATACAGTTACATTGGCGTAGCACAAACCGTTTGCAATATAATCGCTTTAATTTAGGGCGACGGTACATGTACGCTTCGAAACTGTTGTTGTCGACGAAAGTGGGCTTTCCCTTTGCAGTATCACTTGTAAAACTTGGTGAATACAGTTACATTGGCGTAGTACAATCCGTTTGCAATATAATCGCTTTAATTAAGGGCGACGGTACATCTACGCTTCGGAACTGTTGTTGTCGACGAAGGTGGGTTTTCCCTCTGCAGAATCACTTCCTAAATATGGTGAATACAGTTACATTGGCGTAGCACAAACCGTTTGCAATATAATCGCTTTAACTTAGGGCGACGGTACATGTACGCTTCGAAACTGTTGTTGTCGACGAAAGTGGGCTTTCCCTTTGCAGTATCACTTGTAAAACTTGGTGAATACAGTTACATTGGCGTAATACCAGTCGTTTACAAGATGATCACTTTTATTCAGGGATACGCTGTACCTGCGCTTCGAAACTGTTGTTCTCGACGAAAGTGGGCTTTCCCTTCGAAAATCACTTCCAAAACTTGGTGAATACAGTTACATTGGCGTAGTACAATCCGTTTGCAATATAATCGCTTTAATTTAGGGCTACGGTACATCTGCGCTTCGAAACTGTTGTTGTCGACGAAAGTGGGCTTTCCCTTTGCAGAATCACTTCCTAAACATGGTGAATACAGTTCCATTGGCGTAGCACAAACCGTTTGCAATATCACGCCTTTAATTTAGGGATACGCTATATCTGCGCTTCGGAACTGTTGTTTTCGACGAAAGTGGGCTTTTCCTTTGCAGAATCACTTCCAAAACTTGGTGAATACAGTTACATTGGCGTAGTACAATCCGTTTGCAATATAATCGCTTTAATTTAGGGCTACGGTACATGTACGCTTCGAAACTGTTGTTGTCGACGAAAGTGGGCTTTCCCTTTGCAGTATCACTTGTAAAACTTGGTGAATACAGTTACATTGGCGTAATACCAGTCGTTTACAAGATGATCACTTTTATTCAGGGATACGCTGTACCTGCGCTTCGAAACTGTTGTTGTCGACGAAAGTGGGCTTTCCCTTCGAAAATCACTTCCAAAACTTGGTGAATACAGTTACATTGTCGTAATACCAGTCGTTTACAAGATGATCACTTTTATTCAGGGATACGCTGTACCTGCGCTTCGAAACTGTTGTTCTCGACGAAAGTGGGCTTTCCCTTCGAAAATCACTTCCAAAACTTGGTGAATACAGTTACATTGGCGTAGTACAATCCGTTTGCAATATAATCGCTTTAATTAAGGGCGGCGGTACATCTACGCTTCGGAACTGTTGTTGTCGACGAAAGTGGGTTTTCCCTTTGCAGAATCACTTCCAAAACTTGGTGAATACAGTTACATTGGCGTAGCACAAACCGTTTGCAATATAATCGCTTTAATTTAGGGCGACGGTACATCTACGCTTCGGAACTATTGTTGTCGACGAAAGTGGGTTTTCCCTTTGCAGAATCACTTCCAAAACATGGCGAATACAGTTCCATTGGCGTAGCACAAACCGTTTGCAATATAATCGCTTTAACTTAGGGCCACGGTACATGTACGCTTCGAAACTGTTGTTGTCGACGAAAGTGGGCTTTCCCTTTGCAGTATCACTTGTAAAACTTGGTGAATACAGTTACATTGGCGTAATACCAGTCGTTTACAAGATGATCGCTTTTATTCAGGGATACGCTGTACCTGCGCTTCGAAACTGTTGTTCTCGACGAAAGTGGGCTTTCCCTTCGAAAATCACTTCCAAAACTTGGTGAATGCAGTTACATTGGCGTAGCACAAACCGTTTGCAATATAATCGCTTTAATTTAGGGCGACGGTACATCTACGCTTCGGAACTGTTGTTGTCGACGAAGGTGGGTTTTCCCTCTGCAGAATCACTTCCTAAATATGGTGAATACAGTTACATTGGCGTAGCACAAACCGTTTGCAATATAATCGCTTTATCTTAGGGCGACGGTACATGTACGCTTCGAAACTGTTGTTGTCGACGAAAGTGGGCTTTCCCTTTGCAGTATCACTTGTAAAACTTGGTGAATACAGTTACATTGGCGTAATACCAGTCGTTTACAAGATGATCACTTTTATTCAGGGATACGCTGTACCTGCGCTTCGAAACTGTTGTTCTCGACGAAAGTGGGCTTTCCCTTCGAAAATCACTTCCAAAACTTGGTGAATGCAGTTACATTGGCGTAGCACAAACCGTTTGCAATATAATCGCTTTAATTTAGGGCGACGGTACATGTACGCTTCGGAACTGTTGTTTTCGACGAAGGTGGGTTTTCCTTTGCAGTATCACTTGTAAAACTTGGTGAATACAGTTACATTGGCGTAATACGAGTCGTTTACAAGATGATCGCTTTTATTCAGGGATACGTTGTACCTGGGCTTCGAAACTGTTGTTCTCGACGAAAGTGGGCTTTCCCTTCGAAAATCACTTCCAAAACTTGGTGAATACAGTTACATTGGCGTAGCACAAACCGTTTGCAATATAATCGCTTTAATTTAGGGCGACGGTACATCTACGCTTCGGAACTGTTGTTGTCGACGAAAGTGGGCTTTCCCTTTGCAGAATCACTTCCTAAACATGGTGAATACAGTTACATTGGCGTAGCACAAACCGTTTGCAATATAATCGCTTTAATTTAGGGCGACGGTACATCTACGCTTCGGAACTGTTGTTGTCGACGAAAGTGGGTTTTCCCTTTGCAGAATCACTTCCAAAACATGTCGAATATAGTTCCATTGGCGTAGCACAAACCGTTTGCAATATAATCGCTTTTGTTTAGGGATACGCTATGTCTGCGCTTCGGAACTGTTGTTTTCGACGAAAGTGGGCTTTCCCTTTGCAGAATCACTTCCTAAATATGGTGAATACAGTTACATTGGCGTAGCACAAACCGTTTGCAATATAATCGCTTTAATTTAGGGCGACGGTACATGTACGCTTCGAAACTGTTGTTGTCGACGAAAGTGGGCTTTCCCTTTGCAGTATCACTTGTAAAACTTGGTGAATACAGTTACATTGGCGTAGTACAATCCGTTTGCAATATAATCGCTTTAATTAAGGGCGACGGTACATCTACGCTTCGGAACTGTTGTTGTCGACGAAGGTGGGTTTTCCCTCTGCAGAATCACTTCCTAAATATGGTGAATACAGTTACATTGGCGTAGCACAAACCGTTTGCAATATAATCGCTTTAACTTAGGGCGACGGTACATGTACGCTTCGAAACTGTTGTTGTCGACGAAAGTGGGCTTTCCCTTTGCAGTATCACTTGTAAAACTTGGTGAATACAGTTACATTGGCGTAATACCAGTCGTTTACAAGATGATCACTTTTATTCAGGGATACGCTGTACCTGCGCTTCGAAACTGTTGTTCTCGACGAAAGTGGGCTTTCCCTTCGAAAATCACTTCCAAAACTTGGTGAATACAGTTACATTGGCGTAGTACAATCCGTTTGCAATATAATCGCTTTAATTTAGGGCTACGGTACATCTGCGCTTCGAAACTGTTGTTGTCGACGAAAGTGGGCTTTCCCTTTGCAGAATCACTTCCTAAACATGGTGAATACAGTTCCATTGGCGTAGCACAAACCGTTTGCAATATCACGCCTTTAATTTAGGGATACGCTATATCTGCGCTTCGGAACTGTTGTTTTCGACGAAAGTGGGCTTTTCCTTTGCAGAATCACTTCCAAAACTTGGTGAATACAGTTACATTGGCGTAGTACAATCCGTTTGCAATATAATCGCTTTAATTTAGGGCTACGGTACATGTACGCTTCGAAACTGTTGTTGTCGACGAAAGTGGGCTTTCCCTTTGCAGTATCACTTGTAAAACTTGGTGAATACAGTTACATTGGCGTAATACCAGTCGTTTACAAGATGATCACTTTTATTCAGGGATACGCTGTACCTGCGCTTCGAAACTGTTGTTCTCGACGAAAGTGGGCTTTCCCTTCGAAAATCACTTCCAAAACTTGGTGAATACAGTTACATTGTCGTAATACCAGTCGTTTACAAGATGATCACTTTTATTCAGGGATACGCTGTACCTGCGCTTCGAAACTGTTGTTCTCGACGAAAGTGGGCTTTCCCTTCGAAAATCACTTCCAAAACTTGGTGAATACAGTTACATTGGCGTAGTACAATCCGTTTGCAATATAATCGCTTTAATTAAGGGCGGCGGTACATCTACGCTTCGGAACTGTTGTTGTCGACGAAAGTGGGTTTTCCCTTTGCAGAATCACTTCCAAAACTTGGTGAATACAGTTACATTGGCGTAGCACAAACCGTTTGCAATATAATCGCTTTAATTTAGGGCGACGGTACATCTACGCTTCGGAACTATTGTTGTCGACGAAAGTGGGTTTTCCCTTTGCAGAATCACTTCCAAAACATGGCGAATACAGTTCCATTGGCGTAGCACAAACCGTTTGCAATATAATCGCTTTAATTTAGGGCGACGGTACATCTACGCTTCGGAACTGTTGTTGTCGACGAAAGTGGGTTTTCCCTTTGCAGAATCACTTCCAAAACATGGCGAATACAGTTCCATTGGCGTAGCACAAACCGTTTGCAATATAATCGCTTTAATTTAGGGCGACGGTACATCTACGCTTCGGAACTGTTGTTGTCGACGAAGGTGGGTTTTCCCTCTGCAGAATCACTTCCTAAATATGGTGAATACAGTTACATTGGCGTAGCACAAACCGTTTGCAATATAATCGCTTTATCTTAGGGCGACGGTACATGTACGCTTCGAAACTGTTGTTGTCGACGAAAGTGGGCTTTCCCTTTGCAGTATCACTTGTAAAACTTGGTGAATACAGTTACATTGGCGTAATACCAGTCGTTTACAAGATGATCACTTTTATTCAGGGATACGCTGTACCTGCGCTTCGAAACTGTTGTTCTCGACGAAAGTGGGCTTTCCCTTCGAAAATCACTTCCAAAACTTGGTGAATACAGTTACATTGGCGTAGTACAATCCGTTTGCAATATAATCGCTTTAATTTAGGGCTACGGTACATCTGCGCTTCGAAACTGTTGTTGTCGACGAAAGTGGGCTTTCCCTTTGCAGAATCACTTCCTAAACATGGTGAATACAGTTCCATTGGCGTAGCACAAACCGTTTGCAATATCACGCCTTTAATTTAGGGATACGCTATATCTGCGCTTCGGAACTGTTGTTTTCGACGAAAGTGGGCTTTTCCTTTGCAGAATCACTTCCAAAACTTGGTGAATACAGTTACATTGGCGTAGTACAATCCGTTTGCAATATAATCGCTTTAATTTAGGGCTACGGTACATCTGCGCTTCGAAACTGTTGTTGTCGACGAAAGTGGGCTTTCCCTTTGCAGAATCACTTCCTAAACATGGTGAATACAGTTCCATTGGCGTAGCACAAACCGTTTGCAATATCACGCCTTTAATTTAGGGATACGCTATATCTGCGCTTCGGAACTGTTGTTTTCGACGAAAGTGGGCTTTTCCTTTGCAGAATCACTTCCAAAACATGGTGAATACAGTTCCATTGGCGTAGCACAAACCGTTTCCAATATAATCGCTTTAACTTAGGGCGACGGTACATGTACGCTTCGAAACTGTTGTTGTCGACGAAAGTGGGCTTTCCCTTTGCAGTATCACTTGTAAAACTTGGTGAATACAGTTACATTGGCGTAATACCAGTCGTTTACAAGATGATCACTTTTATTCAGGGATACGCTGTACCTGCGCTTCGAAACTGTTGTTCTCGACGAAAGTGGGCTTTCCCTTCGAAAATCACTTCCAAAACTTGGTGAATACAGTTACATTGTCGTAATACCAGCCGTTTACAAGATGATCACTTTTATTCAGGGATACGCTGTACCTGCGCTTCGAAACTGTTGTTCTCGACGAAAGTGGGCTTTCCCTTCGAAAATCACTTCCAAAACTTGGTGAATACAGTTACATTGGCGTAGCACAATCCGTTTGCAATATAATCGCTTTAATTAAGGGCGGCGGTACATCTACGCTTCGGAACTGTTGTTGTCGACGAAAGTGGGTTTTCCCTTTGCAGAATCACTTCCAAAACTTGGTGAATACAGTTACATTGGCGTAGCACAAACCGTTTGCAATATAATCGCTTTAATTTAGGGCGACGGTACATCTACGCTTCGGAACTATTGTTGTCGACGAAAGTGGGTTTTCCCTTTGCAGAATCACTTCCAAAACATGGCGAATACAGTTCCATTGGCGTAGCACAAACCGTTTGCAATATAATCGCTTTAACTTAGGGCCACGGTACATGTACGCTTCGAAACTGTTGTTGTCGACGAAAGTGGGCTTTCCCTTTGCAGTATCACTTGTAAAACTTGGTGAATACAGTTACATTGGCGTAATACCAGTCGTTTACAAGATGATCGCTTTTATTCAGGGATACGCTGTACCTGCGCTTCGAAACTGTTGTTCTCGACGAAAGTGGGCTTTCCCTTCGAAAATCACTTCCAAAACTTGGTGAATGCAGTTACATTGGCGTAGCACAAACCGTTTGCAATATAATCGCTTTAATTTAGGGCGACGGTACATCTACGCTTCGGAACTGTTGTTGTCGACGAAAGTGGGTTTTCCCTTTGCAGAATCACTTCCAAAACATGGCGAATACAGTTCCATTGGCGTAGCACAAACCGTTTGCAATATAATCGCTTTAATTTAGGGCGACGGTACATCTACGCTTCGGAACTGTTGTTGTCGACGAAGGTGGGTTTTCCCTCTGCAGAATCACTTCCTAAATATGGTGAATACAGTTACATTGGCGTAGCACAAACCGTTTGCAATATAATCGCTTTAACTTAGGGCGACGGTACATGTACGCTTCGAAACTGTTGTTGTCGACGAAAGTGGGCTTTCCCTTTGCAGTATCACTTGTAAAACTTGGTGAATACAGTTACATTGGCGTAATACCAGTCGTTTACAAGATGATCACTTTTATTCAGGGATACGCTGTACCTGCGCTTCGAAACTGTTGTTCTCGACGAAAGTGGGCTTTCCCTTCGAAAATCACTTGCAAAACTTGGTGAATACAGTTACATTGGCGTAGTACAATCCGTTTGCAATATAATCGCTTTAATTTAGGGCTACGGTACATCTGCGCTTCGAAACTGTTGTTGTCGACGAAAGTGGGCTTTCCCTTTGCAGAATCACTTCCTAAACATGGTGAATACAGTTCCATTGGCGTAGCACAAACCGTTTGCAATATCACGCCTTTAATTTAGGGATACGCTATATCTGCGCTTCGGAACTGTTGTTTTCGACGAAAGTGGGCTTTTCCTTTGCAGAATCACTTCCAAAACTTGGTGAATACAGTTACATTGGCGTAGTACAATCCGTTTGCAATATAATCGCTTTAATTTAGGGCTACGGTACATCTGCGCTTCGAAACTGTTGTTGTCGACGAAAGTGGGCTTTCCCTTTGCAGAATCACTTCCTAAACATGGCGAATACAGTTCCATTGGCGTAGCACAAACCGTTTCCAATATAATCGCTTTAACTTAGGGCGACGGTACATGTACGCTTCGGAACTGTTGTTGTCAACGAAAGTGGGCTTTCCCTTTGCAGTATCACTTGTAAAACTTGGTGAATACAGTTACATTGGCGTAATACCAGTCGTTTACAAGATGATCGCTTTTATTCAGGGATACGCTGTACCTGCGCTTCGAAACTGTTGTTCTCGACGAAAGCGGGCTTTCCCTTCGACAATCACTTCCAAAACTTGGTGAATACAGTTACATTGGCGTAGCACAAACCGTTTGCAATATAATCGCTTTAATTTAGGGCGACGGTACATCTACGCTTCGGAACTGTTGTTGTCGACGAAAGTGGGTTTTCCCTTTGCAGAATCACTTCCAAAACTTGGTGAATACAGTTACATTGGCGTAGCACAAACCGTTTGCAATATAATCGCTTTAATTTAGGGCGACGGTACATCTACGCTTCGGAACTGTTGTTGTCGACGAAAGTGGGTTTTCCCTTTGCAGAATCACTTCCAAAACATGGCGAATATAGTTCCATTGGCGTAGCACAAACCGTTTGCAAAATAATCGCTTTTGTTTAGGGATACGCTATGTCTGCGCTTCGGAACTGTTGTTTTCGACGAAAGTGGGCTTTCCCTTTGCAGAATCACTTCCTAAATATGGTGAACACAGTTACATTGGCGTAGCACAAACCGTTTGCAATATAATCGCTTTAATTTAGGGCGACGGTACATCTACGCTTCGGAACTGTTGTTGTCGACGAAAGTGGGTTTTCCCTTTGCAGAATCACTTCCAAAACATGGCGAATACAGTTACATTGGCGTAGCACAAACCGTTTGCAATATCACGCCTTTAATTTAGTGATACGCTATATCTGCGCTTCGAAACTGTTGTTTTCGACGAAAGTGGGCTTTCCCTTTGCAGTATCACTTGTAAAACTTGGTGAATACAGTTACATTGGCGTAATACCAGTCGTTTACAAGATGATCGCTTTTATTCAGGGATACGCTGTACCTGCGCTTCGAAACTGTTGTTCTCGACGAAAGTGGGCTTTCCCTTCGAAAATCACTTCCAAAACTTGGTGAATACAGTTACATTGGCGTAGCACAAACCGTTTGCAATATAATCGCTTTAATTTAGGGCGACGGTACATCTACGCTTCGGAACTGTTGTTGTCGACGAAAGTGGGTTTTCCCTTTGCAGAATCACTTCCAAAACATGGCGAATACAGTTACATTGGCGTAGCACAAACCGTTTGCAATATCACGCCTTTAATTTAGTGATACGCTATATCTGCGCTTCGAAACTGTTGTTTTCGACGAAAGTGGGCTTTCCCTTTGCAGTATCACTTGTAAAACTTGGTGAATACAGTTACATTGGCGTAATACCAGTCGTTTACAAGATGATCGCTTTTATTCAGGGATACGCTGTACCTGCGCTTCGAAACTGTTGTTCTCGACGAAAGTGGGCTTTCCCTTCGAAAATCACTTCCAAAACTTGGTGAATACAGTTACATTGGCGTAGCACAAACCGTTTGCAATATAATCGCTTTAATTTAGGGCGACGGTACACCTACGCTTCGGAACTGTTGTTGTCGACGAAAGTGGGTTTTCCCTTTGCAGAATCACTTCCAAAACTTGGTGAATACAGTTACATTGGCGTAGTACAATCCGTTTGCAATATAATCGCTTTAATTAAGGGCGGCGGTACATCTACGCTTCGGAACTGTTGTTGTCGACGAAAGTGGGTTTTCCCTTTGCAGAATCACTTCCAAAACTTGGTGAATACAGTTACATTGGCGTAGCACAAACCGTTTGCAATATAATCGCTTTAATTTAGGGCGACGGTACATCTACGCTTCGGAACTATTGTTGTCGACGAAAGTGGGTTTTCCCTTTGCAGAATCACTTCCAAAACATGGCGAATACAGTTCCATTGGCGTAGCACAAACCGTTTGCAATATAATCGCTTTAACTTAGGGCCACGGTACATGTACGCTTCGAAACTGTTGTTGTCGACGAAAGTGGGCTTTCCCTTTGCAGTATCACTTGTAAAACTTGGTGAATACAGTTACATTGGCGTAATACCAGTCGTTTACAAGATGATCGCTTTTATTCAGGGATACGCTGTACCTGCGCTTCGAAACTGTTGTTCTCGACGAAAGTGGGCTTTCCCTTCGAAAATCACTTCCAAAACTTGGTGAATGCAGTTACATTGGCGTAGCACAAACCGTTTGCAATATAATCGCTTTAATTTAGGGCGACGGTACATCTACGCTTCGGAACTGTTGTTGTCGACGAAAGTGGGTTTTCCCTTTGCAGAATCACTTCCAAAACATGGCGAATACAGTTCCATTGGCGTAGCACAAACCGTTTGCAATATAATCGCTTTAATTTAGGGCGACGGTACATCTACGCTTCGGAACTGTTGTTGTCGACGAAGGTGGGTTTTCCCTCTGCAGAATCACTTCCTAAATATGGTGAATACAGTTACATTGGCGTAGCACAAACCGTTTGCAATATAATCGCTTTATCTTAGGGCGACGGTACATGTACGCTTCGAAACTGTTGTTGTCGACGAAAGTGGGCTTTCCCTTTGCAGTATCACTTGTAAAACTTGGTGAATACAGTTACATTGGCGTAATACCAGTCGTTTACAAGATGATCACTTTTATTCAGGGATACGCTGTACCTGCGCTTCGAAACTGTTGTTCTCGACGAAAGTGGGCTTTCCCTTCGAAAATCACTTCCAAAACTTGGTGAATGCAGTTACATTGGCGTAGCACAAACCGTTTGCAATATAATCGCTTTAATTTAGGGCGACGGTACATCTACGCTTCGGAACTGTTGTTGTCGACGAAAGTGGGTTTTCCCTTTGCAGAATCACTTCCAAAACATGGCGAATACAGTTCCATTGGCGTAGCACAAACCGTTTGCAATATAATCGCTTTAATTTAGGGCGACGGTACATCTACGCTTCGGAACTGTTGTTGTCGACGAAGGTGGGTTTTCCCTCTGCAGAATCACTTCCTAAATATGGTGAATACAGTTACATTGGCGTAGCACAAACCGTTTGCAATATAATCGCTTTAACTTAGGGCGACGGTATATGTACGCTTCGAAACTGTTGTTGTCGACGAAAGTGGGCTTTCCCTTTGCAGTATCACTTGTAAAACTTGGTGAATACAGTTACATTGGCGTAATACCAGTCGTTTACAAGATGATCACTTTTATTCAGGGATACGCTGTACCTGCGCTTCGAAACTGTTGTTCTCGACGAAAGTGGGCTTTCCCTTCGAAAATCACTTCCAAAACTTGGTGAATACAGTTACATTGGCGTAGTACAATCCGTTTGCAATATAATCGCTTTAATTTAGGGCTACGGTACATCTGCGCTTCGAAACTGTTGTTGTCGACGAAAGTGGGCTTTCCCTTTGCAGAATCACTTCCTAAACATGGTGAATACAGTTCCATTGGCGTAGCACAAACCGTTTGCAATATCACGCCTTTAATTTAGGGATACGCTATATCTGCGCTTCGGAACTGTTGTTTTCGACGAAAGTGGGCTTTTCCTTTGCAGTATCACTTGTAAAACTTGGTGAATACAGTTACATTGGCGTAGTACAATCCGTTTGCAATATAATCGCTTTAATTTAGGGCTACGGTACATCTGCGCTTCGAAACTGTTGTTGTCGACGAAAGTGGGCTTTCCCTTTGCAGAATCACTTCCTAAACATGGTGAATACAGTTCCATTGGCGTAGCACAAACCGTTTGCAATATCACGCCTTTAATTTAGGGATACGCTATATCTGCGCTTCGGAACTGTTGTTTTCGACGAAAGTGGGCTTTTCCTTTGCAGAATCACTTCCAAAACATGGTGAATACAGTTCCATTGGCGTAGCACAAACCGTTTCCAATATAATCGCTTTAACTTAGGGCGACGGTACATGTACGCTTCGAAACTGTTGTTGTCGACGAAAGTGGGCTTTCCCTTTGCAGTATCACTTGTAAAACTTGGTGAATACAGTTACATTGGCGTAATACCAGTCGTTTACAAGATGATCACTTTTATTCAGGGATACGCTGTACCTGCGCTTCGAAACTGTTGTTCTCGACGAAAGTGGGCTTTCCCTTCGAAAATCACTTCCAAAACTTGGTGAATACAGTTACATTGTCGTAATACCAGTCGTTTACAAGATGATCACTTTTATTCAGGGATACGCTGTACCTGCGCTTCGAAACTGTTGTTCTCGACGAAAGTGGGCTTTCCCTTCGAAAATCACTTCCAAAACTTGGTGAATACAGTTACATTGGCGTAGTACAATCCGTTTGCAATATAATCGCTTTAATTAAGGGCGGCGGTACATCTACGCTTCGGAACTGTTGTTGTCGACGAAAGTGGGTTTTCCCTTTGCAGAATCACTTCCAAAACTTGGTGAATACAGTTACATTGGCGTAGCACAAACCGTTTGCAATATAATCGCTTTAATTTAGGGCGACGGTACATCTACGCTTCGGAACTATTGTTGTCGACGAAAGTGGGTTTTCCCTTTGCAGAATCACTTCCAAAACATGGCGAATACAGTTCCATTGGCGTAGCACAAACCGTTTGCAATATAATCGCTTTAACTTAGGGCCACGGTACATGTACGCTTCGAAACTGTTGTTGTCGACGAAAGTGGGCTTTCCCTTTGCAGTATCACTTGTAAAACTTGGTGAATACAGTTACATTGGCGTAATACCAGTCGTTTACAAGATGATCGCTTTTATTCAGGGATACGCTGTACCTGCGCTTCGAAACTGTTGTTCTCGACGAAAGTGGGCTTTCCCTTCGAAAATCACTTCCAAAACTTGGTGAATGCAGTTACATTGGCGTAGCACAAACCGTTTGCAATATAATCGCTTTAATTTAGGGCGACGGTACATCTACGCTTCGGAACTGTTGTTGTCGACGAAAGTGGGTTTTCCCTTTGCAGAATCACTTCCAAAACATGGCGAATACAGTTCCATTGGCGTAGCACAAACCGTTTGCAATATAATCGCTTTAATTTAGGGCGACGGTACATCTACGCTTCGGAACTGTTGTTGTCGACGAAGGTGGGTTTTCCCTCTGCAGAATCACTTCCTAAATATGGTGAATACAGTTACATTGGCGTAGCACAAACCGTTTGCAATATAATCGCTTTAACTTAGGGCGACGGTACATGTACGCTTCGAAACTGTTGTTGTCGACGAAAGTGGGCTTTCCCTTTGCAGTATCACTTGTAAAACTTGGTGAATACAGTTACATTGGCGTAATACCAGTCGTTTACAAGATGATCACTTTTATTCAGGGATACGCTGTACCTGCGCTTCGAAACTGTTGTTCTCGACGAAAGTGGGCTTTCCCTTCGAAAATCACTTCCAAAACTTGGTGAATACAGTTACATTGGCGTAGTACAATCCGTTTGCAATATAATCGCTTTAATTTAGGGCTACGGTACATCTGCGCTTCGAAACTGTTGTTGTCGACGAAAGTGGGCTTTCCCTTTGCAGAATCACTTCCTAAACATGGTGAATACAGTTCCATTGGCGTAGCACAAACCGTTTGCAATATCACGCCTTTAATTTAGGGATACGCTATATCTGCGCTTCGGAACTGTTGTTTTCGACGAAAGTGGGCTTTTCCTTTGCAGAATCACTTCCAAAACTTGGTGAATACAGTTACATTGGCGTAGTACAATCCGTTTGCAATATAATCGCTTTAATTTAGGGCTACGGTACATCTGCGCTTCGAAACTGTTGTTGTCGACGAAAGTGGGCTTTCCCTTTGCAGAATCACTTCCTAAACATGGTGAATACAGTTCCATTGGCGTAGCACAAACCGTTTGCAATATCACGCCTTTAATTTAGGGATACGCTATATCTGCGCTTCGGAACTGTTGTTTTCGACGAAAGTGGGCTTTTCCTTTGCAGAATCACTTCCAAAACATGGTGAATACAGTTCCATTGGCGTAGCACAAACCGTTTCCAATATAATCGCTTTAACTTAGGGCGACGGTACATGTACGCTTCGAAACTGTTGTTGTCGACGAAAGTGGGCTTTCCCTTTGCAGTATCACTTGTAAAACTTGGTGAATACAGTTACATTGGCGTAATACCAGTCGTTTACAAGATGATCACTTTTATTCAGGGATACGCTGTACCTGCGCTTCGAAACTGTTGTTCTCGACGAAAGTGGGCTTTCCCTTCGAAAATCACTTCCAAAACTTGGTGAATACAGTTACATTGGCGTAGTACAATCCGTTTGCAATATAATCGCTTTAATTAAGGGCGGCGGTACATCTACGCTTCGGAACTGTTGTTGTCGACGAAAGTGGGTTTTCCCTTTGCAGAATCACTTCCAAAACTTGGTGAATACAGTTACATTGGCGTAGCACAAACCGTTTGCAATATAATCGCTTTAATTTAGGGCGACGGTACATCTACGCTTCGGAACTATTGTTGTCGACGAAAGTGGGTTTTCCCTTTGCAGAATCACTTCCAAAACATGGCGAATACAGTTCCATTGGCGTAGCACAAACCGTTTGCAATATAATCGCTTTAACTTAGGGCCACGGTACATGTACGCTTCGAAACTGTTGTTGTCGACGAAAGTGGGCTTTCCCTTTGCAGTATCACTTGTAAAACTTGGTGAATACAGTTACATTGGCGTAATACCAGTCGTTTACAAGATGATCGCTTTTATTCAGGGATACGCTGTACCTGCGCTTCGAAACTGTTGTTCTCGACGAAAGTGGGCTTTCCCTTCGAAAATCACTTCCAAAACTTGGTGAATGCAGTTACATTGGCGTAGCACAAACCGTTTGCAATATAATCGCTTTAATTTAGGGCGACGGTACATCTACGCTTCGGAACTGTTGTTGTCGACGAAAGTGGGTTTTCCCTTTGCAGAATCACTTCCAAAACATGGCGAATACAGTTCCATTGGCGTAGCACAAACCGTTTGCAATATAATCGCTTTAATTTAGGGCGACGGTACATCTACGCTTCGGAACTGTTGTTGTCGACGAAGGTGGGTTTTCCCTCTGCAGAATCACTTCCTAAATATGGTGAATACAGTTACATTGGCGTAGCACAAACCGTTTGCAATATAATCGCTTTAATTTAGGGCGACGGTACATGTACGCTTCGAAACTGTTGTTGTCGACGAAAGTGGGCTTTCCCTTTGCAGTATCACTTGTAAAACTTGGTGAATACAGTTACATTGGCGTAATACCAGTCGTTTACAAGATGATCACTTTTATTCAGGGATACGCTGTACCTGCGCTTCGAAACTGTTGTTCTCGACGAAAGTGGGCTTTCCCTTCGAAAATCACTTCCAAAACTTGGTGAATACAGTTACATTGGCGTAGTACAATCCGTTTGCAATATAATCGCTTTAATTTAGGGCTACGGTACATCTGCGCTTCGAAACTGTTGTTGTCGACGAAAGTGGGCTTTCCCTTTGCAGAATCACTTCCTAAACATGGTGAATACAGTTCCATTGGCGTAGCACAAACCGTTTGCAATATCACGCCTTTAATTTAGGGATACGCTATATCTGCGCTTCGGAACTGTTGTTTTCGACGAAAGTGGGCTTTTCCTTTGCAGAATCACTTCCAAAACTTGGTGAATACAGTTACATTGGCGTAGTACAATCCGTTTGCAATATAATCGCTTTAATTTAGGGCTACGGTACATCTGCGCTTCGAAACTGTTGTTGTCGACGAAAGTGGGCTTTCCCTTTGCAGAATCACTTCCTAAACATGGCGAATACAGTTCCATTGGCGTAGCACAAACCGTTTCCAATATAATCGCTTTAACTTAGGGCGACGGTACATGTACGCTTCGGAACTGTTGTTGTCAACGAAAGTGGGCTTTCCCTTTGCAGTATCACTTGTAAAACTTGGTGAATACAGTTACATTGGCGTAATACCAGTCGTTTACAAGATGATCGCTTTTATTCAGGGATACGCTGTACCTGCGCTTCGAAACTGTTGTTCTCGACGAAAGTGGGCTTTCCCTTTGCAGAATCACTTCCTAAATATGGTGAATATAGTTACATTGGCGTAGCACAAACCGTTTGCAATATAATCGCTTTAATTTAGGGCGACGGTACATCTACGCTTCGGAACTGTTGTTGTCGACGAAAGTGGGCTTTCCCTTTGCAGAAACACTTCCTAAATATGGTGAATACAGTTACATTGGCGTAGCACAAACCGTTTGCAATATAATCGCTTTAATTTAGGGCGACGGTACATCTACGCTTCGGAACTGTTGTTTTCGACGAAAGTGGGCTTTTCCTTTGCAGTATCACTTGTAAAACTTGGTGAATACAGTTCCATTGGCGTAGCACAAACCGTTTGCAATATAATCGCTTTAACTTAGGGCGACGGTACATGTACGCTTCGAAACTGTTGTTGTCGACGAAAGTGGGCTTTCCCTTTGCAGTATCACTTGTAAAACTTGGTGAATACAGTTACATTGGCGTAATACCAGTCGTTTACAAGATGATCGCTTCTATTCAGGGATACGCTGTACCTGCGCTTCGGAACTGTTGTTGTCGACGAAAGTGGGCTTTCCCTTTGCAGAATCACTTCCAAAACATGGCGAATATAGTTCCATTGGCGTAGCACAAACCGTTTGCAGTATAATCGCTTTTGTTTAGGGATACGCTATGTCTGCGCTTCGGAACTGTTGTTTTCGACGAAAGTGGGCTTTCCCTTTGCAGAAACACTTCCTAAATATGGTGAATACAGTTACATTGGCGTAGCACAAACCGTTTGCAATATAATCGCTTTAATTTAGGGCGACGGTACATCTACGCTTCGGAACTGTTGTTTTCGACGAAAGTGGGCTTTTCCTTTGCAGTATCACTTGTAAAACTTGGTGAATACAGTTCCATTGGCGTAGCACAAACCGTTTGCAATATAATCGCTTTAATTTAGGGCGACGGTACATCTACGCTTCGGAACTGTTGTTGTCGACGAAAGTGGGTTTTCCCTTTGCAGAATCACTTCCAAAACTTGGTGAATACAGTTACATTGGCGTAGCACAAACCGTTTGCAATATAATCGCTTTAATTTAGGGCGACGGTACATCTACGCTTCGGAACTATTGTTGTCGACGAAAGTGGGTTTTCCCTTTGCAGAATCACTTCCAAAACATGGCGAATACAGTTCCATTGGCGTAGCACAAACCGTTTGCAATATAATCGCTTTAACTTAGGGCCACGGTACATGTACGCTTCGAAACTGTTGTTGTCGACGAAAGTGGGCTTTCCCTTTGCAGTATCACTTGTAAAACTTGGTGAATACAGTTACATTGGCGTAATACCAGTCGTTTACAAGATGATCGCTTTTATTCAGGGATACGCTGTACCTGCGCTTCGAAACTGTTGTTCTCGACGAAAGTGGGCTTTCCCTTCGAAAATCACTTCCAAAACTTGGTGAATGCAGTTACATTGGCGTAGCACAAACCGTTTGCAATATAATCGCTTTAATTTAGGGCGACGGTACATCTACGCTTCGGAACTGTTGTTGTCGACGAAAGTGGGTTTTCCCTTTGCAGAATCACTTCCAAAACATGGCGAATACAGTTCCATTGGCGTAGCACAAACCGTTTGCAATATAATCGCTTTAATTTAGGGCGACGGTACATCTACGCTTCGGAACTGTTGTTGTCGACGAAGGTGGGTTTTCCCTCTGCAGAATCACTTCCTAAATATGGTGAATACAGTTACATTGGCGTAGCACAAACCGTTTGCAATATAATCGCTTTAACTTAGGGCGACGGTACATGTACGCTTCGAAACTGTTGTTGTCGACGAAAGTGGGCTTTCCCTTTGCAGTATCACTTGTAAAACTTGGTGAATACAGTTACATTGGCGTAATACCAGTCGTTTACAAGATGATCACTTTTATTCAGGGATACGCTGTACCTGCGCTTCGAAACTGTTGTTCTCGACGAAAGTGGGCTTTCCCTTCGAAAATCACTTCCAAAACTTGGTGAATACAGTTACATTGGCGTAGTACAATCCGTTTGCAATATAATCGCTTTAATTTAGGGCTACGGTACATCTGCGCTTCGAAACTGTTGTTGTCGACGAAAGTGGGCTTTCCCTTTGCAGAATCACTTCCTAAACATGGTGAATACAGTTCCATTGGCGTAGCACAAACCGTTTGCAATATCACGCCTTTAATTTAGGGATACGCTATATCTGCGCTTCGGAACTGTTGTTTTCGACGAAAGTGGGCTTTTCCTTTGCAGAATCACTTCCAAAACATGGTGAATACAGTTCCATTGGCGTAGCACAAACCGTTTCCAATATAATCGCTTTAACTTAGGGCGACGGTACATGTACGCTTCGAAACTGTTGTTGTCGACGAAAGTGGGCTTTCCCTTTGCAGTATCACTTGTAAAACTTGGTGAATACAGTTACATTGGCGTAATACCAGTCGTTTACAAGATGATCACTTTTATTCAGGGATACGCTGTACCTGCGCTTCGAAACTGTTGTTCTCGACGAAAGTGGGCTTTCCCTTCCAAAATCACTTCCAAAACTTGGTGAATACAGTTACATTGTCGTAATACCAGTCGTTTACAAGATGATCACTTTTATTCAGGGATACGCTGTACCTGCGCTTCGAAACTGTTGTTCTCGACGAAAGTGGGCTTTCCCTTCGAAAATCACTTCCAAAACTTGGTGAATACAGTTACATTGGCGTAGTACAATCCGTTTGCAATATAATCGCTTTAATTAAGGGCGACGGTACATCTACGCTTCGGAACTGTTGTTGTCGACGAAAGTGGGTTTTCCCTTTGCAGAATCACTTCCAAAACTTGGTGAATACAGTTACATTGGCGTAGCACAAACCGTTTGCAATATAATCGCTTTAATTTAGGGCGACGGTACATCTACGCTTCGGAACTGTTGTTGTCGACGAAGGTGGGTTTTCCCTCTGCAGAATCACTTCCTAAATATGGTGAATACAGTTACATTGGCGTAGCACAAACCGTTTGCAATATAATCGCTTTAACTTAGGGCGACGGTACATGTACGCTTCGAAACTGTTGTTGTCGACGAAAGTGGGCTTTCCCTTTGCAGTATCACTTGTAAAACTTGGTGAATACAGTTACATTGGCGTAATACCAGTCGTTTACAAGATGATCACTTTTATTCAGGGATACGCTGTACCTGCGCTTCGAAACTGTTGTTCTCGACGAAAGTGGGCTTTCCCTTCGAAAATCACTTCCAAAACTTGGTGAATGCAGTTACATTGGCGTAGCACAAACCGTTTGCAATATAATCGCTTTAATTTAGGGCTACGGTACATCTGCGCTTCGAAACTGTTGTTGTCGACGAAAGTGGGCTTTCCCTTTGCAGAATCACTTCCTAAACATGGTGAATACAGTTCCATTGGCGTAGCACAAACCGTTTGCAATATCACGCCTTTAATTTAGGGATACGCTATATCTGCGCTTCGGAACTGTTGTTTTCGACGAAAGTGGGCTTTTCCTTTGCAGAATCACTTCCAAAACTTGGTGAATACAGTTACATTGGCGTAGTACAATCCGTTTGCAATATAATCGCTTTAATTTAGGGCTACGGTACATGTACGCTTCGAAACTGTTGTTGTCGACGAAAGTGGGCTTTCCCTTTGCAGTATCACTTGTAAAACTTGGTGAATACAGTTACATTGGCGTAATACCAGTCGTTTACAAGATGATCACTTTTATTCAGGGATACGCTGTACCTGCGCTTCGAAACTGTTGTTCTCGACGAAAGTGGGCTTTCCCTTCGAAAATCACTTCCAAAACTTGGTGAATACAGTTACATTGGCGTAGTACAATCCGTTTGCAATATAATCGCTTTAATTTAGGGCTACGGTACATCTGCGCTTCGAAACTGTTGTTGTCGACGAAAGTGGGCTTTCCCTTTGCAGAATCACTTCCTAAACATGGTGAATACAGTTCCATTGGCGTAGCACAAACCGTTTGCAATATCACGCCTTTAATTTAGGGATACGCTATATCTGCGCTTCGGAACTGTTGTTTTCGACGAAAGTGGGCTTTTCCTTTGCAGAATCACTTCCAAAACTTGGTGAATACAGTTAC
The DNA here is from genome assembly GCA_910591665.1 of Ectemnius continuus. Lineage (NCBI taxonomy): Eukaryota > Metazoa > Arthropoda > Insecta > Hymenoptera > Crabronidae > Ectemnius > Ectemnius continuus. Next base: position 15,881,534 of record OU342860.1, read on the forward strand.
ATTGGCGTAGTACAATCCGTTTGCAATATAATCGCTTTAATTTAGGGCTACGGTACATCTGCGCTTCGAAACTGTTGTTGTCGACGAAAGTGGGCTTTCCCTTTGCAGAATCACTTCCTAAACATGGTGAATACAGTTCCATTGGCGTAGCACAAACCGTTTGCAATATCACGCCTTTAATTTAGGGATACGCTATATCTGCGCTTCGGAACTGTTGTTTTCGACGAAAGTGGGCTTTTCCTTTGCAGAATCACTTCCAAAACATGGTGAATACAGTTCCATTGGCGTAGCACAAACCGTTTCCAATATAATCGCTTTAACTTAGGGCGACGGTACATGTACGCTTCGAAACTGTTGTTGTCGACGAAAGTGGGCTTTCCCTTTGCAGTATCACTTGTAAAACTTGGTGAATACAGTTACATTGGCGTAATACCAGTCGTTTACAAGATGATCACTTTTATTCAGGGATACGCTGTACCTGCGCTTCGAAACTGTTGTTCTCGACGAAAGTGGGCTTTCCCTTCGAAAATCACTTCCAAAACTTGGTGAATACAGTTACATTGTCGTAATACCAGTCGTTTACAAGATGATCACTTTTATTCAGGGATACGCTGTACCTGCGCTTCGAAACTGTTGTTCTCGACGAAAGTGGGCTTTCCCTTCGAAAATCACTTCCAAAACTTGGTGAATACAGTTACATTGGCGTAGTACAATCCGTTTGCAATATAATCGCTTTAATTAAGGGCGGCGGTACATGTACGCTTCGAAACTGTTGTTGTCGACGAAAGTGGGCTTTCCCTTTGCAGTATCACTTGTAAAACTTGGTGAATACAGTTACATTGGCGTAATACCAGTCGTTTACAAGATGATCGCTTTTATTCAGGGATACGCTGTACCTGCGCTTCGAAACTGTTGTTCTCGACGAAAGTGGGCTTTCCCTTCGAAAATCACTTCCAAAACTTGGTGAATGCAGTTACATTGGCGTAGCACAAACCGTTTGCAATATAATCGCTTTAATTTAGGGCGACGGTACATCTACGCTTCGGAACTGTTGTTGTCGACGAAAGTGGGTTTTCCCTTTGCAGAATCACTTCCAAAACATGGCGAATACAGTTCCATTGGCGTAGCACAAACCGTTTGCAATATAATCGCTTTAATTTAGGGCGACGGTACATCTACGCTTCGGAACTGTTGTTGTCGACGAAGGTGGGTTTTCCCTCTGCAGAATCACTTCCTAAATATGGTGAATACAGTTACATTGGCGTAGCACAAACCGTTTGCAATATAATCGCTTTATCTTAGGGCGACGGTACATGTACGCTTCGAAACTGTTGTTGTCGACGAAAGTGGGCTTTCCCTTTGCAGTATCACTTGTAAAACTTGGTGAATACAGTTACATTGGCGTAATACCAGTCGTTTACAAGATGATCACTTTTATTCAGGGATACGCTGTACCTGCGCTTCGAAACTGTTGTTCTCGACGAAAGTGGGCTTTCCCTTCGAAAATCACTTCCAAAACTTGGTGAATGCAGTTACATTGGCGTAGCACAAACCGTTTGCAATATAATCGCTTTAATTTAGGGCGACGGTACATGTACGCTTCGAAACTGTTGTTGTCGACGAAAGTGGGCTTTCCCTTTGCAGTATCACTTGTAAAACTTGGTGAATACAGTTACATTGGCGTAGTACAATCCGTTTGCAATATAATCGCTTTAATTAAGGGCGACGGTACATCTACGCTTCGGAACTGTTGTTGTCGACGAAAGTGGGTTTTCCCTTTGCAGAATCACTTCCAAAACTTGGTGAATACAGTTACATTGGCGTAGCACAAACCGTTTGCAATATAATCGCTTTAATTTAGGGCGACGGTACATCTACGCTTCGGAACTATTGTTGTCGACGAAAGTGGGTTTTCCCTTTGCAGAATCACTTCCAAAACATGGCGAATACAGTTCCATTGGCGTAGCACAAACCGTTTGCAATATAATCGCTTTAACTTAGGGCCACGGTACATGTACGCTTCGAAACTGTTGTTGTCGACGAAAGTGGGCTTTCCCTTTGCAGTATCACTTGTAAAACTTGGTGAATACAGTTACATTGGCGTAATACCAGTCGTTTACAAGATGATCGCTTTTATTCAGGGATACGCTGTACCTGCGCTTCGAAACTGTTGTTCTCGACGAAAGTGGGCTTTCCCTTCGAAAATCACTTCCAAAACTTGGTGAATGCAGTTACATTGGCGTAGCACAAACCGTTTGCAATATAATCGCTTTAATTTAGGGCGACGGTACATCTACGCTTCGGAACTGTTGTTGTCGACGAAAGTCGGCTTTCCCTTTGCAGAATACCGTGCAAAACTTGGTAGATATAGTTACATTGGCGTAGTACAATCCGTTTGCAATATAATCGCTTTAATTAAGGGCGACGGTACATCTACGCTTCGGAACTGTTGTTTTCGACGAAAGTGGGCTTTTCCTTTGCAGAATCACTTCCAAAACATGGTGAATACAGTTCCATTGGCGTAGCACAAACCGTTTCCAATATAATCGCTTTAACTTAGGGCGACGGTACATGTACGCTTCGAAACTGTTGTTGTCGACGAAAGTGGGCTTTCCCTTTGCAGTATCACTTGTAAAACTTGGTGAATACAGTTACATTGGCGTAATACCAGTCGTTTACAAGATGATCGCTTCTATTCAGGGATACGCTGTACCTGCGCTTCGAAACTGTTGTTCTCGACGAAAGTGGGCTTTCCCTTTGCAGAATCACTTCCTAAATACGGTGAATACAGTTACATTGGCGTAGCACAAACCGTTTGCAATATAATCGCTTTAATTTAGGGCGACGGTACATCTACGCTTCGGAACTGTTGTTGTCGACGAAAGTGGGTTTTCCCTTTGCAGAATCACTTCCAAAACATGGCGAATATAGTTACATTGGCGTAGCACAAACCGTTTGCAATATAATCGCTTTAATTTAGGGCGACGGTACATCTACGCTTCGGAACTGTTGTTGTCGACGAAAGTGGGTTTTCCCTTTGCAGAATCACTTCCAAAACATGGCGAATATAGTTCCATTGGCGTAGCACAAACCGTTTGCAGTATAATCGCTTTTGTTTAGGGATACGCTATGTCTGCGCTTCGGAACTGTTGTTTTCGACGAAAGTGGGCTTTCCCTTTGCAGCAACACTTCCTAAATATGGTGAATACAGTTACATTGGCGTAGCACAAACCGTTTGCAATATAATCGCTTTAATTTAGGGCGACGGTACATCTACGCTTCGGAACTGTTGTTTTCGACGAAGGTGGGTTTTCCTTTGCAGTATCACTTGTAAAACTTGGTGAATACAGTTACATTGGCGTAATACGAGTCGTTTACAAGATGATCGCTTTTATTCAGGGATACGTTGTACCTGGGCTTCGAAACTGTTGTTCTCGACGAAAGTGGGCTTTCCCTTCGAAAATCACTTCCAAAACTTGGTGAATACAGTTACATTGGCGTAGCACAAACCGTTTGCAATATAATCGCTTTAATTTAGGGCGACGGTACATCTACGCTTCGGAACTGTTGTTGTCGACGAAAGTGGGCTTTCCCTTTGCAGAATCACTTCCTAAACATGGTGAATACAGTTACATTGGCGTAGCACAAACCGTTTGCAATATAATCGCTTTAATTTAGGGCGACGGTACATCTACGCTTCGGAACTGTTGTTGTCGACGAAAGTGGGTTTTCCCTTTGCAGAATCACTTCCAAAACATGTCGAATATAGTTCCATTGGCGTAGCACAAACCGTTTGCAATATAATCGCTTTTGTTTAGGGATACGCTATGTCTGCGCTTCGGAACTGTTGTTTTCGACGAAAGTGGGCTTTCCCTTTGCAGAATCACTTCCTAAATATGGTGAATACAGTTACATTGGCGTAGCACAAACCGTTTGCAATATAATCGCTTTAATTTAGGGCGACGGTACATGTACGCTTCGAAACTGTTGTTGTCGACGAAAGTGGGCTTTCCCTTTGCAGTATCACTTGTAAAACTTGGTGAATACAGTTACATTGGCGTAGTACAATCCGTTTGCAATATAATCGCTTTAATTAAGGGCGACGGTACATCTACGCTTCGGAACTGTTGTTGTCGACGAAGGTGGGTTTTCCCTCTGCAGAATCACTTCCTAAATATGGTGAATACAGTTACATTGGCGTAGCACAAACCGTTTGCAATATAATCGCTTTAACTTAGGGCGACGGTACATGTACGCTTCGAAACTGTTGTTGTCGACGAAAGTGGGCTTTCCCTTTGCAGTATCACTTGTAAAACTTGGTGAATACAGTTACATTGGCGTAATACCAGTCGTTTACAAGATGATCACTTTTATTCAGGGATACGCTGTACCTGCGCTTCGAAACTGTTGTTCTCGACGAAAGTGGGCTTTCCCTTCGAAAATCACTTCCAAAACTTGGTGAATACAGTTACATTGGCGTAGTACAATCCGTTTGCAATATAATCGCTTTAATTTAGGGCTACGGTACATCTGCGCTTCGAAACTGTTGTTGTCGACGAAAGTGGGCTTTCCCTTTGCAGAATCACTTCCTAAACATGGTGAATACAGTTCCATTGGCGTAGCACAAACCGTTTGCAATATCACGCCTTTAATTTAGGGATACGGTACATCTGCGCTTCGGAACTGTTGTTTTCGACGAAAGTGGGCTTTTCCTTTGCAGAATCACTTCCAAAACTTGGTGAATACAGTTACATTGGCGTAGTACAATCCGTTTGCAATATAATCGCTTTAATTTAGGGCTACGGTACATGTACGCTTCGAAACTGTTGTTGTCGACGAAAGTGGGCTTTCCCTTTGCAGTATCACTTGTAAAACTTGGTGAATACAGTTACATTGGCGTAATACCAGTCGTTTACAAGATGATCACTTTTATTCAGGGATACGCTGTACCTGCGCTTCGAAACTGTTGTTCTCGACGAAAGTGGGCTTTCCCTTCGAAAATCACTTCCAAAACTTGGTGAATACAGTTACATTGTCGTAATACCAGTCGTTTACAAGATGATCACTTTTATTCAGGGATACGCTGTACCTGCGCTTCGAAACTGTTGTTCTCGACGAAAGTGGGCTTTCCCTTCGAAAATCACTTCCAAAACTTGGTGAATACAGTTACATTGGCGTAGTACAATCCGTTTGCAATATAATCGCTTTAATTAAGGGCGGCGGTACATCTACGCTTCGGAACTGTTGTTGTCGACGAAAGTGGGTTTTCCCTTTGCAGAATCACTTCCAAAACTTGGTGAATACAGTTACATTGGCGTAGCACAAACCGTTTGCAATATAATCGCTTTAATTTAGGGCGACGGTACATCTACGCTTCGGAACTATTGTTGTCGACGAAAGTGGGTTTTCCCTTTGCAGAATCACTTCCAAAACATGGCGAATACAGTTCCATTGGCGTAGCACAAACCGTTTGCAATATAATCGCTTTAATTTAGGGCGACGGTACATCTACGCTTCGGAACTGTTGTTGTCGACGAAAGTGGGTTTTCCCTTTGCAGAATCACTTCCAAAACATGGCGAATACAGTTCCATTGGCGTAGCACAAACCGTTTGCAATATAATCGCTTTAATTTAGGGCGACGGTACATCTACGCTTCGGAACTGTTGTTGTCGACGAAGGTGGGTTTTCCCTCTGCAGAATCACTTCCTAAATATGGTGAATACAGTTACATTGGCGTAGCACAAACCGTTTGCAATATAATCGCTTTATCTTAGGGCGACGGTACATGTACGCTTCGAAACTGTTGTTGTCGACGAAAGTGGGCTTTCCCTTTGCAGTATCACTTGTAAAACTTGGTGAATACAGTTACATTGGCGTAATACCAGTCGTTTACAAGATGATCACTTTTATTCAGGGATACGCTGTACCTGCGCTTCGAAACTGTTGTTCTCGACGAAAGTGGGCTTTCCCTTCGAAAATCACTTCCAAAACTTGGTGAATACAGTTACATTGGCGTAGTACAATCCGTTTGCAATATAATCGCTTTAATTTAGGGCTACGGTACATCTGCGCTTCGAAACTGTTGTTGTCGACGAAAGTGGGCTTTCCCTTTGCAGAATCACTTCCTAAACATGGTGAATACAGTTCCATTGGCGTAGCACAAACCGTTTGCAATATCACGCCTTTAATTTAGGGATACGCTATATCTGCGCTTCGGAACTGTTGTTTTCGACGAAAGTGGGCTTTTCCTTTGCAGAATCACTTCCAAAACTTGGTGAATACAGTTACATTGGCGTAGTACAATCCGTTTGCAATATAATCGCTTTAATTTAGGGCTACGGTACATCTGCGCTTCGAAACTGTTGTTGTCGACGAAAGTGGGCTTTCCCTTTGCAGAATCACTTCCTAAACATGGTGAATACAGTTCCATTGGCGTAGCACAAACCGTTTGCAATATCACGCCTTTAATTTAGGGATACGCTATATCTGCGCTTCGGAACTGTTGTTTTCGACGAAAGTGGGCTTTTCCTTTGCAGAATCACTTCCAAAACATGGTGAATACAGTTCCATTGGCGTAGCACAAACCGTTTCCAATATAATCGCTTTAACTTAGGGCGACGGTACATGTACGCTTCGAAACTGTTGTTGTCGACGAAAGTGGGCTTTCCCTTTGCAGTATCACTTGTAAAACTTGGTGAATACAGTTACATTGGCGTAATACCAGTCGTTTACAAGATGATCACTTTTATTCAGGGATACGCTGTACCTGCGCTTCGAAACTGTTGTTCTCGACGAAAGTGGGCTTTCCCTTCGAAAATCACTTCCAAAACTTGGTGAATACAGTTACATTGTCGTAATACCAGTCGTTTACAAGATGATCACTTTTATTCAGGGATACGCTGTACCTGCGCTTCGAAACTGTTGTTCTCGACGAAAGTGGGCTTTCCCTTCGAAAATCACTTCCAAAACTTGGTGAATACAGTTACATTGGCGTAGTACAATCCGTTTGCAATATAATCGCTTTAATTAAGGGCGGCGGTACATCTACGCTTCGGAACTGTTGTTGTCGACGAAAGTGGGTTTTCCCTTTGCAGAATCACTTCCAAAACTTGGTGAATACAGTTACATTGGCGTAGCACAAACCGTTTGCAATATAATCGCTTTAATTTAGGGCGACGGTACATCTACGCTTCGGAACTATTGTTGTCGACGAAAGTGGGTTTTCCCTTTGCAGAATCACTTCCAAAACATGGCGAATACAGTTCCATTGGCGTAGCACAAACCGTTTGCAATATAATCGCTTTAACTTAGGGCCACGGTACATGTACGCTTCGAAACTGTTGTTGTCGACGAAAGTGGGCTTTCCCTTTGCAGTATCACTTGTAAAACTTGGTGAATACAGTTACATTGGCGTAATACCAGTCGTTTACAAGATGATCGCTTTTATTCAGGGATACGCTGTACCTGCGCTTCGAAACTGTTGTTCTCGACGAAAGTGGGCTTTCCCTTCGAAAATCACTTCCAAAACTTGGTGAATGCAGTTACATTGGCGTAGCACAAACCGTTTGCAATATAATCGCTTTAATTTAGGGCGACGGTACATCTACGCTTCGGAACTGTTGTTGTCGACGAAAGTGGGTTTTCCCTTTGCAGAATCACTTCCAAAACATGGCGAATACAGTTCCATTGGCGTAGCACAAACCGTTTGCAATATAATCGCTTTAATTTAGGGCGACGGTACATCTACGCTTCGGAACTGTTGTTGTCGACGAAGGTGGGTTTTCCCTCTGCAGAATCACTTCCTAAATATGGTGAATACAGTTACATTGGCGTAGCACAAACCGTTTGCAATATAATCGCTTTAACTTAGGGCGACGGTACATGTACGCTTCGAAACTGTTGTTGTCGACGAAAGTGGGCTTTCCCTTTGCAGTATCACTTGTAAAACTTGGTGAATACAGTTACATTGGCGTAATACCAGTCGTTTACAAGATGATCACTTTTATTCAGGGATACGCTGTACCTGCGCTTCGAAACTGTTGTTCTCGACGAAAGTGGGCTTTCCCTTCGAAAATCACTTCCAAAACTTGGTGAATACAGTTACATTGGCGTAGTACAATCCGTTTGCAATATAATCGCTTTAATTTAGGGCTACGGTACATCTGCGCTTCGAAACTGTTGTTGTCGACGAAAGTGGGCTTTCCCTTTGCAGAATCACTTCCTAAACATGGTGAATACAGTTCCATTGGCGTAGCACAAACCGTTTGCAATATCACGCCTTTAATTTAGGGATACGCTATATCTGCGCTTCGGAACTGTTGTTTTCGACGAAAGTGGGCTTTTCCTTTGCAGAATCACTTCCAAAACTTGGTGAATACAGTTACATTGGCGTAGTACAATCCGTTTGCAATATAATCGCTTTAATTTAGGGCTACGGTACATCTGCGCTTCGAAACTGTTGTTGTCGACGAAAGTGGGCTTTCCCTTTGCAGAATCACTTCCTAAACATGGCGAATACAGTTCCATTGGCGTAGCACAAACCGTTTCCAATATAATCGCTTTAACTTAGGGCGACGGTACATGTACGCTTCGGAACTGTTGTTGTCAACGAAAGTGGGCTTTCCCTTTGCAGTATCACTTCCAAAACTTGGTGAATACAGTTACATTGGCGTAATACCAGTCGTTTACAAGATGATCGCTTTTATTCAGGGATACGCTGTACCTGCGCTTCGAAACTGTTGTTCTCGACGAAAGCGGGCTTTCCCTTCGACAATCACTTCCAAAACTTGGTGAATACAGTTACATTGGCGTAGCACAAACCGTTTGCAATATAATCGCTTTAATTTAGGGCGACGGTACATCTACGCTTCGGAACTGTTGTTGTCGACGAAAGTGGGTTTTCCCTTTGCAGAATCACTTCCAAAACTTGGTGAATACAGTTACATTGGCGTAGCACAAACCGTTTGCAATATAATCGCTTTAATTTAGGGCGACGGTACATCTACGCTTCGGAACTGTTGTTGTCGACGAAAGTGGGTTTTCCCTTTGCAGAATCACTTCCAAAACATGGCGAATATAGTTCCATTGGCGTAGCACAAACCGTTTGCAAAATAATCGCTTTTGTTTAGGGATACGCTATGTCTGCGCTTCGGAACTGTTGTTTTCGACGAAAGTGGGCTTTCCCTTTGCAGAATCACTTCCTAAATATGGTGAACACAGTTACATTGGCGTAGCACAAACCGTTTGCAATATAATCGCTTTAATTTAGGGCGACGGTACATCTACGCTTCGGAACTGTTGTTGTCGACGAAAGTGGGTTTTCCCTTTGCAGAATCACTTCCAAAACATGGCGAATACAGTTACATTGGCGTAGCACAAACCGTTTGCAATATCACGCCTTTAATTTAGTGATACGCTATATCTGCGCTTCGAAACTGTTGTTTTCGACGAAAGTGGGCTTTCCCTTTGCAGTATCACTTGTAAAACTTGGTGAATACAGTTACATTGGCGTAATACCAGTCGTTTACAAGATGATCGCTTTTATTCAGGGATACGCTGTACCTGCGCTTCGAAACTGTTGTTCTCGACGAAAGTGGGCTTTCCCTTCGAAAATCACTTCCAAAACTTGGTGAATACAGTTACATTGGCGTAGCACAAACCGTTTGCAATATAATCGCTTTAATTTAGGGCGACGGTACATCTACGCTTCGGAACTGTTGTTGTCGACGAAAGTGGGTTTTCCCTTTGCAGAATCACTTCCAAAACATGGCGAATACAGTTACATTGGCGTAGCACAAACCGTTTGCAATATCACGCCTTTAATTTAGTGATACGCTATATCTGCGCTTCGAAACTGTTGTTTTCGACGAAAGTGGGCTTTCCCTTTGCAGTATCACTTGTAAAACTTGGTGAATACAGTTACATTGGCGTAATACCAGTCGTTTACAAGATGATCGCTTTTATTCAGGGATACGCTGTACCTGCGCTTCGAAACTGTTGTTCTCGACGAAAGTGGGCTTTCCCTTCGAAAATCACTTCCAAAACTTGGTGAATACAGTTACATTGGCGTAGCACAAACCGTTTGCAATATAATCGCTTTAATTTAGGGCGACGGTACACCTACGCTTCGGAACTGTTGTTGTCGACGAAAGTGGGTTTTCCCTTTGCAGAATCACTTCCAAAACTTGGTGAATACAGTTACATTGGCGTAGTACAATCCGTTTGCAATATAATCGCTTTAATTAAGGGCGGCGGTACATCTACGCTTCGGAACTGTTGTTGTCGACGAAAGTGGGTTTTCCCTTTGCAGAATCACTTCCAAAACTTGGTGAATACAGTTACATTGGCGTAGCACAAACCGTTTGCAATATAATCGCTTTAATTTAGGGCGACGGTACATCTACGCTTCGGAACTATTGTTGTCGACGAAAGTGGGTTTTCCCTTTGCAGAATCACTTCCAAAACATGGCGAATACAGTTCCATTGGCGTAGCACAAACCGTTTGCAATATAATCGCTTTAACTTAGGGCCACGGTACATGTACGCTTCGAAACTGTTGTTGTCGACGAAAGTGGGCTTTCCCTTTGCAGTATCACTTGTAAAACTTGGTGAATACAGTTACATTGGCGTAATACCAGTCGTTTACAAGATGATCGCTTTTATTCAGGGATACGCTGTACCTGCGCTTCGAAACTGTTGTTCTCGACGAAAGTGGGCTTTCCCTTCGAAAATCACTTCCAAAACTTGGTGAATGCAGTTACATTGGCGTAGCACAAACCGTTTGCAATATAATCGCTTTAATTTAGGGCGACGGTACATCTACGCTTCGGAACTGTTGTTGTCGACGAAAGTGGGTTTTCCCTTTGCAGAATCACTTCCAAAACATGGCGAATACAGTTCCATTGGCGTAGCACAAACCGTTTGCAATATAATCGCTTTAATTTAGGGCGACGGTACATCTACGCTTCGGAACTGTTGTTGTCGACGAAGGTGGGTTTTCCCTCTGCAGAATCACTTCCTAAATATGGTGAATACAGTTACATTGGCGTAGCACAAACCGTTTGCAATATAATCGCTTTATCTTAGGGCGACGGTACATGTACGCTTCGAAACTGTTGTTGTCGACGAAAGTGGGCTTTCCCTTTGCAGTATCACTTGTAAAACTTGGTGAATACAGTTACATTGGCGTAATACCAGTCGTTTACAAGATGATCACTTTTATTCAGGGATACGCTGTACCTGCGCTTCGAAACTGTTGTTCTCGACGAAAGTGGGCTTTCCCTTCGAAAATCACTTCCAAAACTTGGTGAATGCAGTTACATTGGCGTAGCACAAACCGTTTGCAATATAATCGCTTTAATTTAGGGCGACGGTACATCTACGCTTCGGAACTGTTGTTGTCGACGAAAGTGGGTTTTCCCTTTGCAGAATCACTTCCAAAACATGGCGAATACAGTTCCATTGGCGTAGCACAAACCGTTTGCAATATAATCGCTTTAATTTAGGGCGACGGTACATCTACGCTTCGGAACTGTTGTTGTCGACGAAGGTGGGTTTTCCCTCTGCAGAATCACTTCCTAAATATGGTGAATACAGTTACATTGGCGTAGCACAAACCGTTTGCAATATAATCGCTTTAACTTAGGGCGACGGTATATGTACGCTTCGAAACTGTTGTTGTCGACGAAAGTGGGCTTTCCCTTTGCAGTATCACTTGTAAAACTTGGTGAATACAGTTACATTGGCGTAATACCAGTCGTTTACAAGATGATCACTTTTATTCAGGGATACGCTGTACCTGCGCTTCGAAACTGTTGTTCTCGACGAAAGTGGGCTTTCCCTTCGAAAATCACTTCCAAAACTTGGTGAATACAGTTACATTGGCGTAGTACAATCCGTTTGCAATATAATCGCTTTAATTTAGGGCTACGGTACATCTGCGCTTCGAAACTGTTGTTGTCGACGAAAGTGGGCTTTCCCTTTGCAGAATCACTTCCTAAACATGGTGAATACAGTTCCATTGGCGTAGCACAAACCGTTTGCAATATCACGCCTTTAATTTAGGGATACGCTATATCTGCGCTTCGGAACTGTTGTTTTCGACGAAAGTGGGCTTTCCCTTTGCAGAATCACTTCCAAAACTTGGTGAATACAGTTACATTGGCGTAGTACAATCCGTTTGCAATATAATCGCTTTAATTTAGGGCTACGGTACATCTGCGCTTCGAAACTGTTGTTGTCGACGAAAGTGGGCTTTCCCTTTGCAGAATCACTTCCTAAACATGGTGAATACAGTTCCATTGGCGTAGCACAAACCGTTTGCAATATCATGCCTTTAATTTAGGGATACGCTATATCTGCGCTTCGGAACTGTTGTTTTCGACGAAAGTGGGCTTTTCCTTTGCAGAATCACTTCCAAAACATGGTGAATACAGTTCCATTGGCGTAGCACAAACCGTTTCCAATATAATCGCTTTAACTTAGGGCGACGGTACATGTACGCTTCGAAACTGTTGTTGTCGACGAAAGTGGGCTTTCCCTTTGCAGTATCACTTGTAAAACTTGGTGAATACAGTTACATTGGCGTAATACCAGTCGTTTACAAGATGATCACTTTTATTCAGGGATACGCTGTACCTGCGCTTCGAAACTGTTGTTCTCGACGAAAGTGGGCTTTCCCTTCGAAAATCACTTCCAAAACTTGGTGAATACAGTTACATTGGCGTAATACCAGTCGTTTACAAGATGATCACTTTTATTCAGGGATACGCTGTACCTGCGCTTCGAAACTGTTGTTCTCGACGAAAGTGGGCTTTCCCTTCGAAAATCACTTCCAAAACTTGGTGAATACAGTTACATTGGCGTAGTACAATCCGTTTGCAATATAATCGCTTTAATTAAGGGCGGCGGTACATCTACGCTTCGGAACTGTTGTTGTCGACGAAAGTGGGTTTTCCCTTTGCAGAATCACTTCCAAAACTTGGTGAATACAGTTACATTGGCGTAGCACAAACCGTTTGCAATATAATCGCTTTAATTTAGGGCGACGGTACATCTACGCTTCGGAACTATTGTTGTCGACGAAAGTGGGTTTTCCCTTTGCAGAATCACTTCCAAAACATGGCGAATACAGTTCCATTGGCGTAGCACAAACCGTTTGCAATATAATCGCTTTAACTTAGGGCCACGGTACATGTACGCTTCGAAACTGTTGTTGTCGACGAAAGTGGGCTTTCCCTTTGCAGTATCACTTGTAAAACTTGGTGAATACAGTTACATTGGCGTAATACCAGTCGTTTACAAGATGATCGCTTTTATTCAGGGATACGCTGTACCTGCGCTTCGAAACTGTTATTCTCGACGAAAGTGGGCTTTCCCTTCGAAAATCACTTCCAAAACTTGGTGAATGCAGTTACATTGGCGTAGCACAAACCGTTTGCAATATAATCGCTTTAATTTAGGGCGACGGTACATCTACGCTTCGGAACTGTTGTTGTCGACGAAAGTGGGTTTTCCCTTTGCAGAATCACTTCCAAAACATGGCGAATACAGTTCCATTGGCGTAGCACAAACCGTTTGCAATATAATCGCTTTAATTTAGGGCGACGGTACATCTACGCTTCGGAACTGTTGTTGTCGACGAAGGTGGGTTTTCCCTCTGCAGAATCACTTCCTAAATATGGTGAATACAGTTACATTGGCGTAGCACAAACCGTTTGCAATATAATCGCTTTAACTTAGGGCGACGGTACATGTACGCTTCGAAACTGTTGTTGTCGACGAAAGTGGGCTTTCCCTTTGCAGTATCACTTGTAAAACTTGGTGAATACAGTTACATTGGCGTAATACCAGTCGTTTACAAGATGATCACTTTTATTCAGGGATACGCTGTACCTGCGCTTCGAAACTGTTGTTCTCGACGAAAGTGGGCTTTCCCTTCGAAAATCACTTCCAAAACTTGGTGAATACAGTTACATTGGCGTAGTACAATCCGTTTGCAATATAATCGCTTTAATTTAGGGCTACGGTACATCTGCGCTTCGAAACTGTTGTTGTCGACGAAAGTGGGCTTTCCCTTTGCAGAATCACTTCCTAAACATGGTGAATACAGTTCCATTGGCGTAGCACAAACCGTTTGCAATATCACGCCTTTAATTTAGGGATACGCTATATCTGCGCTTCGGAACTGTTGTTTTCGACGAAAGTGGGCTTTTCCTTTGCAGAATCACTTCCAAAACTTGGTGAATACAGTTACATTGGCGTAGTACAATCCGTTTGCAATATAATCGCTTTAATTTAGGGCTACGGTACATCTGCGCTTCGAAACTGTTGTTGTCGACGAAAGTGGGCTTTCCCTTTGCAGAATCACTTCCTAAACATGGCGAATACAGTTCCATTGGCGTAGCACAAACCGTTTCCAATATAATCGCTTTAACTTAGGGCGACGGTACATGTACGCTTCGGAACTGTTGTTGTCAACGAAAGTGGGCTTTCCCTTTGCAGTATCACTTGTAAAACTTGGTGAATACAGTTACATTGGCGTAATACCAGTCGTTTACAAGATGATCGCTTTTATTCAGGGATACGCTGTACCTGCGCTTCGAAACTGTTGTTCTCGACGAAAGCGGGCTTTCCCTTTGCAGAATCACTTCCTAAATATGGTGAATATAGTTACATTGGCGTAGCACAAACCGTTTGCAATATAATCGCTTTAATTTAGGGCGACGGTACATCTACGCTTCGGAACTGTTGTTGTCGACGAAAGTGGGCTTTCCCTTTGCAGAAACACTTCCTAAATATGGTGAATACAGTTACATTGGCGTAGCACAAACCGTTTGCAATATAATCGCTTTAATTTAGGGCGACGGTACATCTACGCTTCGGAACTGTTGTTTTCGACGAAAGTGGGCTTTTCCTTTGCAGTATCACTTGTAAAACTTGGTGAATACAGTTCCATTGGCGTAGCACAAACCGTTTGCAATATAATCGCTTTAACTTAGGGCGACGGTACATGTACGCTTCGAAACTGTTGTTGTCGACGAAAGTGGGCTTTCCCTTTGCAGTATCACTTGTAAAACTTGGTGAATACAGTTACATTGGCGTAATACCAGTCGTTTACAAGATGATCGCTTCTATTCAGGGATACGCTGTACCTGCGCTTCGGAACTGTTGTTGTCGACGAAAGTGGGCTTTCCCTTTGCAGAATCACTTCCAAAACATGGCGAATATAGTTCCATTGGCGTAGCACAAACCGTTTGCAGTATAATCGCTTTTGTTTAGGGATACGCTATGTCTGCGCTTCGGAACTGTTGTTTTCGACGAAAGTGGGCTTTCCCTTTGCAGAAACACTTCCTAAATATGGTGAATACAGTTACATTGGCGTAGCACAAACCGTTTGCAATATAATCGCTTTAATTTAGGGCGACGGTACATCTACGCTTCGGAACTGTTGTTTTCGACGAAAGTGGGCTTTTCCTTTGCAGTATCACTTGTAAAACTTGGTGAATACAGTTCCATTGGCGTAGCACAAACCGTTTGCAATATAATCGCTTTAATTTAGGGCGACGGTACATCTACGCTTCGGAACTGTTGTTGTCGACGAAAGTGGGTTTTCCCTTTGCAGAATCACTTCCAAAACTTGGTGAATACAGTTACATTGGCGTAGCACAAACCGTTTGCAATATAATCGCTTTAATTTAGGGCGACGGTACATCTACGCTTCGGAACTATTGTTGTCGACGAAAGTGGGTTTTCCCTTTGCAGAATCACTTCCAAAACATGGCGAATACAGTTCCATTGGCGTAGCACAAACCGTTTGCAATATAATCGCTTTAACTTAGGGCGACGGTACATGTACGCTTCGAAACTGTTGTTGTCGACGAAAGTGGGCTTTCCCTTTGCAGTATCACTTGTAAAACTTGGTGAATACAGTTACATTGGCGTAATACCAGTCGTTTACAAGATGATCGCTTTTATTCAGGGATACGCTGTACCTGCGCTTCGAAACTGTTGTTCTCGACGAAAGTGGGCTTTCCCTTCGAAAATCACTTCCAAAACTTGGTGAATGCAGTTACATTGGCGTAGCACAAACCGTTTGCAATATAATCGCTTTAATTTAGGGCGACGGTACATCTACGCTTCGGAACTGTTGTTGTCGACGAAAGTGGGTTTTCCCTTTGCAGAATCACTTCCAAAACATGGCGAATACAGTTCCATTGGCGTAGCACAAACCGTTTGCAATATAATCGCTTTAATTTAGGGCGACGGTACATCTACGCTTCGGAACTGTTGTTGTCGACGAAGGTGGGTTTTCCCTCTGCAGAATCACTTCCTAAATATGGTGAATACAGTTACATTGGCGTAGCACAAACCGTTTGCAATATAATCGCTTTAACTTAGGGCGACGGTACATGTACGCTTCGAAACTGTTGTTGTCGACGAAAGTGGGCTTTCCCTTTGCAGTATCACTTGTAAAACTTGGTGAATACAGTTACATTGGCGTAATACCAGTCGTTTACAAGATGATCACTTTTATTCAGGGATACGCTGTACCTGCGCTTCGAAACTGTTGTTCTCGACGAAAGTGGGCTTTCCCTTCGAAAATCACTTCCAAAACTTGGTGAATACAGTTACATTGGCGTAGTACAATCCGTTTGCAATATAATCGCTTTAATTTAGGGCTACGGTACATCTGCGCTTCGAAACTGTTGTTGTCGACGAAAGTGGGCTTTCCCTTTGCAGAATCACTTCCTAAACATGGTGAATACAGTTCCATTGGCGTAGCACAAACCGTTTGCAATATCACGCCTTTAATTTAGGGATACGCTATATCTGCGCTTCGGAACTGTTGTTTTCGACGAAAGTGGGCTTTTCCTTTGCAGAATCACTTCCAAAACATGGTGAATACAGTTCCATTGGCGTAGCACAAACCGTTTCCAATATAATCGCTTTAACTTAGGGCGACGGTACATGTACGCTTCGAAACTGTTGTTGTCGACGAAAGTGGGCTTTCCCTTTGCAGTATCACTTGTAAAACTTGGTGAATACAGTTACATTGGCGTAATACCAGTCGTTTACAAGATGATCACTTTTATTCAGGGATACGCTGTACCTGCGCTTCGAAACTGTTGTTCTCGACGAAAGTGGGCTTTCCCTTCCAAAATCACTTCCAAAACTTGGTGAATACAGTTACATTGTCGTAATACCAGTCGTTTACAAGATGATCACTTTTATTCAGGGATACGCTGTACCTGCGCTTCGAAACTGTTGTTCTCGACGAAAGTGGGCTTTCCCTTCGAAAATCACTTCCAAAACTTGGTGAATACAGTTACATTGGCGTAGTACAATCCGTTTGCAATATAATCGCTTTAATTAAGGGCGACGGTACATCTACGCTTCGGAACTGTTGTTGTCGACGAAAGTGGGTTTTCCCTTTGCAGAATCACTTCCAAAACTTGGTGAATACAGTTACATTGGCGTAGCACAAACCGTTTGCAATATAATCGCTTTAATTTAGGGCGACGGTACATCTACGCTTCGGAACTGTTGTTGTCGACGAAGGTGGGTTTTCCCTCTGCAGAATCACTTCCTAAATATGGTGAATACAGTTACATTGGCGTAGCACAAACCGTTTGCAATATAATCGCTTTAACTTAGGGCGACGGTACATGTACGCTTCGAAACTGTTGTTGTCGACGAAAGTGGGCTTTCCCTTTGCAGTATCACTTGTAAAACTTGGTGAATACAGTTACATTGGCGTAATACCAGTCGTTTACAAGATGATCACTTTTATTCAGGGATACGCTGTACCTGCGCTTCGAAACTGTTGTTCTCGACGAAAGTGGGCTTTCCCTTCGAAAATCACTTCCAAAACTTGGTGAATGCAGTTACATTGGCGTAGCACAAACCGTTTGCAATATAATCGCTTTAATTTAGGGCTACGGTACATCTGCGCTTCGAAACTGTTGTTGTCGACGAAAGTGGGCTTTCCCTTTGCAGAATCACTTCCTAAACATGGTGAATACAGTTCCATTGGCGTAGCACAAACCGTTTGCAATATCACGCCTTTAATTTAGGGATACGCTATATCTGCGCTTCGGAACTGTTGTTTTCGACGAAAGTGGGCTTTTCCTTTGCAGAATCACTTCCAAAACTTGGTGAATACAGTTACATTGGCGTAGTACAATCCGTTTGCAATATAATCGCTTTAATTTAGGGCTACGGTACATGTACGCTTCGAAACTGTTGTTGTCGACGAAAGTGGGCTTTCCCTTTGCAGTATCACTTGTAAAACTTGGTGAATACAGTTACATTGGCGTAATACCAGTCGTTTACAAGATGATCACTTTTATTCAGGGATACGCTGTACCTGCGCTTCGAAACTGTTGTTCTCGACGAAAGTGGGCTTTCCCTTCGAAAATCACTTCCAAAACTTGGTGAATACAGTTACATTGGCGTAGTACAATCCGTTTGCAATATAATCGCTTTAATTTAGGGCTACGGTACATCTGCGCTTCGAAACTGTTGTTGTCGACGAAAGTGGGCTTTCCCTTTGCAGAATCACTTCCTAAACATGGTGAATACAGTTCCATTGGCGTAGCACAAACCGTTTGCAATATCACGCCTTTAATTTAGGGATACGCTATATCTGCGCTTCGGAACTGTTGTTTTCGACGAAAGTGGGCTTTCCCTTTGCAGTATCACTTGTAAAACTTGGTGAATACAGTTACATTGGCGTAGTACAATCCGTTTGCAATATAATCGCTTTAATTTAGGGCTACGGTACATCTGCGCTTCGAAACTGTTGTTGTCGACGAAAGTGGGCTTTCCCTTTGCAGAATCACTTCCTAAACATGGTGAATACAGTTCCATTGGCGTAGCACAAACCGTTTGCAATATCACGCCTTTAATTTAGGGATACGCTATATCTGCGCTTCGGAACTGTTGTTTTCGACGAAAGTGGGCTTTTCCTTTGCAGAATCACTTCCAAAACATGGTGAATACAGTTCCATTGGCGTAGCACAAACCGTTTCCAATATAATCGCTTTAACTTAGGGCGACGGTACATGTACGCTTCGAAACTGTTGTTGTCGACGAAAGTGGGCTTTCCCTTTGCAGTATCACTTGTAAAACTTGGTGAATACAGTTACATTGGCGTAATACCAGTCGTTTACAAGATGATCACTTTTATTCAGGGATACGCTGTACCTGCGCTTCGAAACTGTTGTTCTCGACGAAAGTGGGCTTTCCCTTCGAAAATCACTTCCAAAACTTGGTGAATACAGTTACATTGGCGTAATACCAGTCGTTTACAAGATGATCACTTTTATTCAGGGATACGCTGTACCTGCGCTTCGAAACTGTTGTTCTCGACGAAAGTGGGCTTTCCCTTCGAAAATCACTTCCAAAACTTGGTGAATACAGTTACATTGGCGTAGTACAATCCGTTTGCAATATAATCGCTTTAATTAAGGGCGGCGGTACATGTACGCTTCGAAACTGTTGTTGTCGACGAAAGTGGGCTTTCCCTTTGCAGTATCACTTGTAAAACTTGGTGAATACAGTTACATTGGCGTAATACCAGTCGTTTACAAGATGATCGCTTTTATTCAGGGATACGCTGTACCTGCGCTTCGAAACTGTTGTTCTCGACGAAAGTGGGCTTTCCCTTCGAAAATCACTTCCAAAACTTGGTGAATGCAGTTACATTGGCGTAGCACAAACCGTTTGCAATATAATCGCTTTAATTTAGGGCGACGGTACATCTACGCTTCGGAACTGTTGTTGTCGACGAAAGTGGGTTTTCCCTTTGCAGAATCACTTCCAAAACATGGCGAATACAGTTCCATTGGCGTAGCACAAACCGTTTGCAATATAATCGCTTTAATTTAGGGCGACGGTACATCTACGCTTCGGAACTGTTGTTGTCGACGAAGGTGGGTTTTCCCTCTGCAGAATCACTTCCTAAATATGGTGAATACAGTTACATTGGCGTAGCACAAACCGTTTGCAATATAATCGCTTTAACTTAGGGCGACGGTACATGTACGCTTCGAAACTGTTGTTGTCGACGAAAGTGGGCTTTCCCTTTGCAGTATCACTTGTAAAACTTGGTGAATACAGTTACATTGGCGTAATACCAGTCGTTTACAAGATGATCACTTTTATTCAGGGATACGCTGTACCTGCGCTTCGAAACTGTTGTTCTCGACGAAAGTGGGCTTTCCCTTCGAAAATCACTTCCAAAACTTGGTGAATACAGTTACATTGGCGTAGTACAATCCGTTTGCAATATAATCGCTTTAATTTAGGGCTACGGTACATCTGCGCTTCGAAACTGTTGTTGTCGACGAAAGTGGGCTTTCCCTTTGCAGAATCACTTCCTAAACATGGTGAATACAGTTCCATTGGCGTAGCACAAACCGTTTGCAATATCACGCCTTTAATTTAGGGATACGCTATATCTGCGCTTCGGAACTGTTGTTTTCGACGAAAGTGGGCTTTTCCTTTGCAGAATCACTTCCAAAACTTGGTGAATACAGTTACATTGGCGTAGTACAATCCGTTTGCAATATAATCGCTTTAATTTAGGGCTACGGTACATCTGCGCTTCGAAACTGTTGTTGTCGACGAAAGTGGGCTTTCCCTTTGCAGAATCACTTCCTAAACATGGCGACTAAAGTTCCATTGGCGTAGCACAAACCGTTTCCAATATAATCGCTTTAACTTAGGGCGACGGTACATGTACGCTTCGAAACTGTTGTTGTCGACGAAAGTGGGCTTTCCCTTTGCAGTATCACTTGTAAAACTTGGTGAATACAGTTACATTGGCGTAATACCAGTCGTTTACAAGATGATCGCTTTTATTCAGGGATACGCTGTACCTGCGCTTCGAAACTGTTGTTCTCGACGAAAGCGGGCTTTCCCTTCGACAATCACTTCCAAAACTTGGTGAATACAGTTACATTGGCGTAGCACAAACCGTTTGCAATATAATCGCTTTAATTTAGGGCGACGGTACATCTACGCTTCGGAACTGTTGTTGTCGACGAAAGTGGGTTTTCCCTTTGCAGAATCACTTCCAAAACATGGCGAATACAGTTCCATTGGCGTAGCACAAACCGTTTGCAATATAATCGCTTTAATTTAGGGCGACGGTACATCTACGCTTCGGAACTGTTGTTGTCGACGAAGGTGGGTTTTCCCTCTGCAGAATCACTTCCTAAATATGGTGAATACAGTTCCATTGGCGTAGCACAAACCGTTTCCAATATAATCGCTTTAACATAGGGCGACGGTACATGTACGCTTCGAAACTGTTGTTGTCGACGAAAGTGGGCTTTCCCTTTGCAGTATCACTTGTAAAACTTGGTGAATACAGTTACATTGGCGTAATACCAGTCGTTTACAAGATGATCGCTTCTATTCAGGGATACGCTGTACCTGCGCTTCGAAACTGTTGTTCTCGACGAAAGTGGGCTTTCCCTTCGAAAATCACTTCCAAAACTTGGTGAATACAGTTACATTGGCGTAGCACAAACCGTTTGCAATATAATCGCTTTAATTTAGGGCGACGGTACATTTACGCTTCGGAACTGTTGTTGTCGACGAAAGTGGGTTTTCCCTTTGCAGAATCACTTCCAAAACATGGCGAATACAGTTCCATTGGCGTAGCACAAACCGTTTGCAATATAATCGCTTTAATTTAGGGCGACGGTACATCTACGCTTCGGAACTGTTGTTGTCGACGAAAGTGGGTTTTCCCTTTGCAGAATCACTTCCAAAACATGGCGAATACAGTTCCATTGGCGTAGCACAAACCGTTTGCAATATAATCGCTTTAATTTAGGGCGACGGTACATCTACGCTTCGGAACTGTTGTTGTCGACGAAGGTGGGTTTTCCCTCTGCAGAATCACTTCCTAAATATGGTGAATACAGTTACATTGGCGTAGCACAAACCGTTTGCAATATAATCGCTTTAACTTAGGGCGACGGTACATGTACGCTTCGAAACTGTTGTTGTCGACGAAAGTGGGCTTTCCCTTTGCAGTATCACTTGTAAAACTTGGTGAATACAGTTACATTGGCGTAATACCAGTCGTTTACAAGATGATCACTTTTATTCAGGGATACGCTGTACCTGCGCTTCGAAACTGTTGTTCTCGACGAAAGTGGGCTTTCCCTTCGAAAATCACTTCCAAAACTTGGTGAATACAGTTACATTGGCGTAGTACAATCCGTTTGCAATATAATCGCTTTAATTTAGGGCTACGGTACATCTGCGCTTCGAAACTGTTGTTGTCGACGAAAGTGGGCTTTCCCTTTGCAGAATCACTTCCTAAACATGGTGAATACAGTTCCATTGGCGTAGCACAAACCGTTTGCAATATCACGCCTTTAATTTAGGGATACGCTATATCTGCGCTTCGGAACTGTTGTTTTCGACGAAAGTGGGCTTTTCCTTTGCAGAATCACTTCCAAAACTTGGTGAATACAGTTACATTGGCGTAGTACAATCCGTTTGCAATATAATCGCTTTAATTTAGGGCTACGGTACATCTGCGCTTCGAAACTGTTGTTGTCGACGAAAGTGGGCTTTCCCTTTGCAGAATCACTTCCTAAACATGGCGAATACAGTTCCATTGGCGTAGCACAAACCGTTTCCAATATAATCGCTTTAACTTAGGGCGACGGTACATGTACGCTTCGGAACTGTTGTTGTCAACGAAAGTGGGCTTTCCCTTTGCAGTATCACTTGTAAAACTTGGTGAATACAGTTACATTGGCGTAATACCAGTCGTTTACAAGATGATCGCTTTTATTCAGGGATACGCTGTACCTGCGCTTCGAAACTGTTGTTCTCGACGAAAGCGGGCTTTCCCTTCGACAATCACTTCCAAAACTTGGTGAATACAGTTACATTGGCGTAGCACAAACCGTTTGCAATATAATCGCTTTAATTTAGGGCGACGGTACATCTACGCTTCGGAACTGTTGTTGTCGACGAAAGTGGGTTTTCCCTTTGCAGAATCACTTCCAAAACTTGGTGAATACAGTTACATTGGCGTAGCACAAACCGTTTGCAATATAATCGCTTTAATTTAGGGCGACGGTACATCTACGCTTCGGAACTGTTGTTGTCGACGAAAGTGGGTTTTCCCTTTGCAGAATAACTTCCAAAACATGGCGAATACAGTTACATTGGCGTAGCACAAACCGTTTGCAATATCACGCCTTTAATTTAGTGATACGCTATATCTGCGCTTCGAAACTGTTGTTTTCGACGAAAGTGGGCTTTCCCTTTGCAGTATCACTTGTAAAACTTGGTGAATACAGTTACATTGGCGTAATACCAGTCGTTTACAAGATGATCGCTTTTATTCAGGGATACGCTGTACCTGCGCTTCGAAACTGTTGTTCTCGACGAAAGTGGGCTTTCCCTTCGAAAATCACTTCCAAAACTTGGTGAATACAGTTACATTGGCGTAGCACAAACCGTTTGCAATATAATCGCTTTAATTTAGGGCGACGGTACACCTACGCTTCGGAACTGTTGTTGTCGACGAAAGTGGGTTTTCCCTTTGCAGAATCACTTCCAAAACATGGCGAATACAGTTCCATTGGCGTAGCACAAACCGTTTGCAATATAATCGCTTTAACTTAGGGCGACGGTACATGTACGCTTCGAAACTGTTGTTGTCGACGGAAGTGGGCTTTCCCTTTGCAGTATCACTTGTGAAACTTGGTGAATACAGTTACATTGGCGTAATACCAGTCGTTTACAAGATGATCGCTTTTATTCAGGGATACGCTGTACCTGCGCTTCGAAACTGTTGTTCTCGACGAAAGTGGGCTTTCCGTTCGAAAATCACTTCCAAAACTTGGTGAATACAGTTACATTTGCGTAGTACAATCCGTTTGCAATATAATCGCTTTAATTTAGGGCTACGGTACATCTGCGCTTCGAAACTGTTGTTGTCGACGAAAGTGGGCTTTCCCTTTGCAGAATCACTACCTAAACATGGTGAATACAGTTCCATTGGCGTAGCACAAACCGTTTGCAATATCACGCCTTTAATTTAGGGATACGCTATATCTGCGCTTCGGAACTGTTGTTTTCGACGAAAGTGGGCTTTTCCTTTGCAGAATCACTTCCAAAACATGGTGAATACAGTTCCATTGGCGTAGCACAAACCGTTTCCAATATAATCGCTTTAACTTAGGGCGACGGTACATGTACGCTTCGAAACTGTTGTTGTCGACGAAAGTGGGCTTTCCCTTTGCAGTATCACTTGTAAAACTTGGTGAATACAGTTACATTGGCGTAATACCAGTCGTTTACAAGATGATCGCTTCTATTCAGGGGGACGCTGTACCTGCGCTTCGAAACTGTTGTTCTCGACGAAAGTGGGCTTTCCCTTTGCAGAATCACTTCCTAAATATGGTGAATATAGTTACATTGGCGTAGCACAAACCGTTTGCAATATAATCGGTTTAATTTAGGGCGACGGTACATCTACGCTTCGGAACTGTTGTTGTCGACGAAAGTGGGCTTTCCCTTTGCAGAAACACTTCCTAAATATGGTGAATACAGTTACATTGGCGTAGCACAAACCGTTTGCAATATAATCGCTTTAATTTAGGGCGACGGTACATCTACGCTTCGGAACTGTTGTTTTCGACGAAAGTGGGCTTTTCCTTTGCAGTATCACTTGTAAAACTTGGTGAATACAGTTCCATTGGCGTAGCACAAACCGTTTGCAATATAATCGCTTTAACTTAGGGCGACGGTACATGTACGCTTCGAAACTGTTGTTGTCGACGAAAGTGGGCTTTCCCTTTGCAGTATCACTTGTAAAACTTGGTGAATGCAGTTACATTGGCGTAATACCAGTCGTTTACAAGATGATCGCTTCTATTCAGGGATACGCTGTACCTGCGCTTCGGAACTGTTGTTGTCGACGAAAGTGGGCTTTCCCTTTGCAGAATCACTTCCAAAACATGGCGAATATAGTTCCATTGGCGTAGCACAAACCGTTTGCAGTATAATCGCTTTAATTTAGGGCGACGGTACATCTACGCTTCGGAACTGTTGTTGTCGACGAAAGTGGGTTTTCCCTTTGCAGAATCACTTCCAAAACATGGCGAATACAGTTCCATTGGCGTAGCACAAACCGTTTGCAATATAATCGCTTTAACTTAGGGCGACGGTACATGTACGCTTCGAAACTGTTGTTGTCGACGGAAGTGGGCTTTCCCTTTGCAGTATCACTTGTGAAACTTGGTGAATACAGTTACATTGGCGTAATACCAGTCGTTTACAAGATGATCGCTTTTATTCAGGGATACGCTGTACCTGCGCTTCGAAACTGTTGTTCTCGACGAAAGTGGGCTTTCCGTTCGAAAATCACTTCCAAAACTTGGTGAATACAGTTACATTGGCGTAGTACAATCCGTTTGCAATATAATCGCTTTAATTTAGGGCTACGGTACATCTGCGCTTCGAAACTGTTGTTGTCGACGAAAGTGGGCTTTCCCTTTGCAGAATCACTTCCTAAACATGGTGAATACAGTTCCATTGGCGTAGCACAAACCGTTTGCAATATCACGCCTCTAATTTAGGGATACGCTATATCTGCGCTTCGGAACTGTTGTTTTCGACGAAAGTGGGCTTTTCCTTTGCAGAATCACTTCCAAAACATGGTGAATACAGTTCCATTGGCGTAGCACAAACCGTTTCCAATATAATCGCTTTAACTTAGGGCGACGGTACATGTACGCTTCGAAACTGTTGTTGTCGACGAAAGTGGGCTTTCCCTTTGCAGTATCACTTGTAAAACTTGGTGAATACAGTTACATTGGCGTAATACCAGTCGTTTACAAGATGATCGCTTCTATTCAGGGATACGCTGTACCTGCGCTTCGAAACTGTTGTTCTCGACGAAAGTGGGCTTTCCCTTCGAAAATCACTTCCAAAACTTGGTGAATACAGTTACATTGGCGTAGCACAAACCGTTTGCAATATAATCGCTTTAATTTAGGGCGACGGTACATCTACGCTTCGGAACTGTTGTTGTCGACGAAAGTGGGCTTTCCCTTTGCAGAATCACTTCCAAAACATGGCGAATACAGTTCCATTGGCGTAGCACAAACCGTTTGCAATATAATCGCTTTAACTTAGGGCGACGGTACATGTACGCTTCGAAACTGTTGTTGTCGACGAAAGTGGGCTTTCCCTTTGCAGTATCACTTGTAAAACTTGGTGAATACAGTTACATTGGCGTAATACCAGTCGTTTACAAGATGATCGCTTCTATTCAGGGATACGCTGTACCTGCGCTTCGAAACTGTTGTTCTCGACGAAAGTGGGCTTTCCCTTCGAAAATCACTTCCAAAACTTGGTGAATGCAGTTACATTGGCGTAGCACAAACCGTTTGCAATATAATCGCTTTAATTTAGGGCGACGGTACATCTACGCTTCGGAACTGTTGTTGTCGACGAAAGTGGGTTTTCCCTTTGCAGAATCACTTCCAAAACATGGCGAATACAGTTCCATTGGCGTAGCACAAACCGTTTGCAATATAATCGCTTTAATTTAGGGCGACGGTACATCTACGCTTCGGAACTGTTGTTGTCGACGAAGGTGGGTTTTCCCTCTGCAGAATCACTTCCTAAATATGGTGAATACAGTTCCATTGGCGTAGCACAAACCGTTTCCAATATAATCGCTTTAACTTAGGGCGACGGTACATGTACGCTTCGAAACTGTTGTTGTCGACGAAAGTGGGCTTTCCCTTTGCAGTATCACTTGTAAAACTTGGTGAATACAGTTACATTGGCGTAATACCAGTCGTTTACAAGATGATCGCTTCTATTCAGGGATACGCTGTACCTGCGCTTCGAAACTGTTGTTCTCGACGAAAGTGGGCTTTCCCTTCGAAAATCACTTCCAAAACTTGGTGAATACAGTTACATTGGCGTAGCACAAACCGTTTGCAATATAATCGCTTTAATTTAGGGCGACGGTACATTTACGCTTCGGAACTGTTGTTGTCGACGAAAGTGGGTTTTCCCTTTGCAGAATCACTTCCAAAACATGGCGAATACAGTTCCATTGGCGTAGCACAAACCGTTTGCAATATAATCGCTTTAACTTAGGGCGACGGTACATGTACGCTTCGAAACTGTTGTTGTCGACGAAAGTGGGCTTTCCCTTTGCAGTATCACTTGTAAAACTTGGTGAATACAGTTACATTGTCGTAATACCAGTCGTTTACAAGATGATCACTTTTATTCAGGGATACGCTGTACCTGCGCTTCGAAACTGTTGTTCTCGACGAAAGTGGGCTTTCCCTTCGAAAATCACTTCCAAAACTTGGTGAATACAGTTACATTGGCGTAGTACAATCCGTTTGCAATATAATCGCTTTAATTAAGGGCGGCGGTACATGTACGCTTCGAAACTGTTGTTGTCGACGAAAGTGGGCTTTCCCTTTGCAGTATCACTTGTAAAACTTGGTGAATACAGTTACATTGGCGTAATACCAGTCGTTTACAAGATGATCGCTTTTATTCAGGGATACGCTGTACCTGCGCTTCGAAACTGTTGTTCTCGACGAAAGTGGGCTTTCCCTTCGAAAATCACTTCCAAAACTTGGTGAATGCAGTTACATTGGCGTAGCACAAACCGTTTGCAATATAATCGCTTTAATTTAGGGCGACGGTACATCTACGCTTCGGAACTGTTGTTGTCGACGAAAGTGGGTTTTCCCTTTGCAGAATCACTTCCAAAACATGGCGAATACAGTTCCATTGGCGTAGCACAAACCGTTTGCAATATAATCGCTTTAATTTAGGGCGACGGTACATCTACGCTTCGGAACTGTTGTTGTCGACGAAGGTGGGTTTTCCCTCTGCAGAATCACTTCCTAAATATGGTGAATACAGTTACATTGGCGTAGCACAAACCGTTTGCAATATAATCGCTTTTACTCAGGGCGACGGTACATGTACGCTTCGAAACTGTTGTTGTCGACGAAAGTGGGCTTTCCCTTTGCAGTATCACTTGTAAAACTTGGTGAATACAGTTACATTGGCGTAATACCAGTCGTTTACAAGATGATCACTTTTATTCAGGGATACGCTGTACCTGCGCTTCGAAACTGTTGTTCTCGACGAAAGTGGGCTTTCCCTTCGAAAATCACTTCCAAAACTTGGTGAATACAGTTACATTGGCGTAGTACAATCCGTTTGCAATATAATCGCTTTAATTTAGGGCTACGGTACATCTGCGCTTCGAAACTGTTGTTGTCGACGAAAGTGGGCTTTCCCTTTGCAGAATCACTTCCTAAACATGGTGAATACAGTTCCATTGGCGTAGCACAAACCGTTTGCAATATCACGCCTTTAATTTAGGGATACGCTATATCTGCGCTTCGGAACTGTTGTTTTCGACGAAAGTGGGCTTTTCCTTTGCAGAATCACTTCCAAAACTTGGTGAATACAGTTACATTGGCGTAGTACAATCCGTTTGCAATATAATCGCTTTAATTTAGGGCTACGGTACATCTGCGCTTCGAAACTGTTGTTGTCGACGAAAGTGGGCTTTCCCTTTGCAGAATCACTTCCTAAACATGGCGACTAAAGTTCCATTGGCGTAGCACAAACCGTTTCCAATATAATCGCTTTAACTTAGGGCGACGGTACATGTACGCTTCGAAACTGTTGTTGTCGACGAAAGTGGGCTTTCCCTTTGCAGTATCACTTGTAAAACTTGGTGAATACAGTTACATTGGCGTAATACCAGTCGTTTACAAGATGATCGCTTTTATTCAGGGATACGCTGTACCTGCGCTTCGAAACTGTTGTTCTCGACGAAAGCGGGCTTTCCCTTCGACAATCACTTCCAAAACTTGGTGAATACAGTTACATTGGCGTAGCACAAACCGTTTGCAATATAATCGCTTTAATTTAGGGCGACGGTACATCTACGCTTCGGAACTGTTGTTGTCGACGAAAGTGGGTTTTCCCTTTGCAGAATCACTTCCAAAACATGGCGAATACAGTTCCATTGGCGTAGCACAAACCGTTTGCAATATAATCGCTTTAATTTAGGGCGACGGTACATCTACGCTTCGGAACTGTTGTTGTCGACGAAGGTGGGTTTTCCCTCTGCAGAATCACTTCCTAAATATGGTGAATACAGTTCCATTGGCGTAGCACAAACCGTTTCCAATATAATCGCTTTAACATAGGGCGACGGTACATGTACGCTTCGAAACTGTTGTTGTCGACGAAAGTGGGCTTTCCCTTTGCAGTATCACTTGTAAAACTTGGTGAATACAGTTACATTGGCGTAATACCAGTCGTTTACAAGATGATCGCTTCTATTCAGGGATACGCTGTACCTGCGCTTCGAAACTGTTGTTCTCGACGAAAGTGGGCTTTCCCTTCGAAAATCACTTCCAAAACTTGGTGAATACAGTTACATTGGCGTAGCACAAACCGTTTGCAATATAATCGCTTTAATTTAGGGCGACGGTACATTTACGCTTCGGAACTGTTGTTGTCGACGAAAGTGGGTTTTCCCTTTGCAGAATCACTTCCAAAACATGGCGAATACAGTTCCATTGGCGTAGCACAAACCGTTTGCAATATAATCGCTTTAATTTAGGGCGACGGTACATCTACGCTTCGGAACTGTTGTTGTCGACGAAAGTGGGTTTTCCCTTTGCAGAATCACTTCCAAAACATGGCGAATACAGTTCCATTGGCGTAGCACAAACCGTTTGCAATATAATCGCTTTAATTTAGGGCGACGGTACATCTACGCTTCGGAACTGTTGTTGTCGACGAAGGTGGGTTTTCCCTCTGCAGAATCACTTCCTAAATATGGTGAATACAGTTACATTGGCGTAGCACAAACCGTTTGCAATATAATCGCTTTAACTTAGGGCGACGGTACATGTACGCTTCGAAACTGTTGTTGTCGACGAAAGTGGGCTTTCCCTTTGCAGTATCACTTGTAAAACTTGGTGAATACAGTTACATTGGCGTAATACCAGTCGTTTACAAGATGATCACTTTTATTCAGGGATACGCTGTACCTGCGCTTCGAAACTGTTGTTCTCGACGAAAGTGGGCTTTCCCTTCGAAAATCACTTCCAAAACTTGGTGAATACAGTTACATTGGCGTAGTACAATCCGTTTGCAATATAATCGCTTTAATTTAGGGCTACGGTACATCTGCGCTTCGAAACTGTTGTTGTCGACGAAAGTGGGCTTTCCCTTTGCAGAATCACTTCCTAAACATGGTGAATACAGTTCCATTGGCGTAGCACAAACCGTTTGCAATATCACGCCTTTAATTTAGGGATACGCTATATCTGCGCTTCGGAACTGTTGTTTTCGACGAAAGTGGGCTTTTCCTTTGCAGAATCACTTCCAAAACTTGGTGAATACAGTTACATTGGCGTACTACAATCCGTTTGCAATATAATCGCTTTAATTTAGGGCTACGGTACATCTGCGCTTCGAAACTGTTGTTGTCGACGAAAGTGGGCTTTCCCTTTGCAGAATCACTTCCTAAACATGGCGAATACAGTTCCATTGGCGTAGCACAAACCGTTTCCAATATAATCGCTTTAACTTAGGGCGACGGTACATGTACGCTTCGGAACTGTTGTTGTCAACGAAAGTGGGCTTTCCCTTTGCAGTATCACTTGTAAAACTTGGTGAATACAGTTACATTGGCGTAATACCAGTCGTTTACAAGATGATCGCTTTTATTCAGGGATACGCTGTACCTGCGCTTCGAAACTGTTGTTCTCGACGAAAGCGGGCTTTCCCTTCGACAATCACTTCCAAAACTTGGTGAATACAGTTACATTGGCGTAGCACAAACCGTTTGCAATATAATCGCTTTAATTTAGGGCGACGGTACATCTACGCTTCGGAACTGTTGTTGTCGACGAAAGTGGGTTTTCCCTTTGCAGAATCACTTCCAAAACTTGGTGAATACAGTTACATTGGCGTAGCACAAACCGTTTGCAATATAATCGCTTTAATTTAGGGCGACGGTACATCTACGCTTCGGAACTGTTGTTGTCGACGAAAGTGGGTTTTCCCTTTGCAGAATAACTTCCAAAACATGGCGAATACAGTTACATTGGCGTAGCACAAACCGTTTGCAATATAATCGCTTTAACTTAGGGCGACGGTACATGTACGCTTCGAAACTGTTGTTGTCGACGGAAGTGGGCTTTCCCTTTGCAGTATCACTTGTGAAACTTGGTGAATACAGTTACATTGGCGTAATACCAGTCGTTTACAAGATGATCGCTTTTATTCAGGGATACGCTGTACCTGCGCTTCGAAACTGTTGTTCTCGACGAAAGTGGGCTTTCCGTTCGAAAATCACTTCCAAAACTTGGTGAATACAGTTACATTTGCGTAGTACAATCCGTTTGCAATATAATCGCTTTAATTTAGGGCTACGGTACATCTGCGCTTCGAAACTGTTGTTGTCGACGAAAGTGGGCTTTCCCTTTGCAGAATCACTTCCAAAACATGGCGAATACAGTTCCATTGGCGTAGCACAAACCGTTTGCAATATAATCGCTTTAATTTAGGGCGACGGTACATCTACGCTTCGGAACTGTTGTTGTCGACGAAAGTGGGTTTTCCCTTTGCAGAATCACTTCCAAAACATGGCGAATACAGTTCCATTGGCGTAGCACAAACCGTTTGCAATATAATCGCTTTAATTTAGGGCGACGGTACATCTACGCTTCGGAACTGTTGTTGTCGACGAAGGTGGGTTTTCCCTCTGCAGAATCACTTCCTAAATATGGTGAATACAGTTACATTGGCGTAGCACAAACCGTTTGCAATATAATCGCTTTAACTTAGGGCGACGGTACATGTACGCTTCGAAACTGTTGTTGTCGACGAAAGTGGGCTTTCCCTTTGCAGTATCACTTGTAAAACTTGGTGAATACAGTTACATTGGCGTAATACCAGTCGTTTACAAGATGATCACTTTTATTCAGGGATACGCTGTACCTGCGCTTCGAAACTGTTGTTCTCGACGAAAGTGGGCTTTCCCTTCGAAAATCACTTCCAAAACTTGGTGAATACAGTTACATTGGCGTAGTACAATCCGTTTGCAATATAATCGCTTTAATTTAGGGCTACGGTACATCTGCGCTTCGAAACTGTTGTTGTCGACGAAAGTGGGCTTTCCCTTTGCAGAATCACTTCCTAAACATGGTGAATACAGTTCCATTGGCGTAGCACAAACCGTTTGCAATATCACGCCTTTAATTTAGGGATACGCTATATCTGCGCTTCGGAACTGTTGTTTTCGACGAAAGTGGGCTTTTCCTTTGCAGAATCACTTCCAAAACTTGGTGAATACAGTTACATTGGCGTAGTACAATCCGTTTGCAATATAATCGCTTTAATTTAGGGCTACGGTACATCTGCGCTTCGAAACTGTTGTTGTCGACGAAAGTGGGCTTTCCCTTTGCAGAATCACTTCCTAAACATGGCGAATACAGTTCCATTGGCGTAGCACAAACCGTTTCCAATATAATCGCTTTAACTTAGGGCGACGGTACATGTACGCTTCGGAACTGTTGTTGTCAACGAAAGTGGGCTTTCCCTTCGAAAATCACTTCCAAAACTTGGTGAATACAGTTACATTGGCGTAGCACAAACCGTTTGCAATATAATCGCTTTAACTTAGGGCGACGGTACATGTACGCTTCGAAACTGTTGTTGTCGACGGAAGTGGGCTTTCCCTTCGAAAATCACTTCCAAAACTTGGTGAATACAGTTACATTGGCGTAGCACAAACCGTTTGCAATATAATCGCTTTAATTTAGGGCGACGGTACACCTACGCTTCGGAACTGTTGTTGTCGACGAAAGTGGGTTTTCCCTTTGCAGAATCACTTCCAAAACATGGCGAATACAGTTCCATTGGCGTAGCACAAACCGTTTGCAATATAATCGCTTTAACTTAGGGCGACGGTACATGTACGCTTCGAAACTGTTGTTGTCGACGGAAGTGGGCTTTCCCTTTGCAGTATCACTTGTGAAACTTGGTGAATACAGTTACATTGGCGTAATACCAGTCGTTTACAAGATGATCGCTTTTATTCAGGGATACGCTGTACCTGCGCTTCGAAACTGTTGTTCTCGACGAAAGTGGGCTTTCCGTTCGAAAATCACTTCCAAAACTTGGTGAATACAGTTACATTTGCGTAGTACAATCCGTTTGCAATATAATCGCTTTAATTTAGGGCTACGGTACATCTGCGCTTCGAAACTGTTGTTGTCGACGAAAGTGGGCTTTCCCTTTGCAGAATCACTACCTAAACATGGTGAATACAGTTCCATTGGCGTAGCACAAACCGTTTGCAATATCACGCCTTTAATTTAGGGATACGCTATATCTGCGCTTCGGAACTGTTGTTTTCGACGAAAGTGGGCTTTTCCTTTGCAGAATCACTTCCAAAACATGGTGAATACAGTTCCATTGGCGTAGCACAAACCGTTTCCAATATAATCGCTTTAACTTAGGGCGACGGTACATGTACGCTTCGAAACTGTTGTTGTCGACGAAAGTGGGCTTTCCCTTTGCAGTATCACTTGTAAAACTTGGTGAATACAGTTACATTGGCGTAATACCAGTCGTTTACAAGATGATCGCTTCTATTCAGGGGGACGCTGTACCTGCGCTTCGAAACTGTTGTTCTCGACGAAAGTGGGCTTTCCCTTTGCAGAATCACTTCCTAAATATGGTGAATATAGTTACATTGGCGTAGCACAAACCGTTTGCAATATAATCGGTTTAATTTAGGGCGACGGTACATCTACGCTTCGGAACTGTTGTTGTCGACGAAAGTGGGCTTTCCCTTTGCAGAAACACTTCCTAAATATGGTGAATACAGTTACATTGGCGTAGCACAAACCGTTTGCAATATAATCGCTTTAATTTAGGGCGACGGTACATCTACGCTTCGGAACTGTTGTTTTCGACGAAAGTGGGCTTTTCCTTTGCAGTATCACTTGTAAAACTTGGTGAATACAGTTCCATTGGCGTAGCACAAACCGTTTGCAATATAATCGCTTTAACTTAGGGCGACGGTACATGTACGCTTCGAAACTGTTGTTGTCGACGAAAGTGGGCTTTCCCTTTGCAGTATCACTTGTAAAACTTGGTGAATGCAGTTACATTGGCGTAATACCAGTCGTTTACAAGATGATCGCTTCTATTCAGGGATACGCTGTACCTGCGCTTCGGAACTGTTGTTGTCGACGAAAGTGGGCTTTCCCTTTGCAGAATCACTTCCAAAACATGGCGAATATAGTTCCATTGGCGTAGCACAAACCGTTTGCAGTATAATCGCTTTAATTTAGGGCGACGGTACATCTACGCTTCGGAACTGTTGTTGTCGACGAAAGTGGGTTTTCCCTTTGCAGAATCACTTCCAAAACATGGCGAATACAGTTCCATTGGCGTAGCACAAACCGTTTGCAATATAATCGCTTTAACTTAGGGCGACGGTACATGTACGCT
Organism: Ectemnius continuus; assembly: GCA_910591665.1. NCBI lineage: Eukaryota > Metazoa > Arthropoda > Insecta > Hymenoptera > Crabronidae > Ectemnius > Ectemnius continuus. The sequence goes on from OU342860.1 coordinate 15,916,122, forward strand.
TCGAAACTGTTGTTGTCGACGGAAGTGGGCTTTCCCTTTGCAGTATCACTTGTGAAACTTGGTGAATACAGTTACATTGGTGTAATACCAGTCGTTTACAAGATGATCGCTTTTATTCAGGGATACGCTGTACCTGCGCTTCGAAACTGTTGTTCTCGACGAAAGTGGGCTTTCCGTTCGAAAATCACTTCCAAAACTTGGTGAATACAGTTACATTGGCGTAGTACAATCCGTTTGCAATATAATCGCTTTAATTTAGGGCTACGGTACATCTGCGCTTCGAAACTGTTGTTGTCGACGAAAGTGGGCTTTCCCTTTGCAGAATCACTTCCTAAACATGGTGAATACAGTTCCATTGGCGTAGCACAAACCGTTTGCAATATCACGCCTCTAATTTAGGGATACGCTATATCTGCGCTTCGGAACTGTTGTTTTCGACGAAAGTGGGCTTTTCCTTTGCAGAATCACTTCCAAAACATGGTGAATACAGTTCCATTGGCGTAGCACAAACCGTTTCCAATATAATCGCTTTAACTTAGGGCGACGGTACATGTACGCTTCGAAACTGTTGTTGTCGACGAAAGTGGGCTTTCCCTTTGCAGTATCACTTGTAAAACTTGGTGAATACAGTTACATTGGCGTAATACCAGTCGTTTACAAGATGATCGCTTCTATTCAGGGATACGCTGTACCTGCGCTTCGAAACTGTTGTTCTCGACGAAAGTGGGCTTTCCCTTCGAAAATCACTTCCAAAACTTGGTGAATACAGTTACATTGGCGTAGCACAAACCGTTTGCAATATAATCGCTTTAATTTAGGGCGACGGTACATCTACGCTTCGGAACTGTTGTTGTCGACGAAAGTGGGTTTTCCCTTTGCAGAATCACTTCCAAAACATGGCGAATACAGTTCCATTGGCGTAGCACAAACCGTTTGCAATATAATCGCTTTAACTTAGGGCGACGGTACATGTACGCTTCGAAACTGTTGTTGTCGACGAAAGTGGGCTTTCCCTTTGCAGTATCACTTGTAAAACTTGGTGAATACAGTTACATTGGCGTAATACCAGTCGTTTACAAGATGATCGCTTCTATTCAGGGATACGCTGTACCTGCGCTTCGAAACTGTTGTTCTCGACGAAAGTGGGCTTTCCCTTCGAAAATCACTTCCAAAACTTGGTGAATGCAGTTACATTGGCGTAGCACAAACCGTTTGCAATATAATCGCTTTAATTTAGGGCGACGGTACATCTACGCTTCGGAACTGTTGTTGTCGACGAAAGTGGGTTTTCCCTTTGCAGAATCACTTCCAAAACATGGCGAATACAGTTCCATTGGCGTAGCACAAACCGTTTGCAATATAATCGCTTTAATTTAGGGCGACGGTACATCTACGCTTCGGAACTGTTGTTGTCGACGAAGGTGGGTTTTCCCTCTGCAGAATCACTTCCTAAATATGGTGAATACAGTTCCATTGGCGTAGCACAAACCGTTTCCAATATAATCGCTTTAACTTAGGGCGACGGTACATGTACGCTTCGAAACTGTTGTTGTCGACGAAAGTGGGCTTTCCCTTTGCAGTATCACTTGTAAAACTTGGTGAATACAGTTACATTGGCGTAATACCAGTCGTTTACAAGATGATCGCTTCTATTCAGGGATACGCTGTACCTGCGCTTCGAAACTGTTGTTCTCGACGAAAGTGGGCTTTCCCTTCGAAAATCACTTCCAAAACTTGGTGAATACAGTTACATTGGCGTAGCACAAACCGTTTGCAATATAATCGCTTTAATTTAGGGCGACGGTACATTTACGCTTCGGAACTGTTGTTGTCGACGAAAGTGGGTTTTCCCTTTGCAGAATCACTTCCAAAACATGGCGAATACAGTTCCATTGGCGTAGCACAAACCGTTTGCAATATAATCGCTTTAACTTAGGGCGACGGTACATGTACGCTTCGAAACTGTTGTTGTCGACGAAAGTGGGCTTTCCCTTTGCAGTATCACTTGTAAAACTTGGTGAATACAGTTACATTGGCGTAATACCAGTCGTTTACAAGATGATCACTTTTATTCAGGGATACGCTGTACCTGCGCTTCGAAACTGTTGTTCTCGACGAAAGTGGGCTTTCCCTTCGAAAATCACTTCCAAAACTTGGTGAATACAGTTACATTGGCGTAGTACAATCCGTTTGCAATATAATCGCTTTAATTTAGGGCTACGGTACATCTGCGCTTCGAAACTGTTGTTGTCGACGAAAGTGGGCTTTCCCTTTGCAGAATCACTTCCTAAACATGGTGAATACAGTTCCATTGGCGTAGCACAAACCGTTTGCAATATCATGCCTTTAATTTAGGTATACGCTATATCTGCGCTTCGGAACTGTTGTTTTCGACGAAAGTGGGCTTTTCCTTTGCAGTATCACTTGTAAAACTTGGTGAATACAGTTACATTGGCGTAATACGAGTCGTTTACAAGATGATCGCTTTTATTCAGGGATACGCTGTACCTGGGCTTCGAAACTGTTGTTCTCGACGAAAGTGGGCTTTCCCTTCGAAAATCACTTCCAAAACTTGGTGAATACAGTTACATTCGCGTAGCACAAACCGTTTGCAATATAATCGCTTTAATTTAGGGCGACGGTACATCTACGCTTCGGAACTGTTGTTGTCGACGAAAGTGGGCTTTCCCTTTACAGAATCACTTCCTAAACATGGTGAATACAGTTACATTGGCGTAGCACAAACCGTTTGCAATATAACGCCTTTAATTTAGTGATACGCTATATCTGCGCTTCGGAACTGTTGTTTTCGACGAAAGTGGGCTTTTCCTTTGCAGAATCACTTCCAAAACATGGTGAATACAGTTCCATTGGCGTAGCACAAACCGTTTCCAATATAATCGCTTTAACTTAGGGCGACGGTACATGTACGCTTCGAAACTGTTGTTGTCGACGAAAGTGGGCTTTCCCTTTGCAGTATCACTTGTAAAACTTGGTGAATACAGTTACATTGGCGTAATACCAGTCGTTTACAAGATGATCGCTTCTATTCAGGGATACGCTGTACCTGCGCTTCGAAACTGTTGTTCTCGACGAAAGTGGGCTTTCCCTTCGAAAATCACTTCCAAAACTTGGTGAATGCAGTTACATTGGCGTAGCACAAACCGTTTGCAATATAATCGCTTTAATTTAGGGCGACGGTACATCTACGCTTCGGAACTGTTGTTGTCGACGAAAGTGGGTTTTCCCTTTGCAGAATCACTTCCAAAACATGGCGAATACAGTTCCATTGGCGTAGCACAAACCGTTTGCAATATAATCGCTTTAATTTAGGGCGACGGTACATCTACGCTTCGAAACTGTTGTTGTCGACGAAAGTGGGCTTTCCCTTTGCAGTATCACTTGTAAAACTTGGTGAATACAGTTACATTGGCGTAATACCAGTCGTTTACAAGATGATCACTTTTATTCAGGGATACGCTGTACCTGCGCTTCGAAACTGTTGTTCTCGACGAAAGTGGGCTTTCCCTTCGAAAATCACTTCCAAAACTTGGTGAATACAGTTACATTCGCGTAGCACAAACCGTTTGCAATATAATCGCTTTAATTTAGGGCGACGGTACATCTACGCTTCGGAACTGTTGTTGTCGACGAAAGTGGGCTTTCCCTTTACAGAATCACTTCCTAAACATGGTGAATACAGTTACATTGGCGTAGCACAAACCGTTTGCAATATAATCGCTTTAATTTAGGGCGACGGTACATCTACGCTTCGGAACTGTTGTTCTCGACGAAAGTGGGCTTTCCCTTCGAAAATCACTTCCAAAACTTGGTGAATACAGTTACATTGGCGTAGTACAATCCGTTTGCAATATAATCGCTTTAATTTAGGGCTACGGTACATCTGCGCTTCGAAACTGTTGTTGTCGACGAAAGTGGGCTTTCCCTTTGCAGAATCACTTCCTAAACATGGTGAATACAGTTCCATTGGCGTAGCACAAACCGTTTGCAATATCACGCCTTTAATTTAGGGATACGCTATATCTGCGCTTCGGAACTGTTGTTTTCGACGAAAGTGGGCTTTTCCTTTGCAGAATCACTTCCAAAACATGGTGAATACAGTTCCATTGGCGTAGCACAAACCGTTTCCAATATAATCGCTTTAACTTAGGGCGACGGTACATGTACGCTTCGAAACTGTTGTTGTCGACGAAAGTGGGCTTTCCCTTTGCAGTATCACTTGTAAAACTTGGTGAATACAGTTACATTGGCGTAATACCAGTCGTTTACAAGATGATCGCTTTTATTCAGGGATACGCTGTACCTGCGCTTCGAAACTGTTGTTCTCGACGAAAGTGGGCTTTCCCTTCGAAAATCACTTCCAAAACTTGGTGAATGCAGTTACATTGGCGTAGCACAAACCGTTTGCAATATAATCGCTTTAATTTAGGGCGACGGTACATCTACGCTTCGGAACTGTTGTTGTCGACGAAAGTGGGTTTTCCCTTTGCAGAATCACTTCCAAAACATGGCGAATACAGTTCCATTGGCGTAGCACAAACCGTTTGCAATATAATCGCTTTAATTTAGGGCGACGGTACATCTACGCTTCGGAACTGTTGTTGTCGACGAAGGTGGGTTTTCCCTCTGCAGAATCACTTCCTAAATATGGTGAATACAGTTCCATTGGCGTAGCACAAACCGTTTCCAATATAATCGCTTTAACTTAGGGCGACGGTACATGTACGCTTCGAAACTGTTGTTGTCGACGAAAGTGGGCTTTCCCTTTGCAGTATCACTTGTAAAACTTGGTGAATACAGTTACATTGGCGTAATACCAGTCGTTTACAAGATGATCGCTTCTATTCAGGGATACGCTGTACCTGCGCTTCGAAACTGTTGTTCTCGACGAAAGTGGGCTTTCCCTTCGAAAATCACTTCCAAAACTTGGTGAATGCAGTTACATTGGCGTAGCACAAACCGTTTGCAATATAATCGCTTTAATTTAGGGCGACGGTACATCTACGCTTCGGAACTGTTGTTGTCGACGAAAGTGGGTTTTCCCTTTGCAGAATCACTTCCAAAACATGGCGAATACAGTTCCATTGGCGTAGCACAAACCGTTTGCAATATAATCGCTTTAATTTAGGGCGACGGTACATCTACGCTTCGGAACTGTTGTTGTCGACGAAGGTGGGTTTTCCCTCTGCAGAATCACTTCCTAAATATGGTGAATACAGTTCCATTGGCGTAGCACAAACCGTTTCCAATATAATCGCTTTAACTTAGGGCGACGGTACATGTACGCTTCGAAACTGTTGTTGTCGACGAAAGTGGGCTTTCCCTTTGCAGTAGCACTTGTAAAACTTGGTGAATACAGTTACATTGGCGTAATACCAGTCGTTTACAAGATGATCGCTTCTATTCAGGGATACGCTGTACCTGCGCTTCGAAACTGTTGTTCTCGACGAAAGTGGGCTTTCCCTTCGAAAATCACTTCCAAAACTTGGTGAATACAGTTACATTGGCGTAGCACAAACCGTTTGCAATATAATCGCTTTAATTTAGGGCGACGGTACATCTACGCTTCGGAACTGTTGTTGTCGACGAAAGTGGGTTTTCCCTTTGCAGAATCACTTCCAAAACATGGCGAATACAGTTCCATTGGCGTAGCACAAACCGTTTGCAATATAATCGCTTTAACTTAGGGCGACGGTACATGTACGCTTCGAAACTGTTGTTGTCGACGAAAGTGGGCTTTCCCTTTGCAGTATCACTTGTAAAACTTGGTGAATACAGTTACATTGGCGTAATACCAGTCGTTTACAAGATGATCACTTTTATTCAGGGATACGCTGTACCTGCGCTTCGAAACTGTTGTTCTCGACGAAAGTGGGCTTTCCCTTCGAAAATCACTTCCAAAACTTGGTGAATACAGTTACATTCGCGTAGCACAAACCGTTTGCAATATAATCGCTTTAATTTAGGGCGACGGTACATCTACGCTTCGGAACTGTTGTTGTCGACGAAAGTGGGCTTTCCCTTTACAGAATCACTTCCTAAACATGGTGAATACAGTTACATTGGCGTAGCACAAACCGTTTGCAATATAATCGCTTTAATTTAGGGCGACGGTACATCTACGCTTCGGAACTGTTGTTCTCGACGAAAGTGGGCTTTCCCTTCGAAAATCACTTCCAAAACTTGGTGAATACAGTTACATTGGCGTAGTACAATCCGTTTGCAATATAATCGCTTTAATTTAGGGCTACGGTACATCTGCGCTTCGAAACTGTTGTTGTCGACGAAAGTGGGCTTTCCCTTTGCAGAATCACTTCCTAAACATGGTGAATACAGTTCCATTGGCGTAGCACAAACCGTTTGCAATATCACGCCTTTAATTTAGGGATACGCTATATCTGCGCTTCGGAACTGTTGTTTTCGACGAAAGTGGGCTTTTCCTTTGCAGAATCACTTCCAAAACATGGTGAATACAGTTCCATTGGCGTAGCACAAACCGTTTCCAATATAATCGCTTTAACTTAGGGCGACGGTACATGTACGCTTCGAAACTGTTGTTGTCGACGAAAGTGGGCTTTCCCTTTGCAGAATCACTTCCTAAACATGGTGAATACAATTCCATTGGCGTAGCACAAACCGTTTGCAATATCACGCCTTTAATTTAGGGATACGCTATATCTGCGCTTCGGAACTGTTGTTTTCGACGAAAGTGGGCTTTTCCTTTGCAGAATCACTTCCAAAACATGGTGAATACAGTTCCATTGGCGTAGCACAAACCGTTTCCAATATAATCGCTTTAACTTAGGGCGACGGTACATGTACGCTTCGAAACTGTTGTTGTCGACGAAAGTGGGCTTTCCCTTTGCAGTATCACTTGTAAAACTTGGTGAATACAGTTACATTGGCGTAATACCAGTCGTTTACAAGATGATCACTTTTATTCAGGGATACGCTGTACCTGCGCTTCGAAACTGTTGTTCTCGACGAAAGTGGGCTTTCCCTTCGAAAATCACTTCCAAAACTTGGTGAATACAGTTACATTGTCGTAATACCAGTCGTTTACAAGATGATCACTTTTATTCAGGGATACGCTGTACCTGCGCTTCGAAACTGTTGTTCTCGACGAAAGTGGGCTTTCCCTTCGAAAATCACTTCCAAAACTTGGTGAATACAGTTACATTGGCGTAGTACAATCCGTTTGCAATATAATCGCTTTAATTTAGGGCTACGGTACATCTGCGCTTCGAAACTGTTGTTGTCGACGAAAGTGGGCTTTCCCTTTGCAGAATCACTTCCTAAACATGGTGAATACAATTCCATTGGCGTAGCACAAACCGTTTGCAATATCACGCCTTTAATTTAGGGATACGCTATATCTGCGCTCCGGAACTGTTGTTTTCGACGAAAGTGGGCTTTTCCTTTGCAGAATCACTTCCAAAACATGGTGAATACAGTTCCATTGGCGTAGCACAAACCGTTTCCAATATAATCGCTTTAACTTAGGGCGACGGTACATGTACGCTTCGAAACTGTTGTTGTCGACGAAAGTGGGCTTTCCCTTTGCAGTATCACTTGTAAAACTTGGTGAATACAGTTACATTGGCGTAATACCAGTCGTTTACAAGATGATCGCTTCTATTCAGGGATACGCTGTACCTGCGCTTCGAAACTGTTGTTCTCGACGAAAGTGGGCTTTCCCTTCGAAAATCACTTCCAAAACTTGGTGAATACAGTTACATTGGCGTAGTACAATCCGTTTGCAATATAATCGCTTTAATTAAGGGCGACGGTACATCTACGCTTCGGAACTGTTGTTGTCGACGAAAGTGGGTTTTCCCTTTGCAGAATCACTTCCAAAACATGGCGAATACAGTTCCATTGGCGTAGCACAAACCGTTTGCAATATAATCGCTTTAACTTAGGGCGACGGTACATGTACGCTTCGAAACTGTTGTTGTCGACGAAAGTGGGCTTTCCCTTTGCAGTATCACTTGTAAAACTTGGTGAATACAGTTACATTGGCGTAATACCAGTCGTTTACAAGATGATCACTTTTATTCAGGGATACGCTGTACCTGCGCTTCGAAACTGTTGTTCTCGACGAAAGTGGGCTTTCCCTTCGAAAATCACTTCCAAAACTTGGTGAATACAGTTACATTCGCGTAGCACAAACCGTTTGCAATATAATCGCTTTAATTTAGGGCGACGGTACATCTACGCTTCGGAACTGTTGTTGTCGACGAAAGTGGGCTTTCCCTTTACAGAATCACTTCCTAAACATGGTGAATACAGTTACATTGGCGTAGCACAAACCGTTTGCAATATAATCGCTTTAATTTAGGGCGACGGTACATCTACGCTTCGGAACTGTTGTTCTCGACGAAAGTGGGCTTTCCCTTCGAAAATCACTTCCAAAACTTGGTGAATACAGTTACATTGGCGTAGTACAATCCGTTTGCAATATAATCGCTTTAATTTAGGGCTACGGTACATCTGCGCTTCGAAACTGTTGTTGTCGACGAAAGTGGGCTTTCCCTTTGCAGAATCACTTCCTAAACATGGTGAATACAGTTCCATTGGCGTAGCACAAACCGTTTGCAATATCACGCCTTTAATTTAGGGATACGCTATATCTGCGCTTCGGAACTGTTGTTTTCGACGAAAGTGGGCTTTTCCTTTGCAGAATCACTTCCAAAACATGGTGAATACAGTTCCATTGGCGTAGCACAAACCGTTTCCAATATAATCGCTTTAACTTAGGGCGACGGTACATGTACGCTTCGAAACTGTTGTTGTCGACGAAAGTGGGCTTTCCCTTTGCAGAATCACTTCCTAAACATGGTGAATACAATTCCATTGGCGTAGCACAAACCGTTTGCAATATCACGCCTTTAATTTAGGGATACGCTATATCTGCGCTTCGGAACTGTTGTTTTCGACGAAAGTGGGCTTTTCCTTTGCAGAATCACTTCCAAAACATGGTGAATACAGTTCCATTGGCGTAGCACAAACCGTTTCCAATATAATCGCTTTAACTTAGGGCGACGGTACATGTACGCTTCGAAACTGTTGTTGTCGACGAAAGTGGGCTTTCCCTTTGCAGTATCACTTGTAAAACTTGGTGAATACAGTTACATTGGCGTAATACCAGTCGTTTACAAGATGATCACTTTTATTCAGGGATACGCTGTACCTGCGCTTCGAAACTGTTGTTCTCGACGAAAGTGGGCTTTCCCTTCGAAAATCACTTCCAAAACTTGGTGAATACAGTTACATTGTCGTAATACCAGTCGTTTACAAGATGATCACTTTTATTCAGGGATACGCTGTACCTGCGCTTCGAAACTGTTGTTCTCGACGAAAGTGGGCTTTCCCTTCGAAAATCACTTCCAAAACTTGGTGAATACAGTTACATTGGCGTAGTACAATCCGTTTGCAATATAATCGCTTTAATTTAGGGCTACGGTACATCTGCGCTTCGAAACTGTTGTTGTCGACGAAAGTGGGCTTTCCCTTTGCAGAATCACTTCCTAAACATGGTGAATACAATTCCATTGGCGTAGCACAAACCGTTTGCAATATCACGCCTTTAATTTAGGGATACGCTATATCTGCGCTCCGGAACTGTTGTTTTCGACGAAAGTGGGCTTTTCCTTTGCAGAATCACTTCCAAAACATGGTGAATACAGTTCCATTGGCGTAGCACAAACCGTTTGCAATATAATCGCTTTAACTTAGGGCGACGGTACATGTACGCTTCGAAACTGTTGTTGTCGACGAAAGTGGGCTTTCCCTTTGCAGTATCACTTGTAAAACTTGGTGAATACAGTTACATTGGCGTAATACCAGTCGTTTACAAGATGATCGCTTCTATTCAGGGATACGCTGTACCTGCGCTTCGAAACTGTTGTTCTCGACGAAAGTGGGCTTTCCCTTCGAAAATCACTTCCAAAACTTGGTGAATACAGTTACATTGGCGTAGTACAATCCGTTTGCAATATAATCGCTTTAATTAAGGGCGACGGTACATCTACGCTTCGGAACTGTTGTTGTCGACGAAAGTGGGTTTTCCCTTTGCACAATCACTTCCAAAACTTGGTGAATACAGTTACATTGGCGTAGCACAAACCGTTTGCAATATAATCGCTTTAATTTAGGGCGACGGTACATCTACGCTTCGGAACTATTGTTGTCGACGAAAGTGGGTTTTCCCTTTGCAGAATCACTTCCAAAACATGGCGAATACAGTTCCATTGGCGTAGCACAAACCGTTTGCAATATAATCGCTTTAACTTAGGGCCACGGTACATGTACGCTTCGAAACTGTTGTTGTCGACGAAAGTGGGCTTTCCCTTTGCAGTATCACTTGTAAAACTTGGTGAATACAGTTACATTGGCGTAATACCAGTCGTTTACAAGATGATCGCTTTTATTCAGGGATACGCTGTACCTGCGCTTCGAAACTGTTGTTCTCGACGAAAGTGGGCTTTCCCTTCGAAAATCACTTCCAAAACTTGGTGAATGCAGTTACATTGGCGTAGCACAAACCGTTTGCAATATAATCGCTTTAATTTAGGGCGACGGTACATCTACGCTTCGGAACTGTTGTTGTCGACGAAAGTGGGTTTTCCCTTTGCAGAATCACTTCCAAAACATGGCGAATACAGTTCCATTGGCGTAGCACAAACCGTTTGCAATATAATCGCTTTAATTTAGGGCGACGGTACATCTACGCTTCGGAACTGTTGTTGTCGACGAAAGTGGGTTTTCCCTTTGCAGAATCACTTCCAAAACATGGCGAATACAGTTCCATTGGCGTAGCACAAACCGTTTGCAATATAATCGCTTTAATTTAGGGCGACGGTACATCTACGCTTCGGAACTGTTGTTGTCGACGAAGGTGGGTTTTCCCTCTGCAGAATCACTTCCTAAATATGGTGAATACAGTTACATTGGCGTAGCACAAACCGTTTGCAATATAATCGCTTTAACTTAGGGCGACGGTACATGTACGCTTCGAAACTGTTGTTGTCGACGAAAGTGGGCTTTCCCTTTGCAGTATCACTTGTAAAACTTGGTGAATACAGTTACATTGGCGTAATACCAGTCGTTTACAAGATGATCACTTTTATTCAGGGATACGCTGTACCTGCGCTTCGAAACTGTTGTTCTCGACGAAAGTGGGCTTTCCCTTCGAAAATCACTTCCAAAACTTGGTGAATACAGTTACATTGGCGTAGTACAATCCGTTTGCAATATAATCGCTTTAATTTAGGGCTACGGTACATCTGCGCTTCGAAACTGTTGTTGTCGACGAAAGTGGGCTTTCCCTTTGCAGAATCACTTCCTAAACATGGTGAATACAGTTCCATTGGCGTAGCACAAACCGTTTGCAATATCACGCCTTTAATTTAGGGATACGCTATATCTGCGCTTCGGAACTGTTGTTTTCGACGAAAGTGGGCTTTTCCTTTGCAGAATCACTTCCAAAACTTGGTGAATACAGTTACATTGGCGTAGTACAATCCGTTTGCAATATAATCGCTTTAATTTAGGGCTACGGTACATCTGCGCTTCGAAACTGTTGTTGTCGACGAAAGTGGGCTTTCCCTTTGCAGAATCACTTCCTAAACATGGCGACTAAAGTTCCATTGGCGTAGCACAAACCGTTTCCAATATAATCGCTTTAACTTAGGGCGACGGTACATGTACGCTTCGGAACTGTTGTTGTCAACGAAAGTGGGCTTTCCCTTTGCAGTATCACTTGTAAAACTTGGTGAATACAGTTACATTGGCGTAATACCAGTCGTTTACAAGATGATCGCTTTTATTCAGGGATACGCTGTACCTGCGCTTCGAAACTGTTGTTCTCGACGAAAGCGGGCTTTCCCTTCGACAATCACTTCCAAAACTTGGTGAATACAGTTACATTGGCGTAGCACAAACCGTTTGCAATATAATCGCTTTGATTTAGGGCGACGGTACATCTACGCTTCGGAACTGTTGTTGTCGACGAAAGTGGGTTTTCCCTTTGCAGAATCACTTCCAAAACATGGCGAATACAGTTCCATTGGCGTAGCACAAACCGTTTGCAATATAATCGCTTTAATTTAGGGCGACGGTACATCTACGCTTCGGAACTGTTGTTGTCGACGAAGGTGGGTTTTCCCTCTGCAGAATCACTTCCTAAATATGGTGAATACAGTTCCATTGGCGTAGCACAAACCGTTTCCAATATAATCGCTTTAACATAGGGCGACGGTACATGTACGCTTCGAAACTGTTGTTGTCGACGAAAGTGGGCTTTCCCTTTGCAGTATCACTTGTAAAACTTGGTGAATACAGTTACATTGGCGTAATACCAGTCGTTTACAAGATGATCGCTTCTATTCAGGGATACGCTGTACCTGCGCTTCGAAACTGTTGTTCTCGACGAAAGTGGGCTTTCCCTTCGAAAATCACTTCCAAAACTTGGTGAATACAGTTACATTGGCGTAGCACAAACCGTTTGCAATATAATCGCTTTAATTTAGGGCGACGGTACATTTACGCTTCGGAACTGTTGTTGTCGACGAAAGTGGGTTTTCCCTTTGCAGAATCACTTCCAAAACATGGCGAATACAGTTCCATTGGCGTAGCACAAACCGTTTGCAATATAATCGCTTTAATTTAGGGCGACGGTACATCTACGCTTCGGAACTGTTGTTGTCGACGAAAGTGGGTTTTCCCTTTGCAGAATCACTTCCAAAACATGGCGAATACAGTTCCATTGGCGTAGCACAAACCGTTTGCAATATAATCGCTTTAATTTAGGGCGACGGTACATCTACGCTTCGGAACTGTTGTTGTCGACGAAGGTGGGTTTTCCCTCTGCAGAATCACTTCCTAAATATGGTGAATACAGTTACATTGGCGTAGCACAAACCGTTTGCAATATAATCGCTTTAACTTAGGGCGACGGTACATGTACGCTTCGAAACTGTTGTTGTCGACGAAAGTGGGCTTTCCCTTTGCAGTATCACTTGTAAAACTTGGTGAATACAGTTACATTGGCGTAATACCAGTCGTTTACAAGATGATCACTTTTATTCAGGGATACGCTGTACCTGCGCTTCGAAACTGTTGTTCTCGACGAAAGTGGGCTTTCCCTTCGAAAATCACTTCCAAAACTTGGTGAATACAGTTACATTGGCGTAGTACAATCCGTTTGCAATATAATCGCTTTAATTTAGGGCTACGGTACATCTGCGCTTCGAAACTGTTGTTGTCGACGAAAGTGGGCTTTCCCTTTGCAGAATCACTTCCTAAACATGGTGAATACAGTTCCATTGGCGTAGCACAAACCGTTTGCAATATCACGCCTTTAATTTAGGGATACGCTATATCTGCGCTTCGGAACTGTTGTTTTCGACGAAAGTGGGCTTTTCCTTTGCAGAATCACTTCCAAAACATGGTGAATACAGTTCCATTGGCGTAGCACAAACCGTTTCCAATATAATCGCTTTAACTTAGGGCGACGGTACATGTACGCTTCGAAACTGTTGTTGTCGACGAAAGTGGGCTTTCCCTTTGCAGAATCACTTCCTAAACATGGTGAATACAATTCCATTGGCGTAGCACAAACCGTTTGCAATATCACGCCTTTAATTTAGGGATACGCTATATCTGCGCTTCGGAACTGTTGTTTTCGACGAAAGTGGGCTTTTCCTTTGCAGAATCACTTCCAAAACATGGTGAATACAGTTCCATTGGCGTAGCACAAACCGTTTCCAATATAATCGCTTTAACTTAGGGCGACGGTACATGTACGCTTCGAAACTGTTGTTGTCGACGAAAGTGGGCTTTCCCTTTGCAGTATCACTTGTAAAACTTGGTGAATACAGTTACATTGGCGTAATACCAGTCGTTTACAAGATGATCACTTTTATTCAGGGATACGCTGTACCTGCGCTTCGAAACTGTTGTTCTCGACGAAAGTGGGCTTTCCCTTCGAAAATCACTTCCAAAACTTGGTGAATACAGTTACATTGGCGTAATACCAGTCGTTTACAAGATGATCACTTTTATTCAGGGATACGCTGTACCTGCGCTTCGAAACTGTTGTTCTCGACGAAAGTGGGCTTTCCCTTCGAAAATCACTTCCAAAACTTGGTGAATACAGTTACATTGGCGTAGTACAAACCGTTTGCAATATAATCGCTTTAATTTAGGGCTACGGTACATCTGCGCTTCGAAACTGTTGTTGTCGACGAAAGTGGGCTTTCCCTTTGCAGAATCACTTCCTAAACATGGTGAATACAATTCCATTGGCGTAGCACAAACCGTTTGCAATATCACGCCTTTAATTTAGGGATACGCTATATCTGCGCTCCGGAACTGTTGTTTTCGACGAAAGTGGGCTTTTCCTTTGCAGAATCACTTCCAAAACATGGTGAATACAGTTCCATTGGCGTAGCACAAACCGTTTCCAATATAATCGCTTTAACTTAGGGCGACGGTACATGTACGCTTCGAAACTGTTGTTGTCGACGAAAGTGGGCTTTCCCTTTGCAGTATCACTTGTAAAACTTGGTGAATACAGTTACATTGGCGTAATACCAGTCGTTTACAAGATGATCGCTTCTATTCAGGGATACGCTGTACCTGCGCTTCGAAACTGTTGTTCTCGACGAAAGTGGGCTTTCCCTTCGAAAATCACTTCCAAAACTTGGTGAATACAGTTACATTGGCGTAGTACAATCCGTTTGCAATATAATCGCTTTAATTAAGGGCGACGGTACATCTACGCTTCGGAACTGTTGTTGTCGACGAAAGTGGGTTTTCCCTTTGCAGAATCACTTCCAAAACATGGCGAATACAGTTCCATTGGCGTAGCACAAACCGTTTGCAATATAATCGCTTTAACTTAGGGCGACGGTACATGTACGCTTCGAAACTGTTGTTGTCGACGAAAGTGGGCTTTCCCTTTGCAGTATCACTTGTAAAACTTGGTGAATACAGTTACATTGGCGTAATACCAGTCGTTTACAAGATGATCACTTTTATTCAGGGATACGCTGTACCTGCGCTTCGAAACTGTTGTTCTCGACGAAAGTGGGCTTTCCCTTCGAAAATCACTTCCAAAACTTGGTGAATACAGTTACATTCGCGTAGCACAAACCGTTTGCAATATAATCGCTTTAATTTAGGGCGACGGTACATCTACGCTTCGGAACTGTTGTTGTCGACGAAAGTGGGCTTTCCCTTTACAGAATCACTTCCTAAACATGGTGAATACAGTTACATTGGCGTAGCACAAACCGTTTGCAATATAATCGCTTTAATTTAGGGCGACGGTACATCTACGCTTCGGAACTGTTGTTCTCGACGAAAGTGGGCTTTCCCTTCGAAAATCACTTCCAAAACTTGGTGAATACAGTTACATTGGCGTAGTACAATCCGTTTGCAATATAATCGCTTTAATTTAGGGCTACGGTACATCTGCGCTTCGAAACTGTTGTTGTCGACGAAAGTGGGCTTTCCCTTTGCAGAATCACTTCCTAAACATGGTGAATACAGTTCCATTGGCGTAGCACAAACCGTTTGCAATATCACGCCTTTAATTTAGGGATACGCTATATCTGCGCTTCGGAACTGTTGTTTTCGACGAAAGTGGGCTTTTCCTTTGCAGAATCACTTCCAAAACATGGTGAATACAGTTCCATTGGCGTAGCACAAACCGTTTCCAATATAATCGCTTTAACTTAGGGCGACGGTACATGTACGCTTCGAAACTGTTGTTGTCGACGAAAGTGGGCTTTCCCTTTGCAGAATCACTTCCTAAACATGGTGAATACAATTCCATTGGCGTAGCACAAACCGTTTGCAATATCACGCCTTTAATTTAGGGATACGCTATATCTGCGCTTCGGAACTGTTGTTTTCGACGAAAGTGGGCTTTTCCTTTGCAGAATCACTTCCAAAACATGGTGAATACAGTTCCATTGGCGTAGCACAAACCGTTTCCAATATAATCGCTTTAACTTAGGGCGACGGTACATGTACGCTTCGAAACTGTTGTTGTCGACGAAAGTGGGCTTTCCCTTTGCAGTATCACTTGTAAAACTTGGTGAATACAGTTACATTGGCGTAATACCAGTCGTTTACAAGATGATCACTTTTATTCAGGGATACGCTGTACCTGCGCTTCGAAACTGTTGTTCTCGACGAAAGTGGGCTTTCCCTTCGAAAATCACTTCCAAAACTTGGTGAATACAGTTACATTGTCGTAATACCAGTCGTTTACAAGATGATCACTTTTATTCAGGGATACGCTGTACCTGCGCTTCGAAACTGTTGTTCTCGACGAAAGTGGGCTTTCCCTTCGAAAATCACTTCCAAAACTTGGTGAATACAGTTACATTGGCGTAGTACAATCCGTTTGCAATATAATCGCTTTAATTTAGGGCTACGGTACATCTGCGCTTCGAAACTGTTGTTGTCGACGAAAGTGGGCTTTCCCTTTGCAGAATCACTTCCTAAACATGGTGAATACAATTCCATTGGCGTAGCACAAACCGTTTGCAATATCACGCCTTTAATTTAGGGATACGCTATATCTGCGCTCCGGAACTGTTGTTTTCGACGAAAGTGGGCTTTTCCTTTGCAGAATCACTTCCAAAACATGGTGAATACAGTTCCATTGGCGTAGCACAAACCGTTTCCAATATAATCGCTTTAACTTAGGGCGACGGTACATGTACGCTTCGAAACTGTTGTTGTCGACGAAAGTGGGCTTTCCCTTTGCAGTATCACTTGTAAAACTTGGTGAATACAGTTACATTGGCGTAATACCAGTCGTTTACAAGATGATCGCTTCTATTCAGGGATACGCTGTACCTGCGCTTCGAAACTGTTGTTCTCGACGAAAGTGGGCTTTCCCTTCGAAAATCACTTCCAAAACTTGGTGAATACAGTTACATTGGCGTAGTACAATCCGTTTGCAATATAATCGCTTTAATTAAGGGCGACGGTACATCTACGCTTCGGAACTGTTGTTGTCGACGAAAGTGGGTTTTCCCTTTGCACAATCACTTCCAAAACTTGGTGAATACAGTTACATTGGCGTAGCACAAACCGTTTGCAATATAATCGCTTTAATTTAGGGCGACGGTACATCTACGCTTCGGAACTATTGTTGTCGACGAAAGTGGGTTTTCCCTTTGCAGAATCACTTCCAAAACATGGCGAATACAGTTCCATTGGCGTAGCACAAACCGTTTGCAATATAATCGCTTTAACTTAGGGCCACGGTACATGTACGCTTCGAAACTGTTGTTGTCGACGAAAGTGGGCTTTCCCTTTGCAGTATCACTTGTAAAACTTGGTGAATACAGTTACATTGGCGTAATACCAGTCGTTTACAAGATGATCGCTTTTATTCAGGGATACGCTGTACCTGCGCTTCGAAACTGTTGTTCTCGACGAAAGTGGGCTTTCCCTTCGAAAATCACTTCCAAAACTTGGTGAATGCAGTTACATTGGCGTAGCACAAACCGTTTGCAATATAATCGCTTTAATTTAGGGCGACGGTACATCTACGCTTCGGAACTGTTGTTGTCGACGAAAGTGGGTTTTCCCTTTGCAGAATCACTTCCAAAACATGGCGAATACAGTTCCATTGGCGTAGCACAAACCGTTTGCAATATAATCGCTTTAATTTAGGGCGACGGTACATCTACGCTTCGGAACTGTTGTTGTCGACGAAGGTGGGTTTTCCCTCTGCAGAATCACTTCCTAAATATGGTGAATACAGTTACATTGGCGTAGCACAAACCGTTTGCAATATAATCGCTTTAACTTAGGGCGACGGTACATGTACGCTTCGAAACTGTTGTTGTCGACGAAAGTGGGCTTTCCCTTTGCAGTATCACTTGTAAAACTTGGTGAATACAGTTACATTGGCGTAATACCAGTCGTTTACAAGATGATCACTTTTATTCAGGGATACGCTGTACCTGCGCTTCGAAACTGTTGTTCTCGACGAAAGTGGGCTTTCCCTTCGAAAATCACTTCCAAAACTTGGTGAATACAGTTACATTGGCGTAGTACAATCCGTTTGCAATATAATCGCTTTAATTTAGGGCTACGGTACATCTGCGCTTCGAAACTGTTGTTGTCGACGAAAGTGGGCTTTCCCTTTGCAGAATCACTTCCTAAACATGGTGAATACAGTTCCATTGGCGTAGCACAAACCGTTTGCAATATCACGCCTTTAATTTAGGGATACGCTATATCTGCGCTTCGGAACTGTTGTTTTCGACGAAAGTGGGCTTTTCCTTTGCAGAATCACTTCCAAAACTTGGTGAATACAGTTACATTGGCGTAGTACAATCCGTTTGCAATATAATCGCTTTAATTTAGGGCTACGGTACATGTACGCTTCGAAACTGTTGTTGTCGACGAAAGTGGGCTTTCCCTTTGCAGTATCACTTGTAAAACTTGGTGAATACAGTTACATTTGCGTAATACCAGTCGTTTACAAGATGATCACTTTTATTCAGGGATACGCTGTACCTGCGCTTCGAAACTGTTGTTCTCGACGAAAGTGGGCTTTCCCTTCGAAAATCACTTCCAAAACTTGGTGAATACAGTTACATTGGCGTAGTACAATCCGTTTGCAATATAATCGCTTTAATTTAGGGCTACGGTACATCTGCGCTTCGAAACTGTTGTTGTCGACGAAAGTGGGCTTTCCCTTTGCAGAATCACTTCCTAAACATGGTGAATACAGCTCCATTGGCGTAGCACAAACCGTTTGCAATATCACGCCTTTAATTTAGGGATACGCTATATCTGCGCTTCGGAACTGTTGTTTTCGACGAAAGTGGGCTTTTCCTTTGCAGAATCACTTCCAAAACTTGGTGAATACAGTTACATTGGCGTAGTACAATCCGTTTGCAATATAATCGCTTTAATTTAGGGCTACGGTACATCTGCGCTTCGAAACTGTTGTTGTCGACGAAAGTGGGCTTTCCCTTTGCAGAATCACTTCCTAAACATGGTGAATACAGTTCCATTGGCGTAGCACAAACCGTTTGCAATATCACGCCTTTAATTTAGGGATACGGTACATCTGCGCTTCGAAACTGTTGTTGTCGACGAAAGTGGGCTTTCCCTTTGCAGAATCACTTCCTAAACATGGTGAATACAGCTCCATTGGCGTAGCACAAACCGTTTGCAATATCACGCCTTTAATTTAGGGATACGCTGTACCTGCGCTTCGAAACTGTTGTTCTCGACGAAAGTGGGCTTTCCCTTCGAAAATCACTTCCAAAACTTGGTGAATACAGTTACATTGGCGTAGTACAATCCGTTTGCAATATAATCGCTTTAATTAAGGGCGGCGGTACATCTACGCTTCGGAACTGTTGTTGTCGACGAAAGTGGGTTTTCCCTTTGCAGAATCACTTCCAAAACTTGGTGAATACAGTTACATTGGCGTAGCACAAACCGTTTGCAATATAATCGCTTTAATTTAGGGCGACGGTACATCTACGCTTCGGAACTATTGTTGTCGACGAAAGTGGGTTTTCCCTTTGCAGAATCACTTCCAAAACATGGCGAATACAGTTCCATTGGCGTAGCACAAACCGTTTGCAATATAATCGCTTTAACTTAGGGCCACGGTACATGTACGCTTCGAAACTGTTGTTGTCGACGAAAGTGGGCTTTCCCTTTGCAGTATCACTTGTAAAACTTGGTGAATACAGTTACATTGGCGTAATACCAGTCGTTTACAAGATGATCGCTTTTATTCAGGGATACGCTGTACCTGCGCTTCGAAACTGTTGTTCTCGACGAAAGTGGGCTTTCCCTTCGAAAATCACTTCCAAAACTTGGTGAATGCAGTTACATTGGCGTAGCACAAACCGTTTGCAATATAATCGCTTTAATTTAGGGCGACGGTACATCTACGCTTCGGAACTGTTGTTGTCGACGAAAGTGGGTTTTCCCTTTGCAGAATCACTTCCAAAACATGGCGAATACAGTTCCATTGGCGTAGCACAAACCGTTTGCAATATAATCGCTTTAATTTAGGGCGACGGTACATCTACGCTTCGGAACTGTTGTTGTCGACGAAGGTGGGTTTTCCCTCTGCAGAATCACTTCCTAAATATGGTGAATACAGTTACATTGGCGTAGCACAAACCGTTTGCAATATAATCGCTTTAACTTAGGGCGACGGTACATGTACGCTTCGAAACTGTTGTTGTCGACGAAAGTGGGCTTTCCCTTTGCAGTATCACTTGTAAAACTTGGTGAATACAGTTACATTGGCGTAATACCAGTCGTTTACAAGATGATCACTTTTATTCAGGGATACGCTGTACCTGCGCTTCGAAACTGTTGTTCTCGACGAAAGTGGGCTTTCCCTTCGAAAATCACTTCCAAAACTTGGTGAATACAGTTACATTGGCGTAGTACAATCCGTTTGCAATATAATCGCTTTAATTTAGGGCTACGGTACATCTGCGCTTCGAAACTGTTGTTGTCGACGAAAGTGGGCTTTCCCTTTGCAGAATCACTTCCTAAACATGGTGAATACAGCTCCATTGGCGTAGCACAAACCGTTTGCAATATCACGCCTTTAATTTAGGGATACGCTATATCTGCGCTTCGGAACTGTTGTTTTCGACGAAAGTGGGCTTTTCCTTTGCAGAATCACTTCCAAAACTTGGTGAATACAGTTACATTGGCGTAGTACAATCCGTTTGCAATATAATCGCTTTAATTTAGGGCTACGGTACATCTGCGCTTCGAAACTGTTGTTGTCGACGAAAGTGGGCTTTCCCTTTGCAGAATCACTTCCTAAACATGGTGAATACAGTTCCATTGGCGTAGCACAAACCGTTTGCAATATCACGCCTTTAATTTAGGGCTACGGTACATCTGCGCTTCGAAACTGTTGTTGTCGACGAAAGTGGGCTTTCCCTTTGCAGAATCACTTCCTAAACATGGTGAATACAGTTCCATTGGCGTAGCACAAACCGTTTGCAATATCACGCCTTTAATTTAGGGATACGCTGTACCTGCGCTTCGAAACTGTTGTTCTCGACGAAAGTGGGCTTTCCCTTCGAAAATCACTTCCAAAACTTGGTGAATACAGTTACATTGGCGTAGTACAATCCGTTTGCAATATAATCGCTTTAATTAAGGGCGGCGGTACATCTACGCTTCGGAACTGTTGTTGTCGACGAAAGTGGGTTTTCCCTTTGCAGAATCACTTCCAAAACTTGGTGAATACAGTTACATTGGCGTAGCACAAACCGTTTGCAATATAATCGCTTTAATTTAGGGCGACGGTACATCTACGCTTCGGAACTATTGTTGTCGACGAAAGTGGGTTTTCCCTTTGCAGAATCACTTCCAAAACATGGCGAATACAGTTCCATTGGCGTAGCACAAACCGTTTGCAATATAATCGCTTTAACTTAGGGCCACGGTACATGTACGCTTCGAAACTGTTGTTGTCGACGAAAGTGGGCTTTCCCTTTGCAGTATCACTTGTAAAACTTGGTGAATACAGTTACATTGGCGTAATACCAGTCGTTTACAAGATGATCGCTTTTATTCAGGGATACGCTGTACCTGCGCTTCGAAACTGTTGTTCTCGACGAAAGTGGGCTTTCCCTTCGAAAATCACTTCCAAAACTTGGTGAATGCAGTTACATTGGCGTAGCACAAACCGTTTGCAATATAATCGCTTTAATTTAGGGCGACGGTACATCTACGCTTCGGAACTGTTGTTGTCGACGAAAGTGGGTTTTCCCTTTGCAGAATCACTTCCAAAACATGGCGAATACAGTTCCATTGGCGTAGCACAAACCGTTTGCAATATAATCGCTTTAATTTAGGGCGACGGTACATCTACGCTTCGGAACTGTTGTTGTCGACGAAGGTGGGTTTTCCCTCTGCAGAATCACTTCCTAAATATGGTGAATACAGTTACATTGGCGTAGCACAAACCGTTTGCAATATAATCGCTTTAACTTAGGGCGACGGTACATGTACGCTTCGAAACTGTTGTTGTCGACGAAAGTGGGCTTTCCCTTTGCAGTATCACTTGTAAAACTTGGTGAATACAGTTACATTGGCGTAATACCAGTCGTTTACAAGATGATCACTTTTATTCAGGGATACGCTGTACCTGCGCTTCGAAACTGTTGTTCTCGACGAAAGTGGGCTTTCCCTTCGAAAATCACTTCCAAAACTTGGTGAATACAGTTACATTGGCGTAGTACAATCCGTTTGCAATATAATCGCT
The DNA here is from genome assembly GCA_910591665.1 of Ectemnius continuus. Classification (NCBI taxonomy): domain Eukaryota; kingdom Metazoa; phylum Arthropoda; class Insecta; order Hymenoptera; family Crabronidae; genus Ectemnius; species Ectemnius continuus. Next base: position 15,938,449 of record OU342860.1, read on the forward strand.
TTAATTTAGGGCTACGGTACATCTGCGCTTCGAAACTGTTGTTGTCGACGAAAGTGGGCTTTCCCTTTGCAGAATCACTTCCTAAACATGGTGAATACAGTTCCATTGGCGTAGCACAAACCGTTTGCAATATCACGCCTTTAATTTAGGGATACGCTATATCTGCGCTTCGGAACTGTTGTTTTCGACGAAAGTGGGCTTTTCCTTTGCAGAATCACTTCCAAAACTTGGTGAATACAGTTACATTGGCGTAGTACAATCCGTTTGCAATATAATCGCTTTAATTTAGGGCTACGGTACATCTGCGCTTCGAAACTGTTGTTGTCGACGAAAGTGGGCTTTCCCTTTGCAGAATCACTTCCTAAACATGGCGACTAAAGTTCCATTGGCGTAGCACAAACCGTTTCCAATATAATCGCTTTAACTTAGGGCGACGGTACATGTACGCTTCGGAACTGTTGTTGTCAACGAAAGTGGGCTTTCCCTTTGCAGTATCACTTGTAAAACTTGGTGAATACAGTTACATTGGCGTAATACCAGTCGTTTACAAGATGATCGCTTTTATTCAGGGATACGCTGTACCTGCGCTTCGAAACTGTTGTTCTCGACGAAAGCGGGCTTTCCCTTCGACAATCACTTCCAAAACTTGGTGAATACAGTTACATTGGCGTAGCACAAACCGTTTGCAATATAATCGCTTTGATTTAGGGCGACGGTACATCTACGCTTCGGAACTGTTGTTGCCGACGAAAGTGGGTTTTCCCTTTGCAGAATCACTTCCAAAACATGGCGAATACAGTTCCATTGGCGTAGCACAAACCGTTTGCAATATAATCGCTTTAATTTAGGGCGACGGTACATCTACGCTTCGGAACTGTTGTTGTCGACGAAGGTGGGTTTTCCCTCTGCAGAATCACTTCCTAAATATGGTGAATACAGTTCCATTGGCGTAGCACAAACCGTTTCCAATATAATCGCTTTAACATAGGGCGACGGTACATGTACGCTTCGAAACTGTTGTTGTCGACGAAAGTGGGCTTTCCCTTTGCAGTATCACTTGTAAAACTTGGTGAATACAGTTACATTGGCGTAATACCAGTCGTTTACAAGATGATCGCTTCTATTCAGGGATACGCTGTACCTGCGCTTCGAAACTGTTGTTCTCGACGAAAGTGGGCTTTCCCTTCGAAAATCACTTCCAAAACTTGGTGAATACAGTTACATTGGCGTAGCACAAACCGTTTGCAATATAATCGCTTTAATTTAGGGCGACGGTACATTTACGCTTCGGAACTGTTGTTGTCGACGAAAGTGGGTTTTCCCTTTGCAGAATCACTTCCAAAACATGGCGAATACAGTTCCATTGGCGTAGCACAAACCGTTTGCAATATAATCGCTTTAATTTAGGGCGACGGTACATCTACGCTTCGGAACTGTTGTTGTCGACGAAAGTGGGTTTTCCCTTTGCAGAATCACTTCCAAAACATGGCGAATACAGTTCCATTGGCGTAGCACAAACCGTTTGCAATATAATCGCTTTAATTTAGGGCGACGGTACATCTACGCTTCGGAACTGTTGTTGTCGACGAAGGTGGGTTTTCCCTCTGCAGAATCACTTCCTAAATATGGTGAATACAGTTACATTGGCGTAGCACAAACCGTTTGCAATATAATCGCTTTAACTTAGGGCGACGGTACATGTACGCTTCGAAACTGTTGTTGTCGACGAAAGTGGGCTTTCCCTTTGCAGTATCACTTGTAAAACTTGGTGAATACAGTTACATTGGCGTAATACCAGTCGTTTACAAGATGATCACTTTTATTCAGGGATACGCTGTACCTGCGCTTCGAAACTGTTGTTCTCGACGAAAGTGGGCTTTCCCTTCGAAAATCACTTCCAAAACTTGGTGAATACAGTTACATTGGCGTAGTACAATCCGTTTGCAATATAATCGCTTTAATTTAGGGCTACGGTACATCTGCGCTTCGAAACTGTTGTTGTCGACGAAAGTGGGCTTTCCCTTTGCAGAATCACTTCCTAAACATGGTGAATACAGTTCCATTGGCGTAGCACAAACCGTTTGCAATATCACGCCTTTAATTTAGGGATACGCTATATCTGCGCTTCGGAACTGTTGTTTTCGACGAAAGTGGGCTTTTTCTTTGCAGAATCACTTCCAAAACTTGGTGAATACAGTTACATTGGCGTAGTACAATCCGTTTGCAATATAATCGCTTTAATTTAGGGCTACGGTACATCTGCGCTTCGAAACTGTTGTTGTCGACGAAAGTGGGCTTTCCCTTTGCAGAATCACTTCCTAAACATGGCGAATACAGTTCCATTGGCGTAGCACAAACCGTTTCCAATATAATCGCTTTAACTTAGGGCGACGGTACATGTACGCTTCGGAACTGTTGTTGTCAACGAAAGTGGGCTTTCCCTTTGCAGTATCACTTGTAAAACTTGGTGAATACAGTTACATTGGCGTAATACCAGTCGTTTACAAGATGATCGCTTTTATTCAGGGATACGCTGTACCTGCGCTTCGAAACTGTTGTTCTCGACGAAAGCGGGCTTTCCCTTCGACAATCACTTCCAAAACTTGGTGAATACAGTTACATTGGCGTAGCACAAACCGTTTGCAATATAATCGCTTTAATTTAGGGCGACGGTACATCTACGCTTCGGAACTGTTGTTGTCGACGAAAGTGGGTTTTCCCTTTGCAGAATCACTTCCAAAACTTGGTGAATACAGTTACATTGGCGTAGCACAAACCGTTTGCAATATAATCGCTTTAATTTAGGGCGACGGTACATCTACGCTTCGGAACTGTTGTTGTCGACGAAAGTGGGTTTTCCCTTTGCAGAATAACTTCCAAAACATGGCGAATACAGTTACATTGGCGTAGCACAAACCGTTTGCAATATCACGCCTTTAATTTAGTGATACGCTATATCTGCGCTTCGAAACTGTTGTTTTCGACGAAAGTGGGCTTTCCCTTTGCAGTATCACTTGTAAAACTTGGTGAATACAGTTACATTGGCGTAATACCAGTCGTTTACAAGATGATCGCTTTTATTCAGGGATACGCTGTACCTGCGCTTCGAAACTGTTGTTCTCGACGAAAGTGGGCTTTCCCTTCGAAAATCACTTCCAAAACTTGGTGAATACAGTTACATTGGCGTAGCACAAACCGTTTGCAATATAATCGCTTTAATTTAGGGCGACGGTACACCTACGCTTCGGAACTGTTGTTGTCGACGAAAGTGGGTTTTCCCTTTGCAGAATCACTTCCAAAACATGGCGAATACAGTTCCATTGGCGTAGCACAAACCGTTTGCAATATAATCGCTTTAACTTAGGGCGACGGTACATGTACGCTTCGAAACTGTTGTTGTCGACGGAAGTGGGCTTTCCCTTTGCAGTATCACTTGTGAAACTTGGTGAATACAGTTACATTGGCGTAATACCAGTCGTTTACAAGATGATCGCTTTTATTCAGGGATACGCTGTACCTGCGCTTCGAAACTGTTGTTCTCGACGAAAGTGGGCTTTCCGTTCGAAAATCACTTCCAAAACTTGGTGAATACAGTTACATTTGCGTAGTACAATCCGTTTGCAATATAATCGCTTTAATTTAGGGCTACGGTACATCTGCGCTTCGAAACTGTTGTTGTCGACGAAAGTGGGCTTTCCCTTTGCAGAATCACTTCCTAAACATGGTGAATACAGTTCCATTGGCGTAGCACAAACCGTTTGCAATATCACGCCTTTAATTTAGGGATACGCTATATCTGCGCTTCGGAACTGTTGTTTTCGACGAAAGTGGGCTTTTCCTTTGCAGAATCACTTCCAAAACATGGTGAATACAGTTCCATTGGCGTAGCACAAACCGTTTCCAATATAATCGCTTTAACTTAGGGCGACGGTACATGTACGCTTCGAAACTGTTGTTGTCGACGAAAGTGGGCTTTCCCTTTGCAGTATCACTTGTAAAACTTGGTGAATACAGTTACATTGGCGTAATACCAGTCGTTTACAAGATGATCGCTTCTATTCAGGGGGACGCTGTACCTGCGCTTCGAAACTGTTGTTCTCGACGAAAGTGGGCTTTCCCTTTGCAGAATCACTTCCTAAATATGGTGAATATAGTTACATTGGCGTAGCACAAACCGTTTGCAATATAATCGCTTTAATTTAGGGCGACGGTACATCTACGCTTCGGAACTGTTGTTGTCGACGAAAGTGGGCTTTCCCTTTGCAGAAACACTTCCTAAATATGGTGAATACAGTTACATTGGCGTAGCACAAACCGTTTGCAATATAATCGCTTTAATTTAGGGCGACGGTACATCTACGCTTCGGAACTGTTGTTTTCGACGAAAGTGGGCTTTTCCTTTGCAGTATCACTTGTAAAACTTGGTGAATACAGTTCCATTGGCGTAGCACAAACCGTTTGCAATATAATCGCTTTAACTTAGGGCGACGGTACATGTACGCTTCGAAACTGTTGTTGTCGACGAAAGTGGGCTTTCCCTTTGCAGTATCACTTGTAAAACTTGGTGAATGCAGTTACATTGGCGTAATACCAGTCGTTTACAAGATGATCGCTTCTATTCAGGGATACGCTGTACCTGCGCTTCGGAACTGTTGTTGTCGACGAAAGTGGGCTTTCCCTTTGCAGAATCACTTCCAAAACATGGCGAATATAGTTCCATTGGCGTAGCACAAACCGTTTGCAGTATAATCGCTTTAATTTAGGGCGACGGTACATCTACGCTTCGGAACTGTTGTTGTCGACGGAAGTGGGTTTTCCCTTTGCAGAATCACTTCCAAAACATGGCGAATACAGTTCCATTGGCGTAGCACAAACCGTTTGCAATATAATCGCTTTAACTTAGGGCGACGGTACATGTACGCTTCGAAACTGTTGTTGTCGACGGAAGTGGGCTTTCCCTTTGCAGTATCACTTGTGAAACTTGGTGAATACAGTTACATTGGCGTAATACCAGTCGTTTACAAGATGATCGCTTTTATTCAGGGATACGCTGTACCTGCGCTTCGAAACTGTTGTTCTCGACGAAAGTGGGCTTTCCGTTCGAAAATCACTTCCAAAACTTGGTGAATACAGTTACATTGGCGTAGTACAATCCGTTTGCAATATAATCGCTTTAATTTAGGGCTACGGTACATCTGCGCTTCGAAACTGTTGTTGTCGACGAAAGTGGGCTTTCCCTTTGCAGAATCACTTCCTAAACATGGTGAATACAGTTCCATTGGCGTAGCACAAACCGTTTGCAATATCACGCCTCTAATTTAGGGATACGCTATATCTGCGCTTCGGAACTGTTGTTTTCGACGAAAGTGGGCTTTTCCTTTGCAGAATCACTTCCAAAACATGGTGAATACAGTTCCATTGGCGTAGCACAAACCGTTTCCAATATAATCGCTTTAACTTAGGGCGACGGTACATGTACGCTTCGAAACTGTTGTTGTCGACGAAAGTGGGCTTTCCCTTTGCAGTATCACTTGTAAAACTTGGTGAATACAGTTACATTGGCGTAATACCAGTCGTTTACAAGATGATCGCTTCTATTCAGGGATACGCTGTACCTGCGCTTCGAAACTGTTGTTCTCGACGAAAGTGGGCTTTCCCTTCGAAAATCACTTCCAAAACTTGGTGAATACAGTTACATTGGCGTAGCACAAACCGTTTGCAATATAATCGCTTTAATTTAGGGCGACGGTACATCTACGCTTCGGAACTGTTGTTGTCGACGAAAGTGGGTTTTCCCTTTGCAGAATCACTTCCAAAACATGGCGAATACAGTTCCATTGGCGTAGCACAAACCGTTTGCAATATAATCGCTTTAACTTAGGGCGACGGTACATGTACGCTTCGAAACTGTTGTTGTCGACGAAAGTGGGCTTTCCCTTTGCAGTATCACTTGTAAAACTTGGTGAATACAGTTACATTGGCGTAATACCAGTCGTTTACAAGATGATCGCTTCTATTCAGGGATACGCTGTACCTGCGCTTCGAAACTGTTGTTCTCGACGAAAGTGGGCTTTCCCTTCGAAAATCACTTCCAAAACTTGGTGAATGCAGTTACATTGGCGTAGCACAAACCGTTTGCAATATAATCGCTTTAATTTAGGGCGACGGTACATCTACGCTTCGGAACTGTTGTTGTCGACGAAAGTGGGTTTTCCCTTTGCAGAATCACTTCCAAAACATGGCGAATACAGTTCCATTGGCGTAGCACAAACCGTTTGCAATATAATCGCTTTAATTTAGGGCGACGGTACATCTACGCTTCGGAACTGTTGTTGTCGACGAAGGTGGGTTTTCCCTCTGCAGAATCACTTCCTAAATATGGTGAATACAGTTCCATTGGCGTAGCACAAACCGTTTCCAATATAATCGCTTTAACTTAGGGCGACGGTACATGTACGCTTCGAAACTGTTGTTGTCGACGAAAGTGGGCTTTCCCTTTGCAGTATCACTTGTAAAACTTGGTGAATACAGTTACATTGGCGTAATACCAGTCGTTTACAAGATGATCGCTTCTATTCAGGGATACGCTGTACCTGCGCTTCGAAACTGTTGTTCTCGACGAAAGTGGGCTTTCCCTTCGAAAATCACTTCCAAAACTTGGTGAATACAGTTACATTGGCGTAGCACAAACCGTTTGCAATATAATCGCTTTAATTTAGGGCGACGGTACATTTACGCTTCGGAACTGTTGTTGTCGACGAAAGTGGGTTTTCCCTTTGCAGAATCACTTCCAAAACATGGCGAATACAGTTCCATTGGCGTAGCACAAACCGTTTGCAATATAATCGCTTTAACTTAGGGCGACGGTACATGTACGCTTCGAAACTGTTGTTGTCGACGAAAGTGGGCTTTCCCTTTGCAGTATCACTTGTAAAACTTGGTGAATACAGTTACATTGGCGTAATACCAGTCGTTTACAAGATGATCACTTTTATTCAGGGATACGCTGTACCTGCGCTTCGAAACTGTTGTTCTCGACGAAAGTGGGCTTTCCCTTCGAAAATCACTTCCAAAACTTGGTGAATACAGTTACATTGGCGTAGTACAATCCGTTTGCAATATAATCGCTTTAATTTAGGGCTACGGTACATCTGCGCTTCGAAACTGTTGTTGTCGACGAAAGTGGGCTTTCCCTTTGCAGAATCACTTCCTAAACATGGTGAATACAGTTCCATTGGCGTAGCACAAACCGTTTGCAATATCATGCCTTTAATTTAGGTATACGCTATATCTGCGCTTCGGAACTGTTGTTTTCGACGAAAGTGGGCTTTTCCTTTGCAGTATCACTTGTAAAACTTGGTGAATACAGTTACATTGGCGTAATACGAGTCGTTTACAAGATGATCGCTTTTATTCAGGGATACGCTGTACCTGGGCTTCGAAACTGTTGTTCTCGACGAAAGTGGGCTTTCCCTTCGAAAATCACTTCCAAAACTTGGTGAATACAGTTACATTCGCGTAGCACAAACCGTTTGCAATATAATCGCTTTAATTTAGGGCGACGGTACATCTACGCTTCGGAACTGTTGTTGTCGACGAAAGTGGGCTTTCCCTTTACAGAATCACTTCCTAAACATGGTGAATACAGTTACATTGGCGTAGCACAAACCGTTTGCAATATAACGCCTTTAATTTAGTGATACGCTATATCTGCGCTTCGGAACTGTTGTTTTCGACGAAAGTGGGCTTTTCCTTTGCAGAATCACTTCCAAAACATGGTGAATACAGTTCCATTGGCGTAGCACAAACCGTTTCCAATATAATCGCTTTAACTTAGGGCGACGGTACATGTACGCTTCGAAACTGTTGTTGTCGACGAAAGTGGGCTTTCCCTTTGCAGTATCACTTGTAAAACTTGGTGAATACAGTTACATTGGCGTAATACCAGTCGTTTACAAGATGATCGCTTCTATTCAGGGATACGCTGTACCTGCGCTTCGAAACTGTTGTTCTCGACGAAAGTGGGCTTTCCCTTCGAAAATCACTTCCAAAACTTGGTGAATGCAGTTACATTGGCGTAGCACAAACCGTTTGCAATATAATCGCTTTAATTTAGGGCGACGGTACATCTACGCTTCGGAACTGTTGTTGTCGACGAAAGTGGGCTTTCCCTTTGCAGAATCACTTCCAAAACATGGCGAATACAGTTCCATTGGCGTAGCACAAACCGTTTGCAATATAATCGCTTTAATTTAGGGCGACGGTACATCTACGCTTCGGAACTGTTGTTGTCGACGAAGGTGGGTTTTCCCTCTGCAGAATCACTTCCTAAATATGGTGAATACAGTTCCATTGGCGTAGCACAAACCGTTTCCAATATAATCGCTTTAACTTAGGGCGACGGTACATGTACGCTTCGAAACTGTTGTTGTCGACGAAAGTGGGCTTTCCCTTTGCAGTATCACTTGTAAAACTTGGTGAATACAGTTACATTGGCGTAATACCAGTCGTTTACAAGATGATCGCTTCTATTCAGGGATACGCTGTACCTGCGCTTCGAAACTGTTGTTCTCGACGAAAGTGGGCTTTCCCTTCGAAAATCACTTCCAAAACTTGGTGAATACAGTTACATTGGCGTAGCACAAACCGTTTGCAATATAATCGCTTTAATTTAGGGCGACGGTACATCTACGCTTCGGAACTGTTGTTGTCGACGAAAGTGGGTTTTCCCTTTGCAGAATCACTTCCAAAACATGGCGAATATAGTTCCATTGGCGTAGCACAAACCGTTTGCAATATAATCGCTTTAACTTAGGGCGACGGTACATGTACGCTTCGAAACTGTTGTTGTCGACGAAAGTGGGCTTTCCCTTTGCAGTATCACTTGTAAAACTTGGTGAATACAGTTACATTGGCGTAATACCAGTCGTTTACAAGATGATCACTTTTATTCAGGGATACGCTGTACCTGCGCTTCGAAACTGTTGTTCTCGACGAAAGTGGGCTTTCCCTTCGAAAATCACTTCCAAAACTTGGTGAATACAGTTACATTCGCGTAGCACAAACCGTTTGCAATATAATCGCTTTAATTTAGGGCGACGGTACATCTACGCTTCGGAACTGTTGTTGTCGACGAAAGTGGGCTTTCCCTTTACAGAATCACTTCCTAAACATGGTGAATACAGTTACATTGGCGTAGCACAAACCGTTTGCAATATAATCGCTTTAATTTAGGGCGACGGTACATCTACGCTTCGGAACTGTTGTTCTCGACGAAAGTGGGCTTTCCCTTCGAAAATCACTTCCAAAACTTGGTGAATACAGTTACATTGGCGTAGTACAATCCGTTTGCAATATAATCGCTTTAATTTAGGGCTACGGTACATCTGCGCTTCGAAACTGTTGTTGTCGACGAAAGTGGGCTTTCCCTTTGCAGAATCACTTCCTAAACATGGTGAATACAGTTCCATTGGCGTAGCACAAACCGTTTGCAATATCACGCCTTTAATTTAGGGATACGCTATATCTGCGCTTCGGAACTGTTGTTTTCGACGAAAGTGGGCTTTTCCTTTGCAGAATCACTTCCAAAACATGGTGAATACAGTTCCATTGGCGTAGCACAAACCGTTTCCAATATAATCGCTTTAACTTAGGGCGACGGTACATGTACGCTTCGAAACTGTTGTTGTCGACGAAAGTGGGCTTTCCCTTTGCAGTATCACTTGTAAAACTTGGTGAATACAGTTACATTGGCGTAATACCAGTCGTTTACAAGATGATCGCTTTTATTCAGGGATACGCTGTACCTGCGCTTCGAAACTGTTGTTCTCGACGAAAGTGGGCTTTCCCTTCGAAAATCACTTCCAAAACTTGGTGAATACAGTTACATTGGCGTAGTACAATCCGTTTGCAATATAATCGCTTTAATTTAGGGCTACGGTACATCTGCGCTTCGAAACTGTTGTTGTCGACGAAAGTGGGCTTTCCCTTTGCAGAATCACTTCCTAAACATGGTGAATACAGTTCCATTGGCGTAGCACAAACCGTTTGCAATATCACGCCTTTAATTTAGGGATACGCTATATCTGCGCTTCGGAACTGTTGTTTTCGACGAAAGTGGGCTTTTCCTTTGCAGAATCACTTCCAAAACTTGGTGAATACAGTTACATTGGCGTAGTACAATCCGTTTGCAATATAATCGCTTTAATTTAGGGCTACGGTACATCTGCGCTTCGAAACTGTTGTTGTCGACGAAAGTGGGCTTTCCCTTTGCAGAATCACTTCCTAAACATGGCGAATACAGTTCCATTGGCGTAGCACAAACCGTTTCCAATATAATCGCTTTAACTTAGGGCGACGGTACATGTACGCTTCGAAACTGTTGTTCTCGACGAAAGTGGGCTTTCCCTTCGAAAATCACTTCCAAAACTTGGTGAATACAGTTACATTGGCGTAGTACAATCCGTTTGCAATATAATCGCTTTAATTTAGGGCTACGGTACATCTGCGCTTCGAAACTGTTGTTGTCGACGAAAGTGGGCTTTCCCTTCGACAATCACTTCCAAAACTTGGTGAATACAGTTACATTGGCGTAGCACAAACCGTTTGCAATATAATCGCTTTAATTTAGGGCGACGGTACATCTACGCTTCGGAACTGTTGTTGTCGACGAAGGTGGGTTTTCCCTCTGCAGAATCACTTCCTAAATATGGTGAATACAGTTCCATTGGCGTAGCACAAACCGTTTCCAATATAATCGCTTTAACTTAGGGCGACGGTACATGTACGCTTCGAAACTGTTGTTGTCGACGAAAGTGGGCTTTCCCTTTGCAGTATCACTTGTAAAACTTGGTGAATACAGTTACATTGGCGTAATACCAGTCGTTTACAAGATGATCGCTTCTATTCAGAGATACGCTGTACCTGCGCTTCGAAACTGTTGTTCTCGACGAAAGTGGGCTTTCCCTTCGAAAATCACTTCCAAAACTTGGTGAATGCAGTTACATTGGCGTAGCACAAACCGTTTGCAATATAATCGCTTTAATTTAGGGCGACGGTACATCTACGCTTCGGAACTGTTGTTGTCGACGAAAGTGGGTTTTCCCTTTGCAGAATCACTTCCAAAACATGGCGAATACAGTTCCATTGGCGTAGCACAAACCGTTTGCAATATAATCGCTTTAATTTAGGGCGACGGTACATCTACGCTTCGGAACTGTTGTTGTCGACGAAGGTGGGTTTTCCCTCTGCAGAATCACTTCCTAAATATGGTGAATACAGTTCCATTGGCGTAGCACAAACCGTTTCCAATATAATCGCTTTAACTTAGGGCGACGGTACATGTACGCTTCGAAACTGTTGTTGTCGACGAAAGTGGGCTTTCCCTTTGCAGTATCACTTGTAAAACTTGGTGAATACAGTTACATTGGCGTAATACCAGTCGTTTACAAGATGATCGCTTCTATTCAGGGATACGCTGTACCTGCGCTTCGAAACTGTTGTTCTCGACGAAAGTGGGCTTTCCCTTCGAAAATCACTTCCAAAACTTGGTGAATACAGTTACATTGGCGTAGCACAAACCGTTTGCAATATAATCGCTTTAATTTAGGGCGACGGTACATCTACGCTTCGGAACTGTTGTTGTCGACGAAAGTGGGTTTTCCCTTTGCAGAATCACTTCCAAAACATGGCGAATACAGTTCCATTGGCGTAGCACAAACCGTTTGCAATATAATCGCTTTAACTTAGGGCGACGGTACATCTACGCTTCGAAACTGTTGTTGTCGACGAAAGTGGGCTTTCCCTTTGCAGTATCACTTGTAAAACTTGGTGAATACAGTTACATTGGCGTAATACCAGTCGTTTACAAGATGATCACTTTTATTCAGGGATACGCTGTACCTGCGCTTCGAAACTGTTGTTCTCGACGAAAGTGGGCTTTCCCTTCGAAAATCACTTCCAAAACTTGGTGAATACAGTTACATTCGCGTAGCACAAACCGTTTGCAATATAATCGCTTTAATTTAGGGCGACGGTACATCTACGCTTCGGAACTGTTGTTGTCGACGAAAGTGGGCTTTCCCTTTACAGAATCACTTCCTAAACATGGTGAATACAGTTACATTGGCGTAGCACAAACCGTTTGCAATATAATCGCTTTAATTTAGGGCGACGGTACATCTACGCTTCGGAACTGTTGTTCTCGACGAAAGTGGGCTTTCCCTTCGAAAATCACTTCCAAAACTTGGTGAATACAGTTACATTGGCGTAGTACAATCCGTTTGCAATATAATCGCTTTAATTTAGGGCTACGGTACATCTGCGCTTCGAAACTGTTGTTGTCGACGAAAGTGGGCTTTCCCTTTGCAGAATCACTTCCTAAACATGGTGAATACAGTTCCATTGGCGTAGCACAAACCGTTTGCAATATCACGCCTTTAATTTAGGGATACGCTATATCTGCGCTTCGGAACTGTTGTTTTCGACGAAAGTGGGCTTTTCCTTTGCAGAATCACTTCCAAAACATGGTGAATACAGTTCCATTGGCGTAGCACAAACCGTTTCCAATATAATCGCTTTAACTTAGGGCGACGGTACATGTACGCTTCGAAACTGTTGTTGTCGACGAAAGTGGGCTTTCCCTTTGCAGAATCACTTCCTAAACATGGTGAATACAATTCCATTGGCGTAGCACAAACCGTTTGCAATATCACGCCTTTAATTTAGGGATACGCTATATCTGCGCTTCGGAACTGTTGTTTTCGACGAAAGTGGGCTTTTCCTTTGCAGAATCACTTCCAAAACATGGTGAATACAGTTCCATTGGCGTAGCACAAACCGTTTCCAATATAATCGCTTTAACTTAGGGCGACGGTACATGTACGCTTCGAAACTGTTGTTGTCGACGAAAGTGGGCTTTCCCTTTGCAGTATCACTTGTAAAACTTGGTGAATACAGTTACATTGGCGTAATACCAGTCGTTTACAAGATGATCACTTTTATTCAGGGATACGCTGTACCTGCGCTTCGAAACTGTTGTTCTCGACGAAAGTGGGCTTTCCCTTCGAAAATCACTTCCAAAACTTGGTGAATACAGTTACATTGTCGTAATACCAGTCGTTTACAAGATGATCACTTTTATTCAGGGATACGCTGTACCTGCGCTTCGAAACTGTTGTTCTCGACGAAAGTGGGCTTTCCCTTCGAAAATCACTTCCAAAACTTGGTGAATACAGTTACATTTGCGTAGTACAATCCGTTTGCAATATAATCGCTTTAATTTAGGGCTACGGTACATCTGCGCTTCGAAACTGTTGTTGTCGACGAAAGTGGGCTTTCCCTTTGCAGAATCACTTCCTAAACATGGTGAATACAATTCCATTGGCGTAGCACAAACCGTTTGCAATATCACGCCTTTAATTTAGGGATACGCTATATCTGCGCTCCGGAACTGTTGTTTTCGACGAAAGTGGGCTTTTCCTTTGCAGAATCACTTCCAAAACATGGTGAATACAGTTCCATTGGCGTAGCACAAACCGTTTCCAATATAATCGCTTTAACTTAGGGCGACGGTACATGTACGCTTCGAAACTGTTGTTGTCGACGAAAGTGGGCTTTCCCTTTGCAGTATCACTTGTAAAACTTGGTGAATACAGTTACATTGGCGTAATACCAGTCGTTTACAAGATGATCGCTTCTATTCAGGGATACGCTGTACCTGCGCTTCGAAACTGTTGTTCTCGACGAAAGTGGGCTTTCCCTTCGAAAATCACTTCCAAAACTTGGTGAATACAGTTACATTGGCGTAGTACAATCCGTTTGCAATATAATCGCTTTAATTAAGGGCGACGGTACATCTACGCTTCGGAACTGTTGTTGTCGACGAAAGTGGGTTTTCCCTTTGCAGAATCACTTCCAAAACTTGGTGAATACAGTTACATTGGCGTAGCACAAACCGTTTGCAATATAATCGCTTTAATTTAGGGCGACGGTACATCTACGCTTCGGAACTATTGTTGTCGACGAAAGTGGGTTTTCCCTTTGCAGAATCACTTCCAAAACATGGCGAATACAGTTCCATTGGCGTAGCACAAACCGTTTGCAATATAATCGCTTTAACTTAGGGCCACGGTACATGTACGCTTCGAAACTGTTATTGTCGACGAAAGTGGGCTTTCCCTTTGCAGTATCACTTGTAAAACTTGGTGAATACAGTTACATTGGCGTAATACCAGTCGTTTACAAGATGATCGCTTTTATTCAGGGATACGCTGTACCTGCGCTTCGAAACTGTTGTTCTCGACGAAAGTGGGCTTTCCCTTCGAAAATCACTTCCAAAACTTGGTGAATGCAGTTACATTGGCGTAGCACAAACCGTTTGCAATATAATCGCTTTAATTTAGGGCGACGGTACATCTACGCTTCGGAACTGTTGTTGTCGACGAAAGTGGGTTTTCCCTTTGCAGAATCACTTCCAAAACATGGCGAATACAGTTCCATTGGCGTAGCACAAACCGTTTGCAATATAATCGCTTTAATTTAGGGCGACGGTACATCTACGCTTCGGAACTGTTGTTGTCGACGAAGGTGGGTTTTCCCTCTGCAGAATCACTTCCTAAATATGGTGAATACAGTTACATTGGCGTAGCACAAACCGTTTGCAATATAATCGCTTTAACTTAGGGCGACGGTACATGTACGCTTCGAAACTGTTGTCGTCGACGAAAGTGGGCTTTCCCTTTGCAGTATCACTTGTAAAACTTGGTGAATACAGTTACATTGGCGTAATACCAGTCGTTTACAAGATGATCACTTTTATTCAGGGATACGCTGTACCTGCGCTTCGAAACTGTTGTTCTCGACGAAAGTGGGCTTTTCCTTTGCAGAATCACTTCCAAAACTTGGTGAATACAGTTACATTGGCGTAGTACAATCCGTTTGCAATATAATCGCTTTAATTTAGGGCTACGGTACATCTGCGCTTCGAAACTGTTGTTGTCGACGAAAGTGGGCTTTCCCTTTGCAGAATCACTTCCTAAACATGGCGAATACAGTTCCATTGGCGTAGCACAAACCGTTTCCAATATAATCGCTTTAACTTAGGGCGACGGTACATGTACGCTTCGAAACTGTTGTTCTCGACGAAAGTGGGCTTTCCCTTCGAAAATCACTTCCAAAACTTGGTGAATACAGTTACATTGGCGTAGTACAATCCGTTTGCAATATAATCGCTTTAATTTAGGGCTACGGTACATCTGCGCTTCGAAACTGTTGTTGTCGACGAAAGTGGGCTTTCCCTTCGACAATCACTTCCAAAACTTGGTGAATACAGTTACATTGGCGTAGCACAAACCGTTTGCAATATAATCGCTTTAATTTAGGGCGACGGTACATCTACGCTTCGGAACTGTTGTTGTCGACGAAAGTGGGTTTTTCCTTTGCAGAATCACTTCCAAAACTTGGTGAATACAGTTACATTGGCGTAGTACAATCCGTTTGCAGTATAATCGCTTTAATTTAGGGCTACGGTACATCTGCGCTTCGAAACTGTTGTTGTCGACGAAAGTGGGCTTTCCCTTTGCAGAATCACTTCCTAAACATGGCGAATATAGTTCCATTGGCGTAGCACAAACCGTTTGCAATATAATCGCTTTTGTTTAGGGATACGCTATGTCTGCGCTTCGGAACTGTTGTTTTCGACGAAAGTGGGCTTTTCCTTTGCAGAATCACTTCCAAAACATGGTGAATACAGTTCCATTGGCGTAGCACAAACCGTTTCCAATATAATCGCTTTAACTTAGGGCGACGGTACATGTACGCTTCGGAACTGTTGTTGTCAACGAAAGTGGGCTTTCCCTTTGCAGTATCACTTGTAAAACTTGGTGAATACAGTTACATTGGCGTAATACCAGTCGTTTACAAGATGATCGCTTTTATTCAGGGATACGCTGTACCTGCGCTTCGAAACTGTTGTTCTCGACGAAAGCGGGCTTTCCCTTTGCAGAATCACTTCCTAAATATGGTGAATACAGTTACATTGGCGTAGCACAAACCGTTTGCAATATAATCGCTTTAATTTAGGGCGACGGTACATCTACGCTTCGGAACTGTTGTTGTCGACGAAAGTGGGCTTTCCCTTTGCAGAAACACTTCCTAAATATGGTGAATACAGTTACATTGGCGTAGCACAAACCGTTTGCAATATAATCGCTTTAATTTAGGGCGACGGTACATCTACGCTTCGGAACTGTTGTTTTCGACGAAAGTGGGCTTTTCCTTTGCAGTATCACTTGTAAAACTTGGTGAATACAGTTCCATTGGCGTAGCACAAACCGTTTGCAATATAATCGCTTTAACTTAGGGCGACGGTACATGTACGCTTCGAAACTGTTGTTGTCGACGAAAGTGGGCTTTCCCTTTGCAGTATCACTTGTAAAACTTGGTGAATACAGTTACATTGGCGTAATACCAGTCGTTTACAAGATGATCGCTTCTATTCAGGGATACGCTGTACCTGCGCTTCGGAACTGTTGTTGTCGACGAAAGTGGGCTTTCCCTTTGCAGAATCACTTCCAAAACATGGCGAATATAGTTCCATTGGCGTAGCACAAACCGTTTGCAGTATAATCGCTTTTGTTTAGGGATACGCTATGTCTGCGCTTCGGAACTGTTGTTTTCGACGAAAGTGGGCTTTCCCTTTGCAGAAACACTTCCTAAATATGGTGAATACAGTTACATTGGCGTAGCACAAACCGTTTGCAATATAATCGCTTTAATTTAGGGCGACGGTACATCTACGCTTCGGAACTGTTGTTTTCGACGAAAGTGGGCTTTTCCTTTGCAGTATCACTTGTAAAACTTGGTGAATACAGTTCCATTGGCGTAGCACAAACCGTTTGCAATATAATCGCTTTAATTTAGGGCGACGGTACATCTACGCTTCGGAACTGTTGTTCTCGACGAAAGTGGGCTTTCCCTTCGAAAATCACTTCCAAAACTTGGTGAATACAGTTACATTGGCGTAGTACAATCCGTTTGCAATATAATCGCTTTAATTAAGGGCGACGGTACATCTACGCTTCGGAACTGTTGTTGTCGACGAAAGTGGGTTTTCCCTTTGCAGAATCACTTCCAAAACTTGGTGAATACAGTTACATTGGCGTAGTACAATCCGTTTGCAGTATAATCGCTTTAATTTAGGGCTACGGTACATCTGCGCTTCGAAACTGTTGTTGTCGACGAAAGTGGGCTTTCCCTTTGCAGAATCACTTCCTAAACATGGCGAATATAGTTCCATTGGCGTAGCACAAACCGTTTGCAATATAATCGCTTTTGTTTAGGGATACGCTATGTCTGCGCTTCGGAACTGTTGTTTTCGACGAAAGTGGGCTTTTCCTTTGCAGAATCACTTCCAAAACATGGTGAATACAGTTCCATTGGCGTAGCACAAACCGTTTCCAATATAATCGCTTTAACTTAGGGCGACGGTACATGTACGCTTCGGAACTGTTGTTGTCAACGAAAGTGGGCTTTCCCTTTGCAGTATCACTTGTAAAACTTGGTGAATACAGTTACATTGGCGTAATACCAGTCGTTTACAAGATGATCGCTTTTATTCAGGGATACGCTGTACCTGCGCTTCGAAACTGTTGTTCTCGACGAAAGCGGGCTTTCCCTTTGCAGAATCACTTCCTAAATATGGTGAATACAGTTACATTGGCGTAGCACAAACCGTTTGCAATATAATCGCTTTAATTTAGGGCGACGGTACATCTACGCTTCGGAACTGTTGTTGTCGACGAAAGTGGGCTTTCCCTTTGCAGAAACACTTCCTAAATATGGTGAATACAGTTACATTGGCGTAGCACAAACCGTTTGCAATATAATCGCTTTAATTTAGGGCGACGGTACATCTACGCTTCGGAACTGTTGTTTTCGACGAAAGTGGGCTTTTCCTTTGCAGTATCACTTGTAAAACTTGGTGAATACAGTTCCATTGGCGTAGCACAAACCGTTTGCAATATAATCGCTTTAACTTAGGGCGACGGTACATGTACGCTTCGAAACTGTTGTTGTCGACGAAAGTGGGCTTTCCCTTTGCAGTATCACTTGTAAAACTTGGTGAATACAGTTACATTGGCGTAATACCAGTCGTTTACAAGATGATCGCTTCTATTCAGGGATACGCTGTACCTGCGCTTCGGAACTGTTGTTGTCGACGAAAGTGGGCTTTCCCTTTGCAGAATCACTTCCAAAACATGGCGAATATAGTTCCATTGGCGTAGCACAAACCGTTTGCAGTATAATCGCTTTTGTTTAGGGATACGCTATGTCTGCGCTTCGGAACTGTTGTTTTCGACGAAAGTGGGCTTTCCCTTTGCAGAAACACTTCCTAAATATGGTGAATACAGTTACATTGGCGTAGCACAAACCGTTTGCAATATAATCGCTTTAATTTAGGGCGACGGTACATCTACGCTTCGGAACTGTTGTTTTCGACGAAAGTGGGCTTTTCCTTTGCAGTATCACTTGTAAAACTTGGTGAATACAGTTCCATTGGCGTAGCACAAACCGTTTGCAATATAATCGCTTTAATTTAGGGCGACGGTACATCTACGCTTCGGAACTGTTGTTCTCGACGAAAGTGGGCTTTCCCTTCGAAAATCACTTCCAAAACTTGGTGAATACAGTTACATTGGCGTAGTACAATCCGTTTGCAATATAATCGCTTTAATTTAGGGCTACGGTACATCTGCGCTTCGAAACTGTTGTTGTCGACGAAAGTGGGCTTTCCCTTTGCAGAATCACTTCCTAAACATGGTGAATACAGTTCCATTGGCGTAGCACAAACCGTTTGCAATATCATGCCTTTAATTTAGGGATACGCTATATCTGCGCTTCGGAACTGTTGTTTTCGACGAAAGTGGGCTTTTCCTTTGCAGAATCACTTCCAAAACATGGTGAATACAGTTCCATTGGCGTAGCACAAACCGTTTCCAATATAATCGCTTTAACTTAGGGCGACGGTACATGTACGCTTCGAAACTGTTGTTGTCGACGAAAGTGGGCTTTCCCTTTGCAGTATCACTTGTAAAACTTGGTGAATACAGTTACATTGGCGTAATACCAGTCGTTTACAAGATGATCACTTTTATTCAGGGATACGCTGTACCTGCGCTTCGAAACTGTTGTTCTCGACGAAAGTGGGCTTTCCCTTCGAAAATCACTTCCAAAACTTGGTGAATACAGTTACATTGGCGTAGTACAATCCGTTTGCAATATAATCGCTTTAATTAAGGGCGACGGTACATCTACGCTTCGGAACTATTGTTGTCGACGAAAGTGGGTTTTCCCTTTGCAGAATCACTTCCAAAACATGGCGAATACAGTTCCATTGGCGTAGCACAAACCGTTTGCAATATAATCGCTTTAACTTAGGGCCACGGTACATGTACGCTTCGAAACTGTTGTTGTCGACGAAAGTGGGCTTTCCCTTTGCAGTATCACTTGTAAAACTTGGTGAATACAGTTACATTGGCGTAATACCAGTCGTTTACAAGATGATCGCTTTTATTCAGGGATACGCTGTACCTGCGCTTCGAAACTGTTGTTCTCGACGAAAGTGGGCTTTCCCTTCGAAAATCACTTCCAAAACTTGGTGAATGCAGTTACATTGGCGTAGCACAAACCGTTTGCAATATAATCGCTTTAATTTAGGGCTACGGTACATCTGCGCTTCGAAACTGTTGTTGTCGACGAAAGTGGGCTTTCCCTTTGCAGAATCACTTCCTAAACATGGCGAATATAGTTCCATTGGCGTAGCACAAACCGTTTGCAATATAATCGCTTTTGTTTAGGGATACGCTATGTCTGCGCTTCGGAACTGTTGTTTTCGACGAAAGTGGGCTTTTCCTTTGCAGAATCACTTCCAAAACATGGTGAATACAGTTCCATTGGCGTAGCACAAACCGTTTCCAATATAATCGCTTTAACTTAGGGCGACGGTACATGTACGCTTCGGAACTGTTGTTGTCAACGAAAGTGGGCTTTCCCTTTGCAGTATCACTTGTAAAACTTGGTGAATACAGTTACATTGGCGTAATACCAGTCGTTTACAAGATGATCGCTTTTATTCAGGGATACGCTGTACCTGCGCTTCGAAACTGTTGTTCTCGACGAAAGCGGGCTTTCCCTTTGCAGAATCACTTCCTAAATATGGTGAATATAGTTACATTGGCGTAGCACAAACCGTTTGCAATATAATCGCTTTAATTTAGGGCGACGGTACATCTACGCTTCGGAACTGTTGTTGTCGACGAAAGTGGGCTTTCCCTTTGCAGAAACACTTCCTAAATATGGTGAATACAGTTACATTGGCGTAGCACAAACCGTTTGCAATATAATCGCTTTAATTTAGGGCGACGGTACATCTACGCTTCGGAACTGTTGTTTTCGACGAAAGTGGGCTTTTCCTTTGCAGTATCACTTGTAAAACTTGGTGAATACAGTTACATTGGCGTAGCACAAACCGTTTGCAATATAATCGCTTTAACTTAGGGCGACGGTACATGTACGCTTCGAAACTGTTGTTGTCGACGAAAGTGGGCTTTCCCTTTGCAGTATCACTTGTAAAACTTGGTGAATACAGTTACATTGGCGTAATACCAGTCGTTTACAAGTGATCGCTTTTATTCAGGGATACGCTGTACCTACGCTTCGGAACTGTTGTTGTCGACGAAAGTGGGCTTTCCCTTTGCAGAATCACTTCCAAAACATGGCGAATATAGTTCCATTGGCGTAGCACAAACCGTTTGCAGTATAATCGCTTTTGTTTAGGGATACGCTATGTCTGCGCTTCGGAACTGTTGTTTTCGACGAAAGTGGGCTTTCCCTTTGCAGAAACACTTCCTAAATATGGTGAATACAGTTACATTGGCGTAGCACAAACCGTTTGCAATATAATCGCTTTAATTTAGGGCGACGGTACATCTACGCTTCGGAACTGTTGTTTTCGACGAAAGTGGGCTTTTCCTTTGCAGTATCACTTGTAAAACTTGGTGAATACAGTTCCATTGGCGTAGCACAAACCGTTTGCAATATAATCGCTTTAATTTAGGGCGACGGTACATCTACGCTTCGGAACTGTTGTTCTCGACGAAAGTGGGCTTTCCCTTCGAAAATCACTTCCAAAACTTGGTGAATACAGTTACATTGGCGTAGTACAATCCGTTTGCAATATAATCGCTTTAATTTAGGGCTACGGTACATCTGCGCTTCGAAACTGTTGTTGTCGACGAAAGTGGGCTTTCCCTTTGCAGAATCACTTCCTAAACATGGTGAATACAGTTCCATTGGCGTAGCACAAACCGTTTGCAATATCACGCCTTTAATTTAGGGATACGCTATATCTGCGCTTCGGAACTGTTGTTTTCGACGAAAGTGGGCTTTTCCTTTGCAGAATCACTTCCAAAACATGGTGAATACAGTTCCATTGGCGTAGCACAAACCGTTTCCAATATAATCGCTTTAACTTAGGGCGACGGTACATGTACGCTTCGAAACTGTTGTTGTCGACGAAAGTGGGCTTTCCCTTTGCAGTATCACTTGTAAAACTTGGTGAATACAGTTACATTGGCGTAATACCAGTCGTTTACAAGATGATCACTTTTATTCAGGGATACGCTGTACCTGCGCTTCGAAACTGTTGTTCTCGACGAAAGTGGGCTTTCCCTTCGAAAATCACTTCCAAAACTTGGTGAATACAGTTACATTGGCGTAGTACAATCCGTTTGCAATATAATCGCTTTAATTAAGGGCGACGGTACATCTACGCTTCGGAACTATTGTTGTCGACGAAAGTGGGTTTTCCCTTTGCAGAATCACTTCCAAAACATGGCGAATACAGTTCCATTGGCGTAGCACAAACCGTTTGCAATATAATCGCTTTAACTTAGGGCCACGGTACATGTACGCTTCGAAACTGTTGTTGTCGACGAAAGTGGGCTTTCCCTTTGCAGTATCACTTGTAAAACTTGGTGAATACAGTTACATTGGCGTAATACCAGTCGTTTACAAGATGATCGCTTTTATTCAGGGATACGCTGTACCTGCGCTTCGAAACTGTTGTTCTCGACGAAAGTGGGCTTTCCCTTCGAAAATCACTTCCAAAACTTGGTGAATGCAGTTACATTGGCGTAGCACAAACCGTTTGCAATATAATCGCTTTAATTTAGGGCGACGGTACATCTACGCTTCGGAACTGTTGTTGTCGACGAAAGTGGGTTTTCCCTTTGCAGAATCACTTCCAAAACATGGCGAATACAGTTCCATTGGCGTAGCACAAACCGTTTGCAATATAATCGCTTTAATTTAGGGCGACGGTACATCTACGCTTCGGAACTGTTGTTGTCGACGAAGGTGGGTTTTCCCTCTGCAGAATCACTTCCTAAATATGGTGAATACAGTTACATTGGCGTAGCACAAACCGTTTGCAATATAATCGCTTTAACTTAGGGCGACGGTACATGTACGCTTCGAAACTGTTGTTGTCGACGAAAGTGGGCTTTCCCTTTGCAGTATCACTTGTAAAACTTGGTGAATACAGTTACATTGGCGTAATACCAGTCGTTTACAAGATGATCACTTTTATTCAGGGATACGCTGTACCTGCGCTTCGAAACTGTTGTTCTCGACGAAAGTGGGCTTTCCCTTCGAAAATCACTTCCAAAACTTGGTGAATACAGTTACATTGGCGTAGTACAATCCGTTTGCAATATAATCGCTTTAATTTAGGGCTACGGTACATCTGCGCTTCGAAACTGTTGTTGTCGACGAAAGTGGGCTTTCCCTTTGCAGAATCACTTCCTAAACATGGTGAATACAGTTCCATTGGCGTAGCACAAACCGTTTGCAATATCACGCCTTTAATTTAGGGATACGCTATATCTGCGCTTCGGAACTGTTGTTTTCGACGAAAGTGGGCTTTTCCTTTGCAGAATCACTTCCAAAACTTGGTGAATACAGTTACATTGGCGTAGTACAATCCGTTTGCAATATAATCGCTTTAATTTAGGGCTACGGTACATCTGCGCTTCGAAAATGTTGTTGTCGACGAAAGTGGGCTTTCCCTTTCCAGAATCACTTCCTAAACATGGCGAATACAGTTCCATTGGCGTAGCACAAACCGTTTCCAATATAATCGCTTTAACTTAGGGCGACGGTACATGTACGCTTCGGAACTGTTGTTGTCAACGAAAGTGGGCTTTCCCTTTGCAGTATCACTTGTAAAACTTGGTGAATACAGTTCCATTGGCGTAGCACAAACCGTTTGCAATATAATCGCTTTAATTTAGGGCGACGGTACATCTACGCTTCGGAACTGTTGTTCTCGACGAAAGTGGGCTTTCCCTTCGAAAATCACTTCCAAAACTTGGTGAATACAGTTACATTGGCGTAGCACAAACCGTTTGCAATATCACGCCTTTAATTTAGGGATACGCTATATCTGCGCTCCGGAACTGTTGTTTTCGACGAAAGTGGGCTTTTCCTTTGCAGAATCACTTCCAAAACATGGTGAATACAGTTCCATTGGCGTAGCACAAACCGTTTCCAATATAATCGCTTTAACTTAGGGCGACGGTACATGTACGCTTCGAAACTGTTGTTGTCGACGAAAGTGGGCTTTCCCTTTGCAGTATCACTTGTAAAACTTGGTGAATACAGTTACATTGGCGTAATACCAGTCGTTTACAAGATGATCGCTTCTATTCAGGGATACGCTGTACCTGCGCTTCGGAACTGTTGTTGTCGACGAAAGTGGGCTTTCCCTTTGCAGAATCACTTCCAAAACATGGCGAATATAGTTCCATTGGCGTAGCACAAACCGTTTGCAGTATAATCGCTTTTGTTTAGGGATACGCTATGTCTGCGCTTCGGAACTGTTGTTTTCGACGAAAGTGGGCTTTCCCTTTGCAGAAACACTTCCTAAATATGGTGAATACAGTTACATTGGCGTAGCACAAACCGTTTGCAATATAATCGCTTTAATTTAGGGCGACGGTACATCTACGCTTCGGAACTGTTGTTTTCGACGAAAGTGGGCTTTTCCTTTGCAGTATCACTTGTAAAACTTGGTGAATACAGTTCCATTGGCGTAGCACAAACCGTTTGCAATATAATCGCTTTAATTTAGGGCGACGGTACATCTACGCTTCGGAACTGTTGTTCTCGACGAAAGTGGGCTTTCCCTTCGAAAATCACTTCCAAAACTTGGTGAATACAGTTACATTGGCGTAGTACAATCCGTTTGCAATATAATCGCTTTAATTTAGGGCTACGGTACATCTGCGCTTCGGAACTGTTGTTGTCGACGAAGGTGGGTTTTCCCTCTGCAGAATCACTTCCTAAATATGGTGAATACAGTTACATTGGCGTAGCACAAACCGTTTGCAATATAATCGCTTTAACTTAGGGCGACGGTACATGTACGCTTCGAAACTGTTGTTGTCGACGAAAGTGGGCTTTCCCTTTGCAGTATCACTTGTAAAACTTGGTGAATACAGTTACATTGGCGTAATACCAGTCGTTTACAAGATGATCACTTTTATTCAGGGATACGCTGTACCTGCGCTTCGAAACTGTTGTTCTCGACGAAAGTGGGCTTTCCCTTCGAAAATCACTTCCAAAACTTGGTGAATACAGTTACATTGGCGTAGTACAATCCGTTTGCAATATAATCGCTTTAATTTAGGGCTACGGTACATCTGCGCTTCGAAACTGTTGTTGTCGACGAAAGTGGGCTTTCCCTTTGCAGAATCACTTCCTAAACATGGTGAATACAGTTCCATTGGCGTAGCACAAACCGTTTGCAATATCACGCCTTTAATTTAGGGATACGCTATATCTGCGCTTCGGAACTGTTGTTTTCGACGAAAGTGGGCTTTTCCTTTGCAGAATCACTTCCAAAACTTGGTGAATACAGTTACATTGGCGTAGTACAATCCGTTTGCAATATAATCGCTTTAATTTAGGGCTACGGTACATCTGCGCTTCGAAAATGTTGTTGTCGACGAAAGTGGGCTTTCCCTTTGCAGAATCACTTCCTAAACATGGCGAATACAGTTCCATTGGCGTAGCACAAACCGTTTCCAATATAATCGCTTTAACTTAGGGCGACGGTACATCTACGCTTCGGAACTGTTGTTTTCGACGAAAGTGGGCTTTTCCTTTGCAGTATCACTTGTAAAACTTGGTGAATACAGTTCCATTGGCGTAGCACAAACCGTTTGCAATATAATCGCTTTAATTTAGGGCGACGGTACATCTACGCTTCGGAACTGTTGTTCTCGACGAAAGTGGGCTTTCCCTTCGAAAATCACTTCCAAAACTTGGTGAATACAGTTACATTGGCATAGTACAATCCGTTTGCAATATAATCGCTTTAATTTAGGGCTACGGTACATCTGCGCTTCGAAACTGTTGTTGTCGACGAAAGTGGGCTTTCCCTTTGCAGAATCACTTCCTAAACATGGTGAATACAGTTCCATTGGCGTAGTACAATCCGTTTGCAGTATAATCGCTTTAATTTAGGGCTACGGTACATCTGCGCTTCGAAACTGTTGTTGTCGACGAAAGTGGGCTTTCCCTTTGCAGAATCACTTCCTAAACATGGTGAATACAGTTACATTGGCGTAGTACAATCCGTTTGCAATATAATCGCTTTAATTTAGGGCTACGGTACATCTGCGCTTCGAAACTGTTGTTGTCGACGAAAGTGGGCTTTCCCTTTGCAGAATCACTTCCTAAACATGGTGATTACAGTTACATTGGCGTAGCACAAACCGTTTGCAATATAATCGCTTTAACTTAGGGCGACGGTACATGTACGCTTCGAAACTGTTGTTGTCGACGAAAGTGGGCTTTCCCTTTGCAGTATCACTTGTAAAACTTGGTGAATACAGTTACATTGGCGTAATACCAGTCGTTTACAAGATGATCACTTTTATTCAGGGATACGCTGTACCTGCGCTTCGAAACTGTTGTTCTCGACGAAAGTGGGCTTTCCCTTCGAAAATCACTTCCAAAACTTGGTGAATACAGTTACATTGGCGTAGTACAATCCGTTTGCAATATAATCGCTTTAATTTAGGGCTACGGTACATCTGCGCTTCGAAACTGTTGTTGTCGACGAAAGTGGGCTTTCCCTTTGCAGAATCACTTCCTAAACATGGTGAATACAGTTCCATTGGCGTAGCACAAACCGTTTGCAATATCACGCCTTTAATTTAGGGATACGCTATATCTGCGCTTCGGAACTGTTGTTTTCGACGAAAGTGGGCTTTTCCTTTGCAGAATCACTTCCAAAACTTGGTGAATACAGTTACATTGGCGTAGTACAATCCGTTTGCAATATAATCGCTTTAATTTAGGGCTACGGTACATCTGCGCTTCGAAAATGTTGTTGTCGACGAAAGTGGGCTTTCCCTTTGCAGAATCACTTCCTAAACATGGCGAATACAGTTCCATTGGCGTAGCACAAACCGTTTCCAATATAATCGCTTTAACTTAGGGCGACGGTACATGTACGCTTCGGAACTGTTGTTGTCAACGAAAGTGGGCTTTCCCTTTGCAGTATCACTTGTAAAACTTGGTGAATACAGTTCCATTGGCGTAGCACAAACCGTTTGCAATATAATCGCTTTAATTTAGGGCGACGGTACATCTACGCTTCGGAACTGTTGTTCTCGACGAAAGTGGGCTTTCCCTTCGAAAATCACTTCCAAAACTTGGTGAATACAGTTACATTGGCGTAGCACAAACCGTTTGCAATATCACGCCTTTAATTTAGGGATACGCTATATCTGCGCTCCGGAACTGTTGTTTTCGACGAAAGTGGGCTTTTCCTTTGCAGAATCACTTCCAAAACATGGTGAATACAGTTCCATTGGCGTAGCACAAACCGTTTCCAATATAATCGCTTTAACTTAGGGCGACGGTACATGTACGCTTCGAAACTGTTGTTGTCGACGAAAGTGGGCTTTCCCTTTGCAGTATCACTTGTAAAACTTGGTGAATACAGTTACATTGGCGTAATACCAGTCGTTTACAAGATGATCGCTTCTATTCAGGGATACGCTGTAACTGCGCTTCGGAACTGTTGTTGTCGACGAAAGTGGGCTTTCCCTTTGCAGAATCACTTCCAAAACATGGCGAATATAGTTCCATTGGCGTAGCACAAACCGTTTGCAGTATAATCGCTTTTGTTTAGGGATACGCTATGTCTGCGCTTCGGAACTGTTGTTTTCGACGAAAGTGGGCTTTCCCTTTGCAGAAACACTTCCTAAATATGGTGAATACAGTTACATTGGCGTAGCACAAACCGTTTGCAATATAATCGCTTTAATTTAGGGCGACGGTACATCTACGCTTCGGAACTGTTGTTTTCGACGAAAGTGGGCTTTTCCTTTGCAGTATCACTTGTAAAACTTGGTGAATACAGTTCCATTGGCGTAGCACAAACCGTTTGCAATATAATCGCTTTAATTTAGGGCGACGGTACATCTACGCTTCGGAACTGTTGTTCTCGACGAAAGTGGGCTTTCCCTTCGAAAATCACTTCCAAAACTTGGTGAATACAGTTACATTGGCGTAGTACAATCCGTTTGCAATATAATCGCTTTAATTTAGGGCTACGGTACATCTGCGCTTCGGAACTGTTGTTTTCGACGAAAGTGGGCTTTTCCTTTGCAGTATCACTTGTAAAACTTGGTGAATACAGTTCCATTGGCGTAGCACAAACCGTTTGCAATATAATCGCTTTAATTTAGGGCGACGGTACATCTACGCTTCGGAACTGTTGTTCTCGACGAAAGTGGGCTTTCCCTTCGAAAATCACTTCCAAAACTTGGTGAATACAGTTACATTGGCGTAGTACAATCCGTTTGCAATATAATCGCTTTAATTTAGGGCTACGGTACATCTGCGCTTCGAAACTGTTGTTGTCGACGAAAGTGGGCTTTCCCTTTGCAGAATCACTTCCTAAACATGGTGAATACAGTTCCATTGGCGTAGTACAATCCGTTTGCAGTATAATCGCTTTAATTTAGGGCTACGGTACATCTGCGCTTCGAAACTGTTGTTGTCGACGAAAGTGGGCTTTCCCTTTGCAGAATCACTTCCTAAACATGGCGAATATAGTTCCATTGGCGTAGCACAAACCGTTTGCAATATAATCGCTTTAATTTAGGGCTACGGTACATCTGCGCTTCGAAACTGTTGTTGTCGACGAAAGTGGGCTTTCCCTTTGCAGAATCACTTCCTAAACATGGTGAATACAGTTACATTGGCGTAGTACAATCCGTTTGCAATATAATCGCTTTAATTTAGGGCTACGGTACATCTGCGCTTCGAAACTGTTGTTGTCGACGAAAGTGGGCTTTCCCTTTGCAGAATCACTTCCTAAACATGGTGAATACAGTTACATTGGCGTAGCACAAACCGTTTGCAATATAATCGCTTTAACTTAGGGCGACGGTACATGTACGCTTCGAAACTGTTGTTGTCGACGAAAGTGGGCTTTCCCTTTGCAGTATCACTTGTAAAACTTGGTGAATACAGTTACATTGGCGTAATACCAGTCGTTTACAAGATGATCACTTTTATTCAGGGATACGCTGTACCTGCGCTTCGAAACTGTTGTTCTCGACGAAAGTGGGCTTTCCCTTCGAAAATCACTTCCAAAACTTGGTGAATACAGTTACATTGGCGTAGTACAATCCGTTTGCAATATAATCGCTTTAATTTAGGGCTACGGTACATCTGCGCTTCGAAACTGTTGTTGTCGACGAAAGTGGGCTTTCCCTTTGCAGAATCACTTCCTAAACATGGTGAATACAGTTCCATTGGCGTAGCACAAACCGTTTGCAATATCACGCCTTTAATTTAGGGATACGCTATATCTGCGCTTCGGAACTGTTGTTTTCGACGAAAGTGGGCTTTTCCTTTGCAGAATCACTTCCAAAACTTGGTGAATACAGTTACATTGGCGTAGTACAATCCGTTTGCAATATAATCGCTTTAATTTAGGGCTACGGTACATCTGCGCTTCGAAAATGTTGTTGTCGACGAAAGTGGGCTTTCCCTTTGCAGAATCACTTCCTAAACATGGCGAATACAGTTCCATTGGCGTAGCACAAACCGTTTCCAATATAATCGCTTTAACTTAGGGCGACGGTACATGTACGCTTCGGAACTGTTGTTGTCAACGAAAGTGGGCTTTCCCTTTGCAGTATCACTTGTAAAACTTGGTGAATACAGTTCCATTGGCGTAGCACAAACCGTTTGCAATATAATCGCTTTAATTTAGGGCGACGGTACATCTACGCTTCGGAACTGTTGTTCTCGACGAAAGTGGGCTTTCCCTTCGAAAATCACTTCCAAAACTTGGTGAATACAGTTACATTGGCGTAGCACAAACCGTTTGCAATATCACGCCTTTAATTTAGGGATACGCTATATCTGCGCTTCGGAACTGTTGTTTTCGACGAAAGTGGGCTTTCCCTTTGCAGAATCACTTCCAAAACATGGTGAATACAGTTCCATTGGCGTAGCACAAACCGTTTCCAATATAATCGCTTTAACTTAGGGCGACGGTACATGTACGCTTCGAAACTGTTGTTGTCGACGAAAGTGGGCTTTCCCTTTGCAGTATCACTTGTAAAACTTGGTGAATACAGTTACATTGGCGTAATACCAGTCGTTTACAAGATGATCGCTTCTATTCAGGGATACGCTGTACCTGCGCTTCGGAACTGTTGTTTTCGACGAAAGTGGGCTTTCCCTTTGCAGAATCACTTCCAAAACATGGCGAATATAGTTCCATTGGCGTAGCACAAACCGTTTGCAGTATAATCGCTTTTGTTTAGGGATACGCTATGTCTGCGCTTCGGAACTGTTGTTTTCGACGAAAGTGGGCTTTCCCTTTGCAGAAACACTTCCTAAATATGGTGAATACAGTTACATTGGCGTAGCACAAACCGTTTGCAATATAATCGCTTTAATTTAGGGCGACGGTACATGTACGCTTCGGAACTGTTGTTTTCGACGAAAGTGGGCTTTTCCTTTGCAGTATCACTTGTAAAACTTGGTGAATACAGTTCCATTGGCGTAGCACAAACCGTTTGCAATATAATCGCTTTAATTTAGGGCGACGGTACATCTACGCTTCGGAACTGTTGTTCTCGACGAAAGTGGGCTTTCCCTTCGAAAATCACTTCCAAAACTTGGTGAATACAGTTCCATTGGCGTAGTACAATCCGTTTGCAATATAATCGCTTTAATTTAGGGCTACGGTACATCTGCGCTTCGAAACTGTTGTTGTCGACGAAAGTGGGCTTTCCCTTTGCAGAATCACTTCCTAAACATGGTGAATACAGTTCCATTGGCGTAGTACAATCCGTTTGCAATATAATCGCTTTAATTTAGGGCTACGGTACATCTGCGCTTCGAAACTGTTGTTGTCGACGAAAGTGGGCTTTCCCTTTGCAGAATCACTTCCTAAACATGGCGAATATAGTTCCATTGGCGTAGCACAAACCGTTTGCAATATAATCGCTTTTGTTTAGGGATACGCTATGTCTGCGCTTCGGAACTGTTGTTTTCGACGAAAGTGGGCTTTTCCTTTGCAGAATCACTTCCAAAACATGGTGAATACAGTTCCATTGGCGTAGCACAAACCGTTTCCAATATAATCGCTTTAACTTAGGGCGACGGTACATGTACGCTTCGGAACTGTTGTTGTCAACGAAAGTGGGCTTTCCCTTTGCAGTATCACTTGTAAAACTTGGTGAATACAGTTACATTGGCGTAATACCAGTCGTTTACAAGATGATCGCTTTTATTCAGGGATACGCTGTACCTGCGCTTCGAAACTGTTGTTCTCGACGAAAGCGGGCTTTCCCTTTGCAGAATCACTTCCTAAATATGGTGAATATAGTTACATTGGCGTAGCACAAACCGTTTGCAATATAATCGCTTTAATTTAGGGCGACGGTACATCTACGCTTCGGAACTGTTGTTGTCGACGAAAGTGGGCTTTCCCTTTGCAGAAACACTTCCTAAATATGGTGAATACAGTTACATTGGCGTAGCACAAACCGTTTGCAATATAATCGCTTTAATTTAGGGCGACGGTACATCTACGCTTCGGAACTGTTGTTTTCGACGAAAGTGGGCTTTTCCTTTGCAGTATCACTTGTAAAACTTGGTGAATACAGTTCCATTGGCGTAGCACAAACCGTTTGCAATATAATCGCTTTAACTTAGGGCGACGGTACATGTACGCTTCGAAACTGTTGTTGTCGACGAAAGTGGGCTTTCCCTTTGCAGTATCACTTGTAAAACTTGGTGAATACAGTTACATTGGCGTAGCACAAACCGTTTGCAATATAATCGCTTTAATTTAGGGCGACGGTACATCTGCGCTTCGGAACTGTTGTTGTCGACGAAAGTGGGCTTTCCCTTTGCAGAATCACTTCCAAAACATGGCGAATATAGTTCCATTGGCGTAGCACAAACCGTTTGCAGTATAATCGCTTTTGTTTAGGGATACGCTATGTCTGCGCTTCGGAACTGTTGTTTTCGACGAAAGTGGGCTTTCCCTTTGCAGAAACACTTCCTAAATATGGTGAATACAGTTACATTGGCGTAGCACAAACCGTTTGCAATATAATCGCTTTAATTTAGGGCGACGGTACATCTACGCTTCGGAACTGTTGTTTTCGACGAAAGTGGGCTTTTCCTTTGCAGTATCACTTGTAAAACTTGGTGAATACAGTTCCATTGGCGTAGCACAAACCGTTTGCAATATAATCGCTTTAATTTAGGGCGACGGTACATCTACGCTTCGGAACTGTTGTTCTCGACGAAAGTGGGCTTTCCCTTCGAAAATCACTTCCAAAACTTGGTGAATACAGTTACATTGGCGTAGTACAATCCGTTTGCAATATAATCGCTTTAATTTAGGGCTACGGTACATCTGCGCTTCGAAACTGTTGTTGTCGACGAAAGTGGGCTTTCCCTTTGCAGAATCACTTCCTAAACATGGTGAATACAGTTCCATTGGCGTAGCACAAACCGTTTGCAATATCACGCCTTTAATTTAGGGATACGCTATATCTGCGCTTCGGAACTGTTGTTTTCGACGAAAGTGGGCTTTTCCTTTGCAGAATCACTTCCTAAACATGGTGAATACAGTTCCATTGGCGTAGCACAAACCGTTTGCAATATCACGCCTTTAATTTAGGGATACGCTATATCTGCGCTTCGGAACTGTTGTTTTCGACGAAAGTGGGCTTTTCCTTTGCAGAATCACTTCCAAAACTTGGTGAATACAGTTACATTGGCGTAGTACAATCCGTTTGCAATATAATCGCTTTAATTTAGGGCTACGGTACATCTGCGCTTCGAAAATGTTGTTGTCGACGAAAGTGGGCTTTCCCTTTGCAGAATCACTTCCTAAACATGGCGAATACAGTTCCATTGGCGTAGCACAAACCGTTTCCAATATAATCGCTTTAACTTAGGGCGACGGTACATGTACGCTTCGGAACTGTTGTTGTCAACGAAAGTGGGCTTTCCCTTTGCAGTATCACTTGTAAAACTTGGTGAATACAGTTCCATTGGCGTAGCACAAACCGTTTGCAATATAATCGCTTTAATTTAGGGCGACGGTACATCTACGCTTCGGAACTGTTGTTCTCGACGAAAGTGGGCTTTCCCTTCGAAAATCACTTCCAAAACTTGGTGAATACAGTTACATTGGCGTAGCACAAACCGTTTGCAATATCACGCCTTTAATTTAGGGATACGCTATATCTGCGCTTCGGAACTGTTGTTTTCGACGAAAGTGGGCTTTTCCTTTGCAGAATCACTTCCAAAACATGGTGAATACAGTTCCATTGGCGTAGCACAAACCGTTTCCAATATAATCGCTTTAACTTAGGGCGACGGTACATGTACGCTTCGAAACTGTTGTTGTCGACGAAAGTGGGCTTTC
Organism: Ectemnius continuus; assembly: GCA_910591665.1. Taxonomy (NCBI): domain Eukaryota; kingdom Metazoa; phylum Arthropoda; class Insecta; order Hymenoptera; family Crabronidae; genus Ectemnius; species Ectemnius continuus. Next base: position 15,971,501 of record OU342860.1, read on the forward strand.
CCTTTGCAGTATCACTTGTAAAACTTGGTGAATACAGTTACATTGGCGTAATACCAGTCGTTTACAAGATGATCGCTTCTATTCAGGGATACGCTGTACCTGCGCTTCGGAACTGTTGTTGTCGACGAAAGTGGGCTTTCCCTTTGCAGAATCACTTCCAAAACATGGCGAATATAGTTCCATTGGCGTAGCACAAACCGTTTGCAGTATAATCGCTTTTGTTTAGGGATACGCTATGTCTGCGCTTCGGAACTGTTGTTTTCGACGAAAGTGGGCTTTCCCTTTGCAGAAACACTTCCTAAATATGGTGAATACAGTTACATTGGCGTAGCACAAACCGTTTGCAATATAATCGCTTTAATTTAGGGCGACGGTACATCTACGCTTCGGAACTGTTGTTTTCGACGAAAGTGGGCTTTTCCTTTGCAGTATCACTTGTAAAACTTGGTGAATACAGTTCCATTGGCGTAGCACAAACCGTTTGCAATATAATCGCTTTAATTTAGGGCGACGGTACATCTACGCTTCGGAACTGTTGTTCTCGACGAAAGTGGGCTTTCCCTTCGAAAATCACTTCCAAAACTTGGTGAATACAGTTACATTGGCGTAGTACAATCCGTTTGCAATATAATCGCTTTAATTTAGGGCTACGGTACATCTGCGCTTCGAAACTGTTGTTGTCGACGAAAGTGGGCTTTCCCTTTGCAGAATCACTTCCTAAACATGGTGAATACAGTTCCATTGGCGTAGTACAATCCGTTTGCAGTATAATCGCTTTAATTTAGGGCTACGGTACATCTGCGCTTCGAAACTGTTGTTGTCGACGAAAGTGGGCTTTCCCTTTGCAGAATCACTTCCTAAACATGGCGAATATAGTTCCATTGGCGTAGCACAAACCGTTTGCAATATAATCGCTTTTGTTTATGGATACGCTATGTCTGCGCTTCGGAACTGTTGTTTTCGACGAAAGTGGGCTTTTCCTTTGCAGAATCACTTCCAAAACATGGTGAATACAGTTCCATTGGCGTAGCACAAACCGTTTCCAATATAATCGCTTTAACTTAGGGCGACGGTACATGTACGCTTCGGAACTGTTGTTGTCAACGAAAGTGGGCTTTCCCTTTGCAGTATCACTTGTAAAACTTGGTGAATACAGTTACATTGGCGTAATACCAGTCGTTTACAAGATGATCGCTTTTATTCAGGGATACGCTGTACCTGCGCTTCGAAACTGTTGTTCTCGACGAAAGCGGGCTTTCCCTTTGCAGAATCACTTCCTAAATATGGTGAATATAGTTACATTGGCGTAGCACAAACCGTTTGCAATATAATCGCTTTAATTTAGGGCGACGGTACATCTACGCTTCGGAACTGTTGTTGTCGACGAAAGTGGGCTTTCCCTTTGCAGAAACACTTCCTAAATATGGTGAATACAGTTACATTGGCGTAGCACAAACCGTTTGCAATATAATCGCTTTAATTTAGGGCGACGGTACATCTACGCTTCGGAACTGTTGTTTTCGACGAAAGTGGGCTTTTCCTTTGCAGTATCACTTGTAAAACTTGGTGAATACAGTTCCATTGGCGTAGCACAAACCGTTTGCAATATAATCGCTTTAACTTAGGGCGACGGTACATGTACGCTTCGAAACTGTTGTTGTCGACGAAAGTGGGCTTTCCCTTTGCAGTATCACTTGTAAAACTTGGTGAATACAGTTACATTGGCGTAGCACAAACCGTTTGCAATATAATCGCTTTAATTTAGGGCGACGGTACATCTGCGCTTCGGAACTGTTGTTGTCGACGAAAGTGGGCTTTCCCTTTGCAGAATCACTTCCAAAACATGGCGAATATAGTTCCATTGGCGTAGCACAAACCGTTTGCAGTATAATCGCTTTTGTTTAGGGATACGCTATGTCTGCGCTTCGGAACTGTTGTTTTCGACGAAAGTGGGCTTTCCCTTTGCAGAAACACTTCCTAAATATGGTGAATACAGTTACATTGGCGTAGCACAAACCGTTTGCAATATAATCGCTTTAATTTAGGGCGACGGTACATCTACGCTTCGGAACTGTTGTTTTCGACGAAAGTGGGCTTTTCCTTTGCAGTATCACTTGTAAAACTTGGTGAATACAGTTCCATTGGCGTAGCACAAACCGTTTGCAATATAATCGCTTTAATTTAGGGCGACGGTACATCTACGCTTCGGAACTGTTGTTCTCGACGAAAGTGGGCTTTCCCTTCGAAAATCACTTCCAACACTTGGTGAATACAGTTACATTGGCGTAGTACAATCCGTTTGCAATATAATCGCTTTAATTTAGGGCTACGGTACATCTGCGCTTCGAAACTGTTGTTGTCGACGAAAGTGGGCTTTCCCTTTGCAGAATCACTTCCTAAACATGGTGAATACAGTTCCATTGGCGTAGCACAAACCGTTTGCAATATCACGCCTTTAATTTAGGGATACGCTATATCTGCGCTTCGGAACTGTTGTTTTCGACGAAAGTGGGCTTTTCCTTTGCAGAATCACTTCCAAAACATGGTGAATACAGTTCCATTGGCGTAGCACAAACCGTTTCCAATATAATCGCTTTAACTTAGGGCGACGGTACATGTACGCTTCGAAACTGTTGTTGTCGACGAAAGTGGGCTTTCCCTTTGCAGTATCACTTGTAAAACTTGGTGAATACAGTTACATTGGCGTAATACCAGTCGTTTACAAGATGATCACTTTTATTCAGGGATACGCTGTACCTGCGCTTCGAAACTGTTGTTCTCGACGAAAGTGGGCTTTCCCTTCGAAAATCACTTCCAAAACTTGGTGAATACAGTTACATTGGCGTAGTACAATCCGTTTGCAATATAATCGCTTTAATTAAGGGCGACGGTACATCTACGCTTCGGAACTGTTGTTGTCGACGAAAGTGGGTTTTCCCTTTGCAGAATCACTTCCAAAACTTGGTGAATACAGTTACATTGGCGTAGCACAAACCGTTTGCAATATAATCGCTTTAATTTAGGGCGACGGTACATTTACGCTTCGGAACTATTGTTGTCGACGAAAGTGGGTTTTCCCTTTGCAGAATCACTTCCAAAACATGGCGAATACAGTTCCATTGGCGTAGCACAAACCGTTTGCAATATAATCGCTTTAACTTAGGGCCACGGTACATGTACGCTTCGAAACTGTTGTTGTCGACGAAAGTGGGCTTTCCCTTTGCAGTATCACTTGTAAAACTTGGTGAATACAGTTACATTGGCGTAATACCAGTCGTTTACAAGATGATCGCTTTTATTCAGGGATACGCTGTACCTGCGCTTCGAAACTGTTGTTCTCGACGAAAGTGGGCTTTCCCTTCGAAAATCACTTCCAAAACTTGGTGAATGCAGTTACATTGGCGTAGCACAAACCGTTTGCAATATAATCGCTTTAATTTAGGGCGACGGTACATCTACGCTTCGGAACTGTTGTTGTCGACGAAAGTGGGTTTTCCCTTTGCAGAATCACTTCCAAAACATGGCGAATACAGTTCCATTGGCGTAGCACAAACCGTTTGCAATATAATCGCTTTAATTTAGGGCGACGGTACATCTACGCTTCGGAACTGTTGTTGTCGACGAAGGTGGGTTTTCCCTCTGCAGAATCACTTCCTAAATATGGTGAATACAGTTACATTGGCGTAGCACAAACCGTTTGCAATATAATCGCTTTAACTTAGGGCGACGGTACATGTACGCTTCGAAACTGTTGTTGTCGACGAAAGTGGGCTTTCCCTTTGCAGTATCACTTGTAAAACTTGGTGAATACAGTTACATTGGCGTAATACCAGTCGTTTACAAGATGATCACTTTTATTCAGGGATACGCTGTACCTGCGCTTCGAAACTGTTGTTCTCGACGAAAGTGGGCTTTCCCTTCGAAAATCACTTCCAAAACTTGGTGAATACAGTTACATTGGCGTAGTACAATCCGTTTGCAATATAATCGCTTTAATTTAGGGCTACGGTACATCTGCGCTTCGAAACTGTTGTTGTCGACGAAAGTGGGCTTTCCCTTTGCAGAATCACTTCCTAAACATGGTGAATACAGTTCCATTGGCGTAGCACAAACCGTTTGCAATATCACGCCTTTAATTTAGGGATACGCTATATCTGCGCTTCGGAACTGTTGTTTTCGACGAAAGTGGGCTTTTCCTTTGCAGAATCACTTCCAAAACTTGGTGAATACAGTTACATTGGCGTAGTACAATCCGTTTGCAATATAATCGCTTTAATTTAGGGCTACGGTACATCTGCGCTTCGAAACTGTTGTTGTCGACGAAAGTGGGCTTTCCCTTTGCAGAATCACTTCCTAAACATGGCGAATACAGTTCCATTGGCGTAGCACAAACCGTTTCCAATATAATCGCTTTAACTTAGGGCGACGGTACATGTACGCTTCGGAACTGTTGTTGTCAACGAAAGTGGGCTTTCCCTTTGCAGTATCACTTGTAAAACTTGGTGAATACAGTTACATTGGCGTAATACCAGTCGTTTACAAGATGATCGCTTTTATTCAGGGATACGCTGTACCTGCGCTTCGAAACTGTTGTTCTCGACGAAAGCGGGCTTTCCCTTCGACAATCACTTCCAAAACTTGGTGAATACAGTTATATTGGCGTAGCACAAACCGTTTGCAATATAATCGCTTTAATTTAGGGCGACGGTACATCTACGCTTCGGAACTGTTGTTGTCGACGAAAGTGGGTTTTCCCTTTGCAGAATCACTTCCAAAACTTGGTGAATACAGTTACATTGGCGTAGCACAAACCGTTTGCAATATAATCGCTTTAATTTAGGGCGACGGTACATCTACGCTTCGGAACTGTTGTTGTCGACGAAAGTGGGTTTTCCCTTTGCAGAATCACTTCCAAAACATGGCGAATATAGTTCCATTGGCGTAGCACAAACCGTTTGCAATATAATCGCTTTTATTTAGGGATACGCTATGTCTGCGCTTCGGAACTGTTGTTTTCGACGAAAGTGGGCTTTCCCTTTGCAGAATCACTTCCTAAATATGGTGAATACAGTTACATTGGCGTAGCACAAACCGTTTGCAATATAATCGCTTTAATTTAGGGCGACGGTACATCTACGCTTCGGAACTGTTGTTGTCGACGAAAGTGGGTTTTCCCTTTGCAGAATCACTTCCAAAACATGGCGAATACAGTTACATTGGCGTAGCACAAACCGTTTGCAATATCACGCCTTTAATTTAGTGATACGCTATATCTGCGCTTCGAAACTGTTGTTTTCGTCGAAAGTGGGCTTTCCCTTTGCAGTATCACTTGTAAAACTTGGTGAATACAGTTACATTGGCGTAATACCAGTCGTTTACAAGATGATCGCTTTTATTCAGGGATACGCTGTACCTGCGCTTCGAAACTGTTGTTCTCGACGAAAGTGGGCTTTCCCTTCGAAAATCACTTCCAAAACTTGGTGAATACAGTTACATTGGCGTAGCACAAACCGTTTGCAATATAATCGCTTTAATTTAGGGCGACGGTACACCTACGCTTCGGAACTGTTGTTGTCGACGAAAGTGGGTTTTCCCTTTGCAGAATCACTTCCAAAACATGGCGAATACAGTTCCATTGGCGTAGCACAAACCGTTTGCAATATAATCGCTTTAACTTAGGGCGACGGTACATGTACGCTTCGAAACTGTTGTTGTCGACGGAAGTGGGCTTTCCCTTTGCAGTATCACTTGTGAAACTTGGTGAATACAGTTACATTGGCGTAATACCAGTCGTTTACAAGATGATCGCTTTTATTCAGGGATACGCTGTACCTGCGCTTCGAAACTGTTGTTCTCGACGAAAGTGGGCTTTCCGTTCGAAAATCACTTCCAAAACTTGGTGAATACAGTTACATTGGCGTAGTACAATCCGTTTGCAATATAATCGCTTTAATTTAGGGCTACGGTACATCTGCGCTTCGAAACTGTTGTTGTCGACGAAAGTGGGCTTTCCCTTTGCAGAATCACTTCCTAAACATGGTGAATACAGTTCCATTGGCGTAGCACAAACCGTTTGCAATATAATCGCTTTAATTTAGGGCTACGGTACATCTGCGCTTCGAAACTGTTGTTGTCGACGAAAGTGGGCTTTCCCTTTGCAGAATCACTTCCTAAATATGGTGAATATAGTTACATTGGCGTAGCACAAACCGTTTGCAATATAATCGCTTTAATTTAGGGCGACGGTACATCTACGCTTCGGAACTGTTGTTGTCGACGAAAGTGGGCTTTCCCTTTGCAGAAACACTTCCTAAATATGGTGAATACAGTTACATTGGCGTAGCACAAACCGTTTGCAATATAATCGCTTTAATTTAGGGCGACGGTACATCTACGCTTCGGAACTGTTGTTTTCGACGAAAGTGGGCTTTTCCTTTGCAGTATCACTTGTAAAACTTGGTGAATACAGTTCCATTGGCGTAGCACAAACCGTTTGCAATATAATCGCTTTAACTTAGGGCGACGGTACATGTACGCGTCGAAACTGTTGTTGTCGACGAAAGTGGGCTTTCCCTTTGCAGTATCACTTGTAAAACTTGGTGAATGCAGTTACATTGGCGTAATACCAGTCGTTTACAAGATGATCGCTTCTATTCAGGGATACGCTGTACCTGCGCTTCGGAACTGTTGTTGTCGACGAAAGTGGGTTTTCCCTTTGCAGAATCACTTCCAAAACATGGCGAATATAGTTCCATTGGCGTAGCACAAACCGTTTGCAGTATAATCGCTTTTGTTTAGGGATACGCTATGTCTGCGCTTCGGAACTGTTGTTTTCGACGAAAGTGGGCTTTCCCTTTGCAGAAACACTTCCTAAATATGGTGAATACAGTTACATTGGCGTAGCACAAACCGTTTGCAATATAATCGCTTTAATTTAGGGCGACGGTACATCTACGCTTCGGAACTGTTGTTTTCGACGAAAGTGGGCTTTTCCTTTGCAGTATCACTTGTAAAACTTGGTGAATACAGTTCCATTGGCGTAGCAGAAACCGTTTGCAATATAATCGCTTTAATTTAGGGCGACGGTACATCTACGCTTCGGAACTGTTGTTCTCGACGAAAGTGGGCTTTCCCTTCGAAAATCACTTCCAAAACTTGGTGAATACAGTTACATTGGCGTAGTACAATCCGTTTGCAATATAATCGCTTTAATTTAGGGCTACGGTACATCTGCGCTTCGAAACTGTTGTTGTCGACGAAAGTGGGCTTTCCCTTTGCAGAATCACTTCCTAAACATGGTGAATACAGTTCCATTGGCGTAGCACAAACCGTTTGCAATATCACGCCTCTAATTTAGGGATACGCTATATCTGCGCTTCGGAACTGTTGTTTTCGACGAAAGTGGGCTTTTCCTTTGCAGAATCACTTCCAAAACATGGTGAATACAGTTCCATTGGCGTAGCACAAACCGTTTCCAATATAATCGCTTTAATTTAGGGCGACGGTACATGTACGCTTCGAAACTGTTGTTGTCGACGAAAGTGGGCTTTCCCTTTGCAGTATCACTTGTAAAACTTGGTGAATACAGTTACATTGGCGTAATACCAGTCGTTTACAAGATGATCACTTTTATTCAGGGATACGCTGTACCTGCGCTTCGAAACTGTTGTTCTCGACGAAAGTGGGCTTTCCCTTCGAAAATCACTTCCAAAACTTGGTGAATACAGTTACATTGGCGTAGCACAAACCGTTTGCAATATAATCGCTTTAATTTAGGGCGACGGTACATCTACGCTTCGGAACTGTTGTTGTCGACGAAAGTGGGTTTTCCCTTTGCAGAATCACTTCCAAAACATGGCGAATACAGTTCCATTGGCGTAGCACAAACCGTTTGCAATATAATCGCTTTAACTTAGGGCGACGGTACATGTACGCTTCGAAACTGTTGTTGTCGACGAAAGTGGGCTTTCCCTTTGCAGTATCACTTGTAAAACTTGGTGAATACAGTTACATTGGCGTAATACCAGTCGTTTACAAGATGATCACTTTTATTCAGGGATACGCTGTACCTGCGCTTCGAAACTGTTGTTCTCGACGAAAGTGGGCTTTCCCTTCGAAAATCACTTCCAAAACTTGGTGAATACAGTTACATTGTCGTAATACCAGTCGTTTACAAGATGATCACTTTTATTCAGGGATACGCTGTACCTGCGCTTCGAAACTGTTGTTCTCGACGAAAGTGGGCTTTCCCTTCGAAAATCACTTCCAAAACTTGGTGAATACAGTTACATTGGCGTAGTACAATCCGTTTGCAATATAATCGCTTTAATTTAGTGCTACGGTACATCTGCGCTTCGAAACTGTTGTTGTCGACGAAAGTGGGCTTTCCCTTTGCAGAATCACTTCCTAAACATGGTGAATACAATTCCATTGGCGTAGCACAAACCGTTTGCAATATCACGCCTTTAATTTAGGGATACGCTATATCTGCGCTCCGGAACTGTTGTTTTCGACGAAAGTGGGCTTTTCCTTTGCAGAATCACTTCCAAAACATGGTGAATACAGTTCCATTGGCGTAGCACAAACCGTTTCCAATATAATCGCTTTAACTTAGGGCGACGGTACATGTACGCTTCGAAACTGTTGTTGTCGACGAAAGTGGGCTTTCCCTTTGCAGTATCACTTGTAAAACTTGGTGAATACAGTTACATTGGCGTAATACCAGTCGTTTACAAGATGATCGCTTCTATTCAGGGATACGCTGTACCTGCGCTTCGAAACTGTTGTTCTCGACGAAAGTGGGCTTTCCCTTCGAAAATCACTTCCAAAACTTGGTGAATACAGTTACATTGGCGTAGTACAATCCGTTTGCAATATAATCGCTTTAATTAAGGGCGACGGTACATCTACGCTTCGGAACTGTTGTTGTCGACGAAAGTGGGTTTTCCCTTTGCAGAATCACTTCCAAAACTTGGTGAACACAGTTACATTGGCGTAGCACAAACCGTTTGCAATATAATCGCTTTAATTTAGGGCGACGGTACATCTACGCTTCGGAACTATTGTTGTCGACGAAAGTGGGTTTTCCCTTTGCAGAATCACTTCCAAAACATGGCGAATACAGTTCCATTGGCGTAGCACAAACCGTTTGCAATATAATCGCTTTAACTTAGGGCCACGGTACATGTACGCTTCGAAACTGTTGTTGTCGACGAAAGTGGGCTTTCCCTTTGCAGTATCACTTGTAAAACTTGGTGAATACAGTTACATTGGCGTAATACCAGTCGTTTACAAGATGATCGCTTTTATTCAGGGATACGCTGTACCTGCGCTTCGAAACTGTTGTTCTCGACGAAAGTGGGCTTTCCCTTCGAAAATCACTTCCAAAACTTGGTGAATGCAGTTACATTGGCGTAGCACAAACCGTTTGCAATATAATCGCTTTAATTTAGGGCGACGGTACATCTACGCTTCGGAACTGTTGTTGTCGACGAAAGTGGGTTTTCCCTTTGCAGAATCACTTCCTAAATATGGTGAATACAGTTACATTGGCGTAGCACAAACCGTTTGCAATATAATCGCTTTAATTTAGGGCGACGGTACATCTACGCTTCGGAACTGTTGTTGTCGACGAAAGTGGGTTTTCCCTTTGCAGAATCACTTCCAAAACATGGCGAATACAGTTACATTGGCGTAGCACAAACCGTTTGCAATATCACGCCTTTAATTTAGTGATACGCTATATCTGCGCTTCGAAACTGGGCTTTCCCTTTGCAGTATCACTTGTAAAACTTGGTGAATACAGTTACATTGGCGTAATACCAGTCGTTTACAAGATGATCGCTTTTATTCAGGGATACGCTGTACCTGCGCTTCGAAACTGTTGTTCTCGACGAAAGTGGGCTTTCCCTTCGAAAATCACTTCCAAAACTTGGTGAATACAGTTACATTGGCGTAGCACAAACCGTTTGCAATATAATCGCTTTAATTTAGGGCGACGGTACACCTACGCTTCGGAACTGTTGTTGTCGACGAAAGTGGGTTTTCCCTTTGCAGAATCACTTCCAAAACATGGCGAATACAGTTCCATTGGCGTAGCACAAACCGTTTGCAATATAATCGCTTTAACTTAGGGCGACGGTACATGTACGCTTCGAAACTGTTGTTGTCGACGGAAGTGGGCTTTCCCTTTGCAGTATCACTTGTGAAACTTGGTGAATACAGTTACATTGGCGTAATACCAGTCGTTTACAAGATGATCGCTTTTATTCAGGGATACGCTGTACCTGCGCTTCGAAACTGTTGTTCTCGACGAAAGTGGGCTTTCCGTTCGAAAATCACTTCCAAAACTTGGTGAATACAGTTACATTTGCGTAGTACAATCCGTTTGCAATATAATCGCTTTAATTTAGGGCTACGGTACATCTGCGCTTCGAAACTGTTGTTGTCGACGAAAGTGGGCTTTCCCTTTGCAGAATCACTTCCTAAACATGGTGAATACAGTTCCATTGGCGTAGCACAAACCGTTTGCAATATAATCGCTTTAATTTAGGGCTACGGTACATCTGCGCTTCGAAACTGTTGTTGTCGACGAAAGTGGGCTTTCCCTTTGCAGAATCACTTCCTAAATATGGTGAATATAGTTACATTGGCGTAGCACAAACCGTTTGCAATATAATCGCTTTAATTTAGGGCGACGGTACATCTACGCTTCGGAACTGTTGTTGTCGACGAAAGTGGGCTTTCCCTTTGCAGAAACACTTCCTAAATATGGTGAATACAGTTACATTGGCGTAGCACAAACCGTTTGCAATATAATCGCTTTAATTTAGGGCGACGGTACATCTACGCTTCGGAACTGTTGTTTTCGAAGAAAGTGGGCTTTTCCTTTGCAGTATCACTTGTAAAACTTGGTGAATACAGTTACATTGGCGTAGCACAAACCGTTTGCAATATAATCGCTTTAACTTAGGGCGACGGTACATGTACGCTTCGAAACTGTTGTTGTCGACGAAAGTGGGCTTTCCCTTTGCAGTATCACTTGTAAAACTTGGTGAATGCAGTTACATTGGCGTAATACCAGTCGTTTACAAGATGATCGCTTCTATTCAGGGATACGCTGTACCTGCGCTTCGGAACTGTTGTTGTCGACGAAAGTGGGCTTTCCCTTTGCAGAATCACTTCCAAAACATGGCGAATATAGTTCCATTGGCGTAGCACAAACCGTTTGCAGTATAATCGCTTTTGTTTAGGGATACGCTATGTCTGCGCTTCGGAACTGTTGTTTTCGACGAAAGTGGGCTTTCCCTTTGCAGAAACACTTCCTAAATATGGTGAATACAGTTACATTGGCGTAGCACAAACCGTTTGCAATATAATCGCTTTAATTTAGGGCGACGGTACATCTACGCTTCGGAACTGTTGTTTTCGACGAAAGTGGGCTTTTCCTTTGCAGTATCACTTGTAAAACTTGGTGAATACAGTTCCATTGGCGTAGCAGAAACCGTTTGCAATATAATCGCTTTAATTTAGGGCGACGGTACATCTACGCTTCGGAACTGTTGTTCTCGACGAAAGTGGGCTTTCCCTTCGAAAATCACTTCCAAAACTTGGTGAATACAGTTACATTGGCGTAGTACAATCCGTTTGCAATATAATCGCTTTAATTTAGGGCTACGGTACATCTGCGCTTCGAAACTGTTGTTGTCGACGAGAGTGGGCTTTCCCTTTGCAGAATCACTTCCTAAACATGGTGAATACAGTTCCATTGGCGTAGCACAAACCGTTTGCAATATCACGCCTCTAATTTAGGGATACGCTATATCTGCGCTTCGGAACTGTTGTTTTCGACGAAAGTGGGCTTTTCCTTTGCAGAATCACTTCCAAAACATGGTGAATACAGTTCCATTGGCGTAGCACAAACCGTTTCCAATATAATCGCTTTAATTTAGGGCGACGGTACATGTACGCTTCGAAACTGTTGTTGTCGACGAAAGTGGGCTTTCCCTTTGCAGTATCACTTGTAAAACTTGGTGAATACAGTTACATTGGCGTAATACCAGTCGTTTACAAGATGATCACTTTTATTCAGGGATACGCTGTACCTGCGCTTCGAAACTGTTGTTCTCGACGAAAGTGGGCTTTCCCTTCGAAAATCACTTCCAAAACTTGGTGAATACAGTTACATTGGCGTAGCACAAACCGTTTGCAATATAATCGCTTTAATTTAGGGCGACGGTACATCTACGCTTCGGAACTGTTGTTGTCGACGAAAGTGGGTTTTCCCTTTGCAGAATCACTTCCAAAACATGGCGAATACAGTTCCATTGGCGTAGCACAAACCGTTTGCAATATAATCGCTTTAACTTAGGGCGACGGTACATGTACGCTTCGAAACTGTTGTTGTCGACGAAAGTGGGCTTTCCCTTTGCAGTATCACTTGTAAAACTTGGTGAATACAGTTACATTGGCGTAATACCAGTCGTTTACAAGATGATCACTTTTATTCAGGGATACGCTGTACCTGCGCTTCGAAACTGTTGTTCTCGACGAAAGTGGGCTTTCCCTTCGAAAATCACTTCCAAAACTTGGTGAATACAGTTACATTGGCGTAGTACAATCCGTTTGCAATATAATCGCTTTAATTAAGGGCGACGGTACATCTACGCTTCGGAACTGTTGTTCTCGACGAAAGTGGGCTTTCCCTTCGAAAATCACTTCCAAAACTTGGTGAATACAGTTACATTGGCGTAGTACAATCCGTTTGCAATATAATCGCTTTAATTTAGGGCTACGGTACATCTGCGCTTCGAAACTGTTGTTGTCGACGAAAGTGGGCTTTCCCTTTGCAGAATCACTTCCTAAACATGGTGAATATAGTTCCATTGGCGTAGCACAAACCGTTTGCAGTATAATCGCTTTTGTTTAGGGATACGCTATGTCTGCGCTTCGGAACTGTTGTTTTCGACGAAAGTGGGCTTTCCCTTTGCAGAAACACTTCCTAAATATGGTGAATACAGTTACATTGGCGTAGCACAAACCGTTTGCAATATAATCGCTTTAATTTAGGGCGACGGTACATGTACGCTTCGAAACTGTTGTTGTCGACGAAAGTGGGCTTTCCCTTTGCAGTATCACTTGTAAAACTTGGTGAATGCAGTTACATTGGCGTAATACCAGTCGTTTACAAGATGATCGCTTCTATTCAGGGATACGCTGTACCTGCGCTTCGGAACTGTTGTTGTCGACGAAAGTGGGTTTTCCCTTTGCAGAATCACTTCCAAAACTTGGTGAATACAGTTACATTGGCGTAGCACAAACCGTTTGCAATATAATCGCTTTAATTTAGGGCGACGGTACATTTACGCTTCGGAACTATTGTTGTCGACGAAAGTGGGTTTTCCCTTTGCAGAATCACTTCCAAAACATGGCGAATACAGTTCCATTGGCGTAGCACAAACCGTTTGCAATATAATCGCTTTAACTTAGGGCCACGGTACATGTACGCTTCGAAACTGTTGTTGTCGACGAAAGTGGGCTTTCCCTTTGCAGTATCACTTGTAAAACTTGGTGAATACAGTTACATTGGCGTAATACCAGTCGTTTACAAGATGATCGCTTTTATTCAGGGATACGCTGTACCTGCGCTTCGAAACTGTTGTTCTCGACGAAAGTGGGCTTTCCCTTCGAAAATCACTTCCAAAACTTGGTGAATGCAGTTACATTGGCGTAGCACAAACCGTTTGCAATATAATCGCTTTAATTTAGGGCGACGGTACATCTACGCTTCGGAACTGTTGTTGTCGACGAAAGTGGGTTTTCCCTTTGCAGAATCACTTCCAAAACATGGCGAATACAGTTCCATTGGCGTAGCACAAACCGTTTGCAATATAATCGCTTTAATTTAGGGCGACGGTACATCTACGCTTCGGAACTGTTGTTGTCGACGAAGGTGGGTTTTCCCTCTGCAGAATCACTTCCTAAATATGGTGAATACAGTTACATTGGCGTAGCACAAACCGTTTGCAATATAATCGCTTTAACTTAGGGCGACGGTACATGTACGCTTCGAAACTGTTGTTGTCGACGAAAGTGGGCTTTCCCTTTGCAGTATCACTTGTAAAACTTGGTGAATACAGTTACATTGGCGTAATACCAGTCGTTTACAAGATGATCACTTTTATTCAGGGATACGCTGTACCTGCGCTTCGAAACTGTTGTTCTCGACGAAAGTGGGCTTTCCCTTCGAAAATCACTTCCAAAACTTGGTGAATACAGTTACATTGGCGTAGTACAATCCGTTTGCAATATAATCGCTTTAATTTAGGGCTACGGTACATCTGCGCTTCGAAACTGTTGTTGTCGACGAAAGTGGGCTTTCCCTTTGCAGAATCACTTCCTAAACATGGTGAATACAGTTCCATTGGCGTAGCACAAACCGTTTGCAATATCACGCCTTTAATTTAGGGATACGCTATATCTGCGCTTCGGAACTGTTGTTTTCGACGAAAGTGGGCTTTTCCTTTGCAGAATCACTTCCAAAACTTGGTGAATACAGTTACATTGGCGTAGTACAATCCGTTTGCAATATAATCGCTTTAATTTAGGGCTACGGTACATCTGCGCTTCGAAACTGTTGTTGTCGACGAAAGTGGGCTTTCCCTTTGCAGAATCACTCCCTAAACATGGCGAATACAGTTCCATTGGCGTAGCACAAACCGTTTCCAATATAATCGCTTTAACTTAGGGCGACGGTACATGTACGCTTCGGAACTGTTGTTGTCAACGAAAGTGGGCTTTCCCTTTGCAGTATCACTTGTAAAACTTGGTGAATACAGTTACATTGGCGTAATACCAGTCGTTTACAAGATGATCGCTTTTATTCAGGGATACGCTGTACCTGCGCTTCGAAACTGTTGTTCTCGACGAAAGCGGGCTTTCCCTTCGACAATCACTTCCAAAACTTGGTGAATACAGTTACATTGGCGTAGCACAAACCGTTTGCAATATAATCGCTTTAATTTAGGGCGACGGTACATCTACGCTTCGGAACTGTTGTTGTCGACGAAAGTGGGTTTTCCCTTTGCAGAATCACTTCCAAAACTTGGTGAATACAGTTACATTGGCGTAGCACAAACCGTTTGCAATATAATCGCTTTAATTTAGGGCGACGGTACATCTACGCTTCGGAACTGTTGTTGTCGACGAAAGTGGGTTTTCCCTTTGCAGAATCACTTCCAAAACATGGTGAATATAGTTCCATTGGCGTAGCACAAACCGTTTGCAGTATAATCGCTTTTGTTTAGGGATACGCTATGTCTGCGCTTCGGAACTGTTGTTTTCGACGAAAGTGGGCTTTCCCTTTGCAGAAACACTTCCTAAATATGGTGAATACAGTTACATTGGCGTAGCACAAACCGTTTGCAATATAATCGCTTTAATTTAGGGCGACGGTACATGTACGCTTCGAAACTGTTGTTGTCGACGAAAGTGGGCTTTCCCTTTGCAGTATCACTTGTAAAACTTGGTGAATGCAGTTACATTGGCGTAATACCAGTCGTTTACAAGATGATCGCTTTTATTCAGGGATACGCTGTACCTGCGCTTCGAAACTGTTGTTCTCGACGAAAGTGGGCTTTCCCTTCGAAAATCACTTCCAAAACTTGGTGAATGCAGTTACATTGGCGTAGCACAAACCGTTTGCAATATAATCGCTTTAATTTAGGGCGACGGTACATCTACGCTTCGGAACTGTTGTTGTCGACGAAAGTGGGTTTTCCCTTTGCAGAATCACTTCCTAAATATGGTGAATACAGTTACATTGGCGTAGCACAAACCGTTTGCAATATAATCGCTTTAATTTAGGGCGACGGTACATCTACGCTTCGGAACTGTTGTTGTCGACGAAAGTGGGTTTTCCCTTTGCAGAATCACTTCCAAAACATGGCGAATACAGTTACATTGGCGTAGCACAAACCGTTTGCAATATCACGCCTTTAATTTAGTGATACGCTATATCTGCGCTTCGAAACTGTTGTTTTCGTCGAAAGTGGGCTTTCCCTTTGCAGTATCACTTGTAAAACTTGGTGAATACAGTTACATTGGCGTAATACCAGTCGTTTACAAGATGATCGCTTTTATTCAGGGATACGCTGTACCTGCGCTTCGAAACTGTTGTTCTCGACGAAAGTGGGCTTTCCCTTCGAAAATCACTTCCAAAACTTGGTGAATACAGTTACATTGGCGTAGCACAAACCGTTTGCAATATAATCGCTTTAATTTAGGGCGACGGTACACCTACGCTTCGGAACTGTTGTTGTCGACGAAAGTGGGTTTTCCCTTTGCAGAATCACTTCCAAAACATGGCGAATACAGTTCCATTGGCGTAGCACAAACCGTTTGCAATATAATCGCTTTAACTTAGGGCGACGGTACATGTACGCTTCGAAACTGTTGTTGTCGACGGAAGTGGGCTTTCCCTTTGCAGTATCACTTGTGAAACTTGGTGAATACAGTTACATTGGCGTAATACCAGTCGTTTACAAGATGATCGCTTTTATTCAGGGATACGCTGTACCTGCGCTTCGAAACTGTTGTTCTCGACGAAAGTGGGCTTTCCGTTCGAAAATCACTTCCAAAACTTGGTGAATACAGTTACATTTGCGTAGTACAATCCGTTTGCAATATAATCGCTTTAATTTAGGGCTACGGTACATCTGCGCTTCGAAACTGTTGTTGTCGACGAAAGTGGGCTTTCCCTTTGCAGAATCACTTCCTAAGCATGGTGAATACAGTTCCATTGGCGTAGCACAAACCGTTTGCAATATAATCGCTTTAATTTAGGGCTACGGTACATCTGCGCTTCGAAACTGTTGTTGTCGACGAAAGTGGGCTTTCCCTTTGCAGAATCACTTCCTAAATATGGTGAATATAGTTACATTGGCGTAGCACAAACCGTTTGCAATATAATCGCTTTAATTTAGGGCGACGGTACATCTACGCTTCGGAACTGTTGTTGTCGACGAAAGTGGGCTTTCCCTTTGCAGAAACACTTCCTAAATATGGTGAATACAGTTACATTGGCGTAGCACAAACCGTTTGCAATATAATCGCTTTAATTTAGGGCGACGGTACATCTACGCTTCGGAACTGTTGTTTTCGACGAAAGTGGGCTTTTCCTTTGCAGTATCACTTGTAAAACTTGGTGAATACAGTTCCATTGGCGTAGCACAAACCGTTTGCAATATAATCGCTTTAACTTAGGGCGACGGTACATGTACGCTTCGAAACTGTTGTTGTCGACGAAAGTGGGCTTTCCCTTTGCAGTATCACTTGTAAAACTTGGTGAATGCAGGTACATTGGCGTAATACCAGTCGTTTACAAGATGATCGCTTCTATTCAGGGATACGCTGTACCTGCGCTTCGGAACTGTTGTTGTCGACGAAAGTGGGCTTTCCCTTTGCAGAATCACTTCCAAAACATGGCGAATACAGTTCCATTGGCGTAGCACAAACCGTTTGCAGTATAATCGCTTTTGTTTAGGGATACGCTATGTCTGCGCTTCGGAACTGTTGTTTTCGACGAAAGTGGGCTTTCCCTTTGCAGAAACACTTCCTAAATATGGTGAATACAGTTACATTGGCGTAGCACAAACCGTTTGCAATATAATCGCTTTAATTTAGGGCGACGGTACATCTACGCTTCGGAACTGTTGTTTTCGACGAAAGTGGGCTTTTCCTTTGCAGTATCACTTGTAAAACTTGGTGAATACAGTTCCATTGGCGTAGCAGAAACCGTTTGCAATATAATCGCTTTAATTTAGGGCGACGGTACATCTACGCTTCGGAACTGTTGTTCTCGACGAAAGTGGGCTTTCCCTTCGAAAATCACTTCCAAAACTTGGTGAATACAGTTACATTGGCGTAGTACAATCCGTTTGCAATATAATCGCTTTAATTTAGGGCTACGGTACATCTGCGCTTCGAAACTGTTGTTGTCGACGAAAGTGGGCTTTCCCTTTGCAGAATCACTTCCTAAACATGGTGAATACAGTTCCATTGGCGTAGCACAAACCGTTTGCAATATCACGCCTCTAATTTAGGGATACGCTATATCTGCGCTTCGGAACTGTTGTTTTCGACGAAAGTGGGCTTTTCCTTTGCAGAATCACTTCCAAAACATGGTGAATACAGTTCCATTGGCGTAGCACAAACCGTTTCCAATATAATCGCTTTAATTTAGGGCGACGGTACATGTACGCTTCGAAACTGTTGTTGTCGACGAAAGTGGGCTTTCCCTTTGCAGTATCACTTGTAAAACTTGGTGAATACAGTTACATTGGCGTAATACCAGTCGTTTACAAGATGATCACTTTTATTCAGGGATACGCTGTACCTGCGCTTCGAAACTGTTGTTCTCGACGAAAGTGGGCTTTCCCTTCGAAAATCACTTCCAAAACTTGGTGAATACACTTACATTGGCGTAGCACAAACCGTTTGCAATATAATCGCTTTAATTTAGGGCGACGGTACATCTACGCTTCGGAACTGTTGTTGTCGACGAAAGTGGGTTTTCCCTTTGCAGAATCACTTCCAAAACATGGCGAATACAGTTCCATTGGCGTAGCACAAACCGTTTGCAATATAATCGCTTTAACTTAGGGCGACGGTACATGTACGCTTCGAAACTGTTGTTGTCGACGAAAGTGGGCTTTCCCTTTGCAGTATCACTTGTAAAACTTGGTGAATACAGTTACATTGGCGTAATACCAGTCGTTTACAAGATGATCACTTTTATTCAGGGATACGCTGTACCTGCGCTTCGAAACTGTTGTTCTCGACGAAAGTGGGCTTTCCCTTCGAAAATCACTTCCAAAACTTGGTGAATACAGTTACATTGGCGTAGTACAATCCGTTTGCAATATAATCGCTTTAATTAAGGGCGACGGTACATCTACGCTTCGGAACTGTTGTTCTCGACGAAAGTGGGCTTTCCCTTCGAAAATCACTTCCAAAACTTGGTGAATACAGTTACATTGGCGTAGTACAATCCGTTTGCAATATAATCGCTTTAATTTAGGGCTACGGTACATCTGCGCTTCGAAACTGTTGTTGTCGACGAAAGTGGGCTTTCCCTTTGCAGAATCACTTCCTAAACATGGTGAATATAGTTCCATTGGCGTAGCACAAACCGTTTGCAGTATAATCGCTTTTGTTTAGGGATACGCTATGTCTGCGCTTCGGAACTGTTGTTTTCGACGAAAGTGGGCTTTCCCTTTGCAGAAACACTTCCTAAATATGGTGAATACAGTTACATTGGCGTAGCACAAACCGTTTGCAATATAATCGCTTTAATTTAGGGCGACGGTACATGTACGCTTCGAAACTGTTGTTGTCGACGAAAGTGGGCTTTCCCTTTGCAGTATCACTTGTAAAACTTGGTGAATGCAGTTACATTGGCGTAATACCAGTCGTTTACAAGATGATCGCTTCTATTCAGGGATACGCTGTACCTGCGCTTCGGAACTGTTGTTGTCGACGAAAGTGGGTTTTCCCTTTGCAGAATCACTTCCAAAACTTGGTGAATACAGTTACATTGGCGTAGCACAAACCGTTTGCAATATAATCGCTTTAATTTAGGGCGACGGTACATTTACGCTTCGGAACTATTGTTGTCGACGAAAGTGGGTTTTCCCTTTGCAGAATCACTTCCAAAACATGGCGAATACAGTTCCATTGGCGTAGCACAAACCGTTTGCAATATAATCGCTTTAACTTAGGGCCACGGTACATGTACGCTTCGAAACTGTTGTTGTCGACGAAAGTGGGCTTTCCCTTTGCAGTATCACTTGTAAAACTTGGTGAATACAGTTACATTGGCGTAATACCAGTCGTTTACAAGATGATCGCTTTTATTCAGGGATACGCTGTACCTGCGCTTCGAAACTGTTGTTCTCGACGAAAGTGGGCTTTCCCTTCGAAAATCACTTCCAAAACTTGGTGAATGCAGTTACATTGGCGTAGCACAAACCGTTTGCAATATAATCGCTTTAATTTAGGGCGACGGTACATCTACGCTTCGGAACTGTTGTTGTCGACGAAAGTGGGTTTTCCCTTTGCAGAATCACTTCCAAAACATGGCGAATACAGTTCCATTGGCGTAGCACAAACCGTTTGCAATATAATCGCTTTAATTTAGGGCGACGGTACATCTACGCTTCGGAACTGTTGTTGTCGACGAAGGTGGGTTTTCCCTCTGCAGAATCACTTCCTAAATATGGTGAATACAGTTACATTGGCGTAGCACAAACCGTTTGCAATATAATCGCTTTAACTTAGGGCGACGGTACATGTACGCTTCGAAACTGTTGTTGTCGACGAAAGTGGGCTTTCCCTTTGCAGTATCACTTGTAAAACTTGGTGAATACAGTTACATTGGCGTAATACCAGTCGTTTACAAGATGATCACTTTTATTCAGGGATACGCTGTACCTGCGCTTCGAAACTGTTGTTCTCGACGAAAGTGGGCTTTCCCTTCGAAAATCACTTCCAAAACTTGGTGAATACAGTTACATTGGCGTAGTACAATCCGTTTGCAATATAATCGCTTTAATTTAGGGCTACGGTACATCTGCGCTTCGAAACTGTTGTTGTCGACGAAAGTGGGCTTTCCCTTTGCAGAATCACTTCCTAAACATGGTGAATACAGTTCCATTGGCGTAGCACAAACCGTTTGCAATATCACGCCTTTAATTTAGGGATACGCTATATCTGCGCTTCGGAACTGTTGTTTTCGACGAAAGTGGGCTTTCCCTTTGCAGAATCACTTCCAAAACTTGGTGAATACAGTTACATTGGCGTAGTACAATCCGTTTGCAATATAATCGCTTTAATTTAGGGCTACGGTACATCTGCGCTTCGAAACTGTTGTTGTCGACGAAAGTGGGCTTTCCCTTTGCAGAATCACTTCCTAAACATGGCGAATACAGTTCCATTGGCGTAGCACAAACCGTTTCCAATATAATCGCTTTAACTTAGGGCGACGGTACATGTACGCTTCGGAACTGTTGTTGTCAACGAAAGTGGGCTTTCCCTTTGCAGTATCACTTGTAAAACTTGGTGAATACAGTTACATTGGCGTAATACCAGTCGTTTACAAGATGATCGCTTTTATTCAGGGATACGCTGTACCTGCGCTTCGAAACTGTTGTTCTCGACGAAAGCGGGCTTTCCCTTCGACAATCACTTCCAAAACTTGGTGAATACAGTTACATTGGCGTAGCACAAACCGTTTGCAATATAATCGCTTTAATTTAGGGCGACGGTACATCTACGCTTCGGAACTGTTGTTGTCGACGAAAGTGGGTTTTCCCTTTGCAGAATCACTTCCAAAACTTGGTGAATACAGTTACATTGGCGTAGCACAAACCGTTTGCAATATAATCGCTTTAATTTAGGGCGACGGTACATCTACGCTTCGGAACTGTTGTTGTCGACGAAAGTGGGTTTTCCCTTTGCAGAATCACTTCCAAAACATGGCGAATATAGTTCCATTGGCGTAGCACAAACCGTTTGCAATATAATCGCTTTTATTTAGGGATACGCTATGTCTGCGCTTCGGAACTGTTGTTTTCGACGAAAGTGGGCTTTCCCTTTGCAGAATCACTTCCTAAATATGGTGAATACAGTTACATTGGCGTAGCACAAACCGTTTGCAATATAATCGCTTTAATTTAGGGCGACGGTACATCTACGCTTCGGAACTGTTGTTGTCGACGAAAGTGGGTTTTCCCTTTGCAGAATCACTTCCAAAACATGGCGAATACAGTTACATTGGCGTAGCACAAACCGTTTGCAATATCACGCCTTTAATTTAGTGATACGCTATATCTGCGCTTCGAAACTGTTGTTTTCGTCGAAAGTGGGCTTTCCCTTTGCAGTATCACTTGTAAAACTTGGTGAATACAGTTACATTGGCGTAATACCAGTCGTTTACAAGATGATCGCTTTTATTCAGGGATACGCTGTACCTGCGCTTCGAAACTGTTGTTCTCGACGAAAGTGGGCTTTCCCTTCGAAAATCACTTCCAAAACTTGGTGAATACAGTTACATTGGCGTAGCACAAACCGTTTGCAATATAATCGCTTTAATTTAGGGCGACGGTACACCTACGCTTCGGAACTGTTGTTGTCGACGAAAGTGGGTTTTCCCTTTGCAGAATCACTTCCAAAACATGGCGAATACAGTTCCATTGGCGTAGCACAAACCGTTTGCAATATAATCGCTTTAACTTAGGGCGACGGTACATGTACGCTTCGAAACTGTTGTTGTCGACGGAAGTGGGCTTTCCCTTTGCAGTATCACTTGTGAAACTTGGTGAATACAGTTACATTGGCGTAATACCAGTCGTTTACAAGATGATCGCTTTTATTCAGGGATACGCTGTACCTGCGCTTCGAAACTGTTGTTCTCGACGAAAGTGGGCTTTCCGTTCGAAAATCACTTCCAAAACTTGGTGAATACAGTTACATTTGCGTAGTACAATCCGTTTGCAATATAATCGCTTTAATTTAGGGCTACGGTACATCTGCGCTTCGAAACTGTTGTTGTCGACGAAAGTGGGCTTTCCCTTTGCAGAATCACTTCCTAAACATGGTGAATACAGTTCCATTGGCGTAGCACAAACCGTTTGCAATATAATCGCTTTAATTTAGGGCTACGGTACATCTGCGCTTCGAAACTGTTGTTGTCGACGAAAGTGGGCTTTCCCTTTGCAGAATCACTTCCTAAATATGGTGAATATAGTTACATTGGCGTAGCACAAACCGTTTGCAATATAATCGCTTTAATTTAGGGCGACGGTACATCTACGCTTCGGAACTGTTGTTGTCGACGAAAGTGGGCTTTCCCTTTGCAGAATCACTTCCTAAACATGGTGAATACAGTTACATTGGCGTAGCACAAACCGTTTGCAATATAATCGCTTTAATTTAGGGCGACGGTACATCTACGCTTCGGAACTGTTGTTTTCGACGAAAGTGGGCTTTTCCTTTGCAGTATCACTTGTAAAACTTGGTGAATACAGTTCCATTGGCGTAGCACAAACCGTTTGCAATATAATCGCTTTAATTTAGGGCGACGGTACATGTACGCTTCGAAACTGTTGTTGTCGACGAAAGTGGGCTTTCCCTTTGCAGTATCACTTGTAAAACTTGGTGAATGCAGTTACATTGGCGTAATACCAGTCGTTTACAAGATGATCGCTTCTATTCAGGGATACGCTGTACCTGCGCTTCGGAACTGTTGTTGTCGACGAAAGTGGGCTTTCCCTTTGCAGAATCACTTCCAAAACATGGCGAATATAGTTCCATTGGCGTAGCACAAACCGTTTGCAGTATAATCGCTTTTGTTTAGGGATACGCTATGTCTGCGCTTCGGAACTGTTGTTTTCGACGAAAGTGGGCTTTCCCTTTGCAGAAACACTTCCTAAATATGGTGAATACAGTTACATTGGCGTAGCACAAACCGTTTGCAATATAATCGCTTTAATTTAGGGCGACAGTACATCTACGCTTCGGAACTGTTGTTTTCGACGAAAGTGGGCTTTTCCTTTGCAGTATCACTTGTAAAACTTGGTGAATACAGTTCCATTGGCGTAGCAGAAACCGTTTGCAATATAATCGCTTTAATTTAGGGCGACGGTACATCTACGCTTCGGAACTGTTGTTCTCGACGAAAGTGGGCTTTCCCTTCGAAAATCACTTCCAAAACTTGGTGAATACAGTTACATTGGCGTAGTACAATCCGTTTGCAATATAATCGCTTTAATTTAGGGCTACGGTACATCTGCGCTTCGAAACTGTTGTTGTCGACGAAAGTGGGCTTTCCCTTTGCAGAATCACTTCCTAAACATGGTGAATACAGTTCCATTGGCGTAGCACAAACCGTTTGCAATATCACGCCTCTAATTTAGGGATACGCTATATCTGCGCTTCGGAACTGTTGTTTTCGACGAAAGTGGGCTTTTCCTTTGCAGAATCACTTCCAAAACATGGTGAATACAGTTCCATTGGCGTAGCACAAACCGTTTCCAATATAATCGCTTTAATTTAGGGCGACGGTACATGTACGCTTCGAAACTGTTGTTGTCGACGAAAGTGGGCTTTCCCTTTGCAGTATCACTTGTAAAACTTGGTGAATACAGTTACATTGGCGTAATACCAGTCGTTTACAAGATGATCACTTTTATTCAGGGATACGCTGTACCTGCGCTTCGAAACTGTTGTTCTCGACGAAAGTGGGCTTTCCCTTCGAAAATCACTTCCAAAACTTGGTGAATACAGTTACATTGGCGTAGCACAAACCGTTTGCAATATAATCGCTTTAATTTAGGGCGACGGTACATCTACGCTTCGGAACTGTTGTTGTCGACGAAAGTGGGCTTTCCCTTTGCAGAATCACTTCCAAAACATGGCGAATACAGTTCCATTGGCGTAGCACAAACCGTTTGCAATATAATCGCTTTAACTTAGGGCGACGGTACATGTACGCTTCGAAACTGTTGTTGTCGACGAAAGTGGGCTTTCCCTTTGCAGTATCACTTGTAAAACTTGGTGAATACAGTTACATTGGCGTAATACCAGTCGTTTACAAGATGATCACTTTTATTCAGGGATACGCTGTACCTGCGCTTCGAAACTGTTGTTCTCGACGAAAGTGGGCTTTCCCTTCGAAAATCACTTCCAAAACTTGGTGAATACAGTTACATTGTCGTAATACCAGTCGTTTACAAGATGATCACTTTTATTCAGGGATACGCTGTACCTGCGCTTCGAAACTGTTGTTCTCGACGAAAGTGGGCTTTCCCTTCGAAAATCACTTCCAAAACTTGGTGAATACAGTTACATTGGCGTAGTACAATCCGTTTGCAATATAATCGCTTTAATTTAGTGCTACGGTACATCTGCGCTTCGAAACTGTTGTTGTCGACGAAAGTGGGCTTTCCCTTTGCAGAATCACTTCCTAAACATGGTGAATACAATTCCATTGGCGTAGCACAAACCGTTTGCAATATCACGCCTTTAATTTAGGGATACGCTATATCTGCGCTCCGGAACTGTTGTTTTCGACGAAAGTGGGCTTTTCCTTTGCAGAATCACTTCCAAAACATGGTGAATACAGTTCCATTGGCGTAGCACAAACCGTTTCCAATATAATCGCTTTAACTTAGGGCGACGGTACATGTACGCTTCGAAACTGTTGTTGTCGACGAAAGTGGGCTTTCCCTTTGCAGTATCACTTGTAAAACTTGGTGAATACAGTTACATTGGCGTAATACCAGTCGTTTACAAGATGATCGCTTCTATTCAGGGATACGCTGTACCTGCGCTTCGAAACTGTTGTTCTCGACGAAAGTGGGCTTTCCCTTCGAAAATCACTTCCAAAACTTGGTGAATACAGTTACATTGGCGTAGTACAATCCGTTTGCAATATAATCGCTTTAATTAAGGGCGACGGTACATCTACGCTTCGGAACTGTTGTTGTCGACGAAAGTGGGTTTTCCCTTTGCAGAATCACTTCCAAAACTTGGTGAATACAGTTACATTGGCGTAGCACAAACCGTTTGCAATATAATCGCTTTAATTTAGGGCGACGGTACATCTACGCTTCGGAACTATTGTTGTCGACGAAAGTGGGTTTTCCCTTTGCAGAATCACTTCCAAAACGTGGCGAATACAGTTCCATTGGCGTAGCACAAACCGTTTGCAATATAATCGCTTTAACTTAGGGCCACGGTACATGTACGCTTCGAAACTGTTGTTGTCGACGAAAGTGGGCTTTCCCTTTGCAGTATCACTTGTAAAACTTGGTGAATACAGTTACATTGGCGTAATACCAGTCGTTTACAAGATGATCGCTTTTATTCAGGGATACGCTGTACCTGCGCTTCGAAACTGTTGTTCTCGACGAAAGTGGGCTTTCCCTTCGAAAATCACTTCCAAAACTTGGTGAATGCAGTTACATTGGCGTAGCACAAACCGTTTGCAATATAATCGCTTTAATTTAGGGCGACGGTACATCTACGCTTCGGAACTGTTGTTGTCGACGAAAGTGGGTTTTCCCTTTGCAGAATCACTTCCTAAATATGGTGAATACAGTTACATTGGCGTAGCACAAACCGTTTGCAATATAATCGCTTTAATTTAGGGCGACGGTACATCTACGCTTCGGAACTGTTGTTGTCGACGAAAGTGGGTTTTCCCTTTGCAGAATCACTTCCAAAACATGGCGAATACAGTTACATTGGCGTAGCACAAACCGTTTGCAATATCACGCCTTTAATTTAGTGATACGCTATATCTGCGCTTCGAAACTGTTGTTTTCGTCGAAAGTGGGCTTTCCCTTTGCAGTATCACTTGTAAAACTTGGTGAATACAGTTACATTGGCGTAATACCAGTCGTTTACAAGATGATCGCTTTTATTCAGGGATACGCTGTACCTGCGCTTCGAAACTGTTGTTCTCGACGAAAGTGGGCTTTCCCTTCGAAAATCACTTCCAAAACTTGGTGAATACAGTTACATTGGCGTAGCACAAACCGTTTGCAATATAATCGCTTTAATTTAGGGCGACGGTACACCTACGCTTCGGAACTGTTGTTGTCGACGAAAGTGGGTTTTCCCTTTGCAGAATCACTTCCAAAACATGGCGAATACAGTTCCATTGGCGTAGCACAAACCGTTTGCAATATAATCGCTTTAACTTAGGGCGACGGTACATGTACGCTTCGAAACTGTTGTTGTCGACGAAAGTGGGCTTTCCCTTTGCAGTATCACTTGTGAAACTTGGTGAATACAGTTACATTGGCGTAATACCAGTCGTTTACAAGATGATCGCTTTTATTCAGGGATACGCTGTACCTGCGCTTCGAAACTGTTGTTCTCGACGAAAGTGGGCTTTCCGTTCGAAAATCACTTCCAAAACTTGGTGAATACAGTTACATTTGCGTAGTACAATCCGTTTGCAATATAATCGCTTTAATTTAGGGCTACGGTACATCTGCGCTTCGAAACTGTTGTTGTCGACGAAAGTGGGCTTTCCCTTTGCAGAATCACTTCCTAAACATGGTGAATACAGTTCCATTGGCGTAGCACAAACCGTTTGCAATATAATCGCTTTAATTTAGGGCTACGGTACATCTGCGCTTCGAAACTGTTGTTGTCGACGAAAGTGGGCTTTCCCTTTGCAGAATCACTTCCTAAATATGGTGAATATAGTTACATTGGCGTAGCACAAACCGTTTGCAATATAATCGCTTTAATTTAGGGCGACGGTACATCTACGCTTCGGAACTGTTGTTGTCGACGAAAGTGGGCTTTCCCTTTGCAGAATCACTTCCTAAATATGGTGAATACAGTTACATTGGCGTAGCACAAACCGTTTGCAATATAATCGCTTTAATTTAGGGCGACGGTACATCTACGCTTCGGAACTGTTGTTTTCGACGAAAGTGGGCTTTTCCTTTGCAGTATCACTTGTAAAACTTGGTGAATACAGTTCCATTGGCGTAGCACAAACCGTTTGCAATATAATCGCTTTAACTTAGGGCGACGGTACATGTACGCTTCGAAACTGTTGTTGTCGACGAAAGTGGGCTTTCCCTTTGCAGTATCACTTGTAAAACTTGGTGAATGCAGTTACATTGGCGTAATACCAGTCGTTTACAAGATGATCGCTTCTATTCAGGGATACGCTGTACCTGCGCTTCGGAACTGTTGTTGTCGACGAAAGTGGGCTTTCCCTTTGCAGAATCACTTCCAAAACATGGCGAATATAGTTCCATTGGCGTAGCACAAACCGTTTGCAGTATAATCGCTTTTGTTTAGGGATACGCTATGTCTGCGCTTCGGAACTGTTGTTTTCGACGAAAGTGGGCTTTCCCTTTGCAGAAACACTTCCTAAATATGGTGAATACAGTTACATTGGCGTAGCACAAACCGTTTGCAATATAATCGCTTTAATTTAGGGCGACGGTACATCTACGCTTCGGAACTGTTGTTTTCGACGAAAGTGGGCTTTTCCTTTGCAGTATCACTTGTAAAACTTGGTGAATACAGTTCCATTGGCGTAGCAGAAACCGTTTGCAATATAATCGCTTTAATTTAGGGCGACGGTACATCTACGCTTCGGAACTGTTGTTCTCGACGAAAGTGGGCTTTCCCTTCGAAAATCACTTCCAAAACTTGGTGAATACAGTTACATTGGCGTAGTACAAACCGTTTGCAATATAATCGCTTTAATTTAGGGCTACGGTACATCTGCGCTTCGAAACTGTTGTTGTCGACGAAAGTGGGCTTTCCCTTTGCAGAATCACTTCCTAAACATGGTGAATACAGTTCCATTGGCGTAGCACAAACCGTTTGCAATATCACGCCTCTAATTTAGGGATACGCTATATCTGCGCTTCGGAACTGTTGTTTTCGACGAAAGTGGGCTTTTCCTTTGCAGAATCACTTCCAAAACATGGTGAATACAGTTCCATTGGCGTAGCACAAACCGTTTCCAATATAATCGCTTTAATTTAGGGCGACGGTACATGTACGCTTCGAAACTGTTGTTGTCGACGAAAGTGGGCTTTCCCTTTGCAGTATCACTTGTAAAACTTGGTGAATACAGTTACATTGGCGTAATACCAGTCGTTTACAAGATGATCACTTTTATTCAGGGATACGCTGTACCTGCGCTTCGAAACTGTTGTTCTCGACGAAAGTGGGCTTTCCCTTCGAAAATCACTTCCAAAACTTGGTGAATACAGTTACATTGGCGTAGCACAAACCGTTTGCAATATAATCGCTTTAATTTAGGGCGACGGTACATCTACGCTTCGGAACTGTTGTTGTCGACGAAAGTGGGTTTTCCCTTTGCAGAATCACTTCCAAAACATGGCGAATACAGTTCCATTGGCGTAGCACAAACCGTTTGCAATATAATCGCTTTAACTTAGGGCGACGGTACATGTACGCTTCGAAACTGTTGTTGTCGACGAAAGTGGGCTTTCCCTTTGCAGTATCACTTGTAAAACTTGGTGAATACAGTTACATTGGCGTAATACCAGTCGTTTACAAGATGATCACTTTTATTCAGGGATACGCTGTACCTGCGCTTCGAAACTGTTGTTCTCGACGAAAGTGGGCTTTCCCTTCGAAAATCACTTCCAAAACTTGGTGAATACAGTTACATTGTCGTAGTACCAGTCGTTTACAAGATGATCACTTTTATTCAGGGATACGCTGTACCTGCGCTTCGAAACTGTTGTTCTCGACGAAAGTGGGCTTTCCCTTCGAAAATCACTTCCAAAACTTGGTGAATACAGTTACATTGGCGTAGTACAATCCGTTTGCAATATAATCGCTTTAATTTAGTGCTACGGTACATCTGCGCTTCGAAACTGTTGTTGTCGACGAAAGTGGGCTTTCCCTTTGCAGAATCACTTCCTAAACATGGTGAATACAATTCCATTGGCGTAGCACAAACCGTTTGCAATATCACGCCTTTAATTTAGGGATACGCTATATCTGCGCTCCGGAACTGTTGTTTTCGACGAAAGTGGGCTTTTCCTTTGCAGAATCACTTCCAAAACATGGTGAATACAGTTCCATTGGCGTAGCACAAACCGTTTCCAATATAATCGCTTTAACTTAGGGCGACGGTACATGTACGCTTCGAAACTGTTGTTGTCGACGAAAGTGGGCTTTCCCTTTGCAGTATCACTTGTAAAACTTGGTGAATACAGTTACATTGGCGTAATACCAGTCGTTTACAAGATGATCGCTTCTATTCAGGGATACGCTGTACCTGCGCTTCGAAACTGTTGTTCTCGACGAAAGTGGGCTTTCCCTTCGAAAATCACTTCCAAAACTTGGTGAATACAGTTACATTGGCGTAGTACAATCCGTTTGCAATATAATCGCTTTAATTAAGGGCGACGGTACATCTACGCTTCGGAACTGTTGTTGTCGACGAAAGTGGGTTTTCCCTTTGCAGAATCACTTCCAAAACTTGGTGAATACAGTTACATTGGCGTAGCACAAACCGTTTGCAATATAATCGCTTTAATTTAGGGCGACGGTACATCTACGCTTCGGAACTATTGTTGTCGACGAAAGTGGGTTTTCCCTTTGCAGAATCACTTCCAAAACATGGCGAATACAGTTCCATTGGCGTAGCACAAACCGTTTGCAATATAATCGCTTTAACTTAGGGCCACGGTACATGTACGCTTCGAAACTGTTGTTGTCGACGAAAGTGGGCTTTCCCTTTGCAGTATCACTTGTAAAACTTGGTGAATACAGTTACATTGGCGTAATACCAGTCGTTTACAAGATGATCGCTTTTATTCAGGGATACGCTGTACCTGCGCTTCGAAACTGTTGTTCTCGACGAAAGTGGGCTTTCCCTTCGAAAATCACTTCCAAAACTTGGTGAATGCAGTTACATTGGCGTAGCACAAACCGTTTGCAATATAATCGCTTTAATTTAGGGCGACGGTACATCTACGCTTCGGAACTGTTGTTGTCGACGAAAGTGGGTTTTCCCTTTGCAGAATCACTTCCAAAACATGGCGAATACAGTTCCATTGGCGTAGCACAAACCGTTTGCAATATAATCGCTTTCATTTAGGGCGACGGTACATCTACGCTTCGGAACTGTTGTTGTCGACGAAGGTGGGTTTTCCCTCTGCAGAATCACTTCCTAAATATGGTGAATACAGTTCCATTGGCGTAGCACAAACCGTTTCCAATATAATCGCTTTAACTTAGGGCGACGGTACATGTACGCTTCGAAACTGTTGTTGTCGACGAAAGTGGGCTTTCCCCTTGCAGTATCACTTGTAAAACATGGTGAATACAGTTACATTGGCGTAATACTAGTCGTTTACAAGATGATCGCTTTTATTCAGGGATACGCTGTACCTGCGCTTCGAAACTGTTGTTCTCGACGAAAGTCGGCTTTCCCTTTGCAGAATACCGTGCAATACTTGGTAGATACAGTTACATTGGCGTAGTACAATCCGTTTGCAATATAATCGCTTTAATTAAGGGCGACGGTACATCTACGCTTCGGAACTGTTGTTTTCGATGAAACTGTCTTTTCGCTTTGCAGAATCACTTCCAAAACATGGTGAATACAGTTCCATTGGCGTAGCACAAACCGTTTGCAATATAATCGCTTTAATTTAGGGCTACGGTACATCTGCGCTTCGAAACTGTTGTTGTCGACGAAAGTGGGCTTTCCCTTTGCAGAATAACGTGCAAAACTTGGTGAATACAGTTACATTGGCGTAGTACAATCCGTTTGCAATATAATCGCTTTAATTTAGGGCTACGGTACATCTGCGCTTCGAAACTGTTGTTGTCGACGAAAGTGGGCTTTCCCGTTGCAGAATAACGTGCAAAACTTGGTGAATACAGCTACATTGGCGTAATACCAGTCTGTTACAAGATGATCGCTTTTATTCAGGGATATGCTGTACCTGCGCTTCGAAACTGTTGTTGTCGACGAAAGTGGGCTTTCCCTTTGCAGTATCACTTGTAAAACTTGATGAATACAGTTACATTGGCGTAATACCAGTCGTTTACAAGATGATCGCTTCTATTCAGGGATACGCTGTACCTGCGCTTCGAAACTGTTGTTCTCCACGAAAGCGGGCTTTCCCTTTGCAGAATCACTTCCTAAATATAGTGAATACAGTTCCATTGGCGTAGCACAAGCCGTTTGCAATATAATCGCTTTAATTTAGGGCTACGGTACATCTGCGCTTCGAAACTGTTGTTTTCGACGAAAGTGGGCTTTCCCTTTGCAGAATCACTTCCTAAATATGGTGAATACAGTTACATTGGCGTAGCACAAACCGTTTGCAATATAATCGCTTTAATTTAGGGCTACGGTACATCTGCGCTTCGAAACTGTTGTTGTCGACGAAAGTGGGCTTTCCCTTTGCAGAATCACTTCCAAAACATGGCGAATACAGTTCCATTGGCGTAGCACAAACCGTTTGCAATATAATCGCTTTAACTTAGGGCTACGGTACATCTGCGCTTCGAAACTGTTGTTGTCGACGAAAGTGGGCTTTCCCTTTGCAGTATCACTTGTAAAACTTGGTGAATACAGTTACATTGGCGTAATACCAGTCGTTTACAAGATGATCACTTTTATTCAGGGATACGCTGTACCTGCGCTTCGAAACTGTTGTTCTCGACGAAAGTGGGCTTTCCCTTCGAAAATCACTTCCAAAACTTGGTGAATACAGTTACATTGGCGTAGTACAATCCGTTTGCAATATAATCGCTTTAATTTAGGGCTACGGTACATCTGCGCTTCGAAACTGTTGTTGTCGACGAAAGTGGGCTTTCCCTTTGCAGAATCACTTCCTAAACATGGTGAATACAGTTCCATTGGCGTAGCACAAACCGTTTGCAATATCACGCCTTTAATTTAGGGATACGCTATATCTGCGCTTCGGAACTGTTGTTTTCGACGAAAGTGGGCTTTTCCTTT
This sequence comes from Ectemnius continuus, assembly GCA_910591665.1. NCBI lineage: Eukaryota > Metazoa > Arthropoda > Insecta > Hymenoptera > Crabronidae > Ectemnius > Ectemnius continuus. The sequence continues at coordinate 16,004,058 of OU342860.1, forward strand.
GCAGAATCACTTCCAAAACTTGGTGAATACAGTTACATTGGCGTAGTACAATCCGTTTGCAATATAATCGCTTTAATTTAGGGCTACGGTACATCTGCGCTTCGAAACTGTTGTTGTCGACGAAAGTGGGCTTTCCCTTTGCAGAATCACTTCCTAAACATGGCGAATACAGTTCCATTGGCGTAGCACAAACCGTTTCCAATATAATCGCTTTAACTTAGGGCGACGGTACATGTACGCTTCGGAACTGTTGTTGTCAACGAAAGTGGGCTTTCCCTTTGCAGTATCACTTGTAAAACTTGGTGAATACAGTTCCATTGGCGTAGCACAAACCGTTTGCAATATAATCGCTTTAATTTAGGGCGACGGTACATCTACGCTTCGGAACTGTTGTTCTCGACGAAAGTGGGCTTTCCCTTCGAAAATCACTTCCAAAACTAGGTGAATACAGTTACATTGGCGTAGCACAAACCGTTTGCAATATCACGCCTTTAATTTAGGGATACGCTATATCTGCGCTCCGGAACTGTTGTTTTCGACGAAAGTGGGCTTTTCCTTTGCAGAATCACTTCCAAAACATGGTGAATACAGTTCCATTGGCGTAGCACAAACCGTTTCCAATATAATCGCTTTAACTTAGGGCGACGGTACATGTACGCTTCGAAACTGTTGTTGTCGACGAAAGTGGGCTTTCCCTTTGCAGTATCACTTGTAAAACTTGGTGAATACAGTTACATTGGCGTAATACCAGTCGTTTACAAGATGATCGCTTCTATTCAGGGATACGCTGTACCTGCGCTTCGGAACTGTTGTTGTCGACGAAAGTGGGCTTTCCCTTTGCAGAATCACTTCCAAAACATGGCGAATATAGTTCCATTGGCGTAGCACAAACCGTTTGCAGTATAATCGCTTTTGTTTAGGGATACGCTATGTCTGCGCTTCGGAACTGTTGTTTTCGACGAAAGTGGGCTTTCCCTTTGCAGAAACACTTCCTAAATATGGTGAATACAGTTACATTGGCGTAGCACAAACCGTTTGCAATATAATCGCTTTAATTTAGGGCGACGGTACATCTACGCTTCGGAACTGTTGTTTTCGACGAAAGTGGGCTTTTCCTTTGCAGTATCACTTGTAAAACTTGGTGAATACAGTTCCATTGGCGTAGCACAAACCGTTTGCAATATAATCGCTTTAATTAAGGGCGACGGTACATCTACGCTTCGGAATTGTTGTTGTCGACGAAAGTGGGTTTTCCCTTTGCAGAATCACTTCCAAAACATGGCGAATACAGTTCCATTGGCGTAGCACAAACCGTTTCCAATATCACGCCTTTAATTTAGGGATGCGCTATATCTGCGCTTCGGAACTGTTGTTTTCGACGAAAGTGGGCTTTCCCTTTGTAGAATAACGTGCAAAACTTAGTGAATACAGTTACATTGGCGTAGTGTAATCCGTCTGCAATATAACTTCTTTAATTTAGAGCTGCGGTACAACTGCGCTTCGGAACTGGCGTTGTCGACGAAAGTGGGCTTTCCCTTTGCAGAATAACGTGCAAAACTTGGTGAATACAGTTACATTGGCGTAATACCAGTCTGTTACAAGATGATCGCTTTTATTCAGGGATACGCTGTACCTGCGCTTCGAAACTGTTGTTGTCGACGAAAGTGGGCTTTCCCATTGCAGTATCACTTGTAAAACATGGTGAATACAGTTACATTGGCGTAGCACAAACCGTTTGCAATATAACGCCTTTAATTTAGTGATACGCTATATCTGCGCTTCGAAACTGTTGTTTTCGACGAAAGTCGGCTTTCCCTTTGCAGAAACACTTCCTAAATATGGTGAATACAGTTACATTGGCGTAGCACAAACCGTTTGCAATATAATCGCTTTAATTTAGGGCGACGGTACATCTACGCTTCGGAACTGTTGTTTTCGACGAAAGTGGGCTTTTCCTTTGCAGTATCACTTGTAAAACTTGGTGAATACAGTTCCATTGGCGTAGCACAAACCGTTTGCAATATAATCGCTTTAACTTAGGGCGACGGTACATGTACGCTTCGAAACTGTTGTTGTCGACGAAAGTGGGCTTTCCCTTTGCAGTATCACTTGTAAAACTTGGTGAATACAGTTACATTGGCGTAATACCAGTCGTTTACAAGATGATCGCTTCTATTCAGGGATACGCTGTACCTGCGCTTCGGAACTGTTGTTGTCGACGAAAGTGGGCTTTCCCTTTGCAGAATCACTTCCAAAACATGGTGAATATAGTTCCATTGGCGTAGCACAAACCGTTTGCAGTATAATCGCTTTTGTTTAGGGATACGCTATGTCTGCGCTTCGGAACTGTTGTTTTCGACGAAAGTGGGCTTTCCCTTTGCAGAAACACTTCCTAAATATGGTGAATACAGTTACATTGGCGTAGCACAAACCGTTTGCAATATAATCGCTTTAATTTAGGGCGACGGTACATCTACGCTTCGGAACTGTTGTTTTCGACGAAAGTGGGCTTTTCCTTTGCAGTATCACTTGTAAAACTTGGTGAATACAGTTCCATTGGCGTAGCACAAACCGTTTGCAATATAATCGCTTTAATTTAGGGCGACGGTACATCTACGCTTCGGAACTGTTGTTCTCGACGAAAGTGGGCTTTCCCTTCGAAAATCACTTCCAAAACTTGGTGAATACAGTTACATTGGCGTAGTACAATCCGTTTGCAATATAATCGCTTTAATTTAGGGCTACGGTACATCTGCGCTTCGAAACTGTTGTTGTCGACGAAAGTGGGCTTTCCCTTTGCAGAATCACTTCCTAAACATGGTGAATACAGTTCCATTGGCGTAGCACAAACCGTTTGCAGTATAATCGCTTTTGTTTAGGGATACGCTATGTCTGCGCTTCGGAACTGTTGTTTTCGACGAAAGTGGGCTTTCCCTTTGCAGAAACACTTCCTAAATATGGTGAATACAGTTACATTGGCGTAGCACAAACCGTTTGCAATATAATCGCTTTAATTTAGGGCGACGGTACATCTACGCTTCGGAACTGTTGTTTTCGACGAAAGTGGGCTTTTCCTTTGCAGTATCACTTGTAAAACTTGGTGAATACAGTTCCATTGGCGTAGCACAAACCGTTTGCAATATAATCGCTTTAATTAAGGGCGACGGTACATCTACGCTTCGGAATTGTTGTTGTCGACGAAAGTGGGTTTTCCCTTTGCAGAATCACTTCCAAAACATGGCGAATACAGTTCCATTGGCGTAGCACAAACCGTTTCCAATATAATCGCTTTAACTTAGGGCGACGGTACATGTACGCTTCGAAACTGTTGTTGTCGACGAAAGTGGGTTTTCCCTTTGCAGAATCACTTCCAAAACATGGCGAATACAGTTCCATTGGCGTAGCACAAACCGTTTCCAATATCACGCCTTTAATTTAGGGATGCGCTATATCTGCGCTTCGGAACTGTTGTTTTCGACGAAAGTGGGCTTTCCCTTTGTAGAATAACGTGCAAAACTTAGTGAATACAGTTACATTGGCGTAGTGTAATCCGTCTGCAATATAACTTCTTTAATTTAGAGCTGCGGTACAACTGCGCTTCGGAACTGGCGTTGTCGACGAAAGTGGGCTTTCCCTTTGCAGAATAACGTGCAAAACTTGGTGAATACAGTTACATTGGCGTAATACCAGTCTGTTACAAGATGATCGCTTTTATTCAGGGATACGCTGTACCTGCGCTTCGAAACTGTTGTTGTCGACGAAAGTGGGCTTTCCCTTTGCAGTATCACTTGTAAAACTTGGTGAATACAGTTACATTGGCGTAGCACAAACCGTTTGCAATATAACGCCTTTAATTTAGTGATACGCTATATCTGCGCTTCGAAACTGTTGTTTTCGACGAAAGTCGGCTTTCCCTTTGCAGAAACACTTCCTAAATATGGTGAATACAGTTACATTGGCGTAGCACAAACCGTTTGCAATATAATCGCTTTAATTTAGGGCGACGGTACATCTACGCTTCGGAACTGTTGTTTTCGACGAAAGTGGGCTTTTCCTTTGCAGTATCACTTGTAAAACTTGGTGAATACAGTTCCATTGGCGTAGCACAAACCGTTTGCAATATAATCGCTTTAACTTAGGGCGACGGTACATCTACGCTTCGAAACTGTTGTTGTCGACGAAAGTGGGCTTTCCCTTTGCAGTATCACTTGTAAAACTTGGTGAATACAGTTACATTGGCGTAATACCAGTCGTTTACAAGATGATCGCTTCTATTCAGGGATACGCTGTACCTGCGCTTCGGAACTGTTGTTTTCGACGAAAGTGGGCTTTCCCTTTGCAGAATCACTTCCAAAACATGGCGAATATAGTTCCATTGGCGTAGCACAAACCGTTTGCAGTATAATCGCTTTTGTTTAGGGATACGCTATGTCTGCGCTTCGGAACTGTTGTTTTCGACGAAAGTGGGCTTTCCCTTTGCAGAAACACTTCCTAAATATGGTGAATACAGTTACATTGGCGTAGCACAAACCGTTTGCAATATAATCGCTTTAATTTAGGGCGACGGTACATCTACGCCTCGGAACTGTTGTTTTCGACGAAAGTGGGCTTTTCCTTTGCAGTATCACTTGTAAAACTTGGTGAATACAGTTCCATTGGCGTAGCACAAACCGTTTGCAATATAATCGCTTTAATTTAGGGCGACGGTACATCTACGCTTCGGAACTGTTGTTCTCGACGAAAGTGGGCTTTCCCTTCGAAAATCACTTCCAAAACTTGGTGAATACAGTTACATTGGCGTAGTACAATCCGTTTGCAATATAATCGCTTTAATTTAGGGCTACGGTACATCTGCGCTTCGAAACTGTTGTTGTCGACGAAAGTGGGCTTTCCCTTTGCAGAATCACTTCCAAAACATGGTGAATACAGTTCCATTGGCGTAGCACAAACCGTTTGCAATATCACGCCTTTAATTTAGGGATACGCTATATCTGCGCTTCGGAACTGTTGTTTTCGACGAAAGTGGGCTTTTCCTTTGCAGAATCACTTCCAAAACATGGTGAATACAGTTCCATTGGCGTAGCACAAACCGTTTCCAATATAATCGCTTTAACTTAGGGCGACGGTACATGTACGCTTCGAAACTGTTGTTGTCGACGAAAGTGGGCTTTCCCTTTGCAGTATCACTTGTAAAACTTGGTGAATACAGTTACATTGGCGTAATACCAGTCGTTTACAAGATGATCACTTTTATTCAGGGATACGCTGTACCTGCGCTTCGAAACTGTTGTTCTCGACGAAAGTGGGCTTTCCCTTCGAAAATCACTTCCAAAACTTGGTGAATACAGTTACATTGGCGTAGTACAATCCGTTTGCAATATAATCGCTTTAATTAAGGGCGACGGTACATCTACGCTTCGGAACTGTTGTTGTCGACGAAAGTGGGTTTTCCCTTTGCAGAATCACTTCCAAAACTTGGTGAATACAGTTACATTGGCGTAGCACAAACCGTTTGCAATATAATCGCTTTAATTTAGGGCGACGGTACATCTACGCTTCGGAACTATTGTTGTCGACGAAAGTGGGTTTTCCCTTTGCAGAATCACTTCCAAAACATGGCGAATACAGTTCCATTGGCGTAGCACAAACCGTTTGCAATATAATCGCTTTAACTTAGGGCCACGGTACATGTACGCTTCGAAACTGTTGTTGTCGACGAAAGTGGGCTTTCCCTTTGCAGTATCACTTGTAAAACTTGGTGAATACAGTTACATTGGCGTAATACCAGTCGTTTACAAGATGATCGCTTTTATTCAGGGTTACGCTGTACCTGCGCTTCGAAACTGTTGTTCTCGACGAAAGTGGGCTTTCCCTTCGAAAATCACTTCCAAAACTTGGTGAATGCAGTTACATTGGCGTAGCACAAACCGTTTGCAATATAATCGCTTTAATTTAGGGCGACGGTACATCTACGCTTCGGAACTGTTGTTGTCGACGAAAGTGGGTTTTCCCTTTGCAGAATCACTTCCAAAACATGGCGAATACAGTTCCATTGGCGTAGCACAAACCGTTTGCAATATAATCGCTTTAATTTAGGGCGACGGTACATCTACGCTTCGGAACTGTTGTTTTCGACGAAAGTGGGTTTTCCCTCTGCAGAATCACTTCCTAAATATGGTGAATACAGTTCCATTGGCGTAGCACAAACCGTTTGCAATATAATCGCTTTAACTTAGGGCGACGGTACATGTACGCTTCGAAACTGTTGTTGTCGACGAAAGTGGGCTTTCCCTTTGCAGTATCACTTGTAAAACTTGGTGAATACAGTTACATTGGCGTAATACCAGTCGTTTACAAGATGATCACTTTTATTCAGGGATACGCTGTACCTGCGCTTCGAAACTGTTGTTCTCGACGAAAGTGGGCTTTCCCTTCGAAAATCACTTCCAAAACTTGGTGAATACAGTTACATTGGCGTAGTACAATCCGTTTGCAATATAATCGCTTTAATTTAGGGCTACGGTACATCTGCGCTTCGAAACTGTTGTTGTCGACGAAAGTGGGCTTTCCCTTTGCAGAATCACTTCCTAAACATGGTGAATACAGTTCCATTGGCGTAGCACAAACCGTTTGCAATACCACGCCTTTAATTTAGGGATACGCTATATCTGCGCTTCGGAACTGTCGTTTTCGACGAAAGTGGGCTTTTCCTTTGCAGAATCACTTCCAAAACTTGGTGAATACAGTTACATTGGCGTAGTACAATCCGTTTGCAATATAATCGCTTTAATTTAGGGCTACGGTACATCTGCGCTTCGAAACTGTTGTTGTCGACGAAAGTGGGCTTTCCCTTTGCAGAATCACTTCCTAAACATGGCGAATACAGTTCCATTGGCGTAGCACAAACCGTTTCCAATATAATCGCTTTAACTTAGGGCGACGGTACATGTACGCTTCGGAACTGTTGTTGTCAACGAAAGTGGGCTTTCCCTTTGCAGTATCACTTGTAAAACTTGGTGAATACAGTTCCATTGGCGTAGCACAAACCGTTTGCAATATAATCGCTTTAATTTAGGGCGACGGTACATCTACGCTTCGGAACTGTTGTTCTCGACGAAAGTGGGCTTTCCCTTCGAAAATCACTTCCAAAACTTGGTGAATACAGTTACATTGGCGTAGCACAAACCGTTTGCAATATCACGCCTTTAATTTAGGGATACGCTATATCTGCGCTTCGGAACTGTTGTTTTCGACGAAAGTGGGCTTTTCCTTTGCAGAATCACTTCCAAAACATGGTGAATACAGTTCCATTGGCGTAGCACAAACCGTTTCCAATATAATCGCTTTAACTTAGGGCGACGGTACATGTACGCTTCGAAACTGTTGTTGTCGACGAAAGTGGGCTTTCCCTTTGCAGTATCACTTGTAAAACTTGGTGAATACAGTTACATTGGCGTAATACCAGTCGTTTACAAGATGATCGCTTCTATTTAGGGATACGCTGTACCTGCGCTTCGGAACTGTTGTTGTCGACGAAAGTGGGCTTTCCCTTTGCAGAATCACTTCCAAAACATGGCGAATATAGTTCCATTGGCGTAGCACAAACCGTTTGCAGTATAATCGCTTTTGTTTAGGGATACGCTATGTCTGCGCTTCGGAACTGTTGTTTTCGACGAAAGTGGGCTTTCCCTTTGCAGAAACACTTCCTAAATATGGTGAATACAGTTACATTGGCGTAGCACAAACCGTTTGCAATATAATCGCTTTAATTTAGGGCGACGGTACATCTACGCTTCGGAACTGTTGTTTTCGACGAAAGTGGGCTTTTCCTTTGCAGTATCACTTGTAAAACTTGGTGAATACAGTTACATTGGCGTAGCACAAACCGTTTGCAATATAATCGCTTTAATTTAGGGCGACGGTACATCTACGCTTCGGAACTGTTGTTCTCGACGAAAGTGGGCTTTCCCTTCGAAAATCACTTCCAAAACTTGGTGAATACAGTTACATTGGCGTAGTACAATCCGTTTGCAATATAATCGCTTTAATTTAGGGCTACGGTACATCTGCGCTTCGAAACTGTTGTTGTCGACGAAAGTGGGCTTTCCCTTTGCAGAATCACTTCCTAAACATGGTGAATACAGTTCCATTGGCGTAGTACAATCCGTTTGCAGTATAATCGCTTTAATTTAGGGCTACGGTACATCTGCGCTTCGAAACTGTTGTTGTCGACGAAAGTGGGCTTTCCCTTTGCAGAATCACTTCCTAAACATGGCGAATATAGTTCCATTGGCGTAGCACAAACCGTTTGCAATATAATCGCTTTTGTTTAGGGATACGCTATGTCTGCGCTTCGGAACTGTTGTTTTCGACGAAAGTGGGCTTTTCCTTTGCAGAATCACTTCCAAAACATGGTGAATACAGTTCCATTGGCGTAGCACAAACCGTTTCCAATATAATCGCTTTAACTTAGGGCGACGGTACATGTACGCTTCGGAACTGTTGTTGTCAACGAAAGTGGGCTTTCCCTTTGCAGTATCACTTGTAAAACTTGGTGAATACAGTTACATTGGCGTAATACCAGTCGTTTACAAGATGATCGCTTTTATTCAGGGATACGCTGTACCTGCGCTTCGAAACTGTTGTTCTCGACGAAAGCGGGCTTTCCCTTTGCAGAATCACTTCCTAAATATGGTGAATATAGTTACATTGGCGTAGCACAAACCGTTTGCAATATAATCGCTTTAATTTAGGGCGACGGTACATCTACGCTTCGGAACTGTTGTTGTCGACGAAAGTGGGCTTTCCCTTTGCAGTATCACTTGTAAAACTTGGTGAATACAGTTACATTGGCGTAATACCAGTCGTTTACAAGATGATCGCTTCTATTCAGGGATACGCTGTACCTGCGCTTCGAAACTGTTGTTCTCGACGAAAGCGGGCTTTCCCTTTGCAGTATCACTTGTAAAACTTGGTGAATACAGTTACATTGGCGTAATACCAGTCGTTTACAAGATGATCGCTTCTATTCAGGGATACGCTGTACCTGCGCTTCGAAACTGTTGTTCTCGACGAAAGCGGGCTTTCCCTTTGCAGAATCACTTCCTAAATATAGTGAATACAGTTCCATTGGCGTAGCACAAACCGTTTGCAATATAATCGCTTTAACTTAGGGCGACGGTACATGTACGCTTCGAAACTGTTGTTGTCGACGAAAGTGGGCTTTCCCTTTGCAGTATCACTTGTAAAACTTGGTGAATACAGTTACATTGGCGTAATACCAGTCGTTTACAAGATGATCGCTTTTATTCAGGGATACGCTGTACCTGCGCTTCGAAACTGTTGTTTTCGACAAAAGTCGGCTTTCCCTTTGCAGAATACCGTGCAAAACTTGGTAGATACAGTTACATTGGCGTAGTACAATCCGTTTGCAATATAATCGCTTTAATTAAGGGCGACGGTACATCTACGCTTCGGAATTGTTGTTGTCGACGAAAGTGGGTTTTCCCTTTGCAGAATCACTTCCAAAACATGGCGAATACAGTTCCATTGGCGTAGCACAAACCGTTTCCAATATAATCGCTTTAACTTAGGGCGACGGTACATGTACGCTTCGAAACTGTTGTTGTCGACGAAAGTGGGTTTTCCCTTTGCAGAATCACTTCCAAAACATGGCGAATACAGTTCCATTGGCGTAGCACAAACCGTTTCCAATATCACGCCTTTAATTTAGGGATGCGCTATATCTGCGCTTCGGAACTGTTGTTTTCGACGAAAGTGGGCTTTCCCTTTGTAGAATAACGTGCAAAACTTAGTGAATACAGTTACATTGGCGTAGTGTAATCCGTCTGCAATATAACTTCTTTAATTTAGAGCTGCGGTACAACTGCGCTTCGGAACTGGCGTTGGCGACGAAAGTGGGCTTTCCCTTTGCAGAATAACGTGCAAAACTTGGTGAATACAGTTACATTGGCGTAATACCAGTCTGTTACAAGATGATCGCTTTTATTCAGGGATACGCTGTACCTGCGCTTCGAAACTGTTGTTGTCGACGAAAGTGGGCTTTCCCATTGCAGTATCACTTGTAAAACATGGTGAATACAGTTACATTGGCGTAGCACAAACCGTTTGCAATATAACGCCTTTAATTTAGTGATACGCTATATCTGCGCTTCGAAACTGTTGTTTTCGACGAAAGTCGGCTTTCCCTTTGCAGAATACCGTGCAAAACTTGGTAGATACAGTTACATTGGCGTAGTACAATCCGTTTGCAATATAATCGCTTTAATTAAGGGCGACGGTACATCTACGCTTCGGAACTGTTGTTTTCGATGAAACTGTCTTTTCGCTTTGCAGAATCACTTCCAAAACTTGGTGAATACAGTTACATTGGCGTAGTACAATCCGTTTGCAATATAATCGCTTTAATTTAGGGCTACGGTACATCTGCGCTTCGAAACTGTTGTTGTCGACGAAAGTGGGCTTTCCCTTTGCAGAATCACTTCCTAAACATGGTGAATACAGTTACATTGGCGTAGCACGAACCGTTTGCAATATAACGCCTTTAATTTAGTGATACGCTATATCTGCGCTTCGAAACTGTTGTTTTCAACGAAACTGGGTTTTTCCTTTGCAGAATCACTTCCAAAACATGGTAAATACAGTTCCATTGGCGTAGCACAATCCGTTTACAAGATGATCGTTTTTGTTTAGGGATACGCTATGTCTGCGCTTCGGAACTGTTGTTTTCGACGAAAGCGGGCTTTCCCTTCGAAAATCACTTCCAAAACTTGGTGAATACAGTTACATTGGCGTAGCACAAACCGTTTGCAATATAATCGCTTTAATTTAGGGCGACGGTACATCTACGCTTCGGAACTATTGTTGTCGACGAAAGTGGGTTTTCCCTTTGCAGAATCACTTCCAAAACATGGCGAATACAGTTCCATTGGCGTAGCACAAACCGTTTGCAATATAATCGCTTTAACTTAGGGCCACGGTACATGTACGCTTCGAAACTGTTGTTGTCGACGAAAGTGGGCTTTCCCTTTGCAGTATCACTTGTAAAACTTGGTGAATACAGTTACATTGGCGTAATACCAGTCGTTTACAAGATGATCGCTTTTATTCAGGGATACGCTGTACCTGCGCTTCGAAACTGTTGTTCTCGACGAAAGTGGGCTTTCCCTTCGAAAATCACTTCCAAAACTTGGTGAATGCAGTTACATTGGCGTAGCACAAACCGTTTGCAATATAATCGCTTTAATTTAGGGCGACGGTACATCTACGCTTCGGAACTGTTGTTGTCGACGAAAGTGGGTTTTCCCTTTGCAGAATCACTTCCAAAACATGGCGAATACAGTTCCATTGGCGTAGCACAAACCGTTTGCAATATAATCGCTTTAATTTAGGGCGACGGTACATCTACGCTTCGGAACTGTTGTTGTCGACGAAGGTGGGTTTTCCCTCTGCAGAATCACTTCCTAAATATGGTGAATACAGTTACATTGGCGTAGCACAAACCGTTTGCAATATAATCGCTTTAACTTAGGGCGACGGTACATGTACGCTTCGAAACTGTTGTTGTCGACGAAAGTGGGCTTTCCCTTTGCAGTATCACTTGTAAAACTTGGTGAATACAGTTACATTGGCGTAATACCAGTCGTTTACAAGATGATCACTTTTATTCAGGGATACGCTGTACCTGCGCTTCGAAACTGTTGTTCTCGACGAAAGTGGGCTTTCCCTTCGAAAATCACTTCCAGAACTTGGTGAATACAGTTACATTGGCGTAGTACAATCCGTTTGCAATATAATCGCTTTAATTTAGGGCTACGGTACATCTGCGCTTCGAAACTGTTGTTGTCGACGAAAGTGGGCTTTCCCTTTGCAGAATCACTTCCTAAACATGGTGAATACAGTTCCATTGGCGTAGCACAAACCGTTTGCAATATCACGCCTTTAATTTAGGGATACGCTATATCTGCGCTTCGGAACTGTTGTTTTCGACGAAAGTGGGCTTTTCCTTTGCAGAATCACTTCCAAAACTTGGTGAATACAGTTACATTGGCGTAGCACAAACCGTTTGCAATATAATCGCTTTAATTTAGGGCGACGGTACATCTACGCTTCGGAACTATTGTTGTCGACGAAAGTGGGTTTTCCCTTTGCAGAATCACTTCCAAAACATGGCGAATACAGTTCCATTGGCGTAGCACAAACCGTTTGCAATATAATCGCTTTAACTTAGGGCCACGGTACATGTACGCTTCGAAACTGTTGTTGTCGACGAAAGTGGGCTTTCCCTTTGCAGTATCACTTGTAAAACTTGGTGAATACAGTTACATTGGCGTAATACCAGTCGTTTACAAGATGATCGCTTTTATTCAGGGATACGCTGTACCTGCGCTTCGAAACTGTTGTTCTCGACGAAAGTGGGCTTTCCCTTCGAAAATCACTTCCAAAACTTGGTGAATGCAGTTACATTGGCGTAGCACAAACCGTTTGCAATATAATCGCTTTAATTTAGGGCGACGGTACATCTACGCTTCGGAACTGTTGTTGTCGACGAAAGTGGGTTTTCCCTTTGCAGAATCACTTCCAAAACATGGCGAATACAGTTCCATTGGCGTAGCACAAACCGTTTGCAATATAATCGCTTTAATTTAGGGCGACGGTACATCTACGCTTCGGAACTGTTGTTGTCGACGAAGGTGGGCTTTCCCTCTGCAGAATCACTTCCTAAATATGGTGAATACAGTTACATTGGCGTAGCACAAACCGTTTGCAATATAATCGCTTTAACTTAGGGCGACGGTACATGTACGCTTCGAAACTGTTGTTGTCGACGAAAGTGGGCTTTCCCTTTGCAGTATCACTTGTAAAACTTGGTGAATACAGTTACATTGGCGTAATACCAGTCGTTTACAAGATGATCACTTTTATTCAGGGATACGCTGTACCTGCGCTTCGAAACTGTTGTTCTCGACGAAAGTGGGCTTTCCCTTCGAAAATCACTTCCAAAACTTGGTGAATACAGTTACATTGGCGTAGTACAATCCGTTTGCAATATAATCGCTTTAATTTAGGGCTACGGTACATCTGCGCTTCGAAACTGTTGTTGTCGACGAAAGTGGGCTTTCCCTTTGCAGAATCACTTCCTAAACATGGTGAATACAGTTCCATTGGCGTAGCACAAACCGTTTGCAATATCACGCCTTTAATTTAGGGATACGCTATATCTGCGCTTCGGAACTGTTGTTTTCGACGAAAGTGGGCTTTTCCTTTGCAGAATCACTTCCAAAACTTGGTGAATACAGTTACATTGGCGTAGTACAATCCGTTTGCAATATAATCGCTTTAATTTAGGGCTACGGTACATCTGCGCTTCGGAACTGTTGTTGTCGACGAAAGTGGGCTTTCCCTTTGCAGAATCACTTCCTAAACATGGCGAATACAGTTCCATTGGCGTAGCACAAACCGTTTGCAATATAATCGCTTTAACTTAGGGCGACGGTACATGTACGCTTCGGAACTGTTGTTGTCAACGAAAGTGGGCTTTCCCTTTGCAGTATCACTTGTAAAACTTGGTGAATACAGTTCCATTGGCGTAGCACAAACCGTTTGCAATATAATCGCTTTAATTTAGGGCGACGGTACATCTACGCTTCGGAACTGTTGTTCTCGACGAAAGTGGGCTTTCCCTTCGAAAATCACTTCCAAAACTTGGTGAATACAGTTACATTGGCGTAGCACAAACCGTTTGCAATATCACGCCTTTAATTTAGGGATACGCTATATCTGCGCTTCGGAACTGTTGTTTTCGACGAAAGTGGGCTTTTCCTTTGCAGAATCACTTCCAAAACATGGTGAATACAGTTCCATTGGCGTAGCACAAACCGTTTCCAATATAATCGCTTTAACTTAGGGCGACGGTACATGTACGCTTCGAAACTGTTGTTGTCGACGAAAGTGGGCTTTCCCTTTGCAGTATCACTTGTAAAACTTGGTGAATACAGTTACATTGGCGTAATACCAGTCGTTTACAAGATGATCGCTTCTATTCAGGGATACGCTGTACCTGCGCTTCGGAACTGTTGTTGTCGACGAAAGTGGGCTTTCCCTTTGCAGAATCACTTCCAAAACATGGCGAATATAGTTCCATTGGCGTAGCACAAACCGTTTGCAGTATAATCGCTTTTGTTTAGGGATACGCTATGTCTGCGCTTCGGAACTGTTGTTTTCGACGAAAGTGGGCTTTCCCTTTGCAGAAACACTTCCTAAATATGGTGAATACAGTTACATTGGCGTAGCACAAACCGTTTGCAATATAATCGCTTTAATTTAGGGCGACGGTACATCTACGCTTCGGAACTGTTGTTTTCGACGAAAGTGGGCTTTTCCTTTGCAGTATCACTTGTAAAACTTGGTGAATACAGTTACATTGGCGTAGCACAAACCGTTTGCAATATAATCGCTTTAATTAAGGGCGACGGTACATCTACGCTTCGGAATTGTTGTTGTCGACGAAAGTGGGTTTTCCCTTTGCAGAATCACTTCCAAAACATGGCGAATACAGTTCCATTGGCGTAGCACAAACCGTTTCCAATATAATCGCTTTAACTTAGGGCGACGGTACATGTACGCTTCGAAACTGTTGTTGTCGACGAAAGTGGGTTTTCCCTTTGCAGAATCACTTCCAAAACATGGCGAATACAGTTCCATTGGCGTAGCACAAACCGTTTCCAATATCACGCCTTTAATTTAGGGATGCGCTATATCTGCGCTTCGGAACTGTTGTTTTCGACGAAAGTGGGCTTTCCCTTTGTAGAATAACGTGCAAAACTTAGTGAATACAGTTACATTGGCGTAGTGTAATCCGTCTGCAATATAACTTCTTTAATTTAGAGCTGCGGTACAACTGCGCTTCGGAACTGGCGTTGTCGACGAAAGTGGGCTTTCCCTTTGCAGAATAACGTGCAAAACTTGGTGAATACAGTTACATTGGCGTAATACCAGTCTGTTACAAGATGATCGCTTTTATTCAGGGATACGCTGTACCTGCGCTTCGAAACTGTTGTTGTCGACGAAAGTGGGCTTTCCCTTTGCAGTATCACTTGTAAAACATGGTGAATACAGTTACATTGGCGTAGCACAAACCGTTTGCAATATAACGCCTTTAATTTAGTGATACGCTATATCTGCGCTTCGAAACTGTTGTTTTCGACGAAAGTCGGCTTTCCCTTTGCAGAAACACTTCCTAAATATGGTGAATACAGTTACATTGGCGTAGCACAAACCGTTTGCAATATAATCGCTTTAATTTAGGGCGACGGTACATCTACGCTTCGGAACTGTTGTTTTCGACGAAAGTGGGCTTTTCCTTTGCAGTATCACTTGTAAAACTTGGTGAATACAGTTCCATTGGCGTAGCACAAACCGTTTGCAATATAATCGCTTTAACTTAGGGCGACGGTACATGTACGCTTCGAAACTGTTGTTGTCGACGAAAGTGGGCTTTCCCTTTGCAGTATCACTTGTAAAACTTGGTGAATACAGTTACATTGGCGTAATACCAGTCGTTTACAAGATGATCGCTTCTATTCAGGGATACGCTGTACCTGCGCTTCGGAACTGTTGTTGTCGACGAAAGTGGGCTTTCCCTTTGCAGAATCACTTCCAAAACATGGCGAATATAGTTCCATTGGCGTAGCACAAACCGTTTGCAGTATAATCGCTTTTGTTTAGGGATACGCTATGTCTGCGCTTCGGAACTGTTGTTTTCGACGAAAGTGGGCTTTCCCTTTGCAGAAACACTTCCTAAATATGGTGAATACAGTTACATTGGCGTAGCACAAACCGTTTGCAATATAATCGCTTTAATTTAGGGCGACGGTACATCTACGCTTCGGAACTGTTGTTGTCGACGAAAGTGGGCTTTCCCTTTGCAGTATCACTTGTAAAACTTGGTGAATACAGTTCCATTGGCGTAGCACAAACCGTTTGCAATATAATCGCTTTAATTTAGGGCGACGGTACATCTACGCTTCGGAACTGTTGTTCTCGACGAAAGTGGGCTTTCCCTTCGAAAATCACTTCCAAAACTTGGTGAATACAGTTACATTGGCGTAGTACAATCCGTTTGCAATATAATCGCTTTAATTTAGGGCTACGGTACATCTGCGCTTCGAAACTGTTGTTGTCGACGAAAGTGGGCTTTCCCTTTGCAGAATCACTTCCTAAACATGGTGAATACAGTTCCATTGGCGTAGCACAAACCGTTTGCAGTATAATCGCTTTTGTTTAGGGATACGCTATGTCTGCGCTTCGGAACTGTTGTTTTCGACGAAAGTGGGCTTTCCCTTTGCAGAAACACTTCCTAAATATGGTGAATACAGTTACATTGGCGTAGCACAAACCGTTTGCAATATAATCGCTTTAATTTAGGGCGACGGTACATCTACGCTTCGGAACTGTTGTTTTCGACGAAAGTGGGCTTTTCCTTTGCAGTATCACTTGTAAAACTTGGTGAATACAGTTCCATTGGCGTAGCACAAACCGTTTGCAATATAATCGCTTTAATTAAGGGCGACGGTACATCTACGCTTCGGAATTGTTGTTGTCGACGAAAGTGGGTTTTCCCTTTGCAGAATCACTTCCAAAACATGGCGAATACAGTTCCATTGGCGTAGCACAAACCGTTTCCAATATAATCGCTTTAACTTAGGGCGACGGTACATGTACGCTTCGAAACTGTTGTTGTCGACGAAAGTGGGTTTTCCCTTTGCAGAATCACTTCCAAAACATGGCGAATACAGTTCCATTGGCGTAGCACAAACCGTTTCCAATATCACGCCTTTAATTTAGGGATGCGCTATATCTGCGCTTCGGAACTGTTGTTTTCGACGAAAGTGGGCTTTCCCTTTGTAGAATAACGTGCAAAACTTAGTGAATACAGTTACATTGGCGTAGTGTAATCCGTCTGCAATATAACTTCTTTAATTTAGAGCTGCGGTACAACTGCGCTTCGGAACTGGCGTTGTCGACGAAAGTGGGCTTTCCCTTTGCAGAATAACGTGCAAAACTTGGTGAATACAGTTACATTGGCGTAATACCAGTCTGTTACAAGATGATCGCTTTTATTCAGGGATACGCTGTACCTGCGCTTCGAAACTGTTGTTGTCGACGAAAGTGGGCTTTCCCATTGCAGTATCACTTGTAAAACATGGTGAATACAGTTACATTGGCGTAGCACAAACCGTTTGCAATATAACGCCTTTAATTTAGTGATACGCTATATCTGCGCTTCGAAACTGTTGTTTTCGACGAAAGTCGGCTTTCCCTTTGCAGAAACACTTCCTAAATATGGTGAATACAGTTACATTGGCGTAGCACAATCCGTTTGCAATATAATCGCTTTAATTTAGGGCGACGGTACATCTACGCTTCGGAACTGTTGTTTTCGACGAAAGTGGGCTTTTCCTTTGCAGTATCACTTGTAAAACTTGGTGAATACAGTTCCATTGGCGTAGCACAAACCGTTTGCAATATAATCGCTTTAACTTAGGGCGACGGTACATGTACGCTTCGAAACTGTTGTTGTCGACGAAAGTGGGCTTTCCCTTTGCAGTATCACTTGTAAAACTTGGTGAATACAGTTACATTGGCGTAATACCAGTCGTTTACAAGATGATCGCTTTTATTCAGGGATACGCTGTACCTGCGCTTCGGAACTGTTGTTGTCGACGAAAGTGGGTTTTCCCTTTGCAGAATCACTTCCAAAACATGGCGAATATAGTTCCATTGGCGTAGCACAAACCGTTTGCAGTATAATCGCTTTTGTTTAGGGATACGCTATGTCTGCGCTTCGGAACTGTTGTTTTCGACGAAAGTGGGCTTTCCCTTTGCAGAAACACTTCCTAAATATGGTGAATACAGTTACATTGGCGTAGCACAAACCGTTTGCAATATAATCGCTTTAATTTAGGGCGACGGTACATCTACGCTTCGGAACTGTTGTTTTCGACGAAAGTGGGCTTTTCCTTTGCAGTATCACTTGTAAAACTTGGTGAATACAGTTCCATTGGCGTAGCACAAACCGTTTGCAATATAATCGCTTTAATTTAGGGCGACGGTACATCTGCGCTTCGGAACTGTTGTTCTCGACGAAAGTGGGCTTTCCCTTCGAAAATCACTTCCAAAACTTGGTGAATACAGTTACATTGGCGTAGTACAATCCGTTTGCAATATAATCGCTTTAATTTAGGGCTACGGTACATCTGCGCTTCGAAACTGTTGTTGTCGACGAAAGTGGGCTTTCCCTTTGCAGAATCACTTCCTAAACATGGTGAATACAGTTCCATTGGCGTAGCACAAACCGTTTGCAATATCACGCCTTTAATTTAGGGATACGCTATATCTGCGCTTCGGAACTGTTGTTTTCGACGAAAGTGGGCTTTTCCTTTGCAGAATCACTTCCAAAACATGGTGAATACAGTTCCATTGGCGTAGCACAAACCGTTTCCAATATAATCGCTTTAACTTAGGGCGACGGTACATGTACGCTTCGAAACTGTTGTTGTCGACGAAAGTGGGCTTTCCCTTTGCAGTATCACTTGTAAAACTTGGTGAATACAGTTACATTGGCGTAATACCAGTCGTTTACAAGATGATCACTTTTATTCAGGGATACGCTGTACCTGCGCTTCGAAACTGTTGTTCTCGACGAAAGTGGGCTTTCCCTTCGAAAATCACTTCCAAAACTTGGTGAATACAGTTACATTGGCGTAGTACAATCCGTTTGCAATATAATCGCTTTAATTAAGGGCGACGGTACATCTACGCTTCGGAACTGTTGTTGTCGACGAAAGTGGGTTTTCCCTTTGCAGAATCACTTCCAAAACTTGGTGAATACAGTTACATTGGCGTAGCACAAACCGTTTGCAATATAATCGCTTTAATTTAGGGCGACGGTACATCTACGCTTCGGAACTATTGTTGTCGACGAAAGTGGGTTTTCCCTTTGCAGAATCACTTCCAAAACATGGCGAATACAGTTCCATTGGCGTAGCACAAACCGTTTGCAATATAATCGCTTTAACTTAGGGCCACGGTACATGTACGCTTCGAAACTGTTGTTGTCGACGAAAGTGGGCTTTCCCTTTGCAGTATCACTTGTAAAACTTGGTGAATACAGTTACATTGGCGTAATACCAGTCGTTTACAAGATGATCGCTTTTATTCAGGGTTACGCTGTACCTGCGCTTCGAAACTGTTGTTCTCGACGAAAGTGGGCTTTCCCTTCGAAAATCACTTCCAAAACTTGGTGAATGCAGTTACATTGGCGTAGCACAAACCGTTTGCAATATAATCGCTTTAATTTAGGGCGACGGTACATCTACGCTTCGGAACTGTTGTTGTCGACGAAAGTGGGTTTTCCCTTTGCAGAATCACTTCCAAAACATGGCGAATACAGTTCCATTGGCGTAGCACAAACCGTTTGCTATATAATCGCTTTAATTTAGGGCGACGGTACATCTACGCTTCGGAACTGTTGTTGTCGACGAAGGTGGGTTTTCCCTCTGCAGAATCACTTCCTAAATATGGTGAATACAGTTACATTGGCGTAGCACAAACCGTTTGCAATATAATCGCTTTAACTTAGGGCGACGGTACATGTACGCTTCGAAACTGTTGTTGTCGACGAAAGTGGGCTTTCCCTTTGCAGTATCACTTGTAAAACTTGGTGAATACAGTTACATTGGCGTAATACCAGTCGTTTACAAGATGATCACTTTTATTCAGGGATACGCTGTACCTGCGCTTCGAAACTGTTGTTCTCGACGAAAGTGGGCTTTCCCTTCGAAAATCACTTCCAAAACTTGGTGAATACAGTTACATTGGCGTAGTACAATCCGTTTGCAATATAATCGCTTTAATTTAGGGCTACGGTACATCTGCGCTTCGAAACTGTTGTTGTCGACGAAAGTGGGCTTTCCCTTTGCAGAATCACTTCCTAAACATGGTGAATACAGTTCCATTGGCGTAGCACAAACCGTTTGCAATATCACGCCTTTAATTTAGGGATACGCTATATCTGCGCTTCGGAACTGTTGTTTTCGACGAAAGTGGGCTTTTCCTTTGCAGAATCACTTCCAAAACTTGGTGAATACAGTTACATTGGCGTAGCACAAACCGTTTGCAATATAATCGCTTTAATTTAGGGCGACGGTACATCTACGCTTCGGAACTATTGTTGTCGACGAAAGTGGGTTTTCCCTTTGCAGAATCACTTCCAAAACATGGCGAATACAGTTCCATTGGCGTAGCACAAACCGTTTGCAATATAATCGCTTTAACTTAGGGCCACGGTACATGTACGCTTCGAAACTGTTGTTGTCGACGAAAGTGGGCTTTCCCTTTGCAGTATCACTTGTAAAACTTGGTGAATACAGTTACATTGGCGTAATACCAGTCGTTTACAAGATGATCGCTTTTATTCAGGGATACGCTGTACCTGCGCTTCGAAACTGTTGTTCTCGACGAAAGTGGGCTTTCCCTTCGAAAATCACTTCCAAAACT
Source organism: Ectemnius continuus (assembly GCA_910591665.1). Taxonomy (NCBI): domain Eukaryota; kingdom Metazoa; phylum Arthropoda; class Insecta; order Hymenoptera; family Crabronidae; genus Ectemnius; species Ectemnius continuus. The sequence continues at coordinate 16,024,638 of OU342860.1, forward strand.
TGGTGAATGCAGTTACATTGGCGTAGCACAAACCGTTTGCAATATAATCGCTTTAATTTAGGGCGACGGTACATCTACGCTTCGGAACTGTTGTTGTCGACGAAAGTGGGTTTTCCCTTTGCAGAATCACTTCCAAAACATGGCGAATACAGTTCCATTGGCGTAGCACAAACCGTTTGCAATATAATCGCTTTAATTTAGGGCGACGGTACATCTACGCTTCGGAACTGTTGTTGTCGACGAAGGTGGGTTTTCCCTCTGCAGAATCACTTCCTAAATATGGTGAATACAGTTACATTGGCGTAGCACAAACCGTTTGCAATATAATCGCTTTAACTTAGGGCGACGGTACATGTACGCTTCGAAACTGTTGTTGTCGACGAAAGTGGGCTTTCCCTTTGCAGTATCACTTGTAAAACTTGGTGAATACAGTTACATTGGCGTAATACCAGTCGTTTACAAGATGATCACTTTTATTCAGGGATACGCTGTACCTGCGCTTCGAAACTGTTGTTTTCGACGAAAGTGGGCTTTCCCTTTGCAGAAACACTTCCTAAATATGGTGAATACAGTTACATTGGCGTAGCACAAACCGTTTGCAATATAATCGCTTTAATTTAGGGCGACGGTACATCTACGCTTCGGAACTGTTGTTTTCGACGAAAGTGGGCTTTTCCTTTGCAGTATCACTTGTAAAACTTGGTGAATACAGTTCCATTGGCGTAGCACAAACCGTTTGCAATATAATCGCTTTAATTAAGGGCGACGGTACATCTACGCTTCGGAATTGTTGTTGTCGACGAAAGTGGGTTTTCCCTTTGCAGAATCACTTCCAAAACATGGCGAATACAGTTCCATTGGCGTAGCACAAACCGTTTCCAATATAATCGCTTTAACTTAGGGCGACGGTACATGTACGCTTCGAAACTGTTGTTGTCGACGAAAGTGGGTTTTCCCTTTGCAGAATCACTTCCAAAACATGGCGAATACAGTTCCATTGGCGTAGCACAAACCGTTTCCAATATCACGCCTTTAATTTAGGGATGCGCTATATCTGCGCTTCGGAACTGTTGTTTTCGACGAAAGTGGGCTTTCCCTTTGTAGAATAACGTGCAAAACTTAGTGAATACAGTTACATTGGCGTAGTGTAATCCGTCTGCAATATAACTTCTTTAATTTAGAGCTGCGGTACAACTGCGCTTCGGAACTGGCGTTGTCGACGAAAGTGGGCTTTCCCTTTGCAGAATAACGTGCAAAACTTGGTGAATACAGTTACATTGGCGTAATACCAGTCTGTTACAAGATGATCGCTTTTATTCAGGGATACGCTGTACCTGCGCTTCGAAACTGTTGTTGTCGACGAAAGTGGGCTTTCCCATTGCAGTATCACTTGTAAAACATGGTGAATACAGTTACATTGGCGTAGCACAAACCGTTTGCAATATAACGCCTTTAATTTAGTGATACGCTATATCTGCGCTTCGAAACTGTTGTTTTCGACGAAAGTCGGCTTTCCCTTTGCAGAAACACTTCCTAAATATGGTGAATACAGTTACATTGGCGTAGCACAAACCGTTTGCAATATAATCGCTTTAATTTAGGGCGACGGTACATCTACGCTTCGGAACTGTTGTTTTCGACGAAAGTGGGCTTTTCCTTTGCAGTATCACTTGTAAAACTTGGTGAATACAGTTCCATTGGCGTAGCACAAACCGTTTGCAATATAATCGCTTTAACTTAGGGCGACGGTACATGTACGCTTCGAAACTGTTGTTGTCGACGAAAGTGGGCTTTCCCTTTGCAGTATCACTTGTAAAACTTGGTGAATACAGTTACATTGGCGTAATACCAGTCGTTTACAAGATGATCGCTTCTATTCAGGGATACGCTGTACCTGCGCTTCGGAACTGTTGTTGTCGACGAAAGTGGGCTTTCCCTTTGCAGAATCACTTCCAAAACATGGTGAATATAGTTCCATTGGCGTAGCACAAACCGTTTGCAGTATAATCGCTTTTGTTTAGGGATACGCTATGTCTGCGCTTCGGAACTGTTGTTTTCGACGAAAGTGGGCTTTCCCTTTGCAGAAACACTTCCTAAATATGGTGAATACAGTTACATTGGCGTAGCACAAACCGTTTGCAATATAATCGCTTTAATTTAGGGCGACGGTACATCTACGCTTCGGAACTGTTGTTTTCGACGAAAGTGGGCTTTTCCTTTGCAGTATCACTTGTAAAACTTGGTGAATACAGTTCCATTGGCGTAGCACAAACCGTTTGCAATATAATCGCTTTAATTTAGGGCGACGGTACATCTACGCTTCGGAACTGTTGTTCTCGACGAAAGTGGGCTTTCCCTTCGAAAATCACTTCCAAAACTTGGTGAATACAGTTACATTGGCGTAGTACAATCCGTTTGCAATATAATCGCTTTAATTTAGGGCTACGGTACATCTGCGCTTCGAAACTGTTGTTGTCGACGAAAGTGGGCTTTCCCTTTGCAGAATCACTTCCTAAACATGGTGAATACAGTTCCATTGGCGTAGCACAAACCGTTTGCAGTATAATCGCTTTTGTTTAGGGATACGCTATGTCTGCGCTTCGGAACTGTTGTTTTCGACGAAAGTGGGCTTTCCCTTTGCAGAAACACTTCCTAAATATGGTGAATACAGTTACATTGGCGTAGCACAAACCGTTTGCAATATAATCGCTTTAATTTAGGGCGACGGTACATCTACGCTTCGGAACTGTTGTTTTCGACGAAAGTGGGCTTTTCCTTTGCAGTATCACTTGTAAAACTTGGTGAATACAGTTCCATTGGCGTAGCACAAACCGTTTGCAATATAATCGCTTTAATTAAGGGCGACGGTACATCTACGCTTCGGAATTGTTGTTGTCGACGAAAGTGGGTTTTCCCTTTGCAGAATCACTTCCAAAACATGGCGAATACAGTTCCATTGGCGTAGCACAAACCGTTTCCAATATAATCGCTTTAACTTAGGGCGACGGTACATGTACGCTTCGAAACTGTTGTTGTCGACGAAAGTGGGTTTTCCCTTTGCAGAATCACTTCCAAAACATGGCGAATACAGTTCCATTGGCGTAGCACAAACCGTTTCCAATATCACGCCTTTAATTTAGGGATGCGCTATATCTGCGCTTCGGAACTGTTGTTTTCGACGAAAGTGGGCTTTCCCTTTGTAGAATAACGTGCAAAACTTAGTGAATACAGTTACATTGGCGTAGTGTAATCCGTCTGCAATATAACTTCTTTAATTTAGAGCTGCGGTACAACTGCGCTTCGGAACTGGCGTTGTCGACGAAAGTGGGCTTTCCCTTTGCAGAATAACGTGCAAAACTTGGTGAATACAGTTACATTGGCGTAATACCAGTCTGTTACAAGATGATCGCTTTTATTCAGGGATACGCTGTACCTGCGCTTCGAAACTGTTGTTGTCGACGAAAGTGGGCTTTCCCATTGCAGTATCACTTGTAAAACATGGTGAATACAGTTACATTGGCGTAGCACAAACCGTTTGCAATATAACGCCTTTAATTTAGTGATACGCTATATCTGCGCTTCGAAACTGTTGTTTTCGACGAAAGTCGGCTTTCCCTTTGCAGAAACACTTCCTAAATATGGTGAATACAGTTACATTGGCGTAGCACAAACCGTTTGCAATATAATCGCTTTAATTTAGGGCGACGGTACATCTACGCTTCGGAACTGTTGTTTTCGACGAAAGTGGGCTTTTCCTTTGCAGTATCACTTGTAAAACTTGGTGAATACAGTTCCATTGGCGTAGCACAAACCGTTTGCAATATAATCGCTTTAACTTAGGGCGACGGTACATGTACGCTTCGAAACTGTTGTTGTCGACGAAAGTGGGCTTTCCCTTTGCAGTATCACTTGTAAAACTTGGTGAATACAGTTACATTGGCGTAATACCAGTCGTTTACAAGATGATCGCTTTTATTCAGGGATACGCTGTACCTGCGCTTCGGAACTGTTGTTGTCGACGAAAGTGGGCTTTCCCTTTGCAGAATCACTTCCAAAACATGGCGAATATAGTTCCATTGGCGTAGCACAAACCGTTTGCAGTATAATCGCTTTTGTTTAGGGATACGCTATGTCTGCGCTTCGGAACTGTTGTTTTCGACGAAAGTGGGCTTTCCCTTTGCAGAAACACTTCCTAAATATGGTGAATACAGTTACATTGGCGTAGCACAAACCGTTTGCAATATAATCGCTTTAATTTAGGGCGACGGTACATCTACGCTTCGGAACTGTTGTTTTCGACGAAAGTGGGCTTTTCCTTTGCAGTATCACTTGTAAAACTTGGTGAATACAGTTCCATTGGCGTAGCACAAACCGTTTGCAATATAATCGCTTTAATTTAGGGCGACGGTACATCTACGCTTCGGAACTGTTGTTCTCGACGAAAGTGGGCTTTCCCTTCGAAAATCACTTCCAAAACTTGGTGAATACAGTTACATTGGCGTAGTACAATCCGTTTGCAATATAATCGCTTTAATTTAGGGCTACGGTACATCTGCGCTTCGAAACTGTTGTTGTCGACGAAAGTGGGCTTTCCCTTTGCAGAATCACTTCCTAAACATGGTGAATACAGTTCCATTGGCGTAGCACAAACCGTTTGCAATATCACGCCTTTAATTTAGGGATACGCTATATCTGCGCTTCGGAACTGTTGTTTTCGACGAAAGTGGGCTTTTCCTTTGCAGAATCACTTCCAAAACATGGTGAATACAGTTCCATTGGCGTAGCACAAACCGTTTCCAATATAATCGCTTTAACTTAGGGCGACGGTACATGTACGCTTCGAAACTGTTGTTGTCGACGAAAGTGGGCTTTCCCTTTGCAGTATCACTTGTAAAACTTGGTGAATACAGTTACATTGGCGTAATACCAGTCGTTTACAAGATGATCACTTTTATTCAGGGATACGCTGTACCTGCGCTTCGAAACTGTTGTTCTCGACGAAAGTGGGCTTTCCCTTCGAAAATCACTTCCAAAACTTGGTGAATACAGTTACATTGGCGTAGTACAATCCGTTTGCAATATAATCGCTTTAATTAAGGGCGACGGTACATCTACGCTTCGGAACTGTTGTTGTCGACGAAAGTGGGTTTTCCCTTTGCAGAATCACTTCCAAAACTTGGTGAATACAGTTACATTGGCGTAGCACAAACCGTTTGCAATATAATCGCTTTAATTTAGGGCGACGGTACATCTACGCTTCGGAACTATTGTTGTCGACGAAAGTGGGTTTTCCCTTTGCAGAATCACTTCCAAAACATGGCGAATACAGTTCCATTGGCGTAGCACAAACCGTTTGCAATATAATCGCTTTAACTTAGGGCCACGGTACATGTACGCTTCGAAACTGTTGTTGTCGACGAAAGTGGGCTTTCCCTTTGCAGTATCACTTGTAAAACTTGGTGAATACAGTTACATTGGCGTAATACCAGTCGTTTACAAGATGATCGCTTTTATTCAGGGTTACGCTGTACCTGCGCTTCGAAACTGTTGTTCTCGACGAAAGTGGGCTTTCCCTTCGAAAATCACTTCCAAAACTTGGTGAATGCAGTTACATTGGCGTAGCACAAACCGTTTGCAATATAATCGCTTTAATTTAGGGCGACGGTACATCTACGCTTCGGAACTGTTGTTGTCGACGAAAGTGGGTTTTCCCTTTGCAGAATCACTTCCAAAACATGGCGAATACAGTTCCATTGGCGTAGCACAAACCGTTTGCTATATAATCGCTTTAATTTAGGGCGACGGTACATCTACGCTTCGGAACTGTTGTTGTCGACGAAGGTGGGTTTTCCCTCTGCAGAATCACTTCCTAAATATGGTGAATACAGTTACATTGGCGTAGCACAAACCGTTTGCAATATAATCGCTTTAACTTAGGGCGACGGTACATGTACGCTTCGAAACTGTTGTTGTCGACGAAAGTGGGCTTTCCCTTTGCAGTATCACTTGTAAAACTTGGTGAATACAGTTACATTGGCGTAATACCAGTCGTTTACAAGATGATCACTTTTATTCAGGGATACGCTGTACCTGCGCTTCGAAACTGTTGTTCTCGACGAAAGTGGGCTTTCCCTTCGAAAATCACTTCCAAAACTTGGTGAATACAGTTACATTGGCGTAGTACAATCCGTTTGCAATATAATCGCTTTAATTTAGGGCTACGGTACATCTGCGCTTCGAAACTGTTGTTGTCGACGAAAGTGGGCTTTCCCTTTGCAGAATCACTTCCTAAACATGGTGAATACAGTTCCATTGGCGTAGCACAAACCGTTTGCAATATCACGCCTTTAATTTAGGGATACGCTATATCTGCGCTTCGGAACTGTTGTTTTCGACGAAAGTGGGCTTTTCCTTTGCAGAATCACTTCCAAAACTTGGTGAATACAGTTACATTGGCGTAGCACAAACCGTTTGCAATATAATCGCTTTAATTTAGGGCGACGGTACATCTACGCTTCGGAACTATTGTTGTCGACGAAAGTGGGCTTTCCCTTTGCAGAATCACTTCCAAAACATGGCGAATACAGTTCCATTGGCGTAGCACAAACCGTTTGCAATATAATCGCTTTAACTTAGGGCCACGGTACATGTACGCTTCGAAACTGTTGTTGTCGACGAAAGTGGGCTTTCCCTTTGCAGTATCACTTGTAAAACTTGGTGAATACAGTTACATTGGCGTAATACCAGTCGTTTACAAGATGATCGCTTTTATTCAGGGATACGCTGTACCTGCGCTTCGAAACTGTTGTTCTCGACGAAAGTGGGCTTTCCCTTCGAAAATCACTTCCAAAACTTGGTGAATGCAGTTACATTGGCGTAGCACAAACCGTTTGCAATATAATCGCTTTAATTTAGGGCGACGGTACATCTACGCTTCGGAACTGTTGTTGTCGACGAAAGTGGGTTTTCCCTTTGCAGAATCACTTCCAAAACATGGCGAATACAGTTCCATTGGCGTAGCACAAACCGTTTGCAATATAATCGCTTTAATTTAGGGCGACGGTACATCTACGCTTCGGAACTGTTGTTGTCGACGAAGGTGGGTTTTCCCTCTGCAGAATCACTTCCTAAATATGGTGAATACAGTTACATTGGCGTAGCACAAACCGTTTGCAATATAATCGCTTTAACTTAGGGCGACGGTACATGTACGCTTCGAAACTGTTGTTGTCGACGAAAGTGGGCTTTCCCTTTGCAGTATCACTTGTAAAACTTGGTGAATACAGTTACATTGGCGTAATACCAGTCGTTTACAAGATGATCACTTTTATTCAGGGATACGCTGTACCTGCGCTTCGAAACTGTTGTTCTCGACGAAAGTGGGCTTTCCCTTCGAAAATCACTTCCAAAACTTGGTGAATACAGTTACATTGGCGTAGTACAATCCGTTTGCAATATAATCGCTTTAATTTAGGGCTACGGTACATCTGCGCTTCGAAACTGTTGTTGTCGACGAAAGTGGGCTTTCCCTTTGCAGAATCACTTCCTAAACATGGTGAATACAGTTCCATTGGCGTAGCACAAACCGTTTGCAATATCACGCCTTTAATTTAGGGATACGCTATATCTGCGCTTCGGAACTGTCGTTTTCGACGAAAGTGGGCTTTTCCTTTGCAGAATCACTTCCAAAACTTGGTGAATACAGTTACATTGGCGTAGTACAATCCGTTTGCAATATAATCGCTTTAATTTAGGGCTACGGTACATCTGCGCTTCGAAACTGTTGTTGTCGACGAAAGTGGGCTTTCCCTTTGCAGAATCACTTCCTAAACATGGCGAATACAGTTCCATTGGCGTAGCACAAACCGTTTCCAATATAATCGCTTTAACTTAGGGCGACGGTACATGTACGCTTCGGAACTGTTGTTGTCAACGAAAGTGGGCTTTCCCTTTGCAGTATCACTTGTAAAACTTGGTGAATACAGTTACATTGGCGTAGCACAAACCGTTTGCAATATAATCGCTTTAATTTAGGGCGACGGTACATCTACGCTTCGGAACTGTTGTTCTCGACGAAAGTGGGCTTTCCCTTCGAAAATCACTTCCAAAACTTGGTGAATACAGTTACATTGGCGTAGCACAAACCGTTTGCAATATCACGCCTTTAATTTAGGGATACGCTATATCTGCGCTCCGGAACTGTTGTTTTCGACGAAAGTGGGCTTTTCCTTTGCAGAATCACTTCCAAAACATGGTGAATACAGTTCCATTGGCGTAGCACAAACCGTTTCCAATATAATCGCTTTAACTTAGGGCGACGGTACATGTACGCTTCGAAACTGTTGTTGTCGACGAAAGTGGGCTTTCCCTTTGCAGTATCACTTGTAAAACTTGGTGAATACAGTTACATTGGCGTAATACCAGTCGTTTACAAGATGATCGCTTCTATTCAGGGATACGCTGTACCTGCGCTTCGGAACTGTTGTTGTCGACGAAAGTGGGCTTTCCCTTTGCAGAAACACTTCCAAAACATGGCGAATATAGTTCCATTGGCGTAGCACAAACCGTTTGCAGTATAATCGCTTTTGTTTAGGGATACGCTATGTCTGCGCTTCGGAACTGTTGTTTTCGACGAAAGTGGGCTTTCCCTTTGCAGAAACACTTCCTAAATATGGTGAATACAGTTACATTGGCGTAGCACAAACCGTTTGCAATATAATCGCTTTAATTTAGGGCGACGGTACATCTGCGCTTCGGAACTGTTGTTTTCGACGAAAGTGGGCTTTTCCTTTGCAGTATCACTTGTAAAACTTGGTGAATACAGTTCCATTGGCGTAGCACAAACCGTTTGCAATATAATCGCTTTAATTTAGGGCGACGGTACATCTGCGCTTCGGAACTGTTGTTCTCGACGAAAGTGGGCTTTCCCTTCGAAAATCACTCCCAAAACTTGGTGAATACAGTTACATTGGCGTAGTACAATCCGTTTGCAATATAATCGCTTTAATTTAGGGCTACGGTACATCTGCGCTTCGAAACTGTTGTTGTCGACGAAAGTGGGCTTTCCCTTTGCAGAATCACTTCCTAAACATGGTGAATACAGTTCCATTGGCGTAGTACAATCCGTTTGCAGTATAATCGCTTTAATTTAGGGCTACGGTACATCTGCGCTTCGAAACTGTTGTTGTCGACGAAAGTGGGCTTTCCCTTTGCAGAATCACTTCCTAAACATGGCGAATATAGTTCCATTGGCGTAGCACAAACCGTTTGCAATATAATCGCTTTTGTTTAGGGATACGCTATGTCTGCGCTTCGGAACTGTTGTTTTCGACGAAAGTGGGCTTTCCCTTTGCAGAATCACTTCCAAAACATGGTGAATACAGTTCCATTGGCGTAGCACAAACCGTTTCCAATATAATCGCTTTAACTTAGGGCGACGGTACATGTACGCTTCGGAACTGTTGTTGTCGACGAAAGTGGGCTTTCCCTTTGCAGTATCACTTGTAAAACTTGGTGAATACAGTTACATTGGCGTAATACCAGTCGTTTACAAGATGATCGCTTTTATTCAGGGATACGCTGTACCTGCGCTTCGAAACTGTTGTTCTCGACGAAAGCGGGCTTTCCCTTTGCAGAATCACTTCCTAAATATGGTGAATATAGTTACATTGGCGTAGCACAAACCGTTTGCAATATAATCGCTTTAATTTAGGGCGACGGTACATCTACGCTTCGGAACTGTTGTTGTCGACGAAAGTGGGCTTTCCCTTTGCAGAAACACTTCCTAAATATGGTGAATACAGTTACATTGGCGTAGCACAAACCGTTTGCAATATAATCGCTTTAATTTAGGGCGACGGTACATCTACGCTTCGGAACTGTTGTTTTCGACGAAAGTGGGCTTTCCCTTTGCAGTATCACTTGTAAAACTTGGTGAATACAGTTCCATTGGCGTAGCACAAACCGTTTGCAATATAATCGCTTTAACTTAGGGCGACGGTACATGTACGCTTCGAAACTGTTGTTGTCGACGAAAGTGGGCTTTCCCTTTGCAGTATCACTTGTAAAACTTGGTGAATACAGTTACATTGGCGTAATACCAGTCGTTTACAAGATGATCGCTTCTATTCAGGGATACGCTGTACCTGCGCTTCGGAACTGTTGTTGTCGACGAAAGTGGGCTTTCCCTTTGCAGAATCACTTCCAAAACATGGCGAATATAGTTCCATTGGCGTAGCACAAACCGTTTGCAGTATAATCGCTTTTGTTTAGGGATACGCTATGTCTGCGCTTCGGAACTGTTGTTTTCGACGAAAGTGGGCTTTCCCTTTGCAGAAACACTTCCTAAATATGGTGAATACAGTTACATTGGCGTAGCACAAACCGTTTGCAATATAATCGCTTTAATTTAGGGCGACGGTACATCTACGCTTCGGAACTGTTGTTTTCGACGAAAGTGGGCTTTTCCTTTGCAGTATCACTTGTAAAACTTGGTGAATACAGTTCCATTGGCGTAGCACAAACCGTTTGCAATATAATCGCTTTAATTTAGGGCGACGGTACATCTACGCTTCGGAACTGTTGTTCTCGACGAAAGTGGGCTTTCCCTTCGAAAATCACTTCCAAAACTTGGTGAATACAGTTACATTGGCGTAGTACAATCCGTTTGCAATATAATCGCTTTAATTTAGGGCTACGGTACATCTGCGCTTCGAAACTGTTGTTGTCGACGAAAGTGGGCTTTCCCTTTGCAGAATCACTTCCTAAACATGGTGAATACAGTTCCATTGGCGTAGCACAAACCGTTTGCAATATCACGCCTTTAATTTAGGGATACGCTATATCTGCGCTTCGGAACTGTTGTTTTCGACGAAAGTGGGCTTTTCCTTTGCAGAATCACTTCCAAAACATGGTGAATACAGTTCCATTGGCGTAGCACAAACCGTTTCCAATATAATCGCTTTAACTTAGGGCGACGGTACATGTACGCTTCGAAACTGTTGTTGTCGACGAAAGTGGGCTTTCCCTTTGCAGTATCACTTGTAAAACTTGGTGAATACAGTTACATTGGCGTAATACCAGTCGTTTACAAGATGATCACTTTTATTCAGGGATACGCTGTACCTGCGCTTCGAAACTGTTGTTCTCGACGAAAGTGGGCTTTCCCTTCGAAAATCACTTCCAAAACTTGGTGAATACAGTTACATTGGCGTAGTACAATCCGTTTGCAATATAATCGCTTTAACTAAGGGCGACGGTACATCTACGCTTCGGAACTGTTGTTGTCGACGAAAGTGGGTTTTCCCTTTGCAGAATCACTTCCAAAACTTGGTGAATACAGTTACATTGGCGTAGCACAAACCGTTTGCAATATAATCGCTTTAATTTAGGGCGACGGTACATCTACGCTTCGGAACTATTGTTGTCGACGAAAGTGGGTTTTCCCTTTGCAGAATCACTTCCAAAACATGGCGAATACAGTTCCATTGGCGTAGCACAAACCGTTTGCAATATAATCGCTTTAACTTAGGGCGACGGTACATGTACGCTTCGAAACTGTTGTTGTCGACGAAAGTGGGCTTTCCCTTTGCAGTATCACTTGTAAAACTTGGTGAATACAGTTACATTGGCGTAATACCAGTCGTTTACAAGATGATCGCTTTTATTCAGGGTTACGCTGTACCTGCGCTTCGAAACTGTTGTTCTCGACGAAAGTGGGCTTTCCCTTCGAAAATCACTTCCAAAACTTGGTGAATGCAGTTACATTGGCGTAGCACAAACCGTTTGCAATATAATCGCTTTAATTTAGGGCGACGGTACATCTACGCTTCGGAACTGTTGTTGTCGACGAAAGTGGGTTTTCCCTTTGCAGAATCACTTCCAAAACATGGCGAATACAGTTCCATTGGCGTAGCACAAACCGTTTGCTATATAATCGCTTTAATTTAGGGCGACGGTACATCTACGCTTCGGAACTGTTGTTGTCGACGAAGGTGGGTTTTCCCTCTGCAGAATCACTTCCTAAATATGGTGAATACAGTTACATTGGCGTAGCACAAACCGTTTGCAATATAATCGCTTTAACTTAGGGCGACGGTACATGTACGCTTCGAAACTGTTGTTGTCGACGAAAGTGGGCTTTCCCTTTGCAGTATCACTTGTAAAACTTGGTGAATACAGTTACATTGGCGTAATACCAGTCGTTTACAAGATGATCACTTTTATTCAGGGATACGCTGTACCTGCGCTTCGAAACTGTTGTTCTCGACGAAAGTGGGCTTTCCCTTCGAAAATCACTTCCAAAACTTGGTGAATACAGTTACATTGGCGTAGTACAATCCGTTTGCAATATAATCGCTTTAATTTAGGGCTACGGTACATCTGCGCTTCGAAACTGTTGTTGTCGACGAAAGTGGGCTTTCCCTTTGCAGAATCACTTCCTAAACATGGTGAATACAGTTCCATTGGCGTAGCACAAACCGTTTGCAATATCACGCCTTTAATTTAGGGATACGCTATATCTGCGCTTCGGAACTGTTGTTTTCGACGAAAGTGGGCTTTTCCTTTGCAGAATCACTTCCAAAACTTGGTGAATACAGTTACATTGGCGTAGCACAAACCGTTTGCAATATAATCGCTTTAATTTAGGGCGACGGTACATCTACGCTTCGGAACTATTGTTGTCGACGAAAGTGGGTTTTCCCTTTGCAGAATCACTTCCAAAACATGGCGAATACAGTTCCATTGGCGTAGCACAAACCGTTTGCAATATAATCGCTTTAACTTAGGGCCACGGTACATGTACGCTTCGAAACTGTTGTTGTCGACGAAAGTGGGCTTTCCCTTTGCAGTATCACTTGTAAAACTTGGTGAATACAGTTACATTGGCGTAATACCAGTCGTTTACAAGATGATCGCTTTTATTCAGGGATACGCTGTACCTGCGCTTCGAAACTGTTGTTCTCGACGAAAGTGGGCTTTCCCTTCGAAAATCACTTCCAAAACTTGGTGAATGCAGTTACATTGGCGTAGCACAAACCGTTTGCAATATAATCGCTTTAATTTAGGGCGACGGTACATCTACGCTTCGGAACTGTTGTTGTCGACGAAAGTGGGTTTTCCCTTTGCAGAATCACTTCCAAAACATGGCGAATACAGTTCCATTGGCGTAGCACAAACCGTTTGCAATATAATCGCTTTAATTTAGGGCGACGGTACATCTACGCTTCGGAACTGTTGTTGTCGACGAAGGTGGGTTTTCCCTCTGCAGAATCACTTCCTAAATATGGTGAATACAGTTACATTGGCGTAGCACAAACCGTTTGCAATATAATCGCTTTAACTTAGGGCGACGGTACATGTACGCTTCGAAACTGTTGTTGTCGACGAAAGTGGGCTTTCCCTTTGCAGTATCACTTGTAAAACTTGGTGAATACAGTTACATTGGCGTAATACCAGTCGTTTACAAGATGATCACTTTTATTCAGGGATACGCTGTACCTGCGCTTCGAAACTGTTGTTCTCGACGAAAGTGGGCTTTCCCTTCGAAAATCACTTCCAAAACTTGGTGAATACAGTTACATTGGCGTAGTACAATCCGTTTGCAATATAATCGCTTTAATTTAGGGCTACGGTACATCTGCGCTTCGAAACTGTTGTTGTCGACGAAAGTGGGCTTTCCCTTTGCAGAATCACTTCCTAAACATGGTGAATACAGTTCCATTGGCGTAGCACAAACCGTTTGCAATATCACGCCTTTAATTTAGGGATACGCTATATCTGCGCTTCGGAACTGTCGTTTTCGACGAAAGTGGGCTTTTCCTTTGCAGAATCACTTCCAAAACTTGGTGAATACAGTTACATTGGCGTAGTACAATCCGTTTGCAATATAATCGCTTTAATTTAGGGCTACGGTACATCTGCGCTTCGAAACTGTTGTTGTCGACGAAAGTGGGCTTTCCCTTTGCAGAATCACTTCCTAAACATGGCGAATACAGTTCCATTGGCGTAGCACAAACCGTTTCCAATATAATCGCTTTAACTTAGGGCGACGGTACATGTACGCTTCGGAACTGTTGTTGTCAACGAAAGTGGGCTTTCCCTTTGCAGTATCACTTGTAAAACTTGGTGAATACAGTTCCATTGGCGTAGCACAAACCGTTTGCAATATAATCGCTTTAATTTAGGGCGACGGTACATCTACGCTTCGGAACTGTTGTTCTCGACGAAAGTGGGCTTTCCCTTCGAAAATCACTTCCAAAACTTGGTGAATACAGTTACATTGGCGTAGCACAAACCGTTTGCAATATCACGCCTTTAATTTAGGGATACGCTATATCTGCGCTTCGGAACTGTTGTTTTCGACGAAAGTGGGCTTTTCCTTTGCAGAATCACTTCCAAAACATGGTGAATACAGTTCCATTGGCGTAGCACAAACCGTTTCCAATATAATCGCTTTAACTTAGGGCGACGGTACATGTACGCTTCGAAACTGTTGTTGTCGACGAAAGTGGGCTTTCCCTTTGCAGTATCACTTGTAAAACTTGGTGAATACAGTTACATTGGCGTAATACCAGTCGTTTACAAGATGATCGCTTCTATTCAGGGATACGCTGTACCTGCGCTTCGGAACTGTTGTTGTCGACGAAAGTGGGCTTTCCCTTTGCAGAATCACTTCCAAAACATGGCGAATATAGTTCCATTGGCGTAGCACAAACCGTTTGCAGTATAATCGCTTTTGTTTAGGGATACGCTATGTCTGCGCTTCGGAACTGTTGTTTTCGACGAAAGTGGGCTTTCCCTTTGCAGAAACACTTCCTAAATATGGTGAATACAGTTACATTGGCGTAGCACAAACCGTTTGCAATATAATCGCTTTAATTTAGGGCGACGGTACATCTACGCTTCGGAACTGTTGTTTTCGACGAAAGTGGGCTTTTCCTTTGCAGTATCACTTGTAAAACTTGGTGAATACAGTTCCATTGGCGTAGCACAAACCGTTTGCAATATAATCGCTTTAATTTAGGGCGACGGTACATCTACGCTTCGGAACTGTTGTTCTCGACGAAAGTGGGCTTTCCCTTCGAAAATCACTTCCAAAACTTGGTGAATACAGTTACATTGGCGTAGTACAATCCGTTTGCAATATAATCGCTTTAATTTAGGGCTACGGTACATCTGCGCTTCGAAACTGTTGTTGTCGACGAAAGTGGGCTTTCCCTTTGCAGAATCACTTCCTAAACATGGTGAATACAGTTCCATTGGCGTAGTACAATCCGTTTGCAATATAATCGCTTTAATTTAGGGCTACGGTACATCTGCGCTTCGAAACTGTTGTTGTCGACGAAAGTGGGCTTTCCCTTTGCAGAATCACTTCCTAAACATGGCGAATATAGTTCCATTGGCGTAGCACAAACCGTTTGCAATATAATCGCTTTTGTTTAGGGATACGCTATGTCTGCGCTTCGGAACTGTTGTTTTCGACGAAAGTGGGCTTTCCCTTTGCAGAATCACTTCCAAAACATGGTGAATACAGTTCCATTGGCGTAGCACAAACCGTTTCCAATATAATCGCTTTAACTTAGGGCGACGGTACATGTACGCTTCGGAACTGTTGTTGTCGACGAAAGTGGGCTTTCCCTTTGCAGTATCACTTGTAAAACTTGGTGAATACAGTTACATTGGCGTAATACCAGTCGTTTACAAGATGATCGCTTTTATTCAGGGATACGCTGTACCTGCGCTTCGAAACTGTTGTTCTCGACGAAAGCGGGCTTTCCCTTTGCAGAATCACTTCCTAAATATGGTGAATATAGTTACATTGGCGTAGCACAAACCGTTTGCAATATAATCGCTTTAATTTAGGGCGACGGTACATCTACGCTTCGGAACTGTTGTTTTCGACGAAAGTGGGCTTTCCCTTTGCAGAAACACTTCCTAAATATGGTGAATACAGTTACATTGGCGTAGCACAAACCGTTTGCAATATAATCGCTTTAATTTAGGGCGACGGTACATCTACGCTTCGGAACTGTTGTTTTCGACGAAAGTGGGCTTTTCCTTTGCAGTATCACTTGTAAAACTTGGTGAATACAGTTCCATTGGCGTAGCACAAACCGTTTGCAATATAATCGCTTTAACTTAGGGCGACGGTACATGTACGCTTCGAAACTGTTGTTGTCGACGAAAGTGGGCTTTCCCTTTGCAGTATCACTTGTAAAACTTGGTGAATACAGTTACATTGGCGTAATACCAGTCGTTTACAAGATGATCGCTTCTATTCAGGGATACGCTGTACCTGCGCTTCGGAACTGTTGTTGTCGACGAAAGTGGGCTTTCCCTTTGCAGAATCACTTCCAAAACATGGCGAATATAGTTCCATTGGCGTAGCACAAACCGTTTGCAGTATAATCGCTTTTGTTTAGGGATACGCTATGTCTGCGCTTCGGAACTGTTGTTTTCGACGAAAGTGGGCTTTTCCTTTGCAGAAACACTTCCTAAATATGGTGAATACAGTTACATTGGCGTAGCACAAACCGTTTGCAATATAATCGCTTTAATTTAGGGCGACGGTACATCTACGCTTCGGAACTGTTGTTTTCGACGAAAGTGGGCTTTTCCTTTGCAGTATCACTTGTAAAACTTGGTGAATACAGTTCCATTGGCGTAGCACAAACCGTTTGCAATATAATCGCTTTAATTTAGGGCGACGGTACATCTACGCTTCGGAACTGTTGTTGTCGACGAAAGTGGGCTTTCCCTTTGCAGAATAACGTGCAAAACTTGGTGAATACAGTTACATTGGCGTAATACCAGTCTGTTACAAGATGATCGCTTTTATTCAGGGATATGCTGTACCTGCGCTTCGAAACTGTTGTTGTCGACGAAAGTGGGCTTTCCCTTTGCAGTATCACTTGTAAAACTTGGTGAATACAGTTACATTGGCGTAATACCAGTCGTTTACAAGATGATCGCTTTTATTGAGGGATACGCTGTACCTGCGCTTCGAAACTGTTGTTCTCGACGAAAGTGGGCTTTCCCTTCGAAAATCACTTCCAAAACTTGGTGAATACAGTTACATTGGCGTAGTACAATCCGTTTGCAATATAATCGCTTTAATTTAGGGCGACGGTACATCTACGCTTCGGAACTGTTGTTGTCGACGAAACTGGGTTTTTCCTTTGCAGAATCACTTCCAAAACATGGTGAATACAGTTCCATTGGCGTCGCACAATCCGTTTACAAGATGATCGCTTTTGTTTAGGGATACGCTATGTCTGCGCTTCGGAACTGTTGTTTTCGACGAAAGTGGGCTTTCCCTTTGCAGTATCACTTGTAAAACATGGCGAATACAGTTACATTGGCGTAGTACAATCCGTTTGCAATATAATCGCTTTAATTTAGGGCTACGGTACATGAACGCTTCGAAACTGTTGTTGTCGACGAAAGTGGGCTTTCCCTTTGCAGTATCACTTGTAAAACATGGCGAATACAGTTCCATTGGCGTAGTACAAACCGTTTGCAATATAATCGCTTTAACTTAGGGCGACGGTACATCTACGCTTCGGAACTGTTGTTGTCGACGAAAGTGGGTTTTCCCTTTGCAGAATCACTTCCAAAACATGGCGAATATAGTTCCATTGGCGTAGCACAAACCGTTTGCAATATAATCGCTTTTGTTTAGGGATACGCTATGTCTGCGCTTCGGAACTGTTGTTTTCGACGAAAGTGGGCTTTCCCTTCGCAGAATCACTTCCAAAACATGGCGAATACAGTTACATTGGCGTAGCACAAACCGTTTGCAATATAACGCCTTTAATTTAGTGATACGCTATATCTGCGCTTCGAAACTGTTGTTTTCGACGAAAGTCGGCTTTCCCTTTGCAGAATACCGTGCAAAACTTGGTAGATACATTTACATTGGCGTAGTACAATCCGTTTGCAATATAATCGCTTTAATTAAGGGCGACGGTACATCTACGCTTCGGAACTGTTGTTTTCGATGAAACTGTCTTTTCGCTTTGCAGAATCACTTCCAAAACATGGCGAATACAGTTCCATTGGCGTAGCACAAACCGTTTCCAATATAATCGCTTTAACTTAGGGCGACGGTACATGTACGCTTCGAAACTGTTGTTGTCGACGAAAGTGGGTTTTCCCTTTGCAGAATCACTTCCAAAACATGGCGAATACAGTTCCATTGGCGTAGCACAAACCGTTTCCAATATCACGCCTTTAATTTAGGGATACGCTATATCTGCGCTTCGGAACTGTTGTTGTCGACGAAAGTGGGCTTTCCCGTTGCAGAATAACGTGCAAAACTTGGTGAATACAGTTACATTGGCGTAATACCAGTCTGTTACAAGATGATCGCTTCTATTCAGGGATACGCTGTACCTGCGCTTCGAAACTGTTGTTCTCGACGAAAGCGGGCTTTCCCTTTGCAGAATCACTTCCTAAATATAGTGAATACAGTTCCATTGGCGTAGCACAAACCGTTTGCAATATAATCGCTTTAACTTAGGGCGACGGTACATGTACGCTTCGGAACTGTTGTTGTCGACGAAAGTGGGTTTTCCCTTTGCAGAATCACTTCCAAAACATGGCGAATATAGTTCCATTGGCGTAGCACAAACCGTTTGCAATATAATCGCTTTTGTTTAGGGATACGCTATGTCTGCGCTTCGGAACTGTTGTTTTCGACGAAAGTGGGCTTTCCCTTTGCAGTATCACTTGTAAAACTTGGTGAATACAGTTACATTGGCGTAATACCAGTCGTTTACAAGATGATCGCTTTTATTGAGGGATACGCTGTACCTGCGCTTCGAAACTGTTGTTCTCGACGAAAGTGGGCTTTCCCTTCGAAAATCACTTCCAAAACTTGGTGAATACAGTTACATTGGCGTAGTACAATCCGTTTGCAATATAATCGCTTTAATTTAGGGCGACGGTACATCTACGCTTCGGAACTGTTGTTGTCGACGAAACTGGGTTTTTCCTTTGCAGAATCACTTCCAAAACATGGTGAATACAGTTCCATTGGCGTCGCACAATCCGTTTACAAGATGATCGCTTTTGTTTAGGGATACGCTATGTCTGCGCTTCGGAACTGTTGTTTTCGACGAAAGTGGGCTTTCCCTTTGCAGTATCACTTGTAAAACATGGCGAATACAGTTACATTGGCGTAGTACAATCCGTTTGCAATATAATCGCTTTAATTTAGGGCTACGGTACATGTACGCTTCGAAACTGTTGTTGTCGACGAAAGTGGGCTTTCCCTCTGCAGTATCACTTGTAAAACATGGCGAATACAGTTCCATTGGCGTAGTACAAACCGTTTGCAATATAATCGCTTTAACTTAGGGCGACGGTACATCTACGCTTCGGAACTGTTGTTGTCGACGAAAGTGGGTTTTCCCTTTGCAGAATCACTTCCAAAACATGGCGAATATAGTTCCATTGGCGTAGCACAAACCGTTTGCAATATAATCGCTTTTGTTTAGGGATACGCTATGTCTGCGCTTCGGAACTGTTGTTTTCGACGAAAGTGGGCTTTCCCTTCGCAGAATCACTTCCAAAACATGGCGAATACAGTTACATTGGCGTAGCACAAACCGTTTGCAATATAACGCCTTTAATTTAGTGATACGCTATATCTGCGCTTCGAAACTGTTGTTTTCGACGAAAGTCGGCTTTCCCTTTGCAGAATACCGTGCAAAACTTGGTAGATACAGTTACATTGGCGTAGTACAATCCGTTTGCAATATAATCGCTTTAATTAAGGGCGACGGTACATCTGCGCTTCGAAACTGTTGTTGTCGACGAAAGTGGGCTTTCCCTTTGCAGAATCACTTCCTAAACATGGTGAATACAGTTACATTGGCGTAGCACGAACCGTTTCCAATATCACGCCTTTAATTTAGGGATACGCTATATCTGCGCTTCGGAACTGTTGTTGTCGACGAAAGTGGGCTTTCCCGTTGCAGAATAACGTGCAAAACTTGGTGAATACAGTTACATTGGCGTAATACCAGTCTGTTACAAGATGATCGCTTCTATTCAGGGATACGCTGTACCTGCGCTTCGAAACTGTTGTTCTCGACGAAAGCGGGCTTTCCCTTTGCAGAATCACTTCCTAAATATAGTGAATACAGTTCCATTGGCGTAGCACAAACCGTTTGCAATATAATCGCTTTAACTTAGGGCGACGGTACATGTACGCTTCGGAACTGTTGTTGTCGACGAAAGTGGGTTTTCCCTTTGCAGAATCACTTCCAAAACATGGCGAATATAGTTCCATTGGCGTAGCACAAACCGTTTGCAATATAATCGCTTTTGTTTAGGGATACGCTATGTCTGCGCTTCGGAACTGTTGTTTTCGACGAAAGTGGGCTTTCCCTTTGCAGAATCACTTCCTAAATATGGTGAATACAGTTACATTGGCGTAGCACAAGCCGTTTGCAATATAATCGCTTTAATTTAGGGCTACGGTACATCTGCGCTTCGAAACTGTTGTTTTCGACGAAAGTGGGCTTTCCCTTTGCAGAATCACTTCCTAAATATGGTGAATACAGTTACATTGGCGTAGCACAAACCGTTCGCAATATAATCGCTTTTGTTTAGGGATACGCTATGTCTGCGCTTTGGAACTGTTGTTTTCGACGAAAGTGGGCTTTCCCTTTGCAGAATCACTTCCTAAACATGGTGAATACGGTTCCATTGGCGTAGCACAAACCGTTTGCAATATCACGCCTTTAATTTAGGGATACGCTATATCTGCGCTTCGGAACTGTTGTTTTCGACGAAAGTGGGCTTTCCCTTTGTAGAATAACGTGCAAAACTTAGTGAATACAGTTACATTGGCGTAGTGTAATCCGGCTGCAATATAACTTCTTTAATTTAGAGCTGCGGTACAACTGCGCTTCGGAACTGGCGTTGTCGACGAAAGTGGGCTTTCCCTTTGCAGAATAACGTGCAAAACTTGGTGAATACAGTTACATTGGCGTAATACCAGTCTGTTACAAGATGATCGCTTTTATTCAGGGATACGCTGTACCTGCGCTTCGAAACTGTTGTTGTCGACGAAAGTGGGCTTTCCCTTTGCAGTATCACTTGTAAAACATGGCGAATACAGTTACATTGGCGTAGTACAATCCGTTTGCAATATAATCGCTTTAATTTAGGGCTACGGTACATGTACGCTTCGAAACTGTTGTTGTCGACGAAAGTGGGCTTTCCCTTTGCAGTATCACTTGTAAAACATGGCGAATACAGTTCCATTGGCGTAGTACAAACCGTTTGCAATATAATCGCTTTAACTTAGGGCGACGGTACATCTACGCTTCGGAACTGTTGTTGTCGACGAAAGTGGGTTTTCCCTTTGCAGAATCACTTCCAAAACATGGCGAATATAGTTCCATTGGCGTAGCACAAACCGTTTGCAATATAATCGCTTTTGTTTAGGGATACGCTATGTCTGCGCTTCGGAACTGTTGTTTTCGACGAAAGTGGGCTTTCCCTTCGCAGAATCACTTCCAAAACATGGCGAATACAGTTACATTGGCGTAGCACAAACCGTTTGCAATATAACGCCTTTAATTTAGTGATACGCTATATCTGCGCTTCGAAACTGTTGTTTTCGACGAAAGTCGGCTTTCCCTTTGCAGAATACCGTGCAAAACTTGGTAGATACAGTTACATTGGCGTAGTACAATCCGTTTGCAATATAATCGCTTTAATTAAGGGCGGCGGTACATCTGCGCTTCGAAACTGTTGTTGTCGACGAAAGTGGGCTTTCCCTTTGCAGAATCACTTCCTAAACATGGTGAATACAGTTACATTGGCGTAGCACGAACCGTTTCCAATATCACGCCTTTAATTTAGGGATACGCTATATCTGCGCTTCGGAACTGTTGTTGTCGACGAAAGTGGGCTTTCCCGTTGCAGAATAACGTGCAAAACTTGGTGAATACAGTTACATTGGCGTAATACCAGTCTGTTACAAGATGATCGCTTCTATTCAGGGATACGCTGTACCTGCGCTTCGAAACTGTTGTTTTCGACGAAAGCGGGCTTTCCCTTTGCAGAATCACTTCCTAAATATAGTGAATACAGTTCCATTGGCGTAGCACAAACCGTTTGCAATATAATCGCTTTAACTTAGGGCGACGGTACATGTACGCTTCGGAACTGTTGTTGTCGACGAAAGTGGGTTTTCCCTTTGCAGAATCACTTCCAAAACATGGCGAATATAGTTCCATTGGCGTAGCACAAACCGTTTGCAATATAATCGCTTTTGTTTAGGGATACGCTATGTCTGCGCTTCGGAACTGTTGTTTTCGACGAAAGTGGGCTTTCCCTTTGCAGTATCACTTGTAAAACATGGCGAATACAGTTCCATTGGCGTAGTACAAACCGTTTGCAATATAATCGCTTTAACTTAGGGCGACGGTACATCTACGCTTCGGAACTGTTGTTGTCGACGAAAGTGGGTTTTCCCTTTGCAGAATCACTTCCAAAACATGGCGAATATAGTTCCATTGGCGTAGCACAAACCGTTTGCAATATAATCGCTTTTGTTTAGGGATACGCTATGTCTGCGCTTTGGAACTGTTGTTTTCGACGAAAGTGGGCTTTCCCTTTGCAGAATCACTTCCTAAACATGGTGAATACGGTTCCATTGGCGTAGCACAAACCGTTTGCAATATCACGCCTTTAATTTAGGGATACGCTATATCTGCGCTTCGGAACTGTTGTTTTCGACGAAAGTGGGCTTTCCCTTTGTAGAATAACGTGCAAAACTTAGTGAATACAGTTACATTGGCGTAGTGTAATCCGGCTGCAATATAACTTCTTTAATTTAGAGCTGCGGTACAACTGCGCTTCGGAACTGGCGTTGTCGACGAAAGTGGGCTTTCCCTTTGCAGAATAACGTGCAAAACTTGGTGAATACAGTTACATTGGCGTAATACCAGTCTGTTACAAGATGATCGCTTTTATTCAGGGATACGCTGTACCTGCGCTTCGAAACTGTTGTTGTCGACGAAAGTGGGCTTTCCCATTGCAGTATCACTTGTAAAACATGGTGAATACAGTTACATTGGCGTAGCACAAACCGTTTGCAATATAACGCCTTTAATTTAGTGATACGCTATATCTGCGCTTCGAAACTGTTGTTTTCGACGAAAGTCGGCTTTCCCTTTGCAGAATACCGTGCAAAACTTGGTAGATACAGTTACATTGGCGTAGTACAATCCGTTTGCAATATAATCGCTTTAATTAAGGGCGACGGTACATCTACGCTTCGGAATTGTTGTTGTCGACGAAAGTGGGTTTTCCCTTTGCAGAATCACTTCCAAAACATGGCGAATACAGTTCCATTGGCGTAGCACAAACCGTTTCCAATATAATCGCCTTAACTTAGGGCGACGGTACATGTACGCTTCGAAACTGTTGTTGTCGACGAAAGTGGGCTTTCCCGTTGCAGAATAACGTGCAAAACTTGGTGAATACAGTTACATTGGCGTAATACCAGTCTGTTACAAGATGATCGCTTTTATTCAGGGATACGCTGTACCTGCGCTTCGAAACTGTTGTTTTCGACAAAAGTCGGCTTTCCCTTTGCAGAATACCGTGCAAAACTTGGTAGATACAGTTACATTGGCGTAGTACAATCCGTTTGCAATATAATCGCTTTAATTAAGGGCGACGGTACATCTACGCTTCGGAATTGTTGTTGTCGACGAAAGTGGGTTTTCCCTTTGCAGAATCACTTCCAAAACATGGCGAATACAGTTCCATTGGCGTAGCACAAACCGTTTCCAATATAATCGCTTTAACTTAGGGCGACGGTACATGTACGCTTCGAAACTGTTGTTGTCGACGAAAGTGGGTTTTCCCTTTGCAGAATCACTTCCAAAACATGGCGAATACAGTTCCATTGGCGTAGCACAAACCGTTTCCAATATCACGCCTTTAATTTAGGGATGCGCTATATCTGCGCTTCGGAACTGTTGTTTTCGACGAAAGTGGGCTTTCCCTTTGTAGAATAACGTGCAAAACTTAGTGAATACAGTTACATTGGCGTAGTGTAATCCGTCTGCAATATAACTTCTTTAATTTAGAGCTGCGGTACAACTGCGCTTCGGAACTGGCGTTGTCGACGAAAGTGGGCTTTCCCTTTGCAGAATAACGTGCAAAACTTGGTGAATACAGTTACATTGGCGTAATATCAGTCTGTTACAAGATGATCGCTTTTATTCAGGGATACGCTGTACCTGCGCTTCGAAACTGTTGTTCTCGACGAAAGTGGGCTTTCCCTTCCAAAATCACTTCCAAAACTTGGTGAATACAGTTACATTGGCGTAGTACAATCCGTTTGCAATATAATCGCTTTAATTTAGGGCTACGGTACATCTGCGCTTCGAAACTGTTGTTGTCGACGAAAGTGGGCTTTCCCTTTGCAGAATCACTTCCTAAACATGGTGAATACAGTTACATTGGCGTAGCACAAACCGTTTGCAATATAACGCCTTTAATTTAGTGATACGCTATATCTGCGCTTCGAAACTGTTGTTTTCGACGAAAGTGGGCTTTCCCTTTGCAGAATCACTTCCAAAACATGGTGAATACAGTTCCATTGGCGTAGCACAATCCGTTTACAAGATGATCGCTTTTGTTTAGGGATACGCTATGTCTGCGCTTCGGAACTGTTGTTTTCGACGAAAGCGGGCTTTCCCTTCGAAAATCACTTCCAAAACTTGGTGAATACAGTTACATTGGCGTAGTACAATCCGTTTGCAATATAATCGCTTTAATTTAGGGCTACGGTACATCTGCGCTTCGAAACTGTTGTTGTCGACGAAAGTGGGCTTTCCTTTTGCAGAATCACTTCCTAAACATGGTGAATACAGTTCCATTGGCGTAGCACAAACCGTTTGCAATATCACGCCTTTAATTTAGGGATACGCTATATCTGCGCTTCGGAACTGTTGTTGTCGACGAAAGTGGGCTTTCCCGTTGCAGAATTACGTGCAAAACTTGTTGAATACAGTTACATTGGCGTAATACCAGTCTGTTACAAGATGATCGCTTTTATTCAGGGATACGCTGTACCTGCGCTTCGAAACTGTTGTTTTCGACGAAAGTCGGCTTTCCCTTTGCAGAATACCGTGCAAAACTTGGTAGATACAGTTACATTGGCGTGTTCCTGAATAGAAACAGTTTTCTCGCGAACGGCTGGAGTTTCGCGAATGTAACTTTCTTCTCCGACCTTTATACGTTATCCTGCACAGGGAAAACCAAGTATCATCAAAAGCAGCAGTTTAGAAGCGCCGATACTGCGTATTCCTGAATAGAAACTGTTTTCTCGCGAATGTAACTGTATTCTCCGAGTTTTATACGTTATTCTGCATAGGGAAACCCAAGTTTCATCAAAAGCAGCAGTTTAGAAGCGCCGATACTGCGTATTCCTGAATAGAAACTGTTTTCTCGCGAACGGCTGGTGTTTCGCGACTGTAACTGTATTCTCCAACATTTATACGTTATTCTGCATAGGGAAACCCAAGTTTCATCAAAAGCAGCAGTTTAGAAGCGCCGATACTGCGTATTCCTGAATAGAAACTGTTTTCTCGCGAACGGCTGGAGTTTCGCGAATGTAACTTTCTTCTCCGACCTTTATACGTTATTCTGCATAGGGAAAACCAAGTTTCATCAAAAGCAACAGTTTAGAAGCGCCGATACTGCGTATTCTTGAATAGAAACTGTTTTCTCGCGAATGTAACTGTATTCTCCGAGATTTATACGTTATTCTGCATAGGGAAACTCGAGTTTCATCAAAAGCAGCAGTTTAGAAGCGCCGACACTGCGTATTCCTGAATAGAAAGTGTTTTCTCGCGAACGGCTGGTGTTTCGCGAATGTAACTGTATTCTCCAACTTTTATACGTTATTCTGCATAGGGAAAACCAAGTTTCATCAAAAGCAGCAGTTTAGAAGCGCCGATACTGCGTATTCCTGAAGAGAAACTGCTTTCTCGCGAACGGCTGGAGTTTCGCGAATGTAAGTTTCTTCTCTAACTTTTATACGTTATCCTGCATAGGGAAAACCAAGTTTCATCAAAAGCAGCAGTTTAGAAGCGCCGATACTGCGTATTCTTGAATAGAAACTGTTTTCTCGCGAATGTAACTGTATTCTCCGAGTTTTATACGTTATTCTGCATAGGGAAAACCAAGTTTCATCAAAAGCAGCAGTTTGGAAGCGCCGATACTGCGTATTCTTGAATAGAAATTGTTTTCTCGCGAAAGTAACTGTATTCTCCGATATTTATACGTTATTCTGCATAGGGAAACCCAAGTTTCATCAAAAGCAGCAGTTTAGAAGCGCCGATACTGCGTATTCCTGAAGAGAAACTGCTTTCTCGCGAACGGCTGGAGTTTCGCGAATGTAAGTTTCTTCTCCAACTTTTATACGTTATCCTGCATAGGGAAAACCAAGTTTCATCAAAAGCAGCAGTTTAGAAGCGCCGATACTGCGTATTCCTGAATAGAAACTGTTTTCTCGCGAACGGCTCGTGTTTCGCGAATGTAACAGTATTCTCCAACTTTTATACGCTATTCTGCATAGGGAAAACCAAGTTTCATCAAAAGCAGCAGTTTGGATGCGCCGATACTGCGTATTCTTGAATAGAAACTGTTTTTTCGCGAACGGCTGGTGTTTCGCGAATGTAACTGTATTCTCCAACTTTTATACGCTATTCTGCATAGGGAAAACCAAGTTTCATCAAAAGCAACAGTTTAGAAGCGCCGATACTGCGTATTCCTGAATAGAAACTGTTTTCTCGCGAACGGCTGGTGTTTCGCGAATGTAACTGTATTCTCCAACTTTTATACGCTATTCTGCATAGGGAAAACAAAGTTTCATCAAAAGCAACAGTTTAGAAGCGCCGATACTGCGTATTCCTGAATAGAAACTGTTTTCTCGCGAACGGCTGGAGTTTCGCGAATGTAACTTTCTTCTCCGACCTTTATACGTTATTCTGCATAGGGAAAACCAAGTTTCATCAAAAGCAGCAGTTTGGATGCGCCGATACTGCGTATTCTTGAATAGAAACTGTTTTCTCGCGAATGTAACTGTATTCTCCAACTTTTATACGCTATTCTGCATAGGGAAAACCAAGTTTCATCAAAAGCAGCAGTTTGGAAGCCCCGATACTGCGTATTCTTGAATAGAAACTGTTTTCTCGCGAACCGCTGGTGTTTCGCGAATGTAACTTTCTTCTCCAAGTTTTATACGTTATTCTGCATAGGGAAAACCAAGTTTCATCAAAAGCAACAGTTTAGAAGCGCCGCTACTGCGTGTTCCTGAATAGAAACTGTTTTCTCGCGAACGGCTGGTGTTTCGCGAATGTAACTGTATTCTCCAACTTTTATACGCTATTCTGCATAGGGAAAACCAAGTTTCATCAAAAGCAGCAGTTTGGAAGCGCCGATACTGCGTATTCCTGAATAGAAACTGTTTTCTCGCGAACGGCTGGTGTTTCGCGAATGTAACTGTATTCTCCAACATTTATACGTTATTCTGCATAGGGGAAACCAAGTTTCATCAAAAGCAGCAGTTTAGAAGCGCCGACACTGCGTATTCCTGAACAGAAAGTGTTTTCTCGCGAACGGCTGGTGTTTCGCGAATGTAACTGTATTCTCCAACTTTTATACGCTATTCTGCATAGGGAAAACCAAATTTCATCAAAAGCAGCAGTTTGGAAGCGCCGATACTGCGTATTCTTGAATAGAAACTGTTTTCTCGCGAATGTAACTGTATTCTCCGAGTTTTATACGTTATTCTGCATAGGGAAAACCAAGTTTCATCAAAAGCAGCAGTTTGGAAGCGCCGATACTGCGTATTCTTGAATAGAAATTGTTTTCTCGCGAAAGTAACTGTATTCTCCGATATTTATACGTTATTCTGCATAGGGAAACCCAAGTTTCATCAAAAGCAGCAGTTTAGAAGCGCCGATACTGCGTATTCCTGAAGAGAAACTGCTTTCTCGCGAACGGCTGGAGTTTCGCGAATGTAAGTTTCTTCTCTAACTTTTATACGTTATCCTGCATAGGGAAAACCAAGTTTCATCAAAAGCAGCAGTTTAGAAGCGCCGATACTGCGTATTCCTGAATAGAAACTGTTTTCTCGCGAACGGCTTGTGTTTCGCGAATGTAACAGTATTCTCCAACTTTTATACGCTATTCTGCATAGGGAAAACCAAGTTTCATCAAAAGCAACAGTTTAGAAGCGCCGATACTGCGTGTTCCTGAATAGAAACTGTTTTCTCGCGAACGGCTGGAGTTTCGCGAATGTAACTTTCTTCTCCGACCTTTATACGTTATTCTGCATAGGGAAAACCAAGTTTCATCAAAAGCAGCAGTTTGGATGCGCCGATACTGCGTATTCTTGAATAGAAACTGTTTTCTCGCGAATGTAACTGTATTCTCCAACTTTTATACGCTATTCTGCATAGGGAAAACCAAGTTTCATCAAAAGCAGCAGTTTGGAAGCGCCGATACTGCGTATTCTTGAATAGAAACTGTTTTCTCGCGAATGTAACTGTATTCTCCGAGTTTTATACGTTATTCTGCATAGGGAAACCCAAGTTTCATCAAAAGCAGCAGTTTAGAAGCGCCGATACTGCGTATTCCTGAATAGAAACTGTTTTCTCGCGAACGGCTGGTGTTTCGCGAATGTAACTGTATTCTCCAACTTTTATACGCTATTCTGCATAGGGAAAACCAAGTTTCATCAAAAGCAGCAGTTTAGAAGCGCCGATACTGTGTATTCCTGAAGAGAAACTGCTTTCTCGCGAACGGCTGGAGTTTCGCGAATGTAACTTTCTTCTCCAACTTTTATACGTTATCCTGCATAGGGAAAACCAAGTTTCATCAAAAGCAGCAGTTTAGAAGCGCCGATACTGCGTATTCCTGAATAGAAACTGTTTTCTCGCGAACGGCTGGAGTTTCGCGAATGTAACTTTCTTCTCCGACCTTTATACGTTATTCTGCATAGGGAAAACCAAGTTTCATCAAAAGCAACAGTTTAGAAGCGCCGATACTGCGTGTTCCTGAATAGAAAGTGTTTTCTCGCGAACGGCTGGAGTTTCGCGAATGTAACTTTCTTGTCCGACCTTTACACGTTATTCTGCGTAGGGAAAACCAAGTTTCATCAAAAGCAGCAGTTTGGAAGCGCCGATACTGCGTATTCTTGAATAGAAACTGTTTTCTCGCGAATGTAACTGTATTCTCCGAATTTTATACGTTATTCTGCATAGGGAAAACCAAGTTTCATCAAAAGCAGCAGTTTGGATGCGCCGATACTGCGTATTCCTGAAGAGAAACTGCTTTCTCGCGAACGGCTGGAGTTTCGCGAATGTAACTTTCTTCTCCAACTTTTATACGTTATCCTGCATAGGGAAAACCAAGTTTCATCAAAAGCAGCAGTTTAGAAGCGCCGATACTGCGTATTCCTGAATAGAAACTGTTTTCTCGCGAACGGCTGGAGTTTCGCGAATGTAACTTTCTTCTCCGACCTTTATACGTTATTCTGCATAGGGAAAACCAAGTTTCATCAAAAGCAACAGTTTAGAAGCGCCGATACTGCGTGTTCCTGAATAGAAAGTGTTTTCTCGCGAACGGCTGGAGTTTCGCGAATGTAACTTTCTTGTCCGACCTTTACACGTTATTCTGCGTAGGGAAAACCAAGTTTCATCAAAAGCAGCAGTTTGGAAGCGCCGATACTGCGTATTCTTGAATAGAAACTGCTTTCTCGCGAACGGCTGGAGTTTCGCGAATGTAACTTTCTTCTCCAACTTTTATACGTTATCCTGCATAGGGAAACCCAAGTTTCATCAAAAGCAGCAGTTTAGAAGCGCCGATACTGCGTATTCCTGAATAGAAACTGTTTTCTCGCGAACGGCTCGTGTTTCGCGAATGTAACAGTATTCTCCAACTTTTATACGTTATTCTGCATAGGGAAACCCAAGTTTCATCAAAAGCAGCAGTTTAGAAGCGCCGATACTGCGTATTCCTGAAGAGAAACTGCTTTCTCGCGAACGGCTGGAGTTTCGCGAATGTAAGTTTCTTCTCTAACTTTTATACGTTATCCTGCATAGGGAAAACCAAGTTTCATCAAAAGCAGCAGTTTAGAAGCGCCGATACTGCGTATTCCTGAATAGAAACTGTTTTCTCGCGAACGGCTTGTGTTTCGCGAATGTAACAGTATTCTCCAACTTTTATACGCTATTCTGCATAGGGAAAACCAAGTTTCATCAAAAGCAACAGTTTAGAAGCGCCGATACTGCGTGTTCCTGAATAGAAACTGTTTTCTCGCGAACGGCTGGAGTTTCGCGAATGTAACTTTCTTCTCCGACCTTTATACGTTATTCTGCATAGGGAAAACCAAGTTTCATCAAAAGCAGCAGTTTGGATGCGCCGATACTGCGTATTCTTGAATAGAAACTGTTTTCTCGCGAATGTAACTGTATTCTCCAACTTTTATACGCTATTCTGCATAGGGAAAACCAAGTTTCATCAAAAGCAGCAGTTTGGAAGCCCCGATACTGCGTATTCTTGAATAGAAACTGTTTTCTCGCGAACGGCTGGTGTTTCGCGAATGTAACTTTCTTCTCCAAGTTTTATACGTTATTCTGCATAGGGAAAACCAAGTTTCATCAAAAGCAACAGTTTAGAAGCGCCGCTACTGCGTGTTCCTGAATAGAAACTGTTTTCTCGCGAACGGCTGGTGTTTCGCGAATGTAACTGTATTCTCCAACTTTTATACGCTATTCTGCATAGGGAAAACCAAGTTTCATCAAAAGCAGCAGTTTGGAAGCGCCGATACTGCGTATTCCTGAATAGAAACTGTTTTCTCGCGAACGGCTGGTGTTTCGCGAATGTAACTGTATTCTCCAACATTTATACGTTATTCTGCATAGGGAAAACCAAGTTTCATCAAAAGCAGCAGTTTAGAAGCGCCGACACTGCGTATTCCTGAATAGAAAGTGTTTTCTCGCGAACGGCTGGTGTTTCGTGAATGTAACTGTATTCTCCAACTTTTATACGCTATTCTGCATAGGGAAAACCAAGTTTCATCAAAAGCAACAGTTTAGAAGCGCCGATACTGCGTGTTCCTGAATAGAAACTGTTTTCTCGCGAACGGCTGGAGTTTCGCGAATGTAACTTTGTTCTCCGACCTTTATACGTTATTCTGCATAAGGAAAACCAAGTTTCATCAAAAGCAACAGTTTAGAAGCGCCGATACTGCGTGTTCCTGAATAGAAAGTGTTTTCTCGCGAACGGCTGGAGTTTCGCGAATGTAACTTTCTTGTCCGACCTTTACACGTTATTCTGCATAGGGAAAACCAAGTTTCATCAAAAGCAGCAGTTTGGATGCGCCGATACTGCGTATTCTTGAATAGAAACTGTTTTCTCGCGAATGTAACTGTATTCTCCAACTTTTATACGCTATTCTGCATAGGGAAAACCAAGTTTCATCAAAAGCAGCAGTTTGGAAGCCCCGATACTGCGTATTCTTGAATAGAAACTGTTTTCTCGCGAACGGCTGGTGTTTCGCGAATGTAACTTTCTTCTCCAAGTTTTATACGTTATTCTGCATAGGGAAAACCAAGTTTCATCAAAAGCAACAGTTTAGAAGCGCCGCTACTGCGTGTTCCTGAATAGAAACTGTTTTCTCGCGAACGGCTGGTGTTTCGCGAATGTAACTGTATTCTCCAACTTTTATACGCTATTCTGCATAGGGAAAACCAAGTTTCATCAAAAGCAGCAGTTTGGAAGCGCCGATACTGCGTATTCCTGAATAGAAACTGTTTTCTCGCGAACGGCTGGTGTTTCGCGAATGTAACTGTATTCTCCAACATTTATACGTTATTCTGCATAGGGAAAACCAAGTTTCATCAAAAGCAGCAGTTTAGAAGCGCCGACACTGCGTATTCCTGAATAGAAAGTGTTTTCTCGCGAACGGCTGGTGTTTCGCGAATGTAACTGTATTCTCCAACTTTTATACGCTATTCTGCATAGGGAAAACCAAGTTTCATCAAAAGCAGCAGTTTAGAAGCGCCGATACTGTGTATTCCTGAAGAGAAACTGCTTTCTCGCGAACGGCTGGAGTTTCGCGAATGTAACTTTCTTCTCCAACTTTTATACGTTATCCTGCATAGGGAAAACCAAGTTTCATCAAAAGCAGCAGTTTAGAAGCGCCGATACTGCGTATTCCTGAATAGAAACTGTTTTCTCGCGAACGGCTGGAGTTTCGCGAATGTAACTTTCTTCTCCGACCTTTATACGTTATTCTGCATAGGGAAAACCAAGTTTCATCAAAAGCAACAGTTTAGAAGCGCCGATACTGCGTGTTCCTGAATAGAAAGTGTTTTCTCGCGAACGGCTGGAGTTTCGCGAATGTAACTTTCTTGTCCGACCTTTACACGTTATTCTGCGTAGGGAAAACCAAGTTTCATCAAAAGCAGCAGTTTGGAAGCGCCGATACTGCGTATTCTTGAATAGAAACTGTTTTCTCGCGAATGTAACTGTATTCTCCGAATTTTATACGTTATTCTGCATAGGGAAAACCAAGTTTCATCAAAAGCAGCAGTTTGGATGCGCCGATACTGCGTATTCCTGAAGAGAAACTGCTTTCTCGCGAACGGCTGGAGTTTCGCGAATGTAACTTTCTTCTCCAACTTTTATACGTTATCCTGCATAGGGAAAACCAAGTTTCATCAAAAGCAGCAGTTTAGAAGCGCCGATACTGCGTATTCCTGAATAGAAACTGTTTTCTCGCGAACGGCTGGAGTTTCGCGAATGTAACTTTCTTCTCCGACCTTTATACGTTATTCTGCATAGGGAAAACCAAGTTTCATCAAAAGCAACAGTTTAGAAGCGCCGATACTGCGTGTTCCTGAATAGAAAGTGTTTTCTCGCGAACGGCTGGAGTTTCGCGAATGTAACTTTCTTGTCCGACCTTTACACGTTATTCTGCGTAGGGAAAACCAAGTTTCATCAAAAGCAGCAGTTTGGAAGCGCCGATACTGCGTATTCTTGAATAGAAACTGTTTTCTCGCGAAAGTAACTGTATTCTCCGATATTTATACGTTATTCTGCATAGGGAAACCCAAGTTTCATCAAAAGCAGCAGTTTAGAAGCGCCGATACTGCGTATTCCTGAAGAGAAACTGCTTTCTCGCGAACGGCTGGAGTTTCGCGAATGTAAGTTTCTTCTCTAACTTTTATACGTTATCCTGCATAGGGAAAACCAAGTTTCATCAAAAGCAGCAGTTTAGAAGCGCCGATACTGCGTATTCCTGAATAGAAACTGTTTTCTCGCGAACGGCTCGTGTTTCGCGAATGTAACAGTATTCTCCAACTTTTATACGCTATTCTGCATAGGGAAAACCAAGTTTCATCAAAAGCAACAGTTTAGAAGCGCCGATACTGCGTGTTCCTGAATAGAAACTGTTTTCTCGCGAACGGCTGGAGTTTCGCGAATGTAACTTTCTTCTCCGACCTTTATACGTTATTCTGCATAGGGAAAACCAAGTTTCATCAAAAGCAGCAGTTTGGATGCGCCGATACTGCGTATTCTTGAATAGAAACTGTTTTCTCGCGAATGTAACTGTATTCTCCAACTTTTATACGCTATTCTGCATAGGGAAAACCAAGTTTCATCAAAAGCAGCAGTTTGGAAGCCCCGATACTGCGTATTCTTGAATAGAAACTGTTTTCTCGCGAACGGCTGGTGTTTCGCGAATGTAACTTTCTTCTCCAAGTTTTATACGTTATTCTGCATAGGGAAAACCAAGTTTCATCAAAAGCAACAGTTTAGAAGCGCCGATACTGCGTGTTCCTGAATAGAAACTGTTTTCTCGCGAACGGCTGGTGTTTCGCGAATGTAACTGTATTCTCCAACTTTTATACGCTATTCTGCATAGGGAAAACCAAGTTTCATCAAAAGCAGCAGTTTGGAAGCGCCGATACTGCGTATTCCTGAATAGAAACTGTTTTCTCGCGAACGGCTGGTGTTTCGCGAATGTAACTGTATTCTCCAACATTTATACGTTATTCTGCATAGGGAAAACCAAGTTTCATCAAAAGCAGCAGTTTAGAAGCGCCGACACTGCGTATTCCTGAATAGAAAGTGTTTTCTCGCGAACGGCTGGTGTTTCGCGAATGTAACTGTATTCTCCAACTTTTATACGCTATTCTGCATAGGGAAAACCAAGTTTCATCAAAAGCAACAGTTTAGAAGCGCCGATACTGCGTGTTCCTGAATAGAAACTGTTTTCTCGCGAACGGCTGGAGTTTCGCGAATGTAACTTTGTTCTCCGACCTTTATACGTTATTCTGCATAAGGAAAACCAAGTTTCATCAAAAGCAACAGTTTAGAAGCGCCGATACTGCGTGTTCCTGAATAGAAAGTGTTTTCTCGCGAACGGCTGGAGTTTCGCGAATGTAACTTTCTTGTCCGACCTTTACACGTTATTCTGCATAGGGAAAACCAAGTTTCATCAAAAGCAGCAGTTTGGATGCGCCGATACTGCGTATTCTTGAATAGAAACTGTTTTCTCGCGAATGTAACTGTATTCTCCAACTTTTATACGCTATTCTGCATAGGGAAAACCAAGTTTCATCAAAAGCAGCAGTTTGGAAGCCCCGATACTGCGTATTCTTGAATAGAAACTGTTTTCTCGCGAACGGCTGGTGTTTCGCGAATGTAACTTTCTTCTCCAAGTTTTATACGTTATTCTGCATAGGGAAAACCAAGTTTCATCAAAAGCAACAGTTTAGAAGCGCCGCTACTGCGTGTTCCTGAATAGAAACTGTTTTCTCGCGAACGGCTGGTGTTTCGCGAATGTAACTGTATTCTCCAACTTTTATACGCTATTCTGCATAGGGAAAACCAAGTTTCATCAAAAGCAGCAGTTTGGAAGCGCCGATACTGCGTATTCCTGAATAGAAACTGTTTTCTCGCGAACGGCTGGTGTTTCGCGAATGTAACTGTATTCTCCAACATTTATACGTTATTCTGCATAGGGAAAACCAAGTTTCATCAAAAGCAGCAGTTTAGAAGCGCCGACACTGCGTATTCCTGAATAGAAAGTGTTTTCTCGCGAACGGCTGGTGTTTCGCGAATGTAACTGTATTCTCCAACTTTTATACGCTATTCTGCATAGGGAAAACCAAGTTTCATCAAAAGCAACAG
The DNA here is from genome assembly GCA_910591665.1 of Ectemnius continuus. Taxonomy (NCBI): domain Eukaryota; kingdom Metazoa; phylum Arthropoda; class Insecta; order Hymenoptera; family Crabronidae; genus Ectemnius; species Ectemnius continuus. The sequence goes on from OU342860.1 coordinate 16,059,891, forward strand.
TTTAGAAGCGCCGATACTGCGTGTTCCTGAATAGAAACTGTTTTCTCGCGAACGGCTGGAGTTTCGCGAATGTAACTTTGTTCTCCGACCTTTACACGTTATTCTGCATAGGGAAAACCAAGTTTCATCAAAAGCAGCAGTTTGGAAGCGCCGATACTGCGTATTCTTGAATAGAAACTGTTTTCTCGCGAATGTAACTGTATTCTCCGAGTTTTATACGTTATTCTGCATAGGGAAACCCAAGTTTCATCAAAAGCAGCAGTTTAGAAGCGCCGATACTGCGTATTCCTGAATAGAAACTGTTTTCTCGCGAACGGCTGGTGTTTCGCGAATGTAACTGTATTCTCCAACTTTTATACGCTATTCTGCATAGGGAAAACCAAGTTTCATCAAAAGCAGCAGTTTAGAAGCGCCGATACTGTGTATTCCTGAAGAGAAACTGCTTTCTCGCGAACGGCTGGAGTTTCGCGAATGTAACTTTCTTCTCCAACTTTTATACGTTATCCTGCATAGGGAAAACCAAGTTTCATCAAAAGCAGCAGTTTAGAAGCGCCGATACTGCGTATTCCTGAATAGAAACTGTTTTCTCGCGAACGGCTGGAGTTTCGCGAATGTAACTTTCTTCTCCGACCTTTATACGTTATTCTGCATAGGGAAAACCAAGTTTCATCAAAAGCAACAGTTTAGAAGCGCCGATACTGCGTGTTCCTGAATAGAAAGTGTTTTCTCGCGAACGGCTGGAGTTTCGCGAATGTAACTTTCTTGTCCGACCTTTACACGTTATTCTGCGTAGGGAAAACCAAGTTTCATCAAAAGCAGCAGTTTGGAAGCGCCGATACTGCGTATTCTTGAATAGAAACTGTTTTCTCGCGAATGTAACTGTATTCTCCGAGTTTTATACGTTATTCTGCATAGGGAAAACCAAGTTTCATCAAAAGCAGCAGTTTGGATGCGCCGATACTGCGTATTCCTGAAGAGAAACTGCTTTCTCGCGAACGGCTGGAGTTTCGCGAATGTAACTTTCTTCTCCAACTTTTATACGTTATCCTGCATAGGGAAAACCAAGTTTCATCAAAAGCAGCAGTTTAGAAGCGCCGATACTGCGTATTCCTGAATAGAAACTGTTTTCTCGCGAACGGCTGGAGTTTCGCGAATGTAACTTTCTTCTCCGACCTTTATACGTTATTCTGCATAGGGAAAACCAAGTTTCATCAAAAGCAACAGTTTAGAAGCGCCGATACTGCGTGTTCCTGAATAGAAAGTGTTTTCTCGCGAACGGCTGGAGTTTCGCGAATGTAACTTTCTTGTCCGACCTTTACACGTTATTCTGCGTAGGGAAAACCAAGTTTCATCAAAAGCAGCAGTTTGGAAGCGCCGATACTGCGTATTCTTGAATAGAAACTGTTTTCTCGCGAAAGTAACTGTATTCTCCGATATTTATACGTTATTCTGCATAGGGAAACCCAAGTTTCATCAAAAGCAGCAGTTTAGAAGCGCCGATACTGCGTATTCCTGAAGAGAAACTGCTTTCTCGCGAACGGCTGGAGTTTCGCGAATGTAAGTTTCTTCTCTAACTTTTATACGTTATCCTGCATAGGGAAAACCAAGTTTCATCAAAAGCAGCAGTTTAGAAGCGCCGATACTGCGTATTCCTGAATAGAAACTGTTTTCTCGCGAACGGCTCGTGTTTCGCGAATGTAACAGTATTCTCCAACTTTTATACGCTATTCTGCATAGGGAAAACCAAGTTTCATCAAAAGCAACAGTTTAGAAGCGCCGATACTGCGTGTTCCTGAATAGAAACTGTTTTCTCGCGAACGGCTGGAGTTTCGCGAATGTAACTTTCTTCTCCGACCTTTATACGTTATTCTGCATAGGGAAAACCAAGTTTCATCAAAAGCAGCAGTTTGGATGCGCCGATACTGCGTATTCTTGAATAGAAACTGTTTTCTCGCGAATGTAACTGTATTCTCCAACTTTTATACGCTATTCTGCATAGGGAAAACCAAGTTTCATCAAAAGCAGCAGTTTGGAAGCCCCGATACTGCGTATTCTTGAATAGAAACTGTTTTCTCGCGAACGGCTGGTGTTTCGCGAATGTAACTTTCTTCTCCAAGTTTTATACGTTATTCTGCATAGGGAAAACCAAGTTTCATCAAAAGCAGCAGTTTAGAAGCGCCGATACTGCGTATTCCTGAATAGAAACTGTTTTCTCGCGAACGGCTGGAGTTTCGCGAATGTAACTTTCTTCTCCGACCTTTATACGTTATTCTGCATAGGGAAAACCAAGTTTCATCAAAAGCAACAGTTTAGAAGCGCCGATACTGCGTGTTCCTGAATAGAAAGTGTTTTCTCGCGAACGGCTGGAGTTTCGCGAATGTAACTTTCTTGTCCGACCTTTACACGTTATTCTGCGTAGGGAAAACCAAGTTTCATCAAAAGCAGCAGTTTGGAAGCGCCGATACTGCGTATTCTTGAATAGAAACTGTTTTCTCGCGAATGTAACTGTATTCTCCGAATTTTATACGTTATTCTGCATAGGGAAGACCAAGTTTCATCAAAAGCAGCAGTTTGGATGCGCCGATACTGCGTATTCCTGAAGAGAAACTGCTTTCTCGCGAACGGCTGGAGTTTCGCGAATGTAACTTTCTTCTCCAACTTTTATACGTTATCCTGCATAGGGAAAACCAAGTTTCATCAAAAGCAGCAGTTTAGAAGCGCCGATACTGCGTATTCCTGAATAGAAACTGTTTTCTCGCGAACGGCTGGAGTTTCGCGAATGTAACTTTCTTCTCCGACCTTTATACGTTATTCTGCATAGGGAAAACCAAGTTTCATCAAAAGCAACAGTTTAGAAGCGCCGATACTGCGTGTTCCTGAATAGAAAGTGTTTTCTCGCGAACGGCTGGAGTTTCGCGAATGTAACTTTCTTGTCCGACCTTTACACGTTATTCTGCGTAGGGAAAACCAAGTTTCATCAAAAGCAGCAGTTTGGAAGCGCCGATACTGCGTATTCTTGAATAGAAACTGTTTTCTCGCGAATGTAACTGTATTCTCCGAATTTTATACGTTATTCTGCATAGGGAAAACCAAGTTTCATCAAAAGCAGCAGTTTGGATGCGCCGATACTGCGTATTCTTGAATAGAAACTGTTTTTTCGCGAACGGCTGGTGTTTCGCGAATGTAACTGTATTCTCCAACTTTTATACGCTATTCTGCATAGGGAAAACCAAGTTTCATCAAAAGCAACAGTTTAGAAGCGCCGATACTGCGTATTCCTGAATAGAAAGTGTTTTCTCGCGAACGGCTGGTGTTTCGCGAATGTAACTGTATTCTCCAACTTTTATACGCTATTCTGCATAGGGAAAACAAAGTTTCATCAAAAGCAACAGTTTAGAAGCGCCGATACTGCGTATTCCTGAATAGAAACTGTTTTCTCGCGAACGGCTGGAGTTTCGCGAATGTAACTTTCTTCTCCGACCTTTATACGTTATTCTGCATAGGGAAAACCAAGTTTCATCAAAAGCAACAGTTTAGAAGCGCCGATACTGCGTGTTCCTGACTAGAAAGTGTTTTCTCGCGAACGGCTGGAGTTTCGCGAATGTAACTTTCTTGTCCGACCTTTACACGTTATTCTGCATAGGGAAAACCAAGTTTCATCAAAAGCAGCAGTTTGGAAGCGCCGATACTGCGTATTCTTGAATAGAAACTGTTTTCTCGCGAATGTAACTGTATTCTCCGAGTTTTATACGCTATTCTGCATAGGGAAAACCAAGTTTCATCAAAAGCAGCAGTTTAGAAGCGCCGATACTGCGTATTCCTGAATAGAAACTGCTTTCTCGCGAACGGCTGGAGTTTCGCGAATGTAACTTTCTTCTCCAACTTTTATACGTTATCCTGCATAGGGAAAACCAAGTTTCATCAAAAGCAGCAGTTTAGAAGCGCCGATACTGCGTATTCCTGAATAGAAACTGTTTTCTCGCGAACGGCTGGTGTTTCGCGAATGTAACTGTATTCTCCAACTTTTATACGTTATTCTGCATAGGGAAAACCAAGTTTCATCAAAAGCAACAGCTTAGAAGCGCCGATACTGCGTATTCCTGAATAGAAAGTGTTTTCTCGCGAACGGCTGGTGTTTCGCGAATGTAACTGTATTCTCCAACTTTTATACGCTATTCTGCATAGGGAAAACAAAGTTTCATCAAAAGCAGCAGTTTAGAAGCGCCGATACTGCGTGTTCCTGAATAGAAACTGTTTTCTCGCGAACGGCTGGAGTTTCGCGAATGTAACTTTCTTCTCCGACCTTTACACGTTATTCTGCATAGGGAAAACCAAGTTTCATCAAAAGCAGCAGTTTGGAAGCGCCGATACTGCGTATTCTTGAATAGAAACTGTTTTCTCGCGAATGTAACTGTATTCTCCGAGTTTTATACGTTATTCTGCATAGGGAAACCCAAGTTTCATCAAAAGCAGCAGTTTAGAAGCGCCGATACTGCGTATTCCTGAATAGAAACTGTTTTCTCGCGAACGGCTGGAGTTTCGCGAATGTAACTTTCTTGTCCGACCTTTACACGTTATTCTGCGTAGGGAAAACCAAGTTTCATCAAAAGCAGCAGTTTGGAAGCGCCGATACTGCGTATTCTTGAATAGAAACTGTTTTCTCGCGAATGTAACTGTATTCTCCGACTTTTATACGTTATTCTGCATAGGGAAAACCAAGTTTCATCAAAAGCAGCAGTTTGGATGCGCCGATACTGCGTATTCTTGAATAGAAACTGTTTTTTCGCGAACGGCTGGTGTTTCGCGAATGTAACTGTATTCTCCAACTTTTATACGCTATTCTGCATAGGGAAAACCAAGTTTCATCAAAAGCAACAGTTTAGAAGCGCCGATACTGCGTATTCCTGAATAGAAAGTGTTTTCTCGCGAACGGCTGGTGTTTCGCGAATGTAACTGTATTCTCCAACTTTTATACGCTATTCTGCATAGGGAAAACAAAGTTTCATCAAAAGCAACAGTTTAGAAGCGCCGATACTGCGTATTCCTGAATAGAAACTGTTTTCTCGCGAACGGCTGGAGTTTCGCGAATGTAACTTTCTTCTCCGACCTTTATACGTTATTCTGCATAGGGAAAACCAAGTTTCATCAAAAGCAACAGTTTAGAAGCGCCGATACTGCGTGTTCCTGACTAGAAAGTGTTTTCTCGCGAACGGCTGGAGTTTCGCGAATGTAACTTTCTTGTCCGACCTTTACACGTTATTCTGCATAGGGAAAACCAAGTTTCATCAAAAGCAGCAGTTTGGAAGCGCCGATACTGCGTATTCTTGAATAGAAACTGTTTTCTCGCGAATGTAACTGTATTCTCCGAGTTTTATACGCTATTCTGCATAGGGAAAACCAAGTTTCATCAAAAGCAGCAGTTTAGAAGCGCCGATACTGCGTATTCCTGAAGAGAAACTGCTTTCCCGCGAACGGCTGGAGTTTCGCGAATGTAACTTTCTTCTCCAACTTTTATACGTTATCCTGCATAGGGAAAACCAAGTTTCATCAAAAGCAGCAGTTTAGAAGCGCCGATACTGCGTATTCCTGAATAGAAACTGTTTTCTCGCGAACGGCTGGAGTTTCGCGAATGTAACTTTCTTCTCCGACCTTTATACGTTATTCTGCATAGGGAAAACCAAGTTTCATCAAAAGCAACAGTTTAGAAGCGCCGATACTGCGTGTTCCTGAATAGAAACTGTTTTCTCGCGAACGGCTGGAGTTTCGCGAATGTAACTTTCTTCTCCGACCTTTATACGTTATTCTGCATAGGGAAAACCAAGTTTCATCAAAAGCAGCAGTTTGGATGCGCCGATACTGCGTATTCTTGAATAGAAACTGTTTTCTCGCGAATGTAACTGTATTCTCCAACTTTTATACGCTATTCTGCATAGGGAAAACCAAGTTTCATCAAAAGCAGCAGTTTGGAAGCCCCGATACTGCGTATTCTTGAATAGAAACTGTTTTCTCGCGAACCGCTGGTGTTTCGCGAATGTAACTTTCTTCTCCAACTTTTATACGTTATTCTGCATAGGGAAAACCAAGTTTCATCAAAAGCAACAGTTTAGAAGCGCCGCTACTGCGTGTTCCTGAATAGAAACTGTTTTCTCGCGAACGGCTGGTGTTTCGCGAATGTAACTGTATTCTCCAACTTTTATACGCTATTCTGCATAGGGAAAACCAAGTTTCATCAAAAGCAGCAGTTTGGAAGCGCCGATACTGCGTATTCCTGAATAGAAACTGTTTTCTCGCGAACGGCTGGTGTTTCGCGAATGTAACTGTATTCTCCAACTTTTATACGCTATTCTGCATAGGGAAAACCAAGTTTCATCAAAAGCAGCAGTTTGGAAGCGCCGATACTGCGTATTCTTGAATAGAAACTGTTTTCTCGCGAATGTAACTGTATTCTCCGAGTTTTATACGTTATTCTGCATAGGGAAAACCAAGTTTCATCAAAAGCAGCAGTTTGGAAGCGCCGATACTGCGTATTCTTGAATAGAAATTGTTTTCTCGCGAAAGTAACTGTATTCTCCGATATTTATACGTTATTCTGCATATGGAAACCCAAGTTTCATCAAAAGCAGCAGTTTAGAAGCGCCGATACTGCGTATTCCTGAAGAGAAACTGCTTTCTCGCGAACGGCTGGAGTTTCGCGAATGTAAGTTTCTTCTCTAACTTTTATACGTTATCCTGCATAGGGAAAACCAAGTTTCATCAAAAGCAGCAGTTTAGAAGCGCCGATACTGCGTATTCCTGAATAGAAACTGTTTTCTCGCGAACGGCTCGTGTTTCGCGAATGTAACAGTATTCTCCAACTTTTATACGCTATTCTGCATAGGGAAAACCAAGTTTCATCAAAAGCAACAGTTTAGAAGCGCCGATACTGCGTGTTCCTGAATAGAAACTGTTTTCTCGCGAACGGCAGGAGTTTCGCGAATGTAACTTTCTTCTCCGACCTTTATACGTTATTCTGCATAGGGAAAACCAAGTTTCATCAAAAGCAACAGTTTAGAAGCGCCGATACTGCGTGTTCCTGAATAGAAAGTGTTTTCTCGCGAACGGCTGGAGTTTCGCGAATGTAACTTTCTTGTCCGACCTTTACACGTTATTCTGCGTAGGGAAAACCAAGTTTCATCAAAAGCAGCAGTTTGGAAGCGCCGATACTGCGTATTCTTGAATAGAAACTGTTTTCTCGCGAATGTAACTGTATTCTCCGAGTTTTATACGTTATTCTGCATAGGGAAACCCAAGTTTCATCAAAAGCAGCAGTTTAGAAGCGCCGATACTGCGTATTCCTGAATAGAAACTGTTTTCTCGCGAACGGCTGGTGTTTCGCGAATGTAACTGTATTCTCCAACTTTTATACGCTATTCTGCATAGGGAAAACCAAGTTTCATCAAAAGCAGCAGTTTAGAAGCGCCGATACTGTGTATTCCTGAAGAGAAACTGCTTTCTCGCGAACGGCTGGAGTTTCGCGAATGTAACTTTCTTCTCCAACTTTTATACGTTATCCTGCATAGGGAAAACCAAGTTTCATCAAAAGCAGCAGTTTAGAAGCGCCGATACTGCGTATTCCTGAATAGAAACTGTTTTCTCGCGAACGGCTGGAGTTTCGCGAATGTAACTTTCTTCTCCGACCTTTATACGTTATTCTGCATAGGGAAAACCAAGTTTCATCAAAAGCAACAGTTTAGAAGCGCCGATACTGCGTGTTCCTGAATAGAAAGTGTTTTCTCGCGAACGGCTGGAGTTTCGCGAATGTAACTTTCTTGTCCGACCTTTACACGTTATTCTGCGTAGGGAAAACCAAGTTTCATCAAAAGCAGCAGTTTGGAAGCGCCGATACTGCGTATTCTTGAATAGAAACTGTTTTCTCGCGAATGTAACTGTATTCTCCGAATTTTATACGTTATTCTGCATAGGGAAAACCAAGTTTCATCAAAAGCAGCAGTTTGGATGCGCCGATACTGCGTATTCCTGAAGAGAAACTGCTTTCTCGCGAACGGCTGGAGTTTCGCGAATGTAACTTTCTTCTCCAACTTTTATACGTTATCCTGCATAGGGAAAACCAAGTTTCATCAAAAGCAGCAGTTTAGAAGCGCCGATACTGCGTATTCCTGAATAGAAACTGTTTTCTCGCGAACGGCTGGAGTTTCGCGAATGTAACTTTCTTCTCCGACCTTTATACGTTATTCTGCATAGGGAAAACCAAGTTTCATCAAAAGCAACAGTTTAGAAGCGCCGATACTGCGTGTTCCTGAATAGAAAGTGTTTTCTCGCGAACGGCTGGAGTTTCGCGAATGTAACTTTCTTGTCCGACCTTTACACGTTATTCTGCGTAGGGAAAACCAAGTTTCATCAAAAGCAGCAGTTTGGAAGCGCCGATACTGCGTATTCTTGAATAGAAACTGTTTTCTCGCGAATGTAACTGTATTCTCCGAATTTTATACGTTATTCTGCATAGGGAAAACCAAGTTTCATCAAAAGCAGCAGTTTGGATGCGCCGATACTGCGTATTCTTGAATAGAAACTGTTTTTTCGCGAACGGCTGGTGTTTCGCGAATGTAACTGTATTCTCCAACTTTTATACGCTATTCTGCATAGGGAAAACCAAGTTTCATCAAAAGCAACAGTTTAGAAGCGCCGATACTGCGTATTCCTGAATAGAAAGTGTTTTCTCGCGAACGGCTGGTGTTTCGCGAATGTAACTGTATTCTCCAACTTTTATACGCTATTCTGCATAGGGAAAACAAAGTTTCATCAAAAGCAACAGTTTAGAAGCGCCGATACTGCGTATTCCTGAATAGAAACTGTTTTCTCGCGAACGGCTGGAGTTTCGCGAATGTAACTTTCTTCTCCGACCTTTATACGTTATTCTGCATAGGGAAAACCAAGTTTCATCAAAAGCAACAGTTTAGAAGCGCCGATACTGCGTGTTCCTGACTAGAAAGTGTTTTCTCGCGAACGGCTGGAGTTTCGCGAATGTAACTTTCTTGTCCGACCTTTACACGTTATTCTGCATAGGGAAAACCAAGTTTCATCAAAAGCAGCAGTTTGGAAGCGCCGATACTGCGTATTCTTGAATAGAAACTGTTTTCTCGCGAATGTAACTGTATTCTCCGAGTTTTATACGCTATTCTGCATAGGGAAAACCAAGTTTCATCAAAAGCAGCAGTTTAGAAGCGCCGATACTGCGTATTCCTGAAGAGAAACTGCTTTCCCGCGAACGGCTGGAGTTTCGCGAATGTAACTTTCTTCTCCAACTTTTATACGTTATCCTGCATAGGGAAAACCAAGTTTCATCAAAAGCAGCAGTTTAGAAGCGCCGATACTGCGTATTCCTGAATAGAAACTGTTTTCTCGCGAACGGCTGGTGTTTCGCGAATGTAACTGTATTCTCCAACTTTTATACGTTATTCTGCATAGGGAAAACCAAGTTTCATCAAAAGCAACAGCTTAGAAGCGCCGATACTGCGTATTCCTGAATAGAAAGTGTTTTCTCGCGAACGGCTGGTGTTTCGCGAATGTAACTGTATTCTCCAACTTTTATACGCTATTCTGCATAGGGAAAACAAAGTTTCATCAAAAGCAACAGTTTAGAAGCGCCGATACTGCGTGTTCCTGAATAGAAACTGTTTTCTCGCGAACGGCTGGAGTTTCGCGAATGGAACTTTCTTCTCCGACCTTTACACGTTATTCTGCATAGGGAAAACCAAGTTTCATCAAAAGCAGCAGTTTGGAAGCGCCGATACTGCGTATTCTTGAATAGAAACTGTTTTCTCGCGAATGTAACTGTATTCTCCGAGTTTTATACGTTATTCTGCATAGGGAAACCCAAGTTTCATCAAAAGCAGCAGTTTAGAAGCGCCGATACTGCGTATTCGTGAATAGAAACTGTTTTCTCGCGAACGGCTGGTGTTTCGCGAATGTAACTGTATTCTCCAACTTTTATACGCTATTCTGCATAGGGAAAACCAAGTTTCATCAAAAGCAGCTGTTTAGAAGCGCCGATACTGTGTATTCCTGAAGAGAAACTGCTTTCTCGCGAACGGCTGGAGTTTCGCGAATGTAACTTTCTTCTCCAACTTTTATACGTTATCCTGCATAGGGAAAACCAAGTTTCATCAAAAGCAGCAGTTTAGAAGCGCCGATACTGCGTATTCCTGAATAGAAACTGTTTTCTCGCGAACGGCTGGAGTTTCGCGAATGTAACTTTCTTCTCCGACCTTTATACGTTATTCTGCATAGGGAAACCCAAGTTTCATCAAAAGCAGCAGTTTAGAAGCGCCGATACTGCGTATTCCTGAATAGAAACTGTTTTCTCGCGAACGGCTGGTGTTTCGCGAATGTAACTGTATTCTCCAACTTTTATACGCTATTCTGCATAGGGAAAACCAAGTTTCATCAAAAGCAGCAGTTTAGAAGCGCCGATACTGCGTATTCTTGAATAGAAACTGTTTTCTCGCGAATGTAACTGTATTCTCCAACTTTTATACGCTATTCTGCATAGGGAAAACCAAGTTTCATCAAAAGCAACAGTTTAGAAGCGCCGATACTGCGTATTCCTGAATAGAAAGTGTTTTCTCGCGAACGGCTGGTGTTTCGCGAATGTAACTGTATTCTCCAACTTTTATACGCTATTCTGCATAGGGAAAACCAAGTTTCATCAAAAGCAACAGTTTAGAAGCGCCGATACTGCGTATTCCTGAATAGAAACTGTTTTCTCGCGAACGGCTGGAGTTTCGCGAATGTAACTTTCTTCTCCGACCTTTATACGTTATTCTGCATAGGGAAAACCAAGTTTCATCAAAAGCAACAGTTTAGAAGCGCCGATACTGCGTGTTCCTGACTAGAAAGTGTTTTCTCGCGAACGGCTGGAGTTTCGCGAATGTAACTTTCTTGTCCGACCTTTACACGTTATTCTGCATAGGGAAAACCAAGTTTCATCAAAAGCAGCAGTTTGGAAGCGCCGATACTGCGTATTCTTGAATAGAAACTGTTTTCTCGCGAATGTAACTGTATTCTCCGAGTTTTATACGCTATTCTGCATAGGAAAAACCAAGTTTCATCAAAAGCAGCAGTTTAGAAGCGCCGATACTGCGTATTCCTGAAGAGAAACTGCTTTCTCGCGAACGGCTGGAGTTTCGCGAATGTAACTTTCTTCTCCAACTTTTATACGCTATTCTGCATAGGGAAAACCAAGTTTCATCAAAAGCAGCAGTTTAGAAGCGCCGATACTGCGTATTCCTGAAGAGAAACTGCTTTCTCGCGAACGGCTGGAGTTTCGCGAATGTAACTTTCTTCTCCGACCTTTATACGTTATTCTGCATAGGGAAAACCAAGTTTCATCAAAAGCAGCAGTTTAGAAGCGCCGATACTGCGTGTTCCTGAATAGAAAGTGTTTTCTCGCGAACGGCTGGAGTTTCGCGAATGTAACTTTCTTGTCCGACCTTTACACGTTATTCTGCATAGGGAAAACCAAGTTTCATCAAAAGCAGCAGTTTGGAAGCGCCGATACTGCGTATTCTTGAATAGAAACTGTTTTCTCGCGAATGTAACTTTCTTCTCCAACTTTTATACGTTATTCTGCATAGGGAAAACCAAGTTTCATCAAAAGCAGCAGTTTAGAAGCGCCGATACTGCGTATTCCTGAATAGAAACTGTTTTCTCGCGAACGGCTGGTGTTTCGCGAATGTAACTGTATTCTCCAACTTTTATACGCTATTCTGCATAGGGAAAACCAAGTTTCATCAAAAGCAACAGCTTAGAAGCGCCGATACTGCGTATTCCTGAATAGAAAGTGTTTTCTCGCGAACGGCTGGTGTTTCGCGAATGTAACTGTATTCTCCAACTTTTATACGCTATTCTGCATAGGGAAAACAAAGTTTCATCAAAAGCAACAGTTTAGAAGCGCCGATACTGCGTGTTCCTGAATAGAAACTGTTTTCTCGCGAACGGCTGGAGTTTCGCGAATGTAACTTTCTTCTCCGACCTTTACACGTTATTCTGCATAGGGAAAACCAAGTTTCATCAAAAGCAGCAGTTTGGAAGCGCCGATACTGCGTATTCTTGAATAGAAACTGTTTTCTCGCGAATGTAACTGTATTCTCCGAATTTTATACGTTATTCTGCATAGGGAAAACCAAGTTTCATCAAAAGCAGCAGTTTGGATGCGCCGATACTGCGTATTCTTGAATAGAAACTGTTTTTTCGCGAACGGCTGGTGTTTCGCGAATGTAACTGTATTCTCCAACTTTTATACGCTATTCTGCATAGGGAAAACCAAGTTTCATCAAAAGCAACAGTTTAGAAGCGCCGATACTGCGTATTCCTGAATAGAAAGTGTTTTCTCGCGAACGGCTGGTGTTTCGCGAATGTAACTGTATTCTCCAACTTTTATACGCTATTCTGCATAGGGAAAACAAAGTTTCATCAAAAGCAACAGTTTAGAAGCGCCGATACTGCGTATTCCTGAATAGAAACTGTTTTCTCGCGAACGGCTGGAGTTTCGCGAATGTAACTTTCTTCTCCGACCTTTATACGTTATTCTGCATAGGGAAAACCAAGTTTCATCAAAAGCAACAGTTTAGAAGCGCCGATACTGCGTGTTCCTGACTAGAAAGTGTTTTCTCGCGAACGGCTGGAGTTTCGCGAATGTAACTTTCTTGTCCGACCTTTACACGTTATTCTGCATAGGGAAAACCAAGTTTCATCAAAAGCAGCAGTTTGGAAGCGCCGATACTGCGTATTCTTGAATAGAAACTGTTTTCTCGCGAATGTAACTGTATTCTCCGAGTTTTATACGCTATTCTGCATAGGGAAAACCAAGTTTCATCAAAAGCAGCAGTTTAGAAGCGCCGATACTGCGTATTCCTGAAGAGAAACTGCTTTCCCGCGAACGGCTGGAGTTTCGCGAATGTAACTTTCTTCTCCAACTTTTATACGTTATCCTGCATAGGGAAAACCAAGTTTCATCAAAAGCAGCAGTTTAGAAGCGCCGATACTGCGTATTCCTGAATAGAAACTGTTTTCTCGCGAACGGCTGGAGTTTCGCGAATGTAACTTTCTTCTCCGACCTTTATACGTTATTCTGCATAGGGAAAACCAAGTTTCATCAAAAGCAACAGTTTAGAAGCGCCGATACTGCGAGAAGCGCCGATACTGCGTGTTCCTGAATAGAAACTGTTTTCTCGCGAACGGCTGGAGTTTCGCGAATGTAACTTTCTTCTCCGACCTTTATACGTTATTCTGCATAGGGAAAACCAAGTTTCATCAAAAGCAGCAGTTTGGAAGCGCCGATACTGCGTATTCTTGAATAGAAACTGTTTTCTCGCGAATGTAACTGTATTCTCCAACTTTTATACGCTATTCTGCATAGGGAAAACCAAGTTTCATCAAAAGCAGCAGTTTGGAAGCCCCGATACTGCGTATTCTTGAATAGAAACTGTTTTCTCGCGAACGGCTGGTGTTTCGCGAATGTAACTTTCTTCTCCAAGTTTTATACGTTATTCTGCATAGGGAAAACCAAGTTTCATCAAAAGCAACAGTTTAGAAGCGCCGCTACTGCGTGTTCCTGAATAGAAACTGTTTTCTCGCGAACGGCTGGTGTTTCGCGAATGTAACTGTATTCTCCAACTTTTATACGCTATTCTGCATAGGGAAAACAAAGTTTCATCAAAAGCAACAGTTTAGAAGCGCCGATACTGCGTGTTCCTGAATAGAAACTGTTTTCTCGCGAATGTAACTGTATTCTCCGAGTTTTATACGTTATTCTGCATAGGGAAACCCAAGTTTCATCAAAAGCAGCAGTTTAGAAGCGCCGATACTGCGTATTCCTGAATAGAAACTGTTTTCTCGCGAACGGCTGGTGTTTCGCGAATGTAACTGTATTCTCCAACTTTTATACGCTATTCTGCATAGGGAAAACCAAGTTTCATCAAAAGCAGCAGTTTAGAAGCGCCGATACTGTGTATTCCTGAAGAGAAACTGCTTTCTCGCGAACGGCTGGTGTTTCGCGAATGTAACTGTATTCTCCAACTTTTATACGCTATTCTGCATAGGGAAAACCAAGTTTCATCAAAAGCAACAGTTTAGAAGCGCCGATACTGCGTATTCCTGAATAGAAACTGTTTTCTCGCGAACGGCTGGAGTTTCGCGAATGTAACTTTCTTCTCCGACCTTTATACGTTATTCTGCATAGGGAAAACCAAGTTTCATCAAAAGCAACAGTTTAGAAGCGCCGATACTGCGTGTTCCTGACTAGAAAGTGTTTTCTCGCGAACGGCTGGAGTTTCGCGAATGTAACTTTCTTGTCCGACCTTTACACGTTATTCTGCGTAGGGAAAACCAAGTTTCATCAAAAGCAGCAGTTTGGAAGCGCCGATACTGCGTATTCTTGAATAGAAACTGTTTTCTCGCGAATGTAACTGTATTCTCCGAGTTTTATACGCTATTCTGCATAGGAAAAACCAAGTTTCATCAAAAGCAGCAGTTTAGAAGCGCCGATACTGCGTATTCCTGAAGAGAAACTGCTTTCCCGCGAACGGCTGGAGTTTCGCGAATGTAACTTTCTTCTCCAACTTTTATACGTTATCCTGCATAGGGAAAACCAAGTTTCATCAAAAGCAGCAGTTTAGAAGCGCCGATACTGCGTATTCCTGAAGAGAAACTGCTTTCTCGCGAACGGCTGGAGTTTCGCGAATGTAACTTTCTTCTCCGACCTTTACACGTTATTCTGCATAGGGAAAACCAAGTTTCATCAAAAGCAGCAGTTTGGAAGCGCCGATACTGCGTATTCTTGAATAGAAACTGTTTTCTCGCGAATGTAACTGTATTCTCCGAGTTTTATACGTTATTCTGCATAGGGAAACCCAAGTTTCATCAAAAGCAGCAGTTTAGAAGCGCCGATACTGCGTATTCCTGAATAGAAACTGTTTTCTCGCGAACGGCTGGAGTTTCGCGAATGTAACTTTCTTCTCCGACCTTTACACGTTATTCTGCGTAGGGAAAACCAAGTTTCATCAAAAGCAGCAGTTTGGAAGCGCCGATACTGCGTATTCTTGAATAGAAACTGTTTTCTCGCGAATGTAACTGTATTCTCCGAATTTTATACGTTATTCTGCATAGGGAAAACCAAGTTTCATCAAAAGCAGCAGTTTGGATGCGCCGATACTGCGTATTCTTGAATAGAAACTGTTTTTTCGCGAACGGCTGGTGTTTCGCGAATGTAACTGTATTCTCCAACTTTTATACGCTATTCTGCATAGGGAAAACCAAGTTTCATCAAAAGCAACAGTTTAGAAGCGCCGATACTGCGTATTCCTGAATAGAAAGTGTTTTCTCGCGAACGGCTGGTGTTTCGCGAATGTAACTGTATTCTCCAACTTTTATACGCTATTCTGCATAGGGAAAACAAAGTTTCATCAAAAGCAACAGTTTAGAAGCGCCGATACTGCGTATTCCTGAATAGAAACTGTTTTCTCGCGAACGGCTGGAGTTTCGCGAATGTAACTTTCTTCTCCGACCTTTATACGTTATTCTGCATAGGGAAAACCAAGTTTCATCAAAAGCAACAGTTTAGAAGCGCCGATACTGCGTGTTCCTGACTAGAAAGTGTTTTCTCGCGAACGGCTGGAGTTTCGCGAATGTAACTTTCTTGTCCGACCTTTACACGTTATTCTGCATAGGGAAAACCAAGTTTCATCAAAAGCAGCAGTTTGGAAGCGCCGATACTGCGTATTCTTGAATAGAAACTGTTTTCTCGCGAATGTAACTGTATTCTCCGAGTTTTATACGCTATTCTGCATAGGGAAAACCAAGTTTCATCAAAAGCAGCAGTTTAGAAGCGCCGATACTGCGTATTCCTGAAGAGAAACTGCTTTCCCGCGAACGGCTGGAGTTTCGCGAATGTAACTTTCTTCTCCAACTTTTATACGTTATCCTGCATAGGGAAAACCAAGTTTCATCAAAAGCAGCAGTTTAGAAGCGCCGATACTGCGTATTCCTGAATAGAAACTGTTTTCTCGCGAACGGCTGGAGTTTCGCGAATGTAACTTTCTTCTCCGACCTTTATACGTTATTCTGCATAGGGAAAACCAAGTTTCATCAAAAGCAACAGTTTAGAAGCGCCGATACTGCGTGTTCCTGAATAGAAACTGTTTTCTCGCGAACGGCTGGAGTTTCGCGAATGTAACTTTCTTCTCCGACCTTTATACGTTATTCTGCATAGGGAAAACCAAGTTTCATCAAAAGCAGCAGTTTGGATGCGCCGATACTGCGTATTCTTGAATAGAAACTGTTTTCTCGCGAATGTAACTGTATTCTCCAACTTTTATACGCTATTCTGCATAGGGAAAACCAAGTTTCATCAAAAGCAGCAGTTTGGAAGCACCGATACTGCGTATTCTTGAATAGAAACTGTTTTCTCGCGAACCGCTGGTGTTTCGCGAATGTAACTTTCTTCTCCAAGTTTTATACGTTATTCTGCATAGGGAAAACCAAGTTTCATCAAAAGCAACAGTTTAGAAGCGCCGCTACTGCGTGTTCCTGAATAGAAACTGTTTTCTCGCGAACGGCTGGTGTTTCGCGAATGTAACTGTATTCTCCAACTTTTATACGCTATTCTGCATAGGGAAAACCAAGTTTCATCAAAAGCAGCAGTTTAGAAGCGCCGATACTGCGTATTCCTGAATAGAAACTGTTTTCTCGCGAACGGCTGGTGTTTCGCGAATGTAACTGTATTCTCCAACTTTTATACGTTATTCTGCATAGGGAAAACCAAGTTTCATCAAAAGCAGCAGTTTAGAAGCGCCGACACTGCGTATTCCTGAATAGAAAGTGTTTTCTCGCGAACGGCTGGTGTTTCGCGAATGTAACTGTATTCTCCAACTTTTATACGCTATTCTGCATAGGGAAAACCAAGTTTCATCAAAAGCAGCAGTTTGGAAGCGCCGATACTGCGTATTCTTGAATAGAAACTGTTTTCTCGCGAATGTAACTGTATTCTCCGAGTTTTATACGTTATTCTGCATAGGGAAAACCAAGTTTCATCAAAAGCAGCAGTTTGGAAGCGCCGATACTGCGTATTCTTGAATAGAAATTGTTTTCTCGCGAAAGTAACTGTATTCTCCGATATTTATACGTTATTCTGCATAGGGAAAACCAAGTTTCATCAAAAGCAGCAGTTTAGAAGCGCCGATACTGCGTATTCCTGAAGAGAAACTGCTTTCTCGCGAACGGCTGGAGTTTCGCGAATGTAAGTTTCTTCTCTAACTTTTATACGTTATCCTGCATAGGGAAAACCAAGTTTCATCAAAAGCAGCAGTTTAGAAGCGCCGATACTGCGTATTCCTGAATAGAAACTGTTTTCTCGCGAACGGCTCGTGTTTCGCGAATGTAACAGTATTCTCCAACTTTTATACGCTATTCTGCATAGGGAAAACCAAGTTTCATCAAAAGCAACAGTTTAGAAGCGCCGATACTGCGTGTTCCTGAATAGAAACTGTTTTCTCGCGAACGGCTGGAGTTTCGCGAATGTAACTTTCTTCTCCGACCTTTACACGTTATTCTGCATAGGGAAAACCAAGTTTCATCAAAAGCAGCAGTTTGGATGCGCCGATACTGCGTATTCTTGAATAGAAACTGTTTTCTCGCGAATGTAACTGTATTCTCCAACTTTTATACGCTATTCTGCATAGGGAAAACCAAGTTTCATCAAAAGCAGCAGTTTGGAAGCACCGATACTGCGTATTCTTGAATAGAAACTGTTTTCTCGCGAACCGCTGGTGTTTCGCGAATGTAACTTTCTTCTCCAAGTTTTATACGTTATTCTGCATAGGGAAAACCAAGTTTCATCAAAAGCAACAGTTTAGAAGCGCCGCTACTGCGTGTTCCTGAATAGAAACTGTTTTCTCGCGAACGGCTGGTGTTTCGCGAATGTAACTGTATTCTCCAACTTTTATACGCTATTCTGCATAGGGAAAACCAAGTTTCATCAAAAGCAGCAGTTTGGAAGCGCCGATACTGCGTATTCCTGAATAGAAACTGTTTTCTCGCGAACGGCTGGTGTTTCGCGAATGTAACTGTATTCTCCAACTTTTATACGTTATTCTGCATAGGGAAAACCAAGTTTCATCAAAAGCAGCAGTTTAGAAGCGCCGACACTGCGTATTCCTGAATAGAAAGTGTTTTCTCGCGAACGGCTGGAGTTTCGCGAATGTAACTTTCTTGTCCGACCTTTACACGTTATTCTGCGTAGGGAAAACCAAGTTTCATCAAAAGCAGCAGTTTGGAAGCGCCGATACTGCGTATTCTTGAATAGAAACTGTTTTCTCGCGAATGTAACTGTATTCTCCGAATTTTATACGTTATTCTGCATAGGGAAAACCAAGTTTCATCAAAAGCAGCAGTTTGGATGCGCCGATACTGCGTATTCTTGAATAGAAACTGTTTTTTCGCGAACGGCTGGTGTTTCGCGAATGTAACTGTATTCTCCAACTTTTATACGCTATTCTGCATAGGGAAAACCAAGTTTCATCAAAAGCAACAGTTTAGAAGCGCCGATACTGCGTATTCCTGAATAGAAAGTGTTTTCTCGCGAACGGCTGGTGTTTCGCGAATGTAACTGTATTCTCCAACTTTTATACGCTATTCTGCATAGGGAAAACAAAGTTTCATCAAAAGCAACAGTTTAGAAGCGCCGATACTGCGTATTCCTGAATAGAAACTGTTTTCTCGCGAACGGCTGGAGTTTCGCGAATGTAACTTTCTTCTCCGACCTTTATACGTTATTCTGCATAGGGAAAACCAAGTTTCATCAAAAGCAACAGTTTAGAAGCGCCGATACTGCGTGTTCCTGACTAGAAAGTGTTTTCTCGCGAACGGCTGGAGTTTCGCGAATGTAACTTTCTTGTCCGACCTTTACACGTTATTCTGCATAGGGAAAACCAAGTTTCATCAAAAGCAGCAGTTTGGAAGCGCCGATACTGCGTATTCTTGAATAGAAACTGTTTTCTCGCGAATGTAACTGTATTCTCCGAGTTTTATACGTTATTCTGCATAGGGAAACCCAAGTTTCATCAAAAGCAGCAGTTTAGAAGCGCCGATACTGCGTATTCCTGAATAGAAACTGTTTTCTCGCGAACGGCTGGTGTTTCGCGAATGTAACTGTATTCTCCAACTTTTATACGCTATTCTGCATAGGGAAAACCAAGTTTCATCAAAAGCAGCAGTTTAGAAGCGCCGATACTGTGTATTCCTGAAGAGAAACTGCTTTCTCGCGAACGGCTGGTGTTTCGCGAATGTAACTGTATTCTCCAACTTTTATACGCTATTCTGCATAGGGAAAACAAAGTTTCATCAAAAGCAACAGTTTAGAAGCGCCGATACTGCGTATTCCTGAATAGAAACTGTTTTCTCGCGAACGGCTGGAGTTTCGCGAATGTAACTTTCTTCTCCAACTTTTATACGTTATTCTGCATAGGGAAAACCAAGTTTCATCAAAAGCAACAGTTTAGAAGCGCCGATACTGCGTGTTCCTGACTAGAAAGTGTTTTCTCGCGAACGGCTGGAGTTTCGCGAATGTAACTTTCTTGTCCGACCTTTACACGTTATTCTGCGTAGGGAAAACCAAGTTTCATCAAAAGCAGCAGTTTGGAAGCGCCGATACTGCGTATTCTTGAATAGAAACTGTTTTCTCGCGAATGTAACTGTATTCTCCGAGTTTTATACGCTATTCTGCATAGGAAAAACCAAGTTTCATCAAAAGCAGCAGTTTAGAAGCGCCGATACTGCGTATTCCTGAAGAGAAACTGCTTTCCCGCGAACGGCTGGAGTTTCGCGAATGTAACTTTCTTCTCCAACTTTTATACGTTATCCTGCATAGGGAAAACCAAGTTTCATCAAAAGCAGCAGTTTAGAAGCGCCGATACTGCGTATTCCTGAAGAGAAACTGCTTTCTCGCGAACGGCTGGAGTTTCGCGAATGTAACTTTCTTCTCCGACCTTTATACGTTATTCTGCATAGGGAAAACCAAGTTTCATCAAAAGCAACAGTTTAGAAGCGCCGATACTGCGTGTTCCTGAATAGAAAGTGTTTTCTCGCGAACGGCTGGAGTTTCGCGAATGTAACTTTCTTGTCCGACCTTTACACGTTATTCTGCGTAGGGAAAACCAAGTTTCATCAAAAGCAGCAGTTTGGAAGCGCCGATACTGCGTATTCTTGAATAGAAACAGTTTTCTCGCGAATGTAACTTTCTTCTCCAACTTTTATACGTTATCCTGCATAGGGAAAACCAAGTTTCATCAAAAGCAGCAGTTTAGAAGCGCCGATACTGCGTATTCCTGAATAGAAACTGTTTTCTCGCGAACGGCTGGTGTTTCGCGAATGTAACTGTATTCTCCAACTTTTATACGCTATTCTGCATAGGGAAAACCAAGTTTCATCAAAAGCAACAGCTTAGAAGCGCCGATACTGCGTATTCCTGAATAGAAAGTGTTTTCTCGCGAACGGCTGGTGTTTCGCGAATGTAACTGTATTCTCCAACTTTTATACGCTATTCTGCATAGGGAAAACAAAGTTTCATCAAAAGCAACAGTTTAGAAGCGCCGATACTGCGTGTTCCTGAATAGAAACTGTTTTCTCGCGAACGGCTGGAGTTTCGCGAATGGAACTTTCTTCTCCGACCTTTACACGTTATTCTGCATAGGGAAAACCAAGTTTCATCAAAAGCAGCAGTTTGGAAGCGCCGATACTGCGTATTCTTGAATAGAAACTGTTTTCTCGCGAATGTAACTGTATTCTCCGAGTTTTATACGTTATTCTGCATAGGGAAACCCAAGTTTCATCAAAAGCAGCAGTTTAGAAGCGCCGATACTGCGTATTCCTGAATAGAAACTGCTTTCTCGCGAACGGCTGGAGTTTCGCGAATGTAACTTTCTTCTCCAACTTGTATACGTTATCCTGCATAGGGAAAACCAAGTTTCATCAAAAGCAGCAGTTTAGAAGCGCCGATACTGCGTATTCCTGAATAGAAACTGTTTTCTCGCGAACGGCTGGAGTTTCGCGAATGTAACTTTCTTCTCCGACCTTTATACGTTATTCTGCATAGGGAAACCCAAGTTTCATCAAAAGCAGCAGTTTAGAAGCGCCGATACTGCGTATTCCTGAATAGAAACTGTTTTCTCGCGAACGGCTGGTGTTTCGCGAATGTAACTGTATTCTCCAACTTTTATACGCTATTCTGCATAGGGAAAACCAAGTTTCATCAAAAGCAGCAGTTTAGAAGCGCCGATACTGCGTATTCTTGAATAGAAACTGTTTTCTCGCGAATGTAACTGTATTCTCCAACTTTTATACGCTATTCTGCATAGGGAAAACCAAGTTTCATCAAAAGCAACAGTTTAGAAGCGCCGATACTGCGTATTCCTGAATAGAAAGTGTTTTCTCGCGAACGGCTGGTGTTTCGCGAATGTAACTGTATTCTCCGACTTTTATACGCTATTCTGCATAGGGAAAACAAAGTTTCATCAAAAGCAACAGTTTAGAAGCGCCGATACTGCGTATTCCTGAATAGAAACTGTTTTCTCGCGAACGGCTGGAGTTTCGCGAATGTAACTTTCTTCTCCGACCTTTATACGTTATTCTGCATAGGGAAAACCAAGTTTCATCAAAAGCAACAGTTTAGAAGCGCCGATACTGCGTGTTCCTGACTAGAAAGTGTTTTCTCGCGAACGGCTGGAGTTTCGCGAATGTAACTTTCTTGTCCGACCTTTACACGTTATTCTGCGTAGGGAAAACCAAGTTTCATCAAAAGCAGCAGTTTGGAAGCGCCGATACTGCGTATTCTTGAATAGAAACTGTTTTCTCGCGAATGTAACTGTATTCTCCGAGTTTTATACGCTATTCTGCATAGGAAAAACCAAGTTTCATCAAAAGCAGCAGTTTAGAAGCGCCGATACTGCGTATTCCTGAAGAGAAACTGCTTTCCCGCGAACGGCTGGAGTTTCGCGAATGTAACTTTCTTCTCCAACTTTTATACGTTATCCTGCATAGGGAAAACCAAGTTTCATCAAAAGCAGCAGTTTAGAAGCGCCGATACTGTGTATTCCTGAAGAGAAACTGCTTTCTCGCGAACGGCTGGAGTTTCGCGAATGTAACTTTCTTCTCCAACTTTTATACGTTATCCTGCATAGGGAAAACCAAGTTTCATCAAAAGCAGCAGTTTAGAAGCGCCGATACTGCGTATTCCTGAATAGAAACTGTTTTCTCGCGAACGGCTGGAGTTTCGCGAATGTAACTTTCTTCTCCGACCTTTATACGTTATTCTGCATAGGGAAAACCAAGTTTCATCAAAAGCAACAGTTTAGAAGCGCCGATACTGCGTGTTCCTGAATAGAAAGTGTTTTCTCGCGAACGGCTGGAGTTTCGCGAATGTAACTTTCTTGTCCGACCTTTACACGTTATTCTGCGTAGGGAAAACCAAGTTTCATCAAAAGCAGCAGTTTGGAAGCGCCGATACTGCGTATTCTTGAATAGAAACTGTTTTCTCGCGAATGTAACTGTATTCTCCGAATTTTATACGTTATTCTGCATAGGGAAAACCAAGTTTCATCAAAAGCAGCAGTTTGGATGCGCCGATACTGCGTATTCCTGAAGAGAAACTGCTTTCTCGCGAACGGCTGGAGTTTCGCGAATGTAACTTTCTTCTCCAACTTTTATACGTTATCCTGCATAGGGAAAACCAAGTTTCATCAAAAGCAGCAGTTTAGAAGCGCCGATACTGCGTATTCCTGAATAGAAACTGTTTTCCCGCGAACGGCTGGAGTTTCGCGAATGTAACTTTCTTCTCCGACCTTTATACGTTATTCTGCATAGGGAAAACCAAGTTTCATCAAAAGCAACAGTTTAGAAGCGCCGATACTGCGTGTTCCTGAATAGAAAGTGTTTTCTCGCGAACGGCTGGAGTTTCGCGAATGTAACTTTCTTCTCCGACCTTTATACGTTATTCTGCATAGGGAAAACCAAGTTTCATCAAAAGCAACAGTTTAGAAGCGCCGATACTGCGTGTTCCTGACTAGAAAGTGTTTTCTCGCGAACGGCTGGAGTTTCGCGAATGTAACTTTCTTGTCCGACCTTTACACGTTATTCTGCATAGGGAAAACCAAGTTTCATCAAAAGCAGCAGTTTGGAAGCGCCGATACTGCGTATTCTTGAATAGAAACTGTTTTCTCGCGAATGTAACTGTATTCTCCGAGTTTTATACGCTATTCTGCATAGGGAAAACCAAGTTTCATCAAAAGCAGCAGTTTAGAAGCGCCGATACTGCGTATTCCTGAAGAGAAACTGCTTTCCCGCGAACGGCTGGAGTTTCGCGAATGTAACTTTCTTCTCCAACTTTTATACGTTATCCTGCATAGGGAAAACCAAGTTTCACCAAAAGCAGCAGTTTAGAAGCGCCGATACTGCGTATTCCTGAATAGAAACTGTTTTCTCGCGAACGGCTGGAGTTTCGCGAATGTAACTTTCTTCTCCGACCTTTATACGTTATTCTGCATAGGGAAAACCAAGTTTCATCAAAAGCAACAGTTTAGAAGCGCCGATACTGCGTGTTCCTGAATAGAAAGTGTTTTCTCGCGAACGGCTGGAGTTTCGCGAATGTAACTTTCTTGTCCGACCTTTACACGTTATTCTGCATAGGGAAAACCAAGTTTCATCAAAAGCAGCAGTTTGGAAGCGCCGATACTGCGTATTCTTGAATAGAAACTGTTTTCTCGCGAATGTAACTGTATTCTCCGAGTTTTATACGTTATTCTGCATAGGGAAAACCAAGTTTCATCAAAAGCAGCAGTTTGGATGCGCCGATACTGCGTATTCTTGAATAGAAACTGTTTTCTCGCGAACGGCTGGTGTTTCGCGAATGTAACTGTATTCTCCAACTTTTATACGCTATTCTGCATAGGGAAAACCAAGTTTCATCAAAAGCAGCAGTTTAGAAGCGCCGATACTGCGTATTCCTGAATAGAAAGTGTTTTCTCGCGAACGGCTGGTGTTTCGCGAATGTAACTGTATTCTCCAACTTTTATACGCTATTCTGCATAGGGAAAACAAAGTTTCATCAAAAGCAACAGTTTAGAAGCGCCGATACTGCGTATTCCTGAATAGAAAGTGTTTTCTCGCGAACGGCTGGTGTTTCGCGAATGTAACTGTATTCTCCAACTTTTATACGCTATTCTGCATAGGGAAAACCAAGTTTCATCAAAAGCAGCAGTTTGGAAGCGCCGATACTGCGTATTCTTGAATAGAAACTGTTTTCTCGCGAATGTAACTTTCTTCTCCGACCTTTATACGTTATTCTGCATAGGGAAAACCAAGTTTCATCAAAAGCAGCAGTTTGGAAGCGCCGATACTGCGTATTCTTGAATAGAAACAGTTTTCTCGCGAACGGCTGGAGTTTCGCGAATGTAACTTTCTTCTCCAACTTTTATACGCTATTCTGCATAGGGAAAACCAAGTTTCATCAAAAGCAGCAGTTTAGAAGCGCCGATACTGCGTATTCCTGAAGAGAAACTGCTTTCTCGCGAACGGCTGGAGTTTCGCGAATGTAACTTTCTTCTCCAACTTTTATACGTTATCCTGCATAGGGAAAACCAAGTTTCATCAAAAGCAGCAGTTTCGAAGCGCCGATACTGCGTATTCTGGAATAGAAACTGTTTTCTCGCGAATGTAACTGTATTCTCCGAGTTTTATACGTTATTCTGCATAGGGAAACCCAAGTTTCATCAAAAGCAGCAGTTTAGAAGCGCCGATACTGCGTGTTCCTGAATAGAAACTGTTTTCTCGCGAACGGCTGGAATTTCGCGAATGTAACTTTCTTCTCCGACCTTTATACGTTATTCTGCATAGGGAAAACCAAGTTTCATCAAAAGCAGCAGTTTGGAAGCGCCGATACTGCGTATTCTTGAATAGAAATTGTTTTCTCGCGAAAGTATCTGTATTCTCCGAGTTTTATACGTTATTCTGCATAGGGAAACCCAAGTTTCATCAAAAGCAGCAGTTTGGAAGCGCCGATACTGCGTATTCTTGAATAGAAAGTGTTTTCTCGCGAACGGCTGGTGTTTCGCGAATGTAACTGTATTCTCCAACTTTTATACGCTATTCTGCATAGGGAAAACCAAGTTTCATCAAAAGCAGCAGTTTGGAAGCGCCGATACTGCGTATTCTTGAATAGAAACTGTTTTCTCGCGAATGTAACTGTATTCTCCGAGTTTTATACGTTATTCTGCATAGGGAAAACCAAGTTTCATCAAAAGCAGCAGTTTGGAAGCGCCGATACTGCGTATTCTTGAATAGAAACTGTTTTCTCGCGAAAGTAACTGTATTCTCCGATATTTATACGTTATTCTGCATAGGGAAACCCAAGTTTCATCAAAAGCAGCAGTTTAGAAGCGCCGATACTGCGTATTCCTGAAGAGAAACTGCTTTCTCGCGAACGGCTGGAGTTTCGCGAATGTAAGTTTCTTCTCTAACTTTTATACGTTATCCTGCATAGGGAAAACCAAGTTTCATCAAAAGCAGCAGTTTAGAAGCGCCGATACTGCGTATTCCTGAATAGAAACTGTTTTCTCGCGAACGGCTCGTGTTTCGCGAATGTAACAGTATTCTCCAACTTTTATACGCTATTCTGCATAGGGAAAACCAAGTTTCATCAAAAGCAACAGTTTAGAAGCGCCGATACTGCGTGTTCCTGAATAGAAACTGTTTTCTCGCGAACGGCTGGAGTTTCGCGAATGTAACTTTCTTCTCCGACCTTTATACGTTATTCTGCATAGGGAAAACCAAGTTTCATCAAAAGCAGCAGTTTGGATGCGCCGATACTGCGTATTCTTGAATAGAAACTGTTTTCTCGCGAATGTAACTGTATTCTCCAACTTTTATACGCTATTCTGCATAGGGAAAACCAAGTTTCATCAAAAGCAGCAGTTTGGAAGCCCCGATACTGCGTATTCTTGAATAGAAACTGTTTTCTCGCGAACGGCTGGTGTTTCGCGAATGTAACTTTCTTCTCCAAGTTTTATACGTTATTCTGCATAGGGAAAACCAAGTTTCATCAAAAGCAACAGTTTAGAAGCGCCGCTACTGCGTGTTCCTGAATAGAAACTGTTTTCTCGCGAACGGCTGGTGTTTCGCGAATGTAACTGTATTCTCCAACTTTTATACGCTATTCTGCATAGGGAAAACCAAGTTTCATCAAAAGCAGCAGTTTGGAAGCGCCGATACTGCGTATTCCTGAATAGAAACTGTTTTCTCGCGAACGGCTGGTGTTTCGCGAATGTAACTGTATTCTCCAACATTTATACGTTATTCTGCATAGGGAAAACCAAGTTTCATCAAAAGCAGCAGTTTAGAAGCGCCGACACTGCGTATTCCTGAATAGAAACTGTTTTCTCGCGAACGGCTGGAGTTTCGCGAATGTAACTTTCTTGTCCGACCTTTACACGTTATTCTGCATAGGGAAAACCAAGTTTCATCAAAAGCAGCAGTTTGGAAGCGCCGATACTGCGTATTCTTGAATAGAAACTGTTTTCTCGCGAATGTAACTGTATTCTCCGAGTTTTATACGTTATTCTGCATAGGGAAAACCAAGTTTCATCAAAAGCAGCAGTTTGGATGCGCCGATACTGCGTATTCTTGAATAGAAACTGTTTTCTCGCGAACGGCTGGTGTTTCGCGAATGTAACTGTATTCTCCAACTTTTATACGCTATTCTGCATAGGGAAAACCAAGTTTCATCAAAAGCAACAGTTTAGAAGCGCCGATACTGCGTATTCCTGAATAGAAAGTGTTTTCTCGCGAACGGCTGGTGTTTCGCGAATGTAACTGTATTCTCCAACTTTTATACGCTATTCTGCATAGGGAAAACAAAGTTTCATCAAAAGCAACAGTTTAGAAGCGCCGATACTGCGTATTCCTGAATAGAAAGTGTTTTCTCGCGAACGGCTGGTGTTTCGCGAATGTAACTGTATTCTCCAACTTTTATACGCTATTCTGCATAGGGAAAACAAAGTTTCATCAAAAGCAGCAGTTTGGAAGCGCCGATACTGCGTATTCTTGAATAGAAACTGTTTTCTCGCGAATGTAACTTTCTTCTCCGACCTTTATACGTTATTCTGCATAGGGAAAACCAAGTTTCATCAAAAGCAGCAGTTTGGAAGCGCCGATACTGCGTATTCTTGAATAGAAACAGTTTTCTCGCGAACGGCTGGAGTTTCGCGAATGTAACTTTCTTCTCCAACTTTTATACGCTATTCTGCATAGGGAAAACCAAGTTTCATCAAAAGCAGCAGTTTAGAAGCGCCGATACTGCGTATTCCTGAAGAGAAACTGCTTTCTCGCGAACGGCTGGAGTTTCGCGAATGTAACTTTCTTCTCCAACTTTTATACGTTATCCTGCATAGGGAAAACCAAGTTTCATCAAAAGCAGCAGTTTCGAAGCGCCGATACTGCGTATTCTGGAATAGAAACTGTTTTCTCGCGAATGTAACTGTATTCTCCGAGTTTTATACGTTATTCTGCATAGGGAAACCCAAGTTTCATCAAAAGCAGCAGTTTAGAAGCGCCGATACTGCGTGTTCCTGAATAGAAACTGTTTTCTCGCGAACGGCTGGAGTTTCGCGAATGTAACTTTCTTCTCCGACCTTTATACGTTATTCTGCATAGGGAAAACCAAGTTTCATCAAAAGCAGCAGTTTGGAAGCGCCGATACTGCGTATTCTTGAATAGAAATTGTTTTCTCGCGAAAGTATCTGTATTCTCCGAGTTTTATACGTTATTCTGCATAGGGAAACCCAAGTTTCATCAAAAGCAGCAGTTTGGAAGCGCCGATACTGCGTATTCTTGAATAGAAAGTGTTTTCTCGCGAACGGCTGGTGTTTCGCGAATGTAACTGTATTCTCCAACTTTTATACGCTATTCTGCATAGGGAAAACCAAGTTTCATCAAAAGCAGCAGTTTGGAAGCGCCGATACTGCGTATTCTTGAATAGAAACTGTTTTCTCGCGAATGTAACTGTATTCTCCGAGTTTTATACGTTATTCTGCATAGGGAAAACCAAGTTTCATCAAAAGCAGCAGTTTGGAAGCGCCGATACTGCGTATTCTTGAATAGAAATTGTTTTCTCGCGAAAGTAACTGTATTCTCCGATATTTATACGTTATTCTGCATAGGGAAACCCAAGTTGCATCAAAAGCAGCAGTTTAGAAGCGCCGATACTGCGTATTCCTGAAGAGAAACTGCTTTCTCGCGAACGGCTGGAGTTTCGCGAATGTAAGTTTCTTCTCTAACTTTTATACGTTATCCTGCATAGGGAAAACCAAGTTTCATCAAAAGCAGCAGTTTAGAAGCGCCGATACTGCGTATTCCTGAATAGAAACTGTTTTCTCGCGAACGGCTCGTGTTTCGCGAATGTAACAGTATTCTCCAACTTTTATACGCTATTCTGCATAGGGAAAACCAAGTTTCATCAAAAGCAACAGTTTAGAAGCGCCGATACTGCGTGTTCCTGAATAGAAACTGTTTTCTCGCGAACGGCTGGAGTTTCGCGAATGTAACTTTCTTCTCCGACCTTTATACGTTATTCTGCATAGGGAAAACCAAGTTTCATCAAAAGCAGCAGTTTGGATGCGCCGATACTGCGTATTCTTGAATAGAAACTGTTTTCTCGCGAATGTAACTGTATTCTCCAACTTTTATACGCTATTCTGCATAGGGAAAACCAAGTTTCATCAAAAGCAGCAGTTTGGAAGCCCCGATACTGCGTATTCTTGAATAGAAACTGTTTTCTCGCGAACGGCTGGTGTTTCGCGAATGTAACTTTCTTCTCCAAGTTTTATACGTTATTCTGCATAGGGAAAACCAAGTTTCATCAAAAGCAACAGTTTAGAAGCGCCACTACTGCGTGTTCCTGAATAGAAACTGTTTTCTCGCGAACGGCTGGTGTTTCGCGAATGTAACTGTATTCTCCAACTTTTATACGCTATTCTGCATAGGGAAAACCAAGTTTCATCAAAAGCAGCAGTTTGGAAGCGCCGATACTGCGTATTCCTGAATAGAAACTGTTTTCTCGCGAACGGCTGGTGTTTCGCGAATGTAACTGTATTCTCCAACATTTATACGTTATTCTGCATAGGGAAAACCAAGTTTCATCAAAAGCAGCAGTTTAGAAGCGCCGACACTGCGTATTCCTGAATAGAAAGTGTTTTCTCGCGAACGGCTGGTGTTTCGCGAATGTAACTGTATTCTCCAACTTTTATACGCTATTCTGCATAGGGAAAACCAAGTTTCATCAAAAGCAACAGTTTAGAAGCGCCGATACTGCGTGTTCCTGAATAGAAACTGTTTTCTCGCGAACGGCTGGAGTTTCGCGAATGTAACTTTGTTCTCCGACCTTTATACGTTATTCTGCATAGGGAAAACCAAGTTTCATCAAAAGCAACAGTTTAGAAGCGCCGATACTGCGTGTTCCTGAATAGAAAGTGTTTTCTCGCGAACGGCTGGAGTTTCGCGAATGTAACTTTCTTGTCCGACCTTTACACGTTATTCTGCATAGGGAAAACCAAGTTTCATCAAAAGCAGCAGTTTGGAAGCGCCGATACTGCGTATTCTTGAATAGAAACTGTTTTCTCGCGAATGTAACTGTATTCTCCGAGTTTTATACGTTATTCTGCATAGGGAAAACCAAGTTTCATCAAAAGCAGCAGTTTGGATGCGCCGATACTGCGTATTCTTGAATAGAAACTGTTTTCTCGCGAACGGCTGGTGTTTCGCGAATGTAACTGTATTCTCCAACTTTTATACGCTATTCTGCATAGGGAAAACCAAGTTTCATCAAAAGCAACAGCTTAGAAGCGCCGATACTGCGTATTCCTGAATAGAAAGTGTTTTCTCGCAAACGGCTGGTGTTTCGCGAATGTAACTGTATTCTCCAACTTTTATACGCTATTCTGCATAGGGAAAACAAAGTTTCATCAAAAGCAACAGTTTAGAAGCGCCGATACTGCGTGTTCCTGAATAGAAACTGTTTTCTCGCGAACGGCTGGAGTTTCGCGAATGGAACTTTCTTCTCCGACCTTTACACGTTATTCTGCATAGGGAAAACCAAGTTTCATCAAAAGCAGCAGTTTGGAAGCGCCGATACTGCGTATTCTTGAATAGAAACTGCTTTCTCGCGAACGGCTGGAGTTTCGCGAATGTAACTTTCTTCTCCGACCTTTATACGTTATTCTGCATAGGGAAAACCAAGTTTCATCAAAAGCAACAGTTTAGAAGCGCCGATACTGCGTGTTCCTGAATAGAAAGTGTTTTCTCGCGAACGGCTGGAGTTTCGCGAATGTAACTTTCTTGTCAGACCTTTACACGTTATTCTGCGTAGGGAAAACCAAGTTTCATCAAAAGCAGCAGTTTGGAAGCGCCGATACTGCGTATTCTTGAATAGAAACTGTTTTCTCGCGAATGTAACTGTATTCTCCGAATTTTATACGTTATTCTGCATAGGGAAAACCAAGTTTCATCAAAAGCAGCAGTTTGGATGCGCCGATACTGCGTATTCCTGAAGAGAAACTGCTTTCTCGCGAACGGCTGGAGTTTCGCGAATGTAACTTTCTTCTCCAACTTTTATACGTTATCCTGCATAGGGAAAACCAAGTTTCATCAAAAGCAGCAGTTTAGAAGCGCCGATACTGCGTATTCCTGAATAGAAACTGTTTTCTCGCGAACGGCTGGAGTTTCGCGAATGTAACTTTCTTCTCCGACCTTTATACGTTATTCTGCATAGGGAAAACCAAGTTTCATCAAAAGCAACAGTTTAGAAGCGCCGATACTGCGTGTTCCTGAATAGAAAGTGTTTTCTCGCGAACGGCTGGAGTTTCGCGAATGTAACTTTCTTGTCCGACCTTTACACGTTATTCTGCGTAGGGAAAACCAAGTTTCATCAAAAGCAGCAGTTTGGAAGCGCCGATACTGCGTATTCTTGAATAGAAACTGTTTTCTCGCGAATGTAACTGTATTCTCCGAATTTTATACGTTATTCTGCATAGGGAAAACCAAGTTTCATCAAAAGCAGCAGTTTGGATGCGCCGATACTGCGTATTCTTGAATAGAAACTGTTTTTTCGCGAACGGCTGGTGTTTCGCGAATGTAACTGTATTCTCCAACTTTTATACGCTATTCTGCATAGGGAAAACCAAGTTTCATCAAAAGCAACAGTTTAGAAGCGCCGATACTGCGTATTCCTGAATAGAAAGTGTTTTCTCGCGAACGGCTGGTGTTTCGCGAATGTAACTGTATTCTCCAACTTTTATACGCTATTCTGCATAGGGAAAACAAAGTTTCATCAAAAGCAACAGTTTAGAAGCGCCGATACTGCGTATTCCTGAATAGAAACTGTTTTCTCGCGAACGGCTGGAGTTTCGCGAATGTAACTTTCTTCTCCGACCTTTATACGTTATTCTGCATAGGGAAAACCAAGTTTCATCAAAAGCAACAGTTTAGAAGCGCCGATACTGCGTGTTCCTGACTAGAAAGTGTTTTCTCGCGAACGGCTGGAGTTTCGCGAATGTAACTTTCTTGTCCGACCTTTACACGTTATTCTGCATAGGGAAAACCAAGTTTCATCAAAAGCAGCAGTTTGGAAGCGCCGATACTGCGTATTCTTGAATAGAAACTGTTTTCTCGCGAATGTAACTGTATTCTCCGAATTTTATACGTTATTCTGCATAGGGAAAACCAAGTTTCATCAAAAGCAGCAGTTTGGATGCGCCGATACTGCGTATTCTTGAATAGAAACTGTTTTCTCGCGAATGTAACTGTATTCTCCGACCTTTATACGTTATTCTGCATAGGGAAAACCAAGTTTCATCAAAAGCAGCAGTTTGGAAGCGCCGATACTGCGTATTCTTGAATAGAAACTGTTTTCTCGCGAATGTAACTGTATTCTCCGAGTTTTATACGCTATTCTGCATAGGGAAAACCAAGTTTCATCAAAAGCAGCAGTTTAGAAGCGCCGATACTGCGTATTCCTGAAGAGAAACTGCTTTCCCGCGAACGGCTGGAGTTTCGCGAATGTAACTTTCTTCTCCAACTTTTATACGTTATCCTGCATAGGGAAAACCAAGTTTCATCAAAAGCAGCAGTTTAGAAGCGCCGATACTGCGTATTCCTGAATAGAAACTGTTTTCTCGCGAACGGCTGGAGTTTCGCGAATGTAACTTTCTTCTCCGACCTTTATACGTTATTCTGCATAGGGAAAACCAAGTTTCATCAAAAGCAACAGTTTAGAAGCGCCGATACTGCGTGTTCCTGAATAGAAAGTGTTTTCTCGCGAACGGCTGGAGTTTCGCGAATGTAACTTTCTTGTCCGACCTTTACACGTTATTCTGCATAGGGAAAACCAAGTTTCATCAAAAGCAGCAGTTTGGAAACGCCGATACTGCGTATTCTTGAATAGAAACTGTTTTCTCGCGAATGTAACTGTATTCTCCGAGTTTTATACGTTATTCTGCATAGGGAAAACCAAGTTTCATCAAAAGCAGCAGTTTGGATGCGCCGATACTGCGTATTCTTGAATAGAAACTGTTTTCTCGCGAACGGCTGGTGTTTCGCGAATGTAACTGTATTCTCCAACTTTTATACGCTATTCTGCATAGGGAAAACCAAGTTTCATCAAAAGCAACAGTTTAGAAGCGCCGATACTGCGTATTCCTGAATAGAAAGTGTTTTCTCGCGAACGGCTGGTGTTTCGCGAATGTAACTGTATTCTCCAACTTTTATACGCTATTCTGCATAGGGAAAACAAAGTTTCATCAAAAGCAACAGTTTAGAAGCGCCGATACTGCGTATTCCTGAATAGAAAGTGTTTTCTCGCGAACGGCTGGTGTTTCGCGAATGTAACTGTATTCTCCAACTTTTATACGCTATTCTGCATAGGGAAAACAAAGTTTCATCAAAAGCAGCAGTTTGGAAGCGCCGATACTGCGTATTCTTGAATAGAAACTGTTTTCTCGCGAATGTAACTTTCTTCTCCGACCTTTATACGTTATTCTGCATAGGGAAAACCAAGTTTCATCAAAAGCAGCAGTTTGGAAGCGCCGATACTGCGTATTCTTGAATAGAAATTGTTTTCTCGCGAAAGTATCTGTATTCTCCGACCTTTATACGTTATTCTGCATAGGGAAAACCAAGTTTCATCAAAAGCAGCAGTTTAGAAGCGCCGATACTGCGTATTCCTGAATAGAAACTGTTTTCTCGCGAATGTAACTGTATTCTCCGAGTTTTATACGTTATTCTGCATAGGGAAACCCAAGTTTCATCAAAAGCAGCAGTTTAGAAGCGCCGATACTGCGTATTCCTGAATAGAAACTGTTTTCTCGCGAACGGCTGGAGTTTCGCGAATGTAACTTTCTTCTCCGACTTTTATACGTTATTCTGCATAGGGAAAACCAAGTTTCATCAAAAGCAGCAGTTTGGAAGCGCCGATACTGCGTATTCTTGAATAGAAATTGTTTTCTCGCGAAAGTAACTGTATTCTCCGATATTTATACGTTATTCTGCATAGGGAAACCCAAGTTTCATCAAAAGCAGCAGTTTAGAAGCGCCGATACTGCGTATTCCTGAAGAGAAACTGCTTTCTCGCGAACGGCTGGAGTTTCGCGAATGTAACTGTATTCTCCAACTTTTATACGCTATTCTGCATAGGGAAAACCAAGTTTCATCAAAAGCAGCAGTTTAGAAGCGCCGATACTGCGTATTCCTGAAGAGAAACTGCTTTCTCGCGAACGGCTGGAGTTTCGCGAATGTAACTTTCTTCTCCGACCTTTATACGTTATTCTGCATAGGGAAAACCAAGTTTCATCAAAAGCAGCAGTTTGGAAGCGCCGATACTGCGTATTCTTGAATAGAAACTGTTTTCTCGCGAACGGCTGGAGTTTCGCGAATGTAACTTTCTTCTCCAACTTTTATACGCTATTCTGCATAGGGAAAACCAAGTTTCATCAAAAGCAGCAGTTTAGAAGCGCCGATACTGCGTATTCCTGAAGAGAAACTGCTTTCTCGCGAACGGCTGGAGTTTCGCGAATGTAACTTTCTTCTCCAACTTTTATACGTTATTCTGCATAGGGAAAACCAAGTTTCATCAAAAGCAGCAGTTTCGAAGCGCCGATACTGCGTATTCTGGAATAGAAACTGTTTTCTCGCGAATGTAACTGTATTCTCCGAGTTTTATACGTTATTCTGCATAGGGAAACCCAAGTTTCATCAAAAGCAGCAGTTTAGAAGCGCCGATACTGCGTGTTCCTGAATAGAAACTGTTTTCTCGCGAACGGCTGGAGTTTCGCGAATGTAACTTTCTTCTCCGACCTTTATACGTTATTCTGCATAGGGAAAACCAAGTTTCATCAAAAGCAGCAGTTTGGAAGCGCCGATACTGCGTATTCTTGAATAGAAATTGTTTTCTCGCGAAAGTATCTGTATTCTCCGAGTTTTATACGTTATTCTGCATAGGGAAACCCAAGTTTCATCAAAAGCAGCAGTTTAGAAGCGCCGATACTGCGTATTCCTGAATAGAAACTGTTTTCTCGCGAACGGCTGGTGTTTCGCGAATGTAACTGTATTCTCCAACTTTTATACGTTATTCTGCATAGGGAAAACCAAGTTTCATCAAAAGCAGCAGTTTCGAAGCGCCGATACTGCGTATTCCTGAATAGAAACTGTTTTCTCGCGAACGGCTGGAGTTTCGCGAATGTAACTTTCTTCTCCGACCTTTATACGTTATTCTGCATAGGGAAAACCAAGTTTCATCAAAAGCAGCAGTTTGGAAGCGCCGATACTGCGTATTGTTGAATAGAAACAGTTTTCTCGCGAACGGCTGGAGTTTCGCGAATGTAACTTTCTTCTCCAACTTTTATACGTTATCCTGCATAGGGAAAACCAAGTTTCATCAAAAGCAGCAGTTTAGAAGCGCCGATACTGCGTATTCCTGAAGAGAAACTGCTTTCTCGCGAACGGCTGGAGTTTCGCGAATGTAACTTTCTTCTCCAACTTTTATACGTTATCCTGCATAGGGAAAACCAAGTTTCATCAAAAGCAGCAGTTTAGAAGCGCCGATACTGCGTATTCCTGAAGAGAAACTGCTTTCTCGCGAACGGCTGGAGTTTCGCGAATGTAACTGTATTCTCCAACTTTTATACGCTATTCTGCATAGGGAAAACCAAGTTTCATCAAAAGCAGCAGTTTGGAAGCGCCGATACTGCGTATTCCTGAAGAGAAACTGCTTTCTCGCGAACGGCTGGAGTTTCGCGAATGTAACTTTCGTCTCCGACCTTTATACGTTATTCTGCATAGGGAAAACCAAGTTTCATCAAAAGCAGCAGTTTGGAAGCGCCGATACTGCGTATTCTTGAATAGAAACTGTTTTCTCGCGAACGGCTGGAGTTTCGCGAATGTAACTTTCTTCTCCAACTTTTATACGCTATTCTGCATAGGGAAAACCAAGTTTCATCAAAAGCAGCAGTTTAGAAGCGCCGATACTGCGTATTCCTGAAGAGAAACTGCTTTCTCGCGAACGGCTGGAGTTTCGCGAATGTAACTTTCTTCTCCAACTTTTATACGTTATCCTGCATAGGGAAAACCAAGTTTCATCAAAAGCAGCAGTTTCGAAGCGCCGATACTGCGTATTCCAGAATAGAAACTGTTTTCTCGCGAACGGCTGGAGTTTCGCGAATGTAACTTTCTTCTCCGACCTTTATACGTTATTCTGCATAGGGAAAACCAAGTTTCATCAAAAGCAGCAGTTTAGAAGCGCCGATACTGCGTATTCCTGAATAGAAACTGTTTTCTCGCGAATGTAACTGTATTCTCCGAGTTTTATACGTTATTCTGCATAGGGAAACCCAAGTTTCATCAAAAGCAGCAGTTTAGAAGCGCCGATACTGCGTATTCCTGAATAGAAACTGTTTTCTCGCGAACGGCTGGTGTTTCGCGAATGTAACTGTATTCTCTAACTTTTATACGTTATCCTGCATAGGGAAAACCAAGTTTCATCAAAAGCAGCAGTTTCGAAGCGCCGATACTGCGTATTCCTGAATAGAAACTGTTTTCTCGCGAACGGCTGGAGTTTCGCGAATGTAACTTTCTTCTCCGACCTTTATACGTTATTCTGCATAGGGAAAACCAAGTTTCATCAAAAGCAGCAGTTTGGAAGCGCCGATACTGCGTGTTCCTGAATAGAAACTGTTTTCTCGCGAACGGCTGGAGTTTCGCGAATGTAACTTTCTTCTCCAACTTTTATACGCTATTCTGCATAGGGAAAACCAAGTTTCATCAAAAGCAGCAGTTTAGAAGCGCCGATACTGCGTATTCCTGAAGAGAAACTGCTTTCTCGCGAACGGCTGGAGTTTCGCGAATGTAACTTTCTTCTCCAACTTTTATACGTTATTCTGCATAGGGAAAACCAAGTTTCATCAAAAGCAGCAGTTTCGAAGCGCCGATACTGCGTATTCCAGAATAGAAACTGTTTTCTCGAGAACGGCTGGAGTTTCGCGAATGTAACTTTCTTCTCCGACCTTTACACGTTATTCTGCATAGGGAAAACCAAGTTTCATCAAAAGCAGCAGTTTGGAAGCGCCGATACTGCGTATTCTTGAATAGAAACTGTTTTCTCGCGAATGTAACTGTATTCTCCGACCTTTATACGTTATTCTGCATACGGAAAACCAAGTTTCATCAAAAGCAGCAGTTTGGAAGCGCCGATACTGCGTATTCCTGAAGAGAAACTGCTTTCTCGCGAACGGCTGGAGTTTCGCGAATGTAACTTTCTTCTCCAACTTTTATACGTTATCCTGCATAGGGAAAACCAAGTTTCATCAAAAGCAGCAGTTTAGAAGCGCCGATACTGCGTATTCCTGAAGAGAAACTGCTTTCTCGCGAACGGCTGGAGTTTCGCGAATGTAACTTTCGTCTCCGACCTTTATACGTTATTCTGCATAGGGAAAACCAAGTTTCATCAAAAGCAGCAGTTTGGAAGCGCCGATACTGCGTATTCTTGAATAGAAATTGTTTTCTCGCGAAAGTATCTGTATTCTCCGACCTTTATACGTTATTCTGCATAGGGAAAACCAAGTTTCATCAAAAGCAGCAGTTTAGAAGCGCCGATACTGCGTATTCCTGAATAGAAACTGTTTTCTCGCGAATGTAACTGTATTCTCCGAGTTTTATACGTTATTCTGCATAGGGAAACCCAAGTTTCATCAAAAGCAGCAGTTTAGAAGCGCCGATACTGCGTATTCCTGAATAGAAACTGTTTTCTCGCGAACGGCTGGTGTTTCGCGACTGTAACTGTATTCTCCAACATTTATACGTTATTCTGCATAGGGAAAACCAAGTTTCATCAAAAGCAGCAGTTTAGAAGCGCCGATACTGCGTATTCCTGAATAGAAACTGTTTTCTCGTGAACGGCTGGAGTTTCGCGAATGTAACTTTCTTCTCCGACTTTTATACGTTATTCTGCATAGGGAAAACCAAGTTTCATCAAAAGCAGCAGTTTGGATGCGCCGATACTGCGTATTCTTGAATAGAAACTGTTTTCTCGCGAACGGCTGGTGTTTCGCGAATGTAACTGTATTCTCCAACTTTTATACGCTATTCTGCATAGGGAAAACCAAGTTTCATCAAAAGCAGCAGTTTGGAAGCGCCGATACTGCGTATTCTTGAATAGAAACAGTTTTCTCGCGAATGTAACTGTATTCTCCGAGTTTTATATGTTATTCTGCATAGGGAAACCCAAGTTTCATCAAAAGCAGCAGTTTAGAAGCGCCGATACTGCGTGTTCCTGAATAGAAACTGTTTTCTCGCGAACGGCTGGTGTTTCGCGAATGTAACTGTATTCTCCAACTTTTATACGTTATTCTGCATAGGGAAAACCAAGTTTCATCAAAAGCAGCAGTTTCGAAGCGCCGATACTGCGTATTCCAGAATAGAAACTGTTTTCTCGCGAACGGCTGGAGTTTCGCGAATGTAACTTTCTTCTCCGACCTTTACACGTTATTCTGCATAGGGAAAACCAAGTTTCATCAAAAGCAGCAGTTTGGAAGCGCCGATACTGCGTATTCTTGAATAGAAACTGTTTTCTCGCGAATGTAACTGTATTCTCCGAGTTTTATACGTTATTCTGCATAGGGAAACCCAAGTTTCATCAAAAGCAGCAGTTTAGAAGCGCCGATACTGCGTATTCCTGAATAGAAACTGTTTTCTCGCGAACGGCTGGAGTTTCGCGAATGTAACTTTCTTCTCCGACTTTTATACGTTATTCTGCATAGGGAAAACCAAGTTTCATCAAAAGCAGCAGTTTGGAAGCGCCGATACTGCGTATTCTGGAATAGAAACTGTTTTCTCGCGAATGTAACTGTATTCTCCGAGTTTTATACGTTATTCTGCATAGGGAAACCCAAGTTTCATCAAAAGCAGCAGTTTAGAAGCGACGATACTGCGTGTTCCTGAATAGAAACTGTTTTCTCGCGAACGGCTGGAGTTTCGCGAATGTAACTTTCTTCTCCGACCTTTATACGTTATTCTGCATAGGGAAAACCAAGTTTCATCAAAAGCAGCAGTTTGGAAGCGCCGATACTGCGTATTCTTGAATAGAAATTGTTTTCTCGCGAAAGTATCTGTATTCTCCGAGTTTTATACGTTATTCTGCATAGGGAAACCCAAGTTTCATCAAAAGCAGCAGTTTAGAAGCGCCGATACTGCGTATTCCTGAATAGAAACTGTTTTCTCGCGAACGGCTGGTGTTTCGCGACTGTAACTGTATTTTCCAACATTTATACGTTATTCTGCATAGGGAAAACCAAGTTTCATCAAAAGCAGCAGTTTAGAAGCGCCGATACTGCGTATTCCTGAATAGAAACTGTTTTCTCGTGAACGGCTGGAGTTTCGCGAATGTAACTTTCTTCTCCGACTTTTATACGTTATTCTGCATAGGGAAAACCAAGTTTCATCAAAAGCAGCAGTTTGGATGCGCCGATACTGCGTATTCTTGAATAGAAACTGTTTTCTCGCGAACGGCTGGTGTTTCGCGAATGTAACTGTATTCTCCGACCTTTATACGTTATTCTGCATAGGGAAAACCAAGTTTCATCAAAAGCAGCAGTTTCGAAGCGCCGATACTGCGTATTCCAGAATAGAAACTGTTTTCTCGCGAACGGCTGGAGTTTCGCGAATGTAACTTTCTTCTCCAACTTTTATACGTTATTCTGCATAGGGAAACCCAAGTTTCATCAAAAGCAGCAGTTTAGAAGCGCCGATACTGCGTGTTCCTGAATAGAAACTGTTTTCTCGCGAACGGCTGGTGTTTCGCGAATGTAACTGTATTCTCCAACTTTTATACGTTATTCTGCATAGGGAAAACCAAGTTTCATCAAAAGCAGCAGTTTCGAAGCGCCGATACTGCGTATTCCAGAATAGAAACTGTTTTCTCGCGAACGGCTGGAGTTTCGCGAATGTAACTTTCTTCTCCAACTTTTATACGTTATCCTGCATAGGGAAAACCAAGTTTCATCAAAAGCAGCAGTTTAGAAGCGCCGATACTGCGTATTCCTGAATAGAAACTGTTTTCTCGCGAATGTAACTGTATTCTCCGAGTTTTATACGTTATTCTGCATAGGGAAAACCAAGTTTCATCAAAAGCAGCAGTTTAGAAGCGCCGATACTGCGTATTCCTGAATAGAAACTGTTTTCTCGCGAACGGCTGGAGTTTCGCGAATGTAACTTTCTTCTCCGACTTTTATACGTTATTCTGCATAGGGAAAACCAAGTTTCATCAAAAGCAGCAGTTTGGAAGCGCCGATACTGCGTATTCTGGAATAGAAACTGTTTTCTCGCGAATGTAACTGTATTCTCCGAGTTTTATACGTTATTCTGCATAGGGAAACCCAAGTTTCATCAAAAGCAGCAGTTTAGAAGCGACGATACTGCGTGTTCCTGAATAGAAACTGTTTTCTCGCGAACGGCTGGAGTTTCGCGAATGTAACTTTCTTCTCCGACTTTTATACGTTATTCGGCATAGGGAAAACCAAGTTTCATCAAAAGCAGCAGTTTGGAAGCGCCGATACTGCGTATTCTTGAATAGAAATTGTTTTCTCGCGAAAGTAACTGTATTCTCCCAGTTTTATACGTTATTCTGCATAGGGAAACCCAAGTTTCATCAAAAGCAGCAGTTTAGAAGCGCCGATACTGCGTGTTCCTGAATAGAAACTGTTTTCTCGCGAACGGCTGGTGTTTCGCGAATGTAACTGTATTCTCCACCTTTTATACGTTATTCTGCATAGGGAAAACCAAGTTTCATCAAAAGCAGCAGTTTAGAAGCGCCGATACTGCGTATTCCTGAATAGAAACTGTTTTCTCGCGAACGGCTGGAGTTTCGCGAATGTAACTGTATTCTCCAACTTTTATACGCTATTCTGCATAGGGAAAACCAAGTTTCATCAAAAGCAGCAGTTTGGAAGCGCCGATACTGCGTATTCCTGAATAGAAACTGTTTTCTCGCGAACGGCTGGTGTTTCGCGAATGTAACTGTATTCTCCAACATTTATACGTTATTCTGCATAGGGAAAACCAAGTTTCATCAAAAGCAGCAGTTTAGAAGCGCCGACACTGCGTATTCCTGAATAGAAAGTGTTTTCTCGCGAACGGCTGGTGTTTCGCGAATGTAACTGTATTCTCCAACTTTTATACGCTATTCTGCATAGGGAAAACCAAGTTTCATCAAAAGCAACAGTTTAGAAGCGCCGATACTGCGTGTTCCTGAATAGAAACTGTTTTCTCGCGAACGGCTGGAGTTTCGCGAATGTAACTTTGTTCTCCGACCTTTATACGTTATTCTGCATAGGGAAAACCAAGTTTCATCAAAAGCAACAGTTTAGAAGCGCCGATACTGCGTATTCCTGAATAGAAAGTGTTTTCTCGCGAACGGCTGGAGTTTCGCGAATGTAACTTTCTTGTCCGACCTTTACACGTTATTCTGCATAGGGAAAACCAAGTTTCATCAAAAGCAGCAGTTTGGAAGCGCCGATACTGCGTATTCTTGAATAGAAACTGTTTTCTCGCGAATGTAACTGTATTCTCCGAGTTTTATACGTTATTCTGCATAGGGAAAACCAAGTTTCATCAAAAGCAGCAGTTTGGATGCGCCGATACTGCGTATTCTTGAATAGAAACTGTTTTCTCGCGAACGGCTGGTGTTTCGCGAATGTAACTGTATTCTCCGACTTTTATACGCTATTCTGCATAGGGAAAACCAAGTTTCATCAAAAGCAACAGCTTAGAAGCGCCGATACTGCGTATTCCTGAATAGAAAGTGTTTTCTCGCGAACGGCTGGTGTTTCGCGAATGTAACTGTATTCTCCAACTTTTATACGCTATTCTGCATAGGGAAAACAAAGTTTCATCAAAAGCAACAGTTTAGAAGCGCCGATACTGCGTGTTCCTGAATAGAAACTGTTTTCTCGCGAACGGCTGGAGTTTCGCGAATGGAACTTTCTTCTCCGACCTTTACACGTTATTCTGCATAGGGAAAACCAAGTTTCATCAAAAGCAGCAGTTTGGAAGCGCCGATACTGCGTATTCTTGAATAGAAACTGCTTTCTCGCGAACGGCTGGAGTTTCGCGAATGTAACTTTCTTCTCCAACTTTTATACGTTATCCTGCATAGGGAAAACCAAGTTTCATCAAAAGCAGCAGTTTAGAAGCGCCGATACTGCGTATTCCTGAATAGAAACTGTTTTCTCGCGAACGGCTGGAGTTTCGCGAATGTAACTTTCTTCTCCGACCTTTATACGTTATTCTGCATAGGGAAAACCAAGTTTCATCAAAAGCAACAGTTTAGAAGCGCCGATACTGCGTGTTCCTGAATAGAAAGTGTTTTCTCGCGAACGGCTGGAGTTTCGCGAATGTAACTTTCTTGTCCGACCTTTACACGTTATTCTGCGTAGGGAAAACCAAGTTTCATCAAAAGCAGCAGTTTGGAAGCGCCGATACTGCGTATTCTTGAATAGAAACTGTTTTCTCGCGAATGTAACTGTATTCTCCGAATTTTATACGTTATTCTGCATAGGGAAAACCAAGTTTCATCAAAAGCAGCAGTTTGGATGCGCCGATACTGCGTATTCCTGAAGAGAAACTGCTTTCTCGCGAACGGCTGGAGTTTCGCGAATGTAACTTTCTTCTCCAACTTTTATACGTTATCCTGCATAGGGAAAACCAAGTTTCATCAAAAGCAGCAGTTTAGAAGCGCCGATACTGCGTATTCCTGAATAGAAACTGTTTTCTCGCGAACGGCTGGAGTTTCGCGAATGTAACTTTCTTCTCCGACCTTTATACGTTATTCTGCATAGCGAAAACCAAGTTTCATCAAAAGCAACAGTTTAGAAGCGCCGATACTGCGTGTTCCTGAATAGAAAGTGTTTTCTCGCGAACGGCTGGAGTTTCGCGAATGTAACTTTCTTGTCCGACCTTTACACGTTATTCTGCGTAGGGAAAACCAAGTTTCATCAAAAGCAGCAGTTTGGAAGCGCCGATACTGCGTATTCTTGAATAGAAACTGTTTTCTCGCGAATGTAACTGTATTCTCCGAATTTTATACGTTATTCTGCATAGGGAAAACCAAGTTTCATCAAAAGCAGCAGTTTGGATGCGCCGATACTGCGGATTCTTGAATAGAAACTGTTTTTTCGCGAACGGCTGG
Source organism: Ectemnius continuus (assembly GCA_910591665.1). Taxonomy (NCBI): domain Eukaryota; kingdom Metazoa; phylum Arthropoda; class Insecta; order Hymenoptera; family Crabronidae; genus Ectemnius; species Ectemnius continuus. The sequence goes on from OU342860.1 coordinate 16,102,714, forward strand.
TGTTTCGCGAATGTAACTGTATTCTCCAACTTTTATACGCTATTCTGCATAGGGAAAACCAAGTTTCATCAAAAGCAACAGTTTAGAAGCGCCGATACTGCGTATTCCTGAATAGAAAGTGTTTTCTCGCGAACGGCTGGTGTTTCGCGAATGTAACTGTATTCTCCAACTTTTATACGCTATTCTGCATAGGGAAAACAAAGTTTCATCAAAAGCAACAGTTTAGAAGCGCCGATACTGCGTATTCCTGAATAGAAACTGTTTTCTCGCGAACGGCTGGAGTTTCGCGAATGTAACTTTCTTCTCCGACCTTTATACGTTATTCTGCATAGGGAAAACCAAGTTTCATCAAAAGCAACAGTTTAGAAGCGCCGATACTGCGTGTTCCTGACTAGAAAGTGTTTTCTCGCGAACGGCTGGAGTTTCGCGAATGTAACTTTCTTGTCCGACCTTTACACGTTATTCTGCATAGGGAAAACCAAGTTTCATCAAAAGCAGCAGTTTGGAAGCGCCGATACTGCGTATTCTTGAATAGAAACTGTTTTCTCGCGAATGTAACTGTATTCTCCGAATTTTATACGTTATTCTGCATAGGGAAAACCAAGTTTCATCAAAAGCAGCAGTTTGGATGCGCCGATACTGCGTATTCTTGAATAGAAACTGTTTTTTCGCGAACGGCTGGTGTTTCGCGAATGTAACTGTATTCTCCAACTTTTATACGCTATTCTGCATAGGGAAAACCAAGTTTCATCAAAAGCAACAGTTTAGAAGCGCCGATACTGCGTATTCCTGAATAGAAAGTGTTTTCTCGCGAACGGCTGGTGTTTCGCGAATGTAACTGTATTCTCCAACTTTTATACGCTATTCTGCATAGGGAAAACAAAGTTTCATCAAAAGCAACAGTTTAGAAGCGCCGATACTGCGTATTCCTGAATAGAAACTGTTTTCTCGCGAACGGCTGGAGTTTCGCGAATGTAACTTTCTTCTCCGACCTTTATACGTTATTCTGCATAGGGAAAACCAAGTTTCATCAAAAGCAACAGTTTAGAAGCGCCGATACTGCGTGTTCCTGACTAGAAAGTGTTTTCTCGCGAACGGCTGGAGTTTCGCGAATGTAACTTTCTTGTCCGACCTTTACACGTTATTCTGCATAGGGAAAACCAAGTTTCATCAAAAGCAGCAGTTTGGAAGCGCCGATACTGCGTATTCTTGAATAGAAACTGTTTTCTCGCGAATGTAACTGTATTCTCCGAGTTTTATACGCTATTCTGCATAGGGAAAACCAAGTTTCATCAAAAGCAGCAGTTTAGAAGCGCCGATACTGCGTATTCCTGAAGAGAAACTGCTTTCCCGCGAACGGCTGGAGTTTCGCGAATGTAACTTTCTTCTCCAACTTTTATACGTTATCCTGCATAGGGAAAACCAAGTTTCATCAAAAGCAGCAGTTTAGAAGCGCCGATACTGCGTATTCCTGAATAGAAACTGTTTTCTCGCGAACGGCTGGAGTTTCGCGAATGTAACTTTCTTCTCCGACCTTTATACGTTATTCTGCATAGGGAAAACCAAGTTTCATCAAAAGCAACAGTTTAGAAGCGCCGATACTGCGTGTTCCTGAATAGAAAGTGTTTTCTCGCGAACGGCTGGAGTTTCGCGAATGTAACTTTCTTGTCCGACCTTTACACGTTATTCTGCATAGGGAAAACCAAGTTTCATCAAAAGCAGCAGTTTGGAAGCGCCGATACTGCGTATTCTTGAATAGAAACTGTTTTCTCGCGAATGTAACTGTATTCTCCGAGTTTTATACGTTATTCTGCATAGGGAAAACCAAGTTTCATCAAAAGCAGCAGTTTGGATGCGCCGATACTGCGTATTCTTGAATAGAAACTGTTTTCTCGCGAACGGCTGGTGTTTCGCGAATGTAACTGTATTCTCCAACTTTTATACGCTATTCTGCATAGGGAAAACCAAGTTTCATCAAAAGCAACAGTTTAGAAGCGCCGATACTGCGTATTCCTGAATAGAAAGTGTTTTCTCGCGAACGGCTGGTGTTTCGCGAATGTAACTGTATTCTCCAACTTTTATACGCTATTCTGCATAGGGAAAACAAAGTTTCATCAAAAGCAACAGTTTAGAAGCGCCGATACTGCGTATTCCTGAATAGAAAGTGTTTTCTCGCGAACGGCTGGTGTTTCGCGAATGTAACTGTATTCTCCATCTTTTATACGCTATTCTGCATAGGGAAAACAAAGTTTCATCAAAAGCAGCAGTTTGGAAGCGCCGATACTGCGTATTCTTGAATAGAAACTGTTTTCTCGCGAATGTAACTTTCGTCTCCGACCTTTATACGTTATTCTGCATAGGGAAAACCAAGTTTCATCAAAAGCAGCAGTTTGGAAGCGCCGATACTGCGTATTCTTGAATAGAAATTGTTTTCTCGCGAAAGTATCTGTATTCTCCGACCTTTATACGTTATCCTGCATAGGGAAAACCAAGTTTCATCAAAAGCAGCAGTTTAGAAGCGCCGATACTGCGTATTCCTGAATAGAAACTGTTTTCTCGCGAATGTAACTGTATTCTCCGAGTTTTATACGTTATTCTGCATAGGGAAACCCAAGTTTCATCAAAAGCAGCAGTTTAGAAGCGCCGATACTGCGTATTCCTGAATAGAAACTGTTTTCTCGCGAACGGCTGGAGTTTCGCGAATGTAACTTTCTTCTCCGACTTTTATACGTTATTCTGCATAGGGAAAACCAAGTTTCATCAAAAGCAGCAGTTTGGAAGCGCCGATACTGCGTATTCTTGAATAGAAATTGTTTTCTCGCGAAAGTAACTGTATTCTCCGATATTTATACGTTATTCTGCATAGGGAAACCCAAGTTTCATCAAAAGCAGCAGTTTAGAAGCGCCGATACTGCGTATTCCTGAATAGAAACTGCTTTCTCGCGAACGGCTGGAGTTTCGCGAATGTAACTGTATTCTCCAACTTTTATACGCTATTCTGCATAGGGAAAACCAAGTTTCATCAAAAGCAGCAGTTTAGAAGCGCCGATACTGCGTATTCCTGAAGAGAAACTGCTTTCTCGCGAACGGCTGGAGTTTCGCGAATGTAACTTTCGTCTCCGACCTTTATACGTTATTCTGCATAGGGAAAACCAAGTTTCATCAAAAGCAGCAGTTTGGAAGCGCCGATACTGCGTATTCTTGAATAGAAACAGTTTTCTCGCGAACGGCTGGAGTTTCGCGAATGTAACTTTCTTCTCCAACTTTTATACGCTATTCTGCATAGGGAAAACCAAGTTTCATCAAAAGCAGCAGTTTAGAAGCGCCGATACTGCGTATTCCTGAAGAGAAACTGCTTTCTCGCGAACGGCTGGAGTTTCGCGAATGTAACTTTCTTCTCCAACTTTTATACGTTATCCTGCATAGGGAAAACCAAGTTTCATCAAAAGCAGCAGTTTCGAAGCGCCGATACTGCGTATTCTGGAATAGAAACTGTTTTCTCGCGAATGTAACTGTATTCTCCGAGTTTTATACGTTATTCTGCATAGGGAAACCCAAGTTTCATCAAAAGCAGCAGTTTAGAAGCGCCGATACTGCGTGTTCCTGAATAGAAACTGTTTTCTCGCGAACGGCTGGAGTTTCGCGAATGTAACTTTCTTCTCCGACCTTTATACGTTATTCTGCATAGGGAAAACCAAGTTTCATCAAAAGCAGCAGTTTGGAAGCGCCGATACTGCGTATTCTTGAATAGAAATTGTTTTCTCGCGAAAGTATCTGTATTCTCCGAGTTTTATACGTTATTCTGCATAGGGAAACCCAAGTTTCATCAAAAGCAGCAGTTTAGAAGCGCCGATACTGCGTGTTCCTGAATAGAAACTGTTTTCTCGCGAACGGCTGGTGTTTCGCGAATGTAACTGTATTCTCCAACTTTTATACGTTATCCTGCATAGGGAAAACCAAGTTTCATCAAAAGCAGCAGTTTCGAAGCGCCGATACTGCGTATTCCTGAATAGAAACTGTTTTCTCGCGAACGGCTGGAGTTTCGCGAATGTAACTTTCTTCTCCGACCTTTATACGTTATTCTGCATAGGGAAAACCAAGTTTCATCAAAAGCAGCAGTTTGGAAGCGCCGATACTGCGTATTGTTGAATAGAAACAGTTTTCTCGCGAACGGCTGGAGTTTCGCGAATGTAACTTTCTTCTCCAACTTTTATACGCTATTCTGCATAGGGAAAACCAAGTTTCATCAAAAGCAGCAGTTTAGAAGCGCCGATACTGCGTATTCCTGAAGAGAAACTGCTTTCTCGCGAACGGCTGGAGTTTCGCGAATGTAACTTTCTTCTCCAACTTTTATACGTTATCCTGCATAGGGAAAACCAAGTTTCATCAAAAGCAGCAGTTTAGAAGCGCCGATACTGCGTATTCCTGAAGAGAAACTGCTTTCTCGCGAACGGCTGGAGTTTCGCGAATGTAACTGTATTCTCCAACTTTTATACGCTATTCTGCATAGGGAAAACCAAGTTTCATCAAAAGCAGCAGTTTAGAAGCGCCGATACTGCGTATTCCTGAAGAGAAACTGCTTTCTCGCGAACGGCTGGAGTTTCGCGAATGTAACTTTCGTCTCCGACCTTTATACGTTATTCTGCATAGGGAAAACCAAGTTTCATCAAAAGCAGCAGTTTGGAAGCGCCGATACTGCGTATTCTTGAATAGAAACAGTTTTCTCGCGAACGGCTGGAGTTTCGCGAATGTAACTTTCTTCTCCAACTTTTATACGCTATTCTGCATAGGGAAAACCAAGTTTCATCAAAAGCAGCAGTTTAGAAGCGCCGATACTGCGTATTCCTGAAGAGAAACTGCTTTCTCGCGAACGGCTGGAGTTTCGCGAATGTAACTTTCTTCTCCAACTTTTATACGTTATCCTGCATAGGGAAAACCAAGTTTCATCAAAAGCAGCAGTTTCGAAGCGCCGATACTGCGTATTCTAGAATAGAAACTGTTTTCTCGAGAACGGCTGGAGTTTCGCGAATGTAACTTTCTTCTCCGACCTTTACACGTTATTCTGCATAGGGAAAACCAAGTTTCATCAAAAGCAGCAGTTTAGAAGCGCCGATACTGCGTATTCCTGAATAGAAACTGTTTTCTCGCGAATGTAACTGTATTCTCCGAGTTTTATACGTTATTCTGCATAGGGAAACCCAAGTTTCATCAAAAGCAGCAGTTTAGAAGCGCCGATACTGCGTATTCCTGAATAGAAACTGTTTTCTCGCGAACGGCTGGAGTTTCGCGAATGTAACTTTCTTCTCCGACCTTTACACGTTATTCTGCATAGGGAAAACCAAGTTTCATCAAAAGCAGCAGTTTAGAAGCGCCGATACTGCGTATTCCTGAATAGAAACTGTTTTCTCGCGAATGTAACTGTATTCTCCGAGTTTTATACGTTATTCTGCATAGGGAAACCCAAGTTTCATCAAAAGCAGCAGTTTAGAAGCGCCGATACTGCGTATTCCTGAATAGAAACTGTTTTCTCGCGAACGGCTGGAGTTTCGCGAATGTAACTTTCTTCTCCGACTTTTATACGTTATTCTGCATAGGGAAAACCAAGTTTCATCAAAAGCAGCAGTTTGGAAGCGCCGATACTGCGTATTCTGGAATAGAAACTGTTTTCTCGCGAATGTAACTGTATTCTCCGAGTTTTATACGTTATACTGCATAGGGAAACCCAAGTTTCATCAAAAGCAGCAGTTTAGAAGCGCCGATACTGCGTGTTCCTGAATAGAAACTGTTTTCTCGCGAACGGCTGGAGTTTCGCGAATGTAACTTTCTTCTCCGACCTTTATACGTTATTCTGCATAGGGAAAACCAAGTTTCATCAAAAGCAGCAGTTTGGAAGCGCCGATACTGCGTATTCTTGAATAGAAATTGTTTTCTCGCGAAAGTATCTGTATTCTCCGAGTTTTATACGTTATTCTGCATAGGGAAACCCAAGTTTCATCAAAAGCAGCAGTTTAGAAGCGCCGATACTGCGTATTCCTGAATAGAAACTGTTTTCTCGCGAACGGCTGGTGTTTCGCGAATGTAACTGTATTCTCTAACTTTTATACGTTATCCTGCATAGGGAAAACCAAGTTTCATCAAAAGCAGCAGTTTCGAAGCGCCGATACTGCGTATTCCTGAATAGAAACTGTTTTCTCGCGAACGGCTGGAGTTTCGCGAATGTAACTTTCTTCTCCGACCTTTATACGTTATTCTGCATAGGGAAAACCAAGTTTCATCAAAAGCAGCAGTTTGGAAGCGCCGATACTGCGTATTCTTGAATAGAAACAGTTTTCTCGCGAACGGCTGGAGTTTCGCGAATGTAACTTTCTTCTCCAACTTTTATACGCTATTCTGCATAGGGAAAACCAAGTTTCATCAAAAGCAGCAGTTTAGAAGCGCCGATACTGCGTATTCCTGAAGAGAAACTGCTTTCTCGCGAACGGCTGGAGTTTCGCGAATGTAACTTTCTTCTCCAACTTTTATACGTTATCCTGCATAGGGAAAACCAAGTTTCATCAAAAGCAGCAGTTTCGAAGCGCCGATACTGCGTATTCCAGAATAGAAACTGTTTTCTCGAGAACGGCTGGAGTTTCGCGAATGTAACTTTCTTCTCCGACCTTTACACGTTATTCTGCATAGGGAAAACCAAGTTTCATCAAAAGCAGCAGTTTGGAAGCGCCGACACTGCGTATTCTTGAATAGAAACTGTTTTCTCGCGAATGTAACTGTATTCTCCGACCTTTATACGTTATTCTGCATAGGGAAAACCAAGTTTCATCAAAAGCAGCAGTTTGGAAGCGCCGATACTGCGTATTCTTGAATAGAAACAGTTTTCTCGCGAACGGCTGGAGTTTCGCGAATGTAACTTTCTTCTCCGACTTTTATACGTTATTCTGCATAGGGAAAACCAAGTTTCATCAAAAGCAGCAGTTTGGAAGCGCCGATACTGCGTATTCTTGAATAGAAACAGTTTTCTCGCGAACGGCTGGAGTTTCGCGAATGTAACTTTCTTCTCCAACTTTTATACGCTATTCTGCATAGGGAAAACCAAGTTTCATCAAAAGCAGCAGTTTAGAAACGCCGATACTGCGTATTCCTGAATAGAAACTGTTTTCTCGTGAACGGCTGGAGTTTCGCGAATGTAACTTTCTTCTCCGACTTTTATACCTTATTCTGCATAGGGAAAACCAAGTTTCATCAAAAGCAGCAGTTTGGATGCGCCGATACTGCGTATTCTTGAATAGAAACTGTTTTCTCGCGAACGGCTGGTGTTTCGCGAATGTAACTGTATTCTCCAACTTTTATACGCTATTCTGCATAGGGAAAACCAAGTTTCATCAAAAGCAGCAGTTTGGAAGCGCCGATACTGCGTATTCTTGAATAGAAACAGTTTTCTCGCGAATGTAACTGTATTCTCCGAGTTTTATATGTTATTCTGCATAGGGAAACCCAAGTTTCATCAAAAGCAGCAGTTTAGAAGCGCCGATACTGCGTGTTCCTGAATAGAAACTGTTGTCTCGCGAACGGCTGGTGTTTCGCGAATGTAACTGTATTCTCCAACTTTTATACGTTATTCTGCATAGGGAAAACCAAGTTTCATCAAAAGCAGCAGTTTCGAAGCGCCGATACTGCGTATTCCAGAATAGAAACTGTTTTCTCGAGAACGGCTGGAGTTTCGCGAATGTAACTTTCTTCTCCGACCTTTACACGTTATTCTGCATAGGGAAAACAAAGTTTCATCAAAAGCAGCAGTTTGGAAGCGCCGATACTGCGTATTCTTGAATAGAAACTGTTTTCTCGCGAATGTAACTGTATTCTCCGAGTTTTATACGTTATTCTGCATAGGGAAACCCAAGTTTCATCAAAAGCAGCAGTTTAGAAGCGCCGATACTGCGTATTCCTGAATAGAAACTGTTTTCTCGCGAACGGCTGGAGTTTCGCGAATGTAACTTTCTTCTCCGACTTTTATACGTTATTCTGCATAGGGAAAACCAAGTTTCATCAAAAGCAGCAGTTTGGAAGCGCCGATACTGCGTATTCTGGAATAGAAACTGTTTTCTCGCGAATGTAACTGTATTCTCCGAGTTTTATACGTTATTCTGCATAGGGAAACCCAAGTTTCATCAAAAGCAGCAGTTTAGAAGCGACGATACTGCGTGTTCCTGAATAGAAACTGTTTTCTCGCGAACGGCTGGAGTTTCGCGAATGTAACTTTCTTCTCCGACCTTTATACGTTATTCTGCATAGGGAAAACCAAGTTTCATCAAAAGCAGCAGTTTGGAAGCGCCGATACTGCGTATTCTTGAATAGAAATTGTTTTCTCGCGAAAGTATCGGTATTCTCCGAGTTTTATACGTTATTCTGCATAGGGAAACCCAAGTTTCATCAAAAGCAGCAGTTTAGAAGCGCCGATACTGCGTATTCCTGAATAGAAACTGTTTTCTCGCGAACGGCTGGTGTTTCGCGACTGTAACTGTATTCTCCAACATTTATACGCTATTCTGCATAGGGAAAACCAAGTTTCATCAAAAGCAGCAGTTTAGAAGCGCCGATACTGCGTATTCCTGAATAGAAACTGTTTTCTCGTGAACGGCTGGAGTTTCGCGAATGTAACTTTCTTCTCCGACTTTTATACGTTATTCTGCATAGGGAAAACCAAGTTTCATCAAAAGCAGCAGTTTGGATGCGCCGATACTGCGTATTCTTGAATAGAAACTGTTTTCTCGCGAACGGCTGGTGTTTCGCGAATGTAACTGTATTCTCCAACTTTTATACGTTATTCTGCATAGGGAAAACCAAGTTTCATCAAAAGCAGCAGTTTCGAAGCGCCGATACTGCGTATTCCAGAATAGAAACTGTTTTCTCGCGAACGGCTGGAGTTTCGCGAATGTAACTTTCTTCTCCAACTTTTATACGTTATTCTGCATAGGGAAACCCAAGTTTCATCAAAAGCAGCAGTTTAGAAGCGCCGATACTGCGTGTTCCTGAATAGAAACTGTTTTCTCGCGAACGGCTGGTGTTTCGCGAATGTAACTGTATTCTCCAACTTTTATACGTTATTCTGCATAGGGAAAACCAAGTTTCATCAAAAGCAGCAGTTTCGAAGCGCCGATACTGCGTATTCCTGAATAGAAACTGTTTTCTCGCGAACGGCTGGAGTTTCGCGAATGTAACTTTCTTCTCCAACTTTTATACGTTATTCTGCATAGGGAAAACCAAGTTTCATCAAAAGCAGCAGTTTAGAAGCGCCGATACTGCGTATTCCTGAATAGAAACTGTTTTCTCGCGAATGTAACTGTATTCTCCGAGTTTTATACGTTATTCTGCATAGGGAAACCCAAGTTTCATCAAAAGCAGCAGTTTAGAAGCGCCGATACTGCGTATTCCTGAATAGAAACTGTTTTCTCGCGAACGGCTGGAGTTTCGCGAATGTAACTTTCTTCTCCGACTTTTATACGTTATTCTGCATAGGGAAAACCAAGTTTCATCAAAAGCAGCAGTTTGGAAGCGCCGATACTGCGTATTCTGGAATAGAAACTGTTTTCTCGCGAATGTAACTGTATTCTCCGAGTTTTATACGTTATTCTGCATAGGGAAACCCAAGTTTCATCAAAAGCAGCAGTTTAGAAGCGACGATACTGCGTGTTCCTGAATAGAAACTGTTTTCTCGCGAACGGCTGGAGTTTCGCGAATGTAACTTTCTTCTCCGACTTTTATACGTTATTCGGCATAGGGAAAACCAAGTTTCATCAAAAGCAGCAGTTTGGAAGCGCCGATACTGCGTATTCTTGAATAGAAATTGTTTTCTCGCGAAAGTAACTGTATTCTCCCAGTTTTATACGTTATTCTGCATAGGGAAACCCAAGTTTCATCAAAAGCAGCAGTTTAGAAGCGCCGATACTGCGTGTTCCTGAATAGAAACTGTTTTCTCGCGAACGGCTGGTGTTTCGCGAATGTAACTGTATTCTCCAACTTTTATACGTTATTCTGCATAGGGAAAACCAAGTTTCATCAAAAGCAGCAGTTTCGAAGCGCCGATACTGCGTATTCCAGAATAGAAACTGTTTTCTCGCGAACGGCTGGAGTTTCGCGAATGTAACTTTCTTCTCCAACTTTTATACGTTATTCTGCATAGGGAAAACCAAGTTTCATCAAAAGCAGCAGTTTCGAAGCGCCGATACTGCGTATTCCTGAATAGAAACTGTTTTCTCGCGAATGTAACTGTATTCTCCGAGTTTTATACGTTATTCTGCATAGGGAAACCCAAGTTTCATCAAAAGCAGCAGTTTAGAAGCGCCGATACTGCGTGTTCCTGAATAGAAACTGTTTTCTCGCGAACGGCTGGTGTTTCGCGAATGTAACTGTATTCTCCAACTTTTATACGTTATTCTGCATAGGGAAAACCAAGTTTCATCAAAAGCAGCAGTTTGGAAGCGCCGATACTGCGTATTCTTGAATAGAAACTGTTTTCTCGCGAATGTAACTGTATTCTCCGAGTTTTATACGTTATTCTGCATAGGGAAACCCAAGTTTCATCAAAAGCAGCAGTTTAGAAGCGCCGATACTGCGTATTCCTGAATAGAAACTGTTTTCTCGCGAACGGCTGGAGTTTCGCGAATGTAACTTTCTTCTCCGACTTTTATACGTTATTCGGCATAGGGAAAACCAAGTTTCATCAAAAGCAGCAGTTTGGAAGCGCCGATACTGCGTATTCTTGAATAGAAACTGTTTTCTCGCGAATGTAACTGTATTCTCCGAGTTTTATACGTTATTCTGCATAGGGAAAACCAAGTTTCATCAAAAGCAGCAGTTTGGAAGCGCCGATACTGCGTATTCTTGAATAGAAATTGTTTTCTCGCGAAAGTATCGGTATTCTCCGAGTTTTATACGTTATTCTGCATAGGGAAACCCAAGTTTCATCAAAAGCAGCAGTTTAGAAGCGCCGATACTGCGTATTCCTGAATAGAAACTGTTTTCTCGCGAACGGCTGGTGTTTCGCGACTGTAACTGTATTCTCCAACATTTATACGCTATTCTGCATAGGGAAAACCAAGTTTCATCAAAAGCAGCAGTTTAGAAGCGCCGATACTGCGTATTCCTGAATAGAAACTGTTTTCTCGTGAACGGCTGGAGTTTCGCGAATGTAACTTTCTTCTCCGACTTTTATACGTTATTCTGCATAGGGAAAACCAAGTTTCATCAAAAGCAGCAGTTTGGATGCGCCGATACTGCGTATTCTTGAATAGAAACTGTTTTCTCGCGGACGGCTGGTGTTTCGCGAATGTAACTGTATTCTCCAACTTTTATACGTTATTCTGCATAGGGAAAACCAAGTTTCATCAAAAGCAGCAGTTTCGAAGCGCCGATACTGCGTATTCCAGAATAGAAACTGTTTTCTCGCGAACGGCTGGAGTTTCGCGAATGTAACTTTCTTCTCCGACTTTTATACGTTATTCTGCATAGGGAAACCCAAGTTTCATCAAAAGCAGCAGTTTAGAAGCGCCGATACTGCGTGTTCCTGAATAGAAACTGTTTTCTCGCGAACGGCTGGTGTTTCGCGAATGTAACTGTATTCTCCAACTTTTATACGTTATTCTGCATAGGGAAAACCAAGTTTCATCAAAAGCAGCAGTTTCGAAGCGCCGATACTGCGTATTCCAGAATAGAAACTGTTTTCTCGCGAACGGCTGGAGTTTCGCGAATGTAACTTTCTTCTCCAACTTTTATACGTTATCCTGCATAGGGAAAACCAAGTTTCATCAAAAGCAGCAGTTTAGAAGCGCCGATACTGCGTATTCCTGAATAGAAACTGTTTTCTCGCGAATGTAACTGTATTCTCCGAGTTTTATACGTTATTCTGCATAGGGAAACCCAAGTTTCATCAAAAGCAGCAGTTTAGAAGCGCCGATACTGCGTATTCCTGAATAGAAACTGTTTTCTCGCGAACGGCTGGAGTTTCGCGAATGTAACTTTCTTCTCCGACTTTTATACGTTATTCTGCATAGGGAAAACCAAGTTTCATCAAAAGCAGCAGTTTGGAAGCGCCGATACTGCGTATTCTGGAATAGAAACTGTTTTCTCGCGAATGTAACTGTATTCTCCGAGTTTTATACGTTATTCTGCATAGGGAAACCCAAGTTTCATCAAAAGCAGCAGTTTAGAAGCGACGATACTGCGTGTTCCTGAATAGAAACTGTTTTCTCGCGAACGGCTGGAGTTTCGCGAATGTAACTTTCTTCTTCGACTTTTATACGTTATTCGGCATAGGGAAAACCAAGTTTCATCAAAAGCAGCAGTTTGGAAGCGCCGATACTGCGTATTCTTGAATAGAAATTGTTTTCTCGCGAAAGTAACTGTATTCTCCCAGTTTTATACGTTATTCTGCATAGGGAAACCCAAGTTTCATCAAAAGCAGCAGTTTAGAAGCGCCGATACTGCGTGTTCCTGAATAGAAACTGTTTTCTCGCGAACGGCTGGTGTTTCGCGAATGTAACTGTATTCTCCACCTTTTATACGTTATTCTGCATAGGGAAAACCAAGTTTCATCAAAAGCAGCAGTTTCGAAGCGCCGATACTGCGTATTCCAGAATAGAAACTGTTTTCTCGCGAACGGCTGGAGTTTCGCGAATGTAACTTTCTTCTCCAACTTTTATACGTTATTCTGCATAGGGAAAACCAAGTTTCATCAAAAGCAGCAGTTTCGAAGCGCCGATACTGCGTATTCCTGAATAGAAACTGTTTTCTCGCGAATGTAACTGTATTCTCCGAGTTTTATACGTTATTCTGCATAGGGAAACCCAAGTTTCATCAAAAGCAGCAGTTTAGAAGCGCCGATACTGCGTGTTCCTGAATAGAAACTGTTTTCTCGCGAACGGCTGGTGTTTCGCGAATGTAACTGTATTCTCCAACTTTTATACGTTATTCTGCATAGGGAAAACCAAGTTTCATCAAAAGCAGCAGTTTGGAAGCGCCGATACTGCGTATTCTTGAATAGAAACTGTTTTCTCGCGAATGTAACTGTATTCTCCGAGTTTTATACGTTATTCTGCATAGGGAAACCCAAGTTTCATCAAAAGCAGCAGTTTAGAAGCGCCGATACTGCGTATTCCTGAATAGAAACTGTTTTCTCGCGAACGGCTGGAGTTTCGCGAATGTAACTTTCTTCTCCGACTTTTATACGTTATTCGGCATAGGGAAAACCAAGTTTCATCAAAAGCAGCAGTTTGGAAGCGCCGATACTGCGTATTCTTGAATAGAAATTGTTTTCTCGCGAAAGTAACTGTATTCTCCCAGTTTTATACGTTATTCTGCATAGGGAAAACCAAGTTTCATCAAAAGCAGCAGTTTCGAAGCGCCGATACTGCGTATTCCAGAATAGAAACTGTTTTCTCGCGAACGGCTGGAGTTTCGCGAATGTAACTTTCTTCTCCAACTTTTATACGTTATTCTGCATAGGGAAACCCAAGTTTCATCAAAAGCAGCAGTTTAGAAGCGCCGATACTGCGTGTTCCTGAATAGAAACTGTTTTCTCGCGAACGGCTGGTGTTTCGCGAATGTAACTGTATTCTCCAACTTTTATACGTTATTCTGCATAGGGAAAACCAAGTTTCATCAAAAGCAGCAGTTTCGAAGCGCCGATACTGCGTATTCCAGAATAGAAACTGTTTTCTCGCGAACGGCTGGAGTTTCGCGAATGTAACTTTCTTCTCCAACTTTTATACGTTATCCTGCATAGGGAAAACCAAGTTTCATCAAAAGCAGCAGTTTAGAAGCGCCGATACTGCGTATTCCTGAATAGAAACTGTTTTCTCGCGAACGGCTGGAGTTTCGCGAATGTAACTTTCTTCTCCGACTTTTATACGTTATTCTGCATAGGGAAAACCAAGTTTCATCAAAAGCAGCAGTTTGGAAGCGCCGATACTGCGTATTCTGGAATAGAAACTGTTTTCTCGCGAACGGCTGGAGTTTCGCGAATGTAACTTTCTTCTCCAACTTTTATACGTTATCCTGCATAGGGAAAACCAAGTTTCATCAAAAGCAGCAGTTTAGAAGCGCCGATACTGCGTATTCCTGAATAGAAACTGTTTTCTCGCGAATGTAACTGTATTCTCCGAGTTTTATACGTTATTCTGCATAGGGAAACCCAAGTTTCATCAAAAGCAGCAGTTTAGAAGCGCCGATACTGCGTATTCCTGAATAGAAACTGTTTTCTCGCGAACGGCTGGAGTTTCGCGAATGTAACTTTCTTCTCCGACTTTTATACGTTATTCTGCATAGGGAAAACCAAGTTTCATCAAAAGCAGCAGTTTGGAAGCGCCGATACTGCGTATTCTGGAATAGAAACTGTTTTCTCGCGAATGTAACTGTATTCTCCGAGTTTTATACGTTATTCTGCATAGGGAAACCCAAGTTTCATCAAAAGCAGCAGTTTAGAAGCGACGATACTGCGTGTTCCTGAATAGAAACTGTTTTCTCGCGAACGGCTGGAGTTTCGCGAATGTAACTTTCTTCTCCGACTTTTATACGTTATTCGGCATAGGGAAAACCAAGTTTCATCTAAAGCAGCAGTTTGGAAGCGCCGATACTGCGTATTCTTGAATAGAAATTGTTTTCTCGCGAAAGTAACTGTATTCTCCCAGTTTTATACGTTATTCTGCATAGGGAAACCCAAGTTTCATCAAAAGCAGCAGTTTAGAAGCGCCGATACTGCGTGTTCCTGAATAGAAACTGTTTTCTCGCGAACGGCTGGTGTTTCGCGAATGTAACTGTATTCTCCACCTTTTATACGTTATTCTGCATAGGGAAAACCAAGTTTCATCAAAAGCAGCAGTTTCGAAGCGCCGATACTGCGTATTCCAGAATAGAAACTGTTTTCTCGCGAACGGCTGGAGTTTCGCGAATGTAACTGTATTCTCCAACTTTTATACGCTATTCTGCATAGGGAAAACCAAGTTTCATCAAAAGCAGCAGTTTGGAAGCGCCGATACTGCGTATTCCTGAATAGAAACTGTTTTCTCGCGAACGGCTGGTGTTTCGCGAATGTAACTGTATTCTCCAACATTTATACGTTATTCTGCATAGGGAAAACCAAGTTTCATCAAAAGCAGCAGTTTAGAAGCGCCGACACTGCGTATTCCTGAATAGAAAGTGTTTTCTCGCGAACGGCTGGTGTTTCGCGAATGTAACTGTATTCTCCAACTTTTATACGCTATTCTGCATAGGGAAAACCAAGTTTCATCAAAAGCAACAGTTTAGAAGCGCCGATACTGCGTGTTCCTGAATAGAAACTGTTTTCTCGCGAACGGCTGGAGTTTCGCGAATGTAACTTTGTTCTCCGACCTTTATACGTTATTCTGCATAGGGAAAACCAAGTTTCATCAAAAGCAGCAGTTTGGATGCGCCGATACTGCGTATTCTTGAATAGAAACTGTTTTCTCGCGAACGGCTGGTGTTTCGCGAATGTAACTGTATTCTCCAACTTTTATACGCTATTCTGCATAGGGAAAACCAAGTTTCATCAAAAGCAACAGTTTAGAAGCGCCGATACTGCGTATTCCTGAATAGAAAGTGTTTTCTCGCGAACGGCTGGTGTTTCGCGAATGTAACTGTATTCTCCAACTTTTATACGCTATTCTGCATAGGGAAAACAAAGTTTCATCAAAAGCAACAGTTTAGAAGCGCCGATACTGCGTATTCCTGAATAGAAAGTGTTTTCTCGCGAACGGCTGGTGTTTCGCGAATGTAACTGTATTCTCCAACTTTTATACGCTATTCTGCATAGGGAAAACAAAGTTTCATCAAAAGCAGCAGTTTGGAAGCGCCGATACTGCGTATTCTTGAATAGAAACTGTTTTCTCGCGAATGTAACTTTCGTCTCCGACCTTTATACGTTATTCTGCATAGGGAAAACCAAGTTTCATCAAAAGCAGCAGTGTGGAAGCGCCGATACTGCGTATTCTTGAATAGAAATTGTTTTCTCGCGAAAGTATCTGTATTCTCCGACCTTTATACGTTATCCTGCATAGGGAAAACCAAGTTTCATCAAAAGCAGCAGTTTAGAAGCGCCGATACTGCGTATTCCTGAATAGAAACTGTTTTCTCGCGAATGTAACTGTATTCTCCGAGTTTTATACGTTATTCTGCATAGGGAAACCCAAGTTTCATCAAAAGCAGCAGTTTAGAAGCGCCGATACTGCGTATTCCTGAATAGAAACTGTTTTCTCGCGAACGGCTGGAGTTTCGCGAATGTAACTTTCTTCTCCGACTTTTATACGTTATTCTGCATAGGGAAAACCAAGTTTCATCAAAAGCAGCAGTTTGGAAGCGCCGATACTGCGTATTCTTGAATAGAAATTGTTTTCTCGCGAAAGTAACTGTATTCTCCGATATTTATACGTTATTCTGCATAGGGAAACCCAAGTTTCATCAAAAGCAGCAGTTTAGAAGCGCCGATACTGCGTATTCCTGAAGAGAAACTGCTTTCTCGCGAACGGCTGGAGTTTCGCGAATGTAACTGTATTCTCCAACTTTTATACGCTATTCTGCATAGGGAAAACCAAGTTTCATCAAAAGCAGCAGTTTAGAAGCGCCGATACTGCGTATTCCTGAAGAGAAACTGCTTTCTCGCGAACGGCTGGAGTTTCGCGAATGTAACTTTCTTCTCCGACCTTTATACGTTATTCTGCATAGGGAAAACCAAGTTTCATCAAAAGCAGCAGTTTGGAAGCGCCGATACTGCGTATTCTTGAATAGAAACAGTTTTCTCGCGAACGGCTGGAGTTTCGCGAATGTAACTTTCTTCTCCAACTTTTATACGCTATTCTGCATAGGGAAAACCAAGTTTCATCAAAAGCAGCAGTTTAGAAGCGCCGATACTGCGTATTCCTGAAGAGAAACTGCTTTCTCGCGAACGGCTGGAGTTTCGCGAATGTAACTTTCTTCTCCAACTTTTATACGTTATCCTGCATAGGGAAAACCAAGTTTCATCAAAAGCAGCAGTTTCGAAGCGCCGATACTGCGTATTCTGGAATAGAAACTGTTTTCTCGCGAATGTAACTGTATTCTCCGAGTTTTATACGTTATTCTGCATAGGGAAACCCAAGTTTCATCAAAAGCAGCAGTTTAGAAGCGCCGATACTGCGTGTTCCTGAATAGAAACTGTTTTCTCGCGAACGGCTGGAGTTTCGCGAATGTAACTTTCTTCTCCGACCTTTATACGTTATTCTGCATAGGGAAAACCAAGTTTCATCAAAAGCAGCAGTTTGGAAGCGCCGATACTGCGTATTCTTGAATAGAAATTGTTTTCTCGCGAAAGTATCTGTATTCTCCGAGTTTTATACGTTATTCTGCATAGGGAAACCCAAGTTTCATCAAAAGCAGCAGTTTAGAAGCGCCGATACTGCGTATTCCTGAATAGAAACTGTTTTCTCGCGAACGGCTGGTGTTTCGCGAATGTAACTGTATTCTCCAACTTTTATACGTTATCCTGCATAGGGAAAACCAAGTTTCATCAAAAGCAGCAGTTTCGAAGCGCCGATACTGCGTATTCCTGAATAGAAACTGTTTTCTCGCGAACGGCTGGAGTTTCGCGAATGTAACTTTCTTCTCCGACCTTTATACGTTATTCTGCATAGGGAAAACCAAGTTTCATCAAAAGCAGCAGTTTGGAAGCGCCGATACTGCGTATTGTTGAATAGAAACAGTTTTCTCGCGAACGGCTGGAGTTTCGCGAATGTAACTTTCTTCTCCAACTTTTATACGCTATTCTGCATAGGGAAAACCAAGTTTCATCAAAAGCAGCAGTTTAGAAGCGCCGATACTGCGTATTCCTGAAGAGAAACTGCTTTCTCGCGAACGGCTGGAGTTTCGCGAATGTAACTTTCTTCTCCAACTTTTATACGTTATCCTGCATAGGGAAAACCAAGTTTCATCAAAAGCAGCAGTTTAGAAGCGCCGATACTGCGTATTCCTGAAGAGAAACTGCTTTCTCGCGAACGGCTGGAGTTTCGCGAATGTAACTGTATTCTCCAACTTTTATACGTTATTCTGCATAGGGAAAACCAAGTTTCATCAAAAGCAGCAGTTTAGAAGCGCCGATACTGCGTATTCCTGAAGAGAAACTGCTTTCTCGCGAACGGCTGGAGTTTCGCGAATGTAACTTTCGTCTCCGACCTTTATACGTTATTCTGCATAGGGAAAACCAAGTTTCATCAAAAGCAGCAGTTTGGAAGCGCCGATACTGCGTATTCTTGAATAGAAACAGTTTTCTCGCGAACGGCTGGAGTTTCGCGAATGTAACTTTCTTCTCCAACTTTTATACGCTATTCTGCATAGGGAAAACCAAGTTTCATCAAAAGCAGCAGTTTAGAAGCGCCGATACTGCGTATTCCTGAAGAGAAACTGCTTTCTCGCGAACGGCTGGAGTTTCGCGAATGTAACTTTCTTCTCCAACTTTTATACGTTATCCTGCATAGGGAAAACCAAGTTTCATCAAAAGCAGCAGTTTCGAAGCGCCGATACTGCGTATTCCAGAATAGAAACTGTTTTCTCGAGAACGGCTGGAGTTTCGCGAATGTAACTTTCTTCTCCGACCTTTACACGTTATTCTGCATAGGGAAAACCAAGTTTCATCAAAAGCAGCAGTTTAGAAGCGCCGATACTGCGTATTCCTGAATAGAAACTGTTTTCTCGCGAATGTAACTGTATTCTCCGAGTTTTATACGTTATTCTGCATAGGGAAACCCAAGTTTCATCAAAAGCAGCAGTTTAGAAGCGCCGATACTGCGTATTCCTGAATAGAAACTGTTTTCTCGCGAACGGCTGGTGTTTCGCGAATGTAACTGTATTCTCTAACTTTTATACGTTATCCTGCATAGGGAAAACCAAGTTTCATCAAAAGCAGCAGTTTCGAAGCGCCGATACTGCGTATTCCTGAATAGAAACTGTTTTCTCGCGAACGGCTGGAGTTTCGCGAATGTAACTTTCTTCTCCGACCTTTATACGTTATTCTGCATAGGGAAAACCAAGTTTCATCAAAAGCAGCAGTTTGGAAGCGCCGATACTGCGTATTCTTGAATAGAAACAGTTTTCTCGCGAACGGCTGGAGTTTCGCGAATGTAACTTTCTTCTCCAACTTTTATACGCTATTCTGCATAGGGAAAACCAAGTTTCATCAAAAGCAGCAGTTTAGAAGCGCCGATACTGCGTATTCCTGAAGAGAAACTGCTTTCTCGCGAACGGCTGGAGTTTCGCGAATGTAACTTTCTTCTCCAACTTTTATACGTTATCCTGCATAGGGAAAACCAAGTTTCATCAAAAGCAGCAGTTTCGAAGCGCCGATACTGCGTATTCCAGAATAGAAACTGTTTTCTCGAGAACGGCTGGAGTTTCGCGAATGTAACTTTCTTCTCCGACCTTTACACGTTATTCTGCATAGGGAAAACCAAGTTTCATCAAAAGCAGCAGTTTGGAAGCGCCGACACTGCGTATTCTTGAATAGAAACTGTTTTCTCGCGAATGTAACTGTATTCTCCGACCTTTATACGTTATTCTGCATACGGAAAACCAAGTTTCATCAAAAGCAGCAGTTTGGAAGCGCCGATACTGCGTATTCCTGAAGAGAAACTGCTTTCTCGCGAACGGCTGGAGTTTCGCGAATGTAACTTTCTTCTCCAACTTTTATACGTTATCCTGCATAGGGAAAACCAAGTTTCATCAAAAGCAGCAGTTTAGAAGCGCCGATACTGCGTATTCCTGAAGAGAAACTGCTTTCTCGCGAACGGCTGGAGTTTCGCGAATGTAACTTTCGTCTCCGACCTTTATACGTTATTCTGCATAGGGAAAACCAAGTTTCATCAAAAGCAGCAGTTTGGAAGCGCCGATACTGCGTATTCTTGAATAGAAATTGTTTTCTCGCGAAAGTATCTGTATTCTCCGACCTTTATACGTTATTCTGCATAGGGAAAACCAAGTTTCATCAAAAGCAGCAGTTTAGAAGCGCCGATACTGCGTATTCCTGAATAGAAACTGTTTTCTCGCGAATGTAACTGTATTCTCCGAGTTTTATACGTTATTCTGCATAGGGAAACCCAAGTTTCATCAAAAGCAGCAGTTTAGAAGCGCCGATACTGCGTATTCCTGAATAGAAACTGTTTTCTCGCGAACGGCTGGTGTTTCGCGACTGTAACTGTATTCTCCAACATTTATACGCTATTCTGCATAGGGAAAACCAAGTTTCATCAAAAGCAGCAGTTTAGAAGCGCCGATACTGCGTATTCCTGAATAGAAACTGTTTTCTCGTGAACGGCTGGAGTTTCGCGAATGTAACTTTCTTCTCCGACTTTTATACGTTATTCTGCATAGGGAAAACCAAGTTTCATCAAAAGCAGCAGTTTGGATGCGCCGATACTGCGTATTCTTGAATAGAAACTGTTTTCTCGCGAACGGCTGGTGTTTCGCGAATGTAACTGTATTCTCCAACTTTTATACGCTATTCTGCATAGGGAAAACCAAGTTTCATCAAAAGCAGCAGTTTGGAAGCGCCGATACTGCGTATTCTTGAATAGAAACAGTTTTCTCGCGAATGTAACTGTATTCTCCGAGTTTTATATGTTATTCTGCATAGGGAAACCCAAGTTTCATCAAAAGCAGCAGTTTAGAAGCGCCGATACTGCGTGTTCCTGAATAGAAACTGTTGTCTCGCGAACGGCTGGTGTTTCGCGAATGTAACTGTATTCTCCAACTTTTATACGTTATTCTGCATAGGGAAAACCAAGTTTCATCAAAAGCAGCAGTTTCGAAGCGCCGATACTGCGTATTCCAGAATAGAAACTGTTTTCTCGAGAACGGCTGGAGTTTCGCGAATGTAACTTTCTTCTCCGACCTTTACACGTTATTCTGCATAGGGAAAACAAAGTTTCATCAAAAGCAGCAGTTTGGAAGCGCCGATACTGCGTATTCTTGAATAGAAACGGTTTTCTCGCGAATGTAACTGTATTCTCCGAGTTTTATACGTTATTCTGCATAGGGAAACCCAAGTTTCATCAAAAGCAGCAGTTTAGAAGCGCCGATACTGCGTATTCCTGAATAGAAACTGTTTTCTCGCGAACGGCTGGAGTTTCGCGAATGTAACTTTCTTCTCCGACTTTTATACGTTATTCTGCATAGGGAAAACCAAGTTTCATCAAAAGCAGCAGTTTGGAAACGCCGATACTGCGTATTCTGGAATAGAAACTGTTTTCTCGCGAATGTAACTGTATTCTCCGAGTTTTATACGTTATTCTGCATAGGGAAACCCAAGTTTCATCAAAAGCAGCAGTTTAGAAGCGACGATACTGCGTGTTCCTGAATAGAAACTGTTTTCTCGCGAACGGCTGGAGTTTCGCGAATGTAACTTTCTTCTCCGACCTTTATACGTTATTCTGCATAGGGAAAACCAAGTTTCATCAAAAGCAGCAGTTTGGAAGCGCCGATACTGCGTATTCTTGAATAGAAATTGTTTTCTCGCGAAAGTATCTGTATTCTCCGAGTTTTATACGTTATTCTGCATAGGGAAACCCAAGTTTCATCAAAAGCAGCAGTTTAGAAGCGCCGATACTGCGTATTCCTGAATAGAAACTGTTTTCTCGCGAACGGCTGGTGTTTCGCGACTGTAACTGTATTCTCCAACATTTATACGCTATTCTGCATAGGGAAAACCAAGTTTCATCAAAAGCAGCAGTTTAGAAGCGCCGATACTGCGTATTCCTGAATAGAAACTGTTTTCTCGTGAACGGCTGGAGTTTCGCGAATGTAACTTTCTTCTCCGACTTTTATACGTTATTCTGCATAGGGAAAACCAAGTTTCATCAAAAGCAGCAGTTTGGATGCGCCGATACTGCGTATTCTTGAATAGAAACTGTTTTCTCGCGGACGGCTGGTGTTTCGCGAATGTAACTGTATTCTCCAACTTTTATACGTTATTCTGCATAGGGAAAACCAAGTTTCATCAAAAGCAGCAGTTTCGAAGCGCCGATACTGCGTATTCCAGAATAGAAACTGTTTTCTCGCGAACGGCTGGAGTTTCGCGAATGTAACTTTCTTCTCCGACTTTTATACGTTATTCTGCATAGGGAAACCCAAGTTTCATCAAAAGCAGCAGTTTAGAAGCGCCGATACTGCGTGTTCCTGAATAGAAACTGTTTTCTCGCGAACGGCTGGTGTTTCGCGAATGTAACTGTATTCTCCAACTTTTATACGTTATTCTGCATAGGGAAAACCAAGTTTCATCAAAAGCAGCAGTTTGGAAGCGCCGATACTGCGTATTCCAGAATAGAAACTGTTTTCTCGCGAACGGCTGGAGTTTCGCGAATGTAACTTTCTTCTCCAACTTTTATACGTTATCCTGCATAGGGAAAACCAAGTTTCATCAAAAGCAGCAGTTTAGAAGCGCCGATACTGCGTATTCCTGAATAGAAACTGTTTTCTCGCGAATGTAACTGTATTCTCCGAGTTTTATACGTTATTCTGCATAGGGAAACCCAAGTTTCATCAAAAGCAGCAGTTTAGAAGCGCCGATACTGCGTATTCCTGAATAGAAACTGTTTTCTCGCGAACGGCTGGAGTTTCGCGAATGTAACTTTCTTCTCCGACTTTTATACGTTATTCTGCATAGGGAAAACCAAGTTTCATCAAAAGCAGCAGTTTGGAAGCGCCGATACTGCGTATTCTGGAATAGAAACTGTTTTCTCGCGAATGTAACTGTATTCTCCGAGTTTTATACGTTATTCTGCATAGGGAAACCCAAGTTTCATCAAAAGCAGCAGTTTAGAAGCGACGATACTGCGTGTTCCTGAATAGAAACTGTTTTCTCGCGAACGGCTGGAGTTTCGCGAATGTAACTTTCTTCTCCGACTTTTATACGTTATTCGGCATAGGGAAAACCAAGTTTCATCAAAAGCAGCAGTTTGGAAGCGCCGATACTGCGTATTCTTGAATAGAAATTGTTTTCTCGCGAAAGTAACTGTATTCTCCCAGTTTTATACGTTATTCTGCATAGGGAAACCCAAGTTTCATCAAAAGCAGCAGTTTAGAAGCGCCGATACTGCGTGTTCCTGAATAGAAACTGTTTTCTCGCGAACGGCTGGTGTTTCGCGAATGTAACTGTATTCTCCAACTTTTATACGTTATTCTGCATAGGGAAAACCAAGTTTCATCAAAAGCAGCAGTTTCGAAGCGCCGATACTGCGTATTCCAGAATAGAAACTGTTTTCTCGCGAACGGCTGGAGTTTCGCGAATGTAACTGTATTCTCCAACTTTTATACGCTATTCTGCATAGGGAAAACCAAGTTTCATCAAAAGCAGCAGTTTGGAAGCGCCGATACTGCGTATTCCTGAATAGAAACTGTTTTCTCGCGAACGGCTGGTGTTTCGCGAATGTAACTGTATTCTCCAACATTTATACGTTATTCTGCATAGGGAAAACCAAGTTTCATCAAAAGCAGCAGTTTAGAAGCGCCGACACTGCGTATTCCTGAATAGAAAGTGTTTTCTCGCGAACGGCTGGTGTTTCGCGAATGTAACTGTATTCTCCAACTTTTATACGCTATTCTGCATAGGGAAAACCAAGTTTCATCAAAAGCAGCAGTTTAGAAGCGCCGATACTGCGTGTTCCTGAATAGAAACTGTTTTCTCGCGAACGGCTGGAGTTTCGCGAATGTAACTTTGTTCTCCGACCTTTATACGTTATTCTGCATAGGGAAAACCAAGTTTCATCAAAAGCAACAGTTTAGAAGCGCCGATACTGCGTGTTCCTGAATAGAAAGTGTTTTCTCGCGAACGGCTGGAGTTTCGCGAATGTAACTTTCTTGTCCGACCTTTACACGTTATTCTGCATAGGGAAAACCAAGTTTCATCAAAAGCAGCAGTTTGGAAGCGCCGATACTGCGTATTCTTGAATAGAAACTGTTTTCTCGCGAATGTAACTGTATTCTCCGAGTTTTATACGTTATTCTGCATAGGGAAAACCAAGTTTCATCAAAAGCAGCAGTTTGGATGCGCCGATACTGCGTATTCTTGAATAGAAACTGTTTTCTCGCGAACGGCTGGTGTTTCGCGAATGTAACTGTATTCTCCGACTTTTATACGCTATTCTGCATAGGGAAAACCAAGTTTCATCAAAAGCAACAGTTTAGAAGCGCCGATACTGCGTATTCCTGAATAGAAAGTGTTTTCTCGCGAACGGCTGGTGTTTCGCGAATGTAACTGTATTCTCCAACTTTTATACGCTATTCTGCATAGGGAAAACAAAGTTTCATCAAAAGCAACAGTTTAGAAGCGCCGATACTGCGTGTTCCTGAATAGAAACTGTTTTCTCGCGAACGGCTGGAGTTTCGCGAATGGAACTTTCTTCTCCGACCTTTACACGTTATTCTGCATAGGGAAAACCAAGTTTCATCAAAAGCAGCAGTTTGGAAGCGCCGATACTGCGTATTCCTGAAGAGAAACTGCTTTCTCGCGAACGGCTGGAGTTTCGCGAATGTAACTTTCTTCTCCAACTTTTATACGTTATCCTGCATAGGGAAAACCAAGTTTCATCAAAAGCAGCAGTTTAGAAGCGCCGATACTGCGTATTCCTGAATAGAAACTGTTTTCTCGCGAACGGCTGGAGTTTCGCGAATGTAACTTTCTTCTCCGACCTTTATACGTTATTCTGCATAGGGAAAACCAAGTTTCATCAAAAGCAACAGTTTAGAAGCGCCGATACTGCGTGTTCCTGAATAGAAAGTGTTTTCTCGCGAACGGCTGGAGTTTCGCGAATGTAACTTTCTTGTCCGACCTTTACACGTTATTCTGCGTAGGGAAAACCAAGTTTCATCAAAAGCAGCAGTTTGGAAGCGCCGATACTGCGTATTCTTGAATAGAAACTGTTTTCTCGCGAATGTAACTGTATTCTCCGAATTTTATACGTTATTCTGCATAGGGAAAACCAAGTTTCATCAAAAGCAGCAGTTTGGATGCGCCGATACTGCGTATTCCTGAAGAGAAACTGCTTTCTCGCGAACGGCTGGAGTTTCGCGAATGTAACTTTCTTCTCCAACTTTTATACGTTATCCTGCATAGGGAAAACCAAGTTTCATCAAAAGCAGCAGTTTAGAAGCGCCGATACTGCGTATTCCTGAATAGAAACTGTTTTCTCGCGAACGGCTGGAGTTTCGCGAATGTAACTTTCTTCTCCGACCTTTATACGTTATTCTGCATAGGGAAAACCAAGTTTCATCAAAAGCAACAGTTTAGAAGCGCCGATACTGCGTGTTCCTGAATAGAAAGTGTTTTCTCGCGAACGGCTGGAGTTTCGCGAATGTAACTTTCTTGTCCGACCTTTACACGTTATTCTGCGTAGGGAAAACCAAGTTTCATCAAAAGCAGCAGTTTGGAAGCGCCGATACTGCGTATTCTTGAATAGAAACTGTTTTCTCGCGAATGTAACTGTATTCTCCGAATTTTATACGTTATTCTGCATAGGGAAAACCAAGTTTCATCAAAAGCAGCAGTTTGGATGCGCCGATACTGCGTATTCTTGAATAGAAACTGTTTTTTCGCGAACGGCTGGTGTTTCGCGAATGTAACTGTATTCTCCAACTTTTATACGCTATTCTGCATAGGGAAAACCAAGTTTCATCAAAAGCAACAGTTTAGAAGCGCCGATACTGCGTATTCCTGAATAGAAAGTGTTTTCTCGCGAACGGCTGGTGTTTCGCGAATGTAACTGTATTCTCCAACTTTTATACGCTATTCTGCATAGGGAAAACAAAGTTTCATCAAAAGCAACAGTTTAGAAGCGCCGATACTGCGTATTCCTGAATAGAAACTGTTTTCTCGCGAACGGCTGGAGTTTCGCGAATGTAACTTTCTTCTCCGACCTTTATACGTTATTCTGCATAGGGAAAACCAAGTTTCATCAAAAGCAACAGTTTAGAAGCGCCGATACTGCGTGTTCCTGACTAGAAAGTGTTTTCTCGCGAACGGCTGGAGTTTCGCGAATGTAACTTTCTTGTCCGACCTTTACACGTTATTCTGCATAGGGAAAACCAAGTTTCATCAAAAGCAGCAGTTTGGAAGCGCCGATACTGCGTATTCTTGAATAGAAACTGTTTTCTCGCGAATGTAACTGTATTCTCCGAGTTTTATACGCTATTCTGCATAGGGAAAACCAAGTTTCATCAAAAGCAGCAGTTTAGAAGCGCCGATACTGCGTATTCCTGAAGAGAAACTGCTTTCCCGCGAACGGCTGGAGTTTCGCGAATGTAACTTTCTTCTCCAACTTTTATACGTTATCCTGCATAGGGAAAACCAAGTTTCATCAAAAGCAGCAGTTTAGAAGCGCCGATACTGCGTATTCTTGAATAGAAACTGTTTTCTCGCGAACGGCTGGTGTTTCGCGAATGTAACTGTATTCTCCAACTTTTATACGCTATTCTGCATAGGGAAAACCAAGTTTCATCAAAAGCAACAGCTTAGAAGCGCCGATACTGCGTATTCCTGAATAGAAAGTGTTTTCTCGCGAACGGCTGGTGTTTCGCGAATGTAACTGTATTCTCCAACTTTTATACGCTATTCTGCATAGGGAAAACAAAGTTTCATCAAAAGCAACAGTTTAGAAGCGCCGATACTGCGTGTTCCTGAATAGAAACTGTTTTCTCGCGAACGGCTGGAGTTTCGCGAATGGAACTTTCTTCTCCGACCTTTACACGTTATTCTGCATAGGGAAAACCAAGTTTCATCAAAAGCAGCAGTTTGGAAGCGCCGATACTGCGTATTCTTGAATAGAAACTGTTTTCTCGCGAATGTAACTGTATTCTCCGAGTTTTATACGTTATTCTGCATAGGGAAACCCAAGTTTCATCAAAAGCAGCAGTTTAGAAGCGCCGATACTGCGTATTCGTGAATAGAAACTGTTTTCTCGCGAACGGCTGGTGTTTCGCGAATGTAACTGTATTCTCCAACTTTTATACGCTATTCTGCATAGGGAAAACCAAGTTTCATCAAAAGCAGCTGTTTAGAAGCGCCGATACTGTGTATTCCTGAAGAGAAACTGCTTTCTCGCGAACGGCTGGAGTTTCGCGAATGTAACTTTCTTCTCCAACTTTTATACGTTATCCTGCATAGGGAAAACCAAGTTTCATCAAAAGCAGCAGTTTAGAAGCGCCGATACTGCGTATTCCTGAATAGAAACTGTTTTCTCGCGAACGGCTGGAGTTTCGCGAATGTAACTTTCTTCTCCGACTTTTATACGTTATTCTGCATAGGGAAACCCAAGTTTCATCAAAAGCAGCAGTTTAGAAGCGCCGATACTGCGTATTCCTGAATAGAAACTGTTTTCTCGCGAACGGCTGGTGTTTCGCGAATGTAACTGTATTCTCCAACTTTTATACGCTATTCTGCATAGGGAAAACCAAGTTTCATCAAAAGCAGCAGTTTAGAAGCGCCGATACTGCGTATTCTTGAATAGAAACTGTTTTCTCGCGAATGTAACTGTATTCTCCAACTTTTATACGCTATTCTGCATAGGGAAAACCAAGTTTCATCAAAAGCAACAGTTTAGAAGCGCCGATACTGCGTATTCCTGAATAGAAAGTGTTTTCTCGCGAACGGCTGGTGTTTCGCGAATGTAACTGTATTCTCCAACTTTTATACGCTATTCTGCATAGGGAAAACCAAGTTTCATCAAAAGCAACAGTTTAGAAGCGCCGATACTGCGTATTCCTGAATAGAAACTGTTTTCTCGCGAACGGCTGGAGTTTCGCGAATGTAACTTTCTTCTCCGACCTTTATACGTTATTCTGCATAGGGAAAACCAAGTTTCATCAAAAGCAGCAGTTTAGAAGCGCCGATACTGCGTGTTCCTGACTAGAAAGTGTTTTCTCGCGAACGGCTGGAGTTTCGCGAATGTAACTTTCTTGTCCGACCTTTACACGTTATTCTGCATAGGGAAAACCAAGTTTCATCAAAAGCAGCAGTTTGGAAGCGCCGATACTGCGTATTCTTGAATAGAAACTGTTTTCTCGCGAATGTAACTGTATTCTCCGAGTTTTATACGCTATTCTGCATAGGAAAAACCAAGTTTCATCAAAAGCAGCAGTTTAGAAGCGCCGATACTGCGTATTCCTGAAGAGAAACTGCTTTCTCGCGAACGGCTGGAGTTTCGCGAATGTAACTTTCTTCTCCAACTTTTATACGTTATCCTGCATAGGGAAAACCAAGTTTCATCAAAAGCAGCAGTTTAGAAGCGCCGATACTGCGTATTCCTGAAGAGAAACTGCTTTCTCGCGAACGGCTGGAGTTTCGCGAATGTAACTTTCTTCTCCGACCTTTATACGTTATTCTGCATAGGGAAAACCAAGTTTCATCAAAAGCAACAGTTTAGAAGCGCCGATACTGCGTGTTCCTGAATAGAAAGTGTTTTCTCGCGAACGGCTGGAGTTTCGCGAATGTAACTTTCTTGTCCGACCTTTACACGTTATTCTGCGTAGGGAAAACCAAGTTTCATCAAAAGCAGCAGTTTGGAAGCGCCGATACTGCGTATTCTTGAATAGAAACTGTTTTCTCGCGAATGTAACTTTCTTCTCCAACTTTTATACGTTATCCTGCATAGGGAAAACCAAGTTTCATCAAAAGCAGCAGTTTAGAAGCGCCGATACTGCGTATTCCTGAATAGAAACTGTTTTCTCGCGAACGGCTGGTGTTTCGCGAATGTAACTGTATTCTCCAACTTTTATACGCTATTCTGCATAGGGAAAACCAAGTTTCATCAAAAGCAACAGCTTAGAAGCGCCGATACTGCGTATTCCTGAATAGAAAGTGTTTTCTCGCGAACGGCTGGTGTTTCGCGAATGTAACTGTATTCTCCAACTTTTATACGCTATTCTGCATAGGGAAAACAAAGTTTCATCAAAAGCAACAGTTTAGAAGCGCCGATACTGCGTGTTCCTGAATAGAAACTGTTTTCTCGCGAACGGCTGGAGTTTCGCGAATGGAACTTTCTTCTCCGACCTTTACACGTTATTCTGCATAGGGAAAACCAAGTTTCATCAAAAGCAGCAGTTTGGAAGCGCCGATACTGCGTATTCTTGAATAGAAACTGTTTTCTCGCGAATGTAACTGTATTCTCCGAATTTTATACGTTATTCTGCATAGGGAAAACCAAGTTTCATCAAAAGCAGCAGTTTGGATGCGCCGATACTGCGTATTCTTGAATAGAAACTGTTTTTTCGCGAACGGCTGGTGTTTCGCGAATGTAACTGTATTCTCCAACTTTTATACGCTATTCTGCATAGGGAAAACCAAGTTTCATCAAAAGCAACAGTTTAGAAGCGCCGATACTGCGTATTCCTGAATAGAAACTGTTTTCTCGCGAACGGCTGGTGTTTCGCGAATGTAACTGTATTCTCCAACTTTTATACGCTATTCTGCATAGGGAAAACAAAGTTTCATCAAAAGCAACAGTTTAGAAGCGCCGATACTGCGTATTCCTGAATAGAAACTGTTTTCTCGCGAACGGCTGGAGTTTCGCGAATGTAACTTTCTTCTCCGACCTTTATACGTTATTCTGCATAGGGAAAACCAAGTTTCATCAAAAGCAACAGTTTAGAAGCGCCGATACTGCGTGTTCCTGACTAGAAAGTGTTTTCTCGCGAACGGCTGGAGTTTCGCGAATGTAACTTTCTTGTCCGACCTTTACACGTTATTCTGCATAGGGAAAACCAAGTTTCATCAAAAGCAGCAGTTTGGAAGCGCCGATACTGCGTATTCTTGAATAGAAACTGTTTTCTCGCGAATGTAACTGTATTCTCCGAGTTTTATACGCTATTCTGCATAGGGAAAACCAAGTTTCATCAAAAGCAGCAGTTTAGAAGCGCCGATACTGCGTATTCCTGAAGAGAAACTGCTTTCCCGCGAACGGCTGGAGTTTCGCGAATGTAACTTTCTTCTCCAACTTTTATACGTTATCCTGCATAGGGAAAACCAAGTTTCATCAAAAGCAGCAGTTTAGAAGCGCCGATACTGCGTATTCCTGAATAGAAACTGTTTTCTCGCGAACGGCTGGAGTTTCGCGAATGTAACTTTCTTCTCCGACCTTTATACGTTATTCTGCATAGGGAAAACCAAGTTTCATCAAAAGCAACAGTTTAGAAGCGCCGATACTGCGTGTTCCTGAATAGAAACTGTTTTCTCGCGAACGGCTGGAGTTTCGCGAATGTAACTTTCTTCTCCGACCTTTATACGTTATTCTGCATAGGGAAAACCAAGTTTCATCAAAAGCAGCAGTTTGGATGCGCCGATACTGCGTATTCTTGAATAGAAACTGTTTTCTCGCGAATGTAACTGTATTCTCCAACTTTTATACGCTATTCTGCATAGGGAAAACCAAGTTTCATCAAAAGCAGCAGTTTGGAAGCCCCGATACTGCGTATTCTTGAATAGAAACTGTTTTCTCGCGAACCGCTGGTGTTTCGCGAATGTAACTTTCTTCTCCAAGTTTTATACGTTATTCTGCATAGGGAAAACCAAGTTTCATCAAAAGCAACAGTTTAGAAGCGCCGCTACTGCGTGTTCCTGAATAGAAACTGTTTTCTCGCGAACGGCTGGTGTTTCGCGAATGTAACTGTATTCTCCAACTTTTATACGCTATTCTGCATAGGGAAAACCAAGTTTCATCAAAAGCAGCAGTTTGGAAGCGCCGATACTGCGTATTCCTGAATAGAAACTGTTTTCTCGCGAACGGCTGGTGTTTCGCGAATGTAACTGTATTCTCCAACTTTTATACGTTATTCTGCATAGGGAAAACCAAGTTTCATCAAAAGCAGCAGTTTAGAAGCGCCGACACTGCGTATTCCTGAATAGAAAGTGTTTTCTCGCGAACGGCTGGTGTTTCGCGAATGTAACTGTATTCTCCAACTTTTATACGCTATTCTGCATAGGGAAAACCAAGTTTCATCAAAAGCAGCAGTTTAGAAGCGCCGATACTGCGTATTCCTGAATAGAAAGTGTTTTCTCGCGAACGGCTGGTGTTTCGCGAATGTAACTGTATTCTCCAACTTTTATACGCTATTCTGCATAGGGAAAACAAAGTTTCATCAAAAGCAACAGTTTAGAAGCGCCGATACTGCGTATTCCTGAATAGAAACTGTTTTCTCGCGAACGGCTGGAGTTTCGCGAATGTAACTTTCTTCTCCGACCTTTATACGTTATTCTGCATAGGGAAAACCAAGTTTCATCAAAAGCAACAGTTTAGAAGCGCCGATACTGCGTGTTCCTGACTAGAAAGTGTTTTCTCGCGAACGGCTGGAGTTTCGCGAATGTAACTTTCTTGTCCGACCTTTACACGTTATTCTGCATAGGGAAAACCAAGTTTCATCAAAAGCAGCAGTTTGGAAGCGCCGATACTGCGTATTCTTGAATAGAAACTGTTTTCTCGCGAATGTAACTGTATTCTCCGAGTTTTATACGCTATTCTGCATAGGGAAAACCAAGTTTCATCAAAAGCAGCAGTTTAGAAGCGCCGATACTGCGTATTCCTGAAGAGAAACTGCTTTCCCGCGAACGGCTGGAGTTTCGCGAATGTAACTTTCTTCTCCAACTTTTATACGTTATCCTGCATAGGGAAAACCAAGTTTCATCAAAAGCAGCAGTTTAGAAGCGCCGATACTGCGTATTCCTGAATAGAAAGTGTTTTCTCGCGAACGGCTGGAGTTTCGCGAATGGAACTTTCTTCTCCGACCTTTACACGTTATTCTGCATAGGGAAAACCAAGTTTCATCAAAAGCAGCAGTTTGGAAGCGCCGATACTGCGTATTCTTGAATAGAAACTGTTTTCTCGCGAATGTAACTGTATTCTCCGAGTTTTATACGTTATTCTGCATAGGGAAACCCAAGTTTCATCAAAAGCAGCAGTTTAGAAGCGCCGATACTGCGTATTCCTGAATAGAAACTGTTTTCTCGCGAACGGCTGGAGTTTCGCGAATGTAACTTTCTTGTCCGACCTTTACACGTTATTCTGCGTAGGGAAAACCAAGTTTCATCAAAAGCAGCAGTTTGGAAGCGCCGATACTGCGTATTCTTGAATAGAAACTGTTTTCTCGCGAATGTAACTGTATTCTCCGAATTTTATACGTTATTCTGCATAGGGAAAACCAAGTTTCATCAAAAGCAGCAGTTTGGATGCGCCGATACTGCGTATTCTTGAATAGAAACTGTTTTTTCGCGAACGGCTGGTGTTTCGCGAATGTAACTGTATTCTCCAACTTTTATACGCTATTCTGCATAGGGAAAACCAAGTTTCATCAAAAGCAACAGTTTAGAAGCGCCGATACTGCGTATTCCTGAATAGAAAGTGTTTTCTCGCGAACGGCTGGTGTTTCGCGAATGTAACTGTATTCTCCAACTTTTATACGCTATTCTGCATAGGGAAAACAAAGTTTCATCAAAAGCAACAGTTTAGAAGCGCCGATACTGCGTATTCCTGAATAGAAACTGTTTTCTCGCGAACGGCTGGAGTTTCGCGAATGTAACTTTCTTCTCCGACCTTTATACGTTATTCTGCATAGGGAAAACCAAGTTTCATCAAAAGCAACAGTTTAGAAGCGCCGATACTGCGTGTTCCTGACTAGAAAGTGTTTTCTCGCGAACGGCTGGAGTTTCGCGAATGTAACTTTCTTGTCCGACCTTTACACGTTATTCTGCATAGGGAAAACCAAGTTTCATCAAAAGCAGCAGTTTGGAAGCGCCGATACTGCGTATTCTTGAATAGAAACTGTTTTCTCGCGAATGTAACTGTATTCTCCGAGTTTTATACGCTATTCTGCATAGGGAAAACCAAGTTTCATCAAAAGCAGCAGTTTAGAAGCGCCGATACTGCGTATTCCTGAAGAGAAACTGCTTTCCCGCGAACGGCTGGAGTTTCGCGAATGTAACTTTCTTCTCCAACTTTTATACGTTATCCTGCATAGGGAAAACCAAGTTTCATCAAAAGCAGCAGTTTAGAAGCGCCGATACTGCGTATTCCTGAATAGAAACTGTTTTCTCGCGAACGGCTGGAGTTTCGCGAATGTAACTTTCTTCTCCGACCTTTATACGTTATTCTGCATAGGGAAAACCAAGTTTCATCAAAAGCAACAGTTTAGAAGCGCCGATACTGCGTGTTCCTGAATAGAAACTGTTTTCTCGCGAACGGCTGGAGTTTCGCGAATGTAACTTTCTTCTCCGACCTTTATACGTTATTCTGCATAGGGAAAACCAAGTTTCATCAAAAGCAGCAGTTTGGATGCGCCGATACTGCGTATTCTTGAATAGAAACTGTTTTCTCGCGAATGTAACTGTATTCTCCAACTTTTATACGCTATTCTGCATAGGGAAAACCAAGTTTCATCAAAAGCAGCAGTTTGGAAGCGCCGATACTGCGTATTCTTGAATAGAAACTGTTTTCTCGCGAACCGCTGGTGTTTCGCGAATGTAACTTTCTTCTCCAAGTTTTATACGTTATTCTGCATAGGGAAAACCAAGTTTCATCAAAAGCAACAGTTTAGAAGCGCCGCTACTGCGTGTTCCTGAATAGAAACTGTTTTCTCGCGAACGGCTGGTGTTTCGCGAATGTAACTGTATTCTCCAACTTTTATACGCTATTCTGCATAGGGAAAACCAAGTTTCATCAAAAGCAGCAGTTTGGAAGCGCCGATACTGCGTATTCCTGAATAGAAACTGTTTTCTCGCGAACGGCTGGTGTTTCGCGAATGTAACTGTATTCTCCAACTTTTATACGTTATTCTGCATAGGGAAAACCAAGTTTCATCAAAAGCAGCAGTTTAGAAGCGCCGACACTGCGTATTCCTGAATAGAAAGTGTTTTCTCGCGAACGGCTGGTGTTTCGCGAATGTAACTGTATTCTCCAACTTTTATACGCTATTCTGCATAGGGAAAACCAAGTTTCATCAAAAGCAACAGTTTAGAAGCGCCGATACTGCGTATTCCTGAATAGAAAGTGTTTTCTCGCGAACGGCTGGTGTTTCGCGAATGTAACTGTATTCTCCAACTTTTATACGCTATTCTGCATAGGGAAAACAAAGTTTCATCAAAAGCAACAGTTTAGAAGCGCCGATACTGCGTATTCCTGAATAGAAACTGTTTTCTCGCGAACGGCTGGAGTTTCGCGAATGTAACTTTCTTCTCCGACCTTTATACGTTATTCTGCATAGGGAAAACCAAGTTTCATCAAAAGCAACAGTTTAGAAGCGCCGATACTGCGTGTTCCTGACTAGAAAGTGTTTTCTCGCGAACGGCTGGAGTTTCGCGAATGTAACTTTCTTGTCCGACCTTTACACGTTATTCTGCATAGGGAAAACCAAGTTTCATCAAAAGCAGCAGTTTGGAAGCGCCGATACTGCGTATTCTTGAATAGAAACTGTTTTCTCGCGAATGTAACTGTATTCTCCGAGTTTTATACGCTATTCTGCATAGGGAAAACCAAGTTTCATCAAAAGCAGCAGTTTAGAAGCGCCGATACTGCGTATTCCTGAAGAGAAACTGCTTTCCCGCGAACGGCTGGAGTTTCGCGAATGTAACTTTCTTCTCCAACTTTTATACGTTATCCTGCATAGGGAAAACCAAGTTTCATCAAAAGCAGCAGTTTAGAAGCGCCGATACTGCGTATTCCTGAATAGAAACTGTTTTCTCGCGAACGGCTGGAGTTTCGCGAATGTAACTTTCTTCTCCGACCTTTATACGTTATTCTGCATAGGGAAAACCAAGTTTCATCAAAAGCAACAGTTTAGAAGCGCCGATACTGCGTGTTCCTGACTAGAAACTGTTTTCTCGCGAACGGCTGGAGTTTCGCGAATGTAACTTTCTTCTCCGACCTTTATACGTTATTCTGCATAGGGAAAACCAAGTTTCATCAAAAGCAGCAGTTTGGATGCGCCGATACTGCGTATTCTTGAATAGAAACTGTTTTCTCGCGAATGTAACTGTATTCTCCAACTTTTATACGCTATTCTGCATAGGGAAAACCAAGTTTCATCAAAAGCAGCAGTTTGGAAGCCCCGATACTGCGTATTCTTGAATAGAAACTGTTTTCTCGCGAACCGCTGGTGTTTCGCGAATGTAACTTTCTTCTCCAAGTTTTATACGTTATTCTGCATAGGGAAAACCAAGTTTCATCAAAAGCAACAGTTTAGAAGCGCCGCTACTGCGTGTTCCTGAATAGAAACTGTTTTCTCGCGAACGGCTGGTGTTTCGCGAATGTAACTGTATTCTCCAACTTTTATACGCTATTCTGCATAGGGAAAACCAAGTTTCATCAAAAGCAGCAGTTTGGAAGCGCCGATACTGCGTATTCCTGAATAGAAACTGTTTTCTCGCGAACGGCTGGAGTTTCGCGAATGTAACTATCTTCTCCAACTTTTATACGTTATTCTGCATAGGGAAAACCAAGTTTCATCAAAAGCAGCAGTTTAGAAGCGCCGATACTGCGTATTCCTGAATAGAAAGTGTTTTCTCGCGAACGGCTGGTGTTTCGCGAATGTAACTGTATTCTCCAACTTTTATACGCTATTCTGCATAGGGAAAACCAAGTTTCATCAAAAGCAGCAGTTTGGAAGCGCCGATACTGCGTATTCTTGAATAGAAACTGTTTTCTCGCGAATGTAACTGTATTCTCCGAGTTTTATACGTTATTCTGCATAGGGAAAACCAAGTTTCATCAAAAGCAGCAGTTTGGAAGCGCCGATACTGCGTATTCTTGAATAGAAATTGTTTTCTCGCGAAAGTAACTGTATTCTCCGATATTTATACGTTATTCTGCATAGGGAAACCCAAGTTTCATCAAAAGCAGCAGTTTAGAAGCGCCGATACTGCGTATTCCTGAAGAGAAACTGCTTTCTCGCGAACGGCTGGAGTTTCGCGAATGTAAGTTTCTTCTCTAACTTTTATACGTTATCCTGCATTGGGAAAACCAAGTTTCATCAAAAGCAGCAGTTTAGAAGCGCCGATACTGCGTATTCCTGAATAGAAACTGTTTTCTCGCGAACGGCTCGTGTTTCGCGAATGTAACAGTATTCTCCAACTTTTATACGCTATTCTGCATAGGGAAAACCAAGTTTCATCAAAAGCAACAGTTTAGAAGCGCCGATACTGCGTGTTCCTGAATAGAAACTGTTTTCTCGCGAACGGCTGGAGTTTCGCGAATGTAACTTTCTTCTCCGACCTTTATACGTTATTCTGCATAGGGAAAACCAAGTTTCATCAAAAGCAGCAGTTTGGATGCGCCGATACTGCGTATTCTTGAATAGAAACTGTTTTCTCGCGAATGTAACTGTATTCTCCAACTTTTATACGCTATTCTGCATAGGGAAAACCAAGTTTCATCAAAAGCAGCAGTTTGGAAGCCCCGATACTGCGTATTCTTGAATAGAAACTGTTTTCTCGCGAACGGCTGGTGTTTCGCGAATGTAACTTTCTTCTCCAAGTTTTATACGTTATTCTGCATAGGGAAAACCAAGTTTCATCAAAAGCAACAGTTTAGAAGCGCCGCTACTGCGTGTTCCTGAATAGAAACTGTTTTCTCGCGAACGGCTGGTGTTTCGCGAATGTAACTGTATTCTCCAACTTTTATACGCTATTCTGCATAGGGAAAACAAAGTTTCATCAAAAGCAACAGTTTAGAAGCGCCGATACTGCGTGTTCCTGAATAGAAACTGTTTTCTCGCGAATGTAACTGTATTCTCCGAGTTTTATACGTTATTCTGCATAGGGAAACCCAAGTTTCATCAAAAGCAGCAGTTTAGAAGCGCCGATACTGCGTATTCCTGAATAGAAACTGTTTTCTCGCGAACGGCTGGTGTTTCGCGAATGTAACTGTATTCTCCAACTTTTATACGCTATTCTGCATAGGGAAAACCAAGTTTCATCAAAAGCAGCAGTTTAGAAGCGCCGATACTGTGTATTCCTGAAGAGAAACTGCTTTCTCGCGAACGGCTGGTGTTTCGCGAATGTAACTGTATTCTCCAACTTTTATACGCTATTCTGCATAGGGAAAACAAAGTTTCATCAAAAGCAACAGTTTAGAAGCGCCGATACTGCGTATTCCTGAATAGAAACTGTTTTCTCGCGAACGGCTGGAGTTTCGCGAATGTAACTTTCTTCTCCGACCTTTATACGTTATTCTGCATAGGGAAAACCAAGTTTCATCAAAAGCAGCAGTTTAGAAGCGCCGATACTGCGTGTTCCTGACTAGAAAGTGTTTTCTCGCGAACGGCTGGAGTTTCGCGAATGTAACTTTCTTGTCCGACCTTTACACGTTATTCTGCGTAGGGAAAACCAAGTTTCATCAAAAGCAGCAGTTTGGAAGCGCCGATACTGCGTATTCTTGAATAGAAACTGTTTTCTCGCGAATGTAACTGTATTCTCCGAGTTTTATACGCTATTCTGCATAGGAAAAACCAAGTTTCATCAAAAGCAGCAGTTTAGAAGCGCCGATACTGCGTATTCCTGAAGAGAAACTGCTTTCCCGCGAACGGCTGGAGTTTCGCGAATGTAACTTTCTTCTCCAACTTTTATACGTTATCCTGCATAGGGAAAACCAAGTTTCATCAAAAGCAGCAGTTTAGAAGCGCCGATACTGTGTATTCCTGAAGAGAAACTGCTTTCTCGCGAACGGCTGGAGTTTCGCGAATGTAACTTTCTTCTCCGACCTTTACACGTTATTCTGCATAGGGAAAACCAAGTTTCATCAAAAGCAGCAGTTTGGAAGCGCCGATACTGCGTATTCTTGAATAGAAACTGTTTTCTCGCGAATGTAACTGTATTCTCCGAGTTTTATACGTTATTCTGCATAGGGAAACCCAAGTTTCATCAAAAGCAGCAGTTTAGAAGCGCCGATACTGCGTATTCCTGAATAGAAACTGTTTTCTCGCGAACGGCTGGAGTTTCGCGAATGTAACTTTCTTGTCCGACCTTTACACGTTATTCTGCGTAGGGAAAACCAAGTTTCATCAAAAGCAGCAGTTTGGAAGCGCCGATACTGCGTATTCTTGAATAGAAACTGTTTTCTCGCGAATGTAACTGTATTCTCCGAATTTTATACGTTATTCTGCATAGGGAAAACCAAGTTTCATCAAAAGCAGCAGTTTGGATGCGCCGATACTGCGTATTCTTGAATAGAAACTGTTTTTTCGCGAACGGCTGGTGTTTCGCGAATGTAACTGTATTCTCCAACTTTTATACGCTATTCTGCATAGGGAAAACCAAGTTTCATCAAAAGCAACAGTTTAGAAGCGCCGATACTGCGTATTCCTGAATAGAAAGTGTTTTCTCGCGAACGGCTGGTGTTTCGCGAATGTAACTGTATTCTCCAACTTTTATACGCTATTCTGCATAGGGAAAACAAAGTTTCATCAAAAGCAACAGTTTAGAAGCGCCGATACTGCGTATTCCTGAATAGAAACTGTTTTCTCGCGAACGGCTGGAGTTTCGCGAATGTAACTTTCTTCTCCGACCTTTATACGTTATTCTGCATAGGGAAAACCAAGTTTCATCAAAAGCAACAGTTTAGAAGCGCCGATACTGCGTGTTCCTGAATAGAAAGTGTTTTCTCGCGAACGGCTGGAGTTTCGCGAATGTAACTTTCTTGTCCGACCTTTACACGTTATTCTGCGTAGGGAAAACCAAGTTTCATCAAAAGCAGCAGTTTGGAAGCGCCGATACTGCGTATTCTTGAATAGAAACTGTTTTCTCGCGAATGTAACTGTATTCTCCGAATTTTATACGTTATTCTGCATAGGGAAAACCAAGTTTCATCAAAAGCAGCAGTTTGGATGCGCCGATACTGCGTATTCTTGAATAGAAACTGTTTTTTCGCGAACGGCTGGTGTTTCGCGAATGTAACTGTATTCTCCAACTTTTATACGCTATTCTGCATAGGGAAAACCAAGTTTCATCAAAAGCAACAGTTTAGAAGCGCCGATACTGCGTATTCCTGAATAGAAAGTGTTTTCTCGCGAACGGCTGGTGTTTCGCGAATGTAACTGTATTCTCCATCTTTTATACGCTATTCTGCATAGGGAAAACAAAGTTTCATCAAAAGCAACAGTTTAGAAGCGCCGATACTGCGTATTCCTGAATAGAAACTGTTTTCTCGCGAACGGCTGGAGTTTCGCGAATGTAACTTTCTTCTCCGACCTTTATACGTTATTCTGCATAGGGAAAACCAAGTTTCATCAAAAGCAACAGTTTAGAAGCGCCGATACTGCGTGTTCCTGACTAGAAAGTGTTTTCTCGCGAACGGCTGGAGTTTCGCGAATGTAACTTTCTTGTCCGACCTTTACACGTTATTCTGCATAGGGAAAACCAAGTTTCATCAAAAGCAGCAGTTTGGAAGCGCCGATACTGCGTATTCTTGAATAGAAACTGTTTTCTCGCGAATGTAACTGTATTCTCCGAGTTTTATACGCTATTCTGCATAGGGAAAACCAAGTTTCATCAAAAGCAGCAGTTTAGAAGCGCCGATACTGCGTATTCCTGAAGAGAAACTGCTTTCCCGCGAACGGCTGGAGTTTCGCGAATGTAACTTTCTTCTCCAACTTTTATACGTTATCCTGCATAGGGAAAACCAAGTTTCATCAAAAGCAGCAGTTTAGAAGCGCCGATACTGCGTATTCCTGAATAGAAACTGTTTTCTCGCGAACGGCTGGTGTTTCGCGAATGTAACTGTATTCTCCAACTTTTATACGCTATTCTGCATAGGGAAAACCAAGTTTCATCAAAAGCAACAGCTTAGAAGCGCCGATACTGCGTATTCCTGAATAGAAAGTGTTTTCTCGCGAACGGCTGGTGTTTCGCGAATGTAACTGTATTCTCCAACTTTTATACGCTATTCTGCATAGGGAAAACAAAGTTTCATCAAAAGCAACAGTTTAGAAGCGCCGATACTGCGTGTTCCTGAATAGAAACTGTTTTCTCGCGAACGGCTGGAGTTTCGCGAATGGAACTTTCTTCTCCGACCTTTACACGTTATTCTGCATAGGGAAAACCAAGTTTCATCAAAAGCAGCAGTTTGGAAGCGCCGATACTGCGTATTCTTGAATAGAAACTGTTTTCTCGCGAATGTAACTGTATTCTCCGAGTTTTATACGTTATTCTGCATAGGGAAACCCAAGTTTCATCAAAAGCAGCAGTTTAGAAGCGCCGATACTGCGTATTCCTGAATAGAAACTGTTTTCTCGCGAACGGCTGGTGTTTCGCGAATGTAACTGTATTCTCCAACTTTTATACGCTATTCTGCATAGGGAAAACCAAGTTTCATCAAAAGCAGCTGTTTAGAAGCGCCGATACTGTGTATTCCTGAAGAGAAACTGCTTTCTCGCGAACGGCTGGAGTTTCGCGAATGTAACTTTCTTCTCCAACTTTTATACGTTATCCTGCATAGGGAAAACCAAGTTTCATCAAAAGCAGCAGTTTAGAAGCGCCGATACTGCGTATTCCTGAATAGAAACTGTTTTCTCGCGAACGGCTGGAGTTTCGCGAATGTAACTTTCTTCTCCGACCTTTATACGTTATTCTGCATAGGGAAACCCAAGTTTCATCAAAAGCAGCAGTTTAGAAGCGCCGATACTGCGTATTCCTGAATAGAAACTGTTTTCTCGCGAACGGCTGGTGTTTCGCGAATGTAACTGTATTCTCCAACTTTTATACGCTATTCTGCATAGGGAAAACCAAGTTTCATCAAAAGCAGCAGTTTAGAAGCGCCGATACTGCGTATTCTTGAATAGAAACTGTTTTCTCGCGAATGTAACTGTATTCTCCAACTTTTATACGCTATTCTGCATAGGGAAAACCAAGTTTCATCAAAAGCAACAGTTTAGAAGCGCCGATACTGCGTATTCCTGAATAGAAAGTGTTTTCTCGCGAACGGCTGGTGTTTCGCGAATGTAACTGTATTCTCCAACTTTTATACGCTATTCTGCATAGGGAAAACCAAGTTTCATCAAAAGCAACAGTTTAGAAGCGCCGATACTGCGTATTCCTGAATAGAAACTGTTTTCTCGCGAACGGCTGGAGTTTCGCGAATGTAACTT
Organism: Ectemnius continuus; assembly: GCA_910591665.1. NCBI lineage: Eukaryota > Metazoa > Arthropoda > Insecta > Hymenoptera > Crabronidae > Ectemnius > Ectemnius continuus. The sequence continues at coordinate 16,143,853 of OU342860.1, forward strand.
TCTTCTCCGACCTTTATACGTTATTCTGCATAGGGAAAACCAAGTTTCATCAAAAGCAACAGTTTAGAAGCGCCGATACTGCGTGTTCCTGAATAGAAACTGTTTTCTCGCGAACGGCTGGAGTTTCGCGAATGGAACTTTCTTCTCCGACCTTTACACGTTATTCTGCATAGGGAAAACCAAGTTTCATCAAAAGCAGCAGTTTGGAAGCGCCGATACTGCGTATTCTTGAATAGAAACTGTTTTCTCGCGAATGTAACTGTATTCTCCGAGTTTTATACGTTATTCTGCATAGGGAAACCCAAGTTTCATCAAAAGCAGCAGTTTAGAAGCGCCGATACTGCGTATTCCTGAATAGAAACTGTTTTCTCGCGAACGGCTGGAGTTTCGCGAATGTAACTTTCTTGTCCGACCTTTACACGTTATTCTGCATAGGGAAAACCAAGTTTCATCAAAAGCAGCAGTTTGGAAGCGCCGATACTGCGTATTCTTGAATAGAAACTGTTTTCTCGCGAATGTAACTGTATTCTCCGAATTTTATACGTTATTCTGCATAGGGAAAACCAAGTTTCATCAAAAGCAGCAGTTTGGATGCGCCGATACTGCGTATTCTTGAATAGAAACTGTTTTTTCGCGAACGGCTGGTGTTTCGCGAATGTAACTGTATTCTCCAACTTTTATACGCTATTCTGCATAGGGAAAACCAAGTTTCATCAAAAGCAACAGTTTAGAAGCGCCGATACTGCGTATTCCTGAATAGAAAGTGTTTTCTCGCGAACGGCTGGTGTTTCGCGAATGTAACTGTATTCTCCAACTTTTATACGCTATTCTGCATAGGGAAAACCAAGTTTCATCAAAAGCAACAGTTTAGAAGCGCCGATACTGCGTATTCCTGAATAGAAACTGTTTTCTCGCGAACGGCTGGAGTTTCGCGAATGTAACTTTCTTCTCCGACCTTTATACGTTATTCTGCATAGGGAAAACCAAGTTTCATCAAAAGCAACAGTTTAGAAGCGCCGATACTGCGTGTTCCTGACTAGAAAGTGTTTTCTCGCGAACGGCTGGAGTTTCGCGAATGTAACTTTCTTGTCCGACCTTTACACGTTATTCTGCATAGGGAAAACCAAGTTTCATCAAAAGCAGCAGTTTGGAAGCGCCGATACTGCGTATTCTTGAATAGAAACTGTTTTCTCGCGAATGTAACTGTATTCTCCGAGTTTTATACGCTATTCTGCATAGGGAAAACCAAGTTTCATCAAAAGCAGCAGTTTAGAAGCGCCGATACTGCGTATTCCTGAAGAGAAACTGCTTTCCCGCGAACGGCTGGAGTTTCGCGAATGTAACTTTCTTCTCCAACTTTTATACGTTATCCTGCATAGGGAAAACCAAGTTTCATCAAAAGCAGCAGTTTAGAAGCGCCGATACTGCGTATTCCTGAATAGAAACTGTTTTCTCGCGAACGGCTGGAGTTTCGCGAATGTAACTTTCTTCTCCGACCTTTATACGTTATTCTGCATAGGGAAAACCAAGTTTCATCAAAAGCAACAGTTTAGAAGCGCCGATACTGCGTGTTCCTGAATAGAAAGTGTTTTCTCGCGAACGGCTGGAGTTTCGCGAATGTAACTTTCTTCTCCGACCTTTATACGTTATTCTGCATAGGGAAAACCAAGTTTCATCAAAAGCAGCAGTTTGGATGCGCCGATACTGCGTATTCTTGAATAGAAACTGTTTTCTCGCGAATGTAACTGTATTCTCCAACTTTTATACGCTATTCTGCATAGGGAAAACCAAGTTTCATCAAAAGCAGCAGTTTGGAAGCCCCGATACTGCGTATTCTTGAATAGAAACTGTTTTCTCGCGAACCGCTGGTGTTTCGCGAATGTAACTTTCTTCTCCAAGTTTTATACGTTATTCTGCATAGGGAAAACCAAGTTTCATCAAAAGCAACAGTTTAGAAGCGCCGCTACTGCGTGTTCCTGAATAGAAACTGTTTTCTCGCGAACGGCTGGTGTTTCGCGAATGTAACTGTATTCTCCAACTTTTATACGCTATTCTGCATAGGGAAAACCAAGTTTCATCAAAAGCAGCAGTTTGGAAGCGCCGATACTGCGTATTCCTGAATAGAAACTGTTTTCTCGCGAACGGCTGGTGTTTCGCGAATGTAACTGTATTCTCCAACTTTTATACGTTATTCTGCATAGGGAAAACCAAGTTTCATCAAAAGCAGCAGTTTAGAAGCGCCGATACTGCGTATTCCTGAATAGAAAGTGTTTTCTCGCGAACGGCTGGTGTTTCGCGAATGTAACTGTATTCTCCAACTTTTATACGTTATTCTGCATAGGGAAAACCAAGTTTCATCAAAAGCAGCAGTTTGGAAGCGCCGATACTGCGTATTCTTGAATAGAAACTGTTTTCTCGCGAATGTAACTGTATTCTCCGAGTTTTATACGTTATTCTGCATAGGGAAAACCAAGTTTCATCAAAAGCAGCAGTTTGGAAGCGCCGATACTGCGTATTCTTGAATAGAAATTGTTTTCTCGCGAAAGTAACTGTATTCTCCGATATTTATACGTTATTCTGCATAGGGAAACCCAAGTTTCATCAAAAGCAGCAGTTTAGAAGCGCCGATACTGCGTATTCCTGAAGAGAAACTGCTTTCTCGCGAACGGCTGGAGTTTCGCGAATGTAAGTTTCTTCTCTAACTTTTATACGTTATCCTGCATTGGGAAAACCAAGTTTCATCAAAAGCAGCAGTTTAGAAGCGCCGATACTGCGTATTCCTGAATAGAAACTGTTTTCTCGCGAACGGCTCGTGTTTCGCGAATGTAACAGTATTCTCCAACTTTTATACGCTATTCTGCATAGGGAAAACCAAGTTTCATCAAAAGCAACAGTTTAGAAGCGCCGATACTGCGTGTTCCTGAATAGAAACTGTTTTCTCGCGAACGGCTGGAGTTTCGCGAATGTAACTTTCTTCTCCGACCTTTATACGTTATTCTGCATAGGGAAAACCAAGTTTCATCAAAAGCAGCAGTTTGGATGCGCCGATACTGCGTATTCTTGAATAGAAACTGTTTTCTCGCGAATGTAACTGTATTCTCCAACTTTTATACGCTATTCTGCATAGGGAAAACCAAGTTTCATCAAAAGCAGCAGTTTGGAAGCCCCGATACTGCGTATTCTTGAATAGAAACTGTTTTCTCGCGAACGGCTGGTGTTTCGCGAATGTAACTTTCTTCTCCAAGTTTTATACGTTATTCTGCATAGGGAAAACCAAGTTTCATCAAAAGCAACAGTTTAGAAGCGCCGCTACTGCGTGTTCCTGAATAGAAACTGTTTTCTCGCGAACGGCTGGTGTTTCGCGAATGTAACTGTATTCTCCAACTTTTATACGCTATTCTGCATAGGGAAAACAAAGTTTCATCAAAAGCAGCAGTTTAGAAGCGCCGATACTGCGTATTCTTGAATAGAAACTGTTTTCTCGCGAATGTAACTGTATTCTCCAACTTTTATACGCTATTCTGCATAGGGAAAACCAAGTTTCATCAAAAGCAACAGTTTAGAAGCGCCGATACTGCGTATTCCTGAATAGAAAGTGTTTTCTCGCGAACGGCTGGTGTTTCGCGAATGTAACTGTATTCTCCAACTTTTATACGCTATTCTGCATAGGGAAAACAAAGTTTCATCAAAAGCAACAGTTTAGAAGCGCCGATACTGCGTATTCCTGAATAGAAACTGTTTTCTCGCGAACGGCTGGAGTTTCGCGAATGTAACTTTCTTCTCCGACCTTTATACGTTATTCTGCATAGGGAAAACCAAGTTTCATCAAAAGCAACAGTTTAGAAGCGCCGATACTGCGTGTTCCTGAATAGAAACTGTTTTCTCGCGAACGGCTGGAGTTTCGCGAATGGAACTTTCTTCTCCGACCTTTACACGTTATTCTGCATAGGGAAAACCAAGTTTCATCAAAAGCAGCAGTTTGGAAGCGCCGATACTGCGTATTCTTGAATAGAAACTGTTTTCTCGCGAATGTAACTGTATTCTCCGAGTTTTATACGTTATTCTGCATAGGGAAACCCAAGTTTCATCAAAAGCAGCAGTTTAGAAGCGCCGATACTGCGTATTCCTGAATAGAAACTGTTTTCTCGCGAACGGCTGGAGTTTCGCGAATGTAACTTTCTTGTCCGACCTTTACACGTTATTCTGCGTAGGGAAAACCAAGTTTCATCAAAAGCAGCAGTTTGGAAGCGCCGATACTGCGTATTCTTGAATAGAAACTGTTTTCTCGCGAATGTAACTGTATTCTCCGAATTTTATACGTTATTCTGCATAGGGAAAACCAAGTTTCATCAAAAGCAGCAGTTTGGATGCGCCGATACTGCGTATTCTTGAATAGAAACTGTTTTTTCGCGAACGGCTGGTGTTTCGCGAATGTAACTGTATTCTCCAACTTTTATACGCTATTCTGCATAGGGAAAACCAAGTTTCATCAAAAGCAACAGTTTAGAAGCGCCGATACTGCGTATTCCTGAATAGAAAGTGTTTTCTCGCGAACGGCTGGTGTTTCGCGAATGTAACTGTATTCTCCAACTTTTATACGCTATTCTGCATAGGGAAAACAAAGTTTCATCAAAAGCAACAGTTTAGAAGCGCCGATACTGCGTATTCCTGAATAGAAACTGTTTTCTCGCGAACGGCTGGAGTTTCGCGAATGTAACTTTCTTCTCCGACCTTTATACGTTATTCTGCATAGGGAAAACCAAGTTTCATCAAAAGCAACAGTTTAGAAGCGCCGATACTGCGTGTTCCTGACTAGAAAGTGTTTTCTCGCGAACGGCTGGAGTTTCGCGAATGTAACTTTCTTGTCCGACCTTTACACGTTATTCTGCATAGGGAAAACCAAGTTTCATCAAAAGCAGCAGTTTGGAAGCGCCGATACTGCGTATTCTTGAATAGAAACTGTTTTCTCGCGAATGTAACTGTATTCTCCGAGTTTTATACGCTATTCTGCATAGGGAAAACCAAGTTTCATCAAAAGCAGCAGTTTAGAAGCGCCGATACTGCGTATTCCTGAAGAGAAACTGCTTTCCCGCGAACGGCTGGAGTTTCGCGAATGTAACTTTCTTCTCCAACTTTTATACGTTATCCTGCATAGGGAAAACCAAGTTTCATCAAAAGCAGCAGTTTAGAAGCGCCGATACTGCGTATTCCTGAATAGAAACTGTTTTCTCGCGAACGGCTGGAGTTTCGCGAATGTAACTTTCTTCTCCGACCTTTATACGTTATTCTGCATAGGGAAAACCAAGTTTCATCAAAAGCAACAGTTTAGAAGCGCCGATACTGCGTGTTCCTGAATAGAAACTGTTTTCTCGCGAACGGCTGGAGTTTCGCGAATGTAACTTTCTTCTCCGACCTTTATACGTTATTCTGCATAGGGAAAACCAAGTTTCATCAAAAGCAGCAGTTTGGATGCGCCGATACTGCGTATTCTTGAATAGAAACTGTTTTCTCGCGAATGTAACTGTATTCTCCAACTTTTATACGCTATTCTGCATAGGGAAAACCAAGTTTCATCAAAAGCAGCAGTTTGGAAGCCCCGATACTGCGTATTCTTGAATAGAAACTGTTTTCTCGCGAACCGCTGGTGTTTCGCGAATGTAACTTTCTTCTCCAAGTTTTATACGTTATTCTGCATAGGGAAAACCAAGTTTCATCAAAAGCAACAGTTTAGAAGCGCCGCTACTGCGTGTTCCTGAATAGAAACTGTTTTCTCGCGAACGGCTGGTGTTTCGCGAATGTAACTGTATTCTCCAACTTTTATACGTTATTCTGCATAGGGAAAACCAAGTTTCATCAAAAGCAGCAGTTTAGAAGCGCCGACACTGCGTATTCCTGAATAGAAAGTGTTTTCTCGCGAACGGCTGGTGTTTCGCGAATGTAACTGTATTCTCCAACTTTTATACGCTATTCTGCATAGGGAAAACAAAGTTTCATCAAAAGCAACAGTTTAGAAGCGCCGATACTGCGTATTCCTGAATAGAAACTGTTTTCTCGCGAACGGCTGGAGTTTCGCGAATGTAACTTTCTTCTCCGACCTTTATACGTTATTCTGCATAGGGAAAACCAAGTTTCATCAAAAGCAACAGTTTAGAAGCGCCGATACTGCGTGTTCCTGACTAGAAAGTGTTTTCTCGCGAACGGCTGGAGTTTCGCGAATGTAACTTTCTTGTCCGACCTTTACACGTTATTCTGCATAGGGAAAACCAAGTTTCATCAAAAGCAGCAGTTTGGAAGCGCCGATACTGCGTATTCTTGAATAGAAACTGTTTTCTCGCGAATGTAACTGTATTCTCCGAGTTTTATACGCTATTCTGCATAGGGAAAACCAAGTTTCATCAAAAGCAGCAGTTTAGAAGCGCCGATACTGCGTATTCCTGAAGAGAAACTGCTTTCCCGCGAACGGCTGGAGTTTCGCGAATGTAACTTTCTTCTCCAACTTTTATACGTTATCCTGCATAGGGAAAACCAAGTTTCATCAAAAGCAGCAGTTTAGAAGCGCCGATACTGCGTATTCCTGAATAGAAACTGTTTTCTCGCGAATGGCTGGAGTTTCGCGAATGTAACTTTCTTCTCCGACCTTTATACGTTATTCTGCATAGGGAAAACCAAGTTTCATCAAAAGCAACAGTTTAGAAGCGCCGATACTGCGTGTTCCTGAATAGAAACTGTTTTCTCGCGAACGGCTGGAGTTTCGCGAATGTAACTTTCTTCTCCGACCTTTATACGTTATTCTGCATAGGGAAAACCAAGTTTCATCAAAAGCAGCAGTTTGGATGCGCCGATACTGCGTATTCTTGAATAGAAACTGTTTTCTCGCGAATGTAACTGTATTCTCCAACTTTTATACGCTATTCTGCATAGGGAAAACCAAGTTTCATCAAAAGCAGCAGTTTGGAAGCCCCGATACTGCGTATTCTTGAATAGAAACTGTTTTCTCGCGAACCGCTGGTGTTTCGCGAATGTAACTTTCTTCTCCAAGTTTTATACGTTATTCTGCATAGGGAAAACCAAGTTTCATCAAAAGCAACAGTTTAGAAGCGCCGCTACTGCGTGTTCCTGAATAGAAACTGTTTTCTCGCGAACGGCTGGTGTTTCGCGAATGTAACTGTATTCTCCAACTTTTATACGCTATTCTGCATAGGGAAAACCAAGTTTCATCAAAAGCAGCAGTTTGGAAGCGCCGATACTGCGTATTCCTGAATAGAAACTGTTTTCTCGCGAACGGCTGGTGTTTCGCGAATGTAACTGTATTCTCCAAGTTTTATACGTTATTCTGCATAGGGAAAACCAAGTTTCATCAAAAGCAGCAGTTTAGAAGCGCCGACACTGCGTATTCCTGAATAGAAAGTGTTTTCTCGCGAACGGCTGGTGTTTCGCGAATGTAACTGTATTCTCCAACTTTTATACGCTATTCTGCATAGGGAAACCCAAGTTTCATCAAAAGCAGCAGTTTAGAAGCGCCGATACTGCGTATTCTTGAATAGAAACTGTTTTCTCGCGAATGTAACTGTATTCTCCGAGTTTTATACGTTATTCTGCATAGGGAAAACCAAGTTTCATCAAAAGCAGCAGTTTGGAAGCGCCGATACTGCGTATTCTTGAATAGAAATTGTTTTCTCGCGAAAGTAACTGTATTCTCCGATATTTATACGTTATTCTGCATAGGGAAACCCAAGTTTCATCAAAAGCAGCAGTTTAGAAGCGCCGATACTGCGTATTCCTGAAGAGAAACTGCTTTCTCGCGAACGGCTGGAGTTTCGCGAATGTAAGTTTCTTCTCTAACTTTTATACGTTATCCTGCATTGGGAAAACCAAGTTTCATCAAAAGCAGCAGTTTAGAAGCGCCGATACTGCGTATTCCTGAATAGAAACTGTTTTCTCGCGAACGGCTCGTGTTTCGCGAATGTAACTGTATTCTCCAACTTTTATACGCTATTCTGCATAGGGAAAACCAAGTTTCATCAAAAGCAACAGTTTAGAAGCGCCGATACTGCGTGTTCCTGAATAGAAACTGTTTTCTCGCGAACGGCTGGAGTTTCGCGAATGTAACTTTCTTCTCCGACCTTTATACGTTATTCTGCATAGGGAAAACCAAGTTTCATCAAAAGCAGCAGTTTGGATGCGCCGATACTGCGTATTCTTGAATAGAAACTGTTTTCTCGCGAATGTAACTGTATTCTCCAACTTTTATACGCTATTCTGCATAGGGAAAACCAAGTTTCATCAAAAGCAGCAGTTTGGAAGCCCCGATACTGCGTATTCTTGAATAGAAACTGTTTTCTCGCGAACGGCTGGTGTTTCGCGAATGTAACTTTCTTCTCCAAGTTTTATACGTTATTCTGCATAGGGAAAACCAAGTTTCATCAAAAGCAACAGTTTAGAAGCGCCGCTACTGCGTGTTCCTGAATAGAAACTGTTTTCTCGCGAACGGCTGGTGTTTCGCGAATGTAACTGTATTCTCCAACTTTTATACGCTATTCTGCATAGGGAAAACAAAGTTTCATCAAAAGCAACAGTTTAGAAGCGCCGATACTGCGTGTTCCTGAATAGAAACTGTTTTCTCGCGAATGTAACTGTATTCTCCGAGTTTTATACGTTATTCTGCATAGGGAAACCCAAGTTTCATCAAAAGCAGCAGTTTAGAAGCGCCGATACTGCGTATTCCTGAATAGAAACTGTTTTCTCGCGAACGGCTGGTGTTTCGCGAATGTAACTGTATTCTCCAACTTTTATACGCTATTCTGCATAGGGAAAACCAAGTTTCATCAAAAGCAGCAGTTTAGAAGCGCCGATACTGTGTATTCCTGAAGAGAAACTGCTTTCTCGCGAACGGCTGGTGTTTCGCGAATGTAACTGTATTCTCCAACTTTTATACGCTATTCTGCATAGGGAAAACAAAGTTTCATCAAAAGCAACAGTTTAGAAGCGCCGATACTGCGTATTCCTGAATAGAAACTGTTTTCTCGCGAACGGCTGGAGTTTCGCGAATGTAACTTTCTTCTCCAAGTTTTATACGTTATTCTGCATAGGGAAAACCAAGTTTCATCAAAAGCAACAGTTTAGAAGCGCCGCTACTGCGTGTTCCTGAATAGAAACTGTTTTCTCGCGAACGGCTGGTGTTTCGCGAATGTAACTGTATTCTCCAACTTTTATACGCTATTCTGCATAGGGAAAACAAAGTTTCATCAAAAGCAACAGTTTAGAAGCGCCGATACTGCGTGTTCCTGAATAGAAACTGTTTTCTCGCGAATGTAACTGTATTCTCCGAGTTTTATACGTTATTCTGCATAGGGAAACCCAAGTTTCATCAAAAGCAGCAGTTTAGAAGCGCCGATACTGCGTATTCCTGAATAGAAACTGTTTTCTCGCGAACGGCTGGTGTTTCGCGAATGTAACTGTATTCTCCAACTTTTATACGCTATTCTGCATAGGGAAAACCAAGTTTCATCAAAAGCAGCAGTTTAGAAGCGCCGATACTGTGTATTCCTGAAGAGAAACTGCTTTCTCGCGAACGGCTGGTGTTTCGCGAATGTAACTGTATTCTCCAACTTTTATACGCTATTCTGCATAGGGAAAACAAAGTTTCATCAAAAGCAACAGTTTAGAAGCGCCGATACTGCGTATTCCTGAATAGAAACTGTTTTCTCGCGAACGGCTGGAGTTTCGCGAATGTAACTTTCTTCTCCGACCTTTATACGTTATTCTGCATAGGGAAAACCAAGTTTCATCAAAAGCAACAGTTTAGAAGCGCCGATACTGCGTGTTCCTGACTAGAAAGTGTTTTCTCGCGAACGGCTGGAGTTTCGCGAATGTAACTTTCTTGTCCGACCTTTACACGTTATTCTGCGTAGGGAAAACCAAGTTTCATCAAAAGCAGCAGTTTGGAAGCGCCGATACTGCGTATTTTTGAATAGAAACTGTTTTCTCGCGAATGTAACTGTATTCTCCGAGTTTTATACGCTATTCTGCATAGGAAAAACCA